>CM065783.1:75175706-76425706 GCA_033296515.1 Macrochelys suwanniensis | reverse complement strand
ATTCCTTCTGATCTTTGTGATGAACCCTGATGTTTAAGTTAAATAAACATGGACACCGCCTGTAAAACAACACAGTGTGAATCCCCCTGAACCTGTGGATTTTTTTCTTTTAAAAAAGGACTTTTACAGAATTCAAGTAGTGTAGCAGGAAACCATATATGTCTTTCGATCACAGGTCAGGCAGATATAGAGCCACTTATTGGATTTTCCTTTGCTCCAGTTTGGCTAAGGTGCCCCAGTGGATCTATAAGTCTGTTGAAGTTAGCTTTTTCATGCTCCGTCGTTGAGCTAAACTTGAAGCTGCGACAGGCTCTAAGACTGGCTGAAATGTCTTGTGATTCAGTGCAGAATATGTGGCAGCCATGGCCCCCTAGAGAACAAGGAAATCCACAAAGATTTTAAAAAGTTATCTGGGAATGAAAACACTGAATGTTAAATATTAATTCTTTATGAATCCTGGAAAAGTCACAGCGAGAACTTGTGTTAGGGCAGAATTACTTTTGTAAAACCTTGTGTTGATAAAGGGATAATCAATATTTATGCCTGGGTCCTCAAGGCTTCTGAGCATGGGTTCTTCACAGACCTTAGGTCTGTTCCCTCTTCCCAGTAACATTTATTTCATTTTCCATTACATTTCCTCTATGTACATGAGGCCAGCGGTGCAAGTAGAATTCATTTCTTACCAGTACGCTGCACTCATGGGAGGGACACAAAGGGGGGGCACCAGCTAAAGTGGGGGGAGGGTATGTGACCTCCCCACATGATCCCACCCCAAACCCAGGGCTCATGCACTCTCGCCATCCCCTCCCCATGATCCATCCCACATTATCGGGGAGGGAGGAGGAAGGGCCTCTGTCCTCCTCCCGCTGTGCTTGAGATTTCTGAACTGCAGGGCTCTCCAGAACAGCAGCAGCAAAAGGAGTAGAACATGGGGCTGCTGGGTGGCTCCATGCCAGCAGCTCCTTTGGCATGGCTGTACCGCCCCCAGCCCTTCCACACCACTGTCTCTCCTGAGTCCTGTCTGGGGTTTGTACAGCAGCCCCACCAGAGGACAGGGCTGGGGACAGAACAGCCACGCCGGAGGAGCTGCACAGTCTGCTCCTTTTGCCGCTGTGGTTCCCGGGAAATCCCTGCGAGCACCAGGAGGGGCTAGCCAGCCTGAGATGATCCTGTCTGAGATGCTAGGTACATATTCAGGGTAGCTAGCTCTTCTTTGTGTTCATGCTGCCGCAGCTACACTATTTTTAGCACACTAGCTTGATCAGAGCTAGTGCAGGTAAGTCTCCTCAAGCTGGAAGTGTAAATTCCAGCTTGATGTACAGACATCGCCTTAGAAACCTGCCCACGCCTCCAGAAAATTCTCCATCTGGGTACGCGTATTGCCCCTATTACTCTAGTATTTAAAAACAGAAAGAACAGCAACAGTCTCTTCTCTCAGCCTCTAAGCCAAAAAGCTCGATTAGCTTGTTAATATTTTGTTTGAATGTTTATGACTGAGTGTGTGCATTGTGTGATGACAGAGAGAATGCTAATTCTAAGAAACGTGTTCAACATTTAGCTTTGAAAGTGGCTGGTTCCATAGTCTAGGACAGGGGTGGCCAACCTGAGCCTGAGAAGGAGCCAGAATTTACCAATGTACATTGCCAAAGAGCCACCATAATACGTCAGCAGCCCCCCATCAGCTCCCGCTCCCAGCGCCTTCCACCCACTGGCAGCCCTGCCAATCAGCGCCTCCCCCTCCCTCCCCACACCTCCCAATTAGCTGTTTTATGACATGCAGAAGGCTCTGGGGGGAGTGAGGGGGAGCGAGGGCACTACAGGCTTGGGGAGGGGGCAGGAAGGGCCTTTGGCAGAGCCAGGGGTTGAGCAGTGAGCATCCCCCGGCACATGGGAAAGTTGGTGCCTGTAGCTCCAGCCCCGGCATTGGTGCCTATACAAGGAGCCGCATATTAACTTCTGAAGAGCCGCATGTGGCTCCGGAGCCACAGGTTGGCCACCCCTGGGTCTAGGACCAACTCTTGAGAAATTCCTATCTTTTGTACTCATGAATTACCTTCAACAGTTTCATTGTTCTACATAGTGGGAGGTCATAGTTGCAGAAAATGGATGCAGAGGTGATTCTCAGGTAACTAGGGCCAATCCCCAAGGAGGCTTTGAATACAAGGACAGAGACTTTGAACTCTGCATTCAATGAGGAGCCAGTATAAAATGGATGACTGGGTGAAGTGTTCATAGCAACACAAGTTGCTAAGCGGCCAGTCTTCCATGCTTGGTACTACTGGAGTTTTTGATGGCCATGGATATTCTGGTACCCAACTGAAGAGCCAAAAGGAACCAAAGGCCATGAACCAAGGTAAGGGCATATAGTGAAGGATGCAACAAAAAAGGTCCCCAGGATCTAAGGGGAATTTCAAACAGAGTAGATACTCCCCTTCTCACTCCACATACTCCCTTGTGATCTACAAAGTCCTGATCCCACAGAAATGGGGCTGAGGGGCTTCTCTGGGCAGGGAAGCAAGCCTAGGAACAACTGCCCTCCTCCTCATTTCCTCTGCCAACCCCCTCTATAGGGCTCTCCTCCACTGGCATTACTGGGGAAGGAGGGAACAAGCATCACTACCTCAGGCAACAGAGCAACTATGGAAAGGACAACTTCAAGTGAAGCACATACAGTATAAAGTAGATAAGGACCTTGTTGAAAAGGGGTTAATTTCCATGCTAACCTCCTCTGTAATTAAAAAAAATACTGAAAAACCCCAAAAGCCACATCTGCAGTTTAGGACAGGAAGTGAAAAGCCATCCTATATCCAGCTGAAACTGCAACTGGAATTTAGGCAGATGATAATTAGCAGAGTCAGAAAAAGACTGCTTTTCTCTCAAAATGTTAAGCTCACACATGTTGAGATGGAGGAGTTTGTTTTACCTTAACTAGATGTGGTGCATCTTGTCTGTTTAGTTGATAATGAGGCAACTGGTCCCTGCAGGCTATCCACGAGTGTTTTAATACTTGCTCTGCCGTATATCGCTGATGTGGATCTACATGAAGCATGTGGGATAGCAAGTCCTAGATTAAAATGATAAAAACACATATACAGTTGTTACATCCAAATATAAAGTGCCAAAAAGTTAGTGTTAATAACTAACATGAAAAAAGCCATTTAATTCATCTGGAAGACTCTAATGAGCCACACCAAACAAGGAAATCAAGAGCTGACGTGGGGCATTCTGTGTCTCGACACTTCAAATGTCTGAATACAATATGTGACACCATATAGGTAAAATGAAGTCTGTTAAGAGAATGAGCGTTCATTCTAAATAGAGTCTTATTAGAATGTTCATGATTTTTCATATTTTGGTTTGCTTATGAATCCAGTCATCTTTAAGAACAAGGGCAGAAATAGTTAGCACTAACCCAGAACAAACAAATAAGCAATCCATTTGCCTTGGATGCATTTTTTCTAGTGGCAGATGTGCCTCCTCACTGCCGCTATATAATTAAGTTCTGGACTACCGGCTGCAAAATCTAAAACTCAAATATAGCGATATGCCTCTGAAGTTTTTCCACTTTAAGGTACAAACCAGAAAGGTGAAACTGACAAGAAATGTACATTTGGTTTTGCCCTGGTGGAGTATTAGGAAAGTGCTATTTTAAGTTAATATGCAATTGCAAGGTTGGTCAAAAGAAGGTGGGAGAGAACAGATTAATTAAGACATTAATAGGTGGAAGGAAGGATATCAGCAAAAGCAAGAACAAAGAATGATTACTGAGCAATTGGAGTAAGGACAATATGAGGCAATTAAAAATAAATATATGAAAAACAAAATAAATCCTAGTACTGGTATAGGTCCATAACTAAGAGATCAGAAAATTGTCACTAATGAAACAAAAAGGCAGAAGTGTTCAGTAAATATTTATGTGGTTTTTGGAAAGAAGCTGGGTGATGCATTTGCATCTCACAGTGATGATGATTTTTTTTTTGCCTTTTCTGGCAGTAACTAAGTTGGATGTTAAACAGCTACTATAGTTCAACATTTTTAAATATAAATTGCACCTGAGTATTAAAAGAACAGGCCAAGGATCTCTCTTAACCACTGGGGTTGATTTTTAACAAGTCTTGAATTACTAGGAAAGTTCCAGATGGCTGGAAAAAGGCTACATGTGCCAAAACTTTAAAAGGGTAAACTGAATGGCTTGGGTAACTGTAGGCCAATACTGATCTTGGTGAAATCAAGGAATGGCTGATACAGGAAGCAGTCATTAAAGAATTACATGATGGTAGATTAGTGCCAGTCAATATTTTATGGAAAATAGGTAGCATCAAACAAATCTGGTATTTTTCATTAAATTACAAGTTGGGTTGAGAAAGGTAACCATGTTGACACAATATACTTAGACTTGTGTAATACATTTCACTTAGTACCATATGACTGGAGGCTGAAGCTAGACAAACTCAGATTAGAAATACATTTTTAAATGAGGATAAAACTAAGTGAGGATAACTAATTGAACAGTCTTTAAATCTAGATTTAACATCTTTTTAAAAGATGTCACAAGCTATGGGCTTGATGCGGGAATTAAAGGTGAAATGCTACCGCCTGTGTTAAGGAGGTAAGATTAGATGATCAATAATGGTCCCTTTGTAGCTTTAAAATCTATTAACCTACTAATGGGGCAGGTTAAAATTTATAATTATACTAGCACCATTTTAGATTACTAAAACTGGGAGATTTAAAATGTAACCTAATTTTTACCATTGATACTGTGTGATTACTTTTGCAATTCACATAGCTAGGTCATGAAAAAAATCGATTAGTTCCTCCAGTTGATTTTCACCAACACAACGTTCACCACAGGAGATGCAAAAATTGCAATGGAATGTTTGCTCCCAAACCAAAAACTTGGTGGCATCTAAGCATCGCAAGTAAGAGGCAACTTTACATGTTGAAATACTCAGAAAAAGTTGTTCATTTTTCTGGAAGTATTTTCCTCCTGGTTTTTCCATTGGGTATTATCAGATGCAGTCTTTCCAACTTTTTACTGGAAAAAATAAGTCAGAAGAATCTGAATAGTCACATTTGCAAGTCAGACTGAAACCCAAGCTGCAGTTCTCATGTCAGTCAACTGACAGGCTTTGTGATGGTTAATTTTAGGGAGCTATTTTAAAATCACTCAGATTTTTGTGCTGATTGTCCTCATTAGGTTATGAGGAAATTCAAAGACATTTATAACTAACCCTTTACAACATTTTTTCCTTTAAACTTCGCTTGGCTCCTAGCTTATTGGTTGTATCCCAGAATGCATCGTCCTGTGCAATCACAAATACCATGGAACACAACAATAGTAATAAGTAGTTAGTATTTACATTTGGGAACACCTTCAGTAAACCAGAAAGTAACATTATTTTGTAGGGGTGGGGTGAATTTTAAAAGTTAGTAAAAAACTTATTTCTCTGCTGAAATCAGCCTTTTTCAGCAAGAGCATTCAGTACATCAATTTTGGCTTATCATTTCTCATTTTGGTTTTGTAGTTCACGTCAATACAATAAAACATTAAACTTTCATCCTTCTGACTTTGTGAATTTGGAGTCCATAACAGTATGATGTTAATAGTGCCAAGCAAGTATCAGGTAGCCACGACTCAATGAGAACCAGATTTAAGTAGTCTCACACAATATCCATCCCACGTCAGCTGGCTCTGTTGGAAATACAACTCAGGTTTTAGCCCTGAAATAGGACATCACCATCGTTGTCCTCCAAAGACTGCCGAAAGTCTTTCAGCAAGAGAGACGTAGAACAGATCCCAAACCTCTTGTACAGAGCACTTAAATTTTTACATGTGGGCTTTGTGAGGCACTATAAAACATTCTTCCTTTGTTAAAAATGTAGCTCTTGATATAGCCCTAGAATCAGAAACCATCAAAAAATATACCAGAGATTCCATACACAGACAAAAATATACCAAGATATAATGGCTAAGAGTTAAGTTAAACTTGATCAGATATCTGACTAGTGTAACATATATTTGCTTGTACCCTAGATGGTACTATAGAGGATAAAATATATTTGCACCTTTGCTGCATCTGAAACAGTGTCCCAGTTGCCTCCACTTAAAGAGAATTTTCCACTGCCTATTCGTAACAGGATTTCCTCAGGAGTATCATTGGGACCATTAGCAAAAGGAGTATAGCTATTTAAAAAAAGTTACAAGCAAAGAAAGGATTACATGTATATGAAATCTATAACGAAACACGACATAAGCAAATCTTCAGAAAGCAGTGTCATTCTGTCTAGATACGTATGACACTGGTGTAATGTTAGAACTATATTATATGATTTCAGATATTTACTAAAAATACATGAAAATTTAATCTTTAAAAACTTTTCTTATTACTCATTGCAGTGGCTTATCCAGTGGAACAAACTAAGTACAGACCAAAGATCCATAGTAGCTAAAAGTTAACGAGTTCATCAATTAAATTGAAATGTTTCACAAAATAGAAATGATCGGGCATATCCTCATGTAAGGTCACCACACTTTTAAACTGAATGGCAATGAAGTGATCAATACATCTGATTGAAATCCATGGACAGAAAATACAAAAAAAAAAGTGACTGGGACTGGTTATAAGACTCAAGTTTGTGAGGCTCTCATTTCTTAAATTACAGAAATGCTGTTTTCAGAACCTTTTAGAAAGTTTTAAGAAACAGTCTCTGCCTGTAAAGTCAGATCCCTAACCATGAATCCAACTGTGGAGCGCTCAGAAGAGTTAAAATTACTAAATATAAACCACATCCAAGAGACCTGAATAGTTCCTGAGACTGTTATGTTGTCTTGTTCCTTCCATGTCTAGAAGCAAACACTGAGTAAAACTTGGACAAGAGCAGGCCTATTTAGATTAGCAAATGACACTGTTTGCAAACATTTGCAACTACCCTTCAATTGTAATTTACTGTGACTTCAATAATTTATTAATCCCAGATGTATGACTGTTTGCAACCCAGAAAGAGCTGCATTTTTGAGAACTTCATGGTTGAAGCCTCTTGCCTTTCCCAAGCTATGAGCATGAGGATCTGTAACATTAACATAAACAGTAACATTTTAAGATGCACACAGTGACGGTCAAGTACCTGGTACATACTGAATATTAATATCTTTTAAAAGTTAATGATTTCATAAGTTTTGTTTAAAGCTGAAGAATTAAACTATGAAATGTGTTATGTAATTATCATGGAGGACAAAGTCCACAATGTTTAGACTTCTAAAACAATCCTCTTTCAGGTCCTGGGAAGACACAAAATTAAGCCTCCTTGAAAAGCAGAAACCTGTGCATTTTTGTTACTTCTCTACATCTTAAAAATCAATTACATTCCAGATGTTCCAAAAATATGAATCTTTTGACTGCAAATAATTATGAGATGTTTCAGTCCAGAAAAGTACTTTTTGAAAGTGTTACAGTGGGATGAGAAGTACAGGTTAGAGAATTAAATGACAGCTACAGTCTTTTACTTTTTACTAGTGTGCTACTACTAGTGAGTGTCCATTGTGCATTAAAGCTATAATGGTCAGACTACTAAAAGACTGTGAAACTCACGTAGCAAAATTTACCATTTCTTGCCATAAGGAGAATCTCCTCTAAGGATTATTACTTTCAGTACTGTATTGTTGCAAAATCATCTTTAATTGGCCTAATAATAAACAACACAATGCCCCTTTAGAAGATTGGTATAGGATAGCCACCTATGTGAAGCAGTATGTACCTCAAATTTCAGTAAAATGGGTTGGATTCTTGTCCAGGAATGTTATGACAGCCTGTGAAAGTTTTTCCATGTTTATTGCTAAAAAGTTTGTGTCGCTGATATTCCAGCTCAGAGATATTACTCTGAAGATCCCCACAATAACCAGCACCATTGTATATTCAGATTTTGTATTCAGTGAATTTGAATTAGTATTCTGGGGAATGAAATCTTAACACTAAGCAGCTGTCTATAGAAGGTTCACTAGAACCTTACACAAAACTAATTCGGCTGCGAGGCAGTTATCAGAAGACAGTATGAAAGCTTGATCTGCAAAATTTCTGATGCTGACGCTAGGGTAGAAAGTGTGCTAAATAGGAGTCTGACTTCGCAATTTTTTAAAGTATTAATTACTCACTATCACTGTCATTAGGGTCACAATACAAACATTTATATTTTGAAATTCACATTGATGAATCAACTAATATACTACTTCAAATAGGTAGATATGAATCTATAAATTGAAATTTGCTGCTAAAATTAAGTCAACTGTCTGCCTAAAAGGAATAGGTGGTAGTATCATATCCTTAAATCTTTAGTACTATCATTTTACTAAAAGCCTCGCTTTAAATCTCAACCTCAGTTTATTATTTGCTATGAAAACTTCAACAGAAATGGCATCCTTTTATATTTGGATGCTACTAAAGAAAGTAACTCAATTCATTTGTTCTATAATGCTGTAATTTAGAGATTTCAAAACCCATCTAATGTAATGTTCCATACCCATATAACGTATGATTTTTGTGTCAACATCAAAATCCTTAAGAGACGTAGGCCACTTGAAATCTGATCAGAAAAACAGTCGTGTGAGTGACCCTAAATCTCCCTGCCAAATTTGGTAGTTTTGCACCTTTTTTTTAATTTAAGCACTGTTCTTTCCCCTGTTCCTATACAAAAGATACAGACCAGGATAATTAGGTATTCAGAGCAAACAGTGAAAATGACTACATACGTAGGGGCTGTCAAACACATCAAGCAAAAACGAAATAGAGAAAAAAAAATTCTAATATTTTAATTATAGTAATCTTAGATACTAGTTATAACAATATTAGGTAATTTTTTTTCCAGACAGGAGCACAATTACAATGAAAGCAACTGATTCTAGATTTTGAATATTTCCCTAAGTTTATGTTAAATGTTAACAAATAAAGAACACAACTTAACTATGGAACCCTTCCATTAAAATATACTTTATATTGCAATCCATATATTTTAAGACTACTGCTCAGCATGCCACAATGCCTGATACTGTACAAAGCTTATTGCAAGTAGGAAGGAAAAAAAAAAAAAAAAAAAAAAAAAAAAAGAGAGAGATTTTCCTTCAAAGTAGTAGTAAAATCTAGAACTTTTACATTCATTATCATATCTAATCCATCTCAGGGCTGCTGTCATATCAGAATGTCTGTGTGTACACATCATTTTAATAATTCCAGGAAACTAAGATGACATCTGAAAGCTGAGAAAAATCTTACCCTGCCAGCATTGTGTAAAGGAGAACGCCCAAGCTCCAGATATCACAAGCAGCATCATATCCCTGTCTCATCAGAACCTATAAAACAAAGATCTGTTAAAGTTTTATTTGCTGCATGCAAAAAACTACATTAAGGGTAAACCAATCCCAACATTCCTTCTTAAAACCAAACAGAAATATGACAAATATACTAAAATATAGATAGCCAGTATAAATATTTTGAAAACATGCTTGTGTTTTCCTACTGGGGGCCACTACCACCATTTTATTTGGTTTGAGCCACTCCTTGAGAGATCAGCAGCACAAACACATTGACAGTAATATTGTGCTGGAAACCCAAGACCCTGATCCTACTGTCCTTAATCATGGAAAACTCCCATAGAAACAATTTCAAGATTAATGTCTGCAGTATTGTATCCCAGTGAGCTTTAGGGACAGATATAAAAAGGAAAATACGTTCAGTGTCTTTTATTGTGACATTTCTCATTCTCTAAAGGAACGTGTTCTTTTTAAAGATCCCATTGTAATACTAGATGCACATGGCACAGTTGATGCAATCTAAAGATGCAGAATACAAGTAACATTGTCTCTAAGGAAAAAAGCTTGGGGAAATGAGGAAAAAAGACAAGAGTATTTTAAACGCATTCCTGGACAAATATTTAAAGAGAAGATAAAAATGTTGAAGTTGTAATTAGAAAGATATCTAGCCTAAAATTGAGTCTCTGGAATTTATTTGAAACTAATCCTTTTGAGACTTAGGATGGCAATATTTAAGATCACCACTCTGAAAACATAACCAGAGCATTGTCATGACAGGATGTTTCCCTTTTTAACTGTAACAGCCATTTTAGTGTAACAACAGGAATGAAAGTAATTTACAGGACTTACCGGTAAGCCGGAGTCCTGAGTGGGGGCATGGCCTCAGCCGGAAGAGGCGTGGCCTCAACAGGAAGAGGCCATTTAAAGGCCCCGGGGCTCTGGCTGGGAGATTTAAAGGGCCCATGATCCTGCCACTGCAGGGAGCCCCAGGCCCTTTAAAGTGCCACCCAAGCCCCGCTGCTGGAGCTCCGGCGGCGCTTTAAAAGGGCCTGGGGCTCCCTGCAGTGGCCGGCGCCCCGGGCCCTTTAAATCCCCACCGGAGCCCTGCCACCGCTACCCATAGCAGCGGCAGGGCTTCGGAGGTGCTTTAAAGAGCCCGGGGCTCCCCGCAATAGTAGGAGCACCAGGCCCTTTAAATCAACGCCGGGGAAGCCAGTACGGTCCAGCACTGCGTACTGGCTCTTGCCGGTATGCCGTACCGGACTGGACCAGCTTACTTTCACCTCTGTGTAACAATGACTTCTAGTGGTTTTGGTAAATCGCTATTAATACTAAGAGTAAAACTGGGGAAGGAGTCCACAAGCTAGCCCACAATGTAGACAGTATCGAATCAATATTTTGTAGGACAAAAAGGGATCTAAATGTTACACAGCAAGGAAAGAGAGTGTATAGTTGGTTAATTTTAGCCCATTAAGCTAGGAAATAAATTTGAGACAAATTTCTCATGAAGTCATGCTTTCAAATTCCAAAGGAAGAGAACATCTTATTTGTGTTAAATAAAAGCCAGCATGAAGACTTATTTACAGAGTGTGAATGGCATTTATAGATAAGTTTAGGGGAAAGGAGAACAAGGGTTGGAACAATTAAATGTGTTGTTCACACCTTTTAGTAGAATAATATTTCCATCTCAGAAAGGTTATGATGATGGCACATGATTTCTTCAAGAGTTAGAATGGTACATATAAAGTCAATATATTAAATTGCTGAAGATACCTCTGGTGCTACAAAGTTGGCAGTGTAGCAAGGAGTTAAAAGAAGTCCATTCTCCCCTCGAAGTTGTTTTGCAAATCCAAAATCACAAATCCTAATAGAGTCAGCATTGTTTGAGTCATCCATATATAAAATATTACTTGGCTTAAGGTCTCGATGCACTACCTTTAAAAAAATAAAGAAACTTCAAAGTAGAATACTTAGAAATTATTTGTAACTTGTAAAGTAACTAATGTTTATAGGGCACATCTGCAAAAATATGTAACTTCCTTACCTGTAACTGTTCTATGAAGGTACCACAATACTGATCCACACAATTTCTTAAAGTACATGATATAACTCAAGAAATTCTATATCTTTTAAAGTAACATTACATAAGAGAGCTCCTGAATCATGGTAAAGATGCAATTTCCCTTTATTGACTCCCCCTAACAGAAATAAAACCTACTCCATGTCATAAGCTACAAAGGTTAATCAATTTATCAGAACAGTAGGATTGTTACTACAACGTTAAATGATTATTTATGATAAGGTATATAATTTTTCTATTTGAAATACTGTTTACATTCTAATCTATGGAAGGTCATTAGCACTGATGTGATGTCAGATACTTTAAATAACTACAATTAAATTAAACTTCTTACTTAAAAACTTTTGGAAGACCAAATGAAAAAGCAACTTTTCTCTAAAGTTCTTTCCTGACCTTGTTAATAGGGCTAAATCTGGGAAATAACTGTTTGAATCAAACAATGTATAATAATAATAATAATAATAATAATAATAGGCATAAAATTATCATTGTTTTAATTGCTTAAAAGATACATCTCCTGTACTGAATAACACATTCCCTGTCTGATGATGCTAGGAAGGCTTGCAATAAAGTGACAACCTCCCTGACACAAGGAGAGAGCGAGCCTAGGATTGAAATCAATATGAAAACGTTACCAGTATTTCCGCACAACATAAAAAGATCCTTCTCGTTTCGTTCACTCCCCCATACATATGGTTTTGTATTAGATATGGCATTGTTACATATAACAATTTAATAGTTATTTGTATGCATAGAATTTTACCCTTTAAGATTTGGAAAAGCATAATTACTACAAAAAACAGAACTCCTAAATGGGCTTTCATTTTATCAAAAGTGCAGCCTGTAGCGAAAGCTACTCTAAGTAGCGAGATGCCTGTGTTTCATTACTGAAGCTAGGTTTGTACATATGGAATCAAACTCTCTTGCCATAATCTTATGATGCATCTTGTGTTCAGTTCAGTAGTTTCAAGAAAATGTGAGGGTTTGTACATTTATTAATGATTCCATTATTTGATAGGAGGGTATTAGTGTTCATTTTAGTTTTATTATTTAGGTGTTAGATATTTTTAGTGATGGCACTCACATATATAGGGGGCCCAATCTTGCAACAATTTCTGATGTAAATAGTTTTTACTCATGTGAGCAGATACTTTATAGCCAATAAGCCTATTCTTGAGCAAGAGAGAAAGAGGTACTATGACAGCATCCTCACACAACTCTGGTAATATACCTCAATCATTATCGGCAATAAATATCTTTTACCAGAAGGCTTCATTTATCTGAATTTTAACATGTTTCCATGGTTGCATGTGGACATTTTGAATCAGACTAAGATAACCAACCTCATTTGTGATCTAGACATCTCCAAAAAGTGAAAAGCTGATGCACTCAGCTAACCAGATTTTGGACCCTTAAGTCACTTTGCAATATGACTATGCAAGAAGATACATATATGGATGAACTCTTATCACTAAATATTCCTGCTAATGAACGTGTAATTAAAAAAAAATCTGTCAAAAACATTTCTAGTACTAAGTAGGTGCTTTAAAAAACATGTTAAAAGCTATTAAAATTGGAATATATTATTGAAAACAGCACGTATATCAAGATAAATGCATTAGTAGTATTACAGGTTTAAAATAGACTGCAAACTAAAAGCTGGGGCCTTGTAGGTGAATAAATAGAATACTGTAGTTAAAATCCAACTATATTTTATTCTGAGTTGATAGTGGCTTTGTATGAACAGCAATGTGTATTAATTAAAACATACAGATTGTACAGATGTGTATATAATGAAAGCAGAAATTCAGAACAAAATGAAATCAGACTTCCACAAAATGCCCTCTTCCTGCTGTGTGATGCACAAACCTCATTAGTATATATAAGTAGTTATCTGGCTGAGCTCTTCAGGGGGATTAAGCATTATCTGGTCATTATAAATAAAAATCAGATTATGGCAGTGATATAACCCAATTGGTATTCCCAGCTGGATAGTTCTAATAAGTCATATCAATTTTAAATAGAATAACTGAATAAACTGTTTGTATACTTGAAGTTCATATACACAATCAGAGATCTGGGCGGCACATTTATATAGAAAAATTAGTATTTAAACCACCAGAAACACAGTTATTTTACATAATTATGCTACAAGAATGAAATACTTCATATTAGAATAACTTTGCATTCTAGTTTTCCATTAGAGGAACAAAAAGATTTTTGTTTAACTGCATGAGTCAAAACTGAAATCTTGATATGAAATACAGAAAAGTACTCCACTTCCTCACCCTCCATGGAGATGTAAGATAATTAAAGGTTATGTAATCCAATTAATTTCTAGCAATACATTTTTATAAATTATGCATAAATCTTCAATTATGTTGTACGCAAATGAAGTCTCAACTCCCTTCATAGTGTGTTCACGTACTAACAAGTCAACAAAAATTTGTAAGAAACAAAGAAAATGTGATTGTTAATTACACAAAGTATAAATACAATCATGACACAATATGTATCACTTACTCCTTGACAATGAAGGTAGTCAACTGTTTTAGTTATAGTGTACAATACAGCACTAGCCTCCCGTTCTGAGAAATACTTTTGTCTGAGAATCCGATCAAGCAGCTCTCCTCCCTTCATCAATTCAGTGACCAAGTAAATATATCTGCCATCATCATACACCTGCAGAAGTTTAAAAACATACACACACTCATTTGAATAATAATTCACAATTAAATATACATTCTAAGAATTTTAAGGACTAAATAAAAAAGTCCTCTCAATCTTCTAAGTGTATATGAATACAGACAGGTACTGCAAAATTTAATTCTGCAACTGAAAATTCATGCCTCGTGGCACAAGGATTAAAGAAACCTTACATCTCACTGAACTAGATAAATTCATGGAGGATAGGTCCATCAATGGCTATTAGCCAGGATGGGCAGGGATGGTGTCCCTAGCCTCTGTTTGCTAGAAGCTTGGAATGGCAACAGTGGATGGATCACTTGATGATTACCTGTTCTGTTCATTCCCTCTGGGGCACCTGGCATTGGCCACTGTCAGAAGACAGAATACAGGGCTAGATAGACCTTTGGTCTGACCCAGTATGGCTGTTCTTATGCAATGTGGAGGTAGAGGGTTAATAAATTATGATTCTGAGATTCATTCTTTCAGTCTATGTACTGTGCTGCCCTGGGAAGAAGCCTTTTGTTTCTCCCTATTTTTACCAGATGCAATTTTGAGTGATGGCACTTCATATATCGATACCTACGTAGTTTGTTTATACATTAGATTAACAACACATCATGTGTTCAGTTGAGATAAGGATGGCAAAGACAAGCTTCCAATATCAGACTCAGATTCATATATTAAAACTGTTCAGGCAGCCATGGATCTTAACCCTACATTATATAAATAAATGTACTTTGTTATTATTTTAAAAACTAAATAAGCTCCCCATGTGCTGGAAAAAACACATGGAATAATGATACCTGCAGTTAGCCAAAGGGCAGCTAGAGATTCTGAATGGGAAGAATCACCCCTGTATCCCTCTACCATGTGTTCTCCACCCTTGTTCAACTGTGGCTGTCCCAATCTCCAGTATCCCATCAATTTGCAACCCACTGAAATGGGAGGCGGTGGGGGTGGCATTTTGGTTCTTTATAGCTAATGATGAAAGCCCCAATTAACTTGGTTTCTGCTTGGTTTGGTTTCCAGATTTTTTTTGTTTTTTTTAAACCTTAGAAATAGCAGGCATATTTTTTTGGTGCTTTTTAAAATTTCTGCTAACAGAATACTTTGGAATGCCAGAGAGCTACAGTGAGAGCTTACTGAAGGCTTGTCTATACTTAATGGGGGATCAACGATCGGCGATCAATGTATTGGCGGTTGATTTAGCGGGTCTAGTGAAGACCCGCTAAATCGACCGCAGATCGCTCTCCCATCGACTCCTGTACTCCACCGGATTGAGACGAGTAGGGGGCGTCATCAGGAGAGTGTCTCCCGTCAACATCACGTAGTGGGGATCCCGCAGTAAGTAGATCTAAGCCACGTCCATTTGAGTTACGGTATTCATAAAACTCAAATTGCGCAGCCAAGATCAAATTTTCCCTGTAGCATAGACAAGGCCTGAGGCATCAGTTTAAAATGTATAAGTACTGACTCTTTCATAAGTAGCTCCTTTAACTGTTAGGCATTTTGAGTTAAATCGACATTAAACAAAAACCAAGAAATTATTAGTATCTAAAAATCCCATCCCCTCTCAGGTGCACAAGTGCCATTAATTTATTATGGTATCATAACTCTACTAGCTCTCTAGCTGTCTACAGAATCTTCCAGTAGGAACATAATTAACAAGATCTGAATTTCAAATGGGAGGAAAAGTGGAAATAAAAGCAAGTAAGGGCAGAATTTTCTTTTCTTTGCAGGTCACCTTTAAAGCCCAGAATCATTTAGGAATTTAAATAATAAATTAATTAGCAAAGGCCAAAAACATTTTGAGACTCCCAAAACCAGGCACCTTTGCAAAAAATTAAAATATAATTTATAAGTGACAGTATTTGCCATATTTAAAATATTTTACCTTTTTTTAAACTGTAAGTATTGTTTCCAGTATAATTTACTGGAAACGCAAAACATGGGATCGCTACCCAACCATTATTTTATTTACTGTTTGACAGCTCCGTGGTAAGAACGGTAAAATTTAAGAAGAGTACATACATCTTTTAAAGTAATTATATTAGGGTGTTGTCCATAGCGCATCAAAATCTCAATTTCTTCTGAGGGATCTCTCTTACTTTTGTCAATTATCTGTGAAATAAATGGTGGAAAAGGTCTCAATGTTAAACGAAGCATTTCCTCATAAAAGCAAAATGGATGAAAATCCCAGATTTTGGATAAGAGACCACAAAAGCTACAAGTAACAAGAATTTTCAAACTAAGCAAGACAGCAGTTTTGACTATAAAAGTCACACATTATTGCTCTCTTTACTTTCATGCTTCATCCTTAGTAGTCATGAGTGACACATTACCCAGTCTATTCACTTAAAGCTTGAGGTTAATAGTTACAAAACAAGTTCTAGCATATATTGAAAATTGCTCTAATTTGAAGATATTGGTGAATTTATCAGACTATCCTAAATATTTCTACTTCCTTCCTGCCCACTTCCCCACCAAAAGAGCCCACTGATCTCACCTTTGTTGTACTCTTATTGTAAGGGCAAAGAATAAAGGAAAAGGAACATTTAACAGTATGTCTATTCAGTCTAACTAAACGTGATAATTGAAGTAATTTCAAAGCCAAAAGAATTATGTTTCAAATAATTGATATATTGCTCCATAAATCTTTTTCCAACAAAGTTTGATGGCAACCTTCCCTCTAACAAGAAATAATGATAAAAACAAATGCAAAATTTAGCTGAATGGAAAAATTTACTTTTTCACTTCTCAGAGTACATACAACATTACGCTGACTGAAAAATTACGTGTGTTTTGTTTTTTAAAGTCACTTTACTTACTAGTACATTGAAAAGATATATGACTTGACTGTGGAGTAACTATTCAAATACCAAAAGAGAATTTACACAAAGTACCTTCACAGCAAACTCCATATTGGTAGCTAGGTGCACACATCTCTTGCAAACAGAGTAGGAGCCAACACCAATATCCTCCTTCAGCTCATACACATCAGTGAACTGTGCACTGTTTCCATGAAGTTGCTTTAAACAAATATAAACTGCATTTTAAAACAAACTGTACTTTAACAAAACATTATTTTTACTTTCTCAAGCAGCACATTTTTCTTTACTTTGCAGATTTCCTCTTTTGAAATTTTCATTTAAAGAGACATTGAACTTGATTTTTGACACTGGATAACTTTAAATTGCTGTACATAATGTTCATATATATTATAAAGGTTTTGGTGCTCCTCTGCTGATATAAGGGTCTTTCCAACAGAGGAGAACAGAGGTTAACTATCAATACACACATCAGCTTTAGGCATTTCTGTTAAGAAATATCTATACCAAGAAAAATAAATTTTACCTGTACTATTGGCAATATATTGGTGAGGGGTGAAATTTTATGATCTTCTATGGCAGTAGTTGCAACAAAGCTAAATCCTTTGAACAGCTGATGCGCATTAGCACTAGGTGGAACTCCTGGAGAATCTAATTGTTAAATACACATGGTTTAATTAGAATCTGAAGAGTATTCTGTTACTACAGTATGTTCAAGCTAAGCTATTGTGTGTTTACCATAAGTATGTTCTCAAAAGTATTTTGAGGAAAATACAAGAAAGTAGAATTGGTTCTGAACTATAATATGTAGTCGGGGTACCAATATATCACCTTTCACTTATATTCTCACTTTTACTTATTTTAATAGTATCACATGCTAAATAAAATACATGCTTGCCTCCACCCCCATTTTTTAACTACAAGACTTCAAGATGTTGCATAAACTAGAATACATGTAATTTCATCTATTCTCCCCAAAAAACAACCCTGTGACTATTCACAAAAAAGAACTAAAGATTGGTGCCACGGTTTCATTCATAGGTGCGAACTCAAGTATGTGGAGTCAAAAAGGGTGCATATGAGGGCACTGCTAGCTAGAAGTTTCAACTGAAGCACCATAGATGTGGGCATGGCAGAAGTACAGGGATCCATGGAGATAATACTTGAAGAATGTAGAGATATGTTTCAAAAGTTATGAGAGCCATGATCTTCCCCAATGTACACTGTGTGCAACTCTAACTTCACTGTACTCTGTCTAAACACATATAAAGCACAATTTGGCCCAGAGGTATTTTAACATACGTATGTAAACTTAAGAGCTATGTTGGAATACAAACTAATGATAATACCTCACGTGGCCTACAAACCAGATATATGGTTTTAAAGTCCAGATGAAACCATCAAGGGGAGATTTATAAACGGGACCCTTAAATGAACATACTAATTGCTGAACAGTAATAATTATAAGCCTTAATTGAGTGACCAAACATTAGAACAAAAACATTTCACTGTGTGGTAATTTCTAAAAGATATTTAAAAGATGACTTCACGAAAGATATTTACACAAGTTTACTTGAAGTACTCCTAAAATTGATTTGATAGCACTGGTTCAAGTCAGGCAAAACATTAACATATATGATTTTACTTTCCCCACACATCCAGTTTTACCACTACACCTCAATACTGACATGGAAAAATCCCTCATCTCTCAAACCTGGATTTCACATAAATTCAAATTTGACTAGGGAAAAGAAATAAATAGTAAACCCATCAGAAACTTAACTGAGCTAAATTATTTCCAGCTGTAGAGGACAGTGATCCTGAAATATACTCAAACATTCACAAGGGACTAGGATGTCAGAGTCATCTTCACTTCACTTTTGACAAGATGTGAAGAACTATGTATTAACATATCTAGGCTCACAAGCAATGTCTAAGACTCGGACGTAGGACAGACCTGCTCCAACAACTTTAACAACCTAGTCCCAGTGACAGGCACAAATTCTGCAGAATCACGGCTTTTAATACAAAAATGGTTCCCAGCTCTTACAGTTAGAAAAATAATCTCTTCTAATGTGAAACCTAATAAAATGTTGTACTGCTGTCTTCCTGATCTACAGACAGGCTGGTACAATACCTTTTTGAGGGTGAACTGCCCTAATTCATTACAATTGGGTGCTAATTTTGAAATTACAACAGGATTGATAATATTAATAATTTCAGTGCTAATCACTTTAGCAGAAATATTCAATGTCCACTACTAAATACAATTCCATTAGCTGGATATCGATCACTTAAAAAAAGAATAGTTTTTTCTCTCCATGACTATCTGGCGGCTCTTATCCTCTAACACACATTGGTCAAAATGGAATAGAAGAAAAATGCACTGCTGCTCAATTTCCTCTCATCTTATCCACTTAGAGGAGACGGCAAAGAAAAACACTTTTTCTTTGCAGTTTCTCTCTCTTGCAGCTAGGAGGAGATTAAAGGGAGATGATTCACTGCCTAAGAGTGCTCCTCTCTGGGGCCTGCACTGAGGTAAGGATGGTTTGTAAAGGATAAGGAAATGAAGCTAGGTGGGGGAAATTATGAGTCACTTGGGAGAGAGGAGGGAGATTTGGATTTCAGGCCCCTTTCTACGATTTCAAGTCAATCCACCACTGGAGAAAATGGGGATCAAAAAAAAGATAAAAGGCCAAAACAGGAACAAGAGAAATGAAGGAGTAAAATTGAGACAAGAGTAAAACACATTTGTCTATCCACTAAATGACACTAATACCACAGTTGATTTTACTATGATTGGTATATATTCTGTCTTTCATCTTTGTGCCGACTCCCAAGATCAATGGCTCTAATTTTATAGCTCTAGCTCCCAGGTACCAAACAACAATGTAATTTAGCCCTCCCCATACAACAAGTCCATCATATTGACCCATTATTTTCTAAATATATACATTACCTTTTGGGGTTTTTGCTGTGAATTCTGGATCAAAACAGAAGGTATCTTCTGGCTTACCAGAAGCAGGTTTAAATGGGGGCTGAATTTCTCTTCTGAACAGTTTCTGGAACAGAAAAGCCACAAAAGAAGTTTAACTAAAATTCAGAATTACTTTACTGATATTATATATTTTGCTAAACTAAAAGGAATGCAACTAGAATGTTTTCATCTATTTTCAAAAGATTAAGTTTTCTGAAAGAGCACACTTCAAAACAGCAGGCACAAAACACAAACCTGTATTGCTGATCCTTTTTTAAAATGATTTATTAAGGTTTTTTCTGCTCTCCTGATCTGAAGAGTGTTAGAAGGGAAGAGACTCAGAACGCCACAAGAAATATACCAAAGCTTGCTCCCGCTCCTTCCGCTGCCTGACCTTACCCACCAGGCCTCTCCCCTTCCAGCTTATTAAGTAGATAACAGCGTACAATTAATTGCCTGCACTAACTCATCCTTACCTCAGAAGGAAATGGGCTGGCAGTAGTGTATTCCCCAAATACCTGAACTGAATCCCAGTTTCTGGCTATTGCAGAGGGAGCCAGGCTCTCCAAACCACTCCAATCCCAAGAGGAGGAAGAGAGGATCCATCCCATACTTTCCGATTCTGGATCCCTAGGGCAGGAGATTCTCCCTGGTGTCTTGCTCTTCCTGCCTTAGGGAATAAGGGGATTTGCCACCTCTTAAACCAATACTCCAGGTCTTTCCTAGGTCCCTTAAGGGAACAGTGCGGAATGGCAGCTCCTCATTATCCTTTGTCCTGATGAGCAGTACAGGAGTAAAGCTTTACCCCAAACAGGTACTTCCCAGCCCTATTCAGGGTTTGGGAAGAGAAAAAGGAGGCTCATTCAGCATCTCTGTTTTCATCCTTGTATGTCAAGGCCTGTGGAAAATTGAGTGGATTGTAGGGGCTTTCTGCCTCTACCCTGGCCAAGTGGTACTCCCTGACAATCACCAGACTCCCGCTGCTCCGTCCTTGTGTGCAGGAATATCCACTGAAGAGAAGTCATCCCAGGCCCACTATCACAGGACTTGAGGAAAATATGCATTAACTCACCCAGAACAGTGCATGAGACAAAGTGAAAATGACCATTACCAAACCAGAACTGATTATACACTAAGTGCTGTCAAATATAGAGTGCACACTGTAAAAAAGCTGGTACAAAAATTTCAGGTAAAAGTGCAATTTTCTCAGTGGTTTTCAACCTTTTTTCATTTGCGGACCGTGACACAGTCCCCCTCTACATTGGTGGGTCCTGCACTTACTGGCGGATTTTGCTCGCCTCAGAGATCTTCCCCTCTGGTGGAACCCACAGTCCAGGTCAACTCCTCCTGTGTCTGATAAGGAGTTGGGAGGTTTGGGGGGAACCCGGACCCACCCTCTACTCCGGGTTCCAACCCTGGGCCCTGTGGACTATAGCTGTCTAGAGTGCCTCCTGGAACAGCTGCACAACAGCTACAATTCCCTGGGCTACTTCCCCATGGCCTCCTCCCAACACCTTCTTTATCCTCACCACAGGGGAGGACCTTTCTCCTGGTGTCTGATAATGCTTGTACTCCTCAGTCCTCCAGCAGTATGCCTTCTTACTCTCAGCTCTTAGTGCCTCTTGCTCCCAGCTCCTCGCATGCACACCACAAACTGAAGTGAGGTCCTTTTTAAACTCAGGTGCCCTGATTAGCCAGCCTGTCCTAATTGATTATAGCAGTTTCTTCTTAATTGGCTCTAGGTGTCTTACTTAGCTTGCCTTTCTTAATTAGTTCTAGCAAGTTCCTGATTGCTCTAGTGCAGCCCCTGCTCTGGTCACTCAGGGAACATAAAACTATTCATCCAGTAGCCAGTATATTTGCCTTCTACCAGACTTCTGTACCCCACTCGTCTGGGTCTGTTACAGGACCCCAGAAAAAATTCTGAATGGAGGTGCAGACCCCTTTGGAAATCAGACAATCTGTGGATCCCCAGTTGTCTGCAGACCACAGGTTGAAAACTGTTCTAGATACTGCTTCCTTAGAAATCTCAGTTCCTTATCAATAGAAACCCTCTTGCTACTGTATCAATATATTTTCGTATTACTAGGTATATAAAAATAGGATTTTCTCCTCTATTTAATATTTGTATTCCCATAGCACCTGCCAGACAGAGAGAGATAGGTGAGAACAGGGAAATAAGATAATATTGGTCAGCATGATAGGCAGTGGTCTCAGCACGCCAGCTGCCTAGCTGTTAAGATTTTTGTATGCATCACAGCAAAGGAGAGTTTTAAGGAGGGATTTGAAGGAGGATAATGTTTCACGGTTCAAGGACGCTCCTTCCAAGCATGAAGGGAAGCATGGGAGAAAGAACAAAGGAGCTAGTTTGAAAATTCAACAAGTGGGCAATGGAAGTTGGCCTCATGGGCTGATTGGAGATGGCAGTTGTCATCTTGGTAGCGAATGAGAGATGACAAGTAAAGTTAAGACAGGCCATGAAGGGCCTTGAAAAAGTGAAGACAAGCAGCTTATGTTTGATGGGACAGAGAATGGGGAGCCAGTAGGGGAATGCAAAAAGGCAGGGAAAGGGGGTGATATGATCAAGTCATCAGGCTAGGAAAATGTTCTTTGCAGCAGCATTCTGAATAAATATGACCAGGGCAAGATTGCATTTGTGAAGGCCAGGGAAAAGGATATTGCAGTAATTGAGATGTGAGATGAGAATTTAGCTGTGTGGATAGATTGGAAGAATTCCCACAGATAAGGCCAGAAGGGACCACTGTGATCATCTAGTCGGACCTTCTGTACAACAGGCCTTTAGGACTTCCTTGCATTAATTCTTGTTTGAACTAGAGCATATCCTTTTAGAAAAGGATCCAACGGTGATTTAAAAGGCTGTATTTTCGAGATGTTATGCAGAAAGAATCGGTCAAGATTTAGACAAAGCCTGGATGTGAGGACCCAGAGAGGTCCAAATTGAAGAGGATGCTGACGTTGTGTGTCTGTAAGACAGGCAGTACAGTGGCATTGTCCACAGTAATCAAGAAAAAAGGCATCAGGGAGGGTTTTGGTGGAAGAGATTAAAAGCTCCGTTTTAGCCACGTTGAGCTTGGTCTGACAGCTAGACAGCCACAAGGATATGTCAGAAAAAGGCAGAAGTTTTCGTTTGGACAAACTGAGAAAGATCTGGAGCAAAGAGGTAGATATACAAGTCAGCAGCATAGAAAGCGTAATTTAATTTGTGCAAATGAGATTACCCAGATAACATGTAGAAAGAGAAAAGATAAGGACCAAGGAGAAAGCCCTCTGGAACCCACACAGAAAGCTGAAACGGGAGGTGAGGAGGAGAACCAGGAGAGGACAGTCACAGAAGCAAAGGGAAGCCAAGATTTCAAGAAGAGCATGGCTGACAAGTCAATGAGGATGAGGATAGAGTACAAGTTCTGAGCTTGAGCAAGGAAAAGTTCATTAGAGACTTTAGCAAGAGGAGTTCCATGGATGGAAGCCAGATTAGAAAGGGCCTCACATGGAATTGGACAGGAACTCCAGACAGCAATTGTAAACACTGCATTCAATGAGCTTAGAGATAAAAGGGGAAAGGAGACAGAATGCTAGCTGAGAGGAAAGTGGGGTCAAGGATGGGGCTTTTTTTAAGATGTGAAACTAAAAAATGATTGTATTATGAAGGGAAGAGCCAGAGGAGAGCAAGATATTAACAAATGCAAGGGAGAAGATGAGAGTGGGTGGCTAGCTCCTTTAAATGAAGCATGTCCAGCTTCCCTATATCGTAGGAGGAGCTCCCAGTTTAGTGAATTATGAGGGCAGGGCAGCATCTGGGGCTATAGAAGAATCAGAAAGGAAGGATGCTTATGAAGAAAGCTGTAGGAGGTTCCTGGAAAAAGGCTGAAGGCATGAGAGCAGCAGAGAGTTGCCGTCTGACTTCCAAGCCAGACAGCCAGAGCAGAGAGCCACAGAAGGCTGAGGCAGGGGAGCAGCAGAGGGGCTTACCCTCTGGCATTTCCATGCTGCAAAGCTGGAACCAATGGACTGAGCACCAGGGGAATAGTGGAAGGGCCTACCTCCTGCCCTGCCTGAGAATTACTGAACAGGGGGACCAATGGATGCTCTCCTGGTGAGGACAATCTCCCAGCAGAGAGGCGGGGGAGGGGGAACCTGCTGGGAAGAGCTGGGTTATGCTCCAGTTCAAGGGGCTGTCATGACAGAAGGATAGGAGAAAAACCAAAAAAAAATCCCAAGTGTGGTAGAAGATGCCAGAGTATAGTATGTGCACTGTCAATGGACTAGATGGTGTGGAGTTTTACAGATTCTATGCACTAGGGTGATAAATGACCTAGCTTTTGGGACTTTTGGTTATGGATTGGTTGGGCTATGTTTATTAATAAACTGACCCTCAAGGAGGGGTATTACTGAGGCAAGAGAGCATGTTGAGTCTTTACCGGCCTAAGAGGGCAAATGAGACAGTAACCACAGCATAAGGACAACCAGCCACAAGGAAGAACTCGGGGCAGAGGAGTAATTGTTCACAGGGTATAAATGTGTTCTGAGTACCTTCTCGCCTACCCTCATTTCCTTTGTCATCCACTCACCTTCTAATATTTATACTAGTGAAAAAGTGGGGGGGTTTTAGGACATTTTCGTAAAGCTTCACTGAAGAACAGTTAGTTACTCTACAATTGTGGTTCTTAGACATGTCAGCGTGGATCCCACTTTGGGAGCATATGCCCCTCATGAGCACAAGAGTCTTTTGAATAGCTGTGTCCACCTGGGTCATGCAGGCACCCTGCACCTCCCTCTGTGAGGGCATAAAGGGCAGTGCATCCGTAACTTTCCCTCAATTTCCTTGCAACCTGAAGCCAGCATTAGCGGACGACTCCTACAGCAGCGATAAAAAGTGGGTTGCAGGATTCACACTGACAGCATCTCAAAGAACCAGTTACATAAAGGAACAGTTCATTCTTAGCTATGTGTCAGTGTGGATCCGCTGTGGCTAACTGGCATGGAGTATCCCTTCCTAGATGGTGAGAATGAGGCGTTCCAGCTGCATCAGTAGAATAGAGACTGTGACTTGGTCAACACTTGGAGATTATATCATCACAGCAATGTGAGTTAGGGGGATAAAAAACTACATCTGATCAGTGAAAATGCAACTATGCCAATGGGAGAGGGCTTCTGTTGACTTAGCTAACTCATTTGAGGAGGTTGTGCTCTTACATCAACAGAAAAATCCCTTCTGTCAGCACAGACATACCTTGTAGCACTGCTCTTCCAAACTTGGCATCTGCTCTGGCAGCTAAGTCCAAGGTATAGTGCTTGCCAGAAGTCAGCAGGTTATTCTATGTTGCCACCTTG
Organism: Macrochelys suwanniensis; assembly: GCA_033296515.1. Classification (NCBI taxonomy): domain Eukaryota; kingdom Metazoa; phylum Chordata; order Testudines; family Chelydridae; genus Macrochelys; species Macrochelys suwanniensis. The sequence continues at coordinate 76,400,477 of CM065783.1, read as the reverse complement.
CAGATCTTTCAACACTAGCACATTTCTGAAGCAGGCAGAGGATAAGCAAATGGTGGAGTGAAGCTTGATGTTCAGCATGAGAGCTCCACCAGTCATTGGTAACACGGCGAGATACACTGCATTATCCATTTAAATATTCTTTGTGTTGAGATGGCCTGACCCTTGGGGTGGCCAAGTCCACCAAGGAATAAACAGAGAAACAGCCTGAACAATTTATTTTTCTCAACACAGAGAAGCAAAGCTCTGGAAATGCTCAGTATGTGCAGCTTCTCTCCCAACGCAGAGTGGGGCTTCGGGGCAGGGGGAAAAACAGTCAGGTTGATTGATTCAGAGAGAACTCTGAAACTACCTTGGGAAGGAATGTAGGTTGAGGTTTCAATACCACCTTGTCTCTATAGAATGTCATGTAGGAAGGACTGGTCATAAGAGTGCTTGAAGCTCACTCACTCACTCTCCTGGTCTAAGTGATATCAGGAAGACTGTTTTCAGAGTGAGATGAAACAAGGAGCATTCTGAAAGAGGCTCAAAGGAAGGCCCCCTGAGCCTCAAGTGGACAATGCTGATATGTCAGGCAGGAGCAGGTTCTTTGACTGGTGGGTAAGTATGTAATAGGCCTGTGAGGAACTCGGATACCACAGAGAGGGAGAAGACCAAGCCTGATGGTAAAGGTAGATGGCAAACAGAGATTGCTCCGAGCGGGACCTTAATGGAGCTGAATGGAAGGCCAGAGTGTTCTAATTGCAGCAAATAGTCAAGGATCTATGGCATCAAAATCTGTGTAAAGTCCAGGCCATGTTAGACCATCCAAATAGAGAATCTCTTCCATTCTGACAAATAAGTCCTTCTGGTTGACATCCCCCTGCTCTATACCATGATCTCCTGGACTTGTTATAACAATCCCTGTCCATGGTACCTAAGCAGCCAACATCAAGGCCATCAAGCTCAGGAACTTCAGGTGGACGTAGTATCTGCGATGCTGCGAGATCAGGTCCGTGCAGTCTGGGATCTGGATCAGAGTCTGAATAGACATTTGTAGCATGCCTGTCAACCAAAACTGCCTCAACTAATAGGCAGCTATGAGAATGACGGTGGCTTTGTCTCTTGATTTTGGACATCACCCTGGAGCATCAGGAGAAATCAGCGGAAAGGTGAAAAGGAGACCTGGATTCCACAGCAGAAAACACATCTGGCAACAAGCTCTGGCTCATGCCCCTTTTGGAACAGGGATTCTGACACATGGCATTGTCCTTGATCGCAAAACAGGTCTACCCTATTCTACCATAACAATGGAATATCTTCTTTACAATGGATCTTTGCAGGGGACACTACTGACTGGTCATGTATTGTCTCCTAAATAAGCCCACCAAGTCATTGCTGACTCCTGGAAGATGAAGAACCATCAGGGTTCTCTCTTGTTGGTAGCACTGTGTCCAGAATCTGATAGTCCCCAGAAGAGAAGTAATAAGCAGGGTCCTCCTGCTTTCACATGCAGTGGGTTGCAGATGTGCTGCCAGTCAGAATCTGCACTGTGAAATTTCAGAGGACAGGTAGGAATGGCATACAGGCTAGCCTGACAAATGAGTTCCAGGACTTCTGTGAAGTCCCATGTCTTCTGGGAACCAGGTGCCTTGCATTTGTACATGGTCCAGGTGGGCTCCCCAGCCTGTCCCTGATGCATTCATAATTAAATTCTTTTCTGGGTGGGGAGAAGGATGTGAACAATATTCCTCTTATGTTTTCAGGTTCTAGGGACCATGTCACGTCTACAAGGGCATGAGGTGGCACAGAGACCTCCTTGTCCATCTGCTGTTTCATAGAGAGTGATGCTATCCTGAGCCAAAGTTGTAAGGGCCTCAGGTAAAGTCTGAGAAGCAGCACCATGGACACATATGCTGACAGATGACCTAATATCCTAATACAGGGGTCGGCAACCTTTCAGAAGTGGTGTGCCGAGTCTTCATTTATTCACTCTAATTTAAGGTTTTGCGTGCCAGTAATACATTTTAATGTTTTTAGAAGGTCTATTTCTATAACATTTTAATATATAACTAAACTATTGTTGTATGTAAAGTAAATAAGGTTTTTAAAATGTTTAAGAAGCTTCACTTAAAATTAAATTAAAATGGAAAGCCCCCCGAGATTGGTGGCCAGGACCCAGGTAGTGTGAGTGCCACTGAAAATCAGCTCGCGTGCCGCCTTTGGCACCCGTGCCATAGGTTGCCTACCCCTGCCCTAAGGCAAGAATTCCTGCATATGGGGCAGCAGTGTATGTACTTGTTCAGTCTCAAGTGTAGAATATGACTAAGACCTCTTCTCTTCTTCAGGATAAGGAAATATCAAGAGTAGAAGCCTCATCCCCTGTATAAAGTAACAAGGCCATGTATGTTTGCAATAAGCTCTATAATAAGCTCTCTGAAGAGGGCCAGGGAAGGTATCAGACAACACTCAGGAGCAAGAGATACAGGGGGTTCTGCACGGGCATAACCTGGTTTGGTTGTGGGCATCAACACAAGTACTGGGGTCCTGTACCCTATGCTGTTTCCATGAAAGTGGAGGACTTAGAGCTTCCATCATTGGAGAAGTGATGGTTTCCGTCCTTGTAGGATGGCCCCAAGTATTGTCTGGAGATGCATTTATGCTCCGTATGAAATTATGCCTCAGCTTCTCTCCTTCTGTCAGCATGGCATAGGTGTTGGCTGCGATGCTGAAGTTGCTAGCCCCAGTTTCAACAATGTCCTCTTCCCTTCTATCTCTACCTGATCCCAGGGAATAGAAGCAACCCTCTCTACATGATCGAGTGCTGGCCAAGGCAGACTTGAACCTCCATCTTGATGGTGATTGTTTCCTCTAGGTCTGAAAAGACATTCATGGATTGCTCAAGCAGATGTAACTAGAACTGTGCTTCTCTGGATTTGTGGGTCTTGGAGGAAAGCAATCAGCACACTCAACACCTGTCTGGGATCTGGCTGTCCCCTAGGCAGAAGACACAATATCTAGATCAGTCAGTGAGAGGATGAAGCTATGACAAGAGAGGCAGGGTTTGAAACATGACTATTTAGACTCACCCCTGCTGTATGGGGGGGAGGGAGGGTGTCTTTTTTATTGGAATAACCAAATTAAAGAAAACAAAATAAAAAGGGTGAAGATCAATTCTCTCCACCAAACTAGTTGGGAAAAGGACGAGTTGGACATTCAGAGGATGTAGTGGGTTGGACACTCACTGGGTTCAGCCCTGCTGCCACAGGCAGTAGTAGGGAACTGAGGGAGAACTGTTGCCGCATTGCCTTTTATGGCTTCACACAAGAAGGCACAGTGTGCATGCACAGCCCTGACAAACACTGCTATTCAAAAGAATCCAGTCTCGAACACAGTCACCTATCTTGGGCTTACACTGACACACACAAAGAACACGAATTACTGTACCTCTCCCCTCTTAGTCATTTTGAAGGAGTTTTATTTGGTATTTTAAGAATTTAGAATGTTGCAATTCTAATCACTTAAAAATGTTAATGCATGTTTTAAAATTTTAGTGAGACCCTCAATACTGTACAGCAATGAGGAGAAATACAGTCTCAGAATACAATAGTCAGAAGTCTCATTTGTCTAGTATATCCTGTTTAATTATCTTGCAATTTACAGAGATGTTGCCAAATGTTGTAGCAAAACTAAAAATGGTTTTGAAATTAAACTGTTTTGTACTTACATTCCAATCAACTGTTGAAAAAAAGGGATGTCTCTTGATTTCTTCAACTCCATCTGAACCAGCTCCTGTAATTATAGAGAACAAAAGTGACTAAATTAAAACCAGCTTCAGTACAAATCTCTAAACAAAACTGCATTAAAAGTTAGCCACTTGGTTTCTTGGAAAATTGCATGGAATCACTTATTCATGGAATACTGCCTAAGGTTAGAGTTTCCAAGCTAGATATTTGACTGAGAACAGATTGCTGTATAGCTAGTAGAATTCACACACATTGAAGAAAAACAAACAATCAAGTTTAAAGGGAACCTGGAAAAAGGAAAAATGTGGACTTGTGCCTTGTTTGCTTCTTTTGGATATATAAAGGAGTCCTCCTCACGGGGCATCTTTACATCTAGCAGTTTACAAAGAATCAGGAGTACTTCCCTGCAAGTCACTAATTAATTTAATATTAAACCTCCAAACAAGTAATTGGAGACGATGCTTGAGGGAATATAAGCGCATCTTCCAATCTGTTTCCTGATTTTTTGTTTGGAACCTTAATATCTAGTTTTTACTCCAAAATTACAGCCATTGGAATGGTCTGATAAGCCACTGTTTCATGCACTTGTGGAGGGCTACCAGCAAAAACAGAAAAATGGGACGCTATACTAAGCCACAGACAGATATATTGAGGGAGCGAAAATAAGAGAAGGGCTACTTTTTTCTAAATGATGGCCTACTGACATTGTCAGACTAGCAGTATGGGCTACACTGCTGAGGGAAGTCAGCACAATATGTGGTAAAACAGTCTGGTAAAACACTAAGGCTACGATGCACATCCTATTGAAGCTGGTTGGAATACAGACTCAGTGCACAGAATCTTTGGGTGACTAAGAGAAGAAGATCAACTGGTTCCAATTCCTGAAAATCCAGTTTATTGGTGTATCCAAGCAGTTGGCAAGAGCCAATTCATATACTCCAAAGCTCCCCTTATAGACAGCATGGCAGCTTTATTGGCAGCTGCTTAAATGGAGATAGTGAACTGGAGCTCTGTAGAATGCTGCATCCAGAATCTAGGTGAATGACTGGTCCAAGAAAGTCATCTTCAGCCTACCTTTCTCTGTCATTTACTCAGGTGAGCCAAACCCAGAATAAACATACTGCAAACTCGAGAAAATATGAGAAAATGAAGACAGTTGAATAACCAAGAACTGATATGGCTATTCAATGAAGCTTCACTTAACAATTAAATTGTTCACAAGTTATGCTGTAGATGGCTTTACTTCAAGATCCAGGTCAAAAAGAACCAACCAAAACAAGATCACATTACCTAATCTGTTTGATGGGTTTCTTTTAAACAACATCCTTAGAAGGCTTTGCGCTTCAGAGCTAAGGAATTGTGGCATTCCAAGCTTTGCTCTGGAGAAAGAAAATGGAGAAATTATGACTTAAAAAAGCATGTTTTGCCAAAAATGCTCTAGATGGACTCATTAAACTGAGGGTAAGAAACTCTGCCATCAAGTCTGTCAATAAGCGTCACAAAGGCAGTGAAATTGTGTGAACGAGATTTCAAATCGAATATAAATATTAATAGCTACTCACATTCAAGAAACTTGTAGAAAAAAGCACATGTAGTGTGGTATAGTGGTTTTCAACAAATAGGCTGCTTCAAACTAAAGCTGCATAAAGTACTTAAAGTTGTGCATCCTTTAGGAGATCTAAGTCTACCCAACATGCTGGCATATGACAGAAAGGAAGTATTCCTCCTTTCTTATTGGAACCAACTTTTGAAGGCACTTGGAAATAGCCAAAACACCCCTGTAATCTACACATCCACACAACCCCACAAGTCACCTTTTTATTCCTCCACTCAGAAAAAGCCTCAAGAATTAGATCATAAAGTCATTAGGGAAGGCCAAAGGGGTCAACTTCACTGAAATTTTGTAAGGACAATTTCTAAATTTAAAACAACTTAGGTGATTTGAACAATTTTTTTTAATAATCAAAGTGTCTAGTTCACCCACCCTGAAATTTCTAGGCAGAATTGTAACGTTATACATGCACATATTCATTATGCTACAAATCCTGAAATAGATGGTGAACTAATCAATCTTCTGCATCAACACTGCTATACATTAACCACAGACACTCCCTCCTGCCATGGAGTTAGGACTAAAACCCCTTTTCTTACGCACCCACCCGCCTGAGAAAGTCCCAGAAGTCTAACCATATGAGCTGCAGGATACCCCTCTGACTACTCACAAAAGCAATAAATTCTTGCTCCCTCATTTAAAGAGTGGCAAAAGAGTACAGTTAGGACTTGTTTACCAATCACCACTGTACACTTGTTTTATGGTTATTACAACATGGATTAAACTATTTTATACAAAAAGTGTGTGTATACACACATGTACACAGAGAGAATAGCATATATACAATCTGTATAAAATAGTTGTTTTGTTTTTATATAAGCTATGTTGTAACAAAAGAAACAGTGTATAGAGAGGAGGTTGGTAAATAACTCTAGTGTACCTATTTTTAATACTAACTTTACACACACACACACATTTATGTTTACAGTTTTAAGCCTTGGAGATATTCTCCAGTATCTACATTGTTTGTGATCAAATTCTTACTTTTGTGTTTGACATTTTATAATTTCACATCCTGAAAGTGAACAAACTACAATACACAAGCTAAAGCATAATATCTATAGCTACATTTTCTGTTACTTTAAAAAAACAAGGATAATTCTATTGAAAAAATAAAAATACTTACTTTAGTATCATATTCATAGTTTCATTTCGATCTTTACCTTGAAATGGTAGTGTACCAGTAAGCATTTCAAACTGAAAAGAACAAATGTTTAATTAACATCAAGTGATTAATTTTTTTTAAAGTACTCTTACAAGATTTTAATTAACATGGTATTCCACTTGTACTACACACACTAAGACCTGAGAAGTCTTCAGGGTGATTAGCAAATAAATACTAATTTTAATTTTTAAAATATCCAAAAGTTAAAAATTTTCTCTTCGAAGACAATTTACATGACAATCCATATCAACTGTAGATGGGATAAAAAGATGATGTAGAACACCTTGGAGTGCTTTACACACTAATGGTAGTTCATGCACCATAATTCAAAAGCTACTCGAGGAGTCAAATGGAATTCTCCCTGAAGTCATGTACTGCTACACCACAAAAAAGTAGCCCAAAAATTTGTTTGCCTTTATTTTTCCTTCTCAGTACAAATGCTAATGGTGTAACAATTTACTGACCGCAACGGCACAAATATTAGTATAACTGGTATATTCCACTTTTCCATGTTGTTCACTCAAAAGGCTTGTTGTTACAAACATTTTTTAAAGGAATGCTTTGCCAAACTCAGTTTTTTTGTTTTTTTACTAATAAGCAATGTGTCAATGAAACATTCAAACGGAAGCCTTACAACAACCTAGGAAAGTGACTGAATAAAATTGTTCTGGACTGCTACAAAGTCACATACATGTTAGTAATCCTTAGAGGTATCCATTTCCTTAAAGGTCTAAACAAGTTAAAGTTCAACTTATTTCAAAACTATTGTTTCTCCAGTAGTAATCTAGTTACCAGATTCTCCCACGTCTTCCCCTTAACTTAAAGTTGTCCTAATTCAGTTTAGGCAAGTTTATTCTAAATAAATTTAACATTACTCTGTGGCAGCATGCAGAGTATTTGACTGCAAACAACATTATGAAATTAATCATACAGTACCATAAGAACACCAAATGACCACCAATCAGCACTCTGGTTGTGGCCTCGCCTGTTTACTACTTCAGGTGCCATGTATTCTACAGTACCACAGAAAGAGTAGGCCTTCTTTTCTTGATCTACTGATTCTTTGCTGAGTCCGAAGTCTACAACAACAGCATTACAAAGACATATCTAGTAAAGAGCTTTAAAAACAATATTTTATACAATAATTTTATATTTTGGATTCAAACAACCAAAGACTGTTTATGAGTAAAGAAATGGTTATCCTAAAACTCACCGGAGAATGAAAGTTAAATAGTACATTACACAGTCTACTGTACAGAGCCAGGAACATTTGAAAGTGAACTGAAAAGTCTCAGCTACCATTATTGTTGCTTAGTATATCTGCAATTAGGTATTTAAAACTTTACATATTTAGAATCTTAAAATTATGGAAGGTTCTGCTTTTATTTTTCTTATTTGCGGAGTCTTTGCTGCTTGCTTTATAGGATGAAAAAAATAGATTTAAATAAGAATGTTTCATCATAGAAAACACCAACTACTAAGGCCATGTCTAGACTTACAAGCTTGCAGCGGCACAGCTATACCAATACAGATGTGCCGCTGTAAGAGCCCTCATGTAGTCACGTTATGCTGAAGGGAGAGAGCTCTCCCGACAACATAATGAAACCAGCCCAACGAGCGGTGGCAGCTATGTTGGCAGAAGAGCGTCTCCCACCAACACAGCGCTGTGCATACGAGCGCTTATGCCGGCAAATCTTATGTTGCTCAAAGGGGTGTTTTTTTCACACCATTAAGCGACAAAAGTCTTGCCGACATAACTGCTGGTGTAGACACGGCCTTAACTTACTGAAAACAGCTTATGTAAAAATCAGACTTAAGGTATTTATACACTTAAAACGCTACAGCGGCACAGTTACACCACTGCAGTGTAGACGCTACCTCCACTGACAGGAGAGATTCTCCCATCAGCATAGGTAATCCACCTCCCTGAGAGGCAGTAGCTAGGTCAAAAGAAGAATTCTTCTGTTGACCTACCACTGTCTACACCAGGGGTTTACTCCTCCAAATATACATAATCTTGCCAAAGTCAGACTTGTTTATATCAAGGAAACCTATCAGTTCTCCTTTCCATTGTAAGAAGGAAAATGGAATTTTCTAAGTGCTCATTAATTCAAAAAGCTGCCTTAGAAGCAGCTTCCAAATGCTGATGGGGAAAAAAAGCCTTAAGGAATTACAAGAGTTATTTTCCTTTGGACCCAAGTTGAAACTGAATTTAAGTACTGACGTATCCTGCAAAACAATATAATCTTGTAACCCTGATTTCTCACTACCCCTCCACCCTCCCAACCCCACTTTTCCACTAGTCCCTGGCACTGTGAAAGTCCCAAATGGCTAAGGTGTTTAAATGTGGTCTGGAAGGAGCAGTTAATCTAAATTAAATCCCTCAATTTAGATTTTTGGCATTTCAAGAAAAGCAGAAAGCAAGAGAGAAAACCGCTCGGAAGCTGAAGGAGTCCAAGAGAATGGTATCCAGAAATCAATAATATTGCATAGGGATTCAAATCCCTCATGTTGCCTAAGAGTCTAAAGCAAGTCTGAAACAAAAACACATCCTGTAGTGCTCCTAAATAATGAATATCTAGTAATTCTGTGATCTAAGCAAAGTCCATTTGGCTAAAAGTTCTATCAGAAAGAATAAAAGATTACAAGTAAAACTATTGTGTATATACATTGCACTAAATGGATGAGAGTTTAAATAATGAATCTCTTTTTAATCTTGCAAGGTGGTTCTAATGGCTGTTAATATTTATACAGCACAGCATATAGTGGACTTTATTATATAATCAGTGATAATTTTATTATAATTTTAATATGGTAATATAATTTAAGAGTAAACTAGTTCACAACACTTTGTACTTATCCAAATGTTTATAATGCAAGTCTTGTTGAACTTTATTCTCTAAAAGAAAATAGCATAATTTTTTCTTGTAATACAGAATTTTTCTGCACCTTTGTTTTTAAACTGATTAGACTGTAATTTCTGAAATCACATTTTATATTTTTTTAAAGACCATGTCTGCACTAAATCTGTATCTGTCTTTTCTTAAAAGACAGAGTCAGCATATTGATATTTCAGCTTTGCTGAACCTCTGCCTTGCTCAATCGCATTAGCTGTTGATCTTCAGATAAAGAGAGACATTTTATAATCAACCTGGATATAAACCACTTCAATCTGAACGGTAGTTGCTTTTTTTTTGTTACTGATGAATTGTCATCTGAATTTATTTACCTTATTTTTAAAAATGAAGTAGCTTTCAATGTCTATTTTATAAACATTCATTTCTACAACCACTTTACCCACAGAAATTAACCTTTACAGTGTTTTTTGGTTTAAAGTTTAACACAAATATGATGGCTTCAATCCTGCCTCTAATCCACGTGGGCAGATCTCATTCATGTGGAGTCACACTAACTTCAGTGGGATTCTGTCCAGGCATAAGAGCCTGCTAATGCAGATCAGATTGCACAATCTAGGGCTATATCAGTTAATTTAAAAAGCTGTTAATTTAAGTACTGGTATATCAAGATTGTTATACAAGAAATTATATGCAACTCCACACTAAAATACCCAATTTCATTAAAATATTTTTAAAATTAAAATATTTAAGAGCTATACTATTAAATTTTACCTACCTGTTAACTTGATATGTCCTGCTTCATCAAGCAAAATGCTGAAAATTAAAATTCACATTCACCAATACACGTAACAGGAATATTTATATAAAACATTTTAAACATAGTAGCTAAAGACAGATCTCAACCACTCTCCCAATCTTTAAATTAATAACTTTGTACATTATATTTCAATCAATGCATATATTTAACTATTAAACCCAATACATATAGCTTATAAAAACATATTTTACTTCATTTTTATATAATTATAGAGATGTATAATGAAAATGCAAATTAACAATTAAACAAAATACATGTAATAGTGGATAAAATAAATTTTACTTTACTTTTCTGGCTTCAGATCCCTGTATACAATCCCCAAGCTGTGCAGATGATCCAAAGCAAGGGCCAGTTCTGCGAGGTAGAATTTCACATCTTCCTCTGTAAACATAACCTAATAAGAACTGTATAGATTTACCTTCAGATCTTGTCAGTTTCTAATACTGCAATCTAAAAACAGACAGTTCTTCTGCTTCCCTAAATTCAAATATCTCTCATAACTACTACATTTCACAAATTCTCAGGAGACAATTTCACTTAATACAGGTGATATGCAAGAATAAACTATTGACTATGAAGTTTTCTGTAGATCTAACGCTGAAATTATTTTATAGTGTTCCTCACAATCCAGCTCTTACAGAATTAAAAGTAAAAATAAATGTTATTGCAACTGTAAGGTAGCATAATTAAAGGAAAGTTAACTTTTGTATCTGACTTGCTGGTTTACTAGTATTCATTCAGCCACAATGCCCTATAAAGAGCATTTCCTATTCCTGTTTTTCCAGTTTAACATGTAGTTTGATATACTATTGCTTACAATAGTATAAAATATACCGGATGTGTAACTGTAACCTTAAAATTTATATTCCCATTTTGTAGTTTTCAATTGAGTGATGTTAACACTATTAAGACTTTTTATTATTATTAAGTTTCCTTCTAAAAAAAGGAACTGTCTGTTCCTAAAGTTAAATTCATACTTCACTAAGGTGAATGAGGTTGAAGAGTGGACAGAGAATTTTCTTCTTTAGTTTGCCTGCCTCTCTCCCTTATCAGCATGGCTTTCCACGTAAAAGAGCCAAGGATGTTTGGGCACAGTCTCCACATAGTTTTGCCCCCTTTCTCCTCTCTTTGGTGTAACAGAAGTAGAGATGTTCTCTGGCAGCCCAGAGATTATTCACTCTCCTTATTCTAGACCTGCTTCAATACATTTTAAGACTTTCAGGTATTTAACTCCTGCAAAAATCACAGCGACGGGGTTGCCAACTCATGATTTTAAGTCTCATGGTATTTGAGAACAACAAAGCCCTGGCTCCTGGAGTCGGATGATTATGTGAGAATCTCAGCTTTCATTTAAAAACAAGTTTGTTGTTCTACTGGTTGTAGAAAAAAACACCCTCACACACATATATGTATACACACGCAAATTTATTTGTGTGTATCTCTCTGTCTGTCTTCCTCCAGCCTCCCTTTCTCTCTCTCTAGATACAGTATTACCAAAGCATTTGAAAATGATATAATAGGTTTATACGTTGTATGTACACCATTTAGACAGTCTCTGCACAGACAGAAAGTAGTCTGGGGGAGAACTATTTCAATGGCCATGATTCTCCACGTCATTATACCGGATGGGGTGGAAGGAGGTGGTGGGATTCTCAAATGATCATCTCTGTTCACTTTGTGCAACTTGGCCTACTAGACAAGAAATTCATGCTCTAAATGCCACATATAACCCAGCACACTTGAACATATATTCAATCGTATCTAGCCAAATGTTACACCAGGAGAGGTTAGTAGTGCCTAGACAAGAAACATGGAGATTGAGGGATTCATTCAGATAAAATAAGGAACAACCAGTCACATATGTGGGGTACAGATAAAGCACTGCTTTACCTATATAAGATACCATGTACGCTAGCTGGTTGACCCTGCATGACTGGGGCCTCACCAGGATTGAGAAAAATATATTTGCTCTCAGAAACAGAGTGAGTTCTCCCTTCTGCTCTTACTACTTGCTCTTCCTTTCACCACCTTTCTTCACTTAGTGCTTGGTAAAATAATATGTATGACATTTTTTATTTAACATGCTGGTACCATACTGCCACACAAATAGTCATCATCTGAGGAAACTATAACATAACCAGTAATAACTTCAAGCATTTTGGAGGTCTATATTCTTGGATTATTTTTTTAGGTCTTTAAAACCTCAAATTATATTCCAAGATGAACGATTCTCCATTTGCTGAAATCACAGACTGTGAAAGTGTAGAAACTTTGTTCATTCGTCTCCTTATATAGGACTAGTTAGTCTTGTATAAACAGTGTTGATTAAGCCTAGTAATACCTCAGCGTTTGGAACTGTGAATACAAGATGTACTCTTATTGCTGAACAGCTCTGCTCAAGATTAAGGAATATTCCTAATTTGCACAGCACACAGGTATTACTGTAGTTTGTTATGTCAAAGTTATATGCACCAGAAATAATAAAAGGCTTAAGTTCCTTTATAGTGCCCACAAAGAAAGCTACCGTCATCTCTCCTATTTTTGAATTAAGAATGAAGTACAATGAACAAAAATGGCTGTTACAGTCCAAGATACAAAGGAAATTTCCAAATAAAATTATTCTAATTATTACTTTGCAACTAACAATATTGCACAAATTCATTTTAAATATTATTTTTTCCCCAAATTAAATGTGGTAAAAGTCAACAAATTGCTTTAAGTTTTATTTCTGAAGTGAAAGCTGCGGTAAAAGTGCTTTATTGGATGGATATCAGCCATTTTCTGCATTGAAGCGGAAAAAGTCACATACATTAAAGTATTAATTTTGGTCTTTAAAATTCTAAATATCTCATCAACAGCTAAACATTCAAAAACAATTTCAGATATGCCTGATAATCCATGTGTGGGATGGTTTCAATTGGCCCTAGGAACCGGCCCCCCTCATTCGGCATGGGTCATTCACTTTCCATTGCCATGTGGTATTGCAATAGAAAACAGTGTTTTTAAAACTATCATGTTTTCTTTATAGAAAACATCTCAGATGTTTAATATACAAAATGAAATGTTTACAAAAATCATGGTACTTTAGAAACAAACAATCTGAGGTTTGTTGAAAACCAAATATAAACTTGAGTAATAAGTGACCTCAAAATTATTGCTTATTTCTTCACTCCTAAAAGAGATTTATGCCTTTTTCAGATACTCAGCCAATATTTTTACAGCCAGATTTGCACCCTTCATTTAAGTGTCTATTTTGGAGGATCACTAAATTCTAGCTGCACTATCACAACAAGACCTGAACTCATTTCCTGTTATACTGAGATTTCTTAAGGGAGACATCTCAGATCAAATGGAAGTAGAGACTGACCACTTTCCTGCTTTATGCCTCATTAATTCTTAACAGGTCTGCTGACTCCTAGAAATAGACAACTCTCTCAATATTTTCATAGCACAGCCACAGGATATTTACGTTGAGTTTAGTTGTGAAATACTGAGAGATCATTATTGCAAGCTAATAAAAGGAGTTCAATGTAATTTTAGGGCATACACTAGGTAAGCTCACTTAGTTCCCTGACCCATCTCCAATATGTAGCTTGACTTTAGGAAACAGATGCACTGAGAAAATCCAGCTCATTGGTTCTTAAAGATTAAGGGTACTAATTTGAAACAACTACTTACAGTCTATTTCACATCAAAGTCAGTCAGCCAGCTAGTTTGCCCAATTTTAGACAATGTCCTCTGTTCGACATTATCAAAAGGAATGTCTTGAAATCATATGGAAGTAGATTTAAAATGAGAAACAGACTTGTGAAATTTATGAAGCACTAAAAACTCTCATTATGAAGATATTTTCAAAAGTTTAATTCAACACCTAGAATTTGTACAGAAAAGTTTTGAAAAAAAAAATTTTTTTTGTTAGCTTGAAATATTACAAATATCATTATAGTCCGCATGCAATTTCACAGCCTGACCGATATAAAGAGATGTCATCAGAGGAGCACAATTAACAGACCTCCCCAAACAATCGTGAGCTGTCAATCAAGGTTGTGATTTCTCCAAAATTGAAAAAAAGTATTTTACCTAGAAAAAAATATTCCAGATTCAAGAAACTAAACACTAAAATGATTCAACAGACTCAGGGGCACCTAAACTGACATCAGGCTCTAATCACACCTCTGTTCTTTATTATATAAACCTGATTTACCTCAATTAGGTCTCTATGCAACAAGACTACTTTTAGATTCGAGAATTTGGTATGGGGAGGTACAGAAAAGAAATTTTAGGCCAATTATCAATAAAAGTTTGACACTCAGGTTTCTTAAGCTATGGAACATTGTCCCAAGGGATATATATATAATGAAAGTTCAACTGAATTCCTAAAAACAAATGGGTCAAGACATAAGGAACAATCTCATATTGGTAGGGGGTTAGACAAGGATGGCATTTTCCAGCTCTAATTTCTGTGCGTCTTTGAAAAAAAATTACTATTGTATTCAGTTAAAATGTAGGTACTTACCTCTTTGGATAATCGTGTGAATACATCTCCTCCCCTGAGAAAATCCAATATTAAATATAGCTTCCCTTCGGTCTGAAAGGCTGATTTTAAAACATCACAAAACTTAATGGATAGTTTTATATGACAATAGTGAAGTTAGACACAATACTCAGGCATTCTATAATACTTTTTTACGACTTTTATTTTAGTGTAATATAGCACAGTTGCTTCTGAACTGAGGTAATTCAATTAGGCATGACAGTTTCATATGAACTATAGAAATTTGTGAACTAACCTGAATAATTACCACCACATGAATACTGCACCAAAATGTACTATAGTCATATATTTGATAAATGTAATTTAGTTTTATTCATTTTGTTATTACTTTGTGCAGGGAAGTTTGAAAAAAGTAACCATTACTAATATATTACAAAGTCTTAGTGACAAGAGATCTCACTACAGCACTGCTGTTCTAGTACATCTTTGCTAAGCACGGGGAGACCTCCAATACTTATCAATAATTAAGAACATAATATTGTACATATGAATTAATGAGGTTCTACTATAATAAAATTTGCCCACAAGTTGTTAGGACGTAACATAATTTGAAATATTAAGAGATTAGGAAGTCAAACAAGTCATCCACGTACCACCACATCCACTGGTGTGACAGTCTCAGTTTTATTTTGGATGAATGTTATTTTACCCAAGTTATTGCAAAGTATTGGTTTTAAAAATGGAAAAGCAAAATCCGTGGGACATTTTGCAAAATTTGAAGGAAGTCTTTGGGGAGCTTAATACTAGTACATGCATTCAAAAATTATGAAAATGTTATATGGCTGTGATGGGGTGTTGTATTCCTCATACTGGCTCTGAGAAGGTTGAATAAGACTAAGTAGACCCAACCAACCAATTAAGCACCAAGTCATGAAGAGGCGGCTGCGGTTCCTGGAGCAAGAGGGGCCTGCAAGGTGAGAAAGGATCACTGATAGGGACACCGCCAGAGGAGGGCGGAGCTAATCCCCAGGACTGCCACGAGGAGGAGCCACTAGCAGTAAATGGACCCCGTGGGAATGGCATAAGATTGAAAAATGAACAAGAGATCAGATTCTGTGTGACTTGCTCATATATATGTGCAGTGAATGGGAGGAGCACAAGAAGCTTCTTACTCCAACCCATTGCACTGCCTATTAAAAGTCAAGTAACTACATTTTAAACTTAGTGATACATTTTAAACTGGGCCTGCCAATCAGATTCTAAAAGGACATTCATTTTTCACTTCTGGTCAAAAGCTTTTTACCTACAGTTGGTAAAAAAAAAATACTAAAGTTATCATAAATGAAATATAAGATAAAAGCACCCTTTTCCCCCTCCCCTCCTGTTTGTTTACTGTGTACATTTGACTGCACTTTGTGCAGAGTCAGTTTTGGTTTTCCCCCATAAAGGTAGTCAATTTCCACTTCTGTTTGGTACAGCAGCAAGGGAGAAAAATATTTTAAATAAGAAAATTATACTATAAAAATTGACTAGGGGGGAGGTATAGTAGCTGAAACCAGGCTTAACTTATTTTTAAATTAAGTGGATTTCAAGTTGATTGTGTCCCTCCCTATAAAGAAAACAAGTAAAGGGGGAAAAAAACACACTTCAGCCAGTTAAAGATATAGGATGGCAGTGCTTGAAACCTCTGCTATGGAGAAACTACAGGACTAACAGCAGAATTCAGGTCTAATGACACTCTCAAAAATAGGATTGTGGGGAGAGTCTGATTGGCTGTGAATGAGAAAATAAAGAAGCAAAAAAGGAGGAAAACAGAAGCCAGTGACCAAAAAGGGCTATAATATAGAGGTCGGGATCCCGATAATACATGCCCGGTAGTTTTCATGACCTTTGAAAAGTTATTTCTTTTTAAAAGATTAAGATAAATACTTTAATTCTTCAGTCTTATTAAGGGAATCTTTTTTTTTTTTTTTTTACACTATACATGGTCTATTTAGATGTTTTCTTACGTGCATGTTACCATTTTACTATGTTAATTGCTTATAAATCTATCATATGCTTTTAAAGTACTGTAAAAAGGTAAGTATGTTTTCTTGATTAAGTGCTTAGGAATTGTTTAATGTGCATTAAATTGATCACGTGCATGTTTTATTTAATGTAATGTACTCTTTAGCCTCTCGGAAAAGCACTATCCTGATCTGAACTACATTGGAACAGATAAACGTGTACATATGAGAAATATATCCCTGAGAGGTTTGCAATTCACCTCAAGATGTGTTCATATCTTACAGAAGATAACTCAGAGACAAAAGGTCTAAATGACAAACCTCTACACCATGCACAGGCTGTCAATACAGAATGGACTGGGCAGGTACTTTGACACAGAGTGAGATGTAGACCATAATAGTGAAAACTGAGATATGCTCGGTAATTATAAAAGGAATGTTTACATAACTGAGGTATATTCAAACCCCTCAAGGCCGAAAATACTGGTTCTGTTAAACTCTGCTGAGGTTAATGCTTCAGAAAGGCTGGATTGATGTTTATCTGTTAATGTCAATTTTTTCCAGCAAATGTGTTTTCCTTACTGTCCTTTGTTACATACTGGAAGGTAGAAATTTCTAATCATCTATGCCTAGCTTTCACATTATCTGTACCTGCTGACAATAACTGTTAACAAAAGTAAGGCGGAATAAGATTACATTTGATGTGCTTAATGAAAGCTAGGTTTTAGAGCAAATGCACTCCAGCTATTAAGAAAAAGATGACTAATGCCCTTAACACACTGATCCTACCAAAAATATATAGGTAACAGAACAAAAATACCAACCATAGTGCAGTTTGACGATAAATGGATGATTTACTTCTACTAATATATCTCTCTCCATCTTTGTACGAACTCTATCTCGTACTGAAAAAAAGCATAATAGTAATAAATAATTCTCTATTTCAGTAAAGTGAAGGTAGGTGGAAGGAATAGATAGTAAGTTCTAAATTTCCAGAAAAATATACAATAATTTGTATTTACCCTTTAAATCATTTCTTTTTATTTTGAGATATTACATTTTCCCCTCCTACCTCTCTATATATTTTAATCTTTCTAAATTCTGCAACAAATCCAGCTACATTTAATGATCAAGTAAGTTTATTTTTAAAAATCGTAAAAAAAAGTTGGGGAAGGTTGGGTTGGTTGTTTTTTGGGGGGGAAGGGGACTTCAGCTAACTTCCACTTCTGGATTCTGCCCTCTGTGAATATGTATTGTCTATTAAGATCATATTTTGGATTTTCTACCAGTAACACTTCATGCCCAAATGTAACCCACAGTGGAGTAGAGTCCAGTGAAGTGTCTTGTAAAGACAGAAATACCTTTTAAATTTGGCTTACTTTGCCTTCCACAATAAAGCAGGATTGACTCAAAACTTGACAAATGAACAGTTTTGACCAAATTAGAACCATGGACAATACAGGAAAACTGTTTCTCTGTAATTCTCTTGCTATAATAAAAAAAAAAAAAAAAAAAAAAAAGGCTAAATGGACTTACAGAAGGTTAATAGGAAAAAAAAATTGAAGTCATCTGGACAGGTTTGAAATAATTCTTAAGGCATGGCCTCAAAAAGGTTAATAAAAAAAACTGATGTCAAAGAAAGGATTATGACTTCACTGAAGGAACAGCTTGTTTAAGACAGGGGTTTTTAATACAAAAATATTTACAATACTGACTTCAACACAGGAAGCAACAAAAGTATTTTCCAAGACCATTATAAAGAAAACACACTTACCTTTTAGAGAAGCTTTTTTCAATACTTTCATTGCATAAAGCTGCCCAGCATCAGGACCAATTATTTTCCTCACAAGAAAAACCTGACCCAAAAAATATTTCATGTTATTGCTAAAACTGTTACATATAACAGTGATCTAGTTTGAACAAAAAGTTATTACATCATGGTCTGTTTTAGTATGAGGAAAAGAGAACAGACTGCACCAAATCATAGCCTCCATAGGAAAAAAACTAAGATGACGGGATTCGGGGAGAGAAAATCAGCAGGTTTTCATAGTACACCATCTTTTTGAGAAAGCAATTATTAAATCCAGTAAGGGACTATGAGATCTTCTTTTGGTTGGATGTAGGAAGGAGCACTAGATGCTAGGGGACACACCTGTGCAGGCAGAGCAACAAAAGTAATTGCACTCTCACCTCCACAAGTAACTGGATTGCAGGTGGTAGAAACCCCCAAGGTTCTTGAAGCAGCTAGACCTGTGCTTTAGGCACTCTTCAGTTTTTCTACAGAGATCAGCTTAAATTAATGCTTACAGAATGATTATTAACTTACATGCCATGTACTTGCATATTTTACACTAGTGTATTAGGAAAGGGCAGCATGTGAAACAGGTGTCCCTAGCTCTGTCTCCTTCCCTCCAAATGCTATGTAACCTCAAATACATAGAGGCTTCACATAAGGGTCTCTGAAGCTGGAGTGTGAGGAGAAGGGAGTGTGTGTGGTGGGGGGGGGGAGGGGGGGGAATGAACCAATCCAGAAGTTATACTACCATTTTGCCCCCCGGTCTCCTTAAATTTGGAGAGTATGATCGTGCAGAGTAACAAATGTGATTAGAAAAATCACATGCTAGGGATTATGTGCATTTCCATTATGCAAACATCTGACTACGAGCTCTTCTAGCATAACTACTGAATTACCATTTCTAATACGTTTCAATGAGCAAACTTTTACTATATTATCGTAACATTAAAGTCTAATCATACGTTTAAGAGTATGTTAACAAAAAACTGAGATTCAAATATCTTTTCATTCTTATATTCTGTCCAGATTTTCAACACTAGAAGCAAAAAATGTTACCTCTTTGTTTATGGTTTTAACTAGAAGTGGTTAAATAAAAGTATAATTCGTCTATTAAATAAAATCTTTTCCATTCCAGGATCAAGGCTTCTTCATTCCTTTCTATTGACTGAACTTCTTTTGATTAGTTAAACAGAGATGTTCTAAACATAATCCTTCATCTGGATAGGCTTGTTACCTTTTTAATTTTTGCCCAGTGACTGACACAGTGCCCTGTTTCCATTCTTAAATTATTCTTTGAGAAGCCAAAAGTAGCAAGGGCAGCACATGAAACCTCAGCGGATGAAAAAAATCTGAACTAAGATTGTGACAATGTATTAATTACTAATAAAAAAAGAATTGATGAGCTACAGATAGCACAGCAGATAGAAGGCAAATATTTACAAATATTTTAACTTTAGTAGCAGTGTAACACCTTACCACACATTTATTTAAAGCAGAAAGTTTTCATAACTACTATTTTTGCCAACTGTTCACTCACGGCAAACTTTCAGAACTGAAGTATTACACTTTTCCCCCTCACTCTACCACATGCACAGGTTTATTATTGTGCATGTGATGGTTTGGCAATGGGCGGACTGATTAGTGAAGGAATCATATGTTTGTCTTTTTTTAACCAAAAAAAAAAAAAAAAGAGAGAGAGAGAGCGAGAGGTAGATCAGGGTTTTTGGTTTTTTAATTCCAGAACAGAAGTAGTACATGGACTTTGCAAACAATTTTTTTCTTCAAATCTGGTTTAAGGAATTAAATTGTTAATCCCAAAATGTGGCTAGCTACTTTAATTTTTAATTTATGCATTTCCAATTTTGTAGTGTTCATTTACTGTCCCAGACATCTGCCATTTCATTTTCCACACAGAATGGGACAGGATAAAGTAGGTTTTGTAGTAAAAGAAAACACCAAACCGAATTTATCATTAGAAATGTAACATCACCAAACTTTTCACTAGGATGTTTTTACTTAATATTCTTTGTTTCAAATCACTTCAGATAAATACAGTACAATAAAAAGCATAAAAACAAAAATAAGACATATTTCATGGGTTGAAAAAAAGATGTGAAGTTTCTCTTGCTACATATCTACATATGCCTAATGAGAGCTTTGGTATTCTTTCCTCCGGCTATAGCTGTTTACCAGTAAATACAAGTGTCCGCCTCTGAACGCTACAAAGAATTTTTTTTAAAGTTCATATGAAATGACTGCATTTTAGACCCGAACAATCTTTTTCTTTAAAATAAATAAATAAATAAATAAAAATAAAATGACTTCCACACTAGCCCTTGATGTTGTTGGAAGTCAGAGAACACTACTGCAGTATTTTGATAATTTTTTGCTATTAGACTAATGTAGTCTAATACAATTGCCAACAAATTCATCTACACAATTGCCAACAAAATCACAGTGGTTAAAATTAAAAAAGATCCCATACTTAAATAAAAAAAGAAAAAGAAAAAACAAATAGAAGGGAAGTGCAACATGATGGTCTTCCTCACACTTCAGTCTTAGAAAAGTATCTGCAAATAACAAATGAAATCTCCAGAAGCTGGCGATTCATCTGGCTAGACATTGAAAACTGTTTACTTATCAGAACATCCAGAGGCTACCAAAACCAAATCCCTTGCTCTAATCAGCTACATACATCCAACCACCACCTTACTTTGCCCCTCCACCCATTTAACCCTATAAGCCTCCAAGTTGACCTAGCTGCAGAGTCCAACAGTCTCTGTTGGCCACTCTGGATGCTTCATTCATGTTTTCTTCACAAAGCCAACAATGTATATCTTGATGGCTGCAACAAGCATTTTGATTCCTATCCATATTATTGCGGTGCTTTAATAGCTTAACTGTTCATCCAAAGCTTTCATGTATCTAAGTAATGATGAGCAAATGCACATCAAATAATCTATTCATTATGTAAATGGAAGATTGCAAAGACTCAGGAGAACTAGAGTCTTTTGATTTCACAAAGCCATCTGAGAAATTGGTCCTCCCCCTCGGACTTGCCCCTCAACTACCCACTTCATTTTCACATCAAAAAGAATCTGACACATCAGAAAAGGGAAGACAAACAGTGACAAGTTTTTAAAGTGCTTGTACACAAATGCTAGAAGTCTAAATAACAAGATGGGTGAACTAGAGTGCCGTGTTAAAGGAGGATATTGATTTAATAGGCATCACAGAAACCTGGTGGAATGAGGACAATCAATGGGACACAAACTATAGCAGAAGGACAGAACAGGTCGTGCAGGGGGAGGTGGAAGAGAGTGGCAGTATATGTGAAAGAAAATGTAGAATCAAATGAAGTAAAAATCTTAAATGAATCCACATGTTCCATAGAATCTCTATGGACAGTAATTCCATGCTCTAATAAGAATATAACAGGGATCTATTATCGACCATCTGACCAGGACAGTGATAGTGACTATGAAATGCTAAGGAAGATTAGAGAGGCTATCAAAATAAAGAACTCCATAATAGTGGGGGATTTCAATTATCCCCACATTGACTGGGTACATGTCACTTCAGGACAAAATGCAGAGACAAAATTTCTCAATACTTTAAAATGAGTGCTTCTTGGAGCAGCTGGTACAGGAACCCACAAGGGGACAGGCAACTCTTGATCTAGTCCTGAGTGGAGAGCAGGATCTGGTCCAAGAGGCAACTATAACAGGACCGCTTGGAAATAGTGACCATATTATATTAACATTTAACATTCCTGTGATGGGAAGAACACCTCAGCAGCCCAACACTGTGGAAATTAATGTAATTAATAGAAAGGGGAAACTATGCAAAAATGAGGTTAGTTAAACAGAAATTAAAAGGTACAGTGACTACAGTGAAATCCAGGCAAGCTGCATGGATGCTTTTCAAAGACACCATAATAGAGACCCAACTTAAATGTATACCCCCACCCCCCAAAAAAAAAAAAAACATTAAAAGAACTAAAAAAGAGCCACCGTTGCTTGACAACTATGTAAAATAAGCAGTGAGAGATAAAAAGGCATCTTTTAAAAAGTGGCAGTCAAATCCTAGTGAAGTAAATAGAAAGGAGCATAAACACTGCCAAATTAAGTGTAAAAATGTAATAAGAAAAGCCAAAAAGGATTCTGAAGAACAGCTAGCCAAAAACTCAAAAGGTAATAACAAAATGTTTTTTAAGTACATCAGAAGCAGGAAGCCTACGATCGAGATACAAAAGGAGACCTTAAAGACAACAGAAACTAAATGAATTCTGTGTTTCAGTCCTCACAGCTGAGGATGTTAGGGAGATTCCCAAACCTGAGCAGTCCTTTGTAGGTGACAAATATGAGGAATTGTCACAGATTGAAGTGTCATTGGAGGAGGTTTTGGAATTAATTGAAAAAAACTTAACAGTAACAAGTCACCGGGACCAGATGGCATTCACCCAGTAGTTCTGAAAGAACTCAATAGTTCCATAATTTCACATTTAACTATGATTTGTAACCTGTCCTTTAAATCAGCTTCTGTACCCAATGACTGGAAGATAGCTAATGTAACGCCAATATTTAAAAAGGGCTCTAGAGGTGATCTGGGCAATTACAGACCGGCAAGTCTAACTTCAGTACCGAGCAAATTAGTTGAAACAATAGTAAAGAACAGAATTGTCAGACACATAGAAGAACAAATTGTTGGGCAAAAGTCAACATGGTTTCTGTAAAGGGAAATCATGTTTTACTAATCTATTAGGGTTCTTTGAAGGGGTCAAAGAAACATGTGGACAAGGGGGATCCAGTGGACATATTGTACTTAGATATCCAGAAAGCCTTTGACCAGGTCCCTCACCAAAGGCTCTTACGTAAATTAAGTTGTCATGGGATAAGAGGGAAGATCCTTTCATGGATTGAGAACTGGTTAAAAGACAGGGAATAAAGGGTAGGAATAAATAGCAAATTTTCAGAATGGAGAAGGATAACTAGTGGTGTTCCCCAATGGTCAATCCTAGGACCAATCCTATTCAACCTATTCATAAATGATCTAGAGGAAGGGGTAAACAGTGAGGTGGCAAAGTTTGCAGACGATACTAAACTGCTCAAGGTCGTTAAGACCAAAGCAGACTGTGAAGAACTTCAAAAAGATCTCACAAAACTAAGTGATTGGACAACAAAATGGCAAATTATATTTATCCACATTAAATTTCAAGTAATGCACGGGGGGGGGGGGGGGGGGGGGGGGGGGAGAGAACCAATTATACATACAATATGATGGGGGCTAATTTAGCTACAAATAATCAGAAAAGAGATCTTGGAGTCATCATGGATAGTTCTCTGAACAGTGTGCAGTGGCAGTCAAAAAAGCAAACAGGATGTTAAGAATCATTAAAAAAGGGATAGAGAATAAGACGGAAAATATCTTATTGCCGTTATATAAATCCATGGTACGCCCACATCTTGAATACTGCGTACAGATATGGTCGTCTCATCTCAAAAAAGATATACTGGCATTAGAAAAGGTTCAGAGAAGGGCAACTAAAATGATTAGGGGTTTGGAATGGGTCCCATATGAGGAGAGATTAAAGAGACTAGGACTTTTCAACTTGGGAAAGAGGCAACTAAGGGTGGATATGATAAAGGTATATAAAATCATGAGTGGTGTGGAGAAAGTGAATAAGGAAAAGTTATTTACTTGTTCCCATAATATAAGAACTAGGGGGCACCAAATTAAATTAATGGGCAGCAGGTTTAAAACAAACAAAAGGAAGATCTTCACACAGCACACAGTCAACCTGTTGAACTCCTTGCCTGAGGAGGTTGTGAAGGCTAGAACTGTAACAGGGTTTAAAAGAGAACTAGATAAATTCATGGAGGTTAAGGCCATTATTGGCTATTAGCCAGGATGGGTAAGGAATGGTGTCCCTAGCCTCTGTTTGTCATAGGGTGGAGATGAATGGCAGGAGAGAGATCACTTGATCATTACCTGTTAGGTTCACTCCCTCTGGGGCACCTGGCACTGGCCACTGTTGGCAGACAAGACACTGGGCTGGATGGACCTTTAGTCTGATCCAGTATGGCCGTTCTTATTCTTATGTTCATGCTTCTTCCTACCATGGGTCCATTGGCAAAGAGCCCCCACCTGGAAGGTGGCACAGAATGCTTGGAAGGAGTACATCCAGTATGTGCTGCAGCAGCAGAGATTAGGCCTGTCTCCCCCTGCTGGTTCTTCCAGCTCCCTATTTCCTTATAGCCACTGCCAGAAAGAGTGAGGGAGAAAGCTTTGGGAGGCATGAGAGAGGCAGTACTCACATATACAGGTGACGGCTGATAGCCAGAACGATGGCACCATAAAGAGGGAGAAGAAATAGAAGAAGGAAAAGAGAAGGAAAGAAAATGGAGATGGCGAGGATGAAGAGTGAGAGAGAGAAAACAATGAACCATAAATCAAAAGAAAGACCTAATAAAAAAAAACTGAGTGGATAGAGAAAAAAAAATGAGATTAGTACTAAAAATTAGAGAACATTAATATGAGTGAAATAATGAACCCTAAAGACCACTGAACGAAAGAAAGACAACATAATATGGACAGGGAGAGAAAGAAAAATTATACATATTACTTTATTTTATAGAAAGACTGCTTTATTCAATGCTTTAATCTATGATTTTATGGTGGTTTGGCTCTTTCCAATAAGACAAGATTTAGAAGTTCTCACAGATTTTGTCTGCAGAGGCCAACAATATTTCCCTGTAATTTTAACCCGGAAATTGACAGATGTAGAGTAATAGCTTCTCACCCCCAATCCATGCCTCTTACAGCTTCACTTCCCTCCCTACAACAGGTCCCATCACTGAACTAACTGTTCAGTCACCCACTAAAACTTCATCCTTAAATCATCACTGGACACATCCTTGATCATGTGTGCATCAGAGTCCAAAATATGATTAAAAACTACCAGGAATTTGAAGATAAAGAGACTTCATATCATAGGCATAACACTGAACTAACAACTCAACCAATTTTGTGACTGTATGGTTATTTCCCAGTGAAACTAGCCCATTTTAATTTTCCCAAGTCAAATGAGGTACACTCTGAATAGTTTTCTGCATTGCCAAGTTTCTCATGCAGTGCTTATAACTAACACATGAGGACACCTGAAAAAAGTTTTGACTGAGTTTTACACTTTTAATGTGAAGTGCAACAGAAGTAAGTTTAACTTCAAAAATAATATTTTTAAATCTTTATTTTTTTTCAATTAAAGCAGGTAGAAAATTTTTAAGGTCTTGAAGCTCTATTTGGATAAGAATTCAATTCTGCATTTTGAAAGTGACCTAACCCAGCAATCACTGAAAGAGAACAACAAGAGCCTGAGGTTTTTCACAAAATGTAAAGCATAATATCGAAACAATGAAAATGAAAAACTCACACCACAGCAGTGGCCCCCGAGTCTTCTGTCCCACAGGGCTGGGCCCAGCTCCCTGCTCCAGCCATTGCAACCTGGCACAGGGAACTGCAGTACCACTGAGGTTTGACCCGTCCATCCCTCTCTGTCATGACCCTCAGACAGGGCCTCCAAGGGCAGGATCCCACTGTGCCCCGCCCTCCCAGCTTCCCACATACCCGAGGGCAGAACCTGACCCCCAGGTAAGGGGAAAATGGATACAAACAAATAACAAAAAACTCCTCAAAATAAAAAGAATTTCACAGGACTCTAAGTATAACCTTGATGGTTAAAGCAACAATCAGATGCCTCATCACTCTGTAGGCCCACGGACAGTGATCAGAAAAGCCTTCTATCAATTTCTGAGGGCCAATATATCCACATTCCTTTCCTACACAGGCCCAGTAGCAGTTGCATGTGCATTTGTCACCATAGGACTTCATTACTTCAACTTACTGTGTATAAAGTTGCTCAAAGGCTTAGGAAGGCACTTGGTAGCAGCAATCTATCCTCTGATACCAAAGCTAGAGAAGTAGACGTCTGTCAGAGTAACTTGGGTGGCTTCAATAGTCCCTCACTGATGAGCACTGCAAGACGTCCAGGCATGGAGGTGTGTAGGAGGTCTAAGAGCTCATGCAACTTCCCCTGGACAACTTCCACCGGAATCTCAAATGTACCTGTCATTCTGCATAGCAAATCTGTCTGTAAGGTAGATATTTCAGGTACCGTCCCTCATCAAGAGGTAGCAACAAGACAGGTGCTGGGATGGAACGGTCCTCCACTTGTAAGTCCTCATCAGAGCCCTGATCATCCCACACAGTCAACACTGCAGCATGAGCTGACAGTGGAGCGGATGGTGGGGAAGGGGATCTAGCTCTGGACTGGGGTGCAAAAGCTGGTCTTCTGGCTTGTAATCTCCATAGTACTCAATAAGGTCATAGGTTCTAGTAAGTATAGGGAGAAGGAGGCCATGGGGTGGAAACCAAGGGATAGAATCAATGGGATAATAAAAAATTGAGTCCTAGACTCCCACTCTGAGGTGTAAGGGTTTCAATACCTAGACCACAGAGAAGGTACTGGAGACTCCTCATTGCTATTATCTGAGCCTGAGGAAGAGAAGCAGTACTCCTCTTGTGGGGGCTGGAGCTTGAGTAGTTGGGAGCACACTCAGGCTGTGCTCGGTACTAAGCTTGGGGTATCAGACCATACCTTCATTATCAAAAACAGTGCCCAGTACCAAAGAGGCCATAAAGTACGGCTACGATTTTGTCACAGAGGTCACGAAGTCACGGATTCGTGGACTTCCAAAGACCTCCATGATTTCAGCCTCCAGGGGTACCCGTCACCCTACACGTGCAGCAGGGGGAGCCCTGCCACCTCTGGCCCAGGGGGAGTCCCGCAGTGTATGGGCACCGTGGAGCTCCAAGCCGGCCATACAACTGCCCAGTGGCTTCCCATTTTGTCATGGATATTTTTAGTAAAGTCAGGGATAGGTCTTTATTGTCCGTGACCTGTCTGTGACTTTTACTAAAAAATATCCGTGACAAAATGATCACCTTAGCCGTAAGATCCCTTGATATCACACTTCACTATCAAGTACACTAGTGCTGCAAGTAGGCAAAGTAAGGTGCCGGTACCAGAGATATCAGTAACAGGGGCTTCAGTGCAAGGGGTTGGTACCTGGTAATTTCTGACTCAGTGGAGAAGTTGGTCCTGGTGTTCTGTGACTGATGCCTGAGTGGGCACCACAAGGTCCCTTCTTGGGCCTTGAACTACTCTTCTCAAAATGTAATTCAAGGGTATTTCTAGTTTCTTAAGGTAGAACCCAGTGATGGAGGTCTAGACCTCTTCCCCTTAGAGATTCAGTCCTCCTTCCTCCCCCTAACCTCTGCAGTTTCAGCAGCTGTGGAGGATGATTCTTTACAAGTCCCTGTCTCAGATATGTAAGCCTAAGAGCCAGTGGGAGCACTCTGAGGAGGAATAATCAAGATTTTCACCCCCAGCCGCTTCAGGATCTGAAGAGAAGTGCAATGACCTATCCAGATGAAACAATTCTAAGCAAGGCTCTTTCGACTTTTGAGTTCTCTGAGAATGATTTACAAATGGCACTTCTGTCTTGTATGTACCCCTCACCATGTCACAATAAGCACCTCATACATCCATCAGAAAGAGTAATTTTTAAAGCCTGGAGATGTGCATTCAGTCAGAACGACGGGATCCCAGTACCAGGAAGTCTCACAGGCCAAAAAAAAAAAAAAAAAAAAAAAAAAAGGCTGCTTCTTATAGTAAGAAAGGAAATAAATAAAAAAAATCTCAACTAGTCCTCTCTCTTTACAATACAATGGATAGATCACAGTGAGGGAGAAACGCACTGCTGGTTCCAACTCATAGCCACAGTAGGGAAAAGGAACTAAGACAGCTAGGGTCACCCCACTCTTTATGCTCTCTGATGGAAGGCACAAGGACACTCAGGGGGCAGGCACGGCCCCAAACAAACACTGCTGACCAAACGAATCCGAACTCAAGTGCATGGGGTGCAGATGCTCAGATACTGCAATGTGACAAATTCACATTTCTGGTCAAGGAGCGTCTGCAACAAAAATCTTTTCAGCAGTGAAATGTTTCATAGTATTGTTCTAACAGAGTCAATTTAGAACTCTGGTCACACTCCTGGTTTAAATATTGCATATAGTAAAAAGTTAAGACCACACAACATCCAACCAGATGACAGCTCATGTATGCTGATGTAATACCTTACAAGCAAGTTAAGGACATGTCCGGGCAAAGGACTAAAGTCAACATGACAACACCCCACAACATCCCCCATTTAAGGCTGAAACATGTTTCTCTGGTCCATGCTGTATTCTATTAATAGTTCTTTCCAAACTCTAATCAAAACCCGCTTTCTCAATCTACTGTTTAATGTCATTACCCTCCTCTAAGCCCCACATAGACAGGTGGGTATCACATACATTGAATAAAAAACATTTAAAATGCGGGAGAGAGGAATTTAAGAGAAAAGAGTTGGCTAAACAACAATTCAGGGGGTACATATGGCAGGTCAAAAATATATAATGGGTGTTTTTACAATCATATAATGGGTATAATTGGGAGTTATGGAATAAAAGTAAGAAGGGATCATTTATGCTGAACTTCATAGGAAGCGTCTTGACAGATCTATTAGGCTGTGAAATAGTCTCCCAAGGAAAGTCTCAATGCACAGGTCAATTAAAGCTCTACTGGACAAAGCACTAGTAAGTGCACAACAGGGAATAATCCTACATTAGCAGGGAGATTGAGTAGATAAAAGAC
Source organism: Macrochelys suwanniensis (assembly GCA_033296515.1). Classification (NCBI taxonomy): domain Eukaryota; kingdom Metazoa; phylum Chordata; order Testudines; family Chelydridae; genus Macrochelys; species Macrochelys suwanniensis. The sequence goes on along the minus strand of CM065783.1, from coordinate 76,371,248 downwards.
CTTTCTCATCTCTCACTTGTGAGAAAATATGTACTCCACATTTAGAGACAGTAACTGTGGAAGAGGATAAAGGAAACTTACCACAAATATCAAGTAATACTATATACCCTTCCACAAGAGTTTTATTCTCCTCATGTGACATGGCTAAGTAAATGAACCCCACTGTACATCTCTTCTGCTAGAAACTGACAATTGCTCTCAGCATGGATAACAGGAAGAATGGAGCGGAAACACTGGTCTTAGTTAGACTTAGTTATAGCAACAAAAAGGGTAAAGACTGTCTAAAGGACAAGCAAGTTCAGGTTAATAGGGGGCTACTGGACACAAGGTTTATGTTTTCTAATACTGTCACCTCCACACAAGAACTTGAAACACAGGGAATAACTTCCTCAAAAACAAGCCAATTTTCACAGGTGTGTTTTGTGGCTTATTAGGCCTCTAAAAACTATGTCGGCCTTTATTAACTCAGTCTCAAACTGCTGACGGTAACCTGTTTCATCAAGATTAAGAATGTTTTTGTATTATTCTGCACCCCGCCCTGCAGTCCTGTTACTTATAGGAAATTACCCTTGACTTTAATGGGAGTTTTGCCTGCACAAGGACTGCAGGATTGTGCTCCTAATGCTAAGGATAAACAATATGTTGATCAAAGGGAGAAATTCATGTCCTGCTTCATAGGCAGAGTTGTAATGTACAAAGACCTTAAGAATCCATCAGTATCCAGTGACACTGTAAATTCTACAGAAAAAAATATGTACTTTTGACAGCAGTCAGGAGGATTCAGCAGCTATAAAACCAACTTTAATGGAGAAGTTCATTAATGTTAACAAGTAGGACTAAGTAACTGTCTATTAAAAGGATTGGGATTAAAAAGGAAGTTTCTATCTTACCTTTCCAAATGATCCCTGACCAAGAACCTTAAGTAATTCAAACTGTGCAGGATCTGCTTTCTCACACCCTTCTTTAACATGGTGGGTAATAGGAATTTCTTTCACATTTCCTTCATCCTGTTTAAAAAAATATGAGGTGGGGGGAGGAGAGGGAGAAAATCAACACAACATTGAAAAGTACTGAAATAGTAATCTTTTACAATATGTATATACAACTACCTACTGCATTTATAGATAATTATTGAAAGGGCACGAATGTTATTTTTATCATTTAAAACATCATTTTCCTTACTGCTCATATATATTCTCCTTTGGGAATCCTGAACTTGAAGTCGGTTTCCTCACCAAATTCCCTTCCACTAAGACAATATTCTTTATGGAAGGGTTGTAAGAAGATGATGAATTGTAACCATTACAAGTTTCCCCAGATGAAAGGAATTACGGCATCACAATAAAGATACTCTAGCTAAGGCTGAGATGGCACTTCCCATTCTAAATCCCTGGCTTCAGTTCATTTTAAGCTTTCTCAAAAATCATCATCTGGGGCTGAAATTTATGCTTGGCCTTGGCCAAAATATTGTTAATTAAAATGTACTGGTGATTCCTTCATCTTTTTGAGTTAACCGAGAATAAAAACAAGAGTCCGGGGAAAAAAAAATGAGGTTATTAACCTGAACAACAGAAGGATGTGCATCATTTGGTGACAGTCAACAGGACATGAATAGTCTATCGAAGCTTAAGAATTCTTCATGGAAAAGCCACCCCTGTGATATGTAAAACAGTTCATAGAAAGATCAGTCTTTGCTGTGATGAGTTCACTCTTTTCAAAGTTGAGTACAAATCTAAGGTAGGGTAGGAGATTCACCAGGTCTTCAATTATTCTAGTTGCTTCTTGCAGGTATGGCACCTTCTCTAATAAGCAGCGCAGATGACAGTATGAAAATCTGTGTGTGCAGCACGACAGCAGCTACTATTAAGAAAACCCTCAAAGCCAAGGTGAAACCAAATGAGATGATGTACTGCTGATGTATTTAACCCAAGGTGAATGAGAGAAACTTCTGGTGAGCCACACAGTTAGAATATCAAATAAGCATCCTTCAAATGAAGTTAAGTGCTTGGGTCTACCACAATAATAGAAAAGGTCATTTGAGCCTTGAAATACTGGAAGGTGAAAGAGATCAGATCTAATGAGAAAAATGATGACATTTCTTGAGCACTGCAAGCAGAAGTGAATAGACTCCAGAGAATCTTGCCCGAACTGGCATTGGGCTCACTGCTTTCAAGTCCTGGAGGTGCCCAATTGCTACCCACTTCCTCCTTATTAGTTCCTTCCCATGCTCAGAAGCTATGTCTTGAGGGAAGGTAGCTAAAACTCAATACATACACTATGGTATTGCACCTCAGATATGCGGGGGATGGGAAGGGAAAAGCGAACCCTGCCCTTTGTGGGAGGACTGGCTTTCTGGCATCAACATTTTTCCATGGCCAGTTTGAGGAATGGGGGAGCTAGTGCCTACTATCATGCATCAAAGCTTCAAAGGTCAGATCTAAAGAGTCTCTTGAGGCAAGAACAGATATGGAAACTCTCAGATGATCTGTGGAAACTCTGCCGATCCTGATTGTAAGCAGGAAGAGCAGTGCTTCCTGTAAATAGACAATCTTTCTCCTTAAGGACTTGATTCAAGTCACTCTCAAAAAGCCTCTCCTTTGTCAGAAGCGACAATAAGATGTTGTTTTGTTTGGAATCCTGATAGCTATATTCAAAGCTAGAGGGTCCTTCTACTCAAATTAACAGGCAGGAGTAAGGAAAACAGCGTGCATGCTTCTGGGGGAAGTATCAAAGTCAAAACCCAAGGTTAGGAGTTAATTCATTAAGCTTTATGCCAAGGCAAATAGGTTAATGTTTTCCTTTGGTGCAAGAAGCTACAACTGTTAACTTTCTCTTTTGTGACAAGATCATTTCTCTTTTAACTATATTAAATGCCCAGAGACTTCATTAACACAGAGATATGGTCTCCAAGTGGTTTCTTGTGCCCTTCCAAAACGAGAAGAGTAGCTAAACTTAAACTTCTGAAAGGTAGAAAATACAAAGTTAAGGTACACGCAACCCCTGGAATGCAGCTTAACTCTGCTTCTTCTGGAGCTGGCAACAACCACTGGGAATGGTTCCATAAGGATGCGGCAAAGGTTAAACTAACAAAGAAAATGGTAGATTGTCCATCTCTTGATGTCTTGAAACCAAGACTGGATGCCTTCATTTTCCTCCTTTCACCATTCCCTCCCTAAAGGTCAGCATGGTTTCATGCTCAGAATAACTGATACATATTTTGTTTTATTAATTAAATGCCTCATAACTGATTTGAAAGATCTCTTCCCAATGTAAGTCACCAATAAAGTGCTATTGTCTAGGCACTTGAATCTTGCCGCTTATAGAGAGTAAGAACAGAAGAAAAAGAGGGATGAAAAGAAGAAAAAATAAATCAGAGAATAAATAAATATAAATAAATAAAATCACCATCCCCTCAGTTATAGAACAGCATCTATTTCCCCTTTTGTGGAAGTGCTGGGAGTGGTCACTGCTACTGAAGCTTGTGAACAGCTGAGGTGGCATCTTCGTAACGCTGGCGAACAGCTTGAAAATTTGAGTACAGGAACAAGTCAAAGCAGAGGGATTATAGGAGTAAATAGAGTGATTTCAACACACAGTAAGATTAGTAAGAGGTAATTGTACATCTATAATACTTGTATCCTGGCTAAAAACACTAGAGTACAAAGATCCATACTGTACAATTGAGAATTTTGCAAGCTAGATACCCAGAACCAAAGTGTGGAGGCGGATGGGGACAGTCCAGTTATGCATCAGGAAACATACCATTTCTGCAAAGTATGCTGTTTCACCAAAACTGAAATGTTTAGCAGAGATGTTTCCACAAAGCTTTAGCTGGAAAGGTGTCTGAGTCCAAGGCAGAGAGAAAAACACAGAATTTAGCTGAGGGGGTCTCAAACTGGGGATTAGGACCCCTCAGGGGGTCGCAAGGTTATTATATGGGGGGGAGGTCGCGAGCTGTCAGCCTCCACCCCAAACCCTGCTTTGTATCCAGCATTTATAATGGTATTAAATATAGAAAAAAGTGTTTTTAATTTATATGGGGGAGGAGGGTCGCACTCAGAGGTTTGCTATGTGAAAGGGGTCACCACTACAAAAGTTTGAGAACCACTGCTTTAGCTTAATTGTTCCAGTACAGGCTTGGGATATGAAAGACCCTGTTCCCAAGTCCCTGCTCGACTTGGAGTGACTTCGGATGAAAAACTTTCCTCTGAAGCAGACAGAGCAGAGATTTGAACATGGGTCTCCCACATCCCAAACCAGAACCCTAACCACCAGGCCACAGAGCAACACTAAGATGCATTCCACCTGTCTTCTGAAAAATCTGTTTTTCCTCAAAAATCTTTGAAAAGTTCTATTTTCATTCCAAAGCAGAATGAGAACAAATTTTGAAACCTCAAAAGCTACCACAAAATAGAACTGTTGTCCTCAAGTCCGCTCTACTGATTAGCATTTCAGCATAGCAAATATTAATCCACAAAGTAAGAGGGCATTGTAATAGGAGAAACTTTCAGATAGAAGAACAAGTGCTCAATTCCTTTCCTTTCCATTTCTTTCCACCTGTTAAGCCAGGGGTCAGCAAACTACAGCCCGCAGGCCGCATCCGGCCCGCCAGCCATTTTAATTCAGCCCTCGAGCTCCCGCTGGGGAGCAGGGTCTGGGGCTTGCCCTGTTCCAGTGCTCCAGCCAGGGAGCAGGGACGGGGGCTGTGCCACACGGCTCCCGGAAGCAGCAGCATGGCCCCCACTCTGGCTCCTACGCATAGGGGCAGCCAATGGCCTCCGCTCTGCACGCTGCTCCCACCCCAAGTGCCGTCCCTGTAGCTCCCATTGGCCAGGAACAGCAGCCAATGGGAGCTGCAGGGGCACTGCCTGCGGACAGGGCAGTGTACAGAGCACCCTGGACATGCCGTTGCTTCCGGGAGCCGCTTGAGGTAAGGGCCACCCAGAGCCTGCACCTCTGAGCCTCTCCCTGCACCCCAATGCCCTTCCCCAGCCCTGATCCCCCTCCCAGCCTCCAAACCCCTCGATCCCAGCCCGGAGTACCCTCCTACACCCCAAACACCTCATCCTCCCCCCCTGCACCCCACTCCCCCACCCCAGCCCGCAGCCCGCTCCTGCACCCTGAACTCCTCATTTCTGGCCCCACCCCAGAGCCCATACTCCCAACCAGAGCCCTCACCCCCTCCTGCACCCCAACCCCAATTTTGTGAGCATCATGGCCCATCATTCAATTTCTATTCCCAGATGTGGCCCTCAGGCCAAAAAGTTTGCCCACCCCTGTGGTAAGCTAAGGTAGCGCAGCACTACTACATTTCCGTAGCCTCCACTTCCATACCACCCCTCAGTGTGTTCTGGTGGGAGCAGCGGCAAAGCTACTTCATTTTAAAGCAGTCTGGTTCTATCAGCACAAGGAAACAGCAGCTGAACCAAACTGGTGCAAAAATCCCTAATGTAGACAAGTTCTAACATCCGAGCTTCAGGCCATTCAATATAAGAACCAAAATCGCCTTTCCAACTGGTTTTCATTCTACCCATATTAGGAATTTAAGGCTATGTCTACATTAGCAAGCTTACAGCAGCACAGCTATACCGATGCAGCTGTGTCACTGCAAGATCACTCATGTAGCCACTCTATGCCGACAGGAGACAGCTCTCCCATCTACAGAATTAAACCACCCACAATGAGCAGCAGTAGCTGTGTCATTAGGAAAGCGTCTCTCACCGACATAACACTGTCCTCACCAGCACTTCTGTCAGGGTAACTTATGTCGCTCAGAAGGATATTTTTTTCACAACCCTGAGCAACATAAGTTATACCAACAAAAGTGCTAGTGCAGACATGACATAAGTTCTGCATTAAAGAAAAGGCAGGAAAGAAATACTAGCAGCATTCAAGTTGCCTGCTGACAGCAAGTATTTCCTTAGTTATACATTTAACTGCCTAATGAAATCTTAAATAGCTGTTGATGCTTCTGTGACGGTGTACCCCATAAGGCTTTATGGGGAGAGGCTTATAAATGTATACATGATGTAACTGGGATATGTTTTATGCTACATGTGCCATATCTCTGTGAAAGTTATGACCTACTGAATCTATTCCTCCTGTTTGTATGCATGTATCATTGTTGTAGTTGGAGTTTTGAATATTGGTTTTATATTTGCTGGTTTTGTACATAGCCTTTGTAAGAGCCTGGGATCATGTCTTGAGAAAGGTATGTGCATGTAAAGAGACCAATCAGGAAACCCTTACACAGACAATAGGAGGTGCAGACCCCAATCCACATCTGGGCCTGGCCAGGAATGCAACTGGCTGGACTGGTTAGGGTGCATGGACATGTGATCCCAAAACTCCAGGGTAAGATGATGCTACACAGGGAGTGGGGGAGAGGCTATAAAAAAGCTTGGAAGACCCCTCCATGTTGTCTTCAGCTGGCTAAAGAGAGAGGCTCTCCACCCCACAAAGACATACCTGAAAAAGACTGAACAAAGGACAAAGACAATAGGGGGTGTGAGCGATTGCTGGACCCAGGCTATGAGTTCTACAGCCTGTAAAAGGAAGAATCTGGAGCTGGTGAGGTTTTTATATCTGTGTTAAGTTTGATTAGACATAGACGTGCGTGTTTTGTTTTATTTTACTTAGTAATTCACTTTGTTGTGTCTGTAACTACTTGGAATCACTTAAATCCTACTTTCTGTACTTAATAAGTAAAAAGTGATTTTAATAAGTTACTTGGAGTACGAGTTGGTACCTGGGGAGGGCAAACAGCTGTGCATATCTTTCTATCTTTGAAACAGAAGGCGAACTATTTATGAGTTTACCCTGTATAAGCTTTATACAGGGTAAAACGGATTCATTAAGGGTTTGAACCGCATTGGGAGTTGGGCACCTGGGTGTCAAAGGAAAGTGCACTTCCTGAGCTGCTTCCAGGAGCCTTACAGTTGTTAGGGGACGTGGTTTGGACCTGGGTCTGTGTTTGCAGCAGATCAGTGGATCTGGCTCAAAACAGACAGGATTCCGGAGTCCCAAGCTGGAAAGGAAAGGGAAGCAGGGGCAGAAGTAGCCTTGGCACACCAGGTGGCAGCACCAAGGTGGTCTCTGTGATGCCAACCCATCACAGCTTCATATTAAGACAGAGAAACATTTTACTTAGAAGCCTTTCTATTTCAACATCACTATCTTCATTTTTGTTCCTTAATATTTAGAACATTTCCATGAACACAAATTTCTTAAGAGTTCATCTGCTCTTATGTTTATCACCCACCTTGAATCATTATCCTCTGACATCACAATTGGTTGCTGTGGAAACTGACAGTTATTAAATGGGGAACTCAGGGGAAAAAATTGTTTTTCATGCTAATGTCAATTAAAATAAAGAATAAGTCGATTATAAAGGGCGATTTATAAAGATAAAACATTTATTTTAAAAAGCAGCTTATTTTATATTTAGTATACTATTTAGTTAACTACTATTAGAGAGTTGCAACTTGGCATCCTTGCTGAGCATGCAGAGACCTCTGCAACACCCGCATCAAAGAATGAATAGGTAAAAAAAAATTAATGCTCAGTTTTACTTTTTGGTGCATAAAAAAAAATTAACCAATTCCAATGCTGCTTTTATAAATTTCAATAAGGTGAAGCAACTATCAAAGTGTGGTACATTTGCAGTGTATTTGCTATGGGCATGTCTACAGAGTCAGTGCATGGCAAGCCAAGGTGTGAATCTACAACACATTAGTTGCCGTACAGATGCTCCTATCGGGCACTAGACGTTCTGTAGTGCACTTTGACTTTTGGGAATAGCTTCGGCGAGTTAGTTTGCGGCAAGACAGTGCGCTATAGATTAACACTCTGGCTTGTGCCCAGTAACTTGCCCTTTGCAAATACATTTCACCACAAGTATAATTCCACATAATCTGACCGATCATAAACTTTAAATTTTAATATTTTTGCCCAAAGGCTCACTCTCAGATTACAATTTTTGCCAAACAAATCTGATATTATTAAAACCAGAAATTTCTAAATGCTAATTTATTTTTCACCATTCCTCTTTACATTCATTCAGGTTGAACACTGAAAATATATTAACCCTTTTCTATTTTATTTCTAGTCTAGTCTCACTCGATTACAAATCTGGTTAAGTGCTTTTGTGCTTTGCTGCCTGGGCAACAACATCCATTTCAGGGCTTAGTATGTGCCAAGTCTCACTGACTCGCTTGCTTGTGTATGAGGTAGTTAGTTTCAGATGCTTAAAGTAGAGGTAATCCAGCACCTACAGTGATACCAGTATCAGTTTTGGCTTGTTGCCAAATAACTTAGTTACGGCATGAGGGGTGTGTGGCTCCAAGCACCTCACAATCAGATCAAGCAAGCTTGGAGAGATTCCTTTAGTTCAAGTAAAGCAAAGGGCTTTGATGCAACCTACTGCTCATCTCCATTTACCATGAGGAACAGATTTCTACCAGATTTGGAGTCTGTTTACTCCATTGTGCTGAAAGATGTACAAACATAAAATAAGAGTTGCTGCCCCACGCTTACAATCTACACCATTTAAAGAAGACTCAGATATTTTGGTAGTAATGTAGTAGCGCACATACTGGCTATTATTACATATAAGGTCTATTTGACACCTCTTCTGCAGGGGCCCATCCAGAAGCTATGGATATCATATTTGCTGAGAAACACTTTTCCCATTATAAATTTAGATTTTTTACTGTGCAGAATTACTTAGTTTGAGATGGATTCCGCACAGAAAGTACCAATATTCAACATGTTTTGGGGATGTAACTTGACAAAACATTGGGCAGGATCTGTCTTTGGTACAGTATTTCTAAAAAGGCCATCTTCACAGAAAGGTCAAAATGACTATACCTTTGTCTTCAATAGGCAGGTTATACAACTTAGTATTTATCTTATGGGACTGGTAGACACTTCAGAAGATGTACAGCCAAACTACCAAAACAACTACAGTGAAAAAGGTGACTGAAGTTTTCAAAGTCAAAAGAGTAATACATTAAGCCCTGTCACCCAACACAAGATCTGCCATAACTGACCAAACAATCTGTCACCAACAGAATCTGGTCCAATAAACAGTATTACTTCACCCACTTTGTGTCTCAAACAATTCACACAAGTTCAGTATCCCTGTTCTCACACCTGATACTTCAGAGGGCATTGAAAACCACTTCATAAAAGCATCTAATCTCGTTTAATGTAGTATAGAGCAAGACAAAGTTATTTCCTAATCCCCACCAGTGAGTAGGGGATTGACAAGTTTTCTCCCTTTCAAATCAAACTAAATTGACTCAATAACATGGACTAGATCAATCAAAATATTTAAATTAAATGGGTCTAGGAAGATTCACAGAAAACTTAAGAATTCCTAGCTAGCAGCCCAGGATCCAAACAGCCCAATAAAAAGACACAGGCCATGATTTTTTAAAGTGATAGACTGTCACAATTTGGGCACCCAACTTGAGATTCCTTTAAGGAGCCCATTGTACAGAAAGAGCCGAGAATCTTCCTCAGAACCTTGAGAAGCAATGAGGTGTAGAGAAAGAATTGCAAATGAGCCCCGTCCGCAAAAAGAAAAACAGCTATCAAACTTCAGATGCTTGCTTTGAAATAAAACATCAGATATGTAGCTTTCAGGCTTGTGGCCAAAAGATTCACTCCAGGTATCTTCCAGAAATGCACCTATAAATATCAACAGCAGAGTCAAGCTCCGTACAGGACTTTTCTACCTTCTCCTTCAACCCCAAAGAATTGAAAAGGGAGCAGCATTATACCTCGACTTAAATGGAGATTTTATGAGCCAGTCATCTTGGCAAGGTTATACGTTACTTATGAGAATAAGGATGATCAGTCACCATCACCAGATATTAAGTGAACAACTTTGTGGAATGCAGACAGCACAACATCATAAAATGGAAATGGCTGTTGCCCAGTTTAAATATGATACATATCCTAGGCATACTTCTGATCAATACTTAGGAACAAGACGTATACTTTCGCGCCTTGACCAGGAGAAAGCATGGAAGAAGCTATGCTGAAACTGAGGGCCATAATCCAATCTGATAATCTGGAGAAGGGAACATTTTCCAGAAAAAACAAACATGAAACATCATCTTTCTGAGATGCTTAGTCAGCTTTCAAAAGTCAAAAATGGGGTACAGGACTGCTTTTTTCGTTGGAATAAGAAAACCGGAATTAATCTCTTTGCTCTATTATATATCTACTGTAAAATCAATAGTAGAGATTATCCCACAGAAATGAAAGATTAGGAAAGGGGCTGGGTTTTGACCTGGCCTCCAACTGGACGGCAGCCTCATTCAGTCATCTCCAATTGTTTATACTACTTGCTTTGTGGCTCAAACCACACCGCACAACTTCTACAGTGGGTAATTTTTTTAAAAGGACACCCCCCAGCTCTATGCAAGCATCCAATACTATATTAATCAAAATGTACTTACATTGTAAGAATATGGTTCTCCTTCTTCCATGGGCTCATCCACCATTTTAAGACCATTCAGCTGGGAGGGAAAAAAAGATTAAACATTAGCAGCAATGTTAGAGAGACAGAAGTAAGTTAAAATAGCATTATCACACAATTCTAACTGAAATACATTCATTGCTAATCTGATTAATATTATAAAGCAAGCAAAAATGAAAGTTGGGTTTCCTGTTGGATTGACAACTGCAATTTTGAACCAGGTCAGACTACAATGACACCAGCTTATTCATTTAACAAACTGCTTTGTAAATTTTGGTACGTTCTGCTGATTGACTGGAAATTCATTTAAAATAGAAGCTGTACATAACACTTATGTCAGACATTGAGTACAGTGCCTTCCCCACTCTTGGTTGGAAATGTCTGCCACACAGTTTAAGAAACTGTAGTTTGCCAGTGAGATAATTTAGAGTTTAAGAAGGAAAGATTATGAACAGGTCTTAGATTTACCCAAGAAAACATGAAAATATTAATCAAGAAGTTAAAATCAAGTATACATTCGTGTACTAGAATATTTTGAAAAATAATGAGATTCCATAACTATATTTCCTTAAAGTAATTTTGAAAACTGTTATACATGCCATTATTCAAATTAACTAGATAATTCTAGCTTGGCGAATTGAGTAATTCTCAAACTTCGTGAGGTATTACCATTTCTAGTGGAGGAATTGAGATCTACGGGATTTTTAAAAATTAGGAACAAAGAATTATAGATGCCACAGACGGAAACTGGTCTGTGACCAGATCATTTTAAATAGCTAGTATGTAAAAATGGGAGTAATATTGTGTAGATTTAATAGAAACAATTTGGAAGAAAATGAAACTAGTTTAATTAAAACACTGCCCCACCTGTAACAAATCTTCCTTTTTCAGCTTCTCAACCAACTAAAAGTACAGTAAGCCAACATACTAAAAACATTTAATTTATAAAATTAGTAATGTAGATGTCCTGTAATTAAACTTTCCCCCCTCACTAACAAACACTAAATTTGGCTTAACAGTTGAAACAAACACAAAAATGAAAGGATATGCCCTGCTTCAACATGCAATGTATTAATTTAAAAAACTGGAAAAACCTGGTGAAAAGGGTGAGGCCAATTATTCATTTTGATATAGTAATTACCATGCAATTCAAAAAACTAGTAATTATCACAACATCTCCACCCTCATGTGGCACACACATCACTCAGGAATATGTTAAATAATATAAATATTATGAGAAACATGTTAGTAAACTAATATTTTTTGTTTCTGGAAATGAAAATTCAGGCAATGCACTGGGTTACACAGCTAAATACAAGCCAGATTTTAAATTTTACCTACTCTTTTTGGCCTATCTAAAATAGCAAGAGAAATAATAGAATGTTTACCAATATATCTCTTCCTTCACTGTTGCGTGTGATTTTTAGGAGAAGTTTAATTCTTGAATTAGTGAAATCTGATGCAAACTAAATCTGAAATCTGGTTTGCAAGATGCAACCCAGAAAAATGTGGTAGTATTCTCTTCTTTTTTTTAAAATGTACTCAAGATGCTGTTCATAGCAAAAGTTGAGGTTTTGACTAACTTTGGTCTCTTCCTATTTTTTTTATTTTATGTATCTTTTTATCAGAGTTAGATGATTTTTTCACATTAAACGAATCTCTCTTAATTTGACCTCTTGTTAATCAGATGCTAGTCAGTTCTGCCTCCTCTTCCGAACAATATGCAAAAACTCCACTTCCTCAAGACTGCAGATCCCTATGCCACTACCTGAAGGTTCTGGATACTTCCAAAACACTTTTAAAAACAGCTTGCTACTGAACTGTACACAAAAAGTCTAATAAGTGAGAAACCTCAGAGGGGAAGTCAACATGCTATCTGGAGCTGTGTATGTGCATATATACATACACATTGTACAACTTCTCTCTTATGCACTCCACCACTTGAGATTTACTAGACTTATCAGGTTTTTTTTTATTATTTTACTTTGAAGTAAATTTAGTGTTCATGAAAATTGCCATAATGACAACTCTGGAGAATGAGCACTGTTTATCCACAACAGAAGTACAATTCAGTATAAGCAGAAGCTTCTCCACACTACCCTGTTCTGGAGGGGCTGTTGAAGTCATCGGGTGTTACTATCAATCTCGACTGGAAAGTAAAAGGCTTAGTATTCCATATATGATACCTGAACCAAACAACTACTAGTTTTAGAGGTTTTAAATAATACAGATGTACATATTACTTTCTCCACTAAATACTTTTATTAGACCACATTTTTGTATGCAAGCCACCATTGCAAACAATGGGTTAGTGATCTTGTTATTGATCTGTGGAAGTTCTAGAAGGCACTCTGATATCAACAGTAAGGTGTGGTCAAAACTTCAAGCCTGGTTACCTAAAATTAAGCTCCTGAATCCATATTTAGGCATCTACATTTTAGTGGCCAGATTTACAGGCATCCCAAACACTTGCAGGCCCCCATAAGAGCTCAACTTTAGGGAAGCAGGTATGAAAACTTTGTTCAATGCCTAGATGTATTTGTTCAGCATACTTTCCACACATCCTGCATACCAAATTTTTGCATTCCTGTCAACTCATGTACAGTACATTACTGAATTTAATGGCAGGTAGTCAAAAGTTACCTTAATTAGCAGTTTCCTGATATGTTTTGTCTCTCCAATATTAGTTTTTTCCATTCTCTTTGTCTTTATCTATCTTTAAAACTCAGTCTATTGGGCCCAGTGAAGTATACTAAAATATGCCACATCGTAAGGTTCTTGCTACTAAACCAGTTTCACCTAGTGAACTCTGTCAATGTGGCCGACTACTTAGACTTCATAAAAACAAGCTTTTGGCTCACCAAAGTTGACTCACCTGCAGTGTGCACTTTTAAAATAAAATTTAGTTCTAATATTTTTCAGATAAGCTATCAATCCACATTAGATACATGACTGCAAATTTAAAGACTAAAATGTTGCAAACCAACATTTTCTATCATCCTCAAATTCCACCTCTCTTGTCAAGTGTTTACTAGAGATATTTCCTTTTAATTTTAATTCTGTATACCAACTTTTTAGTCCAAAGAAATATTCAAGTTTATAAATCTGGTTTTACAGTCTGACATTGCTGGAGACTACAATCTCAATTATTCACTTGTGAACTATAACCACTATCCCTCAAACAAATCCTCAAATAAACCTGTGGACTGCAAGCCACAATCCAGTAGTTTTAAACAAGGTCACAAACTTTGACCTACAAAAAGTCAAAATTATGATAAAGTGAGTCACTAGTGTTTTAATATTCTGTAGAATTACTTACATTCAGCATTATCCATTACCGTACATAAAATGTTATACAGCAAATACTAAATAAAATAATCAAGCCTAACTCCCACCCTTAAAGAAAAACAAAACAAATACTAACTTGAATTCTGGCTTTTCAGACTACTTTTTTCAGTAGAAGTTATTACTGGCAAGTGGCTTATCCTCTAAGATATATTCAGCTATTTTTAATAAAGTTTCTGATAGTTATATACAAAGGATAAAGGAATTATTCTAGCCTACCAATTAAGTAACACAGTATATATCTATTTAGGGAGCCACAAAATTAAGTTCAGAACATCTAGATCCTTGGGTGCATTTATCTTCAGAAAAGAAATAGTTATGTGAACTAGAAAACACAGGCTAATCCTTTCACAGGAAACTTGTGAAAGGAAACAACGCAGCTAGTGAGAACCAACAAGTGTCATCAGAAAGAGACTGGAATCACTCAGCTGTTCAGTATTTAACTTCTTTGTAATTATTAAAAGGCTGAAAATATTAAACCATCAACTCAAAAGCTAACTGCAGCAGTACTTTTCAGCAAACGGTATAAATTTTAAAAGGTGCTCTAGTTACCAGTTAGTACAGATTAAAAGAAACCTCTGCATACAAAAAGACAAGACTAAAGTCATATCATAGAAGCCAAGACAACACTAATGGCGAAAACTTACTTTTTCAGATGAACAGCTCTGAAGGTCCAACCAACCTTTCAATGCCAAACTGCCTGCTATATGAAGTTAAAGTGTAATTTGCTTTCTAATTTAAATACATTGCTATAGCTTCAGTGGATCCCGTGACTGGTTGGGAGTGCACTGTATTAATTTGGGAGAATACATTAATGTTGTTTTTTTATTTCCTTTAAATCAAGCCTTTTGGCTAAGTAGGGTTTAGTCAACAGGCTGAAATATGTCTACTAGAGTAAAATATCACATTACACAACAGCCTGAGTTCCTTAACTCCTCCAACAAGAGAAACTCTCAATGTCATCACAGGCCCCTTTTAAAAAAAAAAAAAAAAAAAAAAAAAAAAAAGATAGCCACAGTAGGTCTAACACTACTTAAGGTGTGTCAGCTTGTTTAGTGAGTTTGTTTTGCTTTAATGTGCCTGGAGGTTTTATCCACAAGAAGAGAAGAGCAGAAGTGGAGGACTCCAACTGGTTGACAACAATTCCAAACCACGAGGGAATCTGATTCTCCAAGGTCAAAAACTGGTTGGATTACCCCTCTACTTAAAATTCTTCATTTTGTCTTTCCAACAGAACTAAAGAAGAAAAGAAAAACAAACACAGCAGAAGTGGGCATTTTATAAATGCAATACCACCAGGGATGCAGGAATAAGATCAACAGTCAACCAGGCAAAGCCACCACATATGAAGGGTGGGCTCATAAATTTGGAACAGGTAAAAAACATTGCATTTAGATCATATAAAAGTTTCTGCTAAATACTATGCTTCCATGAAAATGGTCTTCACTCTTATAATACTCCTGACCATGTTAAGTCACTGCAACTACATTACTTAAGATTTACAGCTTCCCTAACTTTCTCTCAAAGGAACACAGGATGAGCCAGTCCTTTATTCTACAAAAGGGATAGGATTTTTACAAACCCACATTAATGTTTTAAATAAAATGTGTCTACTGTGTTGTGTCTACTGAAACGTCAGTTATTTTGAAATGGTTTTTCAAAAAAAAAAGTATTCTATCAGAAAAACAGGTCCTCACTTCTTTTAAAATAAAGCCTGTGCAGAACTTGCCACATTAGTGAGATTCAAAGGACAACAATCTTGCTAATTAAGTTAGAGTTCCTGAGATTTGTTTAGGAAATTCCACATTTCTGTGCACAGGCAGAGACCTTCCTCGCCCCCACCCCCACCCCCCCACCTAGAAGTTTCTTTCAGCTGCAATTGTTTCCTTTTTGATTACAGTGACTTGTTCTTATTATAAAAGATGCATCAACTGTATCTGTACCGCTGCCTGAAATGTCATCACTGTGGTATCTGATCACCTGAGTTGCATATGTTAGCGATCTTATAGTACAGGTTTTGCATGCTTCCAGAAGGAGATGTAGGTATAAGTCTCACCTGACACTGTTAAGTAGGTCTGGATGTAAAGCAGGAATTCCATTTTGCAAAATATTGAGATTTTGACATTTGTTTTCATTCTGATGTGGAACAAAAACAGACCTTTCAAAAATGTTAGCAAAAAAACAAAAAACCAGAGGCACCCCAGAATAAACATCAGCCCAATAACTACGGCATTCACATGGGATATGGAAGACCCTGGTTCAAGTGCTGTTCTGTCTAACCACCGACTATAAAATCTTCCTTTGTATGAACAGTTAAATATTCATTGGGCCAAAATGAAACAACTATAATGGTAGACCGACTCTATAGCCTGTGGTTATGGCACTTGTCTGAGATATGGAAGACCCAAGTTCAAGTCAATCATTCACTGTGCTACTGGCTATCGTGGGGTATTTCGGCGTCTCCCTCCCATCCCCTTCCAACTGTTTTGTTGAAACCAATACATTTCCAATAAAAGTTTTGTTGGGAAAAAAAAAATCAATACTTTCCACCAAGAAAAAAAAATAAAAAAAATTCCTAACTAGCTCTAATAATAAGTGACCAAATGAGGAAGTGAATTATGGAGATTATTAGGGTCACTATATATGGAACTCAACCCTAACTATGAGTCTTGAATAGAACCTCCGCAATACCTGGAAGGATAGATGAGACAAGAAGGAGGATGGTCCAGTAGCTAGGACACGAACCTGGGACTCTGGTTAAATCTTCTGCTCCACCAGGGCTGTGTAACCCTGAGCAAGTCCCTTAGTCTCTCTCTGCTTCAGTCTCTATCCACAAAAATGGGGACAATATTACCTCCGTTCACAGCGTATCAAGAGGATAACTACATTAAAGATTGAGAGATGCTCAATACTACAGTAATGAGGACCATATGTTTACTTTAGGTAGGTAGGGAAAATTTGGGCTGTATAGCTCACAGCAATCTATGTAGCTAAAAGATGTTAACATTTAAGTCCTTTGTATACCACACACATAACTAAGTTATTGGGGCAAGTTACAAAATGTTTGGTCCCTGATCTAGTTCAACTGTATGAAGTATGCATGGGATCTCACCATACCCCACAAGGATTTCACCAGCTGTAAGGACAAAGTAAGGCTCCTTCTACACTATAAGCTTTAACTAGATTGGAGCAGCTGCACTGTAAGTGTGTCCTATATCAGTTATAGTGAGGGCCCTGCATAAATCATGATTTCACAGAGGGCATGGATGTGAAAAATGCATCCAAACTGTTAGGTTAATTTTGTTTTTAAAGATAATGTCTACAAAGTTTTTAATACAATAAAATCACCTTTGCTAGTCAATTTCAAGGACACAATGAATTTCACAAGAATCCTTAGTCAAAATTAAATAAAAGTTTACTGGTAGAATTCATTCCATCCTCAAAATTGGCTAAATTTAAATTGAAAAATTGTCTATTCCATGACAGAAAGACAGTTTATAGAACAATATTTAGTGTATGGAAGGAAACTGTGGTCCATAATGGAAATGCAGAAAAGAGGTAGTATAGCACCTGCATGATTGTGTTTACTGAGGTTATTGGAAGACAGAGGATGGACAATGAAATAGATAAGATTTAAAGTTGATGGGGATGTATTTAACTTGTTCCTTAACTTAATGAAGAGGTCTAAATATGTAAATTAGTTAATATCCCAGATGACAACTGTTTTAACTAGCATATAATGATATGCATACCTTCAGCTAGAGCTGCAGCAAAGTTTCTTGCAAGCTATCCTGGTGGACTATTTCAAGTCATCTAACTGCAAAGACCACCGCTGATCTTTTCAGAGGTTCATACTCCACAACAAACAATTCCAAGATAAGCTACCTCAACTTCTAAAGTAGTAAACAAAAACTCTAATACCCATTATTATGGTATGTAGTTCCACAACTAGCATTAATTCACTGGTTTCAGATAGTGTTAAAAGTATTTGTATGCTTAGATATTTTTGTAAAATCTGTTTTCATTTATGTCGATTTTCAGAAAGTTGTCTATCATTGTGGTGCCTGAGCACTGACATCAATTCACAAGTTATAATCTACGACTAATATCCTCTCAATTCTTATATCTTCAAAAACAGGTTATAAGTCTTGTAAACTTTCAGCCAAACATAAATTTAGGTACTTAATTCACCCTCCCAGACTGCCGATATTCATAAGTTGTATGCCTAGTCTCTAGACACTCTGCCAATAGTGTACACCAGTCTTTATATGTTTCAGTATTTAACAAAATATGAAAAGAACAAATTTAAAAGGATGTCTTATAAACAGCAGCCAAAATCAAAGTGATGCACACGTGTTTCAAACTGATACAACAATGAGCACGAGAAAAAAAGATGCAGAGACTTGGCACAACAACAGAAATCGGAAGGCTTAACTCATATACATAACAATATTTGCCTTCTCCAAAATGAACAGCATTATCCTAAGCAAATATCCCTTTTTTTATGGTTGAATAATTTCATTTCTGGTCACTGTTATTCTAATTTTTTTATTTCCTTGTGGATTTTAACCAATGAAGGATAGTTTTCCCCATGTACATATCTATTATTCAAAGAGCTTACAGCATGGGCAAAACAATTTACAAAACTAATAGATGCTAACTGAAGAGACTGACAGATGTAATAAACCCAATTAAAAGACATAGGATTTTGAAGCTAACACTAATTCTAATTTTGCATATTACCACCTTTATTTGATTAAAGGTTGATTAATAATACCCCATTTAAGTAGCTCTTTGCATTTCTTAATTCATGTGACGTTTCCAAACAGAGAAATTTTCAATTCTCCCTTATTGTCTTCAAAAGATAATGCTAAAGTACTACAAGAATTCTGGAATAGTATCAAAACACAAAAATGCAATATTAGTACTAGTAAGTTATTCATTTTAATGACATTTTTAAAGATTGACCTTGAAATCTGAATATATGTTGTAAACAAACAAGTTTACTTATGTTTCTTAATAGTGCCAGAATTCGCTTGTCTTCTATGTGTATCTGGCTACCTTCTCTAGAATCGGTGAATTGTTCAATATAATCTAATTGTTCAAAAACACTTCACATCTAAAAGACCCAACCCACACAACTTCTTGGAGAGTTACAGCTTTTAGTGGGTACATGCAGGCCTTCTTGCATTTGTACATAAAACAGTTCTCTTTACAATTAGCTTTGAGGTTCTAAATACATCTGTGGGCATAAGTACAATGTTAATTTTGCTTAAACTGCTCGACTTATTAGCCGCTGTAATAAGTTTTCCACTTTTAACAATAATCAGAACTGTTTGCTGAATGGCAAGAAGTTAAAAGCATCTTCTAATCTTACAGGAACTTTATAACCCACGTATGTTTTGGTATGGGCCCTTGAACAGAAGGGGTTCATACTCAACAGGATTTCTGGTTTTGCTGAATGAATTTTTTTAAACAACAAAACTTGTCTTAGTCTGTTTCAATATGAGAAAGTCAAACATTTGTTAACGATGCTTTACAAGATAGATTTCCTAGTGTTATCTTACACTATTTCTCTACTGAAATACACAAAAGCACAATGAAAGACATCCTACAGGTTTAATTACCCTTCAAAAATAGAAGCATCTTTTGGTATGAGTAACTTGATGAAATTCACTTAACTAGATTCTACAGCCACTATAAAGGTGACCTGAAAAAGAAGTTATGTCCTGTTTCTTTCTTTAAGGTGTATAAATAAGATTAGAAAGATGTCCTACCTCTCCCCTCACAAAAATGTCCACTTGTTTAATGCAAGTTTAATCCTTGATAATTGTTTCCAAGGGAGAGTCAATGGACAAATAAAGCAGTACATCAAAAAAAAAAATATGTGAAACTGGGTAGGAAAGAGTAAGTTATTTTTATTTAACATGTTGTTCCACATTTAAGCAAAGCTCCTGAACACACACACAGATAAAGTTGTTTCTTTTTGTTTTCGTAAAAATTGGACACCAAATCCCTTTCAATAAGAGCTTTAAAAAGCTCACAACATACATATAAAGAACTGTCATACCACCTTTCAGGTGTTTTATACATCATAAAGAAGCAAATACAGGGCACAACCTCTCCTTCAGATTCCTCCTAAATTGGCTGTAGAGCCAACTGGAATGAATAGATAATACGTAATTCAAGTGGACCAAAAAGTCAAATGAGGAAGGCACGAACCAAACTGAGAATCTGTCTCTGACTCTGCAATTGTATCTGGACAAGCAGATCCTTGCACTCACATGGAGCTCCACTAGCTCCAATGGGGATCTGGCTAAACAGATCCAACTGTAGGATCAGAGCCAAATTCTCAAAGTTCCATTCATGTTCCCATCTTGGGAGAGAAATTACATTTGTAGAAGAACTATTAAAAAGGACATGGCCAACATGACACTTTAAAGAGTGTCCTGGTCACTTTCACTTTCTAGTTCTCATGTAGTATACTGTTGTTATTGCTTAGCTATTTATAAGCAAAAACTTAGTTTTCATCTATTTAATATCATGAAAACATTTGTGTATACTGGCTGTTGTAACAATATATTTCATTTGCCATACATATGAAGCCTAAACTACTTGACAGAGATCCTTAACATCCTTAACTCATCACTCAGTTTAAAAAAAAAAAAAAGGACAGTTTATGGGAAACAATGTCAGTGATTACTAAGTGACTTCTCATTTTTGTCACAGGAACATAAGAATTACCACACCAAATGAGACCAGAGTCCATTTAGTCCAGTGACTCTGATGCTTCAAAGGAAAAGTGCAGAAAAACCATGAAGTGGGCAATTGTGGAATGAATTATCCATAGGGAAAACTTATTTCTAACTCCTCAGAGGTTGATTTTATGCTTTGAAACAACAGTACTTCCCATAATAAATATTTTATTTTCCCTCCTAGATTGTCAGTTCAAAAAATAAGTGCCATTTCATTGGAAATTATTTATCTACCTTAAAACCTGGGATAAGTTTAGCCAACAAGCATATCCTCAAAGATAATTTCTGAATGACCACCTTCAACCGGTGGTTCTCAACTGTGGCCCACCACTTCTTCAGGGAAAGCCGCTGGTGCGCCGGGCCGGTCTGTTGACCTGCAGCATCTGCAGGTTTGGCCGGTCGTGGCTCCCACTGGCCGCGGTTCGCTGCTCCAGGCCAATGGGGGCTGCAGGATGCAGCGTGGGCTGAGGGATGTGCTGTCCGCCGCGTCCTGCAGCCCCCATTGGCTTGGAGCGGTGAACCGCGGCCAGTGGGAGCCGCAACCGGCCAAACCTGCAGATGCGGCAGGTCAACAAACTGGCCCGGCGCACCAGCGGCTTTCCCTGAAGAAGTGGTGGACCATAGTTGAGAACCACCGTCTTAAACTATTTAACCCAACAGACTGGAGCAAATGATACTAGAGTAAATGGCCTGCCCTGCAAAATATACGTTATTGAAAAATCATCACTATTAACTCCTTGCAACTCCATAGAGTCCATGGTCACTTTAGACCCTCTAAATCAAAAACATGAAGTGGCATGATGCACTACAAACTAAGGTTAATTCTACACTTTTACATACAGGATCAAACCCCACCAATATCAAAAAGATTTAACTCAAAATAAATTACAGTTTAAACCCAGTTACTGAGTGAACAGGGACTTCCGAAAAGGAACTCAAAAATGCTACTGTATGTATGTGATCCAATTAATATAAAATAGTATATTGCAAAATAAAAATGCAAATATTTACCAGTTTATGAAAATGCAGCTGCAAGGAAAAGTCCTTTATGCATTTAAAACATAAAAGGAGAGTATAAAATAAAGCCTGTTAGGCAAACGCAATTTGGTTTTAACATCAGGGGGGAGGGATAGCTCAGTGGTTTGAGCATTGGCCTGCTAAACCCAGGGTTGTGAGTTCAATCCTTGACGGGGCCATTTAGGGATCGGGGGCAAAAATTGGGGATTGGTCCTGCTTTGAGCAGGGGGCTGAACTAGATGACCTCCTAAGGTCCCTTCCAACCCTGATATTCTATGAATATCAAGCATACTAATTTCTGTTCTTGAATTACAGTGCATCCAAAAAACTAATAGAGAGTTGTGTGAACTCATAACAAACAGTTCATTAGTCTTACTATTTATGATTCATTCTAAACCGTTTATGATTTCTCAAGTTTGTTATTTACAAAAAGTTATTCACTGAATCATTTCATATAATTATTGGCCTTTTAATTGTACAAACAGTTTGTTATAAATATCCAAAATTAGAAATCTGAGCTGTTTTGGTTGGACATACGTCACATGGTACATTGGCTTCCGGAGCATAACTCTTGGAATCAGGTTTCTAACAAGGTCCACTGCCAATTTCACATTTCTTTCTTTAGTCCCAACCCAGCAAAGCACTTAAGCATAGCGTAGCCCTGATGTAGTCAGTATGAGCACTGAGGCTAAAGCCTGTCTTCTCCAAATATTGCTGCCAGCAAACTCATGTGCTAGAATATTTGTGGAAAGCTAAAAGTGAACACAAAAGCAACAGGAACACTAAGAAAGTCAGCTAAAAAAATTGCAGTATTTGTCCAACTATAAGAGACCACACCAATGTAAAGTAAGTAAATGTAAAAGACGTGCAAGTTTATGTAGTGTTACCTATAACACCACTTGAATGTCAACTTTTAAAAAACATACTGACATATTACAGTACTAGTTGAAAACAGATGAATGATGGCATATAAATTCTTCAGAATAAAAAAAAAAGATTTGTTGCTTGAGATGCAGTTCTATTATTTTAACAAATCGTAGTATAAATACAATCTTCATACAACCGGCAACTGAATGTTTTTATTCAGACATCCATTGTAACTATTAGTAATTTAGAAAAATACTATTATAAGATACATAGACTGTGATTAAGTATTAAATCACTAGAATATTTAAGAGTGTGTACAGCTATAGTAATTACAGTGCTTAGAAACAGCACTCTGTGGACACACTACAGAAAAAGAATAAAATACAACAGAGTTAAAGGGTCCCTCCGGTTTTCTTGCTGAAATGAAATACCATACTTTATGTATAAATGTGCATTATCAGATAATGTAACTTCTGCAAGGTCCTCCAACAATAGTGCCTCATTCCCTCCAAATCCTTAATATCCAAGGCATACTTTATGTATGTTTATACTTACAGACGCACGCACTGTCTCACTAAGTACAGCCCGATGTACAACAGGAAGTGAGACAGACCTGTTTTTAGAAGCTTTACTTAGAAAACATCTTCCATATGTGTAACATGTAAATCAATCCCTCAGACACATACATGTGATCTTCAGTTCAACTATCTTACCTGACAACTCTGGAAACCCAGGTTCCAGTGCATTTCTGATTTCTGCTTTTAAGTGCATAAAATAATAATACTGAGCTGTTACACACTACTAGATAAATACAGTACTAAACATATATTTACAAATTGCACAGTGCAGCTAAATCACATTTGGTGCTCCACTTCTGGCCAGGTCTCTGTTTAAGAGGAAGTAAGGAAACTGTAAGGCTTAAGCACTATTTAAACTTCTCTAGCAAGAGGTTCTTTGATGTTACTGTGAAACTGCTAAGGTCCCAAACCCTTGCTTCATCTCAGACTTCTCCCTGTAAATCACTAATTGGTAGGTACTCTATGGTTGTTTAATGAGAAATGTTGTAGTAGTCTCTGTATGCAGGCACAAAAATACAGGCTAATCGGTAAAATTTTGCAATCAGAAAAACCCAAATAAATGTCTAACAAAACAGCAGCAAGAGTGTTTAAATTACCAGAATAGTTTATAGAAAGTCCAATACCAAACAGCATTTTCTCCACCACAACCTAATAGCTTGGCAATTGTTAAGTTAAACACACACAGAACTGCGCACCACACCAAATTAACATCTCACACTCAATG
Organism: Macrochelys suwanniensis; assembly: GCA_033296515.1. Lineage (NCBI taxonomy): Eukaryota > Metazoa > Chordata > Testudines > Chelydridae > Macrochelys > Macrochelys suwanniensis. The sequence continues at coordinate 76,347,473 of CM065783.1, read as the reverse complement.
ACCATTAATTCATGCAAAGAAAAGCTGACACTGCTATAACTTTGCATGTGTTACAGGTAGCATAAATCCATGAAAGAAGAGATTTGTCAGCTCCTGCTAAGCCTAGAAACAGTAACCAGCAGAGTGTAAGGAGGTGACAGCTAACTGAAGGGGATGGGAACAGTTCAAGGTGGTGGCTTAGGAAATGACTGGGGCCTCAGGGGAGCAGTTGGGATGAGTTGGGAGAAGTCTGGTTCTTTGGAATAGACTGGTTGATGGGCACTTTGTGACCTCAGGAATGCAGGGTTCAGGGTGATGACTGAAGGTGCAACTTAGGGTGAGTAGGCTCTCAGGATATCAGGTCAAATTCACTGTGTAGCTGGGATCTAGGGGTGGCTGAGAATGGCCAGGATGAGGAGTATGCAGGATCTACTCAGTATGACTGGGGGCAGTAGGAAGATGAAGAATAGATAGGTACTTGGGGGTGGCTGGGGGCAGAAGGACTGGGACCTAGCTGGGTTGTTTCAGGCAACAGAATTAGCGTGAGGGGCAAGTGGTCTCTTGGGGGCCAGAAGGATAAGGGTGAGGAACGGCAGAGCTCTCGGGGGAGTCACAGCCACATCTAGGGGTTAAGGGCATATAGACTCTTAGGGGGACAACAGCTGGGAACAGCAAGATCAGGATGGGGCAGGTGGGCTCTCAGGGGATGGCAGCAGGATCTAGGGGAGAGGAGCACATGGGCTCTTTGGGACAGCATCCAGGTGAAGCGTAAGCAGGCTCTCCAGAGCTGGCAGTTGGGGGCAGCAGGATCCAAGGGTGGAGACACACAGGGGCTCCGAGGGGAACTAGAGGAGGAAGAGTGTGCAGAGGATTCTGGGGCAGGATTGCTAGACTTGGGCTAGGGGGAGCAGGATCTAGACGTGAAGGGCACGGAGGCTCTCAGGGGGGGCAGATGGGGGCTGAGTCTCTTGGTGGGGGGCAAGTGAGCTCTCTAGGGGACAGGACCGGGATGGGGGACAATAAGGACTGACAGTCTTGGGCTGGGGGGCAGGTCTCGGGAACAGGATCGGGGTGGGAGGGTAGGTGGGCTCTCTAAGGGACGGGATCGGGGGGGGGGCGGGGCAGGTGGGCTCTCTAAGGGACGGGATCGGGGGGGGGCAGGGCAGGTGGGCTCTCTAAGGGACGGGATCGGGGGGGGCAGGGCAGGTAGGCTCTCTAAGGGACGGGATCGGGGGGGGGCAGGGCAGGTGGGCTCTCTAAGGGACGGGATCGGGGGGGGCAGGGCAGGTGGGCTCTCTAAGGGACGGGATCGGGGGGTAGGTGAGATCTGAGAGTATCAGGGAGGCAGATACGGACTGACAGCCTCAGGCTGGGGGCGGGCAATCTTGGGGGGGGGGCAGGTAAGACTCCCGGGGGCAGACCAGGAGGTGAGAGGCAAGTAGGAGCGGATAGTCTCGGGGGGGGGGGGGCTCCAAGCTTTTCGCTCTCCGGCCCGCTGCCCCCAGCAGCGGGACCCACGCGTGGGAGCGGGGCGGAGACAGCAGGTGCCCGCCGGGCGCTCCCCATTCCTGCTGCGCGGAGCCCGCTCCCGGCCGAGCGCCCCCCTTCCCGCCGCCCGGCACTGACCTCGCCGCCACTCACGCACAGCTCCATTTTGTGGCAGGGCTCCGGCTCCTCCGCGTCCTCCAGCGGGGCGAACGGCACCATGTCCCCGCGCCCGCTAGCCGGGGAGCCGCCGCCGCTCGCAGCCGCTGCTCATGTCCCGGCTCCGCGGCCTCAAGGGCAGCGCGCTGCCGAGCCGGCGGGTCCCCTCCGCCGGCCCATAGAGCGCGGCGGCGGCGCAGGAACTGGCTCCGCTGCTACTGCTGCTGCTGCCCGGCGGGGGCGGCTCCGCTCTGCCCGCACCGCGCCCCCTCCCCCAACATGGCGGCCGGGGAGGGGGCGGCACCGATGCAGCTTGGGAATGACGTCAGGCCGGGCTGGAGAATCCCCGGCACGGGGAGAGGGGGATGGGAGGCGCACGTGGAGCGGGCGGTGTGGGGGAGGCGGGGGATGACGTGAGCCATGGCGTGGGTGTGATGCGCGTCCTTTGTAACGTCCTCACGGGGCTGCGCATTCGGAGCCCGGACGCCGCGGGGGGGGGGCGCCCCTCCCCCGCCCCCGCCCGCGAGCCTAGCGGGTGGATGGGACCAGGCTCCAGGCCGGCGGCCCCTGCGCCTGCACCCGCTCCGGGGCGGGATCCCCGCTGCCCGGTCCGTGCTGACAGCCTCTGGCTGAGCTTGCATGGGGGTGCCCCCCCTGCAGGACCGTGACAGCCCAGAGCCCCCGGGGGTAAAAAGCGCACCGGGGCCAGAGGCGACCCTGCCCGAGGTGGGGACGGGTGTGATCCTGCCTTATCGCTGGTACTGCTGCTTATTGCTGCCAGTGGGCGTTTGGGGGACCAGACCTCCCGCTATTATCAGGACCGTCCCTTATGTTATGGGGTTTGACTTATATAGGCAACTATAGCTCCCTCTACTCTCCTGCCAAAAAAAAAAAAAAAAAAAAAAGTCCTGATATTTCACACTTGCTCTCTCATCCCCCTGCCTAGGAAAACTGAGTGAGCACTGCAGGATTTGGCCCTGTTGCAGAGAGGTGATGCACGTGCCAATGCAGCCCCGGGCTGTTGGGGATAGGCCTGGTATCTTTAAAGCCAATGGGAGTAGTGCCCTCCCAGTCAATGAGGTTACTCACACCGGAGGCGGCTCCAGGCACCAGTGCAGCAAGCGCATGCCTGGGGCAGCAAGCCGCGGGGGGCAGCATGACGGTTGCTGTGAGGGCGGCAGTCAGGCTGCCTTTGGCAGCGTTTCTGCGGGTGGTCCGCCAACCCCGTGGCTTTAGCGGCGGGTACGCCGACGGCGCAGGACCGGCGGCTCACCCGCAGAAACGCCGCCGAATCCGTGGTACCAGTGGACCACCTGCACACACGCCGCCTGACTGCCGTGCTTGGGGCAGCAAAAATCATACAGCCACCCCTGACTCACACAATGAAAGTCAGGGATGTGCTTACCTTGTGGACTCTGGCTTAAGTCCTGATCCTGCAGTGAAGTTAAATTGCATATGCACAACATTGCAACTATGGGCACTTTGAATTCCTCAGGTAGTAACTGATGACTAGTTTAATAGAGTCCAAGGCCAGGAGGGACTATTGTGATCTTCTAGTCTGACCTCCTGTGTAACATAGGATAAGACACCTACAGAGCAGCGGCAGTAGTTCATGAGAAGAGGTTGCTGAGTTTCCAGTGCTAAACTGGTTTACAGATATCATTTCATATTTGCAGTAAACACCTTCTGTATAAGTTGTTCAAATGATAGCAAAAAAAGCCAGTGATTAACTTGTGAAATTCACTTAAGGGGAGGATAGGAATATATACTCGGGTCCAGAAGCTGCAAGATCAAACTAAGACCCTATTGGGGTCTTACAACCTTTTAGAGCCAGAAACAGCATAAAAGCATGTATGTGTATGCATGAGAAAGAAAGGGATCATGTATTTCACCTTGGTTACAAGCACCAAGAGATTTATTTCTCCGTTTCCAAGTACGTAATTAGAAGGAACATTGCATTGTTTCCAATTCTGAAGGAGTTTGGCACTGTAGTTAGACATCTTTTTATCTGGCAAATAGCAAACTGAGATCCTCTGAGTGAAAGAGCTTTTTATTTTTTCCCCCACATCATTCCTTGATCTTAGAAGGAAAAAAAGTTGTGGTTCATGGAACATGGTTAAAAATGTGTGTTTGGAAATTATTACCCACGACAGAAAACTATTCTGAGAACATTTTAGACGTATTTAAATATGCTGCATGACCAGGGGCCGTCCTTAGGATTTATGGGGCCCTATGCAGTATTATTAAACTGGTGCCCCTATGCTCCACTGAAGGCGGTCCCCAGCCGGCACCACTGACCTCAGTGTGTTGAGGGCAGTGATTTCCCTCCCCCACCCCCGAATTTCCCCAACACCCCCCCCCAGTTTTGTGAACTAGTTACATGCCAATTTAGTGACACACACACACACCCCCCAGTAAATTCGAACACCCCCCCTAATTTCAATTCCTGGGGAGGCCACTGGTTGAGGGGACACCGCCACCACCCCCGCCCATGGACCCCCAGAACCCTCCCCTTGCTGACACACACCGAGCTTTGTAAACCGCAGACGCTGCAGCAGTGGCTCAAAGCAGGCTTCATCTTGCCAGAGCCCAGGGCCCTCCTGCAGCCCCTAGCAACTCCTGTCTTACCACGAGCATTTTGACAGGAAGTACCAAGCAGTAATAACAACAACAATAATACAAGTGTGTGTGTGAGAGAGAGAGCCAGCATGTGTGACTGTGTGTTGCGGAGTGGGGGAGGGACAGGGCACGGAGAAGCCTGCCGGCCCAGCGCAGGGGCTGGGGGACAGAGAAGAGAGGATTCCAGCAGCAGCAGCCAGCGAGGGGAATGGTGCCCCAAATTTTCAGGTGTCCTATGCAGCTGCGTATGCCTAAGGATGACTCTGTGCATGACCTTTCACAAATGAGCATCACATAAAGCTAGCAAGCACCCTCTCAACAAGAGACAGTTCTTGATTGCCAAATAATTTTTATACAATTAGCAGGACTGAGGGAGCAAGCTGGTACACCACATGGTTCAGAACTACTCAGCCTTGCTTATTTCTTTTTACTAAGTGCACACAAGAAGATGTTGTGGTGCTGCATTCCTTGAATACACTTGGAAGAGCAGCATGTCTAACAGAACTAGCCATGATGCAGTCTAACTGAGCTGTGTGACTACAAAAGAGAATTGGATATTGTGAGTATGACATTATAACAACATCTAGTTAGCCTTTGAGCACTTCCATTGTAAACCTGTTTTTAAAGGCTTACAGCTCAGTCATAGAAGACAAAAATGTTTTGGCCTGAAACAAACCATGTGCACCCAGGAACATTTTCTCCTCTCCCTCTCCCCCCCCCCCCCCCCCCAAATGTAGTTCACTTGCAAAATATTTAGGTCCAAAATGAACATACTATACACTGTTTGAATATTTATGGGGAACTACTTTTGATTCAAAATATGTAACTGCTTCTGTTATATTAAGGGCTACTCAGGTCTCTCACACTTAAAAAAAATTGTTGTTGGCTTGCAAGAGAGATATTCAGGTTTTAGAGAGATCAGGTGACAGGATAGGAAATGAACTTCACAGATTCTAATAACAAATGCAACCAGGAAATGCAGCCAAGTTTTTGTGCCTTTAGTTCACACCCTAGCTGCTCCCTACTCCTATGCCTCTGTTTGCACACAGGCATTATTGTTATTGATGTGCATCAGCAGAAAGCCAAAGTTACCAGACATCTTCTGTGTGGTTAAATATGTAGGCAAAGAAGTACCGCTGGGCAGCTATTAATTTAAATCAAAAGGGATGGAAGTGAGAGGTGACTTTTTGCTGGTGACACTTCAGCCCCCAGCAAAGCCTGCCCTTTCCTCCTGCATTCCAGTCACTTATTTTGAAGGCTGTTGAGGCAGTTCCTACTTCCCAAAAGGGTGACAAGTTACAGACACATATTCAACGAAATGTAACATTTCAGAATTAGAGGGGGTTCGGAGAAGAGCAATGGAGAGGGATTGGAGGTATGGGAAAACTTTCAAATGAAGACAGATTGAAAAAATCTGGATGTTTCCTTAAAAAGCAGATGAATAAGAGAGCATATGGTATATATAAAGAATGAATGGGATAGAGATCAGGAGCTTTGCTTTTCCCTGTTTCATAACAAAAGAACAAGAGGATATTCAATGAAATTTAAAGTTGGCAAAGTCAAAACTAATCAAAGGAAATACTTTTTTCACACAATGCATAATTAAGTTGTGGAACTCATTGTTATGGGATGTCATTAAGGCCAAAAACCTGGCAAGATCCAAAAAGAGATTGGACATTTATATGATATTAAAAATACCCAGAGTTATACCCATTAATGCTAACAAAGTGAGGAAGAGATATTAAACCGCATGCTTCGGGGTTCGTGATTGGGGATGGTATGCAGGACTAGATAGATCACGTGTTTGATCTAGTGTGCAATTCCTATGTTCCCATGTTAACATTTGTGCATAATGGAGCCTTAGTTTGGAGTGTACATGCCATCTGTTATAGCTGAAATAAAAACGTGTTGTCTCAAGTCAACATCAAAATTTTAACTGATAGTTTCTGTCAGCTACAGTTCTGTGACTAACTGTTTTAGACAAAGATTTAAAGCTAACGTAATCAAAAATATTTAGAAGCTGATAGCTTTGAAATGACTGGTATGCATTGCATGTCTTAGTGAAGTTCAGGTGGCAAAGTCAAATACATTTTCAGTATCATTTGCATATTCAGTGTTTCTGTATTCCCAACATCCCTTGAGGAAAGAAAAAAGAATAAGGTTCTACAGCCTGCATTGAATATTTTTCCACTTTTCCTACACCAACTCAAACAGCTCCATTGTTCCCTTTATAGACCTCAAACTGTGGTCATATGTCAATAACCAAGTTCTTAGACAGGTACAACAGAGAGTGAGCATGCACATCATATCTCCTGTTCTGTGCCTCAAACTTGTTCTAGTTAGCCTATTTCAAAAGATATGTACAGTCTCCATATCCATTCAATCATTGGCTTCTCTAACAAAACTACAAATAAGGGCACTGTTCCATATGGACAGGTTCTTCTGCTTCCCCACCCCATCAGCAGGTGTTAGAATCCTCCAGGAAAATGCTGACTGCGGCAGGTACAGCTCATTAACTCCACCCTGGATAACAAGGGAAGCAGGAGTGGCAATTTGGGTAAAAAGAACTGGGCTTTAGGTCAGAGAGATCTCCACAAGGAAACCCTTAAAACAGCAATGCTTGAGGATAACACCTAGGCTGAAGTGTTTGTAATTCTGTGATTTATCAATAAAGCCAAACCCCAGGAAGAGAATAAATGTCTACTAATTTTGTGTAGACCCTGTTCAGAGCAGTGTTGGAAATCAACATACCTGCAAACATCAATTAGTACCAATTGTGAAGATGGTTTTTGTGATATGGATACATTTACAATTGAGTCTATCATCTCATTTCATCTGCCTTGTCTACCTACAAAAGATGTATCACTTTAACTGTACAGGTATAGTACAACCCTATTCCCACTCCAAGTCTATGGATGCAGTCTATGTGCTTATCGGGTCTAGTTTATTCCTGTATGGGAAGAGGAATAAGCTATACAGGTATAAGGCACATTTATACTGGTAGGTTTCAGTGTAGTAGCCATGTTAGTCTGTGTCAGCAAAATGAAAATAAGAAAGAAAAACTTGTAGCACCTTAGAGACTAACAAATTTATTTCAGCATAAGCTTTCGTGGGTTGTTCACTCCTTTGGAGCAGAATCATGCAGGAGGCAAAACATTATAGCTATACACAATAAGCTCTTCCAGTGATTAAAAGAGACCTGCCAGACCAAGTGTCAAGAATGATAGAGTTCTTTTTCTATAACGGTTCCATAGTTAGTTAATTTTTTTTCAGGCAGCTTGATTCTTATCCTTGAAAACAAGATCAGATTATTTATCTAGCTAAGCTAATGAACATTTCTAAATTGGGAGTGGAAAACCGATAAATGTGATGCATCACATATAAAGGGGCAGATTGTGTTTTTCCATTAGTTTTAACAATATAACTACAAAAATTAGGAAAGATTGACATGAGAAAGTATTAATCATCTTAAAAACAAAAATGAGGCAAGAGTTCTGTTAGGGTCATTTCACTCATGGCAAATCCATGTTAACCAGAACTGTGCATAAAATCGATTCTTGCTCTTATCATGTGAACATGAGTTTCCTTACCATGTGTGGAAAGGGATGACCCATGCAATAAACTGATTTACAAAACCAGCAGAACAATTTCATAGCATGGTTTATACCACGTTTATGTAAATATACGTATTTTAAAACATGGTCCTTACTTATGCTCTTTTAGTATAAGTACAGGCAAGATCCAATAATGGAATATGGCGCTTTTAACCTCTAGTTCACTAGTTTAGGTCCAGCCCAGGTTGGTAGTGTCCAAAAGTCATTACTAACTAATGGCTCTTTGGTGGCTTACGCCTGGTTTACACGCAGGTTTTGTACTTATAACTCAGGGGTGTGATGCATCCGATGAAGTGGGTAACAACCCACGAAAGCTTATGCTGAAATAAATTTGTTAGTCTCTAAGGTGCTACAAGTTTTTCTTTCTTATTTTCATTTATACTGGTGTTACTCCATCCACGTTTTGAATTGTGCCATTGTATCTATATCATTTTTTTTAAAAAATCACACCCCTGAGTTATAAGTACAAAACCTGCGTGTAAACCAGGCGTAAGCCACCAAAGAGCCATTAGTTAGTAATGACTTTTGGACACTACCAACCTGGGCTGGACCTAAACTAGTGAACTAGAGGTTAAAAGCGCCATATTCCATTATTGGATCTTGCCTGTACTTATACTAAAAGAGCATAAGTAAGGACCATGTTTTAAAATACGTATATTTACATAAACGTGGTATAAACCATGCTATGAAATTGTTCTGCTGGTTTTGTAAATCAGTTTATTGCATGGGTCATCCCTTTCCACACATGGTAAGGAAACTCATGTTCACATGATAAGAGCAAGAATCGATTTTATGCACAGTTCTGGTTAACATGGATTTGCCATGAGTGAAATGACCCTAACAGAACTCTTGCCTCATTTTTGTTTTTAAGATGATTAATACTTTCTCATGTCAATCTTTCCTAATTTTTGTAGTTATATTGTTAAAACTAATGGAAAAACACAATCTGCCCCTTTATATGTGATGCATCACATTTATCGGTTTTCCACTCCCAATTTAGAAATGTTCATTAGCTTAGCTAGATAAATAATCTGATCTTGTTTTCAAGGATAAGAATCAAGCTGCCTGAAAAAAAATTAACTAACTATGGAACCGTTATAGAAAAAGAACTCTATCATTCTTGACACTTGGTCTGGCAGGTCTCTTTTAATCACTGGAAGAGCTTATTGTGTATAGCTATAATGTTTTGCCTCCTGCATGATTCTGCGCCAAAGGAGTGTTACTTAGAAACAGGCAATCCTAATTAGATGGAGTTAATGTAAAACTAATTTGAAATGTTAAATCCTCTACCCAATGTAACACAATTACATTTTTAAGTAAAAAAAAATGTATTGTACAAATACTACTAGAAAACTCACTATGGGCCAAATTCTTCACTGGTGTAAATCCACTGAAGTCAATGGAGTTTCACCAGCAGAGAATTTGATCCTAAATATAGTATCAGATGCCAGTTGCAAAGCATTTCCCATTTGAATCTCTAATTTCACATGCTCAGACCTTTTGGAGGAAAGTTTGAGAGCAAAATAGCTGCCACCATTTTTTAATCATAAGAGAGTGGAAAAAATACATTTTTCCCCATTTTAAAATAATTCCAACCACATTTTTAAAATAAGACTACAGCAAAAATGTATGAAGGCTGAAGCTTGAAACTTGGTGTCATAAATATGAAGGGAAGGGGGAGAGGGTCTGATGCAGTGCTATAAAATCCTCTTTCCAGTAAAGGGTTAAGAAATGCAGGTAGCCAGACTGACACCTGACCTGGCTGGCATCTGACCAATAAGGGGACAAGATACTTTCAAACTTTGGGAGTGGGGAAGGTTTTAGTGTGTGTCTTTGTCTGAGAGAGAGTGATCTTGGAAGACAGAAGGAACCTACAGAAAATCAAACCTCCCTTTTCTGAAGTAAGTTTAGATAGCATAGCGTATAGATTTCTGTTTAATTTTGCTTGGTGTATCCCCTGTGTTAGAAGGGGCAAGGGGGGGGGGGGGGGTTATTCATGGTTTTCTGGAACTTTAAGGTTTTGTCCAGAGGGGGAAATCTCTCTGAGTTTGGAAATATAGTGTCCTGTAAAATAGTTACCATCCTGATTTTACAGAGATGATTTTACCTTCTTTATTTTTAATAAAATCCTTCTTTTAAGAAGCTGACTGTTTTCTATGGTGTTAAAACCCAGGGGGTGGGTTTTTAGATCACTGTGTAACCAATTGGTTGGGAGATTGTTCTCAAGCTTCCCCAGGAAAGGGGGTGTATGGCTTGAGGGGGTATTTTGGGGGGGAGGGAAGTTCAAGTGATTCCTTTCCTGGATTCCTGTTAGATACTTGATGGTGGCAGCGAAAGAAGCATTTCTCAGGGTGCAGGGAATTTTGTACCCTGGGGGATTTAACCTAAGCTGGTAAAAATAAGCTTAGGGGCTCTGAATGCAGGTCCCCACGTCTTCACCCTAGAGTTTAGAGTGGGGAGGGAACCCTGACACTTGGCTTGAATATTGTGCAACAGGTAAAGGGCCTGAACCTTTAAGGTGCTAGGCACCTTCTTAGAGGAAGGTGAGAGCTCTCATCATCTGTCCAGGTTATGCTCTACATGCGCTCTTGAGGACTACAAGTTTTGATGACAGAATTGTCAGTTCATATTAAATCTGCAAGCCCAATATTTCCAGATTAGGAATCCTGCAAGCTATACATGCCCTACAGATCAAAGATTTTCTTTTCCTATTTTTTCTGTTTAAAAACACCACCTAGGAAATTAAATGGCAAAAACTGTTTTAATGCAACATTAAAAACCTGGAGGCTTCCCTATCAGCGAAGCAGAGGCGATATTCATTGGGAGTTCTTCCATGGCAGGGATTCCTGGATTGATGGGAGCAGCGGAGTGTGCTTAGGAGCTATCCATGCTGGAAAAAGAAAGCCTGACAGCAGATGAAATTGTGCCCTTTTAAATTAGGCCACAAAAAGCCAGAGAACAGTCTGGCTAAGGACTGGGCGGGGAAACAGAACTTGGTGAAATAGGAGTTCTGAAGGACACAAAACTTGTCTAGAGAAAGAAAGACTTCCTCACACATGTAGTGAAGATAATGCATAGGTGAGTGATCTCCCATACAGGGACAGGGCCATCCTTAGGATTTATGGGGCCCTACACAGTATTATTAAACTGGTACCCCTATGCCTGATGGCAGCCTAGGCTCACAGCCCGGGGTGGGGGGGAGGGATGAGGCAGCAAATGATACCAAGCCACCCGGCCCGCCTCATGGCGGTGGAGAATCACAGTTCCCTGCAGAGACCCCGGTACCCTCTCCCTCAAGCAGAATGTGCAGCGCTGGAGCATTCAGCTCTGTGAATACGGCCCCTGCCTAAGGACACTGCAGCGCGCCCTGAGTGTGCGGGAGCCAACCCACTCTTACCTGCTGTCATGGGCAGTAAGTGAAGCTGCTGCTTGGGGAGGTTAGCTCCCCAGCCCACCTCTTCTGCCTGTGGCCCCACCCATACTCCTGCTCCGCGCCAGGTCCCGCACCCACTGTGCCCAGGCCCCGCCCTCTCCCCACTATCTCCCTCCTCTCTTCCCTCTCCCTCCCTGATCACCCCCTTCCAGCCAAATTCCCTGAACCCAAATGAAGCAAAATGACATTTGAAAAAAACACCCTTCTGCATTTTCTTTCTAAAGAAGATGGAGCATGTTTTCACTGCATGCCAGAAGGTGAAGACTGGACACGCAGAAGGTACTTAATTAAAAACACTAAATTTGGGAATAAAAAGTGTCAGTTGTGGGTTTTTTGATATACCCTGAAGTTTGTCAGAGATTTATTTGCAAAAACTTTGTAGTAAGGGCAAGTCAGCTGTCCTGCTGAATACAACATTAAATATTATGGAATACAGGATGCAGCTCTTCTCTGTTTTACATTTTCTTAATCAATATTTCTAAGCTGATTTTATATTTTAAATGTACTCTTAAGCCTTCAGAAAGTAATCATTCCAGATTACTACATATTTAACTCACTGAAACAAAGACATTATTTTAAATTAATCAGTCACAGAGGTTTAGTGTGTTCATAACAATGTTCATGGCTTTTAGAAAAAGGGAACACTAATTTATTTCGTGTGATCTCCATAACAATAGACATATTTATGAAATTTCACCAACTTTAAAAAAATATGTTTCCAAAGATTTTAGGCATAACAAAGGATTTTATATCTTACTAAGGTACTGATTTTGCTAGAGGGTTCTCTTAAAACTAGTTCATCAAATAGTCAGAAGTAAAGAAAGGGAAACTCGTTTGTCCAGCTATCTGGCAGGAAAGGGGTGTTGTCCCTTTAAGGGCTCTCTTCAAGGATATTTTAGAGATGTGATTTTATCATCTTCAGCAACATCCTAATGAAATATTTTTAAATTTTTAAACTAAGGTCCTGTAGACTAACATGTTCTGAGTAAATATTACAGTAATGCACAACTGTTTTTGTCAGTAAATTCAGAAACTGACAGTATATACCTGGGGGTTGGCAAATGCCTGTTAAATGGCTTCATTGCCACTCGGATGGCTCTTTAACAGCTTCAATGTTGTGTTAATAGATCTGGCAGGCTGCAAGGCTTTTTCACTTTTAAGTTACTAGATCCCCTCCGGAGTAAGAGTCACCAGCCTGCAGGAAGGGTCAGAACAGGGATAGGAAGAGCCGGGAGGGTGGACACTAAGACCCAGGGGTGCCCCAAATTTCGGGTACCCTACCCAGCCCGGTATGTTGCACATGCCTAGGACAGCCCTGTACAGGGACAGCTGATAATGAAGCCACATTCCATGAAAAATGGTAAAAGCCTGAAAATGTTAACAACCTGAAACATGAAGATATATAGAAGTTATAAGCAAATGACAACAGCGTTAGAATATAAAAGCTTATGCTACCACTCCTGCTATAATAAATCAAGGGCCCATCCTACAGTCATTCCACAGGCAAACTCTCATTGGATTCACTGGAAGTTTTGCTGCAGTGCAACAGCACAGAATCAAACTTTCCTGGTGTTCTTACATGAGTGTACATAGTACACCGGACCCTCGCTAGAACACACGTCTATATAACGCGAATTCGGTTATAACGCGGTCACAGCCATGGATCCCAAATTTAACCCCAACCCCCAGCAACCAGGGCACAGGGGAGAGATGCCTTTCACAGGCTGCGGCAGCTCCGGGGCCAGAAGGAAAAGCGCCTTTCACGGGTTGCGGCACCTCCGGGGCCAGAAGGAAAAGTGTCTTTCACGGGCTGCGGCAGCTCCGGGGCCAGAAGGAAAAGTGTCTTTCACGGGCTGCGGCAGCTCCGGGGCCGGAGGAGAGGCAAGATTTGATGCTAATTTTGCTAATTTTGATGATAATTTTGCTAATTATGATGCTAATTTTATGCTAATTTTGCTAGTTTTCCTAATTTTGCTTGTTTTGATGCTAATTTCATTTTAACACGGTGCCCGCTATAACACGGGCATGGATCCCAAATCCCGTGTTCTAGCGAGGGTCCGGTGTATTTAATAAGTATATTTGAGGAACTGATCTTTTTCCTAAAAATATCTCTGCTGTCCCATTAACGTTCAAGGCAGTTTATGTGATGGTGTAATGTTACGCTATGAAATGGAATAATGACAAATATGGCTTTACTTCATAACTTTTGCTGTCTGCCCACAGCTGCCATAGTGGGTGCATATCAAGCCTCATCCTACTCTTTTACTGTGTTCCAGTCAACCACAGTGAGAAATTTTCCAGTTTAGGAAAGAGATCATCCTGCCTCTTGACTACAATGGCTTATTGCAGACTTGTCTCTTTAGAAAAATATCTTATCTCATAAGACTGAAATGGGAACCCATATCTCTCTGAAACAGAACAAGTGTGTGGATTGTATCTTTGCAGTTGCAAGGTACTGTTTTAAAATATTATATTTCACAATTATTTGCACTTATTGCTGGACAATGAGATTTGATTACATGTGCAGAATGAAGGATGCTGTGAGTAACCAACAGCCAGGCTACTGAATACAACTTGGAAGATATTAGTTTAAGTCTTTAATTAAAGATTCAAAGGTCCTGCACTAGCATCACCGGTGTTAAACATCCAGTGTGTAGGCTAGATTTGGCCCACTTGAAAGATTTAGATTCTGCAAACCCCAAGATTTTTTTAAAAGTAAGTTTCAAGCCCTTACAGTTGCAGAAAAAAATAAAAAAATCTTCTAACCATAAACCATAAATGGATGTAAAATGTATGCAGTTTTCTTCCTGAGTCCTTGTTCATATACAAAAGTTGCACTAGTTCAACTAAAATTGGCTTTTAAGTAATTCAAAAGTGATGTGAAGCCTCAAGGTCCTGTTTGACTCCTCACTAAGTTTAGACTAGCAGGTAACGTCAGGGAAAACAATTTCTTCTTCCATTGCAGCTTTCTAGGAACTGTCACCCATTCTTGGAGCCATGCATTTGTTACCTCAAGAACTGATTACAGCAGCTTACTGTCTTTGGGTCTTAAAGTGGAAGCAATGTAGAGGCCGCAGTTTGTACAGAATGATTCAGGTACTGTGAACATATCACCCTTGTGCTCTGATTTCTCCACTGGCTGCCAGTCTGCTGCCAGTGCCAGGTCAAGGTCTTGGTCCTAATCTACAAAGCCATTAAGTATGAAGATGCAACTACACCAGGGATAACATCTTCATCCATGACACACCAAGAGAACTGCCCTCTCCTGGGAATATGCATCTGACAAAGCTGAGGATGAAACATGTGAAAGTCAGAAGAAAAAGGGTTCTCAGCTGAAGAGGCTTCAACTGTGGAATGACTTTCCAGAGGAGATAAAGCTAATCTGGAGTCTGACTGCCTTTAGAACATTTGCAAGACTCTATTGAGTCTCTTCTTCAATAAAGCTTTCCCACAGTAGCCAGCAGGATGTATCAGATCAGTTCCCTGTGAAACTGTTACCCACCTTATGACTTTTAGTCCATTGGTTAAAGCACTCCCCTAGGAGGTGGGAGACCAAGGTTCAATTCTCCCCTCTGCTTAATGGGGAAGAAATGATTTGAGTAGGGCTCTAACCATTGATCTACTGGATAGTCAGATATGAGAATTCCCCAATCTCTCCTGTTGAAGCTGTTCCACTGTTGATAAATAATGAGAGTGACTGGAGCAGGGGCACCACACCATGGGACTTCAACCTCCAGGTGAATTCCCTAACCACCAACCAACAGAGCCATTCTTACTCTTTTTCTGGTCCAATGACTATTTACCTGCAGCTTGGGAGCAGAGAGAGAGAGTTTGAACTGGGACCTCATTTCTGTAAAGAAGGGCTCATGATATGGTGACCAGATGTCCCGATTTTATAGGGACAGTCCCGATTTTTGGGTCTTTTTCTTATATAGTCTCCTATTACCCCCCACCCCGTCCTGATTTTTCACATTTTGCTGTCTGGTCACCCTAGCTCATGACTCCCTACCTACGGGGAGAAAGACACTGAACTGGGGTTGGGGCCTGGAGGGCCAGTTGTAAGGACTGAATAAATTGGACTCAGGAGGGAAATGTTGTAATTACCTTTGGACTGAATGAGTTATTAAGGGGCCTTGAAGAGGGAAACAGAGGCAGAGTGCTGCAGAGTGACCCCTAGTCCCAAGGGGATGCTAAGGTGGCAGCCAGCCCTGTTACACTCCCCTCATATGGTTCTTACATGGACAAAGTTGGCTTGTGTCGGCACTCCAAATTTCTTACTAAGGTAATTTCCAATTTTCATATGACTCCGTTTATATACTCGCCAACCTTTTCCACAACACCTCACTCTCACAATGATGAGGAAAAAATACTTTGGAAATCCACAGTGCGTCACCATTATACCTGGACAGGACTAAGGCATTTGATCATCCCCTCAACTTTTTGTCTTTTTTGCTGATACAATGAAGGGAAAGCCTCTTACCTGTCAGATGATACCTTCCTGGATCTCCTCCTGCATTTGTTTGTGCTATGACATTGCTAAAGATCCTCTACCCCAGAGAGTTTTAGCACATCCTACAAGGGCTCAAGCACATTCAGCAGCTTTCCTGGATCATGTTCCCATTACTGACATTTGCAGGGCTGCCACCTGGTCTTTGGTTCATACATTCAGCACTCATTATGAAATCTCCCAGGCCCCTAGGGATGATGCTAAGTTTGGAAGAGTAATGCCTCAGTCCCTGTTTAGACAGACTCCAATACAGTCTCCATATGGAACCACTTGTGAGTCACCTAAAGTGGAATGGACATGTGCAAGCACTTGACGAGGAAAAAACGGATACATACCTGTTCAGTAACTGTTCTTCGAGATGTGTTGCACATGTCCATTCCATGACTCACCCACTTTTTCCTCTATATTGGAGTCAGGAGCGTACACAGGAATAAAAATGTGGCTGCTTTTGGAGGGGAACTTTCTCTGTCTTTCATGGCTGAAGGAGCTGGCTCTCCATCCCACCGTCCTATCCTCTGGCGGCCATGGCTTTCCCCTTCTCCCCCTGCAGCCCTGGGCTCTAGGATGACCAGATGTCCTGATTTTATGGGGACAGTCCCGATTTTCGGGTGTTTTTCTTATATAGGCTCCTATTAACCCCCCAACCCCGTCCCGATTTTTCACACTTGCTGTCTGGTCACCCTACTGGGCTCAGAAGAGCTTGGTCTCCCCGCCCCAGAGGAGTTCTGTGCCCGCACTGATTGGGGGGGCCATGCCCCTGCTTGCCTCCTCTCCCCCTCCGCCCCGCACGCACGCCCTTGATTGGAGTCACTTCAAATAGTGGCTTCTAGTGTGAAGGAACTGATGGGGATCAAAGCATCTCCATCCATGTATACTCTCGGCTGGTGACACAAGTGTGCAGAGGGCACGTGCGTCGTCCAACAGGTACTGCTATGGGAAAAAGTTCTCCAGCTCTGGAGCATAGACACCTAAAGTCAAATAGACCGGTGGTCCCCAACGTGGTGCCCATGGGTGCGATGGCGCCCGCCAGGGCATTTATGTGTGCCCACCATCAGGGGCAGCGCCAAGGAAGGAAGAGGAGAGGAGCATCCGCTGGAGAAGCGTCGCCACTGAAATGCCACTGCGCAGCGCTTCTGGCGGAGAAGCTTTTGCCAAAATGCCGCCGAGGAGCGCTTCCAGCAGAGAAGCTTTCACCGAAATGCCGCCGAGGTGCACTTCCGGCGGAGAACCATTGCCACCGAAATACCGCCAAGAAGTGTCGCTGCCCACCACACTCTGATGAAGGGATGAATGTGCTCTTGGCCACATAAAGGTTGGGGACCACTGAAATAGACATATGCAACACATCTCGAAGAATAGGTACGGAACAGGTATGTAGCCCTTTTTTAGATATGAAGGGTTCATTATTAAATTCCCTTTCAGAATATTGAGCAGGAAAAGGTTCTTGGTGTGTAGGAATTGCTCTCAGTAGGAGAAAAGTTTATCATGATGAAAAAAACAAGTTCTTATGTGATCTCAGAGGTATTTTAAAAGAAAATTCTCCAAGGAGAAGGGGGTATTCCCTTGACCCTTTATCACTGTGGGCATAGGTGCCAACTCCGTGGGTGCTCCGGGGCTGGAGCACCCATGGGGAAAAATTAGTGGGTGCTCTGCACCCACCGGCAGCCAAGCTCCCCTCACCCCCCCCGCCCCACCTCCTCCTCCTCCTCCCTTGAGTGCACTGCGTCCCTGCTCCTCCGCCTACCTCCCAGCGCTTCCTGGGGGAGGAGTGGGACCGTGGCGCACTCAGGGGAGGAGGTGGGGAAGAGGTGGGGTTGGGGCAGGGATTTGGGGAAGGAGTTGGAATGGGGGTGGGGAAGGGGTGGGAAGAGGCGGGGCAGGGCCTCATGGAAGGGGTGGAGTGGGGGCGGGGCCGGGGACAGAAGGGGCTTGAGCACCCACGGAAAAGAGGGGAAGTCGTCGCCTATGACTCTGGGCACTGACCAAGATATGTAAACCCTTAACAATTACTATTTTTATAAGAAGCTCTGGAACATTAAACAAAAATATACACATACTTAAAGGTAAAACAAAAAGACAGACAGCTGAAAAAGTGGGATCAAATCATACTTGCCACAGAAACAATTTTTAAAAACCTAAATTAGCTCCTTTCAAGAGAGTGTTTTAATTGATGCACTTGCCTTTTTTCAGATAATTATTAGAGTACTTACTTTAGACTGGGAGAACTCCCACTCCTTGAGAAACAGAAGGCAACTTCTCTCTCCCATCCAATATTATTACATAGCTTTCATGTGTCACCATAACTTGAATCAATTAAGATTTCTTCTTCACGATCAAGATTACTTTCAAACCACCTTGACTTCTCTTCTGTCCAAATTTGGCCACACTTTGATTCATCAGTTCTTTATTTGGAATACACATCATGTTTCTTCCCAGTGATATCATAAGTTTATGGTCATTCAATCCTTTCTTCAAGTTCTGAGTTCTTTATTGCTAGCTAGTACCAAGAATCTTCCTTAAGGCCACAATTCAGTAAAGTATCCCTAATCAGGAAAGCATTTAGGCACATGCTTAACTTTATGCGTGTGCTTATGTCCCACTGGAGCCAATAAAATTTACGCATATGCTTAAAAGTTAAGGACATGCTTAAGTGCTTTTCTGAATCAGGGCCTAAGGGCATGATCCTGTTTCCATTGAAATCAATGGCAAAAATCCTAATAATATCAGTGGGGTAGGATTATGATGAAGGCTTTGGCTACACTTGCAGCTGTAGAGCGCTGTGGGTTAAACCAGCCTTCAGAGAGCACACTAGGGAAAGCACTTCAGTCTGGCCACACTGACAGCTGCAAGCGCACTGGTGTGCGCACATTTGCAGCACTTGCAGCGGCATTGGGAGCAGTGAATTATGGGCAGCTATCCCAGTCTTCAAGTGGCTGCAATGTGCTTTTTAAATGAGAGGGGAGGGTGGAGTGTGTTGTGTGTATGTGGGGGAGAGAGAGAGAGAGAGTAGGTTTTTGGAGTGCTGAGCGTGTGTCAGCACGCTGTCTTGTAAGTTCAGACCCCCCTCCCACCACCTCTCACTCACTCACTCACAGCAAACATTTACTGTTGCAGATAAGAAGCCGGGAGCAGATAAGCTGCCAGCTGTTTGAAACAGAGCTTTGAAACAGCACTTCCGCATTCCTCAGCAGATTTCACAACAAAGAGAAGAGAGGCCATTTGGCTTAAGGGGATTATGGGACATTTCCGGAGGTCAATCAGAGCGCAGTAACTTAACTCCTCGTTCACACTGGCCCTGGGGCATCTTAGCCAATACGCAACAGCCGTTATCCCTCTCAGGGAGGTGGAGTACCAGAAGCGCTCCAGCCAGGGAGTCAGAGCGCTCTACGTGCCTTGCCAGTGTGGACGGGGAGTAAGGTAGAGCGCTCTAGGAGGCTTTATTGCGGTATAAAATACAAGTATAGCCAAACCCTTTAAGTAATTGCTATCAGGAATTTAATTAAATCTCATACGATTGACATTTTTTGTTTGGAAGGTTTCTATTTCAGAACAAGTGTCTTGCTAAAATATCTCTCTTCATCTTAGTCATGACTGATAACAGATTAATCATCCCAGTTTCTTTTCACTTTTTTCTGAATATGAATTTTTACACATCAAACATACAGGACTTAAATATAATATATGGAAATATGCCTATCTCATAGAACTGGAAGGACCTGGGGGAGGGATAGCTCAGTGGTTTGAGCAGTGGCCTGCTAAACCCAGGGTTGTGAGTTCAATCCTTGAGGGGGCCATTTAGGGATCTGGGGCAAAAATTGGGGATTGGTCCTGCTTTGAGCAGGGGGTTGGACTAGATGACCTCCTAAGGTCCCTTCCAACCCTGATATTCTATGTCTATGACCTTGAAAGGTCATCGAGTCCAGTCCCCTGCCTTCACTAGCAAGACCAAGTACTGTCCTGTGACAGATTTTTGCCCCAGATCCTTAAATGGCTCCCTCAAGGACTGAACTTACAACCCTAGGTTTAACAGGCCAATGCTCAAACCACTGAGCTATCCCTCCCCTCACTTGAGTATGGCTGTCTCTCATAGCCGATGATAATATCACAGTATCTCTTGTGTTCTCTTGTGGCTGTATGGCCTGATCTGTGAGGATCCAGATCACAAACAGATGTCACATTGGAATGTGTAGGCTTCCACTAAAGACTTGGCATGACGCTTGACCCTTTTTTTTTAAATCAGTCTTTTGCATCTGTCTTTCCCAAAGTGTTTACAACCTTTATTGAGAGCTGCTCTCAATTGAGGTCTGTCCTTGGCTATGTCTTTGAAGTTATCAATATTTATGCCACGTGAGTTGAAATTCTGCTCAAGGGTGTCTTTGAAGTATTTACATTGACCACCCTTCTTGCATTTTCCAAATTTCAGCTCACTGTAGAGGACTTTTCTTGGAAATCTGTCATCACCCGTTCTGATAACATGACATGTCCATCTAAGCTGAGCTTTTATAATCATTGCCTTGATGCTGGTTGTGTTTGCTTTTTCAAGGATGTTAGTGTTTGACGTTTTGTCTTCCCATTGGACCTTCAGAATAGAGTGAAGATAGCTCAGGTGAAATTTTTCAAGTTGCTTAATGTGTCTGCGATAAACTTTCCATGTTTCACACCCATATAAAAGGGATTTTATCACTGCTGCATTGTATATCATCAGTTTTGTTGACAGTTTGATAGTATGCTGGTTAAGTATCCTATGGTGAAGTCTTCCAAAAGTCTGGCTTGCCTTTCATATTCTGTTTGCTATTTCTTGATCTGTCAAGTTATATAAAGTGATTGACATTCTTTAATTTTGTACCATTGATTGTGATTTTTTGATCAGTGGCAGTGATTAATGATGCTGGTTGGAAGAGGACTTCTGTTTTTTCCAGGCTAAAAGTAAGACCAAAACTGTTTAGTTGCCTCTGAGAACCTCTCAAGGCTAAGCAGTAGGTCATTTTCACTATAACTGAGAGGAGTACAATCATCCACAAAAAAGGCTTCACATAGGCGTTCCTCAAGGACTTTTGTCTTTGCAGAAAACCTTCAGAGTCTGAAGAGTTTTTCATCAGTTCTGCAAAGAAGAGACCAAAGTGGACCACTGCCAATTCACTGCCTCCCTTCACCCTATTAGCTATGGTGAATGGTTGAGAGAGGCCACCACCTGAGAGTACTTGACCAGCCGTGTCTTCATAGAATTGAAATATGGTAATAAACTTGGTGGGGAAGCCAAACTTTTTGCAGAATTTTCCAGAGGCCATTTCTGCTCACAGTGTTGAATGCCTTTTTTTGATCAATGAAGACAGTATATGGTTCCATGTTTTGTTCAATACATTTTTCCTGAGTCTGTCTCGCAATGAAAACCATGTCTGTGGTACTCTAACCTGATATAAATCCATATTGGGTGTTGGTAGATACTTCTCTGATACTGTTTTGACAAGCTGACTGAGCAAAATACAAGCAAGGATTTCATTGCCAGCAGATAGCAAGCAGATAGTGGGGTAGTTGCCACCATCAGATTTGTTACCTTTATTTTTGTATAGGGTAGCTATGATCACATCTTTGAAATCCTGAGGAATTCTCCTAGTTTCCCAGCTATCTTAATATTATGGGGGCATGCAAGTTTAAAGATTTGAGCTGGTATATTGTCATTGCCTGGTAAGATCCCTTTGCAAGTCACATATGACTTGATTAAAGGGCTAAAGATTAAAATGAAATGAAAAATTAAAGCATAGAAAAAGAGAATCATGGGGGAGGAAATGATGCCAAAGAGGGTTCATAAACTCAGTGCTGATCCACACACAAATCAGGGGTAAATTTTACATTAATGAAATGCCCTGTACTAACTCATGCCTTATACGACTGCTTCTTGTTTTTGATTTTGCTACCTAGATTCCTGAATTACTGTACACTGTCTTACTCTCCTCTGTTGTTCTTTACAGTGCACCTGTTCAATAACTGGAGACTTTTCTCATTTTTACTACCAATGGGAGTTGCACACATGTATTAACTGGAGAACAGATCCACTAAATACCTAACTAGCATGTCATACAATTGTTTGTTACTTCATTCTGTTTCACTTAGCCTACTGTTCTTCAAGAGTTAACTGTTCAGTCTTGTCAAAGCTGTCTGATAGTGCCATACCATCAGCAAAGGCAGAACTGTTTATCTCAGTCACACTGTGCTTCTTCAGGACAAATCTAAAGCCACAATTACAACTGTAATTTATTTTTAAACAGAGTCTTCTATACAGAGAAGCATCAGAAAATGATTCATAGTTCATTTCATTATCTTGTTTCCTCTAGCACTTTAATAAAAGATTATAATCACAGGGCAGCCAAATGCTAAAATGCAAAAGGACGTACTTGTGGATGTTCCAACTTCTTTACAACATTTTTTCATTTGCCATAAACCACATTTGTGAGATCCACATATTATGAAGCATTTTAAAACCAGCTGACTTTAACAATGAAAGAGCTGCCTCCCTTTTTAATGATGACCCTCAAAGCTTTGGTTAATAAAACCCCACATTAAACAGCAGGCATTTCCTGCTGTCTCCACCCTGTAGGGCTGCCTAACCTAATAGATGCTCATATTTAGTGAAATCCTCTTGAGAGCCTGAGCCATGGGTATGTTTGCTCTCCTCTAGCTGACTGACAGGTGCATTCCTAAATCCTGCAAAGGACAGACAGTGATCTCAGAAATGTGTCTTTATTTCCTGAAGTGTTAGAAGAAGCAGAGACACTATACCAAGATACATGCATATCTCTCTCTCTCTCTCTGTTACTGACTGTTTGACATTATGAAATGATATTTTAATCATTCAGAGAGCCTTAACTTGGCCCCTCTTGCAATTTTTTTGGAAAAAGGGAGAGAGTAGTTATCAAAGACATTTAAGACCTCCAACAGCAAAAGAGAATACATCTCTTCCCTCAGCAAAACTAACAGAAGGTTAAAAACTAAGCCCCAAACCTGCAAAGAAATACAAACATGCTTAACTGTATCCATACAACTCATCCCACTGAAGTCAATAGGATTACAAGTGTGCGTAGATCTTTGCAGGATCAGGGCATTAACAAATTATATGAAGCAGGACACTCTATGATGAGTTATCTGGCCCAATCCTCCATCCATGCATGCACTGAGGAGATACTTTAGCCTTGGGAATAATTCTCTAGCATGGAAATACAGTGTGTATTCATGCATGAGGTTAAAAATCTCTACTAAATTACTAATCGCATAAAATTGCCACCTCACTATTGTCTCTATTCCGCTTCAGAGCCAGGTGTCACATAAAGGTAACAAAATACTACCAATCAAGGGCTTTTTCAGGCGGATTGCTTGCTGAATTACTCAGCTGGGAAATTTTTTTCCAGTTTCTGTGGATCTGCATGGACTTACTTCACAGAAACACAGAACCTTCAGCTAAATCCTATAAACCCTCCATATCCTTAGACCATAGGACACTGAAAAGCAGTTGTCGAAAAACAACCTCCCTCACACTTTCAGCTAGCTGATACATCTTTTATTCAGCGGCAAGGCACTAAATATTGAGTGAACCAGGTAATTAAAAGCCACAGCAGTATTTTCACTAGCAACATGGTGCATGACAAACAATGTAATCTACATTGATGGTGCAATCTAGTTGTGGGATTCTGCGGTCAGAATGAAACACAAAGGAATCAGGCCAAGAGCATGGAGCAACTCTTTCCTAATGCAGAGTCAGTGTCCATTATGGCTGTTTTAGAGTTAAGTTTCTCACTACACCTGGTGACTCTTGTGTGTCACTTCAAGACTGCTACTCAGAAAGGACTTGCCTACATTGTAACTTCTTTCTGCAACCTGGCTCCTGCCTGCATCACCTGGCAGGCAGCAGTCTGAAAAATAAAATATTCAACAGATTTCAAATACATAAATATGTACTACAGCTACAAAATACATGTTTATGAATATATCATGGTCTTCTAAAAATTACTATTACTATACTTTTGTATGAAGATATCAATCCAGAGCATCAGCTAGTATACATTGGCACAGTTCCATTTACTTCAATGGAGCGGCACTGATTTACACCATTTGAGGATGTGGCCAATTCCACATCTAACCTTAGAAATCACTGATTGAGATTTCCGGCATAGGCGCTGACTCCGTGGGTGCTCCGGGGCTAGAGCACCCATGGAGAAAAACTGGTGGGTGCAGAACACCCACCGGCAGCTCCCCGCCCGCCCCGGACCCGTGGCAAGCTCACCTCAGCACCGGGAGACATTGCGGGGCCCCGCCCACAACGCTGGGCAACGTTGCGTCGGCATCGGGGCCCCGCAACGTCACCCGGTGTCGGGGGCAGGGCCCAGTGTCGGGGGCGGGGCCTCGCCACGTTGCCCGGCGTCGGGGGCGGGGCCCAGCGTCGGGGCGGGGCCCCCACCGGCACCACCGGAAGTTGGCGCCTATGATTTCCGGGACTTAATTCTAAGGTTGTTACTCAATCCATTCTCAGGCACAACTCCCAGTGAAGTCAGTGGGAACGAGCTTGAGCAGGGACATAGTAAAAATTGAGTAAGTAGCTCAGAACCTAGCCCCTAGTGAAGAATGAGTCACAAACACATACACATACACAGTCTCTGTTTTAATGATCACAGTCTTAGGCTCTATCCTCACACTTGATTTTTCATTGATAAAAATGAGAAAGTCTAAGGGTAAAATGAAGAGGTTACTATCTTTTGGGCTAGTGCCTATTGATTCTACAATTTCTGCATTCCAAATTGTGATAAGCAAAATGTGGGCTAATTACATAGAAAGGTCTGAGTCTGTGTATTCCTGCTGAGAATATATACTGCACAGCACATGGTTTAAAAGAGTCTTTCTTCTTTATCCTTATTTAATGTTTGTATTTAAATGAGCAGTTGCCCAAACCTTTCCACGAGCCTCTAGGGTTTTTAAAGTATGTTTTGCAGCAGTATTCTTAGCATTCAGGTGGGAGGGGGGAGGGAAGGAGGGAAATGATCTATTGCTGCAGTAGAAATGAAAATGGTAATGCACACATGAGTAATGCATTGGTGCTCTGAGCTGTATGCTAGCTGAGGCTTAGTTGAATCACTTACTGATGCATGTACTGATTTAAGTCCAAACATCTCCTTTTAAAATTAATAACATAGTCAGTATTCCCGTGGAATATTTCTGCCATGAAGGTGAATGTTATCATTATCTTACTCGTAGAAAGACATCATTAGTCTGAGTTCCTTTCAAACTCCTTCTTTATAAGTATTCAATTGTTAAATGTCTTTTTGACAAATATCTTACTAGTCACAAACAAATTAGCTGGCAAAATCCATCATTCTCAAAGATGCAAATACATAACTAACCTGTAATCCAACATTATCTGGGTCTTGGCTAAAGAACTAAATTCAATCTATTCTCATTTCAAAGAAGGGTAGAGCAAAGTGCACTAACAAACTGTAAATGCATATCAACGGGGTCCACATGGACAGTTAGTGCATGAGAGACTAGTGCAGGATAGATTCACACTCCAGTTTGTTGTGAACTGAATGTTTGTGTAGACAAGCCCTCAGAGTTTCCTTTCAACTAGAGCATTTTTGAGACTGTTGCACTGAATTTCCTCCTGCAATTTTTATCAGGAGTATTTTGCTTTTAATACTAGTTATTATTTGTGCTCAGACTTTATTTATGTGATTTTTTTATATAATACGCTATGTGCACTAAATCCTTTTTTTCATGCTTTATGAGACACAGAAGAGGAGAACAGATGTGCAGCTCCAGGGTTAGTAATACTGACCCATATTTTTCCCTACAAGACAACCTTGCAGATGACCCTGGGCATCACTGGTCTTCCCCATGCCGGGTGTTTTCTCGGCACATCTCCAGGCCCCCCGTCTTCCCTCACCCTGCTGCTGTGGATTGATTAATGATGCATCTGGATGCCACCTTCCTTCTGCCATTCAGAAAAGCTGAAGAGGGGAAATCTTTTCCCCACCCTGCACCCCAACCCCCTGCCCTGAGCCCCCTCCTGCATCCCACACCCCTCCTGCACCCCAACCCCCTGCCCTGAGCCCCTCACTGCACCCTGTGCCCCTCCTGCACCCCAACTCCCGGCCCTGAGTCCCCTCCCGCATCCCACACCCCACCTTCACCCCAACCCCCTGCAGCACCCTGTACCCCTTCTGCACCCCAACCCCATGCTGAGCCCCCGACGCATCCTGCACCCTGACCCCCTGCCACACCCGTCACCCCTCCTGCACCCCACACTCCAACTCCCTGCCCTAAGCCCCCGCCACTGGGGGCAGGGAGGGGGCGGAATTGGGGTGGGAACTTCGGGGAAGAGGTTGGAATGGGTGGGAAGAGGCGGGGCAGGGGCAGGGTCAGTGATGCGGCCCTCGGGCCAATGCACTAGTCCTCATGTGGCCCTCATGGTCATTTGAGTTTGAGATCCCTGGTCTTGTCTGTGCTCTGTCTGTAAGAGCCATACTGACAACTCAGGGGTGAGGGGGAGCAATCTCATTCCCTCCACCATCACAAAAACCAAGGTAGCGTTGGAAACACACACACACACACACACACGGAGAACTCACAGGCACTTCCTACTCCTTCTGTGGGAAGTGTTCACATACAGGAAGTCCTTCCCCCATTGATGAAATGCAGTCACCTCTAAGTGAAACATGGCAGCTGTTTAGCAACACACAGCAACAGCAAACACCACTTTAGGCCAGGAAATGACAAGGAGCTGGACTAAAACTGGAATTTGGTCACAATACTGGTACTCTTGTGAAGGATTCTAAGGACTCGTTAATTACCACAAGTAGTCAGGACTTTGATACAATACAGTAACTTCTAACACCACACTCAGATATTGATTCATCACCGACTCAGAGGGGAAAGTGCCACCCACTGAATCACCAGCAGCTCATTTGGGTTACATGCAATCCATATGCACACCCTTTCCTTTCTGTGTATACACTTTGAATGCACAAAGAAACCTAGGAGTGTAGAGCTACATTATATAAATCAGACATTTATAAATATAATGTGCTGTCAGACTTCTGATTTTTAACTATTTGACTGATGTGGTAGCTGGAAAATCAGTTGTATTCTTATAGCTTCAGGATGCACAAATCAATTACACACCAATTCAACATACTGCTTCACCGTGGAAGAAGCATACAATCAGTGACGTCAGCAATCTCTTGCTGTCATTGAAGCCAGCACTATCACCAAGCACTTCCTTTCTCCCTTGCTAAAGTAATCTAAGGAAAGCTACACCAAGAAGCCTTGGGGCTTTTACTAAGCAGCTAAAGTTAATGATTTTGATTTCAGATATTTTAGTGGATTGGTGCTTAAGCTGAAGCTTCTATGAGACTTAAAGGGAGGCCACAGATTTAATTCAAACACTATATCCACAGCTGATTGAATGCTTCATTACGAATAATAATTGCGCAAATTTGGCCCCTTTCAATTAGCAAATTGTCTGTGGACCAATTCTTATTTTCTGATAACATTCACTTTTTCTAAGTACTCACAGGCAAGTCTGGGTGAAGAAGTGACCCATCCTCTGCAAATTAAGTCACATGTTTCTGCTCCCTGAAAGGGGGTTAATCCTACAAGGGGCTGAGTGAGCTCACCACTCACTAAGTTCAGCAAAACTTAGTTTTGGGTGCACCGCAGCTCACCAAAGTGCTCAGGATCCTGCATGAACTAACCCTAGATGAATGAAATTTTTTAAACAAGAGCATAAAAAATAGGGGAGGGAGAAATCACATTTTAGGGTGAATTGTTGGACAAATAATTATTTATTCTAGTTTGTGAAACTTTTCTAAATACCCAGTGATTTATCCACTTCTGTATAAATACAGCATATGACCCCATGACTCATAGCAAATCAAGCCTTTTATTCACAACAATACTCTCAAATTTACTATTCAACCTGCTCTGTGCATACAGCAGTGTGCTGAAATGTTAAAACTGGGCCAAAGGTGGGATTACATAGCTAAGAAAGTGCGGCTTGCTAAGAGAAAAGATTGTTGAACTAAATATTTGGAAGAATTAAGGCTATTGGGAGAGAACTAGACAGAGGGAGATAAAAATAATTAAATGCTGAATATTTGGCAGACTCCTTAAAACATGTTTATAATGCAGATGGGAATGTGGGTCTGATCCATTCACTGAGCAAGCCACTTGCTTCCTATTATAGCAAATAAGGCCCATTGTCAAGGGGCTTTTGTTTATGACTTGGTCAATATTACACAGTGAAAGACGTCTCATAGCAAACCTAAGTGTATGAAAATAGTTAATGAGCTTGGTTAGAAGGGGAATAGTTTATAAATTCTTATATAATATGCTGCTTCAGAGGTTGTGTGTGTGCGTTTTTCTCCTCTGTTCTGATTTCTACGGGACTCTTTGCCCTTCTCCTCCTGATATGGATTTTGATCTCTTCCTCCTTCTGTGTTTTCTGATTTTGTATTTCCTTTTCCTCATTTTGTACCTAATCATGTTTCTTACAATAGTGCCTAAGGGTCAACCAAGAATTGTGCTAGGCACTGCATGAACACATAGCAGTAGACAGTCTCTATCTTCCATCCTTCAATCTACAGCCCCTTTCCACCTAGTCTTTGCCCTCACTTGCCCTCTCCTTTATCTATTCATCCACATTCTTTCACCTGTTATTTGTTCCCTTTGCACCATCCTCCTCCTGGGAAATAGCCCGCTGTCTGCCTTTGAATTCTGAGAGATAAGATGCCTTTTATACCCACACACATATGGAGACATAAGCGTTCCCAACGGCCAATTGTGGGAAACTCAGATGCTGTAGTAGATGTGACTGTGAACCAGCAGTACCAGGTGAGCCCCAGTCCTGATGCAGGTTGCAAAAAGGGAAAAGGCCACATTCAAATAAAAAATCTTGGTGTTCTGAACCATCTGGCCACCCTACTCAAGCAGGCTGAAAAGAAGGAAGCAGCCCATTGGAGAAGCAGCTTTGCAACCCTATGATGGGGCAGAGACAAGCCATCTACCTTCGACTAGGGTGCAGTTTGTATCCATTATGCTAGCACAGTTGACTCAAGCCATAGGTCTCTAAGTAGGGAATATTTCAGTTTTTGGGGACAACTCAAGCTCAGGGTAGGATGTAAGAATAAATATAAACCTTGTGGATTGAGACTTAAGAGGCTCATTTGGGGGAACCAAACTCACTGATGCTGGGCCCCAGAGAGGCCCTTGAGCACAGTTCTGTGGGACTATGAGCACTACTAACCATGCAGGAGATGCAGAAAGGCTCATTGAGACTGCCAGATAGCACCAGGAAAACCGAGACTGCATCAAGCTCAGGCCTGATTTTGTTTGCCCTCCAAGAGAGGGATGGGTATGAAGACCACTTGTGGTCCTAGAGTTGAGGAACACCAAGGAGTCAGGTTCCCCTTGTATCTCTCTGTTGAACAATCCCCCAGTAGATCTACCTAGGGACTATATCTTCCATATTTTTTTCCAGTAAAGTGTAATATATCAAGTCTAGGGTGTGAACAGCCTTTCTTCCTGCAAGCCCTAGTAAAGATCATCTTTATTAGTAGACATGTGAGTGTGACTATTAAGAACCCTCCTAAAACAGGACCCTATTAGGCCTAGCATTTGAAGTGCCTTCAGCACTTTCCTCAGAACCTCTTGTACACCTGGCATGCTGCCAAGTATCTAAAAGGATTTGGTGTGCTACAGCACTTATAGCACTCTACGGGGGTTGATTTCAGCTTCTTGTGTCCTATGCCGATGGAGTCAGCTCTCTTGTTTACTGCTACAGCTCTGCAGTGAAAGCTGAAATCAGTGCCAAGGATTCAGTGGCAGATGAAGAAGCAGTATTTTCTTTATAAAAAACACAATTTTATAATGTTTTTGATAAATACAGGAAGGATTTTGGAACAACATACTAAAGTTCTTGAAGCTAGCAGAGGCTATGAATTTTGAGCAACAAAAGTTAAGCAATGGTCCCTTAAGATTTATTTTCTGTTCTTCTTCCAAGCTGGTAATAAGGAGAGTGGAATGGGGGGGTTGGACAACAGTTGTCTCCATGGACTACAGCGAGTGAGTCTGGATGTGTGGTGATTAGATGTTGGATTTGATTGCTAGCATGGGGAAGGACAGCCATTTTTTCAAGAACTTTAATGTGAACAAGCCTGTCATGAGAAAGATTGTTCTTCAGCTACTTTTGATGATCAGAAATTACAATTTAAAATAGCCAGAAAAAGCTTTAAAGGTAATAAGTTCAACCAAATCAAATCTCTGTTTCGCATAAAGAATCGATTGGACAACTCTTTATTTGAGTTTCTTTTATAATTTAACACCTTCTAAATGAGGATGAATGCCAGTGACAGGTTGGAAGGAATGTGGTTCACAAATAAACAAAAGTGATAAGCTGATTATATGTGTAGTACAATTGTCATCGTCTTTGTTTGTCTAACTTTTTATTTGTGAACCATCTTTCCTCAAAAATGTCAAATGCTTTCGCTGAGGTCTAAGTTCAATCAAGTGTGAGTAAAGAACTAACCTGCTTTGAGTTATCTGAGCACAAAAAGGCAACTTATTTTTTTTAAAGGGACTCTTCTTCCAAGTTGGCACAAATCAAAAATAGCTCAACTGACTTTGCTAAAACTTTACTTTAACAAAAAAAAAGATGTGTGGCTGAGAGAAATCAAGAGAAAAAAATCAATAAGACTAGTAATGGTCAATGTCTTATATTTATATAGGATCATTCATTCTGCAGGATCCCAGATGTTAACAGCACACAATGCAACAGCATATACTATACAACAATTTAGGGACCTGATTCAGAAAAGCACTTAAGCATGTGCTTAACTCAATTGAGTTCACTAGGTCTTAAGCACATGTTTAAAGTTAAGTACATACTTGAGTGAATTTCTGAATCAGGTTCTAGAACAGGAAGTGAAGAGTACCTTATCCAGTTTAAAATGTAGCATTTTACCCACACTGGAATGTGGACTGGACACCAAGGATACGCTCCTAGAGCCTGATCTGCATGTGCCATACAGAGTTAAGCTGCAACAGGAAGTTTAAGGTTGCTATGTAACTTGCAGGACACACTTCATGGTGACTCTCAGGATGTCTCTGCACTGGAGCTGGAAGATGTAATTTCTGGCTCAAGTAGACAGAGGCCTGCTAGCTCTGATCAGGCTAGTGCTTTAAATATAGCAGTGTCTCTGGACAGCAGGAGTGACAAGAGGGGCTAGCTGCCTGAGTGCATACCTAGGGTTTCAGACAGGATTGTACTTGGGATGGCTAGCCCCTCCCACTGCTTGCACTGCCGCAGCTACACTTCTATTTTTAGCATGCTAGCTCAATCAAAACTGGCACAGGTATGTCTACCCAAGCTGGAACTAGTTCCAGTGTAGACATACCATCAGACTCACACCACCAAATGCTGGACCAATTGTAGAGTCTGAGGCCAAGAACACAGCCAGGTTAGGTTACAGCAGCATCAGTACCTCACTCATCACTGAAATACTGTAATACACCACAAAGCCCTATTCACATGATCACTCCTTACTCACATGAGGAGTCAGATTGAAATCTACTGTTACTCATATGAGTAAGAGTTTGTAGGATTGTGTCATAAAAGAGCTATGGTATACCGCATAATTAACAGCAGTGCATGGGGAATAGAATTGGGACGGAAATTTAGTTTATTTGGCTTATTTTATGTTCTTATTGTTTCTAGATGGGGCAGGTTACCTTCTGAAAGCACCTCCACTAGTACAAAATCTACTGACATTTTAGCCCAAGAGGAAACACCTTGAGACAGTTCTGAGGGATTTAAAATAGGGATCTATGCCCCTCTCCTGAAAAGATTTAAGCACCTTTGTTATCTGACTGACATGAGTGCTCTCACTGATTTAAAACTTGTTTGCATGATTCCAGAATGATATCAATGGGACTTCTCACATGAATATAATTATGTATGTACTTTAATCTTTTCAGGATTGGAATCATGGAATGGAATACTCATACTCACTCTTGCAGAGGACAAAAGGAATTGGAATGGTACTTGTTCCTATTTTGGTACATTGCTAATTGCATTTTTAAGGAACAACCATCATTTTTTTCTCCCTCTTTCTTTGGAGTCATACAAACATGTTTACGCTTCTGCATGAATTAAAAAGCAAACTTTGCAATTCATCCGAAACAATTTGGGCCAAAATCATCCTATTGATTTCAGCGCAGTAACTACACTGGAGATGAATTTAGTCCTTCACTTAAAATATAAAAACAACAAAATACATTTTCACTTCTACCTAACTGGAAGAATGATACAGGCTAGCTCACTGTTGTAGTTAGGATATTCCTTGTGACACAGTGGAGAAGAGTGTTACCAAAATACACAATCAATGCACCACATTTGTTTTCCACTTGCATAGTATTTGGAAGAGAATACATCAAAGCTGCTCACTTTTGCCTGGTCTTAAACCAGTTTTGTTCTGGAGTCTCAACCCCTGTTTTTAGAGGACCTGCTCCTTTTTCAAGTTGACATGCACCTAAGCTACACCTACCAAGCTGAGTTGTGGGATGCCAAAGACAGGGCAGTACTTCACATAATTTTCATGTCATTCATACAAGTTTTAGAACACAATGCGCAAATCAGGGATTGTGTGACTCATTCTCTGATAGCAAGATAATTCCCTTAGTCTTCACTTCAGCCACCCAGGCCCAAGTTGTCAAATGTGAAACTTGTGCTGAATAGAGAAAGCACTGTGGGTACAGCAAGTACAATCTTGCTTAATTCTTATCTTTAAAAAATAGACAAGGAATGATATGATCTGTTGTCCCCCTCTTCAGCCCAATTACACAATATTCTAAGTTATAAAAATAGGCTCTTGCCCAGGTCCATGTTGGAGGGATCCCCAGATTTCCTCTTCAGTGTGGTACCTTTGCTCCTTTGATGTCTCCTATCCTCCCAGTCACTGTCAGGGCTGAGTAAATCTAGAATTTGTTACGGTAGTTTGAGGTATTTAAAACTTATTAGTTGCTAGAGAGATGTGTGGGGGGCGGGAATATAAAAACAGACATGGTTAAAGAAAACAACAGAGGCAGAAACAGACGGCGATCCTGCTCATTGCATCACTTGTGCACTGTTGCATGCCATTGCTTTTTTTAGTGACACTAAGGTGAATGAGGAGTCAGCAGTGGAAGGAAGGTTGTTTAGTTTGTTTGATTCACATGGGCACAATAGAGGAAATCCAGCATTTCCAGCTAGAGATGAGGGTCAGCTTGGAGAAGAGTGACCTATTATTTTGCAAGCTAGAGATTATACACAGTTCTATTCAGCCCTGAAAACTCTGGCTCCCTTCAAAAACAGGCAGATTATATAAATGGCTTCAGCTCCAAATAACAACACTACATTTTTATTTGTATGGTCCTTCAAACCCAGAGGAAGGGTTGGTTCAAGCAAATTTCAGTGTGTGACCTTTCTCCAATCCTCATGCCCCAGACCATGGCTGTGTGTGTTTTTGCAGAAAAGTAAAGGAGTAGTTGATGGTGGTTTCCTACTAAACAGGAGAAAAGAGGAACAGATGACAGAAGGACTAAAGTGGTTGAAATTTTTCCGTCAAAAAATTTTTTCACTGAAAAACAGCCTTTTTTAAAAAAATGAAAATGTTAGTTTCTCTCTAATATTTCCAGTTTTTCCAATTAAAAAAAAATCAAAAATGGAAAAACAAAAACCACCAAACCCAGAAAATGGTTTAACCTTCACAAACCAAAACTGAAATGTTTATGGGTTTTGGTTGTTTCAGGTTTTTGAACCTTAGAAGTTTGTTTTTTTCCCCCCTCAAAACATCAGATAGAACAAAAAGTTTCAGAAAAGTTTTTTTACCCCCATTTCTTTCTAAGTTTTCCACAGCAAAAAACGTACCATTTTCTACCAGCTTTGTGATGAACACAACAAAGGGGGAAATGAACTAACCTCCAGCAGTGGCGTAGCCAGGTTTAGAGCACAGGGGGAGCGGAGCTAAAAAAAGGCGCCGGGAGCAAAAAGCATCGGGAGCAAAAAAAAATGCTCCGCTCCGTCTGCAGCGCAGGAGCAAAAGGCGTCAGAGCACAAAAAAGGCGCCGCTTCTGCTCAGTCAGGGAGCGGCCGCTTCCCCTGCTCCCCGCCGGCTATGCTACTGACCTCCAGGAACCTCAAGTTGCTGTGCCCTCAGAGCTCAAGGTACAGTGGATAAACAGTAAAGATGATACTGCTGTTTCAGCCTGTCCCTCTTGGGATGGGGTCTGTGTGGGCATGTCGTTGGGGCACTCTGGGAGAAGATTTGGCACTGTTCTATGAGCCAATCCTGTCCAAAGTCACCTGAGCACCTCACGAACACCTCTCCCCTCAAAATATCTTAATAGGCAAGTGCTCCAATAAAAAACCAGATCCAACATACATATCCACCAACAACCCACCACATTAGCAATAATAAATAAATCCTCACACGCAAATACAAAGTGACTAGGAAACCAAACATTTTGCCCAGAACGGTGTCACTGACGACCATGTGTATGGCTTTTCTTTAGGGAGCTGGCTATCTGCAGTGTGGACAAGAACGGTCATCCGCCATCTTGACCACAGCTGCTGAGGCAGAAAAGCCATTTGTACAGTCGCTTTTCAGAACAGAACCACATTTCAAGATTTCCCGGAGAACCTTGATTTTTGCAAACTTTGATTTCTGAGTTCTTAAAATGTTAACTTTCGCATTATATTAACATGGATTCATGTATTTAATTAGATTATAAGTAGAGATAGGTCTGAACTAAAACCTAAATGTGCATGGGATGTGAGGACTTGGAACCAAGCTACAAAAATAAGATCTGGAGCCAGACTCCATCTGTTATTTTAAGCAGTGTAACATTCTTATTGTGGGGTTCAATGCTCATTGTAGCTCAGTAATCCATACCCACTGTGCTCAGCTTTCTAATAAAAAACACTTGGCCCAAATTTTCAGAAGTGGCTAATGACTTTGGGTGCTTCAGTTTTTGGGTGCTCAATAAAAACACCCAAAATGATTAGTCACTTATAAATGTAGGCTGTTTTTTTCTGTCAGCTCTGTGCATTCAACCCGTGTTCTGCAACTCTACTGGAATGGGTTCTTATGCCGGTGGTTCCCAAACTCAGTCGGCAGCTTGCTCAGAGTAAGCCCCTGGCGCGCCGGGTCGGTTTGTTTACCTGCCGCCTCTGCAGGTACAGCCGCTTGCGGCTCCCACTGGCCGCGGTTTGCCGTTCTCGGCCAATGGGAGCTGCGGGAAACAGCAGGCCAGCCCGCTCTGCTTCCCACAGCTCCCATTGGCTGGGAACGGCAAACCGCGGCCAGTGGGAGCCGCAAGCGGCTGTACCTGCAGAGGCGGCAGGTAAACAAACCGGCCTGGCGCGCCAGGGGCTTACCCTGAGCAAGCCGCGGACCGAGTTTGGGAACCACTGTCTTAGGCCATTTTATGCTTTCAGTGACACCTATGCAAACCCAGTGCCTTCAGGAGGTTTGCACAAGTGTAACTAGCTAGAACTTTGTTCAACAACATAGAACTAACTGGAATTTAGAATAACAGTTCTGCTGCTGATAATCAAGGACAACTAGAAAGTCAGTGGCAGTCACTTGAATCTTGTAGGCGGGGAAGGGGGGGAAGGGGTAGAATAGGGCCCCTGTTCTCTTTCTCAGCTGTATTGGCTCAGCAGGAATAACAGGTATAAAAATAGTAGATATCAAATTGGAGTCTGATGAATATACATTGGGAGTGGCTCTGCTGAGTATGGAGAGGCCATTTTTACATAGCTCTTATTCAGAGTAGAACTGCACTTACACTGTCTATTAATACGTGTATTTATTAGAGATACTATTACTGCAAAATATGCGTAATGTGGGTGAACTGAAGTTATTAGGAGAACCTTAAACATTGGCAGCTCTTTACTTTTGAGCATTTTCAGCTATAAATTTAAGGTAACATTAGCTACAGTTTTGAATTTGTTTCCTGGTTTTGTGTGTTTAAGAAAAAAAAAAAAAAAAAGAGGAAGGTTACAGTTGGTATAAAGCCCAATCTCTTGGATTTCCTGGTGCACTTCCACAGATGAAAGTTCATAGTCTTTGGGACTTTGTAGTGAATTCAGTAGGGTGACCAGGTGTCCCGATTTTATAGGAACAGTCCCAATATTTGGGGCTTTGTCTTATATAGGGGCCTATTATTCCCCACCCCCATCCCGATTTTTCATATTTGCTATCTGATCAACCTAGAATCCAGTCTGTATTATCTTACACACACACCCCAACAACATTCCCCGTCTCCCTACACAAAGGTAGAAAGTATGGAGTAACTGACATTCTTCGAGATGAGTGTCCCTGTGGGTGCCCCACTCATGGTGTTGGTGCGCCCCTGCGCCTTCGCGTGGAGATTTTTACAGCAGTACTTGCACAGGCCATGCATGTGCAGTGCCTGCCTCACATGCCAATGTTGCCTCAATAACACGCGCACAGCCCGGGCTCCTCAGTTCCTTCTCTACAACAGAGACATCACCAAACTCTGAAGTAGAAGAGAGGAGGGTGGGTAGTGGAGCACCCATAGGGACGCTCATCTCAAAGAACGTCAGGTGAGTAACCTCCTTTGAGAGAGAGAGAGAGAGAGAGAGAGAGATGTCCCTGTGGATGCTCAACTCCAGGTGACTGAAAAGCAGTATCTCTTGAGGAGGTAGGGACTTCGGATCTGGTAAGAAAGCTGTAGCCAGCACAGCTCAGCCCATTCGAGTGTCGGTCAGGGGTCCCTGAGTAAGAGCATTATATTTACCAAAGGTATGCTCCAAAGCCCAGGTGGTGGCTTTGCACATATCTGTGAGGGGAATGTTACGCAAGAATTCCACAGACGTTGACACAGATCTGGTGGAGTGTGCCCCTAACAGAAGTTGGAGGATTCATATTCTTTAGTTGGTAGCATAGGCGGATGCAGTCTGCTATCCAACTGGATAGTCTCTGGGTAGAGATGGAGTTGTCTCTGAATCGTTCTGCAGTGGAAACGAAAAGTTTAGTGGAAGCCCTAACTGGCTTAGTCCCATCCAAATAAAAGGACAATGCTTTGCATATGTTGAGTGTGTGCATTGCTGCTTCGAAAGTGTTTGCATGCAGTTTAGGAAAGAAGGTTGGTAGATGGATAGGTTCATTGAGGTGGAAGAACAAATGCATCTTCGGGAGAAATTTGGGATGCATTCGGAGTGTGACTTTGTCCTTAAAAAAATATAGTGTACGGTGGGTCAGCCGTAAGCGTTTCAAGTTCTCTTATACATCTGGCGGATGTAATGGCAACTAAAAATGTAGTTTTCATGGATAGATGTAGGTGGGAGCATATTGCTAGTGGCTCAAATGGTTGGTGCATCATGTGAGGACCAAGTTCAAGTCCCAGGGTTGAGTGGGTGGTCTAATGTCCAAGTATAGGGTCTGGAGGCCCTTGAGGAACTGCTTTGTGATGGGGTTGCAAAGATAGTAATGTCTCCGGTCTTATGGTGAAACGCCGTAATTGCTGCTAGATGTACCTTTATGGAGCTAAAGGAGAGCCCAGATAGTCCAGTATTAGTGAAAGAGGCACAGAAGCAGAAGCAGTTTGCCTGGTGGAGCACTAGTGAGTGAACCTAGTCCACTTATGGAGATAGCAGAACACAATCCACACATACCACCTATGTAACAGTACTCTTTGTACCTGTTCAGAGCAGTCCAGCTCCTCATTAGAGAACCATCGAGGAGCCATGCTTTGAGGTGCAGCATTGTTACATTGGGGAAGTGTAGTTGATCCCTGTGTTGTGATAATAGGTTTGGAGGGGGGGGGGGGAAACGGAATCGGATAGCAAACTGACATCCTCCTTACACATGGGTATCACGCCTGCCTGGACCATGTAGGGGCTATTAATATGACCCTGGCCTGCTTGTATTTTTTGTAATGCCCTGTGAAGAAGTGTTATCAGGGGGATGTGTATAGTAAATTGTCATTCTATTTGATCATGAATGCATCTCACTTTGAGTGCTTTCCTAGGCCCACTCTGGAACAGAATTCTGGGCATTTCTTGTTGGTCATGGTTGCAAAAAGATCCAGTTGTGGGTAGCCCCATATTTTGAATATGTTGTGTAGGATGGTATCTTTTATCTCCCATTCGTGATCTAGGGGAAAAGATCTGCTGAGCTCATCCACAATGGTGTTTAGTGAACCAGATAGGTAGGAGGTTGAAATTTGGATATTGTGTTGGAGGCACCAATTCCAAAGTTTCATAGCCGCCGTGCAGAGTAAGTGGGATCAAGCTCCCCCTTGTCTGTTTATATAAAACACGCAGGCGATGTTGTTGGTCATAATCCTGATGTGTTGGTTCTGGATGTGTGGGAGAAATTGGAGGCAGGCATTGTGGACCGCTCGGAGCTCTAATAGATGTATGTGTAGTGAGGCTTCTGTAGGGGACCAGAGTCCCTGAGAGGTGTGGTGTGCCATGTGTGCCCCCCAACCCATGAGGGGAGCAGCTGTGGTAATTATAATAGAGGGGGACTCCTGCATGAACGGGATTCCAGAGCAGAGATTGTGTGGAAGAGTCTTTGGCTTTGGTAGGTATGGCTTTAGTAGATATGGATAGAAGTTTGTTTAGACCGTGCACATTTGGTCTGTAGATGGTGGTCATCCAACCCTGCAGGCACCACATGTAGAAGCGTGCATTCTTGACCACAAAAAGTGCAAGAGGCCATATGGCCGAGAAGTTGCAGACAGTTGTGGACAGCGACCTGCGGGCTGTTTTGCACCTTGGCGACAAGATTCTTTATGGTGTTGAATCTGTCAAATGGGAGAGATGCAAGTCCAGTTATGGAATCGAGGTGAGCGCCTATGAACTCCAGTCACTGAGTAGGAGTTAACATGGATTTGTTTTCGTTTATTTGTCGGCCAAGACCCTGGAAGCAGTCGATGGTCATCTGTGTGGCTTGGATGGCCTCGTTGAGAGTGTGCGACTCGAGCAGGCTATCGTCCAGGTAAGGAAAAATTATGACTTCTTTTTTCCATAGGTGCACTATTGCCACAGTGAGAATCGTGGAGAAGACGCGGGGTGCTGTTGAGAGGCCAAAGCGCAGAACCCTGTATTGGTAGTGATTAGAGCCCATAATAAATCTGAGAAAAACACCTGTGTGCAGGGTGTATAGTTGCATGAAAATAGGCATCCTGCAGGTCAAGGTCTGAAAACCAATCTCCCTGCTCCAGTGCTGGAATTATGGTTGTGAGGGTAACCATTTTGAATTTTTGCTTTTTGATGAGCTTGTTGAGTAGCCTGAGGTTGAGAATGGGTCGCCATCCCCCACTTTTCTTTTCTGTCAAAAGATAGTAGGAGTAAAACCTCCTTCGCCTGTGCTGACTGGGCACCGTCTCCATTGCTCCTATTTGTAGAAGATGTGGCACCTCTTGGTGGAGCAAGTGGTCATGAGAGGGGTCCCTGAAGAGGGATGGGGTGGGGGAGGGAATGGACAGGAAGGTGATGGAATAGCCCAATCGGATGATCTCTAGGGCCCATCTGTCCATAGTGAAGGCTCACCAATTCGTGGTAGAATGGGAGCAAACAGTGACCAAAAGATTGGATGGGAAGTATAAGTGCTGGAGTGGGTAGGAGGTCTTCTATATCCTCGACCAAGGCTTCAGATCTGCTTATTAGGTGGAGGGGGTTGAGACAGTGCCAATGGTGTGGGGTGTCATCGTTGATGCCTAGATCTCTGGCGTTGTTGCTGCTGATGGTCGTATGACCTCCGTTGTTGTGTGTAGGCTGGGTATCGTGGGTGTTGGTAAGGCTGATACCTGTATTGCGTTCTTCTAGTTGCCAGTGTATGGATGCCTAGGGATCTCAGCGTCACTCTGGAATCCTTTATGGTGTGCAGCACCTCGTTGTTTTTTCTGCAAATAACTTCTCACCATCGAAGGGGAGATCCTCCACGGTATTTTGTATCTCGCGTGGGAAAGAAGAAGAG
Source organism: Macrochelys suwanniensis (assembly GCA_033296515.1). Taxonomy (NCBI): domain Eukaryota; kingdom Metazoa; phylum Chordata; order Testudines; family Chelydridae; genus Macrochelys; species Macrochelys suwanniensis. Next base: position 76,307,648 of record CM065783.1, on the reverse strand, counting down.
GTAAACTATGAAGCTCGACGCATAATGGCCATCACAGTGGACCTGGCAGCTGCGTCCATAGCATCGAGGGCAGCCTGCAGTGCCATGCAGGAAATAATCTGCCCTTCAGAGACTATGGCTTTGAATTGTTGTCTCTTATCTTCTGGGATGTCATTAATAAAGTCCATGAGTTTCCCGTAATTTCTGTGGTCATATTTGGCTAATAGGGCCATGTAGTTTGCCACTCTGAATTGCAGCGTAGATGATGCATAAATATTGCAGCCGAGTAGGTCCATTCTTTTACTGTCCTTATCAGAGGGAATGGACTGTAAATGCTGCTGTTTGTTCCTTTGGTTGGCTGCTTCTACTACCAGTGAATTTGGTGCTGGATGCGTGAAAAGGAACTCAGAGCCCCGGGAGGGAACATAGTATTTCCAGTCTGCCCTTTTGTAGATGGGGGTATGGTAGTTGGGGTTTGCCCGATATTCTTGACAGGGTCCATAACGGCTCCATTAATAGGTAGGGCCATCTTGGAGGAGGTTGAAGGTTCTAATATGTTGGTCATCTCATGCTGAGTCTCCGACACCGCCTCCAGAGTGATCTTGAGCTCATTAGCCACTCTTTTGAAGAGGTCCTGAAAATGAGTAAAATCATCTGCTGCTGTTGGGGGTGGAGGCATAATAGCCTCGTCTGGTAAGAAGGATGAATTATTATTATTTGGAGAGGTGTCAGGTGCCTCCTCTTCTGCATGCACCATTGCAGGTTGCTCCTGTCTCTCCATTGCAGAAGTGTGGATGGGAGCAGGAGGAGATCTAGTGTCACCTCTGCATGGGCTGTGTCAGTTACTGTGGTACCTGCTGTAGAACCCCCATGGGTTCCAGTAACGCCACTGTCCAGGGAAGGGAAGTAGAACCCCCATGGGTGGTTCCACCCACAGGTGTCCATACCAGGGTGGTAAGTCCCTGGAATATAAGAACCTGGATCTCCTTGGTCCCATGCTAGCAGGAGTCTGAAGGGGGGAGGAATGGTGTGGCGAAAAAAAACTCCCTCCACTTCGTCGTCCTCATCACTAGAAAAGTGAGAGGGAATAGGGGATAGCTGTTGGTGCCATGCCGATGGTTCTGGTGAGAGATCAGTATAAAGTAATGGGGAATCTGGAGTTGGTGAGACTAGCGAATTGCTTGGATGAATAAACTGTGGTGCCAAGGTAGAAGGAGTCGGAATATACTGCACTGGGTGCAGCGGCAGTGCCAGAGGGTCGATCAGTGCCAATTGGTGCGGCAATGTATGCGTAGGCATAGGTGTTTGAGGTGTCGGTGCCAGGACAGCAACAGTACTTGTGTGCGACACGGTCAGGCTCAGGTGAGTTGGCACTGAGTCCTTTGCGGTGCTGTGCGGTGCCATATGAGAAGAGGCGGGCAACTTTAAGCCAGCAGCCTCGGCACCAGAGCGGTGCGTATCGGCAGCAGCCAGGGTACGGATGGTGTCAGAGAAGCCCAGAGTGTCGTATGTGCTGAGCCATGGAGCAGTCGGCACCGAGACAGACCTGGTCGGAGACCCTTTAGATGCCGGCTGGTCTCTGTGGGGTGATGAAGCTGGCCATTTTTTTGTGGTTTTCTTATCCTTTGTGGACTTAGGTGGGCTTTGTCTTGAGTAGGACTCCTGACCTGGGTCAGAGGCAGGTCTGAGGGACTTCTCCATTAGAAGTAACTTGAGCCTCAGGTCTATGTCCTTTCGTGCCCTAAACTTCTGCAGTGGGCACATTCTGGGGGGACATGGGACTCCCCCAAACAACGAACACATTGAGAACAGCCATCAGAGATAGGGATGGCCTCTCTGCACGTAGTGCATCTCTTAAATCCTGGTGAGGCAGGCATAATATAAACTGTTTAATTAACTGACAGAAAAACTGGGAAGGGGATTTTTTTTTTAAGAGAAAAAAAGGGGAAAGAGGAAATAAAACTTATCCGACTAAAAAAAACCCAACCACACTAGGTAAACTGTATAAACTAAGTACCTAAAAGTGAAAAATATTTGAGCAAGACTGCTGAGCTCTGTCTCAGGCCAGGGACGGTGGAGAAGGAACTGAGGAGCCCGGGTCACATGCGTGCATTATTGAGGCACCGTTGGCATGTGAGGCAGGCACTGCGCATGTGTGGCCTGTGCGAGTACTGCTGTAAAAATCTCCGAGCAAAGGCACAGGGGCAAACAAACACCACAAATGGAGCACCCACAGGGACATCTCTTGAAGAAGAACTACTGGTAACATGGCTTCTGAGGGAGCTGGGTGGGAAGGGCGGGGAGAGAAGAGCCCAGATAGTAGCTTGGGGGTTGTGCACAAAGGGCTTGTTCTAAGGCCCATTGAAGCCAATAGATGTTTATAGATTTCAGTGGGTTTTTGTTCAGGCCCTAATATCCCAGCCCTTCTGCAAATGCCCCAGAATTTATGGAATTTCCTTGAGAGTCATGGGTCATGCTCACTGCCCACTACACAGGAGTATAAAATCTGCCTTCTTCTATTCTCTGGTAGGGTGCTTGGGAGGAATCTGCCCAAGTTGAAGCCAGCAGAGTTTTCCAGGCCTTTTGCAGATTTTTCCGTGAAGGGCATGATTTGGCCCACTGTTCTTTGTGTCATATACACAACTCTGTTAACTCTGCCTCCTACACAGAAAATGGCAATTATATTTGTTTCTTTGCTTTGGATTATAGGGTGTAAAGCAGGTAGAAGAACAACCCTGAACTTGAAGTCCCACAGCTAGGACACACAAAAAAATCTTATAAATGTGATCAGATTTGCTCACTAAAATCCGTGCCCCTGCTACAACATTCACTGCAGCCAGCGAGGTAGCAATCTTCCTGTCCATTTTCAGTGTCTTATTGCATCATTGAAGAGCTGCATTTTCAATGGTTCCTAACTGGTAGCTGTTGCCAAAGCTGGTAATTAGTAGGGAAATGCAGAAGAAAAGGAAGTGTGAGAAAGAAAAAGATTATAAGAGACAGATAATGAGTCAGGCACAGGGGCTCATCAGAGAGAGAAAACATGAAAATGAGAGATCAGAAAAAACCTGAAAAGTATAAACATAAATCACTATTAAGGCAAGAGACAAAAGAAAGGACTGAATTAAGATGAACAAAACAAAAAGCCATCATGAAAACCCCATTTTAATTTCTCTCTTCATATGACAAGGAAAACAAATCATCCCCATTCATTTTAGGACCATATAACTCTGACCCTGCATTCCATACATACAGTGCATTCCGGATCTTGTAGGTAGCAAGGGCATAGGGATTATTTCTTCAGTCAGATATTATGGCAGCTTCCAACATGTTTAGTTTGTTGAATATCCTAGAGCAGCTACAAAACAATGCACAGAAACTACACATTCAACTCCCAGCTGGGTTGTGGCAAAGCCTCATTTCTGATGCAATTCTTCTAAGTGCAGCAATCATTGCTCTGATGGGAAATGAAGGACTCAGCCTCTGACTGAGAGCAGGTTTATACCATCACTTATGTCACTCTAACTTACCTCACTCAGGGGTGTGAAAAAGCCACGCCCTGATCAACACAAGTTACAGCAACCTAAGTGCTGTCCATGCCAGCGTTATGTTGGCGGGAGATGCTCTTCCACCAACATAGCTTCTGCCTCTCTCAGAGGTGGAGTAATTCTGCTGACAGGAGAGCTCTCTCTCCCATCAGCATACAGCATCTTCACCAGACACGCTATAGAGCCACAGCTGCATCGCTTCTAGTGTAGACTAGCCCTGAGGCATCATTCATGTCTCTATGCTTACTAGTCTCTATGCTTACTGGTGGTGATTTAGTGAAATGAGCTTTCTTTACCTGTGTTTTGGAGGGAGTAAGTGGGATCTGATTATTAAGGATTTCCATGCATTACATCTGTTGGATTACATGCATTACTCAACCTGCTAGAGAATTACATTGACTATCAATAACGTCCCCAGGCACAGTCAAAGAAATGAAAGATTAGCCAATGATAAGTTTAACTCCTGATGAATCTGTCAGTGCAATTAACAACGCACAGAAGAGAAGCTTAGAGAAGGATATGGGGGAAGACAGCCTCAGTTTAACATAAGGGGATTTTTTTTCCAAATTGCTAAAGGCCTAAGACATTCTTGTTAGAAACATAAGAGATAATGCTGGCTTCCTACCACCCATTACAGAGGGGAGAGTAGAATGTGCTGCTGTTATATATAAATATTTTTTAATTAAAATCTTCTTGTCCACAGAACAGGATCAGCAATACAGCAAACATCCCACACAGAGCCCTGTTGACATGCTTTATGCCTATCTTGGAATGACCGTCTCTGTGAGCCAGAGATTAGGCCAATCTCCATGCTCAATCAGTCTACTACCACTGATGAGACAAGTAAGGGTGCAATCCATGCTTGCTTGGGTCCTCTGATGTTGGCCTCAAATCCACTTATTGCTCTGCCTTCCCTGACATTCAGAAACTGGATTTCTTTAGACAGTTCCAAGATCTGAGATTTCATAATGGGTGTTATACACACACTTCTTGTTCTCAGCTCCTGCAGAGTCAACCTTTAGTTTGGTAACACTCCTTCAGCAGCCAACCAGTGCTAGCATTAGCCTTACCCTCTGTGGGCTAAATTCAGAAACAGACTTGAAGAGCTCTTGTCTCTTGTCAAAAGCTTGTCTCTTTCACCAACAGAAGTTTGTCTGATAAAAGCTATTACCTCACCCACCTTATCTCTCTCATACCCTGGGACTAGTGTGCCCAGACAGCAAGTGTGAAAAATTGGAACAGGGGGTAGAGGGTAATAGGAACCAATATAAGAAAAAGACCCCAAAATCGGGACTGTCCCTATAAAATTGGGACATCTGGTCACCCTACCTGGAACCAACATGGCTACAACAACACTGCAAACAAAAAAAAGGTTAATGGTGACCAGATACTTAAACACAATTAATATTAACAACAAGGGGAAGGGTGGGGGAAAGGAATGCAAACCAAAATAGGGAAAACAGAATAGGGAAAAGAATATTTAAAATATATGTTTGATGTATTCAAGCCAACAGGGCCTGATGAAATTCATCCTAGCGTACTTAAGGAATCTTGGATCTATTACCAATTATTTTTGGGGTGGGTGCACAACTAGTTGAAAGATGTATTCAACAAATAGTTATCAATGGTTCAAATACTTCACTTAGGAAGGAAAAAAATCAAATGCACAACTTCAGACTGGGGAATAACTGGCTTGATGATAGTACTGCTGAAGAGGATCTGGAGATTATAGTGGATCACAAATTGAATATAAGCCAATGTGATGCAGTTGCAAAGAAGGCTAATAATTCCTTCTGTCTTTAATCTCTATGAATCATTCTGGATTGTATTAACCGCAGTGTCATATGTAAGACATGAAAGGTAATTGTCCCGCTCTACTTAGCACTGGTGGCACCACTTAGCACTATATTCAGTTCTGGGTGCCACACTTCAGGAAAGATGTGGACAAACTGGAGAGAGTCCAGAGGAGAGCAACAAAAATGATAAAAAGTTTAGAAAACGTGGCCTATGAGGAAAGGTTTAAAATGCTGGATATGTGTAGTCATAGAAAAGAAGACTGAGGGGGTATCTGATAATGGTCTTCAAATATGTTAAGGGCTGTTACAAAGAGGACAGTGATCAATTGTTCCCCATGTCCACTGAAGGGAAGACAAGAAGTAATGGGCTTAATCTGCAGCAGGGAGGTTTGGGTTAGATATTAGGAAATTTTTCCTAACTATAAGTATAGTTAAATTCTGGGATAGGTTTCCAAGGGAGGTTGTAGGATCTCCACCATTGGAGGTTTTTAAGAACAGGTTAGAGAAACACCTGTCAGGGATGGTCTAGGTTTACTTGGTCCTGCCTCAGCACAGGACGCTGGACTTGATGGCCTGTCAAGGTCCCTTCCAGCCCTACATTTCTATGATTCTGGGTTTATGATGTGATTAGTGAGGTTTGGTCTAAGTTTCAAAACACAGCTGATCGTGTCTTGCATACAGTGATTTTTGAATGCCATATGTTGTTGGCTACTGGTACAGGATCAAAGAAAATAATTAATGGCAGATTTTAAATGAACTAATGCTTGGGCTACAGTTAATTAGTTTTTTCTCAAGTACTATGTTTTTTTCACGTTACTGGATTCATTTTATCTCGAGACTTCCATCAAATGTATTCTGTAAAAGCAATTTCTTCTAAATTCATCAGTTCCTGAAAACGGTTGGATATCTGAGAAAAATGCATTTAGTCAATTATTGAACCTTGCACTGAGCAAATGGCTTGGATTTAGTTTGAATGGTATCAGACCTAGATTAAAAAGTAAAATCTCCTCACCAATAAACATTTTGAGAGGGCAACATAAATAATTCAATGGAAAATATAGAAGCACATACATTTAGGGAGAATTTGTAAAATTTCTTCTGTGATGATGATGAGAAGGAGGAGGAGAAATGCATACTTCTATTTATTCTCCCAGCTGGGACTGTGAGATATCTAGAGCCCAATTCTCATCTCACTTAGCATTTTATGCTGGTGTGATTCCTTATTTACATTGGAGTAAATATGACCAAAATTGGACTCCTAGAATTAACTGTTCTTCAGAAGCCTCTTTCTGACGCTATTAATAACTAAATCAATTGATAGTCCATTGCTAATGTCTAGACTGTTTTTATGAGGAGAGCAAATGACACAAAAAATAAATTTGGGGCCAAACGCAGCCGTGTTGTAAGAAGACACAACCCCCCATGGAAGAGAGTGGAGTTGCGCCTACATATGCCAGGGCTGAATGTGGTCCATTGTGTACAATACATGATATTTCCCACTTCATGTCTGGAGAAAGTCACTTACAAATGTGCATACAGTATTCCATGAACATTAAGATACATTATCTTCCCTCTGCCTAATGTTTAGAGATTTATAGTCAGTGCTGCGATGTTTATTTTTTCCCCTTGCTATGCAAGGTCAGTGTGTATATGCTTTCATGCAATCCAGCAAAGTCAGGTTCCACTGAAAATATCAAATGTTAATTTGCTCCTTACTTATTAATAGAATCCACACTGACTAAATTCCAGCTAACACTAATTAGACCATTGCAATCTAATTTCCTATACCATAACCCAGTTTTTCTATCAGATGTTTGAGAAAGGCACATTTCAAGACTTTTCTGGATGGAGAAAAGACTATCATCTTTCACTCTCTTTAAAGTTCACTGAGGGTGAATACATCTCATTTGGACAAGTCTAAATACAGGAAATGTATCAACTGCCACAGTTTCACATCTGGCAATGTTCCTTTCTGAAGAATGTGGGACAGATGTGAGAAAACTGAGTTGAACTTTCAGAAGCAAAAATATAACATTTACTTGAACAAAAAAAAAGTGTATATATTTTAACCTACTGTACTCTAACAATTCAATTACTACAGTGTAGCACAAAAGGGCTTTTGTTTTAAGGAAGATGTTAAAACCATGTACAAAACAATTAAAAATAAATTAACAGAATAAAGCAGCATAACAGAGAAGATCCTTTAAACACTACATCTACTTATAAAGAAGAGTAAATCAGGGGGTGGGGTGAAGGTAGTGTCTTAAATAGGAGATGGAAGAAACCTCACAGTAACTAACAATGAAACAGGAAGCCAGCAATTTGGCAATTTTAAATAGTGCAAACTAGTGTACAGATCCTGCAGTTGTGAACTGCCATGCCATCTGGAGCTTCAATGAATGATGCACCATATGGGCACAGACATTCCCATTAAAACTTCTGATTGCAGGAACAGCACCAACATAAGAACAGCCATACTGGGTCAGACCAATGGTCCATCTAGCCCCGTATCCTCTCTTCCAACAGCGGCCAGTGCCAGATGCCTCAGAGGGAATTAACAGAAAGGGGAATTACTGAGTGATTCCTCCCATCAAACAGGCCCAGCTTCTAGCAGTCAGAAGCTAGGGACACCCAGAGCATGGGGTTGTGTCAGTGACCATCTTGGCTACTACCCATTGATGGACCTATCCTCCATGAACTTATCTAATTCTTTTTTGAATCAAGTTATACTTTTGGCCTTCACAATATCCCCTGGCAACGAGTTCCATAGGTTGACTGTGCAATGTGCAAAGAAGTGTTGCCTTACGTTTGTTTTAAACCTGTTGCCTATTAATTCCATTGGTTGACCCCTGGTTCTTGTGTTATGTGAAAGGGTAAACAACACTGTCTTATTCACTTTCTCCACACCATTCATGATTTTAGAGCCCTCTATCATATCTCCCCTTAGTTGTTTCTTTTCTAAGATGAAAAGTCCCAGTCTTTTTACTCTCTCCTCATATGGAAGCTGTTCTATTCGCCTAATCATTTTTGTCACTCTTCTCTGTACTTTTTCCAATTCTACTAGATCTTTTTTGAGATGGAGCAACCAGAACTGCATACAGTATTCAAGGCATCTGCATACCATGGATTTATATAGTGGCATTATATTTACTGTCTTATCTATCCCTTTCCTAATGGTTTCTAACATTCTGGTAGCTTTTTCTACTGCTACTGCACATTGAGCAGATGTTTTCAGAGAACTATACACGAGTCCATGATCTCTTTCTTGATTAGTAACAGCTAATTTAGTCCCCATAATTGTATACATATACTTGGGATTATGTTTTCCATTCTGAATTACTTTGTATTTATCAGCACTGAATTTCGTCTGCCATTTTGTAGCCCAGTCACCTAGTTTCTGTCTTTATAACTCTTCGCAGTGCACTTTGGACTTAACTATCTTGAGTAATTTTGCACTGTCTGAAAACTTTGCCATCTCATTGTTTACCCCCTTTCCAGATCATTTATGAATATGTTGACGAGCATGAGTCCCAGTACAGATCCTTGGGGGACACTGCTATTTATCTCTCTCCATTCAAAAAACTCAGCGTGTCCTGCCTTTTAACCAGTTACTGATCCATGAGAGCACCTTCCCTACTATCCCATGACTGCTTACTTTGTTTAAGAGCCTTTAGTGAGGGATATTTTTAAAGGCTTTCTGAAAGTCCAGGTACACTATATCCCTGTCTCACCCTTGTTCACATGTTGTTGTTGTCACCATCAGTGAATTCTAATAGATTGGTGAGGCATGATTTCCCTTTACAAAAGCCTTGTTGACTCTTCCCCAACAAATCATGTTCATCTATGTGTCTGATAGTTCTGTTCTTTATTATAATTGCAACCCATTTGCTTGGTACTGAAGTTAGGTTTACCCACCTGTAATTCCTAGGATCACATCTAGAGCCTTTAAAAAAAAATTAGTGTCACATTAGCTATCTGCCAGTCATCTGGTAGCTTTACACATGTGAATGGTCCCACTGAACTCAATGAGGCAATTTGTGTGCCAATATGTTTGCAGGATCAGGGCCTAATACATATACAGGTATTTTTCACAGATACAACAATACAAAGAATCCGATAGCACATCCCGAATATTCTATTCAGTCATTTCTTCTAACAAAGCATTATGCCAACAGCTGCACATATTTTTGAAAAAACAGAAGCTGCTCAGTTGCTTAAACTTTAAAGTATTGAAGTTTCTCTAAGTAGAGACCAAATCCAGTCAAAATCAGTGCTGTCTGCAAGGGGTAGTACGGTTGTACTCTCTTCCAGAACGTAATCCAGAAGATGAGTCTTCAGATTTCTACCTCAAGGCAATTTTTTTGTATTGATATATAATGCAGGTGCCCTCTGACTATTTTTAAGACCATTTAATTTGTCACCTTACGCTATACTGTAGGCAGAATTTAAAACTAGGGATAATAGGAAGTCTCTTTACTAATTTTGGACATAGGTGGATAGTTTCCTGTCAGCAGGGAGTTTTGGGCAGGACTAGAAAACACAGACCAAATTTACAAGGCATATCTGGCACTTAGAACTAATACAGTATTGAAAAGCCACATTTCTTTAGAAGTTCAGTATGTTCTGAAGACTGTATTAAGACCCAGTTCTGCAATCACTTATGCAAGTTAATGGGAATGCTCACACGAGTGAAACTGTTCACATGCCTAAGCGTTTGCAAGGTCAGAGCCTCTGACTATAAAATAAATTTGTCTGTGTTTTATATTCATAAGATTTTCGTCCCATTTGCAAAGTCACAATTTATGTACAAGCAAATTAGAAAGTTTCAAAAAGTTTTTCTTCTTTGCTGAAGTGTAGATATTGTAAGTTTCCCCCCAAAAGCCACAGTTATGTTTTGAAAGGGATTTAACTGCAAACCCCCAGCTTGAGTTTATTTCTGGTTCGGTTTTGTTTGTTTAACTCTGAAAAACAACTTATTTTTTAGATTGAATTAGGCATTTTCCAGTCCCTGCCTCTGCTGGTGGAGTAGAAGGAAAATAAGTCAGTGAAGTTTGTTGCTGACCTGCTTCCTGATACGCTATTTTTTCACCCCCTACGAGACTCTATTTAGCAGGCTCTAAACTGAACTGGAGCTAGAACCCAAAGCTCCCACTGGCCTGTCGCCTGTTGTGTGCTTTGTCCACTAGATATGCCTCTTTCCTTTTTAACTCAGAGGCATCTGAGCCTACAAACGAGACCAGTCCAAAGCTGAAGCTCATCCCAGCCCTCAATATGTTAACCTGTGCTGGGTTTAAACTCCTGAATGTATTCAGAAAGATTTCAGCTTATCAACTCTTAATGTTCAAAACATTATAACTATTGAAACAATTTTCTTTGAAGTTGACTTCTACTGTAGATCTCATCAAGACTTAAGAACAAGCCAGACCTGAAGACAATATATAAGGACTTATACCTCCAGTTTGTAGACTATATTATATATTTAAGTTTATTAAGATAGAAATTAATACCCATTTTAATGCATAAACACAAAAGGGCAGAGTTAAGGTTGAGCATTCAGTCTTACCGCTAAATCTCCCAACTTCTGAGTGCCTGATTTCTCAACCTTGATGTTAAATTATTGCTTGTATTTTTAAATGAAACTTGCTAAATTGCACCATTTTTCAGTCAACTGTTTTTTATTCAGTTTTCAAAGTAGTAGCTATGTTAGTCTGTATCCACAAAAAGAACAAGGAGTACTTGTGGCACCTGTGGCAAAGTACCTGCTTCTTCTCAGCAGTCTCAGTCCTTTTAAGTCTTGGAGACACAGGCTTGGGCAAGGCAAACCCTTACTGGTAGCACAGGGTCCAGCTAGACCTTCCCCTGTCAGTCCCTTGAGTTTGTTTTCCTTCCCTTCTGGGGAAGAAATGCAGCCCTCCTTCCAGGAAGGCTTCGGTGTCCTACTGGCAGCTTCCCTGCTTCTCACACACTCTCACACCACTCCTTATTCCTACAGGGGAGGGTTTAAAAAGGTCTCCAGCAGTTGCAGCCAGCTGGACCTAATTAGCTCCCTAGCAACCCCTTTCCCAGCTGAACCTTATTTCCTTGTAGTTATCTCTCCTCAGTAGATAGGGAGAGGCCTTTTAACCCCCTGGGACTAGTTACTACCTCCCCCTTGGTAGCTGTTTGTCCTGGGTTTACCACATACCTTAGAGACTAACCAATTTATTTAGGCATAAGCTTTATATATATATCTTCCTACTGTATGTTCCACTCTATGCATCTAATGAAGTGGGTTCTAGCCCACGAAAGCTTATGCCCAAATAAATTGGTTAGTCTCTAAGGTGCCACAAGTACTCCTCATTCTTTTTATTCAGTTGTTTATTATGTACCCTTGCCACCAAGTGGCAGTATAGCAATATACATCTCTTCAATATCACTGATTTTCCAAGCGACAAAGAGTCCTGTGACACCTTATAGACTAACAGATGTATTGGAGCACAAGCTTTCGTGGGTGAATACCCACTTCTTCAGATGCATGCCATGGAAATGTCCAGGGGCAGGTATAAATATGCAGGGAAGAGTTAGGCTAGAGATAATGAGGTTAGTTCAATCAGGGAGGATGAGGCCCTCTTTTAGCAGTTGAGGTGTGAACACCAAGGGAGGAGAAACTGCTTTTGTAGTTGGCTAGCCATTCATAGTCTTTGTTTAATCCTGAGCGGATGGTGTCAAATTTGCAAATGAACTGAAACTCAGCAGTTTCTCTTTGAAGTCTGGTCCTGAAGTTTTTTTGCTGTAGGATGGCTACCTTTAAGTCTGCGATTGTGTGTCCAGGGAGATTGAAGTGTTCTCCTACAGGTTTTTGTATATTGCCATTCCTAATATCTGATTTGTGTCCATTTATCCTTTTGCATAAGGACTGTCCAGTTTGGCCGATGTACATAGCAGAGGAGCATTGCTGGCACATGATGGCGTATAGTACATTGGTGGATGTGCAGGTGAATGAACCGGTGATGGTATGGCTGATCTGGTTAGGTCCTGTGATGGTGTCCCTGGTGTAGATATGTTGGCAGAGTTGGCATCGAGGTTTGTTGCATGGATTGGTTCCTGAGTTAGAGTTATTATGGTGCGGTGTGTAGTTGCTGGTGAGAATATGCTTCAGGTTGGCGGGTTGTCTGTGGGCGAGGACTGGCCTGCCTCCCAAGGCCTGTGAAAGTGAGGGATAGTTGTCCAGGATGGGTTGTAGATCACTGATGATCCGTTGTAGAGGTTTTAGCTGAGGACTGTAAGTGATGGCCAGTGGAGTTCTGTTGGTTTTCTGTTGGAGTTCTACACACTGATTTTCCAAGAGATATATAGTTGTCAGTGTGCCACCTTCAAACTTTTCATCAACTATTTAAGTGCCAGAGATTATCAACTTGCTCTTCATTTCTCTGCATTTTTGTCTTAATTCTCTCAAGATCTTTTAAAACCATTTAAACCTTTTAAAACCTACCTCTGCACCCACACAAACAGGCACAGAGACTACCAGGTCAATTCCTTCTTTGATATATCGACGTAACCACCATTAACTTGCATGGAAACTACCTCCACAGGCAGAGTAGAGAATAGACCCTATAGTTTCTAATAAATTCAAGTCTTGTCAAAATTATTTTAATCTGTTGGTAAGTGCCACGGTTTTATGCATCTCCTGCATTAGCTACCATTGGAGAGTCTTGATACAGCATTCAACAATTGTGCTGAGCATAGGAACATACAAAGTCCCCCGAATCCAGTATCCTGGATCAGTGGCCAGTACTAGACGATGAAGCGTTCCTACATCTTCCTCTGAAGTGGGTAGATGTAGGGTAATTTGCCCTTATCACAGTTCACGGCAAATGCACCTGTATTGCGTGGTCCAGCAAGAGCACATTCTCTAGGGCTTCTGGCTCCCTTCTTGTGTTGTGAGACAGGGCAAACAGGTATCCCAGATCTACCTTCTCTATGCCTTTCATTATTTTATATACTGTATTGTTATGTCTCCTTTTATTACCTTCTTTTTAAAGATAAACAATCCCAATCTCTATATGAAAGGCTTTGCATACTCTAGATCATTCTTATTACCATTCTTTGAACCCTTTCGAGTTCAGCAGTATATTTTTGAGAAGGGATGCACACAGTATTCCAAATGAGGTTGCACCAGTGGTTTATATAAAAGCATTCTTAAATGCTCTATATTATTCACCATTCCATTCCTTATGTAACTTAACATTTTGTTAGCTTTTTTGACCACAGTTACACAGTGAACAGAGGCCTTCACTGAGCTATCTACGGTGATGTCCAGAGCCCTTACTTGAGTTGAGACAGTTAATTTAGAACCCTCTAAGGTGCACAAGTATTTTAATTTGTCCCCTCTAATATGCATGAAAAAAGTAGCAATCATTTGAATACTGGCAACATTCAAGATAGCACACAAAATGCAAATGCACTCTCCTCTTTGAGCCTAAAGTGGACCACACAAATCTACACACTTTATAAAGCACGCAGAACACTGGTTCTCCCCACTTCCCAGCAACGATTTACTAGCAAAGTAACTGTGAATTCTCACATCAGTAAGACTTCAGTACTGTTACAGAACAAGCTAGAGAATATTTACATTGTGATATATTATCCAAAATAATTAAAACTAAATCAAGTGTGTCAAAAGAAACATACTACATTATTATGCAATAGCCCTGCTTTAATTGTCTGTTCATATGGAGCCCCAGCATGTTCTCCTAGGGCAAACAGCACTCCCATTGGTTTCACTGGGAGTTGTCAGTGATGGGGCCTCCTAGTCCCCTTCCTCAGAATCATGGAGTTGGTTTGTTTTTTGTAAGAGCTCACTTGTAAATACTAAATTGCTTCCGTAGCTTCACAATAACTAAATTACCTTATTTTGGCCAACAGAATTCTAGTGTCACAGAAATACACTAAGAGAAGCTTCTCATCAGGGCAGGGGGTACAAGTAGAAAAGGAAGAGATGTTTTTAGCTTTTCAAAGTAGGACTGTTTAAAATTGTAAATTCTCTACATGAAGCACTGCCCTGGGAATACTGCAAGTAAATGTTTGTAATGATTTCTAAGATACACAGAACTGTAATGCCACAGCTCCGGCTGAATGGGCTCTAATTTGACCCTCAAGGAACCACACTGCTCATGGATAACAATGAGAAAAGCAGAAAGATAAATGTTTCAACCAACAGTGAGCACTGGTTATACAGAAGGATGATCTTCAGAACAATGGTTAGTTTATACCATGTTTTATATTTGTGGGTAATGGGAGATTAAATACCCGAATTTAAAGTTACCTGGTTTTGGTTTAACAAGCTGATATTTCCATTTATTTTATTTTTGTATGGGGGAAATCATATAATGCAGGCCTAGCTGGCAGCTGCATTCACACGGGGCACTGGCCCCATTCCTGCAGGATGCAGAAGGAAAATTAGGACTGTACAATGTCAAAAACATCCCCGTACACCTATCCATTAAAAAGGTCTGGTACATAGATCAGCACAAAAGCAGAAGGAGAAGAGGTATCTTCCTGCCACTGATGTGAGACAAAATGATGGTCCCAACAGTATGTCCTCAGACACAAGCACCACTGAAACTAAGCAAGAGAGCTTAGCAGCCAGGCAGAGTTTCTCTCACCTATAGAGCCTTGCCATGATAATGGGAAAGCTTTAAGATTTCCGGTTTGCGCTGCATTCCATCCTAGGGGATTTTTTACTAAACTTGAAGACCTGACTGAGAATCAGGGCGAGGGACATTCCGCAGGTGCAGGGATTCCTGACCCTGTAAACCAAACTATAACAGCTTGAAGAATAAGTCGGAGAAAGCACAAACAAAGGTTGCACAAAAATATTAGTATAATACGACTGACTGAAGGTGCTGAGCTGCCTCCATCTGCTTCATTATTTGAATCCTAGGTTCTAAACTTATTTGAGATGCCAACAAACCACAGGAAGCCGAAAAATGAAAGAGCACATGACATCGTCCCCAAATCTGCAAGCAACACAAGACCATGACCCCTGTGTCACTCTGGTTCCACAACTATAAAGACAGCCCAGGTGTTTTAGCTGCTTCAGTTAAAAAAGGATCAGCGACAATGGCAAGAATTTCATGTTTTCCCAAGATTTCTCTATAGCACTGCAGGAAACACATAGCCTTTCATACAGTGTGGATGCTCTTCCAACAACACTTACAGGTACTGCACCATCAAATCCAGCTACTGTAAAAAAAACGTCACCAGAAAAGAGCAAGAACTTCAAAACAAACGGACACATCTGTGAAGCACTCTGAAGAGCTGCATAGACCAACAGCACTGAGATAAGCTCTTCACAGTATAGACCATAATACAACAAAGAACTTTTGCACATGCTTAATGTAGGCATGAGTGGTCCCATTGATTTATTGCCACATATTGTGAGGCTATTTCTGTACACTCATCTCTTGCTGAAGCTGACAAGCGTACTAATGGCAGGCGCCTGCATTAAACTGGCTTCAAGACCTTCTGATTCCCAACACCATAGAACTAAATACATGTTAGCTTCCTGTACAGTCCATTCACAAAACCAGTCATCTAACAGTACAAGCTGGAGGCAGATTGCAGAACTTCTGTAATGTTTGTTACAGGAAATGAGGAAGCCATCAGAGTATTAGAAGCCAAATTTTTCCTTTATATGTGTCCACACATCAAAGCCAATGGGAGCAGAGCGGATGTATATGAGGTCAGAATTTGGCATAATCCCAGTGTCTGAACTCAGGGAAAGTTCTGAACTGAGCCTTGAATTTGTGTCTACTCATGCCACAAACAGGATGTTTGCTCCCTCTAATTAAAGCTGCTTATTTTAGTTTCTCATTCATATAATTTTTGTGGACTGCTGCTACAACCATCTACACTGCATTGATCATTCAAACTAGCTCATTCACGTTCACTGTAGTATTAATTAACAGCTGATATGAATGGAGAGCATCAGACAACTCTACAAAGGCAGTGGCTATGTGTATGACTTTAATCTTTGTCTTACGTAGCTGCTGTATTTGGCAAGCAACCAGGCATAATATTAGCCAAAGGAAATATTCAGAGTTCTGATAAGACAATAAGAAAAAGAGATTTATAACAAAGATGAAATACTGTCCCCTTGAAAACAGACTGGCTTGTCCTGATGTCAAACAACAAAAAGCTGAATGAGGTTTCTAAGTAAGCAATAACACAGGGTGTTTTTTCTGTATACCACACCCACCCACACCCCCGCTCCCTGTCGACTTTGGATACATTTACACACAAGAAATTGCATAAATTAGTCAGCACACACAAACCAATAAAACAAAGATATTATTTTTCCTAAAAATGAAAGTTTTCAGATTCATATTATCAGTTTTAAAAATGCCAAAGCCTCTTTTCAAAGCACAATGGGAGACTTTCCACTGAATTGACTGGGGGATGGATTCATGTCCTAAATCAGTTTGCTCCAACACTTTATTTACCTTCTTGGGAGCCCTTTCCCCCCCACACTCAGCTTCTGACCCAAGCGGATTCTCAAACATCATCACAGTGTAGCCTATATCATAACTGAGATTATCTCATGGACCAAATCCCTTCCCATGGGCCATTAAATAAACCTCAGATGCAGCTATTGATTGAAGACATGGAAACCCAATACTAGGAAAGTGTTGTATGTGTTGATGCGATATAGCAGTTTAAACGAGAAAAGCCAGCACCACGTGACCAGACAGGTCTTCACAGGGCACCAGAAAATGGTCTGCAGCCCACAGTTTGGGAAGCAATGCTTTATGAGAGTACTGGCATAGGCACCAACTCTGTGGGTGCTCTGGGGCTGGAGCACCCATGGGGAAAAATTAGTGGGTGCTCTGCACCCACTGGCACCCAAGCTCCCTGCCCCACCTCACCTTCTCCTCCGCCTCCTCACTTGAGCGTGCTGCGTCCCCGCTCCTCTGCCTACCTCCCAGCGCTTGCTGCTGCCAAACAGCTATAGCAAGCTCCGGGAGGGAGGGGAGAGGAGGGGAAATGTGGCACGCTCAGGGGAGCAGGTGGGGAAGAGGCGGGGCCGGGATTTGGGAAAGGAGTTGGAATAGGGGCAGGGAGGGGGCGGAGACTTTGCAGAAGGGGTTGGAATGGGGGCGGGAGGGGCAGTGGTGGAGTCGGAGAGGGTCGAGCACCTACTGGCGCCAGCAGAAGTCGGCGCCTATGAGTACTGGAATTTGATGTTATGTGAGTTGTGTAAAGATTGCTTTATTTAAACAGACAGGGAGCTCTTAAAACACTACCTCTTATAGCCTTGTTGGGCTTTGAGGTGCAATCCTGACCAATAAGGGGTTGTGTTACCATTTGCCCTGTAACCCTGGGTGCCTTACAATACTTTGCTGCTGTAGCAACTAGCCTGGGCCATTCCCAGCCAGCCTACAAACATACAGGTCACACCCTGAGTGTCTTCATGTTAGATGGCCCTGGTTCAGCATCTCTAACCCCAGCAGCCTGTGTACAGCCCGACTCTGGTTTCCACCACCCTTGGTTACAACCAGCAAGCTGACCCAACACACTCTCAGTCCTTTGGTTTCCCCCAAAACAAGTGCCCTGGTGTCCAGCCCTCCCCTGGACAACTGTGAGTCAGAATAAGGTTTGTTGCTCCTTTAAAGAGACAAAAGCACAATACAGATTATTAACCTAACTCGAGTAAACATACCCTTCGCTTCAAACACAGCACTGAGTTGATTGATAGTAAAAAATAAAACAAATGTATTAACAATAGGACATAAATTAAATGATGCCAACTAAGGGAATAAAGTTAGAAACGGTTACAAAAGCAAATACAAGTGAAAACAGACATCTAAAAGTATAAAATTTAATCTAGCAAGATACAGACTTTGGTCAAGATGGTTTCTCTCACCAGTCATTCTTCTTTCCAACCATGGCTGACTTTCCCCAGAAGTACAAGATGCTGGACCAAGTACAAGACCAATTTTTCTCTGCTTGCAAGAGCTCTGTTCCCTTGTGTCTGTCTAGTGATGGATGCCAAAGATAGCTTTTGTATTTGCTTACATATTACAAAGTTCAATGACCTTGTTTCAAGAAGTAGGATGACCTCATGCTGTTTTTTCCTTCCTGTGGGCTTCCCATCCCCCTGTATGTACATGGGGCTTCCATTATTTTGATTCCACCAACCTTAATTTAATAAGATACTGATAAATAGCTGACATTCCCTCCTGTTGGGAGAGATCTGTTTCTCCCTTTGTTAGGACATAATCTGTAAAGCCTAATATCAATGAGTATCCATAATTCCTTATATAATGGTAATACATACATTTTATAATGATATTAATCACCAGTGTATCAGGCTTTCATAAAACACCACATGTGATACACTTTTATAATACAGTAACATTGCATACAATCAGCTGATTTAATTGCTTACCACTTGACGTTCACACCCTGTCTTTATAGCCCAGATAAAGTTTCTCTACCCTGCTGGAAGCTGTCTCCTCCCTGCTTGAGAGCATTGTTTACCTAATTATGTAATTGGACCTTTATTATCTCAGCCTGATGACTTGGCTGGTCAGAGAAGGAAATACACATTCCATTGTCTAGAAGGCTGACCTGTTTACCAACTGCCCCGATATGCCTGTTTAAAATTGTTGTATGCAGTGTTGTTGTTGCTGTGTTGGTCCCAGGATATAAAAGAGACGAGGTGGGTGAGGTAGTATCTTTTATAGGACCAACTTCTGTTGGTGAAAGAGACAAGCTTTCAGGCTCCACAGAGCTCTTACAATTCAAGGTGAAGTGGCCTAACACCCTTCCAGTCTTAAGGAGGAAAGGAAACTGGAGGAGGGGGTTTGTTTGTAGGTTATAGATTTAGTCCTACTCTTTGTTTCCTATTTTTTAACCAGTTGCTGATCCATGAGAGGACCTTCCCTACTATCCTATGACTGCTTCTTTTGCTTAAGAGACTTTGGTGAGGGACCTTATCAAAGCTTTCTGAAAGTCCAAGTACACTGTATCCACTGGATCACCCTTGCCCACCTTTGTTGATCCGCTCAAAGAATTCTAATGTGGAGGCATGATTTCCCTTTATAAAAGCCGTGTTGACTCTTCTGCAACATAGCATGTTTAACTGTGTATCTGGTAGTTCTCTTGTTTATTACAGTTTCAACCAATTAGCCTGGTACTAAAGTTAGGCTGTAATTGCCAGGTTTGCCTCTGGAGCCTCTTTTAAAAATTGGCATCACATTAGCTATCCACCAGTCATCTGGTACAGAAGCTGATTTAAGTGATAGCTTACATACCACAGTTAGTAGCTCTGCAGTTTCATATACGAGTTCCTTCAGAGCTCTTGGATGGACACATCCACTGGTCACAAGCCCCAGCAGGGAAGAACTGCAGGTGCCTGAACCTTATGGGACCTGCCGGGTAAGGATGGCTGGTCCTCTGGGTACTGAAGCCCAGGACCTGGTCTAACAGTGGGAGATTCCACAGCGAGTAAAGTAAAGGCTTGAGGCCTGATACTTGAGGGGGTGCACTCTGAGAGATCAGAGATAGGGTCAGAGAGCGGCAGCTAGTTCTGTAACCATGGCACATACCTTTATAGTTTTAAGAGGGAAGAACTGGTCATGTGTGTTGCTATACTGCCACCTGGCAACATTCGTGCATAAGAGACAGATGAATAAAAATGGCTAATCAAAGGCATTGTATTATTGAGTGCAGTCCCATGTACCCTGGCCTAAATTCTCCTCTGGTAAGCTGGTGCTATCCCATTAACTTCAATGGACTACAACCGGGAATTTGTATCAGAATCTTTACCAACTTTTTGTATTTATAGTTGAAGCTCAGATTCCATGGATTGAGGATGCCTTACTTAAAAGTTCTGTCTTTTTCACAGTTAATAATCTTGCTTGCTAATACCCACATTCTTGAACTCACTTTTAAAAATTCTCATACAGCTTTTAGTTAGAATATGTTTTTACTGAAAAGTCCTTGGGGAAGGGGCCTGGTCTATTCTATACGCTCTGCGCTACTGAGTACATTTGCCACTGGTTTAAAAAATAAATAAAAATTAGTATTAATCATGTTTGCCTGAATTCCACGATACAGCTAATCAACAACCTGCAGTTCTATTTGTGGCTAAAGGTAACTAGTAGCAGTTAGCTCCTACATGTTTGGAATATGCTATGTAAGTGCTAAGTAGTGTTATCAGCAGTACTGTTCTGAATAATTTAAGAACATTATGGTTTGGCACTTTAAAGAGCTGGCATTTAAGTTTCCCTTGAGGATCTCTTGATATAATTTAAGGAGTTATGACTGAGGTGTGCAAATTTGTTTGATTTCTCTCAGCACTGTGGCAAGAATGTATAAAGTGAAGATTTTAAAAAATGCCCAAGGGACTTAGGAGCACAAGAGCTGTTGAAATTCTGTACCTGCTTTTGAAAATCTCCCCCTAAATGATTTAGGGTTGCAGTTATTTTCCTCTAGGGTCTTTAGAACTGGTCTTCTTTGAAAAAGAGCTCTACTTGGTAGACAGTTTATGAGCACAAGAGCAGTCAGTGTTGTCTTCTGATTGAGGCCAATTAGTAATGGCAAAGTTTTGTTAGCATCCCATTACCTCATTTAAAAGACATCACAAGGGTCTAATCTAGACCTCATTGTGTTCCTGATCTATATTCTGTTCCAGTATTATTTGTGCAGATTTCCATGTTTAGGTAAATGATAAGCAAATGGTATTTTTTTAGTTAAATGTACCCCATCTCAATATTGGTCCTGTTTGCTAGGGATAAAAGCTGGATGATGAATAATTAAATCCAATCATATATCAGGAAGATAGAGGATATTCCAACTTGATTGCCCTGTGAACAGTTTCTTACCTATGCTTTATTGACAGAGTGTCATCTCAAGTGTCATTATACTTAATAATTCAGAAGAGAGTCTGGCTACTCAATTTTATATTCCTATTTCAGCCTTTAAATTATTGCCCAGTTACACATTCTTCTAGATGATGCAAAGAGCCTGGTCTATTTGCTTTATTTCTTTATATTCTGACTGCAATTTCTTTGTCTTGATGATGCTGAATTGGATAGCTGATGGTGAATTATATAGTTTGAGTAGGACTTAAGGAGCACATAGGCCAGTGCTGGCTCTCTGCCCTAAACTGAATTTAATCCCTTTGTGTTTATACATAGTGCAACCGAGAACTCCGGTTTTAACAGCACTACATTAGGTTCCATTTCTCTGTTTATAAGAAATTCTCTCTCAGGAACTGGTTCCTACCATCAAAATACTTTGTGGGCAGGCACTGATGATATAAAAATGTTCAAGTGTCATTTGTATTTATTTAAAAATATAATAAAAGGTCAACATTCAAATGCATTTAGGGAAGGGTTTTTTTAAATCAAATATTTTTTTATAAAAGTATTCGAAGTGGCTTGAGAAATCCTTCCAAAATAGAAGGAAGACTGAACACAGGAGACCCTAATTTAGACTACTAGAATACAAGACAATGGGGGAAATGGAGTTACACTAGGAATGAACTGGGCTAATTGCCTTTCATATTTTTACATGCTGAACTTCCTACTGGGAGTACGTAACAGGCACACTCATTTCCCTTATGCAGTACTGAGGTAGAGTTTGTCTGTTATATATACATTAGCTTAACAACAGATGGATGTCTAAGCAACACACATCCACCCACATTTTAGTATATCTCTAGAACACTATTTATGAACATTAAAATCCTTACTTCTCTTGGATATTTTTTATGCCAAATTAACTGCTATATTGGTAAAAATTAACAAAACTTAACATGAAAAATAGGTATCAATTTAGCTTCCTCTCCTCCCCCAACATACTGTAGGTCTCTTACAGATTTGAGAACCATGCACCTGGCCTGTACCTCATTTTCTTAACCCCCCCCCCCCCCGCGATGTATTTTACAAAAATATTTACTGCCAAACTATGACTAAAAGAAAGGAATATTCATCTAATTTACTCCAAATCTCTCATTATCTGAAATCTGGTTATGTCCCTCAACATGCATCATTTGTATCAAAAAGTCTGTTGTTCAGCCAAATAAGTTCCACTGCACCCAGCTGTTTGGATAATGATTCTTCTCTCTATATTGCACTTTGCAATTTATTCACTATTTAGAAAAAAATGGATTTTAAGTAATCAACAGTATGGTTTATTTTTGAAATCTGGGAGTGCAATAGATTGTTTAGTATTAAACAGCACATTCATATGCATGAATTTAACCTTTATTATTAAAGTTGGTTGGCAACGTGGTTGTAAGCTAGCAATAATCAGGCTCTTGCAGTGAAGCATGCTACTTTCAGGAGAACAGCATCTAGGTTGTCTTCAGTGCAGAAAGCAGACATATATTTTCAGTTAGACCATATGTAAATTCAGCAAACACATACACAAATTCAAATACCTGTACTCAACTTCAGCTCTCCGGGAAATCTTCAGCTAAGCTACTGAACCATTTTAACAGACTTTTCTACAAAACCAATAGGAAGAGAACTTTCATTCAGATGAAAGTTTTCATTGTCTGAATCATCCCATTCCCAAGATCTCTTCAAGGCATTTAATCATTTAAACGTATTTTGTGTGTGTGTGTGATTGACATTTGTATGGATTAGAAATAGAGGACCTGGTTTCAATTAATTGTAAATAAAATTTAAACATTTTAAATGATAAAGCTTAGATTGAATAAAAGGAACTTCTTTATGAAACCCTTAAAGTGGACAGCCATCTTTAGGCTCTAATCCTGCCATTTGGTTTCCCACATAGCTCTGATTGCAAGGGAGTAGGGCCCTTGCTAGTAAACCAACCCCACCTTATAAATAAGCCATGTGTATTGTACAAAGAGAAAAATAACTGAGGTTTATGTTTTGTGCTTTGATATTACTTACACATAGCATTATTTTGACCTGAGTGCATATATTGAAAAATTAGAGCATGAGAGATTAATTCAGAGCTATTCCATCAAAAGGAGAGACAGTTAATTTTACAACTTAATTTTTTTTTTAGTGCAGAATATCTTGAACTTTTGAATATGATCTTTGTTTCAGCTCATGACTCCAGCAAAGTCTCACCTGCCCTACTAGGTTTACACTGTCAGAGTCTTGGGCCTGTCATATATCATTTAATTCTTATTCTTTTTTTCTCTGTAATACCCTGCTCTGAGAGCAGTAGCTGTTATTTCAGTAGTTGCCCTGCTGAAGCTGGGAAGATAAGCAGCTCTCTTTTGAAGTTGATAAATCAGAAAACTATTTCCCTTGGGGATGCACAATTGCAATCCCCATAGGTTAGAACATCCCCTCTATGAAATTTAGCCAGCCTGAGCTGTAAGAATCCAGAGGACAATGATGAACCCAGGTCTACCATGTATTGTAAGGCAATACATTATCTACTGAGACTGTGAGCTGTTAAAAATTAGTATTTCTTTAATATGATGCTTCAAAATGTCAAGATGCTATTCAACTACGGCCCCTTGATGCCAACTGCTAATTGTGCTGAAAAGGAACTTCTTTTTATACCATAATTTGCAAAATTATCAGGTCTTTGTAATCCAGGTGGTTACTGCCATATTGGTGATGAACCTACTGAACAGTCAGACAAGCAACCCTGCAACATGCTTCTCCCTCTTCCCAACACAGTGCTTCAATAAGGCCCTGATTCTGCATGCTTTGTGCATACAAAGTTTCCACTGACTTAAAAGGGGAGGAATTGGGGACACAAGAATGAGATATCTGGTTTTAAACATCTGGTCATTCTGATTTTTACAGGCTAGTAATGATTAAAAATATAGAAACTGAGAACTTTATATAGGAAAATGAATTAGTTAACCTTTATTTCATTTCTCCAGATTCCCAAACCTGATCGACTTAGAAAAATATCCTTGAGTCTAGTAGACAAATTTACCAAAGGTAAATAGCCCTTTACTCTGACCAATTGGGTCAATATAGATACATATTTTTTTTTAATAACCATTGACTCAATTTCTTAAAGGTTTTGCCAAAGTATATATGATAAACTAATGAAAAGTTATTACTTCTTGAACTAACAAAGCGTGCATATGAGGATAGATTCAAAAGCTTTAAAGGACAAAAAAAGATTAGGGAAAAAACCCTTGATGCAGATATACAGGATAAATAAATTAAAACAATTTTAAGCAAAAAAGATTAATTTAACTATCAAATAACCACATAAAATTGGTCACAGTTTACTTAAATGTGAACCAAAGATGAGCCAAAGCAAGTTCTGTAAACTATCTGTAGTTAAGTTAGAATATTCTATGGCACAAATTTTCACAAAAAAGTTAAGGCAGAGACCAACATTTTATATAAAAATAGCTGGGCAGGTTTCTAAAGAAGGAAATAACCATTTTTTATGATGAGTTTTGTTAACATAAGATTATAAATACCCTTATATATACAGACAAGAGCAATAAAAGTGGATGGAATATTTCACTTGGCATCCATCTTTCAAATAAACCAAGATCATATATCCTGGATCTTAACAGAGGTACTCAAGTTCAAGATTGGTAAATCTTTTTGCTACACATACTGATACATACAATAAAAATGCAATATAAATATTGATTTTCACAGAGAAATTCAGTATTATACTAAATTTACAAAACTTGCCAAATTGGCTCAAAAGGACATCATATTAAGTTAAAGAGAATGAGTTACCTTAACACTTTGTAGGCAAATTAAAATAGCATACCAGCTTATATAGTAACACTTAAACTTTCAGTAAAGTCACCTTTTTCAAACTCTAGCAAAACTAAAGTGGATTCTGTCTTGGCTGAAGATTGTTTAAAACTCTTCATGAGTTCGGCACAGTTTGTGTGCTGAGATTACTTAGGTGTAGTATTATACTGGGCTTTTCAAGGTAGTTTAAGCCTAAACCTAGCAGCATTATTCTGAATTATGAAAGATAAATATAAACAATATTTATATGGATGCGTTCAATTTAATCCAAAAGTATGTCTTGAATATGAGTAACAACAAAAATGATGTGGGAGTTACCTGTTACAACTGATATCTACTTTACAAGTATTGCATTTGGAATTTCCTCAAGTGAAAATGCCTTTGATGGTGTTAATGTGAGTGAATCACATTTAACTTAGTGTTTTATATCTACATGTGTGTACACACAAACACACATAAATGATGTATGTAATAAACTTAGTAAATTGTATTTAATTTCTATTAGAGAGCACAGTTTATCATGACACATTTTCAACGGAGTTTCCATAATTTTATACTTTTCATTTTATAATATTTAAGAACTTCCACCTTCAAAAAGCCAAATTTTCCACTTAAGAGATCCTTCACATTCAGTTTATATCCATGCTTTATTGAATGAAAACCAAAATATTTTTTTTAAAAGTTTGTTAATTTTGTTGATTCAACTGACATGTTTGTTTGCACCTGACTTTCTCCCCACACCTAACACATTTTAAACTTTTTTTAAAAAAAAAAAAAGTCTGCAAACTATGTCATGGGTTGGTGGGAAATTACAAGGGCACTTTTCTTTTTGATGTGAAACTTTTATAGGTGGTTTGGTCTGCACTTGGGGCCAAATGCTGATCCAGTTAAAACTGAGAGCTTTGCCACTGATTATTCTAAGACTAGGATTTGACCCTTTATTGCATGCAAATTAAAAATACTCTCTGTGCAGACAAGTGTAGATGCAAACAAAAACTAAAGATAGACTAGTTTAATCGCATATAGTGATGTACCCGTTAGATTTTAAATCTTACTCTTTTCAGTATGTAGTTGGAATTCATCACTTGGCTGCTCTCCATCACAGAAATTAATTTGTTTTATGTTGGGAAATGTCACATTAGTCCTTTGGCACTGATAGAGCTCTCTAAGTGCAATATCTATTGCCTGCAATAGCTGCACCAAACACATCACAGCTATCTTATTAACAGTATTTGAACCCAGAAGATGGTAACATTTCCAGTGACCCTAACAGATACATGCTATATTTTCTTCCCCATATCGTAGACTCAGACTCTAAGGTCGGGACCATCACGATCATCTAGTCTGACCTCCTGCATATTGCAGGCCACAGAACCTCACCCTCCCACTCCTGAAATAGACCCATAACCTCTGGCTGAGTTACTGAAGCCCTCAAATCATGATTTAAAGACTTCCAAGTTACAGAGAATCCCCCATTTACACTAGTTTAAACCTGAAAGTGACCCATGCCCCATGCTGCAGAGGAAGGCAAAAAACAAACAACAACAACAAAAAAACCCCCAGGGTCTCTGCCAATCTGACCTTGGGGAAAATTCCTTCCGGATCCCAAATATGGCTATCTGTTAGACCCTGAGCACGTGGGGAAGACCCACCAGCCAGACACCTGGGAAAGAATTCTCTGTAGTAACTCAGAGCCGTCCCCATATAGTGACCCATCACCAGCCATTGGAGAAATTTGCTGCTAGCAGTCATGTCATCATTCATTGCTTTCCTTTGTCAAAAGTTTGTGTAGCTTGGAGAGAAAAAAAAGTGAAAACTAAATATATCAAAACTAAAAAGCATAAACCTTAAATGCAACACAAACACTTAACTAAAAATGAGTATAAAGCTGAAGGAAAATATGTCTATTGGAAGTTATTGCCCATTAAAAAGTTAAAAAACAAAGTTCACATTTTTTGATGTGGTCTTAAGGTGGTATTATGTTTCAGAGGTAGTATGTGTAAAATGTAACACGGGATTCTAAAGGACTTATTCACTTAATTCAGTGATACAGTGAAAATGCTTAATATTACCACAGAAATTACCGGAAAGCATTCTCCTTAAAGGAACATTCTTTTAACATTTCTTGATTACAGATTTGCTTTTTTGTTAAATGACTCTTTTTTTGGTATCTTGCTTCCTCTAAGCAGAATGCTAGCCATTTTTGCTCACAGGGAAACAGGCTCTTGGATTTGAGTAAAACTGTGGATTCTGCTTTGGTGAAATGTGGTACAGTGCAATCTGCCAAAGGCTGTTCCAGTCTTCTGGTACAATTTAGTTTTTTGCCCATAACTTTTTTGAGGCTGCAAAATTTGGTCAGCCAGTGTGGTAAAATATTAACTGTCTGGACAAATCAAATGCCAAAAGGTGGCATTGATGCCTTCTGATGAGTAGTTGGTCAGAGATTTTGTTCCATCCGTTTTCTGACTTTGATCAGAAATTTGATAACTGCTTAACTCATGCAGTCTTGGATTTTTAGGCACAGAAAGCAGAACCTCATATTAAAGTTGAAAGAATGCTTCAAAGATGCCAGACCCTCTGTAAGTAAGCCAGCCTATCATATAACTGGTTGTTGCTGACAGATCTGGGCAGTGGAACTGGAGGTAGTAAAGTACAGTACAGTAAACCAAGCTTTTGGTTGTAATGTTAATGTAAATTTTGATTTTTCAGATGTTCTGCTTAATTTTCCATTCATGTGCATTAATTATTTTCTTTCCTCAAGCCATCAGAATCCTGAGAGCGAGAATCTGCTATGGCTAAGTGCCGATGTGAAAGGCAGTGCTATCCAGCTAGTTTTTAAGGGTTAATCCTTACTAATATGGTAACAATAGTACAGTTCTGCTCTTAGATAGGTGACCCGTGTGCAGCAGTAAGTTCCACAATAAGGTTTTCACCACACATATTCTTGCCATATAATTCTGATTGCATAACTGCACTGTTATTTGACACCCATAAAATCTCTTCATTTGGGGGGTAGAGATGATTAACTGCTTCCTAATTTAAGCTGGCACGTTACATTTTTGGTTTATCTCCTTATTTTGCTCCCCACTTTGTCTTTGAAGAGCTGCAAAGCTCTTTTTTTTATTTTTAGTACTGACTTCGGTCACACAAAAGGTACTTTAATATTAAAGTCCAATGCTACTCTCAAAAGTGACTACTTAAGAAAAGGAACATCTTCTTAATAGATCAATTCTCCATGTGTATTTATAGCCATATTTACTTAATTTACTGACTAGAAATATTCATTACTACTTACTCCTGTTAGCACTGCAGGCAATACAGGAAACATTTTTAGGAAATGAAGACCAGCAGTACCTCAAGGGTACAACTTTCCCTAGGTATAGCAAGTTGATGAGCATGAGATATACTTTCATTTCTCCCTAGAGGGAGATAGCACCTTATTGCTGGTTTAAAATGCATGTCTGTTATCAATGCCTTTTTTCACATTAGGCTTTCTCCAAGTAGGATACAATAACTCCTCACTTAACATGCTCTCGCTTAACGCTGTTTCGATATTACGTCCCGGCTCCATTACAGAACATGCTCGTTTAAAGTTGTGCAATGCTCTGCTATAACGTCGTTTGCCACCTGCTTTGTCCATGGCTGGCAGCCCCCCTATCAGCTTCCCTACGCCCTGCCTGCCCCCAACGCCCCCTGCCCACTGGCGGACCCCGCAGATCAGCACCCCCCCCCACCTCCTGCCCGCAGAAATCAGCTGGTTTGCAGCATTCAGGAGGGAGGGGAGAGGAGTGAGGATGCGGCGTGCAGGCTCCCCTCCCTCCTGAACGCTGCAAACCAGCTGATTGCCAGGGGCAGGAGGGAGGCTGCGCGCCAAGTCCTCGCTCCTCTCCCCTCCCTCCTGAATCCCGCAAACCAGCTGATTGCCACGGGCAGGAGGCAGGGGAGGGAGGAGCAAGGACATGGCATGCAGAGTAAAAGGGGAGGAGGTGGCGGGGGGGGGAGAAGAGGCAGGTTAAGGGTGGGGGTTTGGGCGAAGGGGTAGAGTGGGCAGGCTGAGGGTTAGTGTGTCCCATCCCCCCAGAAAAGTTGGTGTCTCTGCTTGCAAGAACAGCAAGAGGAGCAGGAGACAATCCACCCTCTTCCACTCTCTGATTCCACCACCTCAACCAAGCTTTATACTCAGCAATGACGATTGCAATATTGTTTCTTTAAAATTGTTTAAAACTTATACCTGTATTAAATTGCTTGTTTAAAATGTATATAATGCCTTTTGTCTGGCAAAAATTTTTTCCCTGGAACCTAACCCCTCCTATTTACATTAATTCTTATGGGGAAATTGGATTCACTTAACAGTGTTTCGCTTTACGTCACATTTTTCAGGAACATAACTACAATGTTAAGTGAGGAGTTACTGTACACTCTTCTATAATCCCACGTTGCAAAACATGCATCAGGAATAAACAATGTCTGAAGTCATCCCTCACTGACAAAGCAGGAAGTTGATGGAAGGTTCTTCAACTCATGGCACTCTTGCTGTATCTGTTGTTTAACTTTATGATCCAAAGAAGTGAAATGGCTGCTTTTTAATACTTCCTCTGTGGTACCATAGTACCAGCTATGATTATTTCTCCCATTTTTTGTGGAAAAATAAATCCTCCTTGCGATATATAGTGCAGTGGAAGATGAATTAGCATCTACTGTGTTTTCTTTATCTACCTATGAACAAAGGAAATAATTGTAAACCAAAATCCTAAAAATGTCCAAGATCAACAGAGCCATCATTGCTTTCTGTCAGCTGAAGAATACCTAGAATTCATTCAGGAGATGAACATCAAAGTGTTCTCTTCTGGGCATTAGACATAGATCAGCTAGCTATCATGACAAATTTAGCTGGAAGTATGGATGGGACAATATGATGTCATAGGACCAAAATCTGCCCTATCTTCCATGGTCACAATTCCCTATTATTTAAGTCAATAGAAGATGCGCCCATTGAAGTCAGGACTGAACTTGGCCAAGACCATAGCCCTGTGTCTGATTGCAGAACTGGAGAAGCACCTTCCACAAACATTTAATATGAAGAGTGTGTGTGCACCTTCCTAGACAAGCACTGCTCCCCAACCAGATGCCAAAACAAGAGAAAGAGGGCAGCAAATGAAGAATTGGACAGAGACATAGGGGGACTTGCTGATTTCATGCTTACTGATATGAACCTGTGAACTTAATTATTAGATCTAGCTGTCTTTCTGGAGAACAGAACATCAAATCATGAAGCCATGAGACACGTGTGGTGACAGAGCATGGCTGGAATGCAATATTCAGAAATGGCCATTCATGACTTTCAAAGATAATCTGAGTTTTTACCATACTGTACAATAGAAGAGCAAATCTGCTGTTCTGCAGCCTCTGTCCTGTAAATATATTTCCTCAATATTTTTAACTAGCACTGGTAATAACTCACAATTAAGAGTTTTTTGTTTTTCATGTTGCAGGTATTATGGATGAAGGTTATTTTGAGAAGCATGGAGGTACTCAAATAACTGTATAGTACTGCTCTATAGAGCATCTTATTACCTGGGAACATACTTCATATTCAGTATTTCTTCTTGATCATCCTACTGTACGTTGCTGCTGATTGTTTCTGGATGTGAAAGCATGACTTTTATTATAAATGCTCTGTTACCCTATATTGCAGAAAGAGTAAAAGCATATTTTGCTCAAAGGGATGCACTGAGTACAGACTCCAGCCAAGGAGTGTGGCGCTAGGATTTTAGGTGTATATCATGAACCAGGATTCTAGTTTACTGAGTAAAGGTTTGTTTTTGGCACAGTTCATCCAATCTGAACTTGCTGATTTAGTTTGATGTCATGTCAGGAAAAAAGCAAGTCAGAACAATACAAAATTACTAATGGCAGTGATAAAATTCTACTTGGCTACTAGTGTAAAAGGTGAAATTGCAAAAAGATTCATAGACCACAAAATTAAGAATTAGCTTTAAGATGATGCTGCCTTTTGTCATACCATGTCAAGGAGAAGTAACGGAATTAAGGTCCAAGTTGTGGAGCACGAGGGCCAGACACCACATTTTAAATTTCTTCAGTAAAGCTTACTGAAACATGAGGTTTTGTCAGTTGCAGGATCTTCCTATCTAGAGACAGTACAGTTAATAACTCAGAGCAGAAAACCTATCATAAATCACACCTTTTGTCTTAGGGTGTATAGTAATGTAAATTAAATGTATAATATATTTAAATACAGTACAGTGATAGTTTCTCACAGTACTGGTTTGAAATGACTGTCAGATTTAGGGCTGGAAGGTAGTTAATACATTAACACCATATTTATGATAGAATATTGATAGTCCCTCAGAAAAAGTTCTGACAACAGTTTCTTGAACACCTGGGAACAGGAATTCAGTTTAAGAGAGAAGATGGACAGAGGGTGCAAACGCTGCATAGATTTTCTTCTTTTTGGACACTTAAGACTGTTTTTATTTAGAAAGACCAGATTGTTCAACCCTTACTCCTATTATAAATAGTCTCATTAATTTCAGTGGGACTACTCACAGAATAAGGTACCATTCAGCGTAAGGGTGAAAGAATCTAGCTCTCAAACTGGTGTGACCCAAGGTTTTAGTGAGGCCGGTTTGTAAATATTCAGACTAGAAATTACCAAGTTCTAGCTGTATGCCGCAGTACTATGTACCATACTGAACTTATTTGAATGTGTCAGGGTGAATGTATTTATTCAAATAAATTGTGAGATTTAGTATGAATGAACGCTAAGAAAGGATAAGTTAGCAGAGTGGCTAAAGCTATCAGACACACAGTTTAGAAACTTCAGCTAAATTTATTCTTTGTCAGCAGCTGGAGTCTGCTGGCGGAATGACACAATGTATTAAATTGGGCTAATTAGTCAATGAATCACACTGAGGAAATTTGTGGGGCCCAGATTCCAACATTAAAACAGCTTCGGAGGGAGATGGGATGAAAACTGTCCTTGACTGACAGCACTGTTGCAATGAAATGGAGTATAGTTGGTAGAAAATCCACGTAGCTGATTCTTGAATCTTCATGAACCAGAGCCTTTACTGTTCAGGTTTTATAAAATGAAGTGAAATAAAAACATCACTATGACTGTAAAACTCAAAATAATGGTGTAACATTATCTAATCCCATCACTATAGTAAGAATACCAGAAACAGTTGCCTTCTCCAGCAATCAAGAGTTTCCAGTAAAAGCCTAATGGTTTACAACATTTAGGTCTGCTTCTGTACATTAGTAATTTATTGAAGCCAATTAAATTTATTCACTTCATCTTCCAAGTGTTTTTCAGACATTTTTATGAGATAATGGGAGACTCAACAAGTTGCACTTATATACCAATAAGCACTTTAATCTTTTAATTCAGATTTTTTCAGGGGTCCAAGAACAACTCTGCCCATTTGCCATACCAATTTCATTTTTCCATCTGGATTCCCAATTTTCAGTCCACCTACCTGAGTAAGAAGGGGTAAGGGAAAAGGCAATGGTCACAATAAACAGGACTGGCGAGTCTTACATGACAAGCAACGTTGAAGTGTTACCTGGCTGTGTAACTGCGCATTTATTTTCCATTCTTGGATCCCTGCTCAGAATAGATTTTGCTACAAAGCAAGAATTATTTTGGAAAATTATAAATGACCCTAATCAAGGCTGTGATGCTAAAAACTAAAACTTTTTCCCATGTAGCTTTCTCACTTGCCAAAAACAAAGTTCCATATTCCTCATCACCACAAGTTGTAGTCATATCACATCACATTCACCCTTCAGCAAGGTCTGCCTAGTTTACCCAGGTTTTTGTTGACTGAATGATATCAGGTAACAAAATGCAGTTATCTTGAAATGCACACCTGTTAGGCAGTCTAAGCATTGTATATATATATATATATATATATATATATATATATATATTATTTTTCTCCAAAGATCACAAACTGTCCGAGGCATTTTTCTCTGATAAAGACGACAAGCTGAATGAGGTATCATCAGGCTCTGGAGATACATGATTGAAATCCATCTCTTCTAATTCAGGAGGTAAATCTGACAGCAGTGCCTATGTTTAAAAAAAACAAAAAACTTTTTTCAAAATTAGTATTTGGACACATTTTTCAAGTTTCATGTTAACTCATTAAGTACTTTGTATAGTAAAGGATCGCTTGTTATGATTTTTTCACTGATAACGGTGAAATTCCCAGTACTAAAGGAGAAACAGAATGCTGTCCAAAAATGATGTAACCACTGTACTACTGCCAGATAACAAGCTTACTGCTTGCAAGCACAGAGGAAAACAGTGGTATCTCAGCTATAAAATGAAAACATAATAAGTGATGGCAAATTACCATATTTCAAAATAGAAACTACTGTATCCTGAGATGCATCATAGGAGGCTATCCAAAGGTGAACCGCCCACCATCAGTAGTTGGAGGGAAATTCATAATTTAATCTTTTCTTCTTGGGACACAAGAAAAATGCCTTAATATACTGGCAAGTGACTCCTTTCTACTCCTGCAACATCTGTTCATGACAGTGATCTCTTTCCTATTGTAGGTCTTCCATTAACAGTTATACTTTTCTAGTTTGTATGGTATATATCAAGCGTGGGCAAACTTTTTGATCCGAGGGCCACATTGGGGTTGCAAAATTGTATGGAGGGCCGGGTAGGGAAGGCTGTACCTCCCAAAACAGCCTGGCCCCTGCCCCCTATCCGATCCCCACCCACTTCCCGCCCCCTGACTGCCCCCCTCAGAACCGCCAACCCATCCAATCCCCCCTGCTCCTTGTCCCCGACCGCCCCCTCCCAAGACCCCCCCCAACCCCCCCGCTCCCTCTTCCCTGACTGCCCCGACCCCTATCCACACCCCCGCCCCGACAGACTCCTGGGACTCCCATGCCTATCTAACCCCCCCGTTCCCCATCCCCTGACCGCCCCCCCCAGAACCTCCACCCCATCCAACTGCCCCTTGCTCCCTGTCCTTTGACTGCCCCCCAGGACTCCCTGCCCCTTATCCAATCCCCCCGGCCCTGGCTCCCTTACCACAGCCGCACAGCCCGCTGGAGATAGACATGAGGCCCCTCAGGAGCGCGCAGCCCCGCCTCCTTACCATGCCGCTCAGAGCGGCAGGAGCTCACAGCCCCGCTGCTGCAGTGATGCTCAGGAGCGGCGGGCCAGAGCACTGGCGGCGTGGCGCGCTGAGGCTGCGGGGGGACAGCGGGGGAGGGAAGGGGAAGGGAGGAGCCTCCCCGTCCGGGAGCTCAGGGGCCAGGCAGAACGGGCCCATGGGCTAGATGTGGCCTGCAGGCCGTAGTTTGCCCACCCCTGATATATATTTATTTTAGATTTTCTTTGTACCTTAGAGCAAATACATTCAAAGACAAACTAAGGAAGTTTGGCCACTACATTTTTTCCTGAATGAAGACATTTTTAGGATGATTATATTTTACAATACATATGCAGACTTGCTAAATTGTTTCAGTTACAATAAATACTACAAACCATACCCTTTGCCCACAAAGAAAAAGAAACTACATATATTGAAGGATTCCCAGAATGTTTTCATGAAATTAGATCTGTTCTATGGTTTATATGCTGTAACAAATGAATAGCTTGGCTCTGCACTGTTGATTTATAGGTGTGTCCAAAGCAGAAACTATAATTTTTTAAGAAATACTGACAGTTGGCTTATATAAGATAAATGTCTGAACTTACTGTTTAAATTTGGAGTACTTATTTTTATTGTCTATATTTATATTAAGATAGCACCAGTTGGGATTGGGGCCCCATTGTGCTGGGGTCTATACAAACACAGAAGAGACAGTCCCTGCCTTGGAGGGCTTACAGTCTAAAGATTTGCACAGACAGGTATTTTCTTGGGGCCTTGATAGCTCCAGATCTAGGTCATAGGTTATGAAGCCTTTGTAGATTACTGGTTCCAATCCGTCCTTGAATGGTAATGATTAACTGTCATCACCAATTGACAACTGCTTGCTGTTTTTACATGAAATAAATTGGTAGCCTCACTCTAGTCCCTAGTGAATGGGTATCCTCATGATAATTGATACTTGGCATCCTTGTTGGCAGTCTCTATAGAAAATCCAACATTAAATCAGCATGTAGAGATGGTTCCTCCTGAACAAGGTAGAGACACATTTGCAGAGCAATATAGAGGAAGTTTGCCCTGCTGCTGCCAGTGCTATTCCTGTTTTGTGAGTAAACTCATATCAGTTATCAGAATTGCCAATCTTAGCACATTTCACAAATGGGAAATCAAGTGGGAAATTAAAATAAAAAGATAATACTTTAGGATTCAAATTTAACTTTAGTAATTGTTTTTTGCAAAGCATATTCTGTGTATAAGATCACTTACTCCTAATGTAAGTAATATTTAAGTTTTAAGATTACATGGTTTTCATATCACTTTATATCTCTAGTAGAATTTTCAAAAGTTCTGAAGTAATTTAGGAGCTTAAGTCCCATTCTCAAAAGAGGCTGACACTTGAAATTCAATTGGACTTAAGCTCCTAAATCACTTCAGATCTTATGACAATTTTACTCCATATCTTTAATTTCCAGAGGGCAGGTGGGTTGATTCCTTTTTCTGATTGTAAGTTTGACACAAATGTAAATATAAGGGTAAGAGGTTTAAAACGTGTACATAATTCTCTTTTAATATATATCCAGATTTTTGCATCGTTCTGAAAGGAACTGTACTGAATTGCACTGACTTCAAAAGCAGATTGATGTCCAATGTTATTTCTAGTATTACAGTATGTTAAAAATTCATTTGAAAAATGTGATTATTTTAATTCAAAATTACCTCAAGATTTAAATTTTCCAAGTAGGACAATGAATTACTATATTATAATTAATATATAAAAAGGGAATATATAAGACCATCTCTACGGATCTGATCCTACATCATGTGAGTAAGGGATATGGGACTGGGACGTATGTACAATGTCATTAGTAGTTTGCTGTAATTGATGTTTCAGTTTCATAGTTTGACATCTCCAGGACTACAAATTAAGCTTTATTGTACATTGTCAGCTGTGCTCATTCCTTAAATTAAATACTGTAATAAACAAGGAGCATTATTACTTTCAAAGAAGTGTTGATTAGAATGTATAAATTTAGCTTCAAAATGTTGCACTATTTTTTAACATAAAAAACTATGTAATAAGAAGAGATATTGGAGATTTGATATTTTTTGTACAGCAGTATTCATTTACTGTACGTGGACGATCCCCACAACTTACAGTTTGTGACTGGAAAGCTGAACAAGCATACACACTCCCCTGAATCAGTATTCAACCTGTGCACATAAGCCCTGATCCAACAAAGTACCAAAGCATGTGCTTAAAGTGAAGTAATATATTAAAATGTTTTGCTAGATTGGGGCCACAGTTCCACCTAACAAACTGAGGAGGAAATGGTAATGTTTTCATGAATGACTAGAAGAAACCTCACTATCTTATTGGTATCACATTATGTGTTACCACAGAATACCAGATCCTCAGCGGGTATATGTCTGCATTGACATCCCTGGAGACTACACTAGCTTACATCAGCTGAAGATATGGCCTTCCGAAAGCTACTTGACATGGTACAAAAATAATGATTCCTCAGAGCAAACTAAAGAGAGTAGTTAAGGTACTGGCAGGAATTAAGGCGATCTGGTTCTTATTCCTGGCTCTGCCACAGACTTCTTATGTAACCTTGGGCAAGTCGCTTATTGGTCTGGGCCTCAGTTCCCTCTCTGGAAAATGAAGATAATACTTTCGCTCTCTTATCCTTTGCCTGTATTGTCTGTTTAGACCGCAAGATCTCAGGGGCAGGAACAGTCTTACTGTGGGAATGTCTACACTGCAATTAAACACCTGAGGCTGGCTCATGTCGTAAGGCTGTAAAATTGGGGTGTAGACATTTGGGCTCAGGTTGGAGCCCGGGCTGTGGGACCCTCCCCCTCACAGAGTCCCACGAGTGTTTAATTGCAGTGTAGACATACCTTGTGTGTCCATACAGTGTTGATCACCATAGGGCCCCAATCAGAGTTGGGGCCTGTAAGCACTACCATAATATAAATAAGTATGAAAATGACAAAAGAGAAAGGAAAAAAATGTCTGACATAGTTGCTGCCTACTTCTCAGACTTACCTGCTGCTGTTCTTTATCATCTGCTTTGATAGCAAGTATCAAGCTCCTAGTGAATGTCTGTAGTTCAAAATATTTCTGTTTGTGATTCTCCAATTCATTTTCAATGAACCTAACTTCTTCATTCTGAGGGGAAAAAATAGATATTCTCCAAATAATAATTAGTTTTGGATAAAATTATTACATTAAATGTACCTGTATTTAAATAAAAAGGAATAATAATGAGTTTCTTATTGTTATGATAAAAGTAAAATAGGGCAAAACCAAATAATTCTAGAGAATAAAGATTCCCTGTGAAAGTATCATCATGGAAAAATTCCTCAGGCTTAGCACTGTCTGACCTTATTACTTTGGTTTGATAATTAGGCATTAAGACAGAACAAGGCATGTTTTATGAGGCTTTAGAAATTAACACAATTGGGGCTAACTGACTGAGTGATGTCATACTAGGCCTATAATGCCCAGTAAATGCATAGGCCAAACCATTTCTTCTGATCCTATATAAACTCAATTTATTTACTTGGCATATACAATCAATGATGTCCAAGGCACGAAGACCTCCAGGAAGCTGAGTCATTTTGCATATTAAACTCCATGCATAATAGCAATCGCACTACAGACAAAGCATTTCAAGGGTATTATTGTGCACCTCTAGAGCACTTTTAATAAGTACTGTCTTTTGACCCCAGAGAGGAGAATCTTACCTATCACGTTAAAGGAAGTTTCTACCTCTCTCCCTAGCAAAGATAGTCTTGAAAATGTAAATGAACTGTGAGAGACAGACAGCAGCTAGGCTCCACTACTGTCGCAGGAAGCTTGAAATGTAAAGAGGTGAGGGAAAAATCCCTAAAATTCCCTAATTCCATGGCACCCAGAAACACACGTGTTATGTAGAGTCAGTTAAGTTTGTACACCAAAGGATCACCTCAATAACCTTCCTCAAAACCTAAGGCCAGCCATGTAAATAGTGATGCATTCAAGGTAAACTGTTTTGTTTGGAGAATGGGAAGGAAATTTTTTCAAAGGCCCACCCAAAATACTAAAGCTTGTCTGCTTGTTAACTTTCTGAGGTTGGGACTGAGCCAGACACTGCTCATTCAGGCAGTTACTGAGCCACAAGTTGGATCCACTATTGCTGCTCCAGGCACCAATCCTCCAGCTGCTCCAGTAGAGTACAAGGAGAAGAGCTGGGATCAAGCTGGTGCTACACAAAGTGGAGGTCTTGAAGTCTGCCTCTCTTCCACCACTGTTTGCCTGCCATAGTTTGCAGACAGTATCGTAAATGTGATCACAGGATATTAGAGAGAGAGTGTGGGTGAGGTAATACCTTTTATTAGTCCAATCACAGATATTACTTCATCCACTTTGTCTCAGGGCTAGTCTACACTACCCGCCTGATTCGGCGGGTAGTGATTGATGTTCTGGGATCGATTTATCGCGTCTTGTCTAGGCATTCTCCTTTGCAAAGGTCAGGTTATGTGAAGATTATATATAGTTAGCTACCTGTGTTCTGTTTAGATTTTCAAGATTGAGAAAATGGGGTGTCTGCAAAAGGTATCCAAATGATGGCGCTGAACCCCAGTTTTCCACAGGATAACAACAGATACCAATATGCACAAAATACATCACAGCCAGTGCAAGATTTCTCCCATAGGTAGTCTTCAGCCTTCTTTACCACATGTGCCTCAATTCTTTCTGAAAGACTCAGTTTTAGAGATGAGAGGGTAATTTGGTCTCCATGCCAATTTAGCATTTTCTTTTTGCTGTGACTCCCAAGAGATTGTCAGCTTTTGGTAGCAGTTTTTGGCATATAGATTCACATCTGCTAGAAACTGAACTGAGAACATCAAATTATTTTGCA
Source organism: Macrochelys suwanniensis (assembly GCA_033296515.1). NCBI lineage: Eukaryota > Metazoa > Chordata > Testudines > Chelydridae > Macrochelys > Macrochelys suwanniensis. The sequence goes on along the minus strand of CM065783.1, from coordinate 76,268,560 downwards.
ACCATGTTCTTCTCTTCCTACGTTTATTCATTGCCTAGCTAAGAATTTCTGAATGCAAAGTTAATAATAATCCACGCATACACACAATGTGCTTTCACTGTTATGCTATTCATTAAGCTCCTGGGACAAATATGTATAAAACTTCACAATATAGAGCACTTAGAAATAAAGAATTAATAATTAGCACCAGGAAGCATGAATGCTGGTGCCATAAAAGTGATGTTACAAAGTAATTCTTTCAACAAACATTGGCGTTAACATGCCACTAAAATAAACATAGCAAAACATCATTATTTCAGTTAAGGATTCATTACACGTTCTTCTCTTTGAAAAAAATGTAATCCTTCCTAAATTAAAGGAGTGTAGGTAAACTGCATACACTATATATTTCAACAACCAGGCATGACTGTGTTTTTCTTATTGGATGGATAAAATGCAAATCAGAACTCAAGAGTGGCTCTTTTTGATCTAAATTTTTGAAGGTATATCCTAGTTGTTTGGCTCAAACTGTAAATTAATTTGAAAAATCATCTTCTGTGAACATATAAATGTGCAAGTTTGCAGATCTGAGATGTGGAATTGTAGTTTGCTGCAAATACCAGAATTTGTAGCTGTTTTGTACATTCCTCCTGTGCATAACTTATGATGAACAAATTATAAAGTACAACTATTCTGACAGCAAGAAATTAAGGAAATTGTGTTAGCAAGATTTTATTTTTCCTTTACATATTCAATATAAAAAGCCAAATTTTAAAATCATTTAAAATTAGGTCCACACATCTGTTCACATGATCATTTGAGCCTGCAATGATGCATATAAACTAATTTCTACAGAAACTTTCAGGTTTTGGTGGTAACAAATGATTGCATGTGCAAATGTAGAAGTCTAGTTAAAAAGCATCTAAAAACTTTGCCAAAAGCGTGTGCAAAAAAGTTCTGCAGAATAGGCATTCATTTATTTTATTGTATTATTTTAAAAACCTGTGAGATTTAATACTATGTTCTGGACATGAAAGTTTTGTGTACAGATTGGCTATCATTTCACATTAATAAAACCTGTATTTCAGTTAAGCTTAAGTGATAATCAGTTTCCCGTCTATGCCTAACCATCAGGGATGAATTTTCACCAGACCCATTCTTGGTTGGTGCAGCTATTTTTGTATACAAAACACATTTTCCATTAACAAAAATGGACAGTTAAACATTCATTTGCCCTTATGCAAGCCCTAATTGACAAACATTGTGAGCTGACTTTTAGAGGCTTGCCGAAAACTTGGTCCTAACAATACATTTAATATAGTAGCTTAAAGAAAATATTCTCTTTTGGTAGGAAAATCAGCTTACTGGGATTTGTTACTGATGAAAGCTTGCAAGTCAGCTATTTACTCAGGGCTTTGGTCCAGTAAAAGCTAGCATGCATATTTATGCAGAGAACATGTGACCATGAAGACTAATAGTTTATGTCAAAACGTAATAAAAACAAACAAGATTCTGTAGGGCATGCTGTCACAACAAGCCATTCAGTTCAGTGACAAGTGACATTAAGAAAAGGTCATTCCCCATCCATATTCATCCTGCATTGCTCTTACCCTGAACACACTGCCCAGAGGATTCATTTTTGTGCCCCAGATGGTACAATCTATTTTACTTTTTAAAATAATTTATTCTTTTAGAAACAGGTTCTATTCTAATAAAATCTGTATATTTTACAAACAAGGAAGTTACAAATTTGTCAGTTTCACACAGAAAATAAAGTATAAAATGAAACTATGGCAACTCTTACGTGAGCATTAACAAACGTGTAACCTTTACAATTTTGGCAGAAGATCCTGAATGTCAGGGTATCCAGCATTTTTTTCATGTTTCTGTTTCAAAGACAACTCTATATAGTTATTTTATAACCCGAATGGGCAGAAATGTTGTTATACCGTGGTCTACATTATTAAAGCCATTGCTTTCTTGGACCTCCCTGCTTTATTAGAGGACTCTAGCTGTTATGTTGCCTTCCAATTCTGGCAGCATTAGGCTATATATTTAAAATTAAACCCAAAAGATCAGACTCCTGGCACAAAGAATGTTTGTATTTGATGAAAATGCAGATTTCACTTAAAAAGATAAATGAAAAAAAGATGGTATGTTTTAAACGTTATGGTATGTGAGACACCCAGTGGAAGCTGTAAGCTGCTATGAAGGACTGATGATGCAGCTTCTTTCTGTGTTCCTTTCATTTTGCAGAAACAAGGATCCACTGGCTAAGAACCCACAAATAGATGATGGAGCTACTATCACAGCCTGAATGCTGGAACAGAGGCCTTCTTGTGGTTGGGGTGAATTCCACCCTTCCACACTCCTCCCTGTTTGAGCTTTCTGGGTAAAGGGAATGTCTCTCTCAGCATTACAAGATCTCAATCACTTACCTTATAATCCAAAAGAGAGCTCATCTGATCCACTTCAGAATTACTAATCATATCACTTTCTTCATCATCTATAATTTCTATTTTCTGAAATAGAAGTGAAAGGTATTTCATTCAGAAAACTAAACTCTTGAATTTCTAGCTTACTAACAGAAGTCTCTACATTACTCTACTATTAGACCTAAGAAACAATAATTGCACCTCTCAAATTATAATGGAAGGAAGAGTCCTACGTAAATTTCTTTTGCCTATTTACAAATTATTTTGAAATTCTGAGTACCCATTAGATGGCGATCATGCACTCTGCTCACATGCAAAGCTCCAGGGAGGAAGCTACCTGAGACAGTGTACACTCAATGTTAGGACAATGTTGCCATGGTGATTCACTTTGTTTAGTGTGGAGGAGCTAGCTGCTGCCATATTTTTGTTGATTAAATTGCATACTGCATTCTCCTTACAGCCTGCTCAGGTGGCCTTGGGGGAAAATTTATTTCTTCTACAGACTCTTTGTGAGAGATGTCATACCAGCCATGTGGAATGTTTATTCCTCTAGAATCAGAAGGCAAGACAGACACTATGATGAATGACCGCAAACCAAGGAATTTCCTATTGGCAAGTCTCGAGTGGTTTAATTCTTGCCCTTCCATAGAAAACTCTCTCTTTAAAAAAAAAAAAAAAAGGTTTCTCGTCTAGTCTGTTTTAGGACTTTGGCAACAATATTATTATAGCTCCAGGAATTGACCCAGTCTTTTTTAAGTAAAATGATCTGACAGGGATGGGACTCAAGTTTCCTATGCCTCTTCTCCCTCTTCCAGCACCAGTGGAAACAGAGAAATTAGTGGTAGGAAATTAGGGAGTTCAATTATATATTGTGAAAGAAAAATACATTTGTCTCCACCTGTTGAAACTCTGAGTTTAGACATATGGAGACTAAGAGAAGGGTTATCATCCAAGAGGAAGAACATCCTCCTTTTTGTAAACATTCTAAGACAATAACACTGTTAAGGTAAAGAAAGGTTGAGAGTACATATAAGTGATTTATGGGTAAAGGGAGGTGTGTAGGTGAAGGGATCCCTTCCTGGACACCATATGATGTTTCCAGTGAAGGTATAAAGGGGAAATAAGGACAGTAAGGAGATTTTGGGGGGGATAGCAAATAGGGGGTTCCCCCTTTACTTCCTGCAGAAGTCTGCATTAGAAGAACTCTAGTCCTGATCATAACAGTCCCTTCCAATGCTCCACCTCCCATAAGCATTTGGGGGCTTGCTGGGGACCCCTAACATCTACTGCAGGTACTAGTATGTTCTTCGGGAGCCAACCAACTCCTCTCACAACAAATCTCAGGAGACAGGATCAGTTCTAACAAGCTAAACTTGTACTGCCTGCCAGCCGATGAGCCTACATAGGATCTTCAGCCTTCTGAGGAGCCTCTATTGGTTCATCAGGGGGCTGACTGACAATTTTTTCCCCTCCAAACGGATCCTGATAACTATCTGAGCTCCAGCCATCAATCCTGATGCCAATATTCCTTTGTTTGTGGAATTCAGATTGGGGGAGGAGCAGAAAGGCTAGAATCCAGTTTATGACAGAAACTCAATTGTGACTTAACTATGGAGATCTCACACATCACCGATTCTAAGGTATTTAAATTTTACCATAAAAATTAACACATTTTTCCTAAATTCTATAACCTACTGCCCTTTTTATCTGAGTGTTTATTGTTATAACCTTGAAAATGATTTAATCTAAACACTGTTCTATTAAACAGCAATAAAATTGGTTAAATTTATTATACCTTAGCCCACAGAGATTAAATACTGATTGAAATAGTAGAATAAAAACCTGCCCTAACACCATTATCTTCCTCACTGATCCCACACCCTCCAGAAGCCGAGAAATATATTATATATATATATATAGAAACTGCAAACAGTTGAAATTTTTATATATATAAAATTTTTTATTTATATAAATATATATAAATTTCAACTGTTTGCAGTTTCTCTCTTTGATTTATTGGCAAGAATGCCAGCCTCCTATCACAAACTGATTTATATTCATTCCATCTGCTGGAAATCTAATTTAAATATGAATAAAAATAAAAACTACCTCATGGGCACTGTAAAAACCCATAAACGTGACACGCTTTGTTCTGTCATAACACAATTTCAATATCATTCTTCTCACCTCACTGAGTTTTTTCTCAAAAATATAACACATTGGGAAATACCACGTAAGTGCTAAATACTGTCAAAATAAACATTTTTCAACATGAAATATGGTAGTAATACTGTATTGTGATTGAAAGAATTTATGTTTAACACAGGATTAACACTGGCCTTTTACATCTTAATTAGTTCTATGTTTGAAAAGTGTAAAACCCCCAATTTTTCACAGAATTAGGTAAAAACACCCAGATAAAAATCTTACTACTTGACAGAATTAAAAATAAATTGATAGTAAAATTATATGAACCAAATTCATCAACAGCAGAAGTAAGGCTACCTCAGTGTAGTCAATGGAGTTGTACCTAATTACTCAATGGTGAATTTGCCCCTATATTGTCATGCAGTACACTGGGCTTTCCAAGACACAAAATTGTTAAACACATTATAGTGAGACATGTACTGAGGTCTCTGGGGCATCTGGTCTCTGAGGTTCATAGAACATCTCAGGCTAGCTGTAACCAAATAAGGCATCAGTACTGGGAGGAACTCCGTATGGCACCTCTGCAACCACACAGAAGTTCCTTGCTGGATCAGGGCCTAACCATTCAACCTCAATTTAATTGTTTCAGGCCTAGCTAGTACACCAGAACTAAGCAGGACAAAACACTCTTTAAGGACTTCCAAGTGTCCCTATACACAGAGCATAACTCTACTCAGCTCTGGAACATTGTCGCTTCAGTAGAGTGGAAGAATTACTCAGGACTTTGGAGATGAGAGAGACTAGAGCAGGGATCAGCAACCTTTGGCAAGTGGCCCATCAGAGAAATCTGCTAGTGGGCCAGGATGGTTTGTTTACCTGCAGCGTCCCAGGTTCGGCCGATCGCAGCTCCCACTGGCCACAGTTCGCCGTTCCTGGGCAATGGGAGCTGCGGGAAGCCACGGGCCGCAGGGATGTGCTGGCTGCCGCTTCCCGCAGCCCCCATTGGCCTGGAACAGTGGGAGCTGTGATCGGCTGAACCTGCCGACGCTGCAGGTAAACAAACCGTCCTGGCCCGCCAGCGGATTTCCCCGACTGGCTGCATGCCAAAGGTTGCCGATCCCTGGACTAGAATGTAGTAATGCAGTTACACTAAGTAGCCTCCTAAAACACAAGATTTCTACTCATTAAATTATATGGAAAATATTTTTAATTTTTTGATTAAATATGCACAATTCTATCAATAACTGCTTATTTTTAGTATTCAAGTTATAAAACGGGGTTCTTTTTAACAGGACATGAAACTGAAATCTTCACTAACTTAGAATGCCTTTGGAAGACAGTTTGTACAGTAATAATTAAGAAGGTTGAATTGGTAGGATATGGAAAGTGTACATACCACATTATCTGCAGATAATGTATTTTGGTCCTCTTCTTTGTGACCAATTTCTTCATTTTGAATAACTTCACTGGTTTCTTCTGCAGAAATAAATGAGCTATTATATCTTCCTTGGCGTGTTTGCTTTAGTATCGTAATGCTCTTTTTATGGAATTCCTTTAAGATATATTTATGGGGTGATGTCTTATATGACTTTTAAGCCAACGTTTATTTGTAATTAAAAAGATTGCATATTATTAATGTTTGACACAAACATTTCAAATCACATTTATACCAATCACTGCCTGAGAAGAAAGACATTATTTCTGTCAGTTACTCTTCTCCAATATACACCAATTTCTCACTGCTTATAGCTTCAGGCTTGGGTTTTCAAAGGATCTTAAGGGAGTCTGGCACCCAACACCCACTGAATTTCAACAGGAGTTCGGTGTCAAACTCCCTAAGGCTTTGAAAATCCCAGCCTAAAAGATTAGGGGCACATGTGTGTGGGTTTGTCTGCCTTCGTATCTCACTCACATGCATGCATACACCTCCCGTGTTGGTGCACTGGAACCACTAAGCCCTGGTCTACACTACAGAATTATTTTGGTATAACTATGTCGCTCAGGGGTGTGAATAATCCACACCGCTGAGCAATGTACTTATACTGACCTAAGCGGTGGTGTAGAAAGTGTTATGTCAGTGGAAGAGCTTCTCCCACTAACACAGCTACGGCCTCTCACGGAGGTGGAGTTAAACTGATGGGACAGCTCTCTCCTGTCACCTTAGAATGTCTTCATGAGAAGCACTACAGCAGTGCAGCTGCGCCACTGCAAGTTTGTAGTGTATACCTGCCCTGAAATAAATCCTGAAAACTGAAAAAAATACAGAGAGATCAAGATTTGGCCATAGTGAAATCAGTGACAATACTCATTTATTTACTTAATCTCATTTTTGACCTATGCTATTTATTTCCTTTCCATAGGGTTTCCCTCACATAAGGAGAAAAGAATCTCCTCCCGCCCCTCCCCCCACTTTTTTATTGGCCAAAAGTCCCCATTGTTCTAACCTAACACTGGGAACTTATATGGGCAGAGTTACATCTCTCAGGAGTGTGAAAAATCCACACCCCAGAGAGACATAGCTATGCTGACCTAACCCCCAGTGTAGACAGTGCTGGGTCGACAGAAGAATTCTTCCATCAGCCTAGCTACCATGTCTCAGATTACCTATGCCAACAGCAGAACTTTGTATGCCGCTGTAGCGGTTTAAGTGTAGACATACCCTAAAACATTCTGCAGTTTGATTCTGTCCTCCTACACTTTTGATATCTTTCCAATTTTAACATCATCTACAAATCTAATCCTGGCTGAATTTACATCGAAGAACCACTTGAAAGACATTAAATGGTGCTTCTTTGTTTTGTTTAGCTGGGGCTTGTCTACACTTAGAACATTGCAGCAGTACTTCAATGAAGATGTTACCTATGCTGACGGGAGGGGTTCTCTTGTCGGCGTAGGTAATCAAGCCCCCCGAGAGGTGGTAACTAGGTCAATGGGAGATTCTCCTGTTGACCTAGCGCTGCCTATACCCGGAGTTGGGTTGGTTTAACAGCATCACTCATGGGTGTGGATTTTTCACATCCCTGAGCAAAGTAGTTATACCAACCTAATTTTTTAGTGTAGACCAGGGCTTGGTCACAGTATCTCTGGAAATTTAAAGAGAATCCTGGCCAAGGCTACCATTAACAGGAAGGCCCACTGAATGAAGACAGAGTTGCTTCAGCAATGTGAATAAAGAATCTCTTCCAACTACCTGATAGTTTTCAACAATGCAGTGATCCACGGATTCCAGACTTAGAAATCACTGCAACAGATATTGATCTGAGGATTCATGCTGTAAAGCAATGACTATATGCTTATAAGTGTTTTAATGTTGGGAAATAATGTTACAGAAAAGGGGAAAGAGTCTAACTCATTAAACTACATAAGCAAAGTTACAGATTCAAGTACAGGAAATGTCATCCATCAGAGAAGGAACAATTTCTAACTTTGTAATTATACCAAGCCACTTTCATCAGAGTATGTTAAAAACATAGGTCATATAAATTAGCCTTTGATAGTTGCACAGGTTTATTAATTAAGCAAATAGCTTAGTATATTTCAGAAAAGGATTAGATGTTAATATAAAACAAGAACAAACATCTGCAACAATAATATTTAGAACAAAATTAGAAAGGTTATCAATCAATCACTTGTCAGGGCACAAGCCAATTTCCAGCAATTCCACAATATCAGAAAGAAATTCTACCAACTGTTTTTATATTGTATACCGAGGTGTATTAAGCAAGATTTCTTGCCTTTCTTGGTGGCATCTGGCTTTGACGATTTTTAAACAGAACAGCTGATTGGATGGCTCGTTGGTTTGTACCTGTATAGCAATCCCTATATTCCCAGTTAATTCATACTGTTCTAATTGCAGAGACATACATTCACAGTAACTATGTATCTGTGCAAGGTAGCTGCTTCAGTTCAGGAAGCCTCATAGCTCCTTTGGGGCCCTGAATCACAAGAGCTACAAAATCCTATTGCAGTGCCCAAGGTCATTGTGGAAAACAAGGGAGACATCTGTATTACTTTATATAAATAGTATATGTATCTCAGTTTTACCAGTTGGATATTTAATTTGCTCATAGACTTTTGTTGTTTTAACTCACTTCTCTGACTGCAATGTAGCATTAATATTTTGTTTTGATGAAGCTGTTTTGTGTCACTTTAATCGCCTGCTTGTCACAGGCTTCTGGAGAAAGTTCTTGTAGGTGCTGAAAACAGTTGAGCCTGTCAATTTACCACTGATGGTAAACAGTTGGGCTGCAGCCCAGAGATCTAGTCTAAGAGTGGTAGGACCAAATGGTTTCACCCAAAGAAGGATGAAGGAAACAAAAGCTGTCACCAGAGGGGTGCACATGAGGGGGACTGAAAAGGGATCTAAAGCGTAGCTTGCCCTGTAATCACAACAGTCACCATTTGCTTAGTTTGACTAGTGAATCCAAATTTCCAATATGCAGAACCAGTTCTTCAACTAGTGTAAAATTGGCATAGCTCACTGACCTCAGAACTGCACCAATTTACACCCAATGTTGATATAACTAATGTAGTATGGACAAAAGGGCCAGTTAATGTTACTAGTGAACCCTAATGTTTTCCATTTTCTGATTTTGATAAAGTATATAACCTTAATTTTGCATCAAGTCATGGTTTTGACTGTTTTTTCATCAGTTACTTTTAAAGAGTAGCAGCCCTCACCAACCTCATTCCACTTATTTCACTTACCTAGTTAGTTCTTTCACTCCTGGGGGAATTTTGCACCACTGCACATGCGCATAATTCATGTGCCACACATTTTTTTTTGGTTTTGGCAGAAAATAGCTTCTGCTGGAAAGTTATTGAAGTTCTGCCTTTTGCCCACTAGAGAGCGCTATGGCGCTAGACCAGAGCAGCCTCAGCACAGCAGAAAATAACTTTGGCTGTTAAGTTGCAGCAGTTTGGCCTTTTTCCCCACCAAGGGGTGCTCTGACGCTGGAACAGAGCCACCACTCCTGACCAGCTAGGGAAGAGAAAGAGCCCGTAGTACCTTCTTCACAGTGCAGGGCCACAAGGGTGAGGGAGGTGCAGGGCCACATGAGAATGGGGGAGGGAGTGCAGGGCCACATAGGGACAGGGGGTTGGCTGAGTGGGGACACAGGCACACATGGGAATGGGGGGAGGGAGTCCAGTGCCACATGGGGATGGGGGAGTGGGTGTCTGAGTGGGGGTGGAGGGACACATTTGGACAGGGGGTGCAAAGACACATGGGGGTGCAGGGACACACAGACGGGGCAGATGTGCCTGACTGATTGGGAAAGACTAGGGGTCAGCCAAGGTCTGCATGGGGGAAGCTCCCTAACAAACCCTCCCTGCTCCCCTCAAAAATCTGTTCCATACTTTTCCCACCCGTACCCAACAACCCCAAGTTCACACCCAGGCTCCTTCCCAGCAATTACACTTCCCTCTCCCTCTGTTCCTCTGTAACCCCTGACTCCCCCAAGCCTTTGCACTGCTTTTGAGGGGTGCAGGAAATATGGTTCTGTATTGTAGTTTAAATGAATTATTATTCAGAGTTCTGTATTAATATGCTTAGTAAGGAATCTATTTATCAAAGAACATTTCCTGAATCTTTTTTGTCATCTGTATTGTTATAGACATACTTGCCGACAGGTATTTTGAAATAAATGACCAAAAATTATTGAAACTGGTGTGACTGTGTTATTTTGACAAATAAAATATGCAGAATTTTGCAGAATATTAAAATATTGTGCGCAGAATTTTTAATTTTTTGGTGCAGAATTCCTCCAGGAGTAGTTCTTTTCAACTCTCTGAAAGTCCTTTTGGAAACTAGAGTTATATTTTCCAAAGAAGTTAAAAGGGTGATTACACAGCTCTGACAAAACAGCTGTTGCATGTAATTCTGGACTACTTATCTTCTCCAGGAGTGTCAGCTCTTTTTTCAAGCCCTCACTGATATAATTAGCCTCTCATAAAGTCTTTATTATGGGGTTAGCAGACTGGAGACAAAGTTAAGTGACAGTCAGTGACAATAGAAAAAATGTTTGCGACCCAACAATAAAACTGAAATAATCATTTTGGCATACAAATAGATTGCAGTTTTAAGGATTATCAGAGTTAAGTCCACTACTGTATCTTGGGGCTAGTCTACACTACCCACCGATTCGGCAGGTAGCAATCGATCTTTTGGGGATCGATTTTTCGCGTCTAATCTAGACGCGATAAATCGATCCCAGAACGCGCTCCCGTCGACACCGGTAATCCACCCCAATGCGAGGCGGAAGCGGAGTCGATGGGGGAGCGCCAGCCTTCGACATTGCAGCGTCCTCACAGCGAGGTAAGTCGAGTGAGGTACATCAACTTCAGCTACTGTCAGGGTTCCCTCCCCACTTTAAACTCTAGGGTAAAGACGTGGGGACCCGCATGAAGAACCCCTAAGCTTAGTTTTACCAGCTTAGGTTAAAACCCCCAAGGTACAAAATTCCCTGCACCCTGAGAAATGCTTTTTTCGCTGCCACCATCAAGTGGGTCTGAGCAGGAATCCAGGAATCACTTGAACTTCCTTTCCCCCCAAATACCCCCTCAAGCTCGGAGCCCCCTTTCCTGGGAAGCTTGAGAATAATCCCTTAACCAATTGGTTACACAGTGATCTAAAAAAACCCACCCCCGGGGGTTTAACACCATAGAAAACAGTCAGCTTCTTAAAAGAAGGATTTTATTAAAAATAAAGAAGGTAAAACCATCTCTGTAAAATCAGGATGGTAACTATTTTACAGGGCACTCAATTTCCAAACTCAGACAGATTCCCCCCTCTGGACAAAACCTTAAAGTTACAGAAAAACAGGAATAACCCTTCCCTCTCCCACAGGGAATGTATCACCAAGCAAAATAAACAGAAATCTACTCGCAGTCCTGACAACACTTACTTTAGAAAAGTGAGGTTTGGTGAGGAGACTGGTTTTTTGTAGGTTCTTTCTGTCTTCCAAGATCACTCTCTCAGACAAAGCCACACACCAAGCTTTTTCCCCCTCCCAAGATTTGAAAGTATCTTGTCCCCTTATTGGTCAGATGCCAGCCAGGTCAGGTGTCAGTCTGGCTACCTGCATTTCTTAACCCTTTACTGGTCAGAGGATCTTATAGCACTGCATCAGACCCTCTCCCCCTTCCCTTTATATTTATGACAGCTATGTTATTCACGTAGCTGAAGTTGCGTACCTTACATCGACCCCCCCCCACACACACACACATAGTGTAGACCTGCCCTAAGGGTTTAGTTGCAATTTAGTCCAACAGGTTTTCCACAGACTTGGGGAAGGTCTAATAAAATAGTTTACTTATTCTTAATGAATCCACTTTAATTTTCCATAAAGGTTCTCTTTACTGCCTCCTAACCAATTTTGAACTACTTTCTGGGTTGTGGCTGGTAGGAAAATAATCTTTATGTTGAATATAAAAATCTCTTTCATTTTTGTTACTAAGGAAATCCTGTGTTTGTCCATAGCTCCATAAGCTTTATTATAATCATATTCTCCTTGCCCGGATCCCTTACAGCTCTGTGTTCAGCTTCAAAAGGCCTAGCTCAATGAATATTGAGTCATCCTTCACTTTATTTGGCATAACATTCACTTTTTTTTTTTTTTTTTTTTTTTAAACAAACATCCTACTGGACCAGTTCCTTCTCCCTCAGGCAAGTCAAGGATTCTCATACTTTGGCATCTTCCTTGGATTTCAATCAGTTCTACTCAATTCTGTATCATCTTATTCTATTTATAGTTGAATTTGACAAAGACATCACAAGTTTGTCCCGGACAGTTCTCAATGTCTCTAACTCTTTTCTCTATACCATTCAAACAAATTGACAAGATCATATGTGGCATACAAACCTGTAACAGTGTGCACTAAAACAGACTTCCTTTTAGTTTAGCGAGCCCAGGGCTTATTGATCACTTCTAATCAGAAGTGCTGGGAGCAATTAGTTCAACTTTTGAAGCCAGTGAAACGTGCAAAGGTGGCAGTTCATCTCCTTTAGGGCCCAGAGTTTTAATTTTAAAAAGGGACACAGACGACTGGCTTTGCTCATTCTATTCTGTGAGTCAGAGAAAATGAGTTGATCGTCTAATTCCCATTTAACACTGAAACTCATGAAATTGCAGGGGTGGGAACGAACACACACACACACACACACACACACTCACTCTCTCTCCCTCCCCCCCCCCCCTCCAAACAGTCCAGTGATACTGACTCTGCTGCCTACTTCTCTGCATTTTACCAAGCTGTTTAAAGAGGCTTTAATACTATTGTAGGTTTGTTTGGACTAGACTGTTTTGGTTGTGTTGTAACTCTAGTTAAACAACATGATTGTGTATTTGAGTTGATCTAGAGCAGTGATTCTCAACCTGCTTGCAGCCCAGTCACCACACAGCTGTGGCCCACAAGACAGATCAGGGCGGTAACTAGGGCGGAGCAGGAGGGGAACCCGCCCCAGGCACAGAGCCAGTAGAAGGGGCATACAAAAATGGGGTAGTGCAGGATTAGGCCCAGCATCAACCCCATCCTGCAGGATGGGGCCCAGCAGCATTGGCAAGAGGCCAGAGTGCTCAGCGCCCCCCGGACTCTGCAAGATCACAGATTCATTGATCCCAGTTAGAGCAGGCTCCCCAGCACTACGACCCAGGGCTGGATTACCCAATAGGCAGATTAAGCACATACTTAGGGCACCAGCAAAGCAGGGGGCACCAAAAAAAACATATTTTTTTTAAAATTTGATATTTGATATTTCAAAAAAAGCATCGAAGTAGTCATCATGGGAAAAATCAGAACTTTGTTAGACTTCCTTACACTCCACTACACACTCTGACCCCGTTTTTCTGTTCTCATTTTATTACTTATCCCCACCTAAACCAGGGGGGGTGTCCTACTATCGTATATCGAAATAATGCAAGGAAATCAGATCCTGTCATGTATTGCAATAAATTTATGTTTTATTATTAATATATTCCTCGGAGTTATATGTACTTGATTCGTTTATTTCTTTCATATAAATATATATATACACACACACACACACACAAATAGTGTAAGTTGTGTAATTTTGTTTTTTTTTTAATTTGTTTTACATATGGGGGGGGGGGGGGGGGCACCATAATCTTTTCAGTGCTGAGGGCCTCTAAAGGTCTTAATCCGGCCCTGCTAGGACCACAGTGGAAGGCGGGTAAGGCAGGCTGGGCAGCTGACCTACTGCTGAGGTAGGAGACCAGCCTGTGCAGGGAGGAGGATGCAGGGGGGTAGCATCGCCAGGAGGGGGGTGCAGCTGGTGCATGGGGGACAGACTCTAGCTTGGGCTCTGCTGGCTGGGAGCAGTCCCTGGATGGGGGGCTAGGATGAGTGCTGGGAAGCAGTCCTTGAGGGGGCTGGGTGGGGGACTGGATGAAGGAGGGAACAGTCCCGGGGGGTGGGGGACGCAGTCAGCACGGGACAGGGCACCCTGTCTCTGCAGCGCAGGCATGCGCGTGTGCCAGTCAAGTGTTGGGGGGTGGAGGGGAAGAAGGTCTGGACGCTGGGGGCACAGTCCCAGGTGGGCTGGGTGATGGGGAGGCATTCCCTGGCTGGGGATTCAATGTGGGGAGGGCTGGGGGCAGTCCCTAGATGGGGGGCTGGGGTCATGGGGGGGGAGGGAAGTCCCTGGCGGGGGGGGGGGGGGGTCGCCATCTTTGCAGGCAGGCTCCACAGCTGTGCTGCCAGCAGCAGCGAGGAAATGAGGGTGGCAATACACCACACCATGCCACCCTTACAGTAAATTAATTCATTTTAACAGTTAATGTTTCGCTAATTTAAAATGCTCTTGGTAAACATTTGCCAGTGTTGAAATGAAAGGTCCTATATCAGTTTGAATCATACCGCTGTCATATAACAAATATTAAACCTTATTTATTTATTTTTTAGATCTACAGGTAGTCTATTTAGTGTGTGGATGTGGCCCACATAACACACAGAGAGCTGCATATGCGGCCCACAATGGTAAATAGGTTGAGAACCACTGATCAAGAGGAACTGACAGGTCTACTTATTTTAGTGTTTTAGAAAAAAATAGAGTGCTCAGGGAGCTGAATGGGTGCTCTTATTACAATTTGTATAAATTTACATAATAGCTCTCAAACTTGCCTCTGCCACCTTGGCAAGGATAATGCCAAATGACTGTACTTTTAAAAATACTGGTTTGAGTTTCAGAAGGCTGTTCATTTCATAGGTAAGAAAAGCAACTGTTTCAAACACTTCTGAACGTACACACCAGAGAGGGATGAAAAGCACACAAATTGCAAAATATAATTAACAAAACAGTAGCAATTCAGTTTCAAATACCTTGTGAACTTCCTTCAGATAAGCAGATTGATACTTCATCATTCCTATCATTATCGTCTCCCACTTCAGTAGCAGTTTCCTCTCCTGGAGTAAGTGCTGATTTAGCACCAGATTCAGGATGGTCACAGAAATCAGCAGGGCCTCCTCTAGGGGGTGGGACTTCAATCCCCATTAAACGATATTTTCGTCTTCTATTCCCAATCCAGGTCTTGTAGAGAGAAATACAAATGGATGATATCAGAAATAGTAACAAAAGTCACAGTCCTAAAACCAAGAGTAATGAACATTTCTGAGTGACAGGGAAAAGGCAAGATCCTTGGCCCAATTTCCCCTGCACTACCACATGCTCGTGGAACAAAGCAGCCCAAAACCCAGTGGAGCTGGCCACCTTGGGATTTCCCACAGCATATTGTAAATCCTCCAGGGGTACAGCTCTCTCTCATTCTCCTCCACGAAGAGGACATAGCCAGAGAAAACTGGGCAGAGCCAGAGCACCACTATGCTTTGGCTTTCCACTGTTGTAAGAATAGCCTTTAGGAGGAGTTGTCAGTCAAAATGCACAGGGAGGTTGTGGAATCTCCACCACTGGAGATTTTTAAGAGCAGGTTAGATAAACAACTCTTAGAAATGGTCTAGATAATACTTAGTCCTGCCTTGAGTGCAGGGAACTGGACTAGATGACCTCTTGAGGTCCCTTCCAGTCTAATAATTCTATGTATGTTAAGAGCAACCTTTAGGCCACTACAAACTATGCAGGAACCTGGGGCAGCCTCAGGGTCAAGTAATCTTAAAGATGATTTAGAATCAGACAACACAACCTTACATTCCTTTCACAGAATCCAAGTCACCACACCTCTCAACAGTTAAAGATTTACACTTAAAAGTATACAAGTATGACCATATAGCTTGTAATAAACATGCTTATTCTTTTTCCTAAATTACATACGAAAACTTTAAAAGAACATTATTTAGATTGCAAAGTCAAGCATTCAGCATTTTAAAATGCCATAATTAAGGTTGCCTGTGGCTTCTTGTCTGATCTGTCTTTTCCCTCCCCACCCACATTGGCTCTGACCCAGGCTCTGCATCCAATGTTGGTCATCCCTTTACAACCCCTCCCTATCTCCAGGTCCCAGTCTCTTCCTAGCCAATCTCGCCTCACCTCCACTCTTCCCCAAACTGGTTCCTCGTCCCAGTCTCCTTGCCCAACCAGTCCCAGCTTCTCCTCGAGCTCCCAGTCTTGGTCTCCACACCCAGCCAGTCCCTGTTTCTTGCCCCTCCAGTCCCAACCAAACTTCTTGTTCCAATCCACTCCACTCCACTCTTCTTCCCCTCCAAAGTCTGGCTTTTTGCTTCCTCTGTATTCAAATCAGGCAACTTCATCCTCCGTGCTACTGGGGTGTCATCAGGGGAGCCACTAAAAGTACAGGAGACACAAGGTCTCTGGGATCAGTTCCCATGCCCAGCCCCACCCTGACTTTGGGATGGCATAGGCAGAGTCTGGTCAGATGTATGAGCTGTGAGGGAATGGAGCATGCACAGTTGCTTTGTGCGGATGGCATATGCAGAGTCTGGTCAGCACTAGGAGCTGAGAGGCACTATAACATGCTCAGTGAAGATGGAATCTTCAGATATTTTTAGCAACTATATTCAAATTGTCTCTAATGAGCATGTGCAAATTGGGATTTTCTTCAAAGGTTTATAATTTGGCCAAAATTGGGCAGATTTTCACAGAGATGGAAAAGTCACATCCCCTCATAAATTTAGAGTCCTGGCTCCAAAGCATGGGGGTACTAAAGCTTAAAAAAAAAAGTTGCCGGAATTTTTTAACATTGGCAAAACAATTTATTTTTCCTTGCTTTCTTCTCAGAAATAGCTCAAATGTTTTGGCTGAAATTAATTTAAAAAAAAAAAAAAAAAAAAAAAAAGCCTGAAGAAGACACCCAGCATAGAAAATTTGAGTCCAAAGTGTTAAAGTTTTATAAAGATATAAGAAACGGAAAAGAGGGTCTTATAATGCAAAGTGTCAGGCAACTTTAATAACAGACAGGGATACCAGCTTTACCTACAAGACCGTGCCATACTGTGTGTAGCTTTTTTCAAAATCAATTACTTTTGAAACAAAATTACTTTAAAAAGTTCAAACTGGTTACTCTTCACATTGTTTCTGATGATCCCTTGCTCTTGGATAATATGACCTGTCCTCTAATCTACATTTTCATAATAAAGAATGTACAATAGTTCCAACAATGGGCAAATTAGAGAATTTTAAACACAGTGACTATAATTTGAAGTTAAGGACTTTCTCATAAAATAAGTTGCCATATCTTTAACTTCCTTATGCTTATGGCAGCAATGCATGGTGCTAACTATTGTAGGGTTTCTGCAACATTACCACAATTTATCTTTCCTTTATTTAAGAGTGAGTCTGCCTCTTTATTCTCTTCCACAGTGAATTACTGAAAAAAATCCAGCAAGAAGTTATTGGAACATATGGACAAGGCAGACTGTTTATTTTTCTTTTTGATGTGTCATTTCTGCTTTCAAAATTCTGCCAAAATAGAACCGGGCATTCACTACTGTATGTTGAACATGCCCTTTGAAATACACGTATCCACTTCTGTAGCATCCAAAGTTAAAATTAGAAAAGAATATATATGCCATGTATTTGCAGGCTTTCCTATAGCAAACAACTATAATGAATATTTTGGAGCAGTGCATTGAGAAATGCATCTAAATATTGTGACGGGGCAAGGCCAGAGGGCTATAGGAAAGTGGTAAGGAACCAGTCTGTTCCTATTGGGATCCGGGAAGTGGGCGGGCAAAGCCCGCCCACTGCTAAAGGATCCCCCCCTTCAGCCTAAGGGGAGGGATCCACAGGACCTGGATGCCAAGTGATTCCAGGGGACAAAAAATGAAAAAACAGGGACGGGAGTGCGGTCAAAGGGTCAAACAAAGCGAACCAGATGGGGACACCGAGCAGAGAACCCCGGACAGCGCCCACTGCTCCTCAAAGGTGTCAAGGGAGCCAGTGGACGCTGCCCAGAGGAACTCTGCCCGGATGCGTGAACGAACAGAGGATCGAAAATAGGCCCCACAGTCACAGGAGCCTCCATCGGCCAACCTCCCCACCCTGGTCTTGTAGATGGCCAGTTTAGCTAGGGCCAGGAGGAGGTTGACCAGGAGGTCCCGTGACTTCGTGGGGCCGCGGATTGGAAGTGCATAAATAAAAAGGTGAGGGGAAAAGTGCAACCAAAACCTCAACAAAATGTCTAAGAGGAGCCGGAACAGGGGCTGCAGCCTGGCGCACTCCAGATAAATGTGAGCCAGGGTCTCCCTCATGCCGCAAAAGGGACATGTGTCGGGGATTGGGGTGAACCGCGCCAAGTACACGCCTGTGCTCACGGCTCCGTGAAGGAGCCGCCAACTGACATCCCCGGCGGGCCTTGGGACTAAGGAGGAGTAAAGGCTGGCCCACCGGGGCTTCTCACCCTCTAGAGGTGGCAGGAGGTCCCGCCATTTCATATCGGGGCGGGACGTGAGGGTGAGGAGATGAAGGGTGTGGAGCACGAGCGTGCATAGATGTTTCCTTGGCGCGGTCTGGAAGCGGACCGGCTGCAGTTCGTGCAGCCGGCTCACCGTGAAGGGACAGGGGACCCGGTTGGGTCCATGGAGCAGGGGCCCAATAAAAAGGTCCGGAGGGCTTGGGGTGAAGAGAGGGCGGGGCGTACCCTCTCGCAGGACCCAGTCGAGATAAACCCGAGCAGCGGGCGACAAAGCAGCCTTCACCTCCTGAAGTACGCGCCGGGGAGTACGAGGTCTGGAGAGCCCCATGCGCTGAGCGAGCGTCAGGGGATCCAGCCAGTCTCCCCGGTCGTAGTCCAGGAGGTCTCCGACCCTAGTGACTTCTGCCAGGACCAACCTCTGGCGCACCGAGGGGGACTCCGCCACCTGCACACGGAGCTGGGGGTTGTGTAGCAGGGGCTCCGCGAGGAGATCTGCCCCCTCGGTGGCCGCCACGGACCTGGTCGCTGAGAATAGCTTCCAGGTCTGGAGGAGGTCCTGGTAGAAGACCGGCAGCCCGTAGAGGTCTCGCGGAAGACCTCTTGGATGAAGATAAAGGAGCTGCCGGTCATATCGGAGCCCTCGGAAACGGCGTAGGAAGGCGTGCGCCAATACGCTCCACGCCAGACTACCTGCACCATAAAGAAGCCTCTGCAGGGCCTGGAGACGGAAGACATGGACCTGAGTGAGTGGACACTTCAGGCCCTGCCCACCCTCCTGCAGAGGAAGATGGAGAACCCCTGCAGAGACCCAGTGCAGTCCTGACCAAAAGAACTCCAGAATCGACGTCCGGAGGTTGGCCAGGAAACCCGGGGCCGGGACCAGGGTGTTGAGCCGGTACCAGAGCATGGACAGGACTAATTGATTGATTACCAGTGCTCTCCCTCGAAAGGAGAGGCACCGGAGCAGTCCTGTCCATTTCCGGATCCGCTCTATCACCCTGCCCTCTAAACCTTGCCAGTTCTCCGGCGGGGATGGATGCGTGGCAGAAAGGTAAACACCGAGATAGAGCAGCGGACCCGTGCTCCACCTGATGGCCTGAAGCGCGGGTGGGAGGGAGCTCGCCTGCCACCCATCCCCTACCACCAGGCCAGAGCTCTTGACCCAGTTGACCTGGGCAGAGGAGGCCGCCGAGTAGATCGTCTGGCAAGCCTCCACCCGCACCAAGTCGCCCGGGTCCTGGACCATGAGGAGCACATCGTCGGCGTATGCCGACAGGACCAGCCGCAGCTCCGGCTCTCGGAGCACCAACCCCGTCAACCTCCTGCGGAGGAGACAGAGGAAGGGCTCGATCGCCAGAGCGTACAGCTGGCCCGAGAGGGGGCACCCCTGCCGTACTCCTTGCCCGAAGCTGACCGGCTCGGTCAGGGTCCAGTTGAGCCTGACCAGACACTCTGCGGAGGCGTACAGCACCTGGAGAAAATCCACAAACTGGGGCCCAAAGCCAAACGCTCGCAGAGTGCTCAGGAGGTACCCGTGATCCACCCTGTCGAACGCCTTCTCCTGATCCAGAGACAGAAGGGCGAACGACAGACCACCCTACACCCAAGCTCCAAGAGATCCCGGACCAGATACAGGTTGTCGAGTATGGTGCGGCCCGGAACGGTGTAGGTCTGGTCTGGGTGGACCACGTCCGCCAGCACGGACCCAAGCCGCAGCGAGATGGCCTTTGCTACGACTTTATAGTCCGTGCTGAGGAGCGAGACGGGACGCCAATTCCGTAAATCGCGGAGGTCCCCCTTCTTCGGCAATAAGGCGAGCACGGCTCGCCTGCACGAAAGAGGGAGGACCCCGCCCTGTAAGGACTCGGCCCAGACGGTGACAAGGTCTGGGCCGAGGACGTCCCAGAACACGCAGTAGAACTCCACGGTCAGCCCGTCCAGTCCCGGAGATTTATTAGTTGGCATGCGACGGAGGGCTTCCGAGAACTCGGCCAGAGTGAGAGGCAGCTCTAGCCAGTCTCGGTCACCCGTGCTGACCGTAGGGAGTTCGTCCCAGAGCACTCTGCAAGCGTTAGGATCGGTCGGATCCGGGGAGAAAAGGCTCGCGTAGAAGGCCTTGGCCCTCCCGCACATCTCCACCGGATCCGTGAGGGGGGTGCCATCTTCTGCGAGGAGACAGGTGACGTGTTTCTTAGCCCCCCTCTTTTTCTCCAGGGCGTAGAAGAAGCGGGAGCCGCGATCCATCTCCCGAAGGAGACGGATGCAGGATCGAATGAAGGCGCCCCGGGCCCGATGATCTTCGAGTTCCCGGAGCTCCTCCCGCTTCTCCCGGCACGCCCCACAGAGGGATGGATCCTCAGGGCTGGCGGCCAGACGCCTCTCCAGCTCTAAGACCTCCCGTTCCAACTGCCCTATCGTCGCATCCCTCCGTCGGCTGGCGCCCCGGGTGTAGTCACGGCAGAAGAGCCGGGCGCGTACCTTCCCTAGATCCCACCATCGCCGCGCTGAGGGAAAGGCGTGCCGTTGCCCTCGCCAGGCCAGCCAGAACTCCCGGAAGGACGCCACGAAACCCACATCCTCCAGCAAACTGTTATTAAAATGCCAATAGGCCGGCCCCGGCCTCTCCGCGCAGAGAGAGGCCGTCACGGTAGCGAGATGATGATCAGAGAACGGGGCCAGCCGGACACTGGAGGAGTGGGCCCGCGAAAGGTGAAAACGTGATAAATAGACGCGGTCCAACCGGGAGTGGTGCGACCGATGGGCCTCCACCCGGACAAAGGTGAAGGTTGAGCTGTCGTCCGGGTGGTGGTCGCGCCAGACGTCCACCAGGGAGTGATGTTCGACAATCTCCCTGAGGACGTCCGCGGCGGCCGGGCACTGCTCGATCCCCGAGCAGTCCCGTTTCTCAAGGGTGTTGTTAAAGTCCCCGCCCAGGACCAGGCACTCGCGAGGATCCAAGGTGCCGAGGAAGGTGGATGCCTGCTGATAGAAACGAAGTTGTTCCGGGCCCGGTGTCGGGGCATAGATGTTGATGAGATTGACCACGAGCCCCTCCATACGGACCCGTAGGTGCAGCAGGCGGCCCGGCACAGCCTCGGCAACCCCCAGCACCTCAGGCCGTAGGTCGGGGGAGAACAAGGTCGCCACTCCAGCCTGGCGAACAGAGAGATGGCTGAAGTAGACTCTGTCCCCCCATTCCAGCCTCCAGCTGTCTTCAGCGGCTGGATCTGTATGGGTCTCCTGCAGGAATACTACAGAGTACCCCCCCTCCCGAAGGAAGGAGAGCACCTGGCTCCTGCGGAGACCCATCCTACAGCCCCGGGTGTTCAATGTTGCGAAGAGGAGAGATGCCATGAGGAGGGCTGGAGGGGATCCTTGCTGGCAGAGTCACTCACGGCCCCCCAGGCGAGTAGTGAGTCACGGAAAAGGCGGACCCGTTGGTAGGCCGTGGCGGCCTGCTTCCCAGTCCCTTTGCCCTCCCCCATGAGGGCCCTCGCGGCCCGGAGGATTTGGTGGAAATCCCCCCATCGCTGGAGAGCGAGCTGTACTTTGTTGCGGGAGCCCCGGACGCCCTCCAGGAACTCCCGCAGCTCCTCTCGCAGCGTATTGGGGGCCGGGGTTACTGGCTCCCGGCTATCGAAAGAAGGGGCCCCTGACACAGCCCTATGGCCCACCAAAACAGACAGGCAAGGGGCGGACCCTCGACGCAGCTCCTGCTGGGCCGGCACCTTAGGGCCCAACCCGAAATTCGGCTTAGTTGGGGGAGGTGGCGGAGGGAGAAGAGCAGCCTCTGGTGGGTCGGGACGAGGAAATACTGGAGCCGCTCCCTGGGGGTCATCCTCCGAGTAGGGGAGGGAGACAGCCCCAGGGGCGGCAGTGTCATCATGGGAGGTGTAGGAGATTGGGATGGCATCAGGGGCGGGGCAGGGATCAGAGGTAGGGGCAGGGAGGGGGACATGAGCAGGGCCGGGCTGAGGAACGGGTAGAGGATCCTGAGCCGCAGGAGCTGGGCCACTGGGAGGTGGCCTCTCTTGGTGTGGCTGAGGGATCTGGGAATTGGGAAGGGGACCCCCCACGATGCTGGGCTCTAGTATGATGGCTTGTGTTACAGCCATGGCATCGGGAGGTGGACAGATATTTGCGGGGTCCCCGCCTGGGAAGGAGAACTGTTGTCTCACCACAGTGAGGGATACCCCCTGGGATTCGGGTCCCGGCCGCAGGGCACCGGCCGTCGCTTCAGGAGGCTTGGTGGCCGTCAGCGAGGTGTCACTTGCGACCGGGCAGGTGGAAGAGCCCAGGGGATCCTCGGAGGTGGGAGCGGAACCGGCGGTCAAGGGGAGGGAGCATGGGGAGAGGGGGAAAAGGGGCACCGGGGTGAGGTCATTGAGATCGAGGCCTGCCGGTAAAGGGTCGTCCTCCCCCTGGGTGATTGGGGTCAGACCCAGGGCCTCGATCTCCTCGTAGATGGAGGGCAGGTCACCTTCTGCCACCCCAGGGTTCTCCCCGCCGGCACCTGAAGCGATGCCCAGGTCGGGGCGTGCAGGGTCGACAAAAGGGGCAGAAGGGGCTCTATCAGGGGCTTCCAAGGGAGGGGCGGTAATACCTTCCGGTGCTGCCACGTCTTTCCCAGCCGGTTCTGGCGGACAAAAGCCGCTCGGGGGCAAAGCGGAAGGCTCGGCACCAGTGCCCCCCTTCCTGGTCTTCCGGGGGGCTTCCGCATCAGTGGAAAGGAGCGGGGCTCGAGCCTTCCGCTTGCCCCGCTTCCCCTGTACTAAGGCCCAGCCCTTCATGGCATCATCTGGGGGCTGGCTAGTAAGGGTCGGGTCAGGGGGGAGGGGCGATTTCTTAGGGACTCGGGAAGGTAGTGGTGGGCCAGCATAAGGGAGAGAAAAGTCTCTCTGGGGCAGGCCCTCTCCCACGCCCGGCGATATCCCTGCCTCACCCTCCTCCACAGGCCTCAGCAGACTGTTCGCAGTGGGCCTCTCCTGCTCGTCTGGGCTCACTGGGGGAGGTACTCCCAGGGCCCGAGCGGGAGCAGCGGTGGACTGGGAAGGAGGAGGGGCGGCTCTGGGCACCGGGCATTCAGGGGCACCGGCGATGACGGGGCCGACGCCCTGCCGGGGCTCGGGGGTCTCGGATGCTCCTCCTTGCCGGGCCAAGGGACAGTCCCTCCGGACGTGTCCCATCGCCTGGCAGAGGTAGCACCGGGCCTCCCCCGTGGAATAGTACACCCGGTAACGGGACCCGTGATAGGGGACCATAAAGGACCCCTCGAGCGCCTCCCCGTCACGTGCAGCCGGCGGCATTTGGAGCTGCACCTGCCGGCGGAACGAGAGGATGTGACGGAGGGCGGGGTCTTTGCAGCCCAGTGGGAGAGGGCTGACTACAGAGATGGGTCTCCCCAGGGCAGAGAGGGCAGGTAACAGGGCGGCATTGGGGAGGAAGGGAGGGACGGAAGTGAGGACTAGGCAGACGCCCAAGTCCTCCAGCGGCTCTAATGGGACGAACACGCCCCCCACCGCCAGGCCCTTCTCCACCGCCTCTTAGGCCGCAGCCTCCGATGTGAGGAAGAAGACTACCTTCCCGTACATTTTGGAGGCCGCTACGATGGCCGTGGGCCCCACCACCCTCGCCAACGCCCGCACATAGGTTTCTACGTGGGGCGAGGCGGGTACCAGGAGGCAACGGACGCCGTGCCTCCTGGTCAAGGTGGGAAAGGGGCCCCGGCCGCTATAGATGGTAGCTGAGGCGGTGGGCGGGTTAGGTGACGTTGCGGCAGGTGGGGGGGTTGCCGCCACCTGGGCGTACGCTCTGGGGGCCGGGGGTGGGACACCCGCAGAGCTGGTAGAGGGAACAGCAGGGAAGAACACCGCGGCCGGTGGCAGGGCCGCAGCAGTAGTGGCTGCCTCTGCCATGGAGGGCCTGGCCTTTGTCACGGAGCCCTTACCCTTCTTTTTACCCTGGCCCTTCCTGCCGGCTGGGGGGGCTCCCCCAGAATCGGGGAGGGCGAGGGACGTGGCAGCAGCGGAGGTCTCTTCAGTGTCCGCCGCTGCCGGTGCCCCAGCGGGGGCGAGAGCAGGTGGTTTGGCAGCGGCGGTCGAGGTGGAGGCTAGGGAGGGTGATGGGGGAACAGGCGGAGGAGGGGCGGCTGTGCCGTCTGGAGGGGCTCCTCCCTCCATGTCGCCTGCCATGATGAACGGGGGGGGGGGGGGGGAAGGGAAAACTTTTGAGAGGGGGCGGGGAGAGGAATTGGGGTGACCACTCCTCTCCGCTAGGCTGCAGGCAGGGGAGGAGGGCACTAAAAGAGGGGACAGGGTTCAGGGTTATCTCGGACTAGTGCGGGGGTAGGGTTCAGTCACCGACACAAGATGGGAAATCCGGCTCCTCTTGTTGCACTAGGGGAGGGGATGATATAACAGCATGGGGGTGCAGTGAGATAGGGTCAAAATTAAACAGGGGAGGGGCACAAGCGCATGGGAGGGGGCGTGGGTGCATGAAAGCGGGGGGCTAATCAGCGCAAACGGAGCTTCAGGGGGAGGGAGACAACCAACTAAGAATGGGGCAGAAAAACAAGGGACTAGTCTCAGGGCTAGGGTAGGGCAAACAAACACGGCTGTAGAGGGAGACGGGCGGGGCAGGCAAAACTGAAAATAGCAAGGGGCTGGGACCAAAAAAAGGGGGCAAACAACTGCAAGGGGTAAATGGGACAGGTGGCAAGGGACAAAGCAAGGGACGTGCTGTTGGGGGGAAGAGGGTCAGTCCAAGGGGTATGGGAAGGGGCACGTGCACCCACGTGCGCTTGCACGTCAATGGGTGGGGCTGGTTGCCGCTGCAGGCCCAAATGATGTTAAAAGGTTGTGGCGGGCCATGGAAGCAGCTAAGTCCAGAGGCCGTAGCACAAGGCAGATGGTGAGCAGCCAGCAGAGGTGGTGGAGGGGGCAGCGGTGGTGGTGGGGGTTATGGGGGGGCACAGGTGGACCAGAGGGCAGGCTCGGCGCCACACCCCCTGTGCCCCTACAAACACAGTCAATACCCCCACCACTAGAACACAGTTCGAAAGATTACTCAGTTCTTGGAGGCCCCCTCCATGGTGGTCTGCAGAGTCTCCGCCGACAGTCTTCCGGGTCTTCCTCCTCTGGGTACCAACAGCTTCCTGGCAGCAAACAGGGCAGCAGCAGCAGCTCCAGCAACCCCAGGTGGTGGTCCGGTGGTCAGGCAGGACCCCTCACAGATGGTGGTGGTGGTGGTCACAGCAGCGGCTGGAGTAGGGGCTCCTCACACCCCTCCTCTGGGGAGAGGGCCAGCAGGCCCCCTCCCCCCCAAGGGGTTGCTGCAGCAGCAGGAGTAGCAGCAACCAAGGTGTTGGGGGGGGAGGGGGTTCAGCTGCCAGGCAGCCAGCAACCAGAGAGTAGAGTAGTGGGAGGGGTGTCTGGCCCAGCCAGGGGAGAAGCTGGAGCAGCAGTAGCAGGAAACAGCAGCTGGGAGCGCCCAGGGCCTAGCAGCAGCCCCAGCAGGATGAGCAGGAGGAGCAGCAGCAGTCCTCTACCTTCTTCCCGGCCAGAGGGCTATAGGAAAGTGGTAAGGAACCAGTATGTTAGCCCCAGGCTAAACAAATCCCTGATACCTTATGGCAGTTGCTCCAGGTTAATCAAGACACCTGGGGCCAATTAAGAACTTTCCAGAAGGCAGGGAGGTTGTTTGAGACACCTGCAGCCAATCAGGGGCTGGCTGAAACTAGTCAAAAGCCTCCCAGTGAGTCAGTGAGGGGCGCATGTCAGGAGCTGTGGAAGGAGGTTGTGTGTGAGGAGCTGGGAGCAAGAGGCACTAGGAGCTGAGAGTGAGAGAGCATACTGCTGGAAGATCGTGTGGTGAGGATAAAGAAGGTGTTGGGAGGAGTCCATGGGGAAGTAGCCCAGGGAGTTGTAGCTGTCGTGCAGTTGTTTCAGGAGGCACTCTAAACAGCTGCAGTCCACAGGGCCCTGGGCTGGAACCCGGAGTAGAGGGCGGGCCCGGGTTTCCCCCAAACCTCCCAACTCCTGATCAAACACAGGAGGATCAGATCTAGACTGTGGGTTCTACCAGAGGGGAAGATCTCTGAGGCAAACAAAAATCCGCCAATAAGCGCAGGACCCACCGAGGTAGAGGAGGAACTTTGTCACAATATATACATTTCTCTTTTCCTTAAACCAACTGGCTTCACCCCAAGGAGGAATACTGATCTAAACAACATATTCTAACTGAATTTCTTCATTATACTATCTCCCTGAAAAACTCAAATCAACACTCTACAAAGAATGCAAACTTTAATTACTTACAAAACTCCATTGTCAAGCATCTGTCCTCTATTCCACAAATTATTTCTGATTATGAAATTGTGCAAAGGAGGTTTTTCTTTTCTAGTCATCATCCTTGTGCTCCCAAGACATTCAGATGTCTGAGAGCCCATGTCATCACCATGAAAGCTCTTCTAATGTAAAACACTGAACTTTTGGTATGAATGAATAAATCAGTCAAGAGAAGGAGAATTAAAAAGAAACAAACTTCTAATTAGACACAAAAAGCTAGGTAACTAATCAAAAAAGAAATGAAAGTAGTATTGGACAATTTAATGAGGTTTCGGTACAGAGTTCACGTCTCTGAGAATACCACAAAATAACCAGCTTTGCTTCTGGTGCCTTGGAAATCCATGAAAGACCATCTGTGGGTGTCAAAACATATGCAAGATTCATGTACAGCCTGCAGTCACTCTATGTGACCACAATCCCTTTGGAAGCATTGGAGCCAGAGGACAAATTGAACCTGAAAGGACTGAATCTGATGGAATTTGACTAGGCACAGGGGTGAAATGTCATTCTTATGTGAGAAAGGAAAAGCAATATATTTTACTCATATTCTTAGCACTAAAGAATTCTAATTGTATATGGGGCCATGCTAATAGATCACATATGTGTGCATTTCCAGAACAACATTTCTTGTTGGGGACAAATCATTAAGAAAAAATGACCCCCCCCTTAAAAACCTACTGCAAGGGGGTAAAGGCTGGGGAGAGGGGAACTGAATAGAATTAAAACAAAGTAAAATAAAAAAAATAAGACAATGTGAAAATTGTGTACATACATTAAAGTATTTATTTTGATCACACTTCTTCACAAACTGAAAGAACACAGGGAATATTTGTTTTAGTTTCATGTAACTATACCTCAGTGCTATGATGCAAGTTTGGTACTTACTTCTTTGAAACAATGTAACCAATAAATTATTTATTCATTGATTACAGGAATTACTCCCAAATAAAATCTTTGTTAGCTAAAAGTTAAGGCTGAGAAGTACTACTCTAAACAATATGCTCAATGAAAACAATATTTTAAAAAACAGTCACCAGCTAAGGTTAAACACACAGTTCTGACACCAGACTTAAATGAAGGCATAGACCGCAAATCTGTGTCTGTTAAACAATCTTTAAAAATTCTGCCCTTGCAGTGCTACCAGCCCCCAAACTTTCATGATTTATGCCTTTCAGAGCTAGGTCCTGTTCCTGAAAAACCTCTAAATGATAACAGCTGTTATTCTGATATGAAGGGTATTTTAAAAGGGCTTTCAGAAGTTTGCTGGTTATGATGAAAATCCTTTTCCATTTTTAAAATATCCACGCATTGACCCAGTAGCAACACCACATCAATTGCCTTATCTCATTTTAAATTTGGAGAGTGGTGTACTGTTAGGCCTAGAAGATTTATACACATAGGAACACTAGCTCTGTGCTGAAAAATACTTGTAATTGTCACATCAATGATACTGGTGTTTACATATCACAGCACCTTCAAAACCCTAACACACAGACATTTTTCACTGAAGAAGAGGGACAGATAGCCATCTCACTCCTACTGGTACAATCAGGAATTGGTAAGATATATATTCTTTTGTATATGGTTGTAAAGTAGAGCAGAGTTTGCTCAACTGTTGTATGATTAAGAGCAGTGCATTCCAGATACTGTTACCCCGAAAACAGATTTAGGGTACCCCCAGAATAGCTCACCTACTAACCAATCTGTTTTCCTGACGTATGGGTCTCCAGGGTGGCTAAGGAAATACCTGGAGGACACACACACAGGCTTCTGATAAATGACTGACACAAAGACAGTGTTCTTTTCAAAACAAGGCACCTTTTTATTGGTGCAAATAATAATCCCCAATACAATAATAATCTAAAACACAAATCTCTTATAGCAAGTTAAAGAACACCCCAAACCATATTGCCTTTCATTGGAGATGATCCTAAGTGATGCGTCCTGCTTATGGTGATCAGTCGTTCAGAAGTCTCTGACAGCAGTTTTAAATGTTCTTTAAATCTTATGTATATACATTCTCTTTACAAATAGCACAACCCAAACACATATCTTTATTAACCCAAGCACGCACATACACACTGATACTCACTACACTATATTATTCTGTAATATTGTCTGACAGACTTACTCCGTGCTTGCTGACTGTTTCTCCTGAAATCTCTCTCTGCCTCCCTCTGCTGCTGTGTTGTTTTTACTTCTTCTCCCCCTGCTGCTGGACCGAGCAGGATACGCTGCGGCTGCTAATGCTGCTGCTGTCAATGCACTGCTCAGGCAAGCTTTGCTCTTCTTCTCTGTCCTTCTTGCCTGTCAGCTCCTATTCTCTCCCATCAGCCCACCGATACGCTGACTGTCCTGCCAGAACTTTTTAGACACCTTTGATAATATCTTCCTGTCAGATCTTTACTGCACATGCTCATCGCCAACATTCCATGCATGCTCGCTGCCAGTTCTATTTTTAGCATGCAGCTGTTGTTTACCTTGGCTAACCTTTCCCCTACTTTTGAAGTATCATGTAGGGTGACCAGATGTCCCGATTGTATAGGGACAGTCCTATATTCGGGGCTTTGTCTTATATAGGCTCCTATTATCCCCATCCCGATTTTTCACACTTGCTATCTGGTCACCCTAGTGTCACGTGACCTGCAGTTTCCAATAGTGGAGTGACTCTTGCTTATTCAAAAGGAGGTCAGGAATACAAAATGGAATCTGGGGAATTTCTCTGGTATCAATGTGATTACTACTGATGGGGTTAAGTTGTTTGTCATGGCTATATAGGGACAAGGGTGAGGCAAGAAGTGGCTTTCTCCCATCCAGACCCATCTTTTACAGTCAGTGTACTACTGTCCAATTACAAATACCATAGATGGTAGTCAAATACACTAGACAATTTCTATTATTGAACATGCTCTTCTTATGAACACAAGGCCTGATGCTGAAAGCAAAACCAGACAGCCAAACCCCTGCACCCATACAATACTCTACTGACTTCAATTCACAGGCATCCCGAGGCATATTGTTACTTGCAGAATTGAGGGATCAAAGGGCTTGACCCATCAAACTCTATCCAAGATGTCCTATTAAATAAATAATTGGGCCCATAATGCCTAAAAACATATTGATTTACTAATCTCCAAAGAGTGCAGTACCATGCTCAGTATCTGATCATTTCCATATGCCAGTGTAAAACACCCAAATATTTGAGAAAGGATAATACCTTTGCAGTAGCCTAAATCCAAGCGTATTATGTATTACCTGTCCCTCTTCTAGCACCTCATCTCAAAAAACTCCCAACACTATTAAATGTGAATGTAGAGAGTTGTCTCAGTAATTAACCTTTCAAAAATTAATTAACGTACAAGACTATGTTTTTCAGTTCTAATGTTTTCTATTTTAACAAGTACTGGTCTGTACTTAATATGACACTAGAGTGCCTCCTAGGGCACAAAGGGATTTAAGTAAATTTACATAAAAGGAAATAAAAAAATTTTGGTCACATAACGGTAAAAAGCCTTTAATCCAAAAATTACAACAAATGAAACATTCCTTTAAATGCTTGTGTATATTTAAATTTATTACTGATATGATGAAAATTTCATGCATGCCTCCTCATAGTTTATAAAAAAATAAATATTTTCATTAGTGCTTAGTAGAGCTCCTAAAGAAAGATGATGAAACATCAAGTTAACTAAAATGAAAGATCATCATACAGTTAGCTTGGACTCGAGATAAAAAAATAATCCTGTGACTAACACCTACTTGTCAGAACCATGAAAAGTGAAGGTCAAAGTAACTTGTCACGTCCATCTTCCTGCTAATAAAAGACTATTCTCTACACTATATTGTCCTGCATTTTTCTTCAATTACTCTAAAACAGTCAGGCAAAAGAACTTCCATTACTTGGTTTGGCAAACTAGTTCAATATTTGTAAATTGTTCCAAATTTCCAAAACTGCTCCAAACTGCAGACTGTGCTCCCTCTTAGTCATGAACACAGCCACACTACACATTACATTTTTTTGAACTCTTCTCATAAGTCAATTCCTCCATCCCTAATTGCTCTAAATTCCTCCCAACTTTCTATTAGTCAGGGCTCAGAATTCTAGACTTTTAGGCAGAGTCTCACTAGTATTGAATGAAGAGATTATCACTTTCCTAACCCATGGGCATGATGCAGCCGTATAAACTCTACCCATACGTGACCACCGTGTTGATCACAATTCTGCAGCTCTGCCTTCTGCTGTAGTATCCAGATTCCAAGTTCAAGTTAGAACAGATCCTGAAATCCAGATATTTTAGAATGCCCGCAGGACTGTATTACTCTCTACACCTCTGGAACATCTGTCCACTGGTGTCCAGTATCATTTTACTATTTTCTTCAATTATATTGCATGGCTCTCTAAAATGATCAACCACATAAACCCTGTATTCATTGCTCTTCCCTAAGGAAATCATTGATGACTATCTGGACTACTAAATGGAAATTCCCCAGCATCCCTCAGAATATCCTTTGCCCTCTATGTCACATCTCGTCTTGATTCACACAAAGTATTTCCTGCTCTCCGCCCCCCCCCCCCCCCCCATTTTGATCAATTTCTTTCACCAAAAGCATTCTCTTATCCCTAGAGGGACTTCGTAGTTTAGTCCCATCATAACTGCTAGCTCTTTTCAATCTGCTGGGATACTCCTGCTCATTTAATATCTTACATAAATTCCACTCTAAATGGAATGTCAAATGTTTTGTAAAGCTGCTTTTGCTGCTGATCAATTAAAAAAACTGACCTCACTTGAGGGCTTTTATCTATATATAGACTGGTGAAAGAGCAAGAGTACATCCTAACAGGCCATTCATTATTTAATATGGTGAAATATATTTCTGGCTACCTCATGCAATTTTAAAAGGTTTTTATCTATGCTATTTTTGCTTTTGAAACAAGTGAAGGGAGACACTGTACATTTCTTACCCGCACTATTTCACAGTCAACATTTAATTCTGCAGCAACAGCTTCAATTTTTTCTCTGCAGACTGAGCCCAGGCTGGTCATGCCATTGTCCCAGTATTTCTTGAGAGTGGCTAAATCTCGGTCACTAAACTGTGTGCGGTCCTGTAGCTGTAAGACAAGAAGTTATCATTAGAACAAGATATAAAAAAAGGCTTTCAGGTGATACTGCCTTGTTCACAAACGAAGTACTTTGGAATTACAAAACCAAAAATCACTTCATGGCCTTACATTTCCGTTCTTTAAATTCTCTCATATTGGTTTCCCTAAAGATGTCAATTTTTCAATCTATCTAGATTGTCACAGAGTTCTCTGGGATTCACCTCTGTAGGTGGTTTTAGAACTAATGGAAGTTTTAAATGAGCTAGCATTGTTTAATTCCACCTTATTTTATTTGCTTTATTTCACTTTTATAAGATTTAATGAGTAATCATGGGGTATTTTTTGCTTCAGCAGTTTACTTTCTCTTCACCCCATTATGTGTATTATCCCTTGGGAGCAGAGAAAGTTGTTTTTTGGGGGCCAGAACCCTTTTATCTTACTCAAAACTACAATACATGCATAATTCAAAGGATTCCAAGTCCTCTAAAGGGAATCCTTTTATGTTTATAAGGTAGGCTCTGAGTTTAAATTGTTTTCACTATTTGTGATTTACCAAATGTTGTGTTTTGATAAAACTGCACGATAGTAGACAATAGATATAAACAAGGACACTGGAAAATGATTCTGAGGTTACCTACCATTTCCTTAATTTGTATGGTTGTGTATTAAAAATGTGTTATATATATGTTGTTCTGCACTGCAAGTAAAACCATTAGCTCCAGTAACACTTGTTAGTCCAACTATCTTAATCATTGTTTCCATTTCCTCACGCCAACAAACAGATTTGCCACCTCTTGCTGGGAAGAATCCATAGAGGCAGCTACTTTTGAAGTCTACATAAAGAGATAGCAGAAACATCGGTAGGTACTTAGTTACTTATTATTTACATCAATTATTGGAATTATATATTTGAAACCAAGATTTCTATGTCAGAGGAGAAGAGAATTTTCAAATAAAAAGCTATTAAAACATTAATTTTAAAATGAGACATCACAATTAGTGGAACCAAAATTATCGCTAAGATTTTTGATAAATCCAATATTGTTATCTACCTCTTTCGTTATAAGTCTCTGCTGTTTTCTCCCTTTTAAAATAAATGCTTAACAAGTCATTAAAAGAACTTCAGCTTCTTCAGTGCTAAATTAATATAAAATAGGTGTACCAAAATAGTTTGTTTTCTAGAAAAATAATGTCCTGTTTAGAGTGATTATGTCACTCAGCATATGTAGTGTATATACATAGATACATAGACATTATGTATAGTCTATATCCAAGTGCCCCCTTAGAAACCTGATCCTTTAACAAATTATATTTACTACCAAAAAATACTCCAAATACTCCCTTGCTATGTACAGTTTCATTCATCTAGGTACAGTCAATTCCAAACCTTTCTTCACAATCTACCATTCAGAAGTGAAAGGGAAGAGGAATACCAACTTCCTAAAGGACTCTGTGCTGAGACTGAGGGCTTTGCAAATATCTGAACTGTCACATTTTTTTCCTATGGACTTAATTTGAGCAGAATGACAGAGTAGATACTTACAGGCCCATTGATCAAATGCCCCCTTTTTATACTTACTAGGATGGGGTGTTTTTGGCTTCTACAAATGACTGAAGGTGTTCTGCCTCATTCTGCCTGCTTGGAACAGGTGGGAGGATAAGGGGCAGTCCAGTGGCTGAAGGAAGGGAAGGAACTGCTGAAGGTAAGAGTAGGTTCATGATGGAAGACATTTAAGAATGTTTCAGTAAAAACATGGGGACAGAGAGACAGCTCATAGTTCAGTGGTTCTCAAACTTCAAACTTCTGTATTGGTGACCCCTTCTCAGCAAGCCTCTGAGTGCGACGACCCCCCCCCCCCCACCCGTAAATTAAAAAACACATTTTGTATATTTAATATTATAAATGCCGGAGGTGGAGAAGGTTTGGGGGTGGAGGCTGACTGATCATGACCCCCCAAGTAATAACCATATGACCCCCTAAGGGGTCATGACCCCAGTTTGAGAACCCCTGTCATAGCTAGTTCAACTTCTAGGCTGATTTTTTTTTAAAAAAAAACCTCGACGGTAAAGTAGTACTGAATCTGCTCCTGGGGATACCATGGGAACCATTGCTGCAGCTACTTGCCACTCAGGCAGCTCTACATGGTCTTTGCCTGAGAGTTGGCTGACAGCAGAGGAGAGGGAACCAGGATTTGTGGATTGTCTTCTAAATGACTGGACCCTCTGGCTGCTGGAGAAAAATCCCTGGGAGCAAACCATGCAGCTGTCTTTCAACACAAGGATTCAGTTCATGGCCATGAACTGATACCATTTCACTTTCTCCCCTATACTTTTGTTACTTGGGGGTGGAGAAGAGGGAAGCCACTACTGTATCTCAAAGAGGAGGATGGAGGCAAAGGAAAACCTCCAGGAGTTAAATTAGCCAATTCCAAGTTGTAGTAAGGCTCAATGTCCAGTTTAGATATCTGGTTCCCAGTGTTTCACGATATTCTAGGAAGACAGTTCTCTTGCTGCAAGGAAATATGAAGGGATTAAGTAGGGAGTGTTAACTCTCTTTCCCTGGACAACTTGCGACAGATATTCATAGTGTGCTTTCCCTCTGACAAATTGAAAAACACTGAAGTAGCAATTCAGGCCAAGTACTGAATCTTGTTTTCATTTTTTTATATTAATAAACAGAATATTTTAAAGTAATGAATGTATCTGTGGCACTGACATTTCCCACGGGGCATTTTAAAAAAAGCCCTGCTGATGTGACCACAATAGTAGAGATGGGCAAGCTAATTAAGACTCCAGTCTGCCTTGAGCAGAGTGCTTGGCTGTGTGTCAATGAAAGGAATAGTAAAGACAGACAAGTGAGAAAAAACATTTTGGCATTACTTCCTGGGGGCCATAATGACATCACACTTGTTTATTGTCTGTCCTTTAGTGCTTATAGTTGTATAGCCAATGTCATCTCCTTTTGCTCTACCCATATGTACAGTGACCCTTTCTAGCTAGATAAACACTCTGTATGATTTGTTAGCAAGCTCCTATAATTGTTTTTATAGAATTTTTATTAGAGAAATCAAATTACTGTAGTTTGCTCCCTGTCACTGTTGAGCATTACAGACAACAGAAACAAAAGTACCTAGCGGGACGCTGCATGTAGGAAAAAAAAGTCTGAATGGACTTGATCAAAGCAAATATGTCTTAAAGTAAAACTGTCGGAAATGCCCTTTGGCGACATCCCTACAGAAACCTTGTTTTTCTACTTACTGTTGCCATGCAGAAGAAATGTAAGACAGTTTTGGTTTTACCTCCTTGTCAGAAATAAACTCTAGTCTTTAAGATGCCACTAGCCAAATAACATTTTGCTTCATTTACATGTCAAATCAGGTATTTTAAATTGCTACTGTACATCTCCTTCAAGAGCAAGTACAAGGAAAAGCATGCTGATATTGCTTCCAGGCAGAAGTAGGGGAGACAAGTTTCTTCACCTGACAACCAAAATAGGAAATAAAATCCACTCTAAGGATTGCAGATAGCACAGGTAAATTTGAGGCTGGGGAGGCAGAAAAAATATATTTAAACACAAGACAGTGTACTCAGTTAGAAAATGGTTCTTACTAGGAAAGCTTTACATCACAATGGAAATACATATGTTTCTCTCAAAACCTTGAAAGGGGAAGCCTCATCACAAGACCCTAGAACCCCAATTCTAGCAAGACCTTTGCATCTGCAAGCCATCTCTTACTTCTCTTCTGCTTTAACTTCTGTTTCCTCCTCCTACATCTCTGTCACTTTTTGGTCCAAGTCTTTGCATTATATTTCCATATATCAAATGATGGCTAAATATTTACCCCCTGGAATTAAATTTATCAGTTTTGTTATCCATATTCTGAAAAGCAGATTGTGAGACAGTTTTCTGGTGAAAAGCTTCAAAAATGCAGTCCTAGTAAGCAAACTGAGGCCTGGTCTACACTGCGGGGGGAAGGAGGGGAGGGGAGCAGGAAATACTATCTAAATTATGCAACTTCAGCTACGTGAATAACGTAGCTGAAGTCAACGTACTTAGTTCTACTTACAGTGGTGTCTTCACTGCGGTAAGTCGGTTGTTGACGCTCCCCCATTGACTCCACCTGCACCTCTCGCTCCAGTGGAGTACCCGAGTCGACGGGAGAGTGCTCGGCGGTCGATTTATCACATCTTCACTAGACATGATAAATCGACCCGTTGGATCGATTGCTCCGGAGAGAAGTGTAGACATGCCCGGAGTCAACAACTCTCCCAGACTCTGGATTATATGCTGCTTATACCAGGGGTTCTCAACCTTTTTCTTTCGGAGGCCCCCTCAACACGCTATAACAGTGGTTCCCAAACTTTAACAACCTGTGAACCCCTTTCATTAAAATGTCAAGTCTTGTGAACCCCCTCCTAAAAATGAATATTTCCATAAATAAAGGGATTTTCTCCTTTACCTGAGTATAAATTATAAAAGCAGTGATCTTGGAAATATAAAATTTGTTTTTATGACATGCTTATTACACACTATTTATGATTAATTATTATTAATCATTACAGTATTTTTATTACATTATGAAAATGGCAATACTCTTCCAAGATCTTACTTTTATAGCTTGTATCACTTTGAATAAGCCTGTTATAAGACAAGGCTCCTAGGTTTCATCAAGGAGTATCAGATGTGAAACAGCATGAAGGTATTTAAGAAGCCAACTCAGAGTTCCTCCTACACAAGCATTCATGTCTTGAGCAGTCCAGGCAAAGAACGCACGTTACAACAAAGCTTAAACTTGTTCTTCATAATAATTTTAAAAACAATACTAGCTGCCTATTTAATTTTAAAAAACAGCAAAAAAATATCCACCTCCCTTTCCATTTCTTATAAGGAGTCTTGAAGTTTAAATCTCCTCACTGTGATAGATACGCTGGCTTTGCTCTGCTTAGCTCTTGGAAGTCCAGGGGCTCCAGGCTGCTGGCCCCATACTGCCCGGAGTCCCTAGGGACAGCTCTGGCCGCCATTAGAGAATTTTTTCCCAAGAACCCCCTGTAACATTTCACGAACCCCCAGGGGTTCATGAACCCCAGTTTGGGAACCACTGCACTATAAAAACTCCATGGCCCACCTGTGCCACAACAACAGTTTTTCTGCATATAAAAGCCAGGGCCACCGTTAGGGAGTAGCAAACATGGCAGTTGCCTGGGGCCCCATATCACAGGGGACCCCCACAAAGCTATGTTGCTCAGGCTTCAGCTTCAATCCCGAGTGATGAGGTTCAGGGTCCTGGGCTTCAGACCCATGAGGTGGGGCATCGGCTTTCTGCCCTGGGCCCCAATGTGTCTACCACTGGCCCTATTTGGCAGACCCCCTGAAACCTGCTCATGGCCCCTCTGGTTGAGAACGACTGGCTTATATAATGGCTGTGTGTGTGTGAAGGCAACATTTTTTTGTAAGAAATGATCCAGTTAGGTGCCCCAGGGTGCCCCAGGGGCTTTCCCTTGACAAGCGGCGTCCCAAGTTTGGGAAACACTGCTATACAGGATTAGTATAACTTTATTTTAAATACTCAAGTCATTTAATAAAATCAATATTAAATCATTAGAATTTTTAAATATCAGTGTAATTACTTCTGGGTATTATACATTGTAGCTTCCATAAAAGAAGATGTTTACATCTGAAAATTACCATTTACTCAAGTTGGTTTATTTGAAGTAGACTGCATTTGCATTTATTGCCTCTGAAATTCACTGTAATAAACCATATTAAAAAACCTCACCTCACTAAAAAGTTCATTTCTTTCTTTCACCCAAAACATACAGATAATCCAGAATTACCTTCCTATTCTTTAAAGATACAATCTACTTCATTCTGATGTACAGATCAAACCTGTATCCTGAGAAATGAAAGACTCAATTGCTCTATGAACAATTTTATAAAGTTTCTATTAGGAATCAATCATTCATTAATTTTGTCTCATTGTATTTGTCATGATAACAAGATAGCTTTTATAGAAGTTATGTCTTTTTTTTCATGAAAATCTGAAATTTGATCAGTAGCAGAGGCAAGACTTGATTTAAATTAATGAAATTGCTTAAACAAATACCCTCTCTGCCCCCATAAACTCTATCACTGAGACTTAGAGGGGAAAAACAAATACTTTAATAAAACATTTTATTAGTGCATGCAGATTATCAATCTCAAAAGCCTACTAAAAAAGAGTCTTTGTTCAATGTACTGAGACAGGGTCAGGTCAGATTGCTACAAGAGAGTGGTCGAAGGCAGATAGATTAGCCCCAGGTTAAGTAGGTCCCTTTAACCCGGGTAAGGTAACAAGGAAGGTTCCAGAACACTCAGGAACTTTCTGGAAACAATTAAGGCAGACAGGCTGATTAGAACACCTGCTGCCAATCAAGAAGCTGCTAGAATCAATTAAGACAGGCAGGCTAATCAGGGCACCTGGGTTTAAAAATGAGCTCACTTCAGCTTGTGGTGTGCATGCGAGGAACTGGGAGCAAGAGGCACACAAAGAGTTGAGAGTGAGAAGAGTTGGAGGACTGAGGAGTACAAGCGTCAGCAGAGCATCAGAAGGAAGGTCCTGCAGTGAGCATAAAGAAGGTGTTGGGAGGAGGCCATGGGGAAGTAGCCCAGGGAGTTGTAGCTGTCACGCAGCTGTTACAGGAAACCCTATAGACAGCTGCAATCCACAGGGCCCTGGGCTGGAACCTGGAGTAGAGGGCGGGCCCGGGTTTCCCCCAAACCTCCCAACTCCTGATCAGACACAGGAGGAGTTTGACTGTGGGTTCTACCAGAGGGGAAGAGGCGAGCAAAATCTTCCAATAAGCGCAGGACCCACCAAGGTAGAGGAGGAACTTTGTCACAGTACTTTTTTACTTATTTCAGACAACCAAATAATACGTGTATTAATCAATACAATATAATACACATTAATCAATATAAAAGTGTTATGTAGCCCTACCAATAAACACTTTTATATTGATATAATTGCATCCATACTACGTCATTACACCAATTTAACTGTATCAGTTTCTAAACCAACATAGTTAAATCAGTGCAAAAACAGAGGTATTGTCTATAAACAAACTGCCTCCCAGGCCTCTTGAAGGCTATAACTGCCAACTGCCCCACTACACAGTTTCCAAACCCATCAACTTCCACCCCCATCCACCAAATCCATAACTATAATTCAGTTGTGTTTTCAATACAAAAATATTGAAGATACTGAATTTGACAGCAAAATAGATATCAGAGTGGTTCCATACTGATTCTATTAGTTTTCGTATTTAATTCATTTTGAATCTCTCTTTTTGAGTTTGCCTGCAGCTGCCAAAGAATTTCTAGTCAGATGCATTGGCATACCACAGAAACCAAGGGACCTCGCTGCGTAAGTTAGGTCCAGTTGCCATGAAATAAACAAGGCCTCCAAAAAGATTATATTGCTTGAAATTTAGAGACCTTTAAACTTGCCTTCCTTCACCTTGATTAACAAGATTGCTGTTAAGAGGCAGTACTGAGCCTATTTTGTCCAAAAGAATCTTGCCTACAATAGGGGCTTTGCAGGTGAGGATAGTTCAATACAAAGTAAATACTAAAAAAAAAAAGCAGGTTGGGGAAATAATGAGGGACCCAAAAAGCTTTGTTCTTTTCAGATAAAAAGCTCGTGCTCTGCAAACATCCAGAGTGCTGAGCTTTTACTCATCTTTTTGAGTATGAGGCCCTACAATGAAGATTGTATGTGTGTGTGAATTTTTAAAAGCATTTCTCTTCAGTGAGGGTTATATTCATGCCACTATACAGAGAAGTAGGGCTGAACTACACTTACATATCCAGCTAACTTAGCCGCATAGGGAAGTTTTTAAGAAAGAATGAACAGAGGGATATGTTTTCAGGTAGGATGAGGGCAAATCTCATGGGCACACTTTGGCCAAAAATGTCAAACCTGAATGTTTAAAGTTAGGCAATTGAGTCCATAGCTAGGCAAGGCCATAAGAGCCCTGGTCTTCTGACGGTGCTGAGCACCCATAATACATTAACTCTGTGCCATCCACTCCCAGCCTCCTCCCCTCATAGTAGACTTGTCAAGGATGGGAGAGGAGGCCCTCTGGCAATCTCCAGCCAGCAGAGGAGCCCCTATGGGGCCACTGCATCCAAAGTGTGTAACAGCAGCCCTGAGACTGCTCTTATTGATGCCAAAGGAGGACAAAGGTGGCTTTAATTCACATTTGCTTTCCCACAGGGGGTCCTGAGTTTGAAGATCTGACTATATATGTCATTTCCATTTCTCCTTCTGATGACTTGTTACAGATGGAAACCTAAAACCATACTGAAAGACTTGTGAATATTCTTTTACAATTAGTGTAATTTATGTATCATGCCATTCAATTAAAATGCAAGCAAGAAAGCAAGTATGTAGGAGTTACTTCAAAATGAACACTAGAATCTGCCACTGAAAATACTAGTTTAAAGTGTCTAGTGTTAAAGCTATATATCATAAGAAAAAAAGTTGTTTAGATGAAACTACATTTCTCACCTTAATTCCCAGGGTTTGTTTTTCATACCAGGTCCTCCACATGTGCACATACAAACTTGCCACTTGTGTACACAAATGACAGAAGCATCATCATATAGAATCCACATAGTTTTATTTCTTTTCTTCTTCTGTAAATTGCCAATTACTTATTCAAAGGGAACAGATCTCATAGGAAGCACCAATATGATTTCCTATCTACATCCACAGGTAAGGGAAAAGACTGGTTTTGACTCTAGATGAGTTCCTCAGAAGGGCCTGTGGATACTATTATGGATAGCAAAACGTCAAATGACATAAGTCTACAAGGAAACTTCACAACAACATTTTCTATTTTTGCTTTCCTGCCTCATTTTTTATTAGCAAGAGTGTGTTGTTTTTTAAAGGTGATCTACTAAGTTTACGTGTGTGTATACGGGGGAGTATCCTTTTTGTGATTATTTCTTTTAATTTATAATAACATGAAGAGGAACCCATCTGTTACTTGGGGCACCTTTCACAAACAAACAATGCAGTAGGGTTTTTTGTTTTCTTTTAAATAAAAATGTTGTGTTTCAATTCTTCTCTGTCTCCCAAAGGACAGATGCGGATTGTGAACTTTCTTAGCCGTTAACTGAAGGGATTGGGTGTTGGATGTTTAATATACAACCTTCCAAGTTGTTACATATAGCCTACTATTTTTCTCGACTGCAAAGTTATTTTTTTCTTTAGAGGTAAACTGAGGGTTTGTCCACACAGACTTGTTCCTGAATAATCAGGAACAGCTAATCGGGAACAACTCCATGTGGAGACAACCCATAAAATTTAAAGGCTGACAGAAATACCACTTCAAATGAAGTTCAACTGTACACCCTAAATACCTAACACTGTACAGCCTTCTGTTTTTGTCTAATTTCTCTCTACACAACTCTATTTAGAACCCTATCCTAGATTCTGAATCACAACACAAAATTAGATATTTTGTTTTCCTACCACATGTTCAGACAAATACAAATTATTTTGTCCTTTTCTTGACTCTCATTAGAATACAATTTGCCTTGTGCAAATTGAGAGATTATGTGAAAGATGGGAAACTGCTGTCATTCATTAGACTAATAAACCTGCAACAGTCGAAAATGGTTTACAGAGCACCTTCAATTGTACTGAGTCAGGCTATTTAACAACACAAATTAATAGCAAGATAGTTAACCAAGATTACTAAACAGCAGTTTTGGCACACACATTATTGTATTTCCAGAGCAGATTTACAGTTACTACATAAACTAAAAAGTTTATGGATCTACATCAGCACATTTTAGTTCCTGTACATGCCAAGCTAATCTACAATCTAAGATTTCATTTCATGTAAATTAAAATGAAATAAAGCAAAATACATAAAAACAGAAGTATATTTCAAAGCTTATTTAAAAGGCTAATCTAAGATTTAGGAGAACAAGAACTTTCTAAAATTAGTTTAAAAGTAATGTAAACTGTAGGTAAAAAGTTTCATTTTGAGGGAGCGACTTGGAGGGAGCTTCATTGCTCTTTCCATTAGCAGGGCTTTTAAAAAAATGGAAACAAAGTCTTACTCTGCATTTCTAAAGAGCTGTGCTGAGCTATTTTTCACTCCACTGGGTTTCCCAGTTGCTCTTTGTGACATCAGTCTGTCACTAGAGTTATTCTACCATTGAAAATATACTGCATTCTGACTTACAGAGGA
Source organism: Macrochelys suwanniensis (assembly GCA_033296515.1). Taxonomy (NCBI): domain Eukaryota; kingdom Metazoa; phylum Chordata; order Testudines; family Chelydridae; genus Macrochelys; species Macrochelys suwanniensis. Next base: position 76,226,463 of record CM065783.1, on the reverse strand, counting down.
CTGCTAATAGTGACTTTAAAGTATCTCACTATTACATTATTTCTGAAACTGACTGCTGTAAATTATGCAAACTGCTGTAAAAGAAATTAGCTTCTCTGTACATAGCAGTAATGAAAACCAAAGCAGGGACATACAGACAAGTTAAACCTACCATAGGGTCACCAGATGTCCTGATTTTATAGGGTCAGTCCCGATATTTGGGGCTTTGTCTTATATAGGCGCCTATTACCCCCCACCCCGTCCCAATTTTTCACACTTGCTGTCTGGTCACCCTAAACTTACAGTATAAAAGAACCCCTCAGCTTTCTACCCCTGATAAAGTAGCCTATCAGAAGACAGAGATATTGCCATGGGCCCCAAACCTCTCATGAGTTTTTTGATTAGATGGGAAGTGAATGCCAGAGCCAAGCACCTCACCACCAATCTTGTGATGCTTAACTCTAGGGACTAACTCCAATCGTCACAGTGGTACATGAGGAAAGCAATGGTTTCAGCCATTACACAAAATCAATCCATCCTGACATATTTATGGAACGTGACTATTCCCCAGGAAAATGCCAGAAAATATGTGCACATTCCAGCAGTAGGAAATCAGGAGAAGAGCTACTTCAGTTTTGGTTTCATTCAGAGAATTATTTTGTAAAAATATGTGCATACACGTGCAAACATGCAGTCAGCGTCAGCTCAGGAGACTGAAGACTTCTCTACACTGCAGTGTTAGCTAGAAATATAACTTGAAAACTGCCCCAAACCAGATTCCCACTCATGCACAAAAAATTCCAGCTCAAGTGCTGCCTGGCCCATCAGAGGGTATATGAATTGTTAATCATGTCTATTATGGTAATGCCGACCAACCATGAACGGGGCCCCATTGTTGTAGACACTGTGCAAAATACAGAGTAGTACATGGCTCCTTTCCCGGAGACCTTACAAAAAAGCTTGAGTCCTGCTAATGATGCAGCTACTCTGTGCTGCTCATGTACCACTTTGTGCTGCTCAGATGTTGTTTTGCAGTGTTACCATGCTCATTTGAACGAAGGAAACTCAAGAGTAGTTAACTGAAGAGTAGTTAACTCAGGCTAACATTGCAGTGAAGACAAACCTTGAAGCAAAAACATTCCTGTGACAAGAGTAGTGAAGATATGAAACGTGTGTTTATTAAGTCATGTCTGAGATAAATGGGCTGTGGAAATTTCCTCCTGTCAGCGCTGGCAGCCAGAAATGAGCCAGCTCAATTTTGAGTTAATTAAATACTTACTCTATGTGGGAACAATGGATACAGTCAGATTGAATGGGTCATTAACAGCAAACAGGCAAATACTTACACGTCTTTTAGACAAAGTGAGGGATGGGGAGAAAATGAAGTTAACTGTCCTTTCTGGTTTGACAGACAACTTTTTAACTGTGCACTCTCCCATCCCTGATCATCCTATTACATCCCTAAAGCATCTGTATACCCTTGTATGGTATCTTTTCTACATTTCTAGTATGAGCTATGTTCCTATATCAAGTACCCTCGATACTATCCCATACGCTCCATATTGTGGTATTCCACAACATGTGCAACCATTATCCACCCACATCAGAACACACTCTCCTGCAGATTGCTCTCCCTTTGTATCATTATCTCATCTCTTATCCTTTATATATTGGCTAAGAACGATCACTCTCATATCCTACCTTCTCACTAACGAGATCACAACATATCTATCTTACCCTCTACATACATTCTATAAACACCCACCCTTCTAAACACTATTTCACTGTGAACCACAATACATCCCATCCCCTGAACATTTCGATGTCTAAAAACACTACTGTACTTCTCTTGAGCTTACTCCTGAGATGGATTCAAACACCCCATTAACCATACAGAATCCATATATCCATTATAACCCTGTCTGCAAATATTGCCCCCTAAATATCTCATTGTCCCAAAGGCTAGATGGTCACAGCTTATCTACTCTACACAGCAGGGGAAGCTCCCACTTATTCCCCATAGTGTGAAATGCAACTTACTAGGGATTGTCTTGTGCCCACCTGCCCTCCCAAGCAGAATAGCATAAAGCCCCTGTGGCAACTACAGCAATTGATTACATTAAAAAGTAATTAGATAAGTATTTAATTAATTTTAGCTGTCTTTTAATGTAATTTAGCAGCTGAGAATGAAGATGACAGGCAATATCATAGGCCTGATCAAAGGCCATTTAAAATCAATGAAAAGACTCCCATTGACTTCAGTGGATTTCGGAGCAGGCCACATGTGACTCACTGAACATCTGCAGTCTGCCGGAAAGTTCTCTATGGCCCATCACTGGAACTGCTGGCAGACATCAAAGAAACTGGCATGTGGTTACAATATGAAAAAAGCTTTTTCCCCAATTTTAATCATTTTTCAAATGTGAAATTCAAATGTTTTCATGCTTATCACGAGCTCAAACTAATTTTATGTGTAGAATGCACAGCATAATAGAATATAAGGGCAAAGTTATTAAAAATGTGGAATGTCTCTGAATTATCCACCTCACAACATTTAGGTTTTTTTTTTTTTAAACTACGTTTTACTAAAAAATTCCTTTGTTTAAAGCATATCTATTTCTCATCTTTATCTTAAAGTTATTTTTATGCTTTGGAAAACATGTACGCATGAACAGCTCCCTCTAACTTTTTATCCATAAAAAGTAATATTAGATATATTAAATAGAGGTGCTTTTATATCTAGTTAGGGTTTATTGATGGTTGAATTGATACATTCTATCAGTCAGAGCCTTACTACATGTAAATAACTGAGAGCGAACATTTTCCCTCCCACTGTGATACTGCAACACTGACCGTGATTATTTTAGGAACACAGACTTTGAGCTGGAAGACTGGAAAGTTATGACATTTTCAATAAAAGTTTGTAAATATGAATAGAAGTATAGTTTTATACTATATTTAGGCATGCCTTATGACTTCAGAACACCAATCTGGTTGATTTTGCTTAATGGGCAAGGATATAAAAACTAAAATGTTTTTTATATCCTTTTTTATATCAGGTGTAATAAAAATTACACCTGAGAGAACTATGACATACATTTTAGACTAAATCCTGCTTCTCATATTTTATATACAGACATACAGATAGGATCAAGCAGGCTGACAAACTAGGATTTGTCTCCTTATGAGTTTAGTTTTCCCTCTCTGAATTTTTGGGTCATGACCAGCCTTTGTTTCATTTTTAACACAAATCACATCAAGTCTTGCAGTCTTTACTCATGGAAATAATCTCTATTTGTGCATTACAGATAGTGGGACTACTTACATGTGTAAAGGTGGCATGACGGGACCTAGGACTTCAATTTTGGGCTTTTAAAACAACACTAGACACTGTACAGCTATTTATGGGGTATATTTATAGGCTACTGTTTGTGGCTACTATGAACAAAAAAACAAAACAAAACAAAACAAAAAACACACGTTTCTGTTTTACCAAATACTCAAAGTGACATTTTTCTAGAGGTCATTAAAAAAAATTCTAATGTTTTTCCATGCCTTTGCTTAGCCCATTTGCTTCTTCAAGTGAAATGTACTTACTGCTCTTTTTCTGGAACACCCTGTAATCCAAGGCACAGTAAGGTTTCCTGAAATCTGTGGAAGCAAAAAAACAATTATCAATAAGGCACACACTCAGACTGCTGGTATGGCAAATAATACTATGCATACAGCTTTTGCATGACTTGTGTAAAATAATCCAGCTTCAAGAGTGTGTATTCATTGTGATAAGTGTCTATAAACATGAGTCCAAATCTAAATACTCTTCTTTCTTGCTTAAGAAAAATGCTTGCAAGAGTTTCATAGGAGGCCAAATTCCGTTTGTGTTATTCATGTGAGTAGCGTGATTACTGTGGGACTGCTCTGATGAGCTAGGCAAACAGAATTGCTCTTATTGAACTAAAATTTCAGGACTAACTTGTACTATATTATAGTAACACCAGTCCTAAAACATTTTTTTTTTAAATGCTGTGGAAATCAAAACGTTTACAGAGCCCTTACTGAAAGAGTATCAAATTTATTCTGTAGCACTGGCCAAAATAATTTTTTTATTATAGTCTATAGAACAGAACTACTAAATTAGGATAATATCCTAAATCAACAGCCAACCAATCTCCCATTGATAAAAATGACCACAATACTGAGTGCTGCTGAGCACCTACTACTATCATTGAGTTACAAAGGTTTAAGCACCTCTTTGGATCAGGCCCAGTGGGAGATTTGTATAAAGACTATGGTCCTTAGTAATAACAATTATTTAAGGGCCAATTTGTTCAGTCAGTTATATGGAGGCAACTTTCACTTATTGTAGTTGAAGATGCACCAGTGTAACTGAAAGCAGCATCTGGCCATTAATAAAAGCTACTGTTGCACTCGACAGGAAAAAAGGATGCAAAGCACTTCTACAATCAGTGTCACTTCTTTGTATATACGACTAGTGGCATGTGCCATTACCCAATTTCAATGCACAATTACAGTAACTGCAAGTTAGGCAAAGTTGTACACCCAAATTATTTTAAAATTTCTTGTTTTTAAAGTGTCATTGTTAGGTTTCAGAAGTAACACCTCAACAAGATGAAAGTAAAAGTCAAAATTTGGAAAATAATTGCTTCAGGCTAAGACAAAGTTACACAGACACATTCAGATGGTTGTATCTTCACAACCATGAGGCCTAGAAATTTTAAATGAAAACTTGAATTCTACATCATTTGAGTTTGTCATAGAGGCCCCTCAAGCAGGCTGGATCTGGCTCATGGGCCAAGTGCATGAAACCACTCACTGCCAAAACTCACCTTCCAACTGTATCTGTTATGTGTACTGCTTTTCGTGTAATCAGCATAAAATTTTTCTAGATGATAGAAATTTGCATTTTAGAGTAATAAGTGATCATTTTCAGGGGATCTCGCCTCTTGATCACCACAAATTCCCACCCTTCCAAAGAGGAATTTGTTTACATAAACCTGAAGTGTACTTCTTTCTCTCTAACTCAAACATGCAGGGTATGAAATAACATTCTAGGCTGGATTCTGGTACAAGCATTCTTTATGCATAACAGAAACTGAAGGGACTCTCAAACAGTTTAATAAAAGGAAGAAAAGAAACTATCATAGATTTAACTCACCTATTTCAAAATATGGCAAATATAATACTTCCCTCTGAAATATATTCATCATTAAAAACATTTACTAATATCTGAACAAATGCGTATCCAAAAATATAATTATATCTTCCACTGCTAAAAGTTTCTCCTTTATACTTCCTACTTAAGACACTTTTGAACAGAAAAATACCCTTTAAGATTCTCCAAACTTCCTGTTTAGCCAGCCATCTTCTAGCTTGATCAGGATGCCCACTCACTTTGGATCACAAAGGGATAGGGATGCCAACTTTGTAATATGTAAAAACCTGACACTCCAGCAGGCGTGCTGGAACCACCCCACCACCTCTTCCCCGCGAGGTCCTGCCCCTACCCCGTCTCTTCCCCCAAGGCCTTGCCTCCATTCACTCTCTTCCCCCCCGCGGAGAGACTCGCCTGCAGAGCCGGGGCTGGGAGCTGCAGCTTCCCAACACAGGTAGGAGGCGGCCCTGGCTGAGTAGGGGCTGGCGTGGGTTATGACCCAGTGCCTCCCCACCTGCAGTAACCGGACTTTGGGTGCCCGGTCAGTAGATCTGACTGGACACTGCGGAGGTCCGCTTTTCAACCGGACTTTCCGGTCGAAACCCGGACACCTGGCCACCCTATAAGGGGAGGGAAAGAGGAAAGTCAACATCACCAGTGTTTTTGTCAAAATTCTGTGGTTGCTGCATACACGCACTGTCCTTTTCATAATTTCATAGATTCTAAGGTCAGAAGGGACCATTATGATCATCTAGTCTGATCTCCTGCACAATGCAGGCCACAAAATCTCACCCACCCACTCCTGTAATAAACCTCTAACCTATGTCTGAACTATTGAAGTCCTCAGATCACGGTTTAAAAGACTTCAAGATGCAGAGAATCCTCCACCAAGTGACCCATGCCCCATGCTGCAGAGGAAGGCGAAAACCCCCCAGGGCCTCCGCCAATCTGCCCTGGAGGAAAATTCCTTCCCGACCCCAAACGTGGCGATCAGCTAAACCCTGAGCATGGGGGCAAGACTCACCAGCCAGACACCCAGGAAAGAATTCTCTGTAGTAACTCAGATCCCACCCCATCTAACATCCCATCACAGGCCACTGGGCATATTTACCGCTAGTAGTCAAAGATAAATTAATTGCCCCTCATACCATCTCCTCCATAAACTTATCAAACTTAGTCTTGAAGCTAGATGTGTCTTTTTCCCCCCACTGTTCCCCTTGGAAGGCTCTTGTACAGCACAGGCCATATAACTTCCCCAAAATTATTCCCAGAGCGTCTCTCTTAAAAAAAAAAAAAAAAAATCTTGATTTTAAAATGGTCGGTGATGGAGAATCTACCACAATCCTTGGTAAATTGTATCAATGATTACTTACTCTCACCATTATGTAAGGTAAAGACAATGTTTGTATTTTCATAGTATCTGCAGTTTGTTAGGCAAGGTTTTCAATTACAAAACAAGAAAAAAAATCAAGAATTTAAAGATACTATGTACATTGAACATTTGTCCACCAATTCATTTTAACATAGTTTTAAGAAGCTAAACCAAACTGTTACACTGCTTATGTGATTCACATTAATTTTTAGGGGCTAGACTGCAATACTCATGAAGAACAGTATCTAGCTCCTTGAGCAATCACACTGGATTTAACTGGGACTACTCAATGTGAGTAAGAGTATCAGAACCTGGCCCTACATTAACACAGTAGTTCGAATACACAAACACATAAAAGCTGATATTTACAGAGAATTGTTTTAATTGACATAAATCATGTTAGACAATAAAAGGCCCCACATATACTTTTCTTTTTTTAGCAAAACAAGCACCATTCTCTACTACAGGTGGTGTTTGCAATTTCTACATCTGTTAGTCTACTGTTAATTTCAGTTAAATCTAGAATTTCTATCTTGACATTTTCATGTGTTCAACAACTCTTCATAAGAAAAACAAAGTGGGACCAGTTCATTTTTTAAAAAAGAATGTAGAAAACAACCCACAATTGCCATATCACTAAATAAACTAATGGATTTACAACTAACATTTAAAAAAAAGGTATCCCAGCCCTCATCTGTACCCAGCTGCAATGTTTTGCCCTTATTTTGTACATGAAAAAGTAAATTACAGACAGCACAGGATTAACAATAATGTTTCCAAACAGGGAAAGCTAATGTATTAAACAAAAAAAGCACGCCATGTTAATTTACATTTAACTAAAATGAAATCCTAACATTTCTACAAAGAAGCTTAAATATATAATTTCACTTTATTCATGCCCCGCCTAAAATAAAAGTCAGGCATTTAGTCCTGCAAGTCATGCAACTTGGTAAAATTGCCTTGCTCCATTTAAAAAAAAGTCTCAAGATACTGATTACTCATTTTTAATAGTCTGAACAGAAAATTGCTGATGAATAAATAACTGGATAAATAATTCCAAAGAACCCCTTTGTGTCATAAAAATTTATTATTAAATTTGTTCTTATGTTAGATTAACATGAATTTGATTAAATTATTTCAATTGGGGAGGTTATGACTAATTGCTAATTAGATATCTCACCAATGTTTAACCGTAATGAATTCATCAGGACACAAATCATCACTTCTTGCTCTCAATCGCTATCTATTTGTTATAATAACTGAGCATTCAAACAATTCAGTAACTCAAGCTTCATATGTTTCTGAATCTGAAGGATTTCCCAGGAATTCAAGAATAAGGAAATTCATTCCCAGGTTGATGAATTAAATTATATTACACTTGAGCAATAACATGAACAATAAATGACTGCATATGCTAAAGTGTCAGACCACAAAAATCTGAAAGCTTTTTTTTTCCAGGTTCTTTCTAATGCCTCTCCAAAAGAACAATAAAAGCAGACGCTGAAAAACCATTATCAAAATATGCTTTATGTTCCCACAAGCTTTTAATATGTAAAAGCATAGTATGTCATAAATATTCATGAAAGTAGATTCTCTTAATGGGATACCATCCTGGCTCGTAGCCAAAAAGCCATCTTATCTTGGCAGTTTTCTCATTATGAAATTATTGCCATCAAGAAACACCGTATGTGGGGAAAGGGTCAGAGATGGAATCAGTTACTGGCTTGTTGGGGTGCTGCTCTACTATCTAATGATGCATGTGATTTTGAAGGATGATCAGAGCTTTAGACATGTGCCTTTTTGTTTTAGGTATTAAAAACAGATCAAATTTAAAAGTGGATCCTTGCCACATACAAAAATGTATAAAAGAAAATAATCAGCACCTAAATTACTGCAGTGCATAAGTAAAGTTAAGTAGTAAATGATCTAGAAGCCGCACTTGAGGAAATGGTAGGCTGCTTGTGACTCAGGAACCTCTTGGTGCCAAATGGCAGAAGGCATGAGGCTGCATATGGTTTGGGATCCCCTGGGTTTGGTAGCTACATACTTCTTTCAAAGTCATGTAAGGTCTCTACTGAAAGCCTCTTTCACACTGATCATCACTGAAAAGTGTATGTACAGTAATAAGTATGGAGTTATGTATATATGCTGAAAACTGTATTCTTAAGGCACACAAGACAGGTCACCAGAAGGTGATAAACTGGTTCTGTTCAGGCAAGAGATAAGAGAGACTTATCTTTGCAGGAGACATTTGTGTGTCTTACAATAGAAGTCTGATGGAACACAGTACGGCCAGCTAATCAAGATCACAAAGTTTACAGGAGACCATAAAATCTACAGCAAGAAATACACGACAGCAGGGTTGCCAGTTTATGATTAACATCAAAGAATTAGTTTGGTATATCAGAAGAATGCAAGGAGAGACACGATAATTTTCACCAAGGGAGTATGCTGACAGTGGGCTTGCTTCATGAACAAAAAAATCACAACCCTGGCTTTAATATACTGGAAGGATTTTGGGTGAGCTTTTGCTCTTGACACAATGTCTTATTAGTTAAGTTTAGGCTCTAGTAGGCAATTTTATTTTATATGTAACCCTCCCTTTCCAGTGTTTGTGCTTGCTATCATTGGAATCTCTGTTCTTTGTTAAATAAACTTAGCACTTAGATTTGTTTACAGAGAAAGCAAGTGTATGTGATAAGCAGAACTGTGCTCTACAGTGTAACTAGTAAGCTGTGGTATACTGTTCCTTTAGGAACAGAGGAGCTGGGAATTCTGAAAGCGTCCTGAGTGTCAGGGGCTAGGAAACTCCAGGGAGACACGCAGAGGTTGGAGTGTGCCTATCATTAACCTGCAAAGAGAAAGCGGGGCCTGTAGAGGCCTGGAATGCAGTGCTTGTAGTGCCAGAGGCTGGTGGTGACGGGGAACGGACCCATTGCAGACACTGACAAGGCTTCCTCATATTAAGGGCAGGTGGTAGTGAAATGCCTCACATCCCTTTGTACCCCCAGAAAGCGTCAGAGCTCAGCTCCCAAAAACCAGCAGATTCCCTCAAGATCTCATGGGATCTACACAGCACCTGTGCCAATATCCCCACCATGGACACATGCTTTCTGCAGAACCAGAATGCCATGAGCTCGGGCCCTCCCCCTCATCACCCACTGCTACCCCACAACATCTTAAGGAGTTTCTACCATCTTAAGGAGGATTTCACAACAGAGGCCAGTGACAAGTAAATTAATGCTGACAGGGTCTGTATTAACTTAGTCACAACATTTTTGCAAGGTTGGAAATGGGCGCAGGGTTAAAGGCACCATGAAAAAAAAAAAAACCAAAGAAAAAAAACAAAAAAAACAGCTGTTCCCCCTGTGATGCTGCCTAACAGGTTGCAACTCAGACCAATGAAGCAGGCTAATTCACTCCAATGCTAATAGAACTCAAAGGAGTGTCAAAATATATTGTACTATGATCAGACTAATTCATTTGTCTGCTAAAGTAGTTCAAAGAAATGTTAATGTTATTGTCTTCAGTCATCTGTAACTTGTTGATTCACATTATCTTTGTGCCTGTAATTAATTAACCCTAGATCAGAAAGCTGTATTAGCATATAATAGGGATCTAAATATCGTTTTAAAAGTTAACCAGTTAAACCATTAAAATATCATTTAACTGGTTAACCAATTAAAGAGAGAGGGGCCAGGGGCTAGCGCAGGGCTGAGGCTGCTCCATTGGGCTGGGGGTTGGGGTCAGCAGGCTGGTGCAGCTGGAGCCGTGGCGGCCCGCCCAGGGCTGGGGGTTAATGGTTAGGCTGGGTTATCCAGTAATACTAATGCTTACCGATTAACGGTTTACTATTTTACATCCCTAGCATGTAGATGAGAATGTATTTAATGTGTGAAACTGCATGAAAACTAATGAAGGATTGTTTCTGGCTATCACATTGTCCATGAAAACTAATGAAAGACCGTCTGGATTGCTGTAACTGAATGCATTGTGCATGTATGTAACTGAATTGCCCATCAAATGGGATTGAACTCTAAATGAAGAAGCATGTTAACTTCAAATTATAGATCATTATGTTCAACAATGGAAAATCCACAAACTTTGTCAACAAAAGGAGGGCTCACGCTGTGATGGGAAGTTGCCAGATTGCCTTCCAGGGAAAGCAGCTATAAGAAGAAATGCTAGGAGTGATCCAGTATCTCTGGACTGATGGATTCTGACAGGGGGAATCCTGAGCAAATGGACGGAGGTCACCAAAACCATTTTGGGTAACCCTGAGAGACTCATGGGGAACTAGCATACTACAGCTCTGCTATCATTTGGAGTACAAACTCTAACTCACCTGTAATGTATTTTACCTGCTTTAATGTCTCAATAACTCTCATTTCTTCTTCTTAGCTAATCAATTTATCTAGTAAACTAACTAAAGATTTGCTACGGCATTGTCTTTGGTGTGAGATCAAGAACATCCAATGAAATGGGGTAAGTGACTGGTCCTTTGGGGTCTTGGTGGTAAAGTAGGGGTTGGAGAGCCTAAGGAGGACTGTCTGTGACTCCATGGTAAGACTAATACAGTGATCCAGGAGTTCACACTTGTTACTGGCTTGGGGATATATAATAATAAAATATGCGATCAGTTTGGGGTGTCTGCCTTGTTTTCCGACAGTCTGACCTGAGATTGGCACCCACATCTGTGAGCCATACCAGTCACGGTGACACCTCGACTCCTGGCCTTGCCAAAAACTGCATATTGCAAAACATTCATGAGGGACATACACAAAAGTCAAAGGAAATTCAGAGGCAAAACTGGCCCACCGACCAGAATACACCTTGTTTTCATCCCACTAGCCATAGAAACAAAGGGAATGAAAAGGAATCCCTAAACGAGGAGCCAGGTTTGATTGTAATAGTTCAATTGCATTTGTTAGGTTTTCTGACATAACTGTAACAAATTTGTACAAGTTATAATGATTGGGATGTTCTGATCTGTATTACAGTGTATCTTACCCTACTGCAGGCACCATGAACCAGCATGAGGAGTCTCAACATCTTCCAAAGAGGAAACAAAACAGACGAGGTGGGTGAGGTAATATCTTTTATTGGACCATCTTCTGTTGGTGAGCGAGACAAGCTTTTGAGCCACACAGAGCTCTTTTCAGGTCTGGAAAGGTACTCTCAGCTTCACAGGAACAAGCAAGGTGGAACAGATTGTTTAGCGTAAGTAGTTAGCTACTATGATCTCTTACAATATGTGCTAACTACTTGCGCTAAAGAATCTGTTCCACCTTGCTTGCTGCTGTGAAGCTGGGAGTATCTTTCCTAGACCTGAAGAAGAGCTCTGTGCGGCTCAAAAGCTCGTCTCGCTCACTAACAGAAGGTTGGTCCAATAAAAGATATTACCTCACCCACCTTATCTCTCTAATATCCTGGGACCGATATGGCTACAACTACACTGCACACAAAGGGCAAGTCAGTTTTCATTCAAAAAGACTCTTTCCCTAGGAAGGGATGAATTCCTAGGGGATATACTTTAGAAAAGAATATACTGAACCACTGGTAACTAGTACAAAGCCATACTATTCAAACTAAACAGAAAGACTCCCTTTCCCAGGAACAAAAGAATCCTTTGAAATAGGCTGATGCTGTCTGAAGTCTTCTTACAGCAATATGAGGAAGAACTGGTCTATCTGTGCAGTAGAAAAAAAACTGATTCAAGCTTCCTGATTATAAAATAATAACGGAGATGCATTATATGGGAAGGCTGGTTACAGTTTGCTAATTTCTCAAGTGAACAGCCTGGCTAATGCTTAACAAGTTAATGAGGACTTTTGACATCTAGTTTCCTAAGACCAATGATGAGCAGACACCAACAAGAATCTGCCAGTGCCACGTCATGAACTAAATCAAGAATGTCATTTGTTTGCAACAACAGTGAAGAAAAAGAAGAAAATACATTTAGGTATGTGAAGTTTCGAGTTACCAATTCTTAAGCTGTACAGCCTGCACTTTTGCAGTTTTTAACAGCTCATGACTAGACAAAAATATGTTTACAGGCTTTTCTTCATGTTCACGAATCTGTTTTTTCTTAAGTAAAGGCACTTTGTTAACAGCAAGTGCTAACTAACCATCTCTAGAGAGGAGAAAAGCTCTATTCATTAATGAAGAGAAAGGATAGGTGAGCATAGCACATTCACCCAAAATGGCAAGGAGATGCTTGGGAGGATTTGCCAGTCCTATTAACAGAGGTCACAAAAACTATGGACAGGGTCTATGCTAGCACATAATGGGCCTTCAAAACTTGCAGCTGCCACAGAACTGTGACATTCCTGGTAGTACTTTATGATAAAAAGTGACATATATTTGAAGAGTTACCAAACTACAGTAGTGAGAAAAGTACTTAGAAGAAGGTGTTGAAAGCTGAGGCATACCAGAAGTTACCATTAGGAGACTACAGTTCCTCTGAAAGAGGAACAGCAACCAATGTCATGTCAGGAGACAATGCTCAAAGCTATCTCCTGTTCATGATCATCAAGAGCACCTTAACCCAGGCTCTGCGCTATGCTGGAAAGCACAGCAGCTCTGCCACTTTGAAACCAACTCTGATGCTTCCTGCAGTTTCTCTTCCTCCAACAAATGGATCCACAATGGTTTGCAATGCTCCAGCCACTGCTGGACACAGGTCTTTCTTCAGCCCCCCAGTAACCTGAACTCACATTTCTCCTCTGTTTTACCTGATGAGCATATTTTATGGGCATGAGATGCAACCCGGATCCTGGAGATGGCCTCATTACATCTCCTGTAACACAAATGGTGCAAACTAAACTGCAAGGGTGAAGGACTCATCCTTGCAACTGGTATCTGCCAACACCCTGATTAGTTGGAAAGAGAAGGAGGAACTGATGCTTACCATTTCTAACAATGAATCCAAACACTTTCATTTCAAGGACAGGGGATGGGGTGCACTCAGAAAGGAGGGAGCGAATGATATGATTTGACCTATATGCCCGACTCAGCTCATAGTATGTAGGAGAAAACCTGAAACAGTGCCAAGGAATAGTATAAAGTTTCATCAATGGATCAAGATATATTAGTCTACATAGATGTATTAGTCTACATTCTCAGCTTTCACAGAAGACTGTCTTGAAAATCTGAAAGGCAAAAATAAATGTACAGATTACCTGGTTGTTGTTTTGGTTTTGCGACAGCCTCAATTGATTTGAAGATGTAAAATGAGGAGAAAAGTTACTTCTTGATGGATTAGCACTACTATACAGTGTACTGGATGGTGTATGTAATGAGGTCCGTGGAGGCAAGCGGTAGTCTCTGTTATGATATAATACATTGTCAGGCAAGTCCCTGGCATTCACCATCTGTGAACTGCAGCTCACATTTCTGCCTGGTCCAGACAAAGCTGTGCTTTGGTTCTCCACTCGAAGGGAACTGCTATTTTCACAAAATCTTGAATAGCTTTGTATTTGTGCTCCCAAAGATGCAAGCTCTTCTTCTCTAGCATATTCATCATCAGCATCTCCTGTTTCCATTGCAATGGACAGGCAACTGCCTTCGACCGAACAAGGCTTCTGTGTTGTATTTCCTCCCATAATTCTTTGAGGTTGATCGGTAACTGCCAAGGAAAAAACTTCACGAATTTCCAAGTTTTGTGTGCTACAAGAAGGGTCTCGAACATTGATTCTTTGTCCAGATGGGATGTGTGATGCAAGGGCTGTGTGTTCTGGTTTGTGTAACCTCTGACACCCTACTGGTTCAGCTTTACATGGCCTGTGGCATATTATTGGCTTTTGAGGTAACACCAGCTCTGCAGTCTGGACTGATGAACCACCATAATTTTTCTTAGTATGATTGTATATGGAGTTTGCAGAATTCAACACACTTGTTTGTCTTGACAAAATAATAGTTTTTTCCCCCAGGAGCAGCGAAGCACCTTTACAATGTGGTGCTTGTCGTCCTACAGGGATATGCTGATGCTGAAATTCTGTATCACTTTTTCCAGGTGGTCTCTGAATAGAGTTTTTATGCATCTCAGTCATTGAAGTATTAGTTTGTTTTGTGGATCCCTGCCTGCTGGATGAACTAGCTGGGCTATATATACCAGTTACTATTACATCATTGTTAGATGATGTCCAAGAAGACTGCTGGCTTTGGGATCGAGCAATGTTTACCACATTTCTGACTGCTACTTCTGGAGGCACTGTAGGAGTGCTAGGAACAGTCCTTGGTGGGGTGCCTCCAGATTCTGCAACGTTCTTGCTGCTCATCTTTCTTCTTTTATTGCCAACCCAAGTCTGCAAACACAAAATATTAATATAAGAAGGTTAGCCACAGTCAGTTTTTTTAATATTCAAAGCCTCAGTCTTGCAAAGACTTCAGCATGTATGTAAGTCTTTACAATTAAGATTTAAATTACTAATATATTAGAAATGGGTAGCAATCAAAAATAGTTGTAGGGGGGAGGGGAAAGAGACATGTCTTGATTATGCAAAAACAAAACCCACAGATGATGGGGATCCAGGTCCCATTTTATCCAAATGCCTGAAGTTCAGTAGAGTGCAGATTTCCAATTCTGGCCCATCTCAGAAAGGAATATATAACTTGTTGCATCTCCCCTCTTCTTGCCCCAAAATTATCTTTGCATAAATATGGCAGCAGCGTGTGGTTTTCTCCTCCACATACTTGGACTTGGTTTTACTTTTCATTTTTTATTGTGGGGGGAAAAAACCAAGAATACACGAGGTGATTAGTTCCTTCCCCTTCCCAATTTCAACTTTTACATCTAGTGAAAATAAGATGCTCCTGAAACCAGTAACTATACTGAGAGATTCAGCATAATCAGTATCTTTACTATCCAATAGCTGAGATGTCTTCAAAATTGCCATACTACAGACACTTCTATCTTCTCTTATTTTTTAATTTAATAAAAAAAAAAAATACAAGTGTAGTCCTCAAAGTACCAATGAATCCCAAGACAGGGAAAAGTTTTCCAACAGAAAGGGATTGAATTGAAGATTGGTCAAAAAATAATTTAAAAAAGTTAAATTAAAAAGCCAAACATTTTTACATCATATACCTCAAGAGCTGCTTTTAGTGAGAAACTGATTTGATTACACAAATATAATATAGACTAAGGGGATCAGGTTCACAGACAGAATAATTTCCCATTACAGATATTTCTGTAACTAACAGTGAAGATATATGGAATTATATACAAGATATTTAAAACAGTGGAGGCTGTTTTATGCAAAAGTCTCTCTCTTTTGAAGAGAACAAGCTAGAGATCTTTAGTGATTTTGTACACAAGTTCTAAAAACCCATTACTGGTTTCAAACAAAATACATTAAGTAGGAAAACTTGTTCTGAAGCTAATGAATAAAAATATATTTAAAAAAGGTAGTGGGGAACACTAACTTCAGCATTTCAACAGAGTATTGCTAGTAACTTATTAGAAGCAGCATGCATAGGTGCCAGCTCTGTGAGTACTCCAGGGCTGGAGCACCCACGGAAAAAAAATGGCGGGTGCTGAGCACCCACCGGCAGTCCCTCTATCAGCGCCTCCTCCTCTCTCCAGCACCTCCCGCCCACCATGGAACGGCTGATCCACGGCGTGCAGAAGGCACTGGGAGGGAGGGAGGAGGAGCAAGGGCAGGGGCAGGAAGAAGCTAGGTGGGGTGGAGTCTTGCAGGAAGGGGTGGAGTGGGGGCGGCGCCTATAACAGCATGTATGGTGTTACAATATCAGTATTACACAAACAACCTTTACCATGAAAGAAGTGGGATGAATTTACACACTCATAAGAGTTTCGTATTAAGTTGTCTGCAGTGTTGTTGTAGCCTTGTTGGTGTCAGAATATTAGAGACAAGGTGGGTGAAATAATATCGTTTAATTGGATCAACTTCTGTGCTACACAGAGGGCTTGTCTACACTGGCAATTTACAGCGCTGCAACTTTCTCACTCGGGGATGTGAAAAAACACACCCCTGAGTGCAGCACGTTTCAGTGCTGTAAAGCCCTAGTGTAGACAGTGCATCAGCCCTGGGAGCCGCGTTCCCAGCGCTGGGAGCTACGCCCCTCGCGGAGGTGGGTTTTTTAGAGCGCTAGGAGAGCTCTCTCCCAGCGGTCTGCCACGACCACACAAGCCACGTTAAAGCGCTGCTGCGGCAGCGCTGTAGTGTTGCCAGTGTAGACTAGCCCGGAGCTCTTCAGGTCTGGGAAAGGTATTTAGGGTCACAGCAAAACAGAACGTGAAACAGATTGTTTAACATAAGTAGTTATCATGTATTGTAAGAGACCATTTAAGGTGAAGTGGCCACTTAACACCTCTGCAGTCATAGGAGAGAAAAAAACGTGGTTAATAGGTTACCGATTGTAGTAATAAGCCATAAATCCAGTAGCTTTATTAAAATCATGATTTTTACTGTCTAGCAATGTTATGAATTCAAAACCCCAGGCTTAAATAAAATGTAGACAAAGGTGCTGAACATGCCTATCACAACATGTGCCCCAATAACTACTATGTGGGTGAAACCAGACAGACAATCACTATGCTCTTGGAATGAACTCACACAGAAAAATTATAAAAGACAAAAACACAATATCACAATTTTCAGATCACTCCATAAATGACTTCTCAGGCCTCATCCTCAAAGAAAACCTGCGCCACACATTTAAAAGATGAGCCTGGGAGCTTAAATTTATAACTTTGCTAGACCCTAAAAAAACAGTTTTAATAAAGATACTGGATTATGCCTTATTACAACAGTCTGTAACCCACCAATCCTCCTTTTTTTGTCCTCTGACTGCAGAGGTGTTAATTGGTCACTCCACATTGAATGGTCTCTTACAATATGTTAACTACTTATGCAAAAAAACCTGTTCCACCTTCTCTTTAGCGGTGACATTTTTGTACCTTTCCCAGACCTGAAGAAGAGCTCTGTGTAGCTCGAAAGCTTGTCTCTCTCACCAACAGAAGTTGGTCCAATCAAAGATACTACCTCACTCATTCTGTCTCTTGCCTATTGAGGCTTGGTCTACAATAGAAAAATCAGGTTGGCTTAACTATGTCGGTCAGGGTGTAAAAAATCCACACCCCTGAGCGGTGGCAGTAAGCCACCCAAAGGGTATGTCTATTCTACCCGCCGGATCAGCAGGTAGCGATCGATCCAGCAGGGGTCAATTTATCACATCTAGTATAGACGCGATAAATCAACCCCCAAGCGCTCTCCCGTCAACTCTTGTACTACACCGCTGCGAGAGGCGCAGGCAGAGTCAACGGGGGAGTGGCAGCAGTCGACTCACCTCCGTGAAGACACTGCAGTGAGTAGATCTAAGTATGTCGACTTCAGCTACATTATTCACGTAGCTGAAGTTGCGCAATTTAGATTGACACCCTCCCCCCCAGTGTAGACCAAGGCTTAGTCCCCATGTAGACAGCGGTAGGCCGACAGAATAATTCTTCCAGTGACCAAGCCAATGGGAGAACTCCTCCAATCATGTAGGTTGCATCTAGACTGAAGCGCTACAGTGGTGCAGCTGTACCACTAGCATTTTAAGTGTACACAACCTCTAAATTGGACTTCAGATTTGTAACTGTCGATTTCTGCTAATTTATATGCTTCAGTATAAAGAGGAGAGTTATGGATATAAGGAACCACCTGAAAATAAGGGCTTCCTTCTGCTCACATTCAAGTTAGTGATAAAACTCCTTAGACATCTATGGGTGCAGGATCAGACCGTAAGTGTGTACATAGAGCATATAGTGCAATTTTTTTTTTTTTTTTGCTGTGCCACTTCGATGATCTTTGGTGTGCAACAAAATGGTGACCAGTTAACTCAAATAAGAGCTGAAAATTCAGCAAACCAAGGATCAATTTTACACAGAACAAAAGGGAGATTTTATTCTGTACTTACTCTGGATTTTTATACAAGTACTAAAAAAAAAAAAAAAAAAAAAAAAGGCAGCCAACTCCACCTTACATTCTGATACACCCACATAGTTGTTTTTGGGTTTTTAATATTTGAACCTCATACCTATGGAAATTCACTGGAAATCTCACCCCAATACAAAAGTAATCTGATGCTCATGTTAACAGAAGAGAGCAGCTTTCTGCATTACCATCCAATAGCACGTATCATGCAAAATACAGAATACCACCAATGATGAGGTCTCATTTACAAGTTCTAATGATCAGTATAAAAACATAAATTTAACAATTGTAATGATACGTAGCCCCCGATCCAGCAAAGCACTTGAAATTAAACACATGATTAAGCATGCAAATCATCTCATTGACTTCAATAGTTACATATATAAGTGCTTGATTTAGGAAGGGCTTATATTCCTCACATTATGTTTTTAGTTCTGCTCTCTTCTTAAAAGAAAAAAACCAGAAACAAGCAGCCTACAACCCAAATATGACTAGCCACAAGTTTCAGGAAAAAAAGCAAATTAATCGCTCTCCCCATTAGCTCACAATCACAGACGTTAATTTGAAATGGATATCTGAAAAGTTATTGCATCCTGTGGTACTATTTGTTTTACTTCTATTCAGATAATATCCTTTTCAAATTGAAATTATATCACAAAAAAAAACTAAAAAAAACCCCACAGCTTGGAACTAATAGAAAAGTTGCTTCATCATTCAGCAAAATTAATACTCAATTTTCAAATCAAACAGTTATTTTAAAACATATACAAGAACTGAAGTAAAACTGCTTTGGTCAAATACTTTACAACTACAGTTATGTTAACTATTAAAGAAATTGCTTATTTTTGAACTTTCTATGTTAGGAATGTCCAAATCCATTTTGGTTTGAATGCTTAAGTATCCCAACAAAGAAAAACTCCTCTTTCTTTCTAGGACTGGCTGTACAGGTCCTAATTTGGAAAGAAACAATATAATCCATTATCTACTTTTGTCATAAAGCTTATTTTTGTTTTTAAAATGGTATCGTGAACCAAAATAAGTCATTAAAGAGAATCTCAAAATAAGACTTTACCTTATCCCCAAGCCAATTCAAGAATTTATCACGATGGCAATATACTAACCCATAAAACTAATTAAGACTCAATACAGAGATTAACATCAGAGACACTATTGTATTTTCTGTATGACTTTTACATAATTATTATTTTTTTCCAGTACTATGGTAGCAACTATGCATCTCAACTGAGATCTAGGTCCCACTGTGCTAGGCACTGTACACAGTAAGAGATAGGGTTTGCTTCTACAATCTAAACAGACAAATTAGACAAGGATGGGTGGGGATTAAAAAATTCCAGCAGAGCAAGCGATATGTTGGTCTGCAAATGGCATGTTACTGCCACAATTTTTGTGGAAATGCTTTTGTCAGAAAGGCTAAACAGACAGAAAACTGAAGGAAGAATGGAGCTGCAGGGAACAGAGTAAAGGGGATTGGAAAAGAAAGAAGAGAGATGGAAGGCAGGGAGTAAGTACTACAGGTAGAGTGAGGCAAAGAGACTGTGAGGGACCTGATACAAACAGCCAATCAGCACAGGGGAGAGAATGTCCAGACCAAAAACTGCAGAAAGCATCCAAAGTTCCCTACTGCAGCTACTTGTCTGCTACTGCCAGTCTGAGTTTCTGGTGGGCTCCCTAGGGTTTTTTTTTCCTATCCTGAGCTCAGGTTTCTCCAGAGAGGCAAGGCTACTTAGAAGCTGGTGTCCCTGGAGTGGGGGGATGGGAGGGGAGGGGCGCTCCCCTACATGGTTCTGGGTCCACGGGGTTGGGAATAACTAAATAGGTCTAATTTCCTTCCTCCCTCCCACACAGTGTTGTAGATGTACCCACTGCAGCTGCTTGTATCTGCTCCTGCCTGCTTGACTGTTGTACCAACTCTCAATTATTGCTTCATGATTTCTACTTCCTTGTGAAACATTATATACCAAATGGCTTTTCTTTCATAAGGGGAGCATGATCCCGCTCCCATAGAATTCAGTGTCTTCAGAAGAGACCCCAGAAGCACTAAGCTACTCAATGATATTATTGTTTAGAGATAACTGTAAATACCAATAAGCAGCAATGCCATCTATTTATGACAAGGAACACAAACGTGAGAAGAGAGCAGTTTGTGTGTGTGTGTGTGTGTAAGTGTCATTTTTAAAGGATACAAAATTTCTATTCTATTTCAAAGCGGTTTCCTGATATAAACAACATTCACTTTATGTGATATATAATCTAGGTTTTCAGCAGGAAAACCCTATTTGGAGTTTAACTTTCTTGAAAGGACCCCTGCTGCTTGCACAGTATGACAATCCCTAATACTTCAAGAACGTAAAAGCGTTCATAGGAACACAGACTACAAGCAGCCCTCTCTCAGAAAAAAATGAGCATATATTACAGCTGGGGATGGAAGCCTTTTTTTAAAAAATAACGTTAATGATTCCATCCCCTACAGATATTTGATGTAAACAAATGTACTAGTTAAATAATTATGTAAATTCAAGTGTGGAAGGCCTCAGTACTTACCCTGACTACACTGAAGTCCAGCTTAGTTTCTTGTGCACACTGTAATATGAGCTGAAAGCAATTTTTACTTTGATTTGTCATTCCATTTTCATAATAACGCTGTAATATCCTTTGTTGTTCTACAGTAAATACAGAACGCAGATTCATCTAAAAATAAAAGAAGATACTCTGAAAGTTGGAATAAATATTTTAATACTTGTAGAAATTACTCATTTATCCAAACAATCATAAAACTAGTGTACACATCTCATTTTTTTCCTAAAAAAAATAAAAATAAAAAATAAAGTTCATCCATACTGATATTTTTATTTACTTTTCAAAACTTCTGATATGAACTATGTTAGTGGTTTTCCTTTATGAGATGGATTTGAGCTAAGCTGTTAAACTATATAATCAAAAAAGGCTGTCACCTTTTTATAGCAATACTAACTAAAAACCTCTTCTAACTAATTTCAGTTAAAAAGTCTTCTTCCTGAAGATGCTAATGTTGCTTGTAACAACAACCAGTGCATTCTCTACGGAGCAGCACAAAGTATGAGATTAAGTCAAACTGTCACCTTGGGGGCAGTGAAGACTCATCAAACAGTTAACCAAAGCTGTAATGGCCTGGTCTACCCTTAAAAGCTATGTCACTCAGAGCTGTGAAAAATTTCACATCCTGAACGCAGCAGTTAGATCGACCTAATCCCTGGTATAGAAGCTGTTAGGTTGACAGAAGAATTCTTCCATTGACCTATCTACTGCTTCTCAGGGCTTGTCTACACTAAATTGATCTTCTGAGGATCGATTTATCGCGTCTAATCTAGACGCGATAAATCGATCCCAGAACGCGCTCCCGTCAACTCCGGTAATCCACCCCAACGCGAGGAGGAAGCGAAGTCAACGGGGGAGCGGCAGCCTTCGACTTTGCAGGATCCACACGGCGAGGTAAGTCGAGCGAGGTACGTCGACTTCAGCTACATTATTCATGTAGCTGAAGTCGCGTGCCTTACATCGACACCCCTCCCCCCCGTGGTGTAGACCAGACCTAAGAGAGATAGATGAACTACACTGATGGAAAAAACCTTTAGTCGATGTAGGAAGTGTCTAACTGCGGTACTGCAGCGTCATAGTGTGCTGCTGTAGTGTACACATGCCTGAAGTCAACTTTGTTAAATCTCCATAAAAATGTACCAGCCCATGCATAAAGTCTACATGTCCACCCTTTTCCATAAAATTAAGTATACACACTCCACATAAACCTAATGCTATTTTACATTATCATCCACTCCTGGCAAGATGAAGTTGTTACCTCAAAGAATGTTTTTTCACTTTATCACCATTTAACATTTTATGGCCTGATCCTACTACCCTTATGCATCCAAAACATTAGTGGAAATTTTGAGCGCACATGCAATTCAGGACTGGGTCCTTTATTTGGCTTTAAACAACAGGTGGCAGCGTGAGAAGAGCAAGATAGCATGTGACAGCAGTTTTGGAAGTAGCTGATATAGTGCCTCAGGAAGCAAAGAACAACTGACCATACAAATTCTTTTTACACTTTACGTAAATGCTGAACACAGTAAAAAGAAAAAAAAAAGTCCATCTTGTGGGAAAAGAGAAAAAAAAAATCAATCCCAGCTAGTGGGATATTTTAAGGAGAAAGTTGTTAAAATAATTTTTGTCCATCAATTACAAAATAAAATTTTAAACATCTAAAAATTTTAATTGCTTATTAGACAGAATCTTGACTATGACCACAATCAATCATTAGTTTCCTATAAAGTAAAAAAACGTCATGTAGAAACAATAAATTCAGCTTGTTTTATACAAAACAGAATGTTAGACTCTGACATTCCCGAACACGAGAACAAACTTGACCCTCAGCAAAATAATTCTTTAATAAAAAATAAAAAAAAAAAAATGAATATCATGTTACATGTAACTGAAAACACTGTACCATTACAAACTAGCAGGCTGAAAAACTATAGATTTATTTTCTTTAAATGTATGTATATGATTGGATTTTTTTTTTTTTTTTTAATACTGTGATCTGAAATCTGTCAAACTTCAGCAGGGTGCTTCACCACCAATATTCGCAGTCATTAATGTTTAGGACTCATGGTAAAATTCCACGATTTCCCTAGGCCAGAGCTTTAATGGCAGAGTTTATTTTCCTCCAAATGCCAATAATGGAAAAAAAGAGGATGGGGAAAAAGAGACATTTTCACAAAGATTTTTAATGTGGCTTTCAAAAATTAGGTGGTTAATTCCTTTCCTTCCAACAGTGCACACTGAAGATGATTTGTCCACACCATATTTCACCTCCCCTCCCGTCCCTTATCTCAGACTGTCAGTCTAACAGAACTTATGTTGTTTACAGCACTAACAGACCTGCCAAATGTCATGCATTTTTGCACTAAGGTCTATCATGCACCAGGCAGAACTAGCAAAATGTCACACACTGGGGGGAAGGAGAGACCATCCCTCCTAATACTCTTATAGCCTAGAGGAATGTACAAAAACCAAGGCCAGAGCTATGAGAGCCACCCCTTCCACTAACCATGAGCAAGAGTTCACACCCCTTTCATAAGAGAGGCAACTATCATTCTTCCATTTTACAAACAAGGTAATAGAGTTTTCATAAGGCCACCACAAGTAGAGCTAGAAACAGAACCCAGTTCTCTGATATGACAGACCTAAATTTCATCCACTGATTCACACTGCCTTTATGAAGAAGTATTTGTAACCCTGGGTCTCTTTGTCCCTATATGGAGGCTAGACCATGTGTACAAGTTTATGAGTCTTCTGCTGCCTCGATATGAATGGAACTCAAGTGATAGAGATCCCAGGTTCAGTTCCTACAGATGACCAAATTGATCTGTTATACTTGGTGATGCTGGATCTCACAACTAGAACCCACTCTCATCACAGAGCCAGACACCAAATCCTGATAACTCAACATGCCACTGTATGTCATACTCCTGAGGGAATTCTGCACCAAAAAAAAAAAAAAAAAAAAATTCTGCAAGTTTTATTTGTCAGTAAATAAATGCAGAGGCTCCAGCATGGCAGTGGGCAGCACAGGCCACTGGCTGCACAAAGGTGGGAGATCACCCTACAGCTTAGCACCCTCATCCACCCCTGGGACACAGACTCAGCGGTGAGGCTGCACCTAACCCTGACACAGCACAAGGCCTGGACCTGCCCCAGAAACACCCTCAGGCCCTGCCCCTCTGCACCAGGTGTGGGGATGGCAGGCTCAACCAGGCAGGATCCAAGTGTGAAGGGGCTCAGTGTGGGGGGTACAGGTGTGGGGTGAGAGTGTTCTCTGTGGGACCATATGGGTACAGGCAGCTCAGTGGGGGGTCTAGGTATGGGGGGGATCTGGATGCCCAGAGGCTCTTTTGTGGGAGTTCCAGATGCAGGGGTTGAGGTGCAGTGGGGTGGGGTTCCGGTATGGAGTGATAGGGGGTTCTGAGTGTACAGGGTAAGACTTGGCAGGGGTGTCTGGGTATGGGAGATCCAGATGCACAGGGGTTGGGTAGATGGGGGATGCAACTCCCCATCCAGTTACCCCTCCCCACACAGCTGACGAGCAATGGGGGCAGGAAGGAGGGGAGGATACTGAGCTTCCTGCAGGTGAGGGAGGTTTCTGCAGGTGGGTCTGACACAGCCCCAGCCACTCCTTGCAGGGGACAAGGAAGTCCCATCCTCTCCTGCCTCAGCCCAGCCAGGACTAGCAGCTGATCCCAGCTCAGGATAGGAGCCACTGGCTGGGCTGTCCCCAGCCTCACGGTGATTTACCTCTCTGCTGGCTGCTCCACATGCCTGAGATGATGTACCTGCACTGCTAGGGAGTGGTGTATGACTGCTCTTGCAGCTTCCCTTTGCTTCCCTGTCAGAAAGTCATTTTTCTGCGGGGAAGCAAAGAAATCTGCATGGGACATGAATTCTGTGCACACGCAGTGATGCAGAATTCCCCCAGGAATAATGTCACAAACAGTTGTATAACTGGCAAATCATGTTATGTTTCCTTCTATGGGCTGGTTCACTTAAATGATAAGAGCATGCTTGCCCTAGCAGTTTCTCTTATAAAGCATATAGAAAAGGTCTCTCTGTGGATCTGAATATTGTGGGGTCAAGTCCTGATGATCACCTATGTGAGAAGAGGGAGGCAGAAATAGAAGTTTGTGTGAGGACCCTAAAATAGCTTTTGAAGTAATTTTATATTGCATTTAGAAGTGAATTAAGATCTATGCTAGTCTTTGTTTTATTCTTTTTTTTAGAACCTGTGTATTTCAGATAATGGTAGCAGGGCCAGCTCTAGGCACCAGCAAAACAAGCTGGTGCTTGGGGCGGCACATTTCTAGGGGCGGCATTCTGGCGCCGGCCATGCCGCCCCTAAAAGTATGCCCCGGCTGCCCTAGCTCACCTCCGCTGCCACCGCTCACGCGCCGCTGCTGGAGGGGGAGATCCCGAGCGGCCGCAGCGCACGAAACAGCTGATTCGCGCGCCGCTTCTCCTCCTCCCTCCTAAGCTTGAGAACCTGGGAGGGAGGGGGAGATCCTGAGCGGCTGTGGCACGCACGCCGCTTCTCCCCCTCCCTCCCTCCTTCCTAGATTTGAGAGCCTGGGGGGAGGAGGCAGGGCTGGGGATTTGGGGAAGGGGCGGAGTTGAGGCGGGGCAAGAAAAAAACAGGGGGGGGGGGGGGGGGACGGGGGACGACGGCCAAATTTGTTTTTGCTTGGGGCAGCAAAAATCCTAGAGCCGGTCCTGAATGGTAGATATCTCTAAGGAACAGGGTGGAGCATTTAATTATAGAGTTTGTTTGAAGAACAGCAAGAACAATGTGGGAGATTTTGCTTGTGAGTGCAGAGTTGGTGAACCTGCCTATGTAATCCCCCAATGGGTAAAAATTTACTAAAAGAAACATCCTTTCGGGGAGCGTACCTCAGTCTCAAAATGGCCATGGAGTTGGAACTACCTGTTACTCTTAAAAGAATTCTCCCCCTTCCAACATATCTGTCCTGGGATATGCTGGCAACCGGTGTGTGTAAGAAGCTTGCCCCTGCTTCTCCTGTAGTTGCTCTATTGAGAGAGAACTTCATTTATCAGGGCTCTCAAGTACATGCCTCTCACCTGCACTGAACTTGCACAATTTTTATGGTGTTTAATAGTTATGTGTGAATTTCTGTAGACATAAGTTAGCCTATTTAAATAATCTGCATAAAATATCATACATGGTGCTGCACAAATGTGGCAGTTATAAACTACGCCCCAATCCTGCCAGGACAAGTAGTGGGTAGACCCTTGCACAGAACCCCACAAAAAGTCACTAAATGATTAGGTTCCCCCTCTGCAAAGGTTCTTGATAATCAGATATAACAAATGGAGTAAGTCAGGAGGCTTTCCAAGGTGGGTAGGATTCTTACTCCTGATATTACTTTCAACCGTAGCTTTGCAGGATTACTATCTAAACAGATTCACCAGAGCCTACTTCCTGCCAGGAAGACTATTCGATAACCCTACAGATATTCTGGAATCAAACTATATAGCAGGGTTATGTTTTGAATCATTAACTTACTTGGAGGTTTTGATTGCCCAAGGAATGCAGGATCCAGCCCTAAGAGAACAGATGAGCATTAGTTCACTAGAGCAATTTGCATCTAAGGTTTATTGAATAAACCAGCTAAGAGCAAGAACCAACAAATGGGTCTGCACTGATTTCACCCCCTTAATTTTAGTATCTTTTCATTTACTAAATTTCTATGAATGAATGGATTTGTCATCCAACGACCTATCCAATGATACTCCTAGTCAATGGAGAGAGAAATAAAGACAGAATATCCACTTTAGCCACACTGTTCTGCCAATTAATCTGTCCTAACTTTCAAGTACTGTCCTTTTCCAGAGGCAGAACAAATTTAGGCTTAGTCTTGTTTAGTATAAGGTTCTTTAAAGAACAGAAATTCTAAATTCTAAATTAGAAATTATGACATTACAATACAGATTTCAGCTGAGAACAAACTTATTTAAATTTCAGAAATATTAATTGAACTGAAATTTTAGAAATGAAAGAGCAGTGATTTTATCCCTTTAGTTTTATAAACTATATATATATATATATATATATATATATATATATATATATATATATATATACACACACACACATACATACATACATACACACACACACACACACACACGTTTACGTTTATATATAATGTATTCAACTAATAGTGCAACAACTTAAATTATGCATTATCTGGATATTTCCCCCCACGTCCATTTTCTTGTCCAACATATACCTAATGTAGGTAGTGAATGACAGCTACAGATGTGAAGACTTTTCTCTGTTACCCTGCAACTGAGTTAGTTTGTTGCACAAGCAGTGTTCCACTTGAGTCTGAGCTGAAATTTTCAGTGATAAAACTCTGAAAGAAAACTGGATCAATGAAAACACAAAAAAGTCTCTCAAAATAATTTAAACCGAAAGGAAATTAACAGGATGGTGACAGGGCTGCTGCTTTGTTGAGCCATTCTGATCTTAGTGCTTGAACATTGCAATGTAGGGCATGGCTACACCTGCAAGTTAGAGCACCTGCAAGCAGCCCCGTGATCTCTAACTCATGACGCGTGCACACTGGCAAGGCACATAGAACGCTCTGACTCCATGGCTAGTGTGCTCCTGGTAATCCACCTCAGCAAGTGGAATAACGTTTGATGCGCCCCCGCTGGAGTGCTGCAGCACTAGTGTGGACGCCCTGGTCTGTTAATGCGCTCTGATCGGCCTCCAGAAGTGTCCCACAATGCCTGTTCTAGACACTCTGGCCTCCACGCACCAGGCAATCCCCAGTATGGAGCAATGGTGAGGTGCTGGACCTCATCAGTGTTTGTGGGGAGGAAGTTGTCCAGTCCCAGCTGTGCTCCAGCCATAGGAAGCTGCATTGTTGTAGAAGACCCTCCCTTGCTTCCCAGGTCACCCTCGGCAGCGAGATATCTTCCAGGACGAACTCCTATGGAAAATGTGGAGAGACTGTTCAGTGTAGGGGCCCCCTGCAGCTGTTGGCTCTCAATGAGGCACAGAAACCCAGAGGGCAGTACGGCCATGAAACAATCAGTCCCCTTTGACCCTGTGCTTACTCACCATTTTGGGGCTTCCGTGGGTTATGTGCATTCGCTTTGGGACGGGCAAATTATGCTATTGAGACTGTGCTTGCCCTTTAGTATGGGGGAACCATTGCCCTGTCTTATGTGAACAATGCTGCCTCTGTTAAGTGTTGCATTTTGCCTTTCCAGATGCAACCTTGAGATCTCAGCCGTCTGTGTTATCACCGGCTGAAAGACTCCAAAGAATTAGGAAGAGGCCATGTAGAAGCAAAGAAGACATGCTGCATGAAGTAATGCAGCAGTCCCTTAACGAGAATCTAAAAGTGCAGGAGTGGAGGGAGAATGAAAGGAAGATCCGCCAGCAGAATGCAGAGCACCGTCACAAAAGTGCGGCGCTCCGGCAGCAAAGCACCGATCAGCTGATTAGCATCATGGAGCGCCAAGCGGACTTGGGGGGAGGGATAGCTCAGTGGTTTGAGCATTGGTCTGCTAAACCCAGGATTGTGAGTTCAATCCTTGAGGGGGACATTTAGGGATCTGGGGCAAAAAATTGGGAATTGGGCCTGCTTTGAGCAGGGGGTTGGACTAGATGACCTCCTAAGGTCCCTTCCAACCCTGATATTCTATGATTCTATGACTTGATCCAGGCGCTCCTAGCCATACAGGCGGAGCACTACCGTGCCCCCCCACCCCCGCAGTCTTTGTCCCAAAACTCTTTCCCTTGTGCTCCCATGTCACCTCCAACCCACTTTCTCCAACATCCAGGTTCTTATCGCCACCAGCTGCCTCCAACAACTGTAGCTCCACCACCCAGCCCTGAAAATTACGATCCTTGTAGCCATCCTGAAGTGAAGCACTCACTGTACAGCACTCCAGACAGGAAGGCTGAGTATGATAACAGACATACGCAAATCTGTGATTGTACCGTTCCCCGCCCCACCCCCTTGCCCTTTCTTTTTCCCAAGCAGTTGTGTTTCCAATAAATGAATTTTCTTTTCAATAAATGGATTTTTTGGCTTTGAAAACATTCTTTATTAGTGCATAAAGTAAAAGATACCTTAGCCCAGGAAAGCAACAGGCACTGCAAGTCAGCATAGCAAACACAGATTCCTACTAACATTGGAACCACTGCACTTCACTCCCATGCAGGGCACCAAACATTACTGGTGGCTTTCAGCCTCAAATTGCTCCCTCAACTCATCCCTAATCCTTGCAGCCCCGCGCTGGGCCCCTCTAATAGCCCTGCTCTCTGGCTGTTCAAATTCAGCCTCCAGGTGTTGAACCTCCGAGTTCCATGCCTGAGTGAATCTTTCACCCTTCCCTTCACAAATGTTATGGAGGGTACAGCACCCGGATATAACAGCGGGGATGCTATCATTGGACGGGTCCAGCTTCCCATACAGAGAGTGCCAGTGGCCAAAAGCACACTCCACAGTCATGCTGCACCAGCTCAGCCTGTTGTTGAACCGCTCCTTGCTGCTGTCAAGGCTCCCTGTGTAGAGTTTCATGAGCCATGGCATTAAAGGGTAAGCGGGGTCTCCAAGGATCACAATGGGCATTACGACTTCCACTACAGTGATCTTCTGGTCTGGAGAAAAAGTCTCGGCTTGCAGCTTCCTGAACAGGCCAGCGTTCCAAAAGATGCATGCGTCGGCCTGCGTTAATGTCAATGAAACGCCCATGGTGATCCACAAGCACCTGGAGAACCATAGAGAAATACCCCTTCCGGTTAATGTACTCGGAGGCTAGGTGGGCTGGTGCCAGAATTGGAATATGCGTCCCATCTATCGCCCCTCTGCAGTTAGGGAAACACATTTGTGCAAAGCCAGACACAATTTCATGCACGTTACCCAGAGTCACAGTTCTTCTGAGCAGGATACGATTAATGGCCCTGCAAACTAGCATGAACACAATTCCAACAGTCGACTTTCCCACTCCAAACTGGTTAGCGACAGATCGGTAGTTGTCTGGAGTTGCCAGCTTCCAGATTGCAATAGCCACTTGCTTCTCCACCGTCAGGGTAGCTCTCAATATTGTGTCCTTGCGCCTCAGGGTGGGGGCGAGCTCATCACATAGTCCCATTAAAGTGGCTTTTCTCATCCGAAAGTTCTGCAGCCACTGCTCGTGATCCCAGACTTGCATGACGATGTGATCTTACCACTCAGTGCTTGTTTCCCGAGCCCAAAAGCGGTGTTCCACGGTGGTGAGCATGTCCGTGAATGCCACAAGCAATCTCGTGTCATATGCGTTACTCGAGTCGATATAATCGTCCGAGTCCTCACTGTCAGTTACGTGCTGGCGAGACTCGTCAGCATATTCCTCAGCAGTTCGGGCTCCATTCCCGCAGACCGAAAGGGAAGACAGAGCACTCAGTACAAAAAATGTTGAAAGATGGTGCCAAATTGGGACATAAGCACAGGGATTGCTGGGATGCGAACCGATGCATCACGGGGCGTTGGGACAAGACCCAGAATGCCCCTGTACCCCTCGCCTCCTTCCCAC
Organism: Macrochelys suwanniensis; assembly: GCA_033296515.1. Classification (NCBI taxonomy): domain Eukaryota; kingdom Metazoa; phylum Chordata; order Testudines; family Chelydridae; genus Macrochelys; species Macrochelys suwanniensis. The sequence goes on along the minus strand of CM065783.1, from coordinate 76,195,838 downwards.
AAGCTACAGTGCCAGAATGGGAAGAGATGCTCTGTGGGACAGCTGCCCATAATGCACTGCTCCAAATGCCGCTGCAAGTGCTGCAAACGTGGCCACGCCAGTGCGCTTGCAGCTGTCAGTGTAAACAGACTGCAGCGCTTTCCCTACTGTGCTCTCCGAAGGCTGGTTTAACTCAAAGCGCTCTACGTCTGCAAGTGTAGCCATGCCTGTAGTTACTGCTGCTAAGTCATACTAGTAGGTGGATTTTTTTTAGTTTCAACCATGATCCAGGAAGAGTTGTAGCATCTCACTGAGAAAAGTGAACCAAGGTCTGGGATGGAGGTCTTAGGAAAAACCTAGAAATGACCAAACTGGAGAGAAAACTTAAACTGAGGTTCATAATTGGTTATTCGAGTTACAAATAAAGCAATACCCAGGAATGAGGAAAGTTTGGAGTCTATGTTCATAGCAAGATGGAAAATACACTATCTCACAAGATATTGGAAGAGAATTTTTAAAAAATTGCATCCATCTTGCTAGTCTCAATTTAGGAACTGAATAGTAAGCAAAAGTAAAGTTTTCCATTTGGAGATCCTTTTGGCCATGAGCATAATGCCAAAAAGGCACACTATTTGTGACATGAACATTCAGTCATATATATGCCAGTTGTAATTTTGTTTTAATACTGGTTTAATAAGTATCCAAGGTGCAATCAGCAGCATTTCTTTTCCAGTTATTAAAATAAGTAGTTGGAAGTCCGTTTATACCTAGTGCTTTTCACACTGGATTTCTGCCAGTAATTAATTCACACGTCAGAAATATAGTAATGTAGCTTATAGCTAGAACCTCAAGTACCTATTTAAAAAGTTTTATAAAAGTTATATTTGAGGGAACTATATTAACTTTCAGGAGCTGCACTGAGAAAAATGAGAAGCATTTTCTTTTAAATCCCTTAGTTAAGTTAAACAGACCAAGTGAAAGTCATCCTGCAAAATACAAGTGCTGCAGTGAGTCACATTTCCCATATTTGGACTAATGAGGGTTTCAAAGTACTGACACGGAGAGGGAAAAAACCCCTAAAACTCACCAAAATAAATATGTAAAGAATGTTTATGTTAAATTAAGAAATTAAGAAATGCCGAGTAAACAAACACCACATATGTACAAGCCTAGCAGCTATTGTAAAATAAGCCAACATTGGTTACTTAACAATATAAAAATCCATAGGTTCTTGTACACAGTGACAGCTCATTAGAAGTACAATTTTACTACCTTGGATTTTTTCATAAACAAACATCCAGTTTTGTTTGGAAGTCAATAACTGCCCTTAAAAACTGAGCACTAAAATAAAGAGGCTCCCAAGTACAGTCAGGAAACAAAACTGAAAAATCAATATCAAATATATTTGCTGATACCAAAACCTCACAAAATTTGACTGTTTCCTGTCTCCAATACATGTTCTAAAATTCATCATTTAGACTGGGGACTACTTCACTATGCCACAATGAAGAAAACTTCAATTCACTGTAATAGAGTTCTCCAGCAGAAAACTTTAAAATTTCAGAATACCCTAACCATAACTTGCACAACAACAGAGGCAGCATGTAGTGACCCAAGCAGTGGAGGACACATTGAAGATGACTGGATGTAGAAGTTGCGGTATGTACATGATCCTGGAGGGGCTACCTGAAAAGAGTTTCATCTGCATGAAGTGCTGCCTGATAGAGCTGATGGAAGAAAAGATCCGAGGATTGGAGATGCAGGTGGAAACTCTGGTCGAGTTTAGAAGGGGGTTCGAGCAGATGATTGAGCAAAGACACGAGGAGGCTGAAGGGAAAAGCTCAGACTTGCAGATGGAAGCAAGACCAAAGAATTCTGAGGGGAGAGTGCTGGGTGAAGAAAATGGATAGTGGAAGCATGTGACTAAGAGAACCAGGCAGAGGAAAAGATTGGCTAGCGAAGGAGAAATAGAGCTCAGGAATAGGTTTGCGGAGTTGGAAAATGAAGAAGGGGAACAGCAGGTGGTCACTGAAGGTAGGAGGGCAAGGAAGAAGAGAAAAGCAGCTAGTCCTATAGGAAAAGGGGAAGAGTCAATGGAGATGACAACACCAAATATGAGCCCCAGGAGGATACAGGATGGGTTGAAAAGGATTGCAAGGGAGAATAGGAATCGAGAGGACTTGCAGCCAGAGGGAACAGGGGATAGACCGGAGAATCGCACCATCACCAGGAAAAGGCAGGTCTACATGATTGGGGACTCCTTGCTACGAAAAATAGACAGGCCTGATCCAGAGAACAGAAGGGTGTGCTGTCTGCCAGGTGCTAAGATATGGGATGTGGACCTGAGGCTGAAGAGGATCTTAACAGGAGCCGGAAAGAATCCCCTGATTGTCCTTCATGTGGGAACAAATGATACGGCTAGATTCTCGCTGGAACGTATTAAAGGAGACTATGCCAGGCTTGGGAGGACGCTTAAGGAAATCGAGGCCCAGGTGATCTTCAGTGGGATTCTGCCTGTTCCTAGAGAAGGGCAACAAAGGTGTGACAAGATTATGATGATCAATAGATGGCTCAGGCTGTGGTGCTAAAAGGAGGGCTTCGGGATGTATGGCCATTCAGAGACATTCGTGGACAGAGGACTGTTCTCTCGGGATGGACTTCACCTGAGTAGGGAGGGAAATAGACTTCTAGGATGGAGGCTGGCACAACTGATTAAGAGAGCTTTAAACTAGGAATTTGGGGGAGATGGTTGGGAGATGTCCAGGTAACCTCCATGCCGGATTTTAACATTAAGAGGGAGGAAAACGAAGTAAGAAAGGATACAGCCATGAGTAGGAGAATGGACATAAGGAGGAAAGATGATGTAGATACCAGTTTAATAGGTGATGTCCGTGCCTAAATCGGGTAAAGAATATGAGTGAAGCCAAACAGAAAAAAGTAAGATGTTTGTACACCAATGCAAGGAGCCTAGGTAACAAAATGGAGGAACTAGAGCTACTGGTGCACGAAGACACGATCTACCTTTTGTAAAACCATGTTGTATTTTGTCCTAATTACCATTGACCTCAATGTCCTTAACTACTTTCTCCGTCAAGATTTTTTCCAAGACCTTGCACACTACAGATGTCAAACTAACAGGCATATAGTTACCCGGATCACTTTTTTTTTTTCCTCCTTTCTTAAAAATAGGAACTATATTAGCAATTCTCCAGTCATATGGTACAACCCCTGAGTTTACAGATTCATTGAAAATTCTTGCTAATGGGCTTGCAATTTCATGCGCCAATTCCTTTAATATTCTTAAATTAAAGATGAAGATTATCTGGGCCCCCCGATTTAGTCCCATTAAGATGTTCGAGTTTGGCTTCTACCTCGGATGTGGTAATATCTACCTCCATATCCTCATTCCCATTTGTCATCCTACCATTATCATAGAATCATAGAATCATTATCCCTAAGCTCTTCATTAGCCTTATTAGAGACTGAGGCAAAGTATTTGTTTAGATATTGGGCCATGCCTAGATTATCCTTAACCTCCACTTCATCCTCAGTGTTCAGCGGTACCACTTCTTCCTTCTTTGTTTTCTTCTTATTTATATGGCTATAGAAGCTTTTACTATTGGTTTTAATTCCCTTTACAAGGTCCAACTCTACATGGCTTTTAGCCTTTCTCACTTTATCCCTACATGTTCTTGTGACGGCATGGGGGAGTTTCCTGTTTTCCTCATTGCCTATGGGGTTTTTTTTGGTTTCCTAGGGTTACATTCAAAGGGAGTGGGACTCAGTTTCCCTAGGTGTTACGGGTTTAACGAGGTGATGGGAGAGGGAGTTTGTTGTTACAGGGGACGGGCGAGGGAACTGGGGACCTAGTTCTGGCCAGTGGGAGAACAATAGGCTGTGAAGAGAGGAGCCCCGGGGGCCTAACCAACCAGTTCCAGCCACAGGGGGCCAGAGACAGAGAAGAGGCCCAGACAACCCTGTTTACAGGGCTGTTTACCTGGAGAGAAGACAATGGATAGAGGTGGGGCTTGGGGCCAGTGATATCCACAGCCCAGCAGGGAAGAAGGGGGCTCTGGGCTGGAGAGAGGAAGCAGGCAGAGCCCACCAGGATAGAGGAGAGAGCTGGATGTGCTGGGCTGGGAGGAGGCCAGGCCTGAGGCCCTCAGAGTTCCTGTGCTGTGTTCAACGCTCAATCATTCCTCCTGTTTTACGCTGGTTGAGAGTCACTCTGGTCTGGAGAACAGGGTTGCATCATCCCCTTCGGGGGGCAGAGGCCCGGGGGTCCAGAGTGCGTGGACTCCCTGAAGGGGCCCACGGCAGAGGCAGGCGTGCTAAGGCTCAGAGAGGTGCGGCTCCAGGAGGTGGAGGGGCTGGACCCCGAGAGAGAGTGGACCCCCGAGAAGGGCTGTCGCACTGAAAGGGGCACCCCCCCACGGGGCCAAGAGAGGGCACGACCTGTGAATCCGTGACAGTTCTGACCTCAATAAGGTTGCTTTCCTTGCTGATCCCACCCATCTTCCACTCCTTGTAGACTTTCTGCCTTTTCTTAATCACCTCTCTGGGATGCTTGGTCTACAGCTCCTGCCTATGATTTTTTACCCGTTTCTTGGCTTCTGATAGTTTCTGCAACTTTGACTTGAAGTAATTCCAGGCGTCCTCCTGCCTTTAGTTCCACAAGTTCTTCAGTCCAATCCACTTCCCTAACTACTTTCCTTAATTTTTTAAAATTAGCCCTTTTGAAATCAAAAATCCTAGTCACAGATCTATTTTTGTTTATCCTTCCATTCAGTTTGAACTGAATTAGCTCATGATCGCTCGAACCAAGGTTGTCTCCTACAACCATTTCTTCTATGAGGTCCTCACTACTCACCAAAACCAAATCTAAAATGGCATCCCCTCTTGTTGGTTCAGCAACTACTTGGTGAAGGAATCCATCAGCTATCGCATCTAGGAAAATCTGAGCCATATTATTATTACTACTAGCACTTGTCCTCCAGTCTATATCTCCCATGAGATATACATGATCTCCCATGATCATACAATTTACTTCATTAAAAACATTAAAGAGGTCTCTATCCGTATCCAAATCAGATCCCGGCGGTCTATAGCACACCCCAAGCACTATTCCAGGAGAGGCTCTAGTAGCTTTCTTCCCCAATGTGATTTTTGCCCAGGCAGACTCTATTTTATCCATTCCATCACTTCTTATTTCTTTACAGTCTACCTCATCACTGATATACAATGCTAACCTTTACCTTTATTTCTGTCTTTCCTAAACAGCACATATCCTCCAATACCTGTACTCCAGTCATGACTACTATTCCACCATGTTTCTGTTATCCCAATAATGTCTGGTTTCTACCTGATCTCCTTCTTTGAGAAGGTAACAGACTTTTTAGACAAAGGAAATGCAGTGGATCTAATTTACCTTGATTTCAGTAAGGCATTTGATACGGTTCCACATGGGGAATTATTAGTTAAATTAGAAAGGATGGGGATCAATATGAAAATTGAAAGGTGGATAAGGAACTGGTTAAAGGGGAGACTACAATGGGTCATACTGAAAGGTGACCTGTCAGGCTGGAGGAAGGTTACTAGTGGAGATCCTCAGGGATCGGTTTTGGGACCAATCTTATTTAATCTTTTTATTACTGATCTCGGCACAAAAAGTGGGAGTGTGCTAATAAAGTTTGCGGATGACACAAGGCTGGGAGGTATCGCCAATAAAGAGAAGGACCAGGATATCATACATGAAGATCTGGATGAGCTTGTAAACTGGAGTAATAGTAATAGGATGAAATTTAATAGTGAAAAGTGCAAGATCATGCATTTAGGGATTAATAAGAATTTTTGTTATAAGATGGGGACGCATCAGTGGGAAGTAACAGAGAAGGACCTCAGAGTATTGGTTGATCACAGGATGACTATGAGCCGCCAATGTGATATGGCCGTGAAAAAAGGTAATGCGGTCTTGGGATGCATCAGGCGAGGTATTTCCAGTAGATATAAGGAGGTGTTAGTACCGTTATACAAGGCACTGGTGAGACCTCACCTGGAATACTGTGTGCAGTTCTGGTCTCCCATGTTTAAGAAGCATGAATTCAAACTGGAACAGGTACAGAGAAGGGCTACTAGGAGGATCCGAGGAATGAAAAACGTGTCTTATTAAAGGAGACTCACAGAGCTTGGCTTGTTTAGCCTAACCAAAAGATGGTTGAGGGGAGATACGATTGCTCTCTATAAAGATATCAGAGGGATAAATACCAGGGAGGGAGAGGAATTATTTCAGCTCAGTACCAATGTGGACACAAGAACAAATGGATATAAACTGGCTATCAGGAAGTTTAGACTTGAAATTAGATGAAGGTTTCTAATCATCAGAGGAGTGAAGTTCTGGAACAGCCTTCCAAGTTTAGAGAGGGGCAAAAGGGGAGTAGTGGGGGCAAAAGACATATCTGGCTTCAAGACTAAGCTTGATAAGTTTATGGAGGGGATGGTATGATGGGATAGCCTATTTTGGCAATTAATTGATCTTTGACTATTAGCGGTAAGTATGCCCAATGGCCTGTAATGGGATGTTAGATGGGGTGGGATCTGAGTTACTGCAGAGAATTTTTTCCTGGGTGTCTGGCTGGTGAATCTTGCCCACACGCTCAGGGTTTAGCTGATTGCCATATTTGGGATCGGGAAGTAATTTTCCTCCAGGGCAGATTGGCAGAGGCCATGGGGGTTTTTCGCCTTCCTCTGTAGCGTGGGGCACGGGTCACTTGCTGGAGGATTCTCTGGATGATTCTCTGCACTTTGAAGTCTTTAAACCATGATTTGACGACTTCAATAGCTCAGACATAGGTAGGAGTTTATTACAGGAGTGGGTGGGTGAGATTCTGTGGCCTGCATTGTGCAGGAGGTCAGACTAGATGATCATAATGGTCCCTTCTGACCTTAAAGTCTATGAGTTTATGCTTACGAAGAATAACCCATTAAATGGAAAAATTTTGTCTAAGATCTTTAAGGTTTCTATTTCACTTATTTCCTTTTAAGAAACATCATCAGCTTGTATTACCTAGATAATTGCTACAGGTACATAAAAGTCTGAGATATTATTATTTAGCCTCTAACCTTATTTGGGAAATCCACTGATAAGCAGGGGGAAATGTGTATACAAATCCATGCACAAGACATCGTTAACTTACAGTTAAATTTGCTTTAGTGCATTTCCTATCACTGCAATCATTAAAAAAAAAAAAAAAGTCAGCAGTTAAGACAACATTAACACCCAGATCAGCCTCAAATACAGACTCCTCAGTTTAAACCAGCTTCATTTCCAATTACAGCCACCCACAGCACATATCCAATTTCTCACAATTTCACCTTAACTTGGATCTCAGACTTTTAAATTAGAAACATGGACTTTTGACTTCAGGAAGATTAAAATAACAATGTTACTGTCAAGTGTGCATCTGAAGAATTGGATTGTTGGTAGTTGGAACTGAAAGGGAGTTTCTTGTAGAGCAGAAGAGTCTGTGAATTTGGGTATTATATTTAGGTGACAAGGTGTGAGAGTTGAGGTTGCACTGGTTATTTTTTCTTGAAGCAGGGTAACGATAATGAGAAAATAATTAGAACAGTTGCACCATTTGCCTATCTTGCTAGTAAAATAAGACAGTTTTCACCAAGTGTGATGTTTGCTAAATGTTATAGTGTCAAAGCACAATTGATAAATACTGCAATTATATTTTACACCATTTATAATTTGTTTTAACATTGTATTACGTGTGGAATTTAGAACTCAGTTTTATGTCTAACATGTCAGTGCTGACATACTATTTGTATTTGCTTCTCCCATGTTTGACAAAAGCTGATTGACCTAAACAGTCAATATAAGATAGGAAGTAGATCTCCCTACTAGTTCTCTAGCCCCTGCTGCTCACTTATCCTGAGCCTGGATGACCAGCTCCATACTCCCCTTGCTTCATTTACAGAGGCTTTTTCTAAACGTAATGAACACAAAAAACAAAGTCTACAGAGAGAGGTTAAGTGGAAGGATCAAAGTGAAGCCAAAGAACTAGGGAGCCAGGCACCAGGGCCAAGGAACTGACCTAGGCAAAAAGGATGGTGAGTATCAGGGGCCAGAAAGTCAAGCTCCATCCTCTTGCAGCTTCTCTGCAGCTATGTTTACATTAAGAGTCAAATCTAAATGCTTTTGTGAGGTCTGTCCAAGCAGTACCCAACCTCTCATGAACCACAGTAGGTTCTCTACATGCAGAAGCTTCCTCTTCAGCAGTGCTGAAACTTCATTTCTCAAGCATCTTTGGCTACAACTCCCCCTCTTTCTCCAACTGTCAATGTGCCCTATTTGTAGCAGGAGCTAGGACAGGTGGGAGTGGGGGAAAAAGAGATTCAGGTAAATTGGTCTGAGAAACAAAGCACATAGCTCCTGCTGGAAGGTAAGTTCCTAATGTAGTTAATCTCCTATGGCTTGCCTGAGGGGACCACCCCTCCCTCCATTTTTAGGTTATGTCTATACTATGGACCCTACAGCGGCACAGCTGTACCGCTACAACTGTCCTGCTGTAAAGTCTAACATGTAGCCACTCTTTGACAGCAGGAGAGCTCTCTCCTGCCAGCATAATCAAACCACTCCCAACAAGCAGAGTTAGCTATGTCAGCAGGAGAGCCTCTCCTGCTGACATTGTGCTGTCCACAGCAGAACTTTTGCTGGTGACACTTATGTTGGTCAGGGTGTGATTTTTTCACGCCCTTGACCAACAAAAGTTTTATCAACAGAAGTGGTAGTGCAGACAAAGCCTTAGATAACCTTATTTGGTATATAGGAGTAGGGCTCCCTTTGTGGAAGGTTCTTGCAGTTTGTATAAGGGAGATTGGGTGGAACCTAGAGACATATAATTAGCAACAAAGGTGTGTATCTTGGTGTCTCAGGAGAAAACCACAGCAGCAGGGCCATTGAAAAGACAACAGAAAATGGGAGTCCTCTATGAAGATTCATTGCTCAATGGCCAAATATATATCAGTTACTACAAAGCAGTCAAATGACTGTTTGTATTTTAAGGTGTTTTTTCCCCCCCAGAATTTAAACTGAATTCAGTTTTTCAGCTGAATGTGGGCAGAGCCATCTGCCGTGCTTCCGCCTAGGAGCAGCCGGGACAGGTCACCGCTTGTGGGGAGCCGCCCAAAGTGAGCACCTCCAGCCCCACACCACTTCCTGCATCCAAACTCCCTCTCTCTTAGTTAACTGGCATTTTTCACTTACCGGCACCCGCCATTCCCCCAACATGCTGGATAAAACAGCTTTAACTGTATATTGACTAGGAGTATAGAGACATCCTTTTTCACTACCTAAAGTACTCACTGCGTAATAGGCTACTGTCACTGAACTACCAGCATTTTAGCTTTTAGAACTCAATCCTTTATTGAAGCTGAGCAATGTTTCTATGTGTGGATCCAACTAGAGTTGGCCCCAATTCTGCTAACACTTATGCATGTGCTTAACTTTACTCAATTAAAAGTTCTAATGACATCAACTGGATTAGTCACCTGCTTAAAGTTAAGCTTGTACATAAGTTTTCACCATCATTGCTTGTTTGGAGTATCGTAGTTTTATGAAGTAGGCAAGGAACAATTAACTACAATTGCTCCAAAGGTGCAGGTTGTTTTAAAAGGTCACCATCAGAAAAGGTCTGCCTAAAATTTAGGTTTTATAAAAAGTTCTAAAAGACAATTTACTAAATATAGATACCAAAAGAATTTTTTCCATGAAAAGTGTTTTGAATAATACTACCAGAAGTCAGAAAATTCTCATGGTAGACTAGCCTGTTTTCATTTCCAAGACGAGAGAAATGCAAAAAAACATAGTAAGAAGTATCCTGCAGACACTTAGGCAAATACTTAAGTTTAAGCATGAGTAATCCCATTATGTGCAGTAGGTGTCCAAGCTATGTACATGCTTAAATCTCAGCAGGATCAGGGCCAAGTCAATCATGAATAGCGTGGAGAAAGTGAGTAAGTGTTATTTACTCCTTCACATAACACAAGAATCAGGGTCATCCAATGAAGTTAATAGGCAGCAGGTCTAAAACAAACAAAAGGAAGTATTTCTTCCCACAACCCATAGTCAACCTGTGGTACTCACTGCCAGAGTATGTTGTAAAGACCAAAACTATAATGTGGTTCAAAAGATAATTAGATAAGTTCATGGAGGATAGGTCCATCAATAGCTATTAGCCAACATGGTCAGAGATGCAACCCCATACTCTGAGTGTCCCTAGCCTCTGACTGCCAGAAACTGAGAGTGGATGACAGGGGATGGATCACTTGATGACTGCCTATTCTGTTCATGCCCTCTGAAGCACCTGGTATTGGCCACTGTTGGAAGACAGGATACTGAGCTAGACTGATCACTGGTCTAATCCAATATGGCCGTTCTTACTTTACTCACTACTCAAAATAGGGATTGTACTCATGTGCAAAGCAAAAAGTAATTCGTTCTTAGTTTACTGTATCTGCAGAATTAATACTACTTGCAAATAATTTAAAGGAGCATATGGGAAGATAGTGCTATAAACACTTTAAGAGTCTGAGCATACTCCATGGTCAACTAACTGCTAGGAGCCACAAAACAGGATCTTCACCTAGAAACACTAATAAATATAAAGACTGACATTCAGCCTCTGCAACAAAGTGTTGGTAAAAAAATAGGTCATTAATGGCAAATCTGATCAAAATATTTTAAAGTACACCTTGCTTGACAAAACAGAGCGACAAAGAGTCCTGTAGCACCTTATAGACTAACAGATATATTGGAGCATAAGCTTTCGTGGGCGAAGACCACTTCGTCAGACTGACACGGCTACCCCGATGATACTTGACAAAAGAGGTTTTTCTTTAGACCTGCATCTTGCAACATTTTGAACATATCCATAACTTTACACACAAGTACTCCTTCTAAAGAAAATACAGTACTCAGACATTTCACAGCTCATCTACACAGGGAATTTTACAAGCATAGTTATACAGTTATAGCTCCCCATGTGGTCTCTTGATTCCTTGTGTAGATTGTGCATATTCTTAACTCATTACAGTATCAAGGGCCTTATTAAACAGAGTGACATATCTCAGGCTTCTGGGATGCAGCATGAAGCGATTTTCTTTATCCACTACAAATTGATGCTCCTAAACCAAGGGCCACACCATCAGCACTGAGCACCACCTCAAAACACAAGCTGGAAGACCTGCATCCCACCCACCATCTCCCTTCACCAGCAAACACCCAAGGGCTAAAATGTCACAACAGCAGCAACTGGAGCAATGTGATTTGCCCAATACCTCCACCACCACCCTGCCTTCTGCAGGTGCTCTCTTACAACTCAAGGAGAGCACATAGCACCCTCCAACCCCCCCGCCCCAAGACAAGGGAGAATGAGCTTGGAATTATTCTCTTGCCACCCCCATCATCCCCACAGCTTTACCCCACTGACCACACTGCTATGCTACCAGCAGAGAGTATTTATACAGCCGAGCCAGGAAAAAGAAACCAGGCAGGATGGACACCCCCACTTCCAGCCCACACATCCTGCCTGACACTAGGCAATTGCAGCTAGAAAGCATCAGTGAGCCCTAACAGCCCACGAATGGCAACTCAAGTGGCCCTCATTGCGCATGCGCAAGATTTTCGAACGGCTTCAAGACGCCCTCACTGTGCGAATGCCCATGGCCCAGCTACTAGGACGCAGTAGCGTGCGCGTGCGCGGAGCTGCAATCAGCGCCTCGCACTCCGGCCGGGTAAAGTCAGAAATCACTCAAGTGATAGTGAATACGCATGCGCACTGAGTCCAGCGGAGCTCAACAGCCGCAGAGCATGCGCAACTGTCAGCTCATAGAGATCACATCGGTCGTACGCATGCGTACTTCCTTCGCAACAGCGGATGGGGCTAGCCAGCGTCTGCCGCAGCAGAACCGAGCCGTAGTGCGCATGCGTGCCTGAGTTTGCTCTGCGAGCACCAGCCCAAGCGGCCGCCCTCCCCCACATTCAGGCCCCCAGTCAAGGGGCATCTTCCCCAGCCCTAGCCAGGGTTGGCTGCCCTGCCTGCCCAGGCTGAGCGCTTCGGCGCTTCTCCTCCCTCCTTGGGGGCTCACATACATACCCCGCCCCCCGCGCACAGTGCTGGACTTACCGTGTTCTGTGGGGCGGGCAGAGTTGATCCGGGGGGCTCCGGATTCAGCCGGTTTCGGCTGGGTCGGTCCCGGCGTCACACAATGAAATCAGCGCCTCCGATCATTAATTCTCATCATGATCGTGACGTCAGCGCAGACAGCGGCCAATGGGAGCCTAAGATCAGCGCCGGCCGGGACAGTCCTTGCCCCCGCCCCTCCCGCCAGGGGGAGCGCCTCGTACAGGGAACAGCCCGCCTGAGGCGGGAGGGGAGGGGAGGGGAGGCTAGTACAGGGAACAGCCGCGCTGCTGCGGCGGGGGATGGGGCGCCTGCCTCAGGAAACAGCCCCGCCCAGCTCGGGATCGGAGCGCGAGGCAGAGGGAAGAGGCGGGGCACAGACGGACGGAAGGCAACGGGAGCAGTCAGCCTTCTCCCCAGCCTACGGGGGCCGGGCTGCGCCCTTCGCCTCCTTGTGGGAACGCCCCTGCCCTACAGCACCGCTAGCGGCCCAGCTGCGCACCTGCCGGGGGGGCTCTTCCTCCCGGCTGCCTGCATCGGCCACAGGCGCCCCCGAGCTGCGCGGGGCCTCCCGCCGCGCAACCTGTGCCCAGCCGCGCTCATCACAGCGTGTCAGCGGCAGTTTGGCCGGCGCGCTGCTTGTGCGAGCGCGGCATTGCCTTCGTCCCCTCCCCTGCCAGGGAGCAGCCCTGCCGCCGCCGGTCATGGGTGGGGGAGGAGCTCAGTGTTTCACGCGCAGAGCCCAGCCGGGCCCTGGCCTGGGCGATGGGCAGGACTGGCTGCCTCGCATAGTTCTCAGCCCTACTTGGCTTGGGAGAGGGGCCTTGCACGGCGACTGGCAACGGTGGATATTCCTCCCTTGTAATTCCCGGCCGGGGCCCCTGCCCCCGCCTTTTGCTGGGGGTAGCCATGGCATGCAGACTCTTCCTCGGGGCAGTGAGTGCTCCTGAGCAGGGCTGGCTGGCTCAGTCATGGAGTCTGAAATACCTGGGCTTCCTTAACGACTCCTATGCCTTCTAGCAGGAGCAACTGACCCCTTCCTCCACTTGTCAGAGAGAAGTCTGGTATCATGTTTTGTTTGAATCTTTCAGGTGAGACTCAGCGTCAAAGCCCTACCTGCTTTATGTGGGCATCAAAAGTCTTGTGGTACTTACTTCTCATACAAGTGAGGTGTTTTGTCTCTCAGTTTTCAGCCACCCCACCGCTTAAGGTTTCTACTGTTGTTAAGGTGATGTTTCGCCATCCCTGAGGTGGCTGTACTACCGTGCTGTATTCATATAAACCCTCAACCTGCAAAGAGCCACGCTGATGCAGACCTTCACCTGAAGACCCATTGAAATGACAGGAGCACACTGCAATCAATGAGACTACGCACAAGCATGAGGCACCATACCAGCTCGATCTGTTTGCAGGATTGGGGCTAGAGAAAAATCTTTAGAATCATTGAAGGTCATGTAAAATTATTTGCTGTTTATATTGCAGCAGCATCCAGAAGCCCCAATCAGAATTAGGGGCCTATTGTGCAAATTCAGACAGATACAGGCTCCCTGCCGCAAAAGCTTACAGTCTAAGACCCTGATCCTAAAAAGATTTATGCAGGGGCTTAACTTTATGTACAAATAGTACCAATAACTTTAATTGGAGTACTTGGGCATAAAACTTTGCAGTAATGGGGCCAAAGAAAGCACGTGTTATATGTAGGGTCAATGTAATAGGGATACAAGTAATGTGCATCAATAGCGTTAGGCCTGGTCTACACTGGGGGAGGGGAGGAGCTAAGTCGGTCTAGGTTATGCAACTTCAGGTATGAAAATAGTGTAGCTGAAGTTGTCGTACTTAGAGCTACTTACCGCGGTGTCTTCACTGCGGTAGGTCAACTGCTGCCGCCTATGCTTCTCGCTCTCAGTGGTCAATTTATTGTGTCTTCACTAGACGCGATAAATCAACCCCCAGTGGATTGATCGCTCCGTAGGTAAGTGCAGACATGCCCTATGATGGCAGGTTTGCATGTAGATTACAAGTTTAGAGATCATACACATTCAGAATTTATTTTTAGTGCATGTTAGTGAAAGAAAGTTTTAAGTACTCGGATATGACTTATAAAAATAATATTCATATATAGAGAAAAATATTTCCAGATTTGTGCAAGCTGTAATAGTCTAAATTGAGAGAGACTAAATGTCTTGTGGAACACACATTGAAAAATCTTAAGATATATTTTAAAAACTGTCTTGCAATGTATCCAGAATAAGGGAGCCTCTCATAAAAGGACAAAGCTGTATCTCAGAGTGGGTTCAATTCTGTACTTGTTACGCAGGCAAAACTCATTTAATTTAATGGAAGATTTGCCTCCGAGGGCTGCAGGCCTGAGTTCATATTGATTTTTCTGTGGGGTCTCAAATGAACAACTATTATATAGCTCCTAAAATAACTCTAATTTTAATGAACCTTTCAACATCTAGCAAAATTTTAAAAGGGGTGAACCCAAACAGAATTCTTTTATATGGAATGGAGAGTTTACATGGAGTGTTTTGTTTGTTTTTTTTATTGTATGATTGAGTCCCTTAAGCTAGTAAAATATTTTCCTGTTTTAATGTACATTTCTAGAAGATGTAATAGCCCATACATCAGTACTCAACATTTCAGATGGCCCAAACTAGGATTTAGGATGATAATTAATCATCTCTATATATACCCTTTTCTTAGGGTTAAATGGAGTTTTCCGCTTGTGTAAGCAGAGAGAACTGTTATCCAGTAGATAGCTTTTCTCCCACAGGAGAGAGAGATTTGTAGATTTTACTTTATTGTGAACTGCTGGAAGGTTTTCAGTTGCTGTAATATTGTTCTGTGCTTTAACATTTCAGAGACCTTTACACAAAATCATTCATTTAAAACCCGTTAAACACAGATACAAAAAATACTGACAATATACCTAAATATAACTTTTATAAATATAATCCCATTTGAGACAGTTGAGGGAGACAAAATTTCATTTTAATGAGCTTATAAAACAAACACATACACACAAAATTTAACAGGCAGTACAAGGCTATGTGTGAAGTAAGCATTTTTATGTGTGGGGAAATTCAAATTATTTTCGACAAGCTTTTCTATTGTGAGGATAATGAGAATATTTCCTACTGTGATATTAGAAGATAATATGCCATCTGCTGGCAAACCATGTTTCTAATCACAAGTTTTTGGCATATGTATGCCAAAGTGTTCAGTACATTTGCTTGAGCACAAAAAATCTTTCTAGAGGTATTAAAATATGTCTCAATTTTTCAGCAAAAATAAGCACTCCCATTAGTGTTATAAATTAAGCTTCTGTAAAAAGCTCCATCATGTCTTTCTTCAAGTCTCTCCTCCAGACTCACCTCTTCTGCAACACCTATAGGGAATTAGCCAATTAATAAAGCCTAGTTGTGGAGCAGTGGGAATAGCTGAATTCACTTTATTTTATTTATAATTTCAAGAGCCCGATTCTCCAGTCCCCCAATATTCTGTGCTACATACACTTATAGCATAAAGAGAACCTAAAGCGCCTGGAGATTCCCATTGGGAAATGCCCCCTGTTCATGGTGCATTACTGCTGGGATAAAACTGGTGATGGTTCTGCTGCCTCCTACACCAGAACCATCCCCCAGTGTAAGTGAACAGGGCAGGCATAGTAGGAGAGGAAATGAGAGGGGACATAATAAGCAAAAGCTCAACTATGGATAATTCTCTTCTAGCGTAAGGTACCTGAAGAACCTTATGACATCTGCAGCCGAGAATCAAGAGAGCTGGGAATGGCTCCCTGAAAGCCTTCCTTCTCCATTGAGACCAGGCAGAGAATCAAGCCCCAAATGTATATAATTATATATGTTTGATTATATACTCCCCCCTTTTTGTATGTCACTTATTTTCTTAGGTCCAGATCCTCTATTACTCTAGGCTGACAATCGATGCAGCAGGGATCGATTTAGTGGGTCTAGTGAAGACCCACTAAATTGATGGCAGAGCACTCTCCGGTTGACCCCGGTACTCCAGCTCTCCAAGAAGAGTAAGGGATTTAGGAGTGTGGGAATTCCCAGTTTGGAGGGCTGGAGTTCAGATCTATGCCCCCTCCAATTTTATGTACTTTGGATAGAATAAGGTCCTTTTCTTTTCCTGACAATTTGATAATCACTCCCAAATTCCACTGGCCCTAGAAAATCTCGACTTTGTTGGCAGGATGGCACACAAGCATATGTTATTCAGCTGTCTGAATGGAAAGAGGATATAGTTAGAGAAAACAGCTAGTACGGGGACAATATAATTATTAACTTCTGTAGCGCTCTCCATCTGAGCATATCAAAGTGGTTTACAAACTTTAAGACTTATAACAAGCTTGTCACCTTATTTATTGTCCATACATTTTGTATATAATCATCCTTAATCTTTTATTATGCTGCTGCTTTCCCTTTATATATTCCCCTTCCTTCTCCAGCGAGCTTTTAACACTTATGAAAAAAATAAATAAAACCACCCCCATAAAAACCTCTACACTTGAGGACATCACAGAAAACTTTGTTTGGAAATTCCTTGTAGTGCTGAGCCAGAGAGCCAGAATCCAAATTTTAACACATTGCCCCTCTTATTACCTGAGAACAGGGGAACAACAATGGTTTTAAAATGTTATCATATTGTATAAATATCACCATGGCTTTCTGCTTTGGAATGATACAATATCTCTTAAATTCCCTGAAGAAGATACAATGTTCTTTGATTAAATACTCTTCCTTAATACAGAATGAAACATGTCAAAGGTCCTTTCCTGTTCTGGAGTGAGAATAGGTTCACAACTGCTATTTCTATACTTTGTATCAAACAACCAGAAATATAAGTATATATATACTTAATCTAATACGCACACTTGTGGCCACATAAAAAAAAATGTACTTCACAGTAGTAGAAGTTTGCCTAGGTATACAAGTTCATGATGGAGCTAAAGGTTAAGAGGTCTGTATTCAATAAGTGGAATAGAAAAGGGTAAAGGGGGAAAGGTAAAGAAGAAAAAAGGATCAGTGCATTTTTAAAATAAACTAATTGTGGTAATTTTTTTCTTTCACTATAGACAGTCCCTGGGATTTGTTTTACAGTATAGAAAAGCAAACTTAGACACATAGACTGTGGGGGAGGGAAGGTAGGAGAAGGGGAATTAAGAGTAAAAGCTACCTATCGAAAGCCTTGGGACATCCTTGAAGCTAGCAGCTATATATCATGATTTTTGTTTTGAACTTCAGCTTGATGCTTTGGACAAAAATGCATATGTAAATATATACAGTGCGCTTGGTTGCTTAAGACAAGAGCTGAGTGACTTACTCCGAAGGACTGTTTATGCTATTTACTCACATCCCTGGTACTGCCTCTCATGGGAACATAAGCCCTCTGTGACTGTGTTCCTTATTGTGACACAGACATCTGTGTCTGACCATTTTCTTGATATTACACTGAAGGGGGTAATACCGTGTGTTCTCTGCTGAGAGCTAAGAACTAGCTGGTTGTCACACTTACTGCGAGATGTTTGTATGTGAAACATATTATGTAACTCTAAAATTGTAGGATATTATTTTCCAGAACTGGAAGTGAAACTTACCACCTGAGGCAGAGGAGTCCCAAAGTTAACCCCGTCAGCACTGAGAAGGAGGGATGTCCTTTGCTTGCTGTTTGGACCAGGTGGCGACTTGAGCAGTTCCAAAAACACACCCTAAGAGAGCTCTCTGAAGAGGAGCCTCCCCACCTTGGCTAAAAGACAATGCCAATGTATAAGAGCAGAAGCAGTGGGCCAAGTTGTGATCCTTTACTGGTGGAAATTCTCTGCCAGTGGGGATAGCTCATGAAAGGGGGATCCCAGCTCTCTGGGCTCGACAAGTGCTGCAAGGACTAATCTTTGGGTAAGAAATACCTTATTAGACTAAGGGCTGGTCCACTCTAACCCCCCGGTTCGAACTAAGATACGCAACTTCAGCTATGTGAATAACGTAGCTGAAGTCGAAGTATCTTAGTTCGAACTACAAGGTACTTACTGCGGCAGGTCCACACGCGGCAGGAAGGCTCCCCTGTCGACTCCGTGTACTCCTGTCACGGAGCAGGAGTACCGGTGTCGACGGCGATCACTTCCGGGATCGATTTATCGCGTCTAGACAAGAAGATCGATTGCTTACCGCCGAACCCGGAGGTAAGTATAGACGTAACCTAAGAAGTAACTTGGTTATAAGTATAGGCTATAGGTTATCTTACATTTTTGTTTTACTTGCAACCTTATGTTTCAAAACCCTTATATTTGCCTTAATTTGAATCTCTAACTCAAGCTCTGTTAAATAATCTTCAGTTTGGTTTTACTATAGGTACATCTAAATGCCTTATGCTAAGGAGAGTGCTGAAGAGAGGTGAAACCGGGGGACAGGTATGCACTGCTTCCACAGAGGCTGCAGATCAGTACATTGCAGGTGTCGAGAAGATAAAGTAGTGTGTACGCATTGCTAACCTGCATAGAGAATGAGTGGGGGTTGTGGATCTCAGAGCTGCATGCCTGAATTTCTAGTAGCCAGAGGCTGGAGCATGGATAGGACTCACTCCTGCTGTAAGCAGGTAGTAGTGATTGCCCTTGGCACCTCAGCTAACCCCAGAATGTCTCACTTATTACATGAGATGAGGTGAAATATCTGCTGTTCTACTCCATCCAAACCATACACTTGCCAATTTATTATAGCATAGCTAGGTGAAGAGAAGTTACAAAGAGGAAGGGTTGTCTAGTGATTAATGGCACTAGTCTAGGACATAGGTTCAGTTCCCTGTTCTGCCACAGACTTCCCGTGTAATCTTGGGCAAGTCATTTAGCCGCTTGGTGCTTCAGTTTGCCATATGTAAAATGGGGATAATAGCCCTATCCTTCGGAGGATAAATACATAAAAGATTGAGATGCTCAGGTTCTGTTTCCACCTACTTGTGTCTCAGACATAAATAGATACAGTAGCGATCTGGAAAATGTATTAGGTCACTGAGCCCATTGCCTTGTAAGGGTATGGTCCTGAAAGAGAATTTTAAAGTCATGGCAAAAAACTACATCTTTTTTTCCAAATGTTGGCACTTGCCCACCTGTTCTCAAAGTAATTAGTAGTGCTGGGCTTCTGCTAGATGCCTCTTTTCTCTGAAGTTTCAGATAGCCCAAGTATCAAGAAAATTCCCTTTTCAGCTATGTTTGGCTAAGATAGTATGCCGATTCTTTCTAGATGGAGGCCTAGCCACTGTCATCAATACCTTTGTTATCTTAAAGTAATGCCCACTCCAACTTACTCTATCTGGGACTAACTTTGATGCACTTAAAAGCTTCAGGTAGTGTAGAATGTAGCTGTCTGCCTTTTAGGTAGGACAGATCAAAAGGATCATGTTGCTTCTTTGCTCTCTATTCTACACTGCCTGCCAATTCACTTCTGGATGAAATTCAAGTAGCTTCTACTGTCTGTAAGCCTTAAAAGGCTTAGGGTCCCAGTTACTTCACAGACCAGCTCTTTTCCAAAATGCCACCATGACAAGGGTACTCAGAAAGAATTGTTTTAGCTGTCTATTCCAAGGTTGAAACACATAGCAGGCAACATTGGATACATTTGCCTCTGGAGCAGAGCGTGACTGAAAAAACGTGATGCTGAACCTGGACACATTTACAGTAAAAGGCTAAACACATCACCTGTTCAGAGTTTTGCACCTCAAATGACTATATGGGTCTTGGAATCTCTGGGCACTTATTGTTCAAGTTGCCATTTGCCATCGATAGTGTTTGCTGGGGAGCTGGACCAGCTACTGTGGAAGTTTAGGAAGTTATACTAAAGATCTTTCTGGAACCCTTTAGTACTGTGAAATGCACCCATACCACAATACCAGGCATCCTTGAAATTAAAAATAAAGAATAATATCAGTTATCAGTTTAATGCCTAACTTTGATCTTTTTGTAGAATTTAAGGCCAGAAGGGACCATTAGACCATCTAATATGACCTCCTATACAGGATACCCCTATACTAAGCCCAAAGACTTTAGACTAAAGCATTTCAATACTCAGGGGACTAAACTGTGTGTCACATGTAGAAAACTGGAGAGACCAAGCTGCAGTGGCAGGGAATTGATTAGATGAGGTATGCTCAGAGGATCTCAGCAGTTGAACCATGCCCCAAGCTACAAAGAAAGGCAAAAAAAAAAAAAAAGGGGTGCCTGCCAATTTGTTCTGGAGAAAATTCCATCTCAACCCCAAATCCAGTAATCAGTATGAGCATTCAAGCAAGACACATCAGCCATGTATCTAAAAAGAAGATTCTCTGTAGCACCTTAGCAAACTGTTCCACCTGGTCTGGTGTCACATCTCTAGCTGTGGCCAATCCCTGATGCTTCAGAGGAAGGTTAAAAAAAATCCCAGAACACATCTAGTCAATTGTGCATCAGGGAAAAAAAATTCCTTCCTGACCCCTGTAGGTAACCTGCTGAAGCCCTGAAGCATTAAGATGTAATTATTCTCATGATCTTAAATGTAGATCTGAAAGTGTTATGAGCATGTTGAGGGTAATGCAGACAACTACAATATTTTCCAAATATTCTAATTACAAAAATCCCAGATATTATAAAATATCACTTAATAATAATAATACTTCATACTTATGTAGCTACTTGGATCTAAGAACACAACTTGTCCCAATATTCCCGTCACCACAATCTTTTGCCTAGTGTAAAGCAACGCTTCATCAATCATTCTTATCCCACCTGACTTATACTGTCCTTTCAGACGTACCCTTGCCCTCTAAACTTTGTAAGATAAGTACATGCAAAGGTCAAAATAACACTACTAGAAGGTTTTAAAATCCAGTTTCTTATTCAAGGGTTCAGTTTTCAATAATGTCATAAGCATTTGTTATTTTGACCTTTGCATATAATTTTGCAAAATTATTGGGGAGTGATTCTGGGCAAACAGAAAAGCTGTTAGGCAGTTGTGACTCAGGGACCCCTTGGTGACAACTGGCAGAGGGCATATGGGTGTATAAGGTTTTACAGGGATCCCCAAGGTTGGATATCTGCATAACGGTTCACCAAAGGATGGCACATGAAGTCTCTACCAGGAGCCAGTCCCCATTGATTATCATAATCATTTGCAAAATGTACAGATAATATTACAAAGTTATGTATGTATGCTGAATATTATGTTCTTAAGGTCTTGGTTTTAAGGCAGGTCACCAAGAATTGACGTACCTCAGAGACATTCCTTTCAGGGAGGAGGTAACCACCTAACCCTTGGCTTGGCCATTTGTGTATTGTATGCCTATCTGCATACAATATACACTGAGCCAAGTGAGAATTGACAGATTGCAAAATCTACACGAGAGGAAATCTACAGGAAGGGAGAAAGAAACAAACAGCAGGAGGTGTCCTGTTTATGAGCAAAGATAAAGAATTGATCTGATATATCTTGCAGAGCAATGAGACACACTGAATCCTTCATCTAGGAGGTAAACTGACAGCATCCATGTCTCATAAAAGAAGGATCACAGCCTGTCTGGCAGTAAAGCACTGCAAGCATTTTGGGTGAGCAATACTTTATTAGACATTAAAGTGTCTTGTTACGTAAGTCTAGAATGAATATTATAATTTAATTTTCTATATAACCATTTGTTTCCAATACTTCTACTTGCTACTACTTGAACCTCTATGCTATGTTAAACAAGCATTTGTTTTCACTATAAACAAATCAGGGTGCTGTGAGTTAAGCGGAGCAGTGATCTGAGGTGTACTGCGTCTTTGGAAGCAGTGGATTAGTGAAAAACTGAGAGTGTCCAGTTGAACTAGGGGTTAAACGTTCCATGGAGATGCTCAGGGGGATCAAGAGTTGGAGTGTGCCTATTGCTAACCTGTAGAATAACAGCAGTCCTATGAGGGCTAGAAAGGAGTACTTGTATTGCCTGAGGCTGATGGAGTTGGGGAGCTGACCCACAGCAGGAACAGACAAGGCTTCCTCATGCTAAGGGAAGGTGGTAATGAAGTGCCTCACAATGTCCCAGCATTCAATAATGTCTCTGAAATAGCTTTGGATATTAAAGTATGTTTTACTGAGACAGGAAGTGTTAGCCAGGATATGGGGTTTATTCCCTGTTTTTTTAGAGAAGCTTTCAATCCAGTATTTAGATCCAAATGTCTAGCTTCCTAAAGTTTGGGACAAGTTTTAGACACTGAGTTTTGGCTTCTCCCCATACAAAGACCAGAGAGATTTGCAAAATTTGGATCTAACTCACAATTTGGTTTTCAAACAGCTCAAAAATATAGGGGGATATGGATCCAGGGGCTTACTTCAGGGGCTCCTTCGTTATACAGCTCACCAAGGGATCTTTAACTTCCACCTAGACAGCTATCAGAGATGGACAGAAAGGAACTCAGTTTAGTATCTGACCTGAAAGTCTGAACAACTAACAGTGCACTCCATTGCACTACAGAAGAGCTTTGCATGTTTTCCATGTAATTTATAATTGAGGCCAAATTTTCCAAAATTGTAAGTGCATATACTACTTTTGAACATGCAAACAGACATTTGCATGTACAGAATGGATTGTCAACTGCTTGCGTACATATTGAATGTTGGTATTGACAGTCACACGTGTAATCGTTCAAATGCAGAATTCATAGACATCAGGTCTAGAGAATTTTACTTGCTGCTTGAGTAAATTGTCTGTGTACATTCAATTATAATAATTAATTTGGACTAAGATAAGGTCCACATTGCCAGGATTTAGGAATACAGTACAGACCTTGTGATTGGTTTCATTTAATAATTTTTGATAGCCTACACAAATCCACTAATCACCCAAAAGCTTTCTTAGGGCACAGTAGTAATACATAAAATCATTATGGGAATGCTTGGTAAAGGTGTCTCAGCTCACCTGGATGACTTCAACAATTACTGAAATAAATAGAACCAGAAAAAGGACAATAGTTGGTATTTGGAAAGGGCACACTCATAATTATATGCTCTGGTCATGTCTTTCTAACATAATAGTGAAAATACAGAGTATAAGTAGCTGAGTGGTAGGAAGCTGATCAGAATCTTGAGTTTTACAAACAGAAAATATGTATTTGGTATAATCTGGGGGAAAGAATAATCAATCTCCTTCTATAAATGTCCAAAAGCCAAAGCTATTACAACAAACAAGAAATGCATCCCAGCAAGCCTCATGCTTGATGTATTTGCCTTGGAGCACCTGCATTACTGTAATTGTCTGGGCTTCATAATTAATGAGAACTGTTGGAACATATCAAAACCTCCAAGCTTCAGCTTCCACTGACTTTGATATTGCTCGCCTCTAACTCAGGAAACACAAAGACGGATAGTGAAGTATTGGTAAGCAGTTCTGTATTAGACAATCACTTGCAATTTTGGAGGACATTCCATTTACTAGCCCAAAATACAGGGTTGTGCAAGAACAAACATAAAAAACAGACAAAATCATTTGAGATTCTAGAAAGCTCTTTGTTTTTGTTCACTAATGTAAAACAGGACATTGAAATAGGCAAATGAGAAATAGTAACGGTGTTAGTTCAGTAGGCAAAGAATAAAACATGAAAATAACTGTTCTTTAATTAACTTTGGCCCCAGATATTATGTATGGACAGGATCTCTAGCTGTGGTTGAGATGAAGTTAATGCAGCTGGGGAAGATGGGGGTGGGAGGAGGGGCACAAAAGTGGCTTCGTGGTTTATTTGTGGCTTCCTGATACTGGAGTTCAGGGGACTGAATCAGCCTCCAGCTTGGTTGTGAGCAGCCTCAGACTGCACATTTCCTGAATTGCTAAGCATTAATGTTTTAAGGCACTTTATTTAAGATAAATATTTGTAAGTGAACATATTCTATTTTTGTTTACAGTCTTGTATAGCCATGTTGGTTCCATGATACGAGAGACAACGTGGGTTACACGGAGCTCTTCTTCAGGTCTGGGAAAGGTACTTAGGGCAAGGTACAAAGAAAGGTACTTAAAACACTGCATAGGCACAGCTTCACTGAGCAACGTAATTATACCATAGTAACTCTGTAGTGTAGACCAGGGCTTAGAGCAGTGGTTCTCAACCTACGGCCCAATCAGCACACACCTGCGGCCTATGTGACATCCTCAAGGCCATACAGGTAGTATATATACTGTGTGAATGGGGCCCACATAACACAGAGAGCTGCATATGCGGTGTACAATGGTAAATAGGTTTAAAACCCCTGGTTTAGAATGTCATGGCTAAATACAAGACGGACCAGATTGTTAAACATAGGGAGTTCATTTTGAATAGTCTCTTGTACTATGTGTTAAGTGGGCAGTTACCACTTCTGCAGTCATAGGACAAAGGAAGGTAAGTGGGTTACAGACCTTTCTAATGAGCCATAAATCCAGTGTCTTTACTGTCTATGATTTTTAGTATCTAACAAAGTTATGATTTAAGGTCCCAGGCTCATCTTTTGAAAGTGTTGTGCAGATTTCCTTTGAGGATGAGGACTGGGGAGTCAGCTATCGTGTTATCGAGGGGAGAGTGTTGATCATCCTAGCAGTGGACATATGTCTCTATTGATCCAAAAACTACCCCAGACATACCAGGAAATCTTATCTACAGCCAGGCACTCAGATACCACAGAATATGCTCCAAAGAGAAAGTCCAGGGTACACACCTTAACGAACTTAAAATCACCTTCAGCAAACAAGGACATGCCACCAGAGAAGTAGATCACATCATGGAATGGGCCACCCAAATATCCCAAGAGAGCCTATTTTTATACAGCGCAAAAAAAAAAAAAAAAACAAACACTTCCAGCTGCACGCCCCTTGTTGTCACCTACCACCCCTCACTGCAATCCCAAAGGGGTATCATTAAACAATTACAACCCATACTCGATGGGGACCACATCCTGAAAGAAATCTTTCCTGAACCCCCTCCTTTTCTGGCATTGAAACAACTCCTGAACTCTGGAGCTTATTTCTGATAATGAGCTTGTCCACAGACCAGGACACACCAATTCAAAGCAGCATCGAAACTTATCCTAACAAAAGAAGCAAAACTTGCAGACACAACTCCACTGCTATGATGATCAATATCCCTTCACAATGCACCTTTCAAGGTCCATGGGTCCTATACATGTCTTTCACCACATGTGCTATACCTCATCCAGTGCACTAAATTCCCCAACAACATGGGTGTAACCGGACAATGGCTACATTCTCAAATGAACACAGAAAAATGATAAAAGACAAAAACACCACGTCACCCAGGAGCAAACACGTTTCACAAAAAAATCACTCCATATCAGACCTCTCAGGCCTCATTCCCAAAGGAAATCTGAACACAACCTTAAAAAAACTAGCCTAAATTCATAATTGTGCTAGAAACTAAAAATCATGGACTCAGTAAAGATACTGGATTTATGGCTCATTACAATGATCTGTAATCCACTAACCCCCTCTATTTGTCCTATAACTGCAAGAGTATTAACTGACCACTTCTCCTTGAATGATCTCTTGCAATATATGTTAATTCCTTATGCTCAACAATCTGTTCCACCTTGTATTTAGCTGTGACACTCTAAGTACCTTTCCCAGACTTGAACAAGAGCTGTCTGTAAGCTTGAAAGCTTGTCGCTTTAATCAGCAGAAGTTGGTCCAGTGCTTCATCTACCTTGTCTCGCTGAGGTGTTCTCTACACTACAACATTTTGTCGACATAACAGTGAATATGTACACATTACGATGCAACTTTTGGTGACAAAAAAGCCCTGTTTTGGTGACACAATAAAACCACCCCGATAAGAGACATAAGGCTTTTTGTGCAAAATTTCTGTCAACAAAGTGCCAGTGTAGACATCACGCTTGATTTTATCGCTTTAATTGGCCTCCAGAAGGTGTCCCACAATGCCCATCCTGAAAGCTCTGGTCAGCAGTTTGAACTCCACTGCCCTGCAGCCAGATAAACAACCATCCGCTCCTCCCCCTTAAAACCCAAGGAATTTTTGAAATTCCATTTCCTGTTTGCTCAGTATGGAGAGGTTTCATTGCCTCTTCCCAGGTGACCATGGCACGTTATCGCAGCAAATGCTCTCCTGCTTGAACCACTGTGGATCTGCTGTATCTGCTCAGTATATGGGGAGAGGAGGCTGTGCAGTCCCAGCTGTGCTTGAGCCGTAGGAATTTTGATACCTAGGGGCAGATTTCTCAAGGCTTGTGCAAAAAGGGCTATGATTGAGACATGCTGCAGTGCAGAGCAAAGATAAAGGTGCTCAGGTAGGTGTACCATAAGGCGAAGGAGGCAAGCCGTCACTCTGGTGCTGCACCTAAGACTTGCCAGTTTTATAAGGAGCTGGACACCATCCTCGGTGGTGAGCCCAGATCCACTGCCAAGAGCCTGTGGATACTTTGGCGGGCCTGGAGGCAGCGGAAAGAGGACCTAATCTGGAGGACAAAGTCATTGATGAAGAGGTGGAGTTAGAAGATGATATGGAGCTCCTGGTGGGGTCGCCCACTGGGGCAGGCAGCCAGGAACTGTTCACCACTACGGAGGTGTCTAGCTAGTCTCAGCAGCTGGTCTCCGGGGAGCAAGAAGCAGGAGAGGAGATGCCTGGTAAGTGGCTGTGGTTTATGTAGTGCGGAGGTGGATTCAGGTCTAGAAATGTACATGGCTGGCTGTGTTTGTGTGTGCTGGACATTCCCTTGTGTAGCTAATCAGTATGGCGGAACAGGGTGTTGATGGATGCCGAGATCTCATGGGAATCCTCCAGAGAGATCTCCAGGAAAGTTTCCAGATTCCAAAGGTGGCTTTCCTCATCCAAAAGTTCTGTAGCCACTGCTCATCCCACATCTGCATGACTATACGATCCCACCATTCAATGCTTGTTTCCTGAGTCCAAAAGCGACGGTCCACCCTCTGCAACTGTCCTGGGAATTCCAAAAGCAATCTAAAGTTGCTCCTCTCCATATCATTCAGAATGTCAGGCAATTGGGAGTCTACTTCAGTTAGGAACTTCGCAATTAACTGCACTGTCATCTGCAGTGTCTTCATTACAGTTATCAGAGCATAGGAGAGCAGTGCGGGATTCATCCCTTCTCACAAAGATGCCAGGGTGCACAACAAACTAGGGCAGTTGAAAAATGTCATGAAAGAAAGCCAGAATCCCATGGAATGTTGGGACAGAAAGCAATGCATCATGGGACATTGAGCCCAGTCACAAGATGTGCTGCAATCTGCTCCGCCTTCCCATAAGACCTAGCAGCAGAAAGTTTTGAGTTGGACTGTAGGATAGGTACCACAGTGCACTGCTCACACTCTCGATGCTAGTGCCCCAGTGTGGATGCACTCTGTTGATAGAGGGAGTGAGTGCTTATTATAGCACTTTTTGAGTGTCGACATAACTTTTGTGGACAAAGCTCTGTAGTGTAGACAAAGCCTAACACTCTACTTTTCAGATTACTTGAAAAAATATCTTACCAGCAATACTGTTATCTGTGCTCTTCAGAAACATTTAAACCTTTCATACTAAATATCAAGCTGTTTCCTTTTGACTGAAATTCTGGCAAATGTAGGGAAATTAGCATAATCCACTCCCCCAGTACAAATAGGCACATATTGACTGTTCAAATGATGTTAATATGTGACCATACTCTGGTTGAGACCAGCCATACACATAGTCCCATCATCCTTTCTATTCTTGCTACGGGTAAAAATAACATGGTGAGGGAGGGGAGAGGAGTAGGAAGCTATGAGTGCAGACCATTGCTCAATGTAAATGTAACGCCGACACTGCCAGATGTCCCGATTTTATAGGGACAGTCCCAATTTTTGGGTCTTTTTCTTATATAGGCTCCTATTACCCCCCACCCCTTGTCCCAATTTTTCACATTTGCTCTCTGGTCACCCTAGCCGACAGACCCTGGTCATCATTGGGCACGATCAAACCTGGGACCTTGGGAGCTTAGTGCATGAGCCTCTATCACATGAGCTAAAAATCAACTGCCTCTTAGCTAAGGCTGTAGAGCAGACTCATTGTATCTCTCTCTCTAAGTGGTCTCAGTGCTACTAGATGGGACAGAACACCACCCTGGAGGTGTGTGGATTACATAAACAGCTATATGTGTGTATGAACGTTAGAGCTCTTTGGGAAAATGCTGATGAAATATTTTTTCATTGGAACGTGAAGTTCATGGAAATCTAAACAGTTTGATTTTTATGAAGTTTCAATGGAACTCTGCCTGATTTTCTGCCAACTTGCCGCCCACCAGGCTCCCTGCCAGCACACCTGCTAGACTACTTTGGAGTCAGGGCCCCAGGGCTTCCCTGGTCCGTGACTCTAATTCAGTCAGTGACAGATCATGCTTGGAAGTAGGGAACTCCAGGGCCTTGGCTCATTACCTTTCACAGAGGATTTTGAAATTGTTGATTTTCATTCTGAATCTGAACAAAACCAAATGTTGAAATATCAAAATCCTCCATAAAATGGAATCACCTTTCTCCACACAGCTCTAATGAAAAATGTGTATCACACCTACTCATGGTCAAGCCTCATTGCACCCTTCCACGATACTTGCTGCGGACCTAATTTCTCCATTATTTTCCAGAGGAGGTAGAATAAGGACACCCAGCTTTTGATGCATGCCTGAGTGTTGTCTACTGATCTTCTGCCATGCATTGCTTACCAGAATTTGGCTTATTACTTTCAAGCTTTCAAAGTTGTTTCATGACCAACATAAAACTGATTCTCTTTTTAAATATACGTAGAGTCATTTGAATACCTGGATTTTCAGAGAGCTTAGTTGTGCAACTGCATACATAAAATGTGTGCAAACTTTGTGAATTCAGGTGCAGATTGATAACTGAGCATGAATACATATAATTAGTTGTTTATACACTCAGTTACCCTATTTGCACCTGTGGTCATAATAGTTGGACATGCAAATTGCACATACATTTTGTGCCATTAAACTGTAAGAAAAACAAAGATTGTCGGTCTCTCCCTGCTGTTGGGTGCCTTTTGAAATCTGTGTGTTTTGACAAAAAATGCTGCTTGAAATTGTATCAATTTAATGTACACCTCCACAGATAGATAAACCCTCCATGTGTACAAAATACATTAATGCTTGATTGGAAGTAGATTTTGTTTTGGAAATTGGAGGCCATGGGAGCATAGATGGTTCAAATGACTGGTAACAAGATACAGAGCAGGTTTACCCCACAAAATTTTATTGGATTAGACAGGACTAGTACAAGTAGCTAGGAGGGAAAAAAAAGATATTGGTGAAATTTAAATGTTGCCACAGTAATTATACTTCATAATAAAATAAACATAAATCCTGATTGTACCATTATATTCCACGATTATTTCAGGAAAATACATCTATTTATATTTTTAAAAAACATGAAAAGCATCACAAATACAGAACACAAAAGTCTGATGGGAGATAATGAGCAGGCTGAAAATGGAACAATAAAAAGATATATGTGAAAGGTTAAAAAATATAAGGGACCTAGTTCTAAACTTGGCCTTAACACTGTCTCTAATTTTGTACCCACACTTAAATGCAGGCACAATTACTTTCCTTTTAAATGTTTAAATCCTGATTTTTTCCAGGAATTCGGGTACTTAGAATTCCAAGTGACAGTAATAATAATAAAATAACGGATTTCCAGCTCTTGTGGGCATGCTCTATAATAGGCATACTCAGCATGTAGGTCCCAGATCTGCAAAGCATTTAAGCACATGCTACAGTCTATCCCTATTCAGCAAACCCTTAAGCATGTGCCTAAATCCCACTGAAATAAATAGATGTAAACATGTGCCAAAGTGCTTTACTGAACAGGGATGGGGCCATAGTGCTTATTTATATGTTGGCTTTGTGTGGTTTTATTGGCTGCTCCAAACCAATGTAACTGAGAATTCTTCTAGTGTTTGATGCTAGGCATGCCAGTGAGAGCAGGACTGTGGGCAAGGCAGCCAAGACGGCTTTGATGTAGAGATTTTTTCTTCAGTCCACAGCTGCAGTGATTTCTGATGTTTTTTTCAGGTCAGTTGGTCTCAGAATCATAATTTGGAAGGATTCTGTAGTGAGTCATGTAGCTCATCTTCCCTGCATTGTGGCCAGAGCACAAAGCATAATGACATCCATCCCTAACAGGTGACTCCCTAGTCCAGTCCTGAATTCTCTAGGAATTATAATTATCCCACCTCCCTTTTTGGGACCCCCCAGATTTTCAATAAAATGCATTGTTAACATGCTGTGAAATCTGTTGCATAAAGCAGTGGTTTTCAACCTTTTTTTCATTTGCAGACCCCTAAAAAATTTCGAATGGAGGTGTGGACCCTTTGAAAATCTTAGACATAATCTGAAGACCCCCCAAGGGTTCACGGACAACAGGTTGAAAACCACTATTCTATGGTAATGACAACCTTTCGTGGGCCTCTAAGGCATGGTCTGCAGACCCCCAGGGGTCTGTGGAATTCAGGTTGAAAACCACTGGCCTACAGCATATGAACAGAAAGAGTGAACATCTAGTGTCATTTAATTAAATTATCCACATATAGGCATTGAAACATAGCCCATTTTCAAACTTGTTTTCCTGGATATTAAAACAGCCAGAAAGAATTAAAAAGGAAGCCAAATTGATGGTTACATTGTGTACGTGGTTTGTCTTTTTTTAACTCCTTTGGGATTATTTGCTTTGTTTGAACCATTTTGTTTTGATTTTAGGTTTCCTTTCAACCTCTGGCAAGTGGATTACAATATCTTTTTTTGGGTTTCATATGCACAGGACTCTTTCAGTAGTGGAAAAAGGAAGGTGCTTCTCTTTTCTAATTTAGATGCTTTTTTACTAAAATTCTCGATAGAAAGCTCCCTACGTTTAAAAGCAGTTACCATGCTTTGCTTTTTAGATATGTTTTACTTTGGTGTTTTTAATCTTTATTTTATTTAATAAAGAACAAAACTCTCTCTCTCGCACACACACACACAGTTCATGAGTAAGTCAGACCATTTCTACTGCTTACTTTTTTCTCTTACACTGTAATTCATAGACTGTCTTGGATTGTGACAGGGTATATTATTCATGTGGCTCCCGGTACTATCAGGAAGGAGGCTGGACCAGGATGCCCCAAGGTTTCAGTATAAGGCTATATGCCAGCAGGCAAAGGTTAATGGACAAGGTCCAAAGTCAGCTGGAGCCCATTAACACTTGCCTTCCAGCATATGGTTCTAGTCTGGAAGGGGGTTTCTTAGCCAGGCTTCTTTCCCGAGGATCCCAGGCCCCAAGCTGATAACATACCTTGTTACATGGCCCAAAATAAACACATTTTTATTTAGAGATTTTTCATGAGAATATCAGTTATATACAGGAATATTTTTCCATTCATGAAATGTGACTGTGATTTTATTTTATTTATTCTTTTCAGGCTGTGCTAGTGTTTTGACCAATCAGTTGTCAGTGGATGACTTATTCAAATGAAATAAGGAACAAAATATTTCTATCAAGAATAGCATGTTTTCCCTACCCTTCTGAACAGCTTTCAGCAGATTGAGAGACTCCATAATACGTTTGGAAATCTGTTTGTTTTTAAAAATGATACCAAATGTTCTGTACTGTACTCAATAACTTATGTTAACAGATACAAAGAAATGGATGAGCATATCAACTAAATTATATATTTTTTATTAAAGACTAGATTTCCCCCTTGTCTAAAATGCATTTGTAGAATACCAGCTAAATATTCCTGACCCTGGACTTTAACTTGAACATAATAATCATTCACATTTTGTTTTTGTTTAAGGTGGTACCAAAAAGGCTGAGCCAAAATTTTCAGCTTGGATGTTTAAAGGTAGGACACCTAAATCCACACTTAGGCACCTAAGTCATTTGCCTGATTTTCAGAGATGATGGGGACTTACAGGTCTCAAACAGAAATAATTGATTTAAATATCCAATTGATCACGACTTTGTGAAATTTAAATGAGAAGTTTATATTTTGTTGTTTGTCTTTTGACTGTTTAATGGAATATAGGAATTGCCATACCAAATCACAGCAGCAGTCCATCTAGCCTGGTATCCTGTCTCTGACAGTGGTGAATAAAAGATCTTCAGAGAAAGGTACAAAAAGCCAAACAATGGAATAACTTTCCAATAGCAGAAGTTTCTTCCTAACAATCAATTTTCTCCCATCAATCGGTGGTTGCTTTATGTGATGAAACATGACGCTTTATAGCTATAATATTTTTGTTTTATCTGTATCTAAAGTAACTCTGGATGTTTTCATTGTCCATATAAATATCAAATCCTTTTTTTAGTCCTACTAAGCTCTTGGCCTTAAGCTATCTTGTGGCAATGACTTCCATAGATAAATGGTGTTGTATCCTTTTATCAATTAAAAATTAGTTATCAAATGTATTGATTTCACCTTGTCCCTTTACTATAGGAAGGGTAAACAGGGTGCCCATTTACCTTCTCTACGCCATTTATTTTGAATATCTCTATCATATCCTTTTTATTCCTTTCCTGTCTAAACTAAACAGTCCCAATCTTCTCTCCTCATACAGAAGTGTGTCTGTGCCTTTCTTCATTCATCACCCATCTCTACACTTCTTCATTTTGGTATATATTATATATTAGAGAGAGAGACCAACACTGAACATAGTACTCCAACTGAGGACATATCATCAATTTATATAACAGTATAATAATATTTTCAGTATTCTTTTCTATCCCATCTATTCTAATATTTTGTTTGCTTTTTAGATCACTGGTGTACACTGAATAGAAGCTGTCCACTACAACATCCAGGTCTTTTTTCCTGAGCAGTTAGTTAATTTAGAACCCAGCAATATGTATGAGTAGGTCAAATTATTCCTTCCAACATGCATTAATTTGCATTTGTCAACACTGAATTTAATTTACAATTATGCTACCTATTTCTCTAGCTTTGTTAAATCCCTTGTGGAATTTTCAGTCTCCTCTAGTCTTGACTGTCCTAAATAATTTACCCTAAATAACTTTACCTCTCACCTTTTGATTATTTAGTTTAAAACCTCTCAGTATTTTGTCAAAGACTAATTAAGGCATTAGATTAGTACATTTGATAATCTTGTAATCAGATTATTTAAAATCTAAATATTCTTTGGTTTCCCACAGATGACCATGTCATAGAATCATAGAATCATAGAATATCAGGGTTGGAAGGGACCTTAGGAGGTCATCTAGTCCAACCCCCTGCTCAAAGCAGGACCAATCCCCAATTTTTGGCCCAGATCCCTAAATGGCCCCCTCAAGGATTGAACTCACAACCCTGGGTTTAGCAGGCCAATGCTCAAACCACTGAGCTATCCCTCCCCCCACTAATTTGTTTATTCTGCAAGGTACTCTGCTGGCTGACGTGGAAAGTATATGAGTGCTATTGTGCCAGAAATTGTCCAAATTTGTAGCTGATTAACATACCTCTGATTTTAGAACACACTGTACACATAAAAGGCCTCATCCTGCCCCCACGAATGGTAATGGCAAAGTTTTTCTTTACTTAAATGGGTACAGGATTGAGCCAATGCTTGCTAGTCCTTTTTAGAGAACCAACTCAAAACTACACTGTGCAAACATTGTAGTGAAATCCAAATCCTTGTGACTTTCACTTGGTTTTGGGTTTTATGTTAATCAAAAAGGTTAAAAAAAGACTGTATGCAGTACTGTTTCAAAGCACACCAGAAGGGTCTAATGTGGTTGAAGCAGTACCATATTAAAGCGCACTAAGTAACCTTTAGTGCACACCAGCAGGGTCTACACAGACCACTTAATGTACAACTTGTTAGTGTGCTTTCGAAATTACACTCATATAGATCACATTACCCGTCTGTGTAGACCCCTTAGTCCTGGCTCTGGTAATCTGGCTCATTTGGCTACGTTTGACTAATGTTGCTTCAACCTTGTGCTGCTGTCTCCAGATTCATTTTACCTTCACATCTCCACCCTATGAGATTTTAGCAGAAGCAACAATAGTTGTCCACTGTCCTGATATTAGGCAAGCTTGTGATAAACCTATTGATGAACTGTAATGAGTAGAGATTACTAAAAAATACATTTCTTTTATCAATTACTTTTCATATTTTTAACCGGTTATTGTGTCGGATCGTATGTGGCATGTAGTATGCAGTTGGTCTGACATACTGAATGCTCCAAATGTCCAAAAAGAAGTCAAACCTGCTGTCCTGAATCAGGACCATTTATCTATAGCAATGATTTGTGGCATTCCCAATGGAAGAACAAGTTCTGCAGGATGTTAGTGATGATGGTACAGGCGGGTCTGGGGCTGAACAAACTATTGTAGACTAGTGACGTAAAATAGAGTTTGCCACTAATGTTCAAAGAGTATGTGGAGGGCATATGAAAACAGTCCCCAGCAATGTTTACTTGCACATGCAATGTTCTCTGGCCAAGGAGAGGGATGTAGGGCAGCAGTGAGTAACTCCATTTAGCACACATATTGTAAAATTTATACCAGACAATTACATTGCATTTTAAAATTGTTAGGATTAAGACCACTGAAAACATTGGTCTAGAAAACACTCCAGGAACAGAAAAGCTCCTAAGTAAAGTTTTATTAAATGCAACTTTTGTTCTGTATTTTACTGCAAAGACATCAGTCCTTGCCTGTCCCAAATCCCAACTATATTGCAGAAAGTTGGCCCCAGTTACATGCTCAACCTCTGGGCCCTGGTGTAGTCATGCCTCTCACCTTTAGAGTGCCTCTTAGTGTCCAGGTGTGGTGTTTCAGGGATTTTCTCAGACTAGTGGCCCCTTTTATCATTCTGGTATCACAACAGTCTGCCACTGACTGTGGCCAAGCCCTCCAGCCAGGATAATCTTCGTTCATTCACCTTTCAGGGTTAACACAAACGTCTAAAAAATAAGGAAACCAAAAATCTAATCCCAGCCTTCAACCCCAATATGGGGCTCACAGTTCTCAGCCTCTTCCACGTCTGGTGCTCAGACCTTCCCTACTGATCTGGGGGAAGGCAGACCTTTGATCCCTCTGCCACTTCACTAGGCCACTCCAACCTTCAGCCTACATTTCAGTGTCTTCACTAGGTGTCTGGACTCTGCCATGCCACAGTTTCTTCTTAACCAGCGATGAAGGTACTTTCTCAAAGACCACTGCCAACCCTTTTCTGCAGCATTTCAGCTGTATTGTGAGCAGTCCCTCAGTCTCTGGCCTTTAGAGCAGTTGCTATCTCCCTTTTCTAGACAGGAGTTTCCCCTCAGCCTTCTCTCTGGGGCTGACAGTAGTGTTCCATGCAGTCTCCAGCAATATCTCCCTCCTCCAAGCAGGAGTTCCCCCTCAGCCTCATTCCTGGAGCTGGGGTCTGTGTCTCAGACCTCTTGCCTTGGAATAGTCAGTTTGGGTATGTCTACACTGCAATAAAACATCCGGGGATGGCCCACATCAGCTGATTCGGGCTCTTGGGGCTTGGGCTACAGGGCTATACAATTGCAGTGTAGACATTTGGGATTGGGCTGAAGGCCAGCCTCTGGGACCCCGGGAGGAGGGAGAGTCCCAGAGCCTGGGCTCCATCTGAAGCCCGAACATCTACACTGCTGACATGGGGCAGCTGTGGATGTTTATTTCAGGGTAGACATACCCTTACAAGGCTTTCACCATCAGATGAGCACTTTCCAATCTGGAGGGTTCAGCAGGCCAGCCTTCTCCTGTTAGTATCTGCCTGCTGTGAGGGAAGAGATGCAGGTCCCCTTCTCCCAACTCCTTCCAGTTGATTGGCTGAGAGATGAGTCTTGCCCTGCCCTCTCAGCAAGGCTTCAGTCCCTTAAAAGGTACAGGATTCCTTCCCCAAGCACCATTCATTCCCAGGACCATTAGATCTCTATCTGTATCTATTGGACCCTTCATTCCAGGTGGCAGGGTGGTGCTATAGCCCTCCATGGCAGACTACCCCATCACACCTTTCTTCTGTTCATTGCAGAAAGAGAGAGTTTAGAGTCTGGGACTTCCTAGACTGTGGTATTACAGACACAAGGACCAGATTCAGGCCTGGTTTAAGCAGGTGTGACTCCATTACAACCAGGCCCGACTCTGACCCAGTATCCCTTTCTGGACAATAGACTATGGCAAGACGTTATATAGACCAACAGATTAAGCCTATTTATAGAAAAATATATTTTAAATTGGTCAAATTATGCGAAGGGAAATATTTGTAAAAAATACAGTAACTAAAATGAGAGAAAATACAATTCACATTTTGATTTGTCTAGGAGAGCATTTATACCATAGAAGGCATATGTGTAATAATTTATAGAAATAGTTTGAATCACATCATCTTTGCCACTGAACATATTCAGAAGCCTCTGTCTGCATGCTCTCCCTCTCCCTGGCTCAAAGCAAGATTGAAAATCCTGATTTGACATCAAAGACAGGGCTCTTCTGTAAATTAGTAATTTTGATTGGACTATCTTTGGTTGCCAAGGGAACCCTTTTTCTCAATGTTTACTTAATATAAAGAATAACACAATGGGGATATTTTCCAATTGTCCTGGAGACCTTCCTAAAGAGTGTGCACAGAATGCCCGGGGCATTCACACAAATGGTCCTGCTGGCTGAAAAGTTTATAGTTTTCAATACCTTACCAGAACATTCAAATGAATGCCGAACCCCAGGAAACAGCACAGGATTTCTAAAGGCAGAATGTTTCTTTCAGGTGAGACACTGATTTCAAAGAGAAGGGCTTTGTGGGGGTCAGCCTACCTGACTCAGGATGCTGCAATGGAGAATATTGCAAAGAACCCTTTATCTGCTTCTGGACTGAGTTTCAAATACTGTTTTATAATATATAATAAATGTGAAATGCACATTTCATGTTACTGAATTTTTTTAGCCTTCTTATGAATCATCATATTCTGGAGCAATATTTTTTAAATTAGTTGCTTAAGTTAAAGTAACCATTGCTTTTTTGACAGACACTATGGCATTTAAAACAAAACTGACTGTCAGCTATTGTTTGCTACCTGGCATACTTCCCCCACCACTCCAATATTTTACATTAAAATAAAAAGTTGTAAGTCAGGAGAGCAGGCCACAACATACCACATTTCTTGTGCACCAAGCACTCATTTTTTTACATGGGTGTATGAGGAAAGCAAGATTGGACCAAGACTAGTTAGCCTTTATTTTGTTTAAATTAGTGATGCAAAGGGCAGCCTGGTGCCTAATGGCTGTGTTCTACACTGCTGCCTGGGGAACCTAGATTTTACTGGCATTCCTGGTCTTTCATTTTCAGGATGGTGGGGACTGGGAGCACTGCAAAACTAGCAATATTACCTGAACCAAGGGAGTATTTCAGGTTATTTCACATCAACTCCACATGTTTTGGGGCTTTTAAAATGATTATTATTATTATTTGTTTTACATTAGTGCCCAGGGCCCCAGATGAGTTCAGGGCCCCAATTATGCTATGTGCTGACCATGCTCATAGTAGGAAAGTCCCTGCCTTATGGAGTTAAAAAAAATCTATATGACAAGACAAAAGAAAGTGCTATTATCTTCATCTTACAGATGAGGAACATAGAGTGACATAGAGATTAAGTAACTTGGCTGAGGTCACACAGGAAATCAATAGCAGAGCTAGGAACTGAATCCAGATCACCTGAGTCCAAACCCTGTGCCTTAAGCACAAAACAAATCTTTCTTTCCAGGGGACCCAGCCCAGTATTCCCTAGCCTGAAGGAAAGGTATATAGGGAGGGGGAGGGATAGCTCAGTGGTTTGAGCATTGGCCTGTTAAACCCAGGGTTGTGAGTTCAATCCTTGAGAGGGCCATTTAGGGATCTGGGGCAAAAATCTGTCAGGGGACAGTACTTGGTCCTGCTAGTGAAGGCAGGGGACTGGACTTAATGACCTTTCAAGGTCCTTCCAGTTCTGTGAGATAGGCATATCTCCATATATTATTATTTTTTATTTTTTTTAAATAAAAAAAATATTTTTTTTCCTGCTTTGAGCAGGGGGTTGGACTAGATGACCTCCTGAGGTCCCTTTCAACCCAAAGATTCTATGATAAATATTAGTATGGACCACATATACCAAGGCCCTTCTTAACCACATCCATATTTGCACATGCAGCTGTTTGCAAACTAACACATCATTTATTTGTACAGCATGCACTCTTGTGTATGTGTTGACCAGTTTCAAATTATTTATATCAAGAAGCTACATATAGTGGCTTGCTCACTTAGATAATGTGAGAATCTGAGCAATGTAGTATACACGTGCTGGCAGAGTAGGGCTGTAGATGATTAAGATTCAGAGAAATAAGTCTGCTGCTTTGATATTTTTAGAGAGTGCCATTTAACCACGATACAGTACTCTATTTTTGAAACCTTTTTTTTTTGACAAACCCTGCAAAGAATAACTCTGGGTTGTTAGTTTAGAAGAGCTCTTAAACAGTAATGCAGGTGACATATTTTAACAACATTCTACAGGAGCCCTTTGAAAGACTTAATTCTCTTCCTTCCAATCTATTCTAGTGATTAAGCAAGAGACTGGGAATTCTGCATTCTCTTCTCTTCTCTGCCAGTGATTCTGTAAATGGGAAATTTTCTAACCGCTTTTTTGTCATCTGAGTTGTCCAAAAAACTGGTCACATGTTAAGGTACAGGAGGTGTCCAGATTCTTAAACCTCAGCTTGGTAGCCAGCCACTGGAATTTTCAGTGCATCCATGCCATTCTCCCCCCAGTGCATCCATGCCATTCTCTGAACACTATTTTGTGTCTGGGCAAAGTGCTCCAGGCTCCAGACTCAGACAACTTCCTTGTGCCTAGCCATAAGCTTTGAAAATTGCCTCCCTAGCCAGCTTCCACTTGTATTTACAGGTGGACAGTCAAATGGTTGGTTGTACCCACAGAAGTTTTTTAAATTGTATGTGTAACCCTGTGCTTTTGGTTCCCCCATCATCGGCTTGAAATACTTTGGCAGACTTCCCTCAGCATGAAATGCTTTGGATAAATGTACAGAGTATTATCAATAAATATTAATCATGATGCAAGTCAAATTGACATTGTAGGTGTTTGTGTCAATTTCAAAGTTTTAGGTGGGCGATTCCAGCTAATCACCTTTGAAGGTATTTCTCCATAGGACATTCGGATGATTGTGTCTGTTGGAGACATGCTACTGGCAAGGAATGTCCCCAGAATAACGAGCAGGATTCATCTACTTTGTAGTCAATGGTGGTTTGGAATTAAGCTTTTAATTTTAACAGTTCCTTTAGGGGAATTTAAGCTTACAGAAAATGTTTTATAGAATCACAGAAATGTAGAGCTTCAAGGGTCCTCAATAGATCATCCAGTCCAGTCCCCTGCACTGAGGCAGAACTAAATAAATATTACCTAAATATTGTCTAACCTGTTCTTAAAAACCGCCAATGATGGAGATTCCACAATCTCCCCAGAAAATTTGTTCCAGTGTTTAACTATCCTTAAAGTTGGAAAAAAAATTCTAATGTCTAACCTAAATCTCCCTTGCTGCAATTTAAGCCCATTACTTCTTGCCCAGTCCTCAGTGAATAAGGAGACCAATTTATCACCGTGTCCTCTAATCTAAGAAGCTAGGTGCCAAGTGGTAGATTCTATTGCTGTGCATATCATTAAACCACATTTAGGCTACACTATGAGCTGTGGTGTGATTCCCAGCTCATGTATATATACTTGTGTTAGATCTCACTGAGCTAGCTCAAGTATAAATAGTAGCATAGCCACAATAGCATAGGCAGTGGCACTGCCAGCATGGGGAGTACGTACCCATCAGTTTAAAGGCAGGTTGTACTCAGCACAGCTAAACTATGCCATTGTTGTCGCTGCTTATTCTACTGTGGTTACACTACTATTTATACTTTCGCCAGCTCAATGAGAGCTAGTGCAAGTATGTGTAGGTGAGCTGGGAATCACACCCCCAGCTTGTAGCATAGATGTACTCTTAGGCCTGGTCTACACTAGGACTTTGTCGAATTTAGCAGCGTTAACTCGATTTTACCCTGCACCCGTCCACATTACGAAGCTATTTATTTCGACATAAATGGCTCTTTAATTCGATTTCTGTACTCCTCCCCGAGGAGGGGAGTAGCGCTAAATTTGACATGGCCATGTCGAATTCGTGTTACTGTGGACGGAATTCGACGCTAATAGCTCCGGGAGCTATCCCACAGTGCACCACTCAGTGGACGCTCTGGACAGCAATCCGAGCTCGGATGCTCTGACCTGCCACTCAGGAAAAGCCCCGGGAAAATTTGAATTCCTTTTCCTGTCTGGCCAGTTTGAATCTCATTTCCTGTTTGGACATCGTGGCGAGCTCAGCAGCACTGGCAACGATGCAGAGCTCTGCAGCCGTGGTGACCATGCCATCGCAGAATAGGAAGAGAGCACCAGCTTGGACTGATCGGGAAGTCTTGGACCTGATTGCTCTGTGGGGCGATGAGTCCGTGCTTTCGGAGCTGCGATCCAAAAGACGGAATGCGAAAATTTATGAGAAAATACCCAAGGCAATGTCGGAGAGAGGATACATCCGGGATGCAACGCAGTGCCGCATGAAAATCAAGGAGCTGCGACAGGCGTACCAGAAGACCAAAGAGTCCAACGGACGCTCCGGATCGCAGCCACACACATGCCATTTTTACGAGGCACTGCATGCTATGCTCGGTGGTGCTGCCACCACTACACCACCAGTGTCTGTGGACTCCGACGACGGGGTCTTATCTATGGCCACGTCATCTGAAGTTTTTGCGGACGGTGAAGAAGAGGAAGGAGAGGAGGAGGACGAGGCAGTCGACAGTGCTTTCACTGCTGATTTCCCCAACAGCCAGGATCTGTTCATCACCCTCACTGAGATCCCCTACGAACCCTCCCAAGGCAGCATCCCGGACCAGGAACCAGGCGAAGGATCAGCAGGTCAGTGTTTTAAACATTTATTTGGAATAGAATAGGCATGGTGTGTTAGCAATGTGTTTTTATTGCTTAATTTGCCATAGGCGCTTTAGTTTTGAGTCGTTTCCAGTGCAACTACTCAAAAAGTCTGTCAATATGTATGGGGATAGAGGAGAAATCCCCATCGGAGATCTCCGCGAAGC
This sequence comes from Macrochelys suwanniensis, assembly GCA_033296515.1. Classification (NCBI taxonomy): domain Eukaryota; kingdom Metazoa; phylum Chordata; order Testudines; family Chelydridae; genus Macrochelys; species Macrochelys suwanniensis. The sequence goes on along the minus strand of CM065783.1, from coordinate 76,154,506 downwards.
TCTCCTGGAGGTACAGTGAAAGCTTTTGCATCAGGTTCCCAGGGAGAGCGGCCTTATTGTCTCCTCCATAGTAGGATACTTTTCCACGCCATGCAAGCTGCAAGTACTCTGGTATCATTGCCTTGCATAGCATGGCGGCATACGGCCCCGGGGTTTGCTGGCATTCACGCAGCATGCGGTCTTTGTCTGTCTCCGTAATCCTCATCAGAGTGATATCAGTCATGGTGCCCTGGTTTGAATGAGTGGTTTTTTTAGTATAGTGACTTCTTGATTTTTCCTTTAAAGAATGACACCCGGCGGTTTCCAGCCATGTGGGGGGGGGGGTGGGAGCTGGGAGGCTAACCGTTGAAGCTTAGCGGTGCACAGGCAGGGACTTTTCCCGGGACCGGCCACGCCGAGGGGGGGAAAGGGTAGGTGAGCCGTTCAAACAGAGCGGTTCGTGGGCAGGGACATTTCCCGGGACCGGCCACGCGGAGGGGGGGAAAGGGTAGGTGAGCCGTTCAAACAGGGCGGTTTGCGGGCACGTACAGTTCCCGGGACTGGCCACGCGGAGGGAGGGAAAGGGTAGGTGAGCCGTTCAAACAAGGCGGTTCGTGGGCAGGGACATTTCCCGGGACCGGCCACGCGGAGGGAGGGAAAGGGTAGGCGAGCCGTTCAAACAGAGCGGTTCGCGGGCACGTACATTTCCCGGGACCGGCCACGCGGAGGGGGGGGAAGGGTAGGCGAGCCGTTCAAACAGAGCGGTTCGCGGGCACGTACATTTCCCGGGACCGGCCACGCGGAGGGGGGGAAAGGGTAGGCGAGCCGTTCAAACAGAGCAGTTCGCGGGCACGTACATTTCCCAGGAACGGCCACGCGGATGGGGGGAAAGGGTAGGCGAGCCGTTCAAACAGAGCGGTTCGCGGGCAGGGACATTTCCCGGGAATGGCCGCGTATTGGGGGGGTGGCGGGTAGGCGAGCCGTTGTAGCTGAGCGGTTTTGGCAGCAGCAGGAATTGGCCACCGCTAGGAACTGTGCTTGAAACATGGGAGTACAGCACTGCTGTGAAGTAAGCTCTCAGCAGTCCAAAGGCAACGGCTTACCATGGTCTCCAGAGAGCTGATTTCCAGTGTCCAGCCCCGCTTGTGCGATCTGTACACCAGGACCCCAGGCACTCAGTATAAAGACATAATATTCGACCTTGTACCGAGTGCACATGTGATAGATAGTGTGCATGGTCTTATTCACAGGGAAAGAGTATAGGCATTGTTCGGGAAAATGTATCTTTCTGAGGAATTCACTCCCTTTCTCCCATCCCACAGCTGCGAGTGTCTCCCACCCTACCCGTGGATCACCCTCCCAGAGGCTTGCGCTGATCAGGCGGCGCAAAAAAAGAACCCGGGACGACATGTTTTCCAAACTGATGGTCTGTTCCCGAAATGAGGCGGCACAGCAGAGAGAGGACGTCTCAAGGTCCGAGCGAGCAGTCAGCGAACAGGAGCAGAGGGCTGACGCTCGTGAGGACAGGTGGCGGCAGGAAGACCAGCAGGCGACTCAAACACTGCTGGGACTAATGAGGGAGCAAACGGACATGCTCCAGCGCCTGGTAGACGTTCTCCAGGACCGGAGACAGGAGGAAAGAGCCCCTCTGTATGTTATTTCCAACCGCCCTCCCCCACCACAAAGTCCAATCCCCCCCTCACCCAAAGTCACTAGAACGAGGGGAGGCAGGGGCCGTGGAAATAATCACTCCACCCCTGCGGACTGCTCCAGTAGCAGAAGGCTCTCATTCCCCAAAATTTAGATGGGTCCTTTCCTTCCCTCCAACCGCACCCCACCCCAGTCCCCGTCCAAGTTTCATCTCAAAACTATGCTCCCCTTAATAAAAATGTTTGTTCTGTAAAGTGCTGTTTCCTTGACTTTCTTTCACAGGACGGTTTGATTTGGGGGGAGGGGGCAAGGGGGTTTGTAATTTGAGACGACAGGCGCCTGTACCAGGGTAGAGACAGGGGAAAAGGTTCAGCAGAAAGTCACACTCACATTGCATTCACTAGGCACACTTGTCATTCTGGGAGGGGGTTTTCATGTTCTCTATGGGGGGCCTCTGTGACTTTCTGGTGGGGGAGGGTGGCTGCAGATCTTTTGCGGCCGGCAATAGCCTGCATGACAGATCCATGCAGCAGGGGATCTGTGGCTGCAATCCACGGCCAAAAAGTCACACAGGCCCCCCCTCACAGAGTTGCGAACAGGAGGGGTTGCAGGCTCCGTTGAAACAAGCAGTCCACCACTGCGGACTGCTCTGGGAGCAGGAGCCTGTCATTCCCCGAGTTTGGAAGCGTCCTTTCCATCACTCCACCCACTCCGCAACCGCAGTTGGCGTCCCAGGTTAAACCCTTAACCGAGAAATCATTAATAAAGAAGACGGTTTTAATAAACAATGTTTCCTTTATTATACTTTTAAAGCGTTGAATGAAGGGGGGGAAGGGGGTTGGTAATTGGAGAGGATAGGCAACATCAACTGGGTAAAGAAACGGGGGCAGGTTCAGCTTCTGTTTAAACAAGCGTAACAGTCACTGGTTACCCTGGTCAGTCTGGAAGCTAGCTTTCAAAGCTTCCCAGATGCGCAGCGCGTCCTGCTGGGATCTTCTAATCGCCCGGGTGTCCGGCTGTGCGTAATCAGCAGCCAGGCGATTTGCCTCAACCTCCCACCCTGCCATAAACGTCTCCCCCTTGCTCTCACAGAGATTGTGGAGCACACAGCATGCTGCAATCACCATGGGGATATTTGTTTGGCTGAGATCGGAGCGAGTAAGTAAGCTTCTCCATCTCCCTTTGAGACTCCCAAAAGCACACTCTACCACCATTCTGCACTTGCTCAGACGGTAGTTGAAGAGCTCCTTATCACTGTCCAGGGCGCCTGTGTACAGCTTCATGATCCAGGGCATTAGCGGGTAGGCTGGGTCCCCGAGGATCACTATAGGCATCTCCACATCCCCAACACTTATTTTGCGGTCCGGGAAGTAAATACCCTCCTGCAGCTGTCTAAACAGACCAGAGTTTTTGAAAACACGAGCGTCATGAACCTTGCCCGGCCATCTGACGTTGATGTTGGTAAAATGTCCTTTATGGTCCACTGGTGCTTGCAGCACCATAGAAAAATAGCCCTTACGGTTAATGTACTGGCTGCCCTGGTGGTCCGGTCCCAGGATAGGGATCTGTGTCCCATCAATAGCCCCGCCGCAGTTTGGGAATCCCATAGCAGAAAAGCCATCTATGATCACCTGCACGTCTCCAAGGGTCACTACCTTTGAGGGCAGCCGGTCAACAATTGCATGGGCAACTTGCATCACAGCAACCCCCACGGTAGACTTGCCCACTCCAAATTGATTCGCGAATGACCGGTAGCTGTCAGGCGTTGCAAGCTTCCACAGGGCTATGGCCACTCGCTTCTGGATAGTCAGGGCAGCTCTCATTCGGGTGTCCTGGCGCTTCAGGGCAGGGGACAGCAACTCACAAAGTTCCAGGAAAGTGCCCTTACGCATCCGAAAGTTTCGCAGCCACTGGGATTCATCCCAGACCTGCAGCACTATGCGGTCCCACCAGTCAGTGCTTGTTTCCCTTGCCCAGAATCGCCGTTGCACAGGATCAACGTGACCCATTACCACCATGATGTCTACGGGCCGGGGTCCCGTGCTTTGCGAGAGGTCTGTGCCCCTCTCAGAGTTCATGTCCTCTCGGAGCTTCCGTTGCCTCCTCGCCCTATTTCTCAGCATCTGCCTCTGGAAAAGGTGGACAATAAGGTGCGAGGTGTTGACAACGGACAGAACAGCAGCGATAATCGCGGCGGGCTCCATGCTTGCTGTCCTGTGGCGTCCGCGCTGTCAATCACCAGAAAAGGGCGCGAATTAATTGCCCGCCAACGCTTTCACGGAGGGAGGGCGGGAGTGTGGGTCGAATGACGACATTTACCCAAAACCACCCTCGACACATTTTTGGCCCCAGAAGGTACTGGGGGCTACACCCAGAATTCCAATGGGCAGCGGGGACTGCGGGAACTGTGGGATAGCTACCCACAGTGCACCGCTTGCAATGTCGACGCTTGCCCCGTTACTGTGGACTCACAAACTCAAATTAATGTCCTTGGTGTGGATTCGCATGCTCGACTTTGTAATATCGGTTTCACAAGTTTGGTTTAAGAAAAATCGAACTACTCTCGTAGTGTAGACATACCCTTAGTGCGTGCTACACTGCCTGTCTGTTGGATCTCTATTTATAAACGTTTACATGCTGTTTTTCTCAATTTCAAAACTATTTATATTTTCATTCTAAATGTATATTACAATTAGAATGAGATATGTATCCCACTGGGGAAGTGCATCAAAAGATGCATCAGAAATTAGTTTATTAATTTGCATTAAATTAGCATATTTCAAATTTCATCAGACTTCTGACACCTTTCCATGGCTCAAAATAAAATTGGTGGGATTTTTTAAAAATAGAAAATCATATAATTCGGAGTTTCAGAATAAAACAATATCTGAATTTATGTGATTTTTCCCAAGATATTAAATGAACAGACAAACCAGAAAGACCATCTCCCTAATTTAGTTTTGTACAACTCCCTCTGCTCCCATTTTTATGTATAGTCTGGCAAAAAAGTAGCAAAACTGGAAACAAATTACTCTTTTTAAACAGATTAGAAGGATCTTTATATAAAAGGGGAGAAAGAAGTAGACAATACAAACCCTGAAATTGTAGTGTATTACAAGTGCTACCATAAGTTTAATTAGAAGACACATAATATGTGATACATAAATTAGGAAAACTTGGCAACTCATCAAAAAGGACTGAAGCCAGCACTTAAACAAAACAGTATCATAAAAATTGTAATTCTATATGCCTGAGTCTAGAAATACAATAGAGAATGAATTTAGAGATAATAGCTGGCACTGATGAATGTTAACACTTTTTATGGATAGATTAAATTATACTAATTTCAAATAATTTTTCCAACTGACTTAAAAGAAAGAAAAAAAGAAAGAGAATAGTGTGGTCATTTCCTTTCATCCAAAATGTAAGAAATTCTTAAATGAATATCTTACATGCTAAAAAATATTAATGGCTCTCATGCTAACCTTTGGGTAACTTGAATGAGGCATCAAGGTAGAAAAGGCATGTGGTGGATTGAAATATGTTGCTCAGTTTTTTACTCAAACTTGATCCATATGACACAGGAGAGAAAGAGAGTGCTTGTAACAAGCAGCTATTGATCCTGCTTGGGAGCGTTAAGTGGGTTCTGCTGACTCACTGAGCCAGGTAGCCTACCAAGATATAATAAGGAATGGAGCAGTTGTTCTTTAGTGAGAGGGAATCTAGACTAACAACTGAGTGAGCAGTCAAGTGGGAGGAACCTTTGTCTCAGCCAAGCCCAGGGAGAAGGATTGAGCTAAATTTTGTGTGACCTTATTTTTAATTTCTGTGCTAATCAAATCAAGCCAAACCCTATGTAGGAGTGAGCTTGGACTCTACATGGTGTCTGAACTGTATTTGAGAGCAGGTTGGGAATGGTGCCTCTGAACAGTAGTCACCAGAGTCAGTAAATAGCCCTGCCATGCAGCAGGCACATGATAGCCTTTGTTACCTTCCCCCATGTTGTGTAATTGAGAGCAGGAAATGAATATCAGTTTCTTAACTACACTCTTCTTTGTTTCCCCTTTATTGAAGCACCTGGTCACAGTGCTCACCCTGCAAAGAAAGGCTTTTTAGCTGAAAGTGACTGCTGCTGCTACTGCACTCTAAGCTAAATAAAACTCCAGGAGACTCCCTTCCTCTCCCTGCCCCTTTCAGAGAAAGCCTTTGTGTTCCAAAGATGTGGATTCTGCTGGGAAACTAATAGAGAATATTAAAAATAAAAAAAGAGTGGGAATAAGTGGCTCCAGGAATTGGTAATGGACACGTAACAGGGCTGTAAGTGCAAGGCCAGGTCTGACTAGCACCCCCTGTTACAAGGTGTTGTCTTCTTGATAAGGTCACCATTCTAGTACTTGTAGTCACTAGGAAGAATGTCCAAACATGTGACTAGGCAGAGAGCAATATCTGCTAGGAGAAGAGGCTAGAAATAAAGGATGGTTGTTGCTCAGTCTGAAGGTAGACCTGGGGAAGAGCAGGGAGCCTCTCTGTGGAACCTGACAGGAAACAGCTATGTTATTAGGTCTCTCCTGGCAAGGACCTGGGAAAGTAGCTTGAGTCTGGCTATGGTCAGAAACTGGTGAGTGTGCCAAGGACTGCCTGGAACTATTGCAGACCCCTGAAGCCAAAAGGAGTGACATGACTATTCCCAGACCTTAGTGGGATGACTGTGGAGGATCCTTGGGCAGCTGAGGCCCAAAAAGAGTGTTGTAAACCTGACACAGGGAATGACAGGACAACTTCTGGGCTGTGGAGAACTGTGGTGATGCCTGACATAAGGCTGGAAGGTCTGTATGCAAGTCCTAGTTTGAGGGCTGGGGAAGCTTGAGGACAAGCTGCGAATGGCAACTGATTCTATAAAACAGACCTCTGAAGAGGAGATTTTATTTTGGGGCTCTAGTCATGTGGTATGTAATTATGCCAGAGGGACAGGAAGCAAGGGGAGAGAGATTAAAATGACTCTGTAAAAGAAACAGTCTCACCTCTTGGCCACTAATTCATATTTACTTTCAGCTGATGTAGATAATGTTGTTACCATGTAAAGCAGGGCTAGTCAATTATTTTTTGTCAAGTCCAAATTCTTGGTCAAGGTATAGTCAAGGTTCAGACTCCAGAGAAACATATTTCACACCATAATAATAGTAATGATAATAATAATTAATAATAAGTAAATACAAAAATGTTGTGATCCATTCAAAAGTGTCTGGCGGTCCAGATTTGGCCCATGGTCTGCCTATTGACACCCCCTGATGTAAAGGCTTGTGGTTATCTGGGTGAGTTTTGAAAAGAGAAGGAAGAATTAACATTACCCGCTTTAGAAAAATGAGAACAAAACTATCACTACCGCTAAGAGACGAGAGTGAGTAGAATGATGTGAAACTAAAGCAGCAAGCTATGGTTGAAGAATTTGGATGAGGGAATAGCTGCTCAGCAGTGAAACAAAACAGAGGGGTGCTCGGGTAAGAGAGCAAACAGGAAAGAATGTAGTCATCTTCATAGCCTGTTTGGATTTAGAACTGGTAAATTCTGGCAGGAAGGCAGAGGGAAAACTCCAAACATTCATTTCTACCACTATCTTTCTCAGCAGTGTTGCAAATGGTTCCCAGGTTACCTTAACCTGTTAAGAAAAGTTCTAATTCTGCATTTAAAACAGAAGATTCAGCTGGCAGCCACTTATAGAAATATTAACACAGTGAGGAGTTCCAGGAATGAGCATGACACAAGGTTGAGATACATGATTAGAGCAAGGGTAGATTAGCAGGTACAAGGAGCCTGTGGGATAACTTTTTACCAGCCTAAAGATTATTTACTGCCACTGTGACGGGTTGCGATCACAGAAACCAGCTTGGTGCTGCCACCTGGTGTGCCAAGGCTACTTCTGCCCGTTTCCCGGCCTTTTCCAGCTTGGGACTCCCGAATCCTGTCTGCTTTGAGCCAGATTCCGCTGATCTGCTGCAAACACAGACCCAGGTCCGAACCAAGTCCCCTAACAACTGTAAGGCTCCTGGAAGCGCTCTTGCCTTTGACACCCAGGTGCCCAACTCCCAAGGAGGTTCAAACTCTTAATAAATCCGTTTTACCCGGTATAAAGCTTATACAGAGTAAACTCATAAATAGTTCGCCTTCTATTTCAAAGATAGAAAGATATGCTCAGCTGTTTGCCCCTGCCCCACCCCCCCGCCCAGGTACCAACTCGCACTCCTGGTAACTTAACAAGTAAAAAGTGATTTTAATAAGTACAGAAAATAGGATTTAAGTGATTCCAAGTAGTGACAGACAGAACAAAGTGCATTACTAAGTAAAATAAAATAAAACACGCACGTCTATGTCTAATCAAACCTAACACAGATATAAAAGCCTCACCAGATTTAAATCTTTTCCTTTTCACAGGCTGTAGAACTAGCCTGGGTTCAGCAATCGCTCACACCCCCTAGTGTCTTTGTCCTTTGTTCAGTTTCTCTCAGGTATGTCCTTGTGGGGTGGAGAGCCTCTCTCTTTAGCCAGCTGAAGACCCTATGGAGGGGTCTTCCAAGGGCTTTTATAGCCTTTCCCCCACTCCCTGTGTAGCATCATGTTGCCCTGGAGTTTTGGGATCACATGGGCAAGTCACCTGTCCATGCACCCTAACCAGTCCAACCAGTTGCATTCCTGACCAGGCCCAGATGTGGATTGGGGTCTGCACCTTCTTTTGTCTGTTAAGTGCTTGCACTTAACTTGCACATTCTTTTCTCCAGACCTGATCCCATGCTCTTACAAAGGCTATGTATAAAACCAGCAAATATAAAACCAATATTCATAACTTCAACTACAACAATGATACATGCATACAAACAGGAGGAATAAATTCAGTAGGTCATAACTTTCACAGAGATATGTTACATGGCACTTGTAGCATAAAACATATTCCAGTTACATATATACATTTATAAGCATCTCCCCATAAAGTCTTATGGGGTACACCGTCACAGCCACATCTTGTCAAGCGACTACTGAATCTGCGTGCCTACATTTCTGAACACTCCACTGAAACAACAAAAATCTCCACTTTAGTAATCTGCTGGGAGAACTTTGTAGGCCAGAGCTCATGAAAAGCAGGGAACAAGCCATGCTGATAGCCTAGGAAAGCTGCCAGTCACTAAGCAAATGCCTACTCATCCAACAGCCCATTTTTGGCCTGACTAGATGTGACTAATGTTTGAGTATAAAGTGGAGGCAAAAATTTTTGGAGGCTTCACGGAGGCACCACAAAGACCCCAGTGGTCAATGGTTGGAGGAGAAGCCAGAACAAAGCAGGGGGCCATCTCAGAGATGCTTTGATGGAGACTATAAATACTGATGGTGGCAAAATTTGCATATGATACAAAACTATTCAAGATAGTTAAGTCCCAGGGAGACTGTGAAAAGCTACAAAAGGATCTCACAAAACTGGGTGACTGGGTAACAAAATGGCAGATGAAATTGAATGGTGATAAATGCAAAGTAATGCACATTGGAAAACATAATCCTAACTATACATATACAATGATGGGGTCTAAATTAGCTGTTACCACTCAAGAAAGAAATCTTGGGGTCATTGTGGATAGTTCTCTGAAATCATCCACTCAATGTGCAGCGGCAGTCAAAAAAGCGAACAGTGTTGGGAATCATCAAGAAAGGGATAGATAATAAGACAGAAAATATCATATTGCCTCTATATAAATCCATGGTACGCCCATACCTTGAATACTGCGTGCAGATGTGGTCACGCTATTTCAAAAAAGATATATTGGAATTGGAAAAGGTTTGGAAAAGGGTAACAAAAATTATTAGGGGTATAGAATGGCTTCCGTATGAGGAGAGATTAATAAGACTGGGACTTTTCAGCTTGGAAAAGAGGCGACTAAGGGGGAATATGATAGAGGTCTATAAAATCATGAGTGGTAAAGAGAAAGTAAATAAAGAAGTGTTATTTACTCCTTTTCATAATACAAGAACAAGGGGCCACCAAATGAAATTAATAGGTAGCAGGTTTAAAACAAACACAAGAAAGTATTTTTTCACACAATGCACTGTCAACCTCTGGAACTCCTTGCCAGAGGGTGTTGTAAAGGCCAATACTATAACGGGATTCAAAAGGGAGCTAGATAGATTCATGAAAGATAGGTCCATCAATGGCTATTAGCCAGGATGGGCAGGAATGGTGTCCCTAGCCTCTGTTTGCCAGAAGCTGGGATTGGGTGACAGGGCATGGATCACTTGATGATAACCTGTCTGTTCATGCCCTTTGGGGCACCTGCCATTGGCCACTGTCAGAGGACAGGATACTGGGCTTGATGGACCTTTGGTCTGACCCAGTATGGCCATTCTTATGTTCTGATGCTGTGAACAGCTACTTGGAGACACAGAGGTTTGGTCCGAGAGGGCAGGGAAGCAGTGTAGATGGCACAGTTAGGAGTCTTTTTGTGCACCTAACACACAAATCTCAGATTTCACTTGCCAGCTGACGCTTATTGCCATCTAAATATTTCCATCAGAAATCTTTGCAAGGCAAAATAGCTGTTTAATTTTGAAGCCAACACTGTAATATGGTTTTGAAGTTACTTAAACAAGCTTTGCAACTGACTGATGCAGAACAGGGTGAAAGAACTGAATGTCATTTTCTCTTTATACTTCTGAAAAAGAACCCTTCTTTACATCAAGGGCCAGATTGTGCCCTTGTGCTCTCCTGAGTGCAGGGACTGCTGCCCGTTTGTTTCCTGCCCTCCAAGTAGGTTTACCCATTAGTGTCAAAATCAGTCCCTAATGTCGTCACATGGCCCAAATGCTATAGCCAGTATTGGGGGCCATGCTGGGTTGCTTCCATTAGGAGGAAAATTTGATAATGAGTCAGGAATCTCTAGTGCAATCCTGTTTATTTACAAAGACTGTACTCAAAGTCCTGTTTTCCTGAACACAATAGGAACAGACAACAACAGGCAGTTTCTTTTCTTACTGTTCCCAAACCTGCCTTTCCAGCCAGTCCTGTGCCCCAAGGAGCTCTGTCCATGCACCCTCTCAGGGCCATGCTCATGACTGCATTTCTCACTGTCTGCTGGCATCCTGGTTACTTTCTGCCCCTGACACCCTTACAGACAGACAAAGCTGCCACCAACCAATGCCCCAGCCCCTGCATTTGCAACTGGTCCTCAAAGAAACCCTTCTTGAGGCTGGTCCACACAAGGGGGTGGGGAATCAATCTAAGATATGCAACTTCAGCTACGTGAATAACGTAGCTGAAGTCGAATATCTTAGATCGATTTTTAAAAGTACTTACCCCGGTCCACACGGCAGCAGGCAGGCTCCCCCCATCGACAGCGCTTCTTCCACTCGCGGAGCTGGAGTTCCGGTGTCGACGGGGAGTGGTTCTGGGATTGATTTATCGCATCTAGATGAGATGCGATAAATCGATCCCAGAACATCGATCACTACCTGCCGAATCAGGCGGGTAGTGTAGACTAGCCCTTATTCTCCCTGAGTTAGTTCTTGCTCAGGCCCTCCCACGTGATAATCATAATGGTCCCTTCTGACCTTAAAGTCTATGAGTCTATGTGGCCCAGTGCCCTGTGCAGTGGCTTCTATTGTTTCAGCTATCTAATTCCATAAGAGAATAATTGCTTTTTCCATTTAGCATGAATGAAGTGTGGCTAGCACCCCCGTCATCTTTAACAAGGCCTATGATTGCTTATAGATCAAAGTAATGTCTTCTGGCAGCCATTAACATCTTCCAGTATAATACTATTTTCAAACTAACAAACTCCTTGCTCATTATTTAGGAAAGAAAATGACTGAGGGTTTGATTATTTGGGAGTAACTAGGGAGTTTCCTGTTAATAGTTAGAAGCATTATTAATGTTGTCACTAGTTAATAATTGCAATTGCCTTTTCTGAAGTAATCTGATTGGTTAATCAAATTCAGTGACAGGCAGACAATTTACTGATTGCAAATGCTTAAAGTCCTGGGGCTAGATTAAATGATTCTTGTGTAGTAAATGTACTGATCTTGTGCAAAACCAAAGAGATTAATACTTTCTATTTGTTTACGGCAAAGGTAAATGGCAGTTATGTTGTTCAAAAATGAATACTGCAATTGATGATAAACAGTAACTGCTGTTAATAACAATGTTGTAAACTTTTCCTACAGAGAAAAAAGTTAATGGTCACTCAGTATTTTAAAATTAATAGATTCACAGACTTTAAGGCCAGAAGAAGCCATTATGATTATCTAGTCTGACCTCCTGCATAACACAGGCAATAAACCCTCACACAGTAATTCCATCATCAAACCAATAACTTCTGTTCGGTTATAGCATATCTTTTAGAAAGAGATCCAGTCTGCACTTTAATAACTCCCACTTTCACCACCACCAGCACTTTGATCCTGGGACTTCCGGTACCATAATCAAGAACCTTACCCCCATGTGTAGGCCAACTGGTAAACTAGAGTATGTGAGTGAATCATTTCTGCAGATTTATTATGTTAACCTAGTTTGGCAACCATCTGCTACTCAAAATAAGTGTGCACATGCTTAGCTGCCTTGGGGGCTAGCGGTGATGCAAGCTTTATAAATCTCCATGTAACTGGCCTCTAACTCTGGTAAGACTGATAATTATATAACTGTATGAAATTCAGCTCCAGGTTAGTTCCTAGTAGATTAATACCTACATTGTACTTGGCAAGGTTGCAATTTAAAGTAAGGGAGGTGTAGCAGGGCGGTCACCCCGCTTTGGTGTGGAAGGGGTTAAAAATAGTCCTGGGAAAGGGCTGCCCTGGGGATCCAATCAGGAGCGGGCTTGAGGCAGCCAATCAGGACCGGACTGGGAATATAAGAAGGCCTTGGAGGGAGAAGGATGTAGCTGCCTGGGAATAGGGTACTTGAAGCAGAGCAGGGCTGGGGAAGGCAAGAGGAGCAGGGGAGCTCCAGCCTGGCAACTCCCCAGGCTGAGGCCTTGATAAAGGCCTATGCAGGTACTGGGGCTGGGAGGTGCAGCCCGGGAATAGGCGGAGGAAGCTGGTCCGACCCCCTAGCCAATGATGAATGGCCATTACAGACTGCAGTTTGCCCCAGTGAGAGGGGGCTAGATGATGACTGGCAGTAGCCACTGAGGCAAGATGGGGTTAGAGAGTTGGGGGTTCCCCTGGGAGGGGAGACCCAGAGTGAGGGAGTACTGGGCAGAACCCCCAGGGTAAGGGGCACCAGGGTCCAGGAGGGACACGGGGGCCTGAGGCAGGCGAGACACTGGCCAGCAGAGGGTGCGCCGAGGCTGAAAAAGAGCTAATTCCCAGACGACCAGCAGGAGGTGCTGCACCGGTAAGAGTCTGCGATCTGTTACGGTAGGGGAGCAACTGGAAATAAAGCTCTCCTTTCTTCTGCTCAAAGCAGAGGGAGTGCTCTTCTCTCCTCTTCCTTTCTCTGGCTTGGGCTCCCACTTCCTCATTGAATGAGAACTCATGGGGAAAAAGGACTGTTAGGTGGAAGCAGGGGAAGACGTTGTTGTCAGTTTAGATATTGTCTTCGGACTCTCATCCTCCCTATTCATTTTTGGAGAAGCAGCAACATTTGACTGGAGAAGAGGATTTTTGTTCCTCGTTTGCTCTGCTATATAACCATTCTGCCATGTATTATTGGTAATAACAAAGGCTGGGTTCAAATAGCTAGGGATCCCTCTTAAAACTAACAGACACCTACACAGAATCTCTGGGATCAATAAATACCTTCCTTGGCATCCTTACTAGGCAATGCTGCCCTAGTGGCAAACATAAAATCTGCGTATGAAGCAATGAAAGCTTTATAAGGGAGGGGGAAGGGAACACAGCAACAATATATTATAACTCCTGACAGATAATTTCTTGTCTCCATTTTTTCTCCATCCTAACAATTTTTATCTGCTTTAACCACTATACACACGTTAGAAATCTTAACAGTGTGTCAAATCCCAATTAAAAAGGAAAGCATGTGTAAAATGAATTGGCTTTAAAAAAATCCACTAAAAATCTAAATTCCACTCAACCTCCCACCCCACTAAAAAGTTAAATTATTTGATGATTTTTAACTTACTTTACCTTCACAATGTTTATCTTATTATCTTTGGTTTTAAGCTTAAAAACAAGAAAGCCCTATGGCAAGCAGCCATCATATTGTGTCACATAGAAACACCAGACTAGAGACTGAAGTTTGGAACGGAAAGACCAGACCAGGAGATCTAATTAAAGTAGACCAGGAGATCAGAAAGCAACTACTGTCATGGAAAGTGGAAAGACTTTCTGGTGGCCTGGAATGTGATAACTTGGCCCCCTAACCAAATCTGTCTTGCTTGCCTTTTATTATTTGTATGGTACAAATATATGTTCAGACACCATAAGTGACAATAATTCTGTCTGAAATGGTATAAATAAAGGTGAAAATTGAATCTAAATTGGATGGACTTGTGACTCAGTTTCCCAACTTTTACCCCCAACACAAACCAAGACTTAAAGAACTAATCCTGCTCCCATTGAAATAAATGGAAATATTCATAGGCTGTGCACTGGCAGATAAGGTCCTATGGAAAAATCTAGTACATAGAGGAGTTCAGGAGAGCTGGCCATTTCTTAAGGAGACAATATTAAAGACAACTGCAAACTATCCTGATGCCAAGGAAAGATAGGAAGAGTAGTACAAGGTCAATATGGCTCCATCCGGAGATCTTTGACCTGAAAATCAAAAAGGAATCCTATAAAAAATGGAAATAGACAAATTGCTAAGAAGGAGTACAAAATCACAAACATGTAGGAACAAAAGCACAAACGTGGGGAAAAAATCAGAAACACTAAGGCACAAAATGAATTACACCTAACAAGGACCATAAAAGGCAATAATAAGTTCTTTAAATACATTTGAAGCCAGAGAAGGGTGAAGGAACGTATAAGTCTTCTACTTAGCGGGGAAGGAAAGCTAGAAAGCTAAGGTGTTTAATGCTAATTTTGCTTCAGTCTTCATTAACAAGGTTAATAGTGATCAGACACTCAATACAATTAATATTAACAACAAGCAGAAAAGAATGCAAGCCAAAATAGGGAAAGAACAGGTTTAAAAGTATTTAGATAAATGTGATGTACTCAAGTCAGCAGAGCCTGATGAAATTCATTCTAGGGTACTTAAAGAACTAACTGAAGCGATCTTGGAACGGTTAACGATTATCTTTGAACTCATGGAGGACAGGTGAAGTCCCAGAGGACAAGAGAAGGGCAAACTTAGTACCTATCTTTAGAATGGGGAACAAAGAGGACCCAGCAAATTATAGACTTGTCAGCCTAACTTTGATACTCGGAAAGATACTGGCACAAATCATTAAACAATCAATTTATAAGTATATAGAGGATAATAGGGTCTAAGGAATAGACAGCATGGATTTATTGAGAACAAATCACGCCAAACCAATCTAATTTCCTTCTTTGACAAGTTTACTGGCTTAGTGGATGGGGGGAAGCTGTAGACTTATATATCTTGATTTTAGTAAGGCTTTTGAGACAGTCTTATACATTCTCAGAAGCAAATTAGGAATATGTGCTCTTAATGAAATTACTATAAAGTGGGTCTGCAACTGGCTGAAAGACCATGCTCAAATAGT
Source organism: Macrochelys suwanniensis (assembly GCA_033296515.1). Classification (NCBI taxonomy): domain Eukaryota; kingdom Metazoa; phylum Chordata; order Testudines; family Chelydridae; genus Macrochelys; species Macrochelys suwanniensis. The sequence goes on along the minus strand of CM065783.1, from coordinate 76,139,213 downwards.
AGTAATCAAGAGTTCTCTGTCAAACTGGGAGGATGTATCCAGTGGGATTCCATAGGGGACAGTCCTTGATCTGGTACTAGTCAATATTTTCATTAATGACTTTGATAATGAAGTGGAGAGTATGTTTATTAAATTTGTGAATGACACCAAGCTCTGAGGGGTTGCAAGCACTTTGGAGGACAGGATTAGAATTTAACCAACCTTGACAACTTCCAACTGTAAAGGTAGTTAAACACTGGAACAAGTTACTTAAGGAGGTTGTGGAACCTCCATCGTTAGAGGTTTTTAAGAACAGGTTAGACAAACACCTGTCAGAAATGTTCTAGATAATACTTAATCCTGCCTTAGTGCAGGGGACTGGACTAGATGGCCTATCGAGGTTCCCTTCCAGCCCTACATTTCTATGATTCTATAAAGGGAGTCATAATCCAGCCTTAACCTTTAATTTGTAAATGCATGGCAACATAAGGTTAAAATATTTTGATTAAACAAGCATGCCTGCTAACCCCAGTATTGTCAACTCGCATGATTGTATCATAACTCCAGTGATTTTGGGGGGATTTTTAACATGTTTTATGAAAGGCTGCCAACTCACAAATTTTCCCGTATTCAAAATGGCCACCATCCCCTATTACTGTCAATGGGGCTGAAGCCAGCAAGATGGCCACCGTTTCCCTACAATCTACCTGCATGTGGAAGTGAGGCTGACCTTAATAAAGTTGGCTGCTACCTCCCACTGTTTTCAATGAGACTGAAGCCATGCAAGCAGGCAAAATGGCTGCCACTGTATGGTTCAGTATGCTAGACAGGACTCAGACTGTGAGGAGCAGCAGAGACTCTTTTAAAGGTAGATGGTGAGAATGGGAGGGAGCAAGCAGGCAGATTTAGGGGTTGCAGGGGAATGAGGTGCAGGAAAAGAAGTCCCCTCCTAGCAGCCAGGAAAAGGCAGTGTCACAGTATTGGAGCTATTGCAAACAGAGCATGAGTCCTGGGATTCTGGAGTCTGCAGGAGGAGCTCTCACAATGACACAAGGAGCTCCTCCAAAGCCATGTTTTCCAGGGCTGGGCAGAGCTCTGTGAAGGAGCTTCAGGGTGGTGGACACAGACCTGCCCTGACACTGAGCCTGGCCTTCAGGTATGGCCCTAGAGCAAAGAGAGGGTCCCAGGGCAGCAGGAGACAGGGGAGTGGGGAAATCAGGGAAGTAGTTCATCTGAGAGCTGGGCAGAGGAGAAGCCCTGGGGCAGCAGAAGGCAGAGTGGGAGACAGGGAAATGGGGCTGCTGGGTTCAAGGTAAAGAAGTCCTGGGGCAGCAGGAAGCAGAGAAGTGTTGCTGTGGGGTCAAGAGAGTAATAGGGCAAGTGCCATCTATTTCTTATCTTAGGGGTGAGGAAAGGGTAAGTGGAGTCTCCATGTGAATAGCCAGGGAGAGGTGTGCAATTTTGTGTGCATTAAAGGTTGACTTTTGAACAGAAATTATCACAAACACAGTGGCAGAGGAGAGTTAAAGTCAAAAGAATAAAAATGTTTCTTTAAAAAAATTTTTTTAGGTCAGTCTCATGATTCTGGAGGGTCTGACTTATTTTTGATCTTGTGAGGTTGGCAACACTATGGGATCTATTCTCTGGTAAGCCACAAAAAATGCAACATGGTGTTTTTTTTCTTCATAGCACAAGTTTTGTGCCTCTCATACCAAAGATAGCTTTCTGCCCTTCCAGATCTGACACATTCAACTCCTCAAGAGTTATGGGGAGCAGAAAAGAAACTGCAGTAAAGAATGGTATAAAATAGGTCAGGACTGACCCAAAGGAATAACTCAGCTATAATCTGCATTTTCCAAAAAGCACTGTGTAAGATGGAGCAGATGCTACAGCCATGAATGTCACATGATAAGAATGCATTAATGATAGCCGAGAGGCCAACACTGTCATGTCCTTACAGCACTGGCTTTATATTTGCATTATTAGAGTAAATAAATACCTTATTATGAAATGTCTTGATGTATATCATTATATAACACCTTTTCAATAAAATTGAAACAGGGCATTCATGATTACATGGAACCTTAAACAAACGTTGCATATTTATATTTGTCATAACAGCGATGAAATAAAGTGCTTGAGATTTGCATGGAATAATTTATTTTATAGGATTTTATAAAATATGGTGTAATTCCTATAGAGTGATTGTTAGGACAATTACTACCAGATGAAATACATGAGAAATATAAATGAATAGTATGGGTGTCATTTTAACTAACTACTGAACTGCATTCAAGCATAATCCTTAATTGGAACGTTATCGCCTGCCATGAAATCTACAAGAACATTTAACTACTTAAAGGTGTGACCATGAATACACGGAGAAAAATGTTAACTTCATTAATGACATCACACATACAAGACAGTGTTCTCAAACCAAGGGTGTACCAGCGTCCCTGGAGAGATGAGAGGGTCTGAAAATTCTCGACAGGACAGTGCACTTTGGCCTCTTCACTAAGATTGTTACCAAGGGTGCCGATCTGAAACAACCAACTCATTTCATATAGGCCTCTGCTCAGCCATCAGTAATAACTCTATGACTCACAGTGAGTCTGTATTTCCAGTCGCTATTTAAAATCCCTTAATCCACTCAGGCATCACTTGAAAAGTAATTATCCCATGAACATGACCTAAATAAAACTAAGACGTAAAAGGTATTTTCTTGATTTCTCTCCGTTGGTTTGCTACGCTCAGCCTTAAAGAGAAATGTGATCATAGAACGTGTACTATTTATTTTAAATCTGTAGTAGGAAGCATTGCAAGGCTGGTCTGGGAAAGGCTCTTGGAGGAAACTTTGCAATGAGGTTGAGAGTAACTTTAGGGATAATACTGTTTTCCTTATTTTAATGAAGTTCTTTGTTCAGTGTTAAAAGAAAATGACTCTTCAGCCTTGTGTACACATCATTGCCCATTTCAGGGTTTCTTGCACCATCCCCTGATGCATCCGGTGCTAGTATACTGAACTAGCTGGACCATTGGTCTGATACGATAGGACACTCATAGAATCATAGAATCTCAGGGTTGGAAGGGACCTCAGGAGGTCATCTAGTCCAACCCCCTGCTCAAAGCAGGACCAAACCCAATTAGATCATCCCAGCCAGGGCTTTGTCAAGCCTGACCTTAAAAACATCTAAGGAAGGAGATTCCACCACCTCCCTAGGTAACCCATTCCAGTGCTTCACCGCCCTACTAGTGAAAAAGTTTTTCCTAATATCCAACCTAAACCTCCCCCTCTGCAACTTGAGACCATTACTCCTTGTTCTGTCATCTTCTACCACTGAGAACAGTCTAGATCCATCCTCTTTGGAACCCCCTTTCAGGTAGTTGAAAGCAGCTATCAAATCCCCCCTCATTCTTCTCTTCTGCAGGCTAAACAATCCCAGTTCCCTCAGCCTCTCCTCATAAGTCATGTGCTCCAGCCCCCTAATCATTTTTGTTGCCCTCCGTTGGACTCTTTCCAATTTATCCACATCCTTCTTGTAGCGTGGGGCCCAAAACTGGACACAGTACTCCAAATGAGGCCTCACCAGTGCCGAATAGAGGGGAATAATCACGTCCCTCGATCTGCTGGAAATGCCCCTACTTATACAGCCCAAAATGCCGTTAGCCTTCTTGGCAACAAGGGCACACTGTTGACTCATATTCAGCTTTTCGTCCACCGTAACCCCTAGGTCCTTTTCTGCAGAACTGCTGCCCAGCCATTCGGTCCCTAGTCTGTAGCAGTGCATGGGATTCTTCCGTCCTAAGTGCAGGACTCTGCACTTGTCCTTGTTGAACCTCATCAGATTTCTTTTGGCCCAATCCTCTAATTTGTCTAGGTCCCTCTGTATCCTGTCCCTACCCTCCAGCGTATCAACCACTCCTCCCAGTTTAGTGTCATCTGCAAACTTGCTAAGGGTGCAGTCCACACCATCCTCCAGATCGTTGATGAAGATATTGAACAAAACCGGCCCCAGCACCGACCCTTGGGGCACTCCACTTGATACCGGCTGCCAACTAGACATGGAGCCATTGATCACTACCCGTTGAGCACGACCATCCAGCCAGTTTTCTATCCACCTTACCGTGCATTCATCCAGCCCATACTTCCTTAACTTGCTGGCAAGAACACTGTGGGAGACTGTATCAAAAGCTTTGCTAAAGTCAAGAAATAGCACATCCACTGCTTTCCCCTCATCCACAGAGCCAGTTATCTCATCATAGAAGGCAATTAGGTTAGTCAGGCATGACTTGCCCTTGGTGAATCCATGCTGACTGTTCCTGATCACTTTCCCCTCCTTTAAGTGGTTCAGAATTGATTCCTTGAGGACCTGTTCCATGATTTTTCCAGGGACTGAGGTGAGACTGACTGGCCTGTAGTTCCCCGGATCTTCCTTCTTCCCTTTTTTAAAGATGGGCACTACATTAGCTTTTTTCCAGTCATCCGGGACCTCCCCCGATTGCCATGATTTGTCAAAGATAATGGCCAATGGCTCTGCAATCACATCGGCCAACTCCTTTAGCACCCTCGGATGCAGTGCATCCGGCCCCATGGACTTGTGTTCGTCCAGCTTTTCTAAATAGTCCCGAACTACTTCTTTCTCCACAGAGGGCTGGTCACCTCCTCCCCATACCGTGCTCCTCTGTTAAAAGCTGCTACAACCAAGTTTTAACCATGGTTACTGAAATGGTGTTGAATATGGCTTTGCCTTGGCTACACTTGCAGCTCAGCCATGTTCAGCTGCATCCATTACTGAAACCTATTGTCAGCAGTGGGTCACTTTTGTGATATAGCCCTTTCTGTGGTTTGTTTTTGTTTTCCATTCTCACAGGACGTGGTGTCAAAAGTCAAGACTTTTGGAACCAGCAAAATAAGAGTGAGAGAAAATGCCAAAGTTCACCCTTCACAGGAATGCCAGTGAGTAAGCCCATGAGATGGCTTGAAGGAGCACTTCACCATGTTCTGAACCACAGTGAAGCTTAAGCAGAGTTCAGGTCAGCTCATTAATTTATGCAATGGGGATTGAAGTTCAAATGATTTGTAAATATTTTCTCTTTGCTGAGGAATAAGATAATAACAATGTCATTACTCTTAAAAATTTTAAGCATTTCATTCTAATGAATAGTATGTAAACTAGCATGCTTGTATCAATGGTTGCAGAAACCCAGAGAAAGGGTGGAATCCTTTATAAAGACTTTATATGAACAAGCAGAGCATGGTGATTTTGGCATCACTAAGGAAGATGGCATAAGAGATTATCCAGTAGTGAGGATTTTAAACAAGGCACTTTCAGAAAAATTACAGGTATGTCTGAGCTAGCACAAGAATGGGTGGTGCCCAGCAATATGAGTTAATGAAAATGCCAGTCACCCAGGAAAAAAGCAGCAGCAGAACAGTGCAAGAATTCCCCTGGTGGAAGCTGAAAGCAGCATTTTAAAAAAATGCCTTTGAGGGCCTGATCCAAAGCCTACTAAAGTGAATGGAAAGAGGTCCATTGACTTTGATAGGCTTTAGATCAGACCCTCTGGTCCTTAGGAAGAAATACATGTCGGGTGTGGCAAGGAAGAACACAGGGCAGACAACGTCTCCCAGACAGTGAAAGCATGTGTAGGAAATGTAAGATAAAAGGACATTGGGAGTGTGTCTGTCACATTAAAGAAATCAGGGAGCCAGTGCAAGCAAGGGTGAGTAATGCTTATTTCCTGCAAACTCTTGTCCAAAGACACATTCACACAGAAGCATGAACTGTTAATCTAAAGTTTTGCAACAGTGCTTTTAAACTGAAAAATGATTCAGGGCAGAGTGACTGATTTGTAAAAAGACTTTTAAAGAGATGCCCCCCTAGCCCCAAACTGGAGCAGCCTGGGATAGCATTTAATAACCTAAAGCAGTGGTTCTCAACTGTGGTCCACCGCTTCTTCCGGGAAAGTCCCTAGCGCGTCTGGCTGGTTTGTTTACCTGCTGCTTCTGCAGCTCCCATTGGCCTGGAGCGGCGAACCACGGCCAGAGGGAGCCGCGACCGGCTGAACCTGCAGAAGCAGCAGGTACACAAAACGGCCGGGACTTTCCCTGAAGAAGCGGTGGACCACAGTTGAGAACCACTGGCCTAAAGGAACATTTATGCTGCTGGGTCATTCTAATTCCGTACTAGGTATACAGACAAGTAGAATGTGTTTAATATCTTTGCCCACTGTATATAGCTTTCTAGATGAAACCAGTGCTATTGAAAGTAAACTTGCAAAACTCACAGAGGAAGTTGAAATAGTGCTCACTGAAAATGTCCTGCTTGAAGGGCAGATTCTATTGAAAGAGACATCTGTACCCTATGCACTCAATACACATTGTAAAGTGCCAATCCCACAATTCCAAAAGTGAAGGAAGAATTGAATGGGGTGGAAAAGAATGATATAATAGAACGAATTAGCGAACTAAGAGTGGTGTGCCCCTCTGGTGATTGTTAATGAAAAAAATAGGCATTTCTATGTCTGCATAGACCTAAAGAAGCTCCCTGAAAAAATAAGGAGGGAAAGCTATAGTCTTTCCACTGTGGAAGATACAGGGGCCAGATCGTCAGTTTGGGTAAATTAGTATAGCTCTATTGAAGTCCTTGTGCACCTTCCCCCCCCCAAACAAAACAAAAACTCTACAAGGGTAGTAAGAATGCAGGCAGGAGTCCAGCAGCAGAGTGGTGGCTATCCAATTTATTGCACTGAATGCAGCATGTATGATTACTTACTTCATGGGCAGGTGGCATAGGAGTACACGCAGTGCAAGCCGCTCTTGGCCCTCAGAGACACAGTATGGCTCATGAGGCCAGAGTGGCTTAACTGGAGGAGCTAAGGAGACAGAGGTACATAGATGAGACTTTCAGGAACACAATAGAGTGGTCCCACCCCAACTCTGACAGCCTCTGTGCTGTTAAGGAGGATGAAAGTCTTGGGGAAGGAGAGCATCAGCCTGGAGCAGAGAGAAACTATCTTATAGTTGGGACACTCCTTTTGGATGATGTCATGGAATCCTCTTGCACTGAGGATATCCCTCCAGGAGATGGAACTGAGGTTACTAGGAAGAGCCAAGTAATAGTAATAGGGGATTTGATTATTAAAAATATAGACAGCTGGGTTTGTGATGACCAGGAGAACCACATGGTTAATTGCTTGCTGGGCGCGAAGCCTGCAGCTCTCACTAGATATCTAGACTCAGACTTATGTGCAGTGCAGGTGAGGAGCTGGTCATGGTTAAGGCTATGTTTTAGTCACGGGTATTTTTAATAAAAGTCATGGACAGGTCACGGGCAGAAAACAAAAATTCACAGTCCATGACTTGTACTATATACACCTGACTAAATAATGGAGGGGTAGGGTGGCCCGGGGGTGCCGCGGGGGGCGGGGGCAGCTCGGGGGCGCCACGGGTGTGTGTGTGTGGGGTGGCCCCGGGGGCGCTGGGAGTGTCATGGGTGTTGGGGGAGGGCGGGCGGTGGTGCGTGGCCCAGGACCCCCGCTGGTGCTGGGAGGGGTGAGGGATTTGGCAGGGCTGGCAAGCTCCATACCTGATTCCACTCCTCCTTGGAAGCATCAACATCCCACTCCTTCAGCTCCTAGGCGGAGGCATGGCCAGGCAACTCTGCCTCCATAGCTCTCATTGGCCAGTAATTGATTTAGATAATGGCATAGACAGTACACTAATAAAGTTTGCAGACGATATCAAGCTGGGAGGGGTTGCAAGTGCTTTGGAGGATAGGATTAAAATTCAAAATGATCTGGACAAACTGGAGAAATGGTCTGAAGTAAACAGGATGCAATTCAATAAGGAAAAATGTAAAGTATTCCACTTAGGAAGGAACAATCAGTTGCACACATACAAAATGGGAAATGACTGCCTAGGACGGAGTACTGCAGAAAGGGATCTGGGGGTCATAGTGGATCACAAGCTAAATATGAGTCAACAGTGTGACACTGTTGCAAAAAAGCAAACATCATTCTGGGATGTATTAGCAGGAGTATTGTAAGCAAGACACAAGAAGTAATTCTTCTGCTCTACTCCATGCTGATTAGGCCTCAACTGGAGTATTGTGTCCAGTCCTGGGTGCCACATTTCAGGAAAGATGTGGACAAATTGGAGAAAGTCTAGAGAAGAGCAACAAAAATGATTAAAGGTCTAAAAAACATGACCTATGAGGGAAGATTGAAAAAATTGGGTTTGTTTAGTCTGGAGAAGAGAAGAGTGAGAGGGGACATGATAACAGTTTTCAAGTACATAAAAGGTTGTTACAAGGAGGAGGGAGAAAAATTATTCTTCTTAACCTCCGAGGATAGGAGAAGAAGCAAAGGGCTTAAATTGCAGTAAAGGAGGTTTAGGTTGGACATTAGGTAAAAATTCCTAACTGTCAGAGTGATTAAGCACTGGAATAAATTGCCTAGGGAGGTTGTAGAATCTCCATCATTGGGGATTTTTAAGAGCAAGTTGGACAAACACCTGTCAGGGATGGTCTAGATAATACTTAGTCCTGCCTTGAGTGCAGGGGACTGGACTAGATGACCTCTTGAGGTTCCTTCCAGTTCTATGATTCTATGATTTTTAAACTAAGGACTGGGGGAAGGCGACAGGTGCAGAGGAGCACTCAGTTTTGGTGGAAACATCCTTTAGGGATGAATTTATTAAGGGGGGGACTCCCTATCCTAATAAAGAGATAAGAAAGAAAGTAAAGTACAGGTAGGAGCTAGTGAGGAATAATCAAATGTAAAAGAGTCCCACTTACATATAACAAGTGAAGGCAAGCAACTGCATATTAACAAAATGTACAGGTGTTTATATATAAATGGTAGATGTCTAAATATTAAGATAGGTGAATTAGAATGCCTGACATTAAATGAAGATATTGATATAATTGGCATAGAGGAAGCTGGTGAAACGAATATAATCAGTGGGACATGATAAGATCAGGGTACATAATATATAGGTATTAGGGCTGTCGATTAATCATAGTTAACTCACATGATTAACTAAAAAAAATTAATCGTGATTAACAACATTAATTGTGATTAATTGCAGTTTTAATTGCACTGTTAAGCAATAGAATACCAAGTTAAATTTATTAAACATTTTTGGATGTTTCTCTACATTTTCAAATATATTGATTTCAATTACAACACAGAATACACAGTGTACAGTGCTTACTTTATATTTTTGATTACTAATATCTGCACCCTAAAAACAAAAGAAATAGTATTTTTCAATTCACTTCATACAAGTACTGTAGTGCAATCTTTGTCGTGAAAGTGCAACTTACAAAAGATTTTTTTTGTTACATAACTGCACTCAAAAACAAAACAATGTAAAACTTTAGAGCCTACAAGTTGACTCAGTCCTCCTTCTTGTTCAGCCAATTGTGAAGACAAACAAGTTTGTTTAGATTTACGAGACATAATGCTGCCTGCTTATTATTTACAATGTCACTTGAATGTAAGACCAGGTGTTCTCAGTTTTTTAGCTGGCATTGCAAGGTATTTGCATGCCAGATATGCTAAACATTCGTATACGCCTTCATGCTTCAGCCACCATTTCAGAGGACATGCTTCCATGCTGATGGTTTACATTGTTTTAGTTTTGAATGCAGGTTTGTTTTTTTTACATAATTCTACATTTGTAAATTCAACTTTCATGATAAAGAGATTGCACTACAGTACTTGCAATGGTGAAATTGAAAAATACTATTTCTTTTGTTTTTTACAGTGCAAATATTTGTAATAAAAATAAATATAAAGTGAGCATTGTACACTTTGTATTCTGTGTTGTAATTGAAATCAATATATTTGAAAATTTAGAAAACATGCAAAATATTTAAATAAATGGTATTCTATTCTTGTTTAACAGTGTGATTAACTGCGCGATTAATCATGATTGATTTTTTTAATCGCTTGACAGCCCTAATAGGAACGAGAATAAGAACGAGAGTAGGCTGCACTCGTGTGGGTGTATCACTATATATGAAAGGAGTCGAGGAAAATAAAGTAAAAATCTTAAATGAATGAATTAAATATACTATAGAATCTCTATGGAGAGAAATCTCATGCTTGAATAAGAGTACAGAAGTAGGAATATACTACCGACCCCCTGACTATGAAATGCTTAGGGAGATTAGAGAGGCTGCAAAGGCAGAAAATGCAGTAATAATGGGGGATTTCAACTACCCTCATATTGACTGAGTGTATGGCACCTCTGTAAGGGATGCAGAGATCAAATTTCTAGACACCATTAATGACTGCTTCTTGGAGCAGCTTGTCCTGGAATTCACAAGGGAAGAGGTAATTCTTTATTTAGTCTTAAGTGGAGCACAGGATCTGGGTCTAGAGGGTGAATATAGCTGAAATGCTCAGTTATAGCGACCACAATGCAATTAAATTTAACATTGTTGTAAGGGAAAAAGTGCCAGAGAAACCCACCACAGTAGCATTTAACTTCAAAAAGGGGAACTACACAAAAATGAGGAAGCTAGTTAAATGGAAATTAAAAGGAACAGTCTCAAGGGTTAAATGGCTGCAAACTGCTTGGAGACTATTTAAAAACACCACAATAGAGGCTCAAATTAAATGTATACTTCAAATAAAAAAAAACAGTAGGTAGACCCAAAAAAATGTTACTATGGCTAATCAGCAGAGTAAAAGAGGCAGTTGGAGGCAAAAAGTGGAGGTCAAATCCTAATAAGGAAAATAGACTTGCCAGAATTTATGCTCCTTTCAAGTGTAAAAGTATAGTAAGGCAGGCCAAGAGAGAATTTTAGGAACAACTAGCTAAGGACATAAAAACTAACAGCATTTTTTTTAAGTACATCAGATGCAGCAAGTCTGCCAAACAGTCAGTGGGGCCACTAGACAATTGAGGTGCTAAAGGAGCACTCAAGCAAGACAAGGGTCATCGCGGAGAAGCTAAATGAATTCTTTGGATTGGTCTTCAAGGCGGACAATGTTGGGGCGATCTGCACACCTGAGCCATTCTTTTTAGGTGAGAAATTTTGAGGAACTGTCCCAGATTCAGGTGTCAGTACAGGAGGTTTTGGAACAAACTGATAAATTAAGCAGTAATAAGTCACCAGGACCAGATGGTATTCACCCAAGAGTTCTGAAGGAACTCAAATATCAATTGCAGAGCTATTAACTGTGGTATGTATCCTATTGCTTAAATCAGCCTCTATACCATATGACGGGAGGGAAGATGATTTTTTTAAAAGACACTAGAGGTGATTTATAGACTGGTAAGCCTGACTTCAGTACTAAGCAAATTGGGTGAAACTGTAGTAAAGATCAGAATTATCAGACACTTAGCTAAACATGATAATTTGGGGATGAGTCACATGGCTTTTTAAAAAGGAAATCATGCCTCACCAGTCTATGAGATTTCTCTGAGGGAGTCAACAAGCATATGGACAAGGGTGATCCAGTCAATCCAGTGTACTTGGACTTTCAGAAAGCCTTTAACAAGGTCTCTCACCAAAGGCTCTTAAGCAAAGCAGGCAGTTATGGGATAAGAGGGAAGGTCCTCTCATGGATCAGGAATTGGTTAAAAGATAGGAAACAAGAGGTAGGAATTAATGGTCAGTTTTCATAATGGAGGGAGGTAAACAGCAGGGCACCCCAAAGAGCTCTACTGGGACCTGTGTTGTTAAACATATTCAAACATGATCTGGAAAAGAGTGAACAGTGGAAAATTTTGCAGATGGTACAAAGTTACTTAAATAGTTACATCCAAAGCCCATTGCAAAGAGTTACAAAAGAATCTCATTAAACTGGGTGACATGGCGACAAAATGGCAGATTAAATGGTGATAACTGCAAAATAATGCACTAAATTAGCTGTTACCACTCAAGAAAGATGTGAGTCATCATGGCTAGTTCACTGAAAACATCTGCTCAACATGCAGGGGCAGTCAATAAAGCTAATAATGTTAGAAACTGTTAGGAAAGCGATAAATAATAAAACAGAAAATATCATAATGCAACTATATAAATCCATGGCATACCCACACCTTGAATACTGCATGCAGTTCTGGTCACCCCAGCTTAAAAAAAAAAGATATAGTAGAATTGGACAAGCTGCAGAGCAGGGCAACAAACATAATTAGGGGGATGGAACTGCTTTCCATATAAGGAGAGATTAAAAAGCCCGGGACAGTTCATCTTAGAAAAGAGATGACTAAGGGGGTGGGTATGATAGAGGTTTATATAATCATGAATGGTGTGGAGAAAGTAAATAAAGTCTTTTTCACCCCTTCACATAATACTAGAACTAGGCGTCACCTGATAAAATTAAAAAGCAGCACATTTAACACAAACAAAAGGAAGTACTCACAGTCAACCTGTGGAACTCAGTGTCATAGGATGTTGTGAAGGCCAAAAGTATAACTGGGTTCAAAAAAGAATTAGCTAAATTCATAACTGACAGGTCCATCAAAGGCTATTAGTCAAGATGGTCAGGGATGCAACCCCATGCCCCGGGTGTTCTCAATTCTCCATCTGCCAGAAGCATCTTGCACTGGCCACTGTCAGAGACAGGATACTGGGCTAGATGGACTGACCCAGTATGGCCATTTTTTATGTTTTTAACTCAATGGGACGGAGTATCTTTGGAGAGAATACGATTTTCCTTTTGCTAACAAAGTTCCTTGTTCCATGTGAGGAGAAAATAATTTAAAGGGACTAAAGCTGTCCTAGCATTGTGCATTTGTTCCTATTTTGGTTCTTTATAAAGAGAAATAAAGAAAATACTGATGGGATGGAATCTTTTGTCTAATGGGCGTGTTTGACTTAGCCTGATGGCAGGCCATGAGGGAGGACATACATCCTCCCCAGAGCCCAGCAGGGAAGGTCTTACCTTTGTCTTTCTAGCTAAAGATAGGATGGCAGTTGCCTAACCTTCAGGGATTTTCTGGCTGGCAGCACTAGGCCAGCTGTGTGGAATTAATGAATGTGCCCCCATAGGCTATATGAAGAACATAATGTAGGAATTTGATGATTGAACATTGCAAAGGGAGTCAGAAATGAAAGATCTCTGAGAAGAGCGCTGGAGCTTAGAGAATAACTCAGAGGTGAGGTGTCCCTTTCTTTGACTCTTCCTGGAGCCTAAGCTAGTTCCCTCTTAGACAGTGTGACAGTACCTCAGTATATCTCAGAGTCTCAGACGGAGCATGCACCCATTCAACCACATGGATGTGGGATATTTGCTATGTGAGAAAGGGCCTGAGAAGCACCATTTGGCACACCTGAGTGAGGTGAATCCCTGATTGACACCTCTTACATTTATAATTTTTAAAAGGTACCAAAACTTTACCATGATTCCTCTCTCCAATAAAAGGTGAATGAATTAACTGATAGTTCCAGTGCTACCTCTTGGCTGTTTTTATTAGAATTAATGGATTATTGTTAAAAACAAAAAAGAATGGACCCCAACGTGGTAGGCTGGCTACTCTAGAAAGGAGAGACTCAGAGGGGGAGGGTACTGGCCCTGAATGCGGCCAGAAAAAAAATGTTTCTTTAGATAGTGAGTTTTACCTTGGTAAGACTCTCTCTACTGTGTTTGACATTCTGAATTACATGATTATATACTATAAGATTCCAGCAACATTTTATATTGTAAAGATGGAGATGCTCAGTATTTTGCCAGATGCAAAGTGATATTATGATATTTCTATCTTATCTTTAATTTGAACGACAGTCAGCATATTAACAATAATGCCAAGACAATCTGTTATCAAGTTACAGTAGTGATATTTTCCCTTATGACGATCCCAGAGCTGATTGGAATCAAGCACCATAAAGCTGTGAGTCGGGAATAACAGTGAGCCTAAATTGCTCTCAGAGCATTATAATTTTATATCAGTCTAATAATTAGATCATTGGGTATAGGCTTTTGTAAGTAAGTATATACATACTGCACCATTTCCTGATTCAGTGTGCTCCACTGTGTTGCAGGCTGTGTGCAGTGGGGGAGGTGCTAGAGCTGATCAAGCAGTGTAATTTTATACATTACTGAATCAGTGCAGGAGAAACCTGGAGGGACAAAGCATCATCTCGGCTTTGGACTGCATTATCCTACAGCTCTCTCATCCCGGCCATGCTCTGATAGATTTTCCCCAGTCTTTTTCTGATTTTGGTGTGAATGATAAAGTGATCTGATGATGGCTCTCGTTATGGAACCTATTAGCAAGTGGACGCCCAAGCAAGTAGTGGATTGGATGAAAGGTACGATCATTTATTACCATGTATTATCTATGCTTCGACTCTATGAAATTTACATTTCTGCTTCTATATTTTTTATTTTGTCAAGAGTTAGTTTAGTTCTAAAAATCCATAGGCTGTTTGATACAACAGTTCTCAGAGCTATGACTGAACACAGACCTGGTATGAGCTGCAAAACATGCTGTTGGAATCTCTGCTGAGAACTGAGTAGTGATCTAATGCATTTGTGGATAAATGCAGGCATAACTATAGTGTTTGCCTTAAGACTCCATTATGCATTGCAGTGTAATGATATTATGTTTGGTTGTCTTTAAATTTTCCCTGATTAGCTTTGTTTTGCTCATATCAGGTGACTTCACGCAGTGGTTGTGCATGTATGCAGCACTCGTGTGTAGTTTTTAGAGTGATACACAGAGAAGGCAAGGTACCAGTGACCGAACTATGGAATTCTGATTCTTTTATTATATCCTGATTTGTGCAGGCTTCCCAGTGCCTCTTGTTAGTATCTCTATGTTTTGTATAATGCATATGCTTCTCTGACAATCACTAGTACCGTGGACAGTGCAGTCTTTGCCATATATGGAGAGTGCAAGAGGAAATGAGAAGGGCTGCTTGTCTGTGCACAGCTTAGAAGAGTTTCCCCAGCAAGATAACTTGACAGGGATTATGATTTCCCTGCACATTTGTAGTTTCATAAACACAGAAATAAGATGTGAAATGTTTTCTTTTGTGGTGCTCTGCTGTGTTGCAAACAGATTGATTTGGATGGAAGAATGAAGAATTGTTCATAAGTGTTTTAAATTTCCCCTGAATAGAAAAAAGTGTATTTAAATAGCACACACATTACCATAGTTATACAGTTTCTAATGAGGTGTTGGTCTCACAGACCAACTAATTTCTGCTATAAAATGCTCTCCCATTATGTATGGGAAATAGGTGCAATTTTTATGGTTAAGGTATCTGTGAATATATGTTTTCTGTAATGGGATTTTAAATATACTATAGGGTTAAACTGGATGGCTGTAGTTTTCTTTAAAGCCTTCACATTCATAATGAATCTGTGACTGGCTTTGATTTAATGATGCTGAAATATATCTTCACACTTAACTGAAACTGGGCTAAGTGGTCGTCACTTATCTTACAATTGTAAACACCCTACTCTCTCTACAACCATACAGTATCATAAAGCAGATGGCATCTATGGAAATGCATGTAGTTTGTTTCTCAGGTGTCTTCAGCTCAGGCTAGTTGAGAGGCTAATTATCATAAACCAGTCAGCAAGGATGGATCTTGAAATCACCCGATATATGATTGATAGCCATGCCCAATTACATTAATTGAAATCATATGCTGCTGCTGGTGAGAGG
The DNA here is from genome assembly GCA_033296515.1 of Macrochelys suwanniensis. NCBI lineage: Eukaryota > Metazoa > Chordata > Testudines > Chelydridae > Macrochelys > Macrochelys suwanniensis. The sequence continues at coordinate 76,123,597 of CM065783.1, read as the reverse complement.
AAGAATCTGTTTATATAGAGCTTTGCCTGTATTTAAAAGGTTAAAAAGTCTCAGAGAATGTTATGGTATCTAAAATTATGAGTTAGACTGTACTGTAATGTAATGTAACTGGTTATATTTAAATAATACTTGTTGCTGCATTTCAGAATATTCCCTGTTACCTCTTCATCGTTTTGATATAATCTGACTATATTTTGGGTAACAGACAAGACAGTAGCATCAGCAACTTTTCCACAATGAGCAAATAGTTTTAGTGCATACAAACAGGAGATTTTTTTTCAATGTGCCATTCAGATGTTTACCATGTAGTCTCCCAATATTAAATTGCCTGGTTGATGGGGAACATTTTATATATTTTAAAACCTGCTATGTCTGCCAGTATTTTTATATATAGACTGCATGTCACATATCACATAAGAAACACTGGTATCCTCATGTAACATTTGCCTGGTTTTGTGAATTCAAATATAAATAATAGTGCACCGATGACTGACGTGTATAGAATTGAGGGATTTTCTTTAGTAATATGAGTGCTGTGTGCATGAAGACAATGCAAGTCAATTACCAAACAAATATTACACTACCATATTTTACCTTAATATTTGCCCTGTGCAAATATATGCTGCAGATATTATTGAACGCCTCATGTAGTCAAAGAAAAAGGTTCTAACAAATACAATATCATAGCTGACAATGTAATATGGTAACAATTAGTTCAAAATCAGCTGGAAATCCCTAACTTTGCTACAATTGAGTTCATCATTGTCACTGTTGCATTGTAGCTTCTTTTGTATGCTGTGTAGCAGTTTCACTAGCTATAGTTATTCTGCTAAATAGATTTTAATACATTAGTCAGGATGAGGCTGCAGACTGCTAGTGGCGTTCAAGTAATACGTAACTTATCTATATGAATCACCCACACTGAAGGATTTACCTCTGAAATTGCTCACATGACAAAGCCTGACAAAACAACTTAGCTACTTATATTGTGACATATTCTGCACCTCTTGCTTAAATATATTTATTTAAAAAGGATCAGAAGTTAGACTTTGTAACAAGGACCTAGATGTGGAATTTAACTATTACTAGTACCCCAAACTGATATTGTACATCTCCTAGACAAAAGGACAATGCAGCCTGGCTCCCAGTTCCATGAAACCACATTATAATTACTCCTATTATAACACCACCTCTCTGTGACATTTGCAGTAAAATCACTGTGTTCTGAAGGTAGAATTTAACCTCAACTACAGAAAGCAACATATTACAACTGTAGCATTTTAACATAGTGTTCAGTAATCAGACCCTGTAAAAATGTACCCCATTTGCCCTTTAAAATACATTCTCAATTAATTTAAATATTAAAGAGACAAGGTGGGTGAGAAATTCAAGCTTTTGAGCTTACACAGAGCTCTTTTTCAGGTCTGGGTAACCTCAAACGCTTGTCTCTCTCACTAACAGAAGTTGGTCCAATAGAAGATATTACCTCACCCACCTTATCTCGCTAATATCCTGGGACCAACATAGCTACAACAACACTGAATACAACAATGTTAAATATTAAAGGTTGTTAGTCACAACACATTTCACAGTAAGGTGACCACAGTAAGAGGCATTTTTTAACTTGTGTCTTTTATAACTTTTATTGCAGCTACTGAAACTTTTTTTAAAAAATCAGCTCATAAATTTTGCAAACTAATTTGTGCTGCGTATCAGCAACATCAGAGTAATGTAAGCGGTCATGGAAGAAAGCCACAAAATTGATGTTAATGTTTTAAGACACTTGAATACCCACAGGGCATCTCACTCTAAATCATATTGTTGTAAGAGGTAGCCATATCTTGAATTCCAACCCAAGGACAATCCTTCTGTTCCTTCCCTTTAAGAGGCATTACTGGCCACAATGCATAAATTAATGGCCTCTCAGGAACAGCATTGTAGTAAGATGGCATCTTGTATTTATACATGGATTCTTCTTTAGGAACAGATTCAATAACAGACTGTCTGGATTTCACATTGTCGATGCCCAGGGAAGGCTGTGAAAGACTTGAGAAACTGATTTTTGAAGCTAGTTCTAGATCTGGCAATGAGGACTCTGGATACCTTTGTAGTATTGAATTTGTCTTTAGGATACACACAAATATTTTGTGAGGATTAATAAATAGATTGTAGAAGTAGTGGATTTTTAAAAAAGAGGTGTTTTCAAAGAAGGATTGGTATGTGTGATTTTGAAAAAAATATTTTTTGGTATTTGTAGTGAATTTTGTCTATTACTCCTGATTCACTTATTTCTGTATTTCAAATGTATTTCACTTTCTTTTTTCTCACACAAATCATTGATACTTTATTTATCCTGATGTGTATCTTTTTCTTGCCATAGGCAAATACTTTCATTGGAATAATATATCTCTGTGGACGGAAAACATTAATATAAGAGGGTGATCTTTACCTCATTTTGTTTAAATTCCTTGGTTGCAATGTTGGGGAAAATATTTTCGACAAGCATTGTAGAATGTAAAATATGTTAAACAACTTGTTTTCATAATTGTTCTCATGTATTTTTCTTCTGTTTAGCTATGTGAAAACTGAGAATATTAAAATGAGTACTCGGTGGCAAAGTGTACCTTAATGTTTACTACTGTAATGCTACTACCTGGAGGCTTCTAATGCATTTTAACCTATTAACAATCAGCCCCTCTATTTACTGTACAATCCAATGAAGCTTTGCAGTTAAGTCCATGTTTTATCAAAAGTGCACTTCTAAACTGAAAAGTCACCCTATGTAAATAGCACAATGAAAGACTGACATTAGCCCTGTACAGAAAACAGTTTTGGTGTCTGCAAGTTGTACTTCTGAATCTCTATTGCACTTACAACTGTAAAATGCAGGCTGCTTAATTTTAAATAAAATACAAAAGGTTATTACCTAGATTTTAAAATAACAGCTCTGAGGCTTACTGTTCTTCCTGAATTAAGCAGTTAGCATTTTGTATCTAATTGGTATATTGTGAAAATAAATTGAAACTTCTACACAACAATCCACTATTTTCATAAAACAAAAAACACAAATAGTTGGGGCTCTGAGAATGGGATGTTATTAAACAGCTGGAAATTAAAATAGGAAATCAGCTATTTCTTAAGTGTACCTTTAGCAATAACTTCACATGGAGTCAGTTATTCAAAGTCCTGCTGATTGAAAGTAATGTTTGTCTGCCAAAACAGCCTGCAGTAGAGGTTCCTTTCATAATGAATGCTCAGATATAAATACCATTTCACAAATGCAACCAATTTTTCCCCTTAAATCTTGAATTTCTCCATTCTCCACAGGAGATGCAGACATGAAAAAATAAAAATTAATTCAGTTGGTAAACTGATTAACTGTGCTGCATTGATCCTGTTCAGAATAATTATATGTTTATCTGAAGGGTTTTCCTTAGCATGTAATTCCCTGATTTCAAGCTGGCTCATAAAAGAGAGAGGCAGGATGGGAGGGAGGGGTGAAGAGCAGGGATGCTGATGACGTGACTGTGCTTGTTAACATTCACATCACACAGGGATCTGGCAAACCCCTTTTCAGTCTTTTTGCTTTTCATTAAATCACTACCTGCTTGTAGCAACATGTCAGAAATAGTGAGTCTCCCACATGTACCAAATGCAATATGTAAAATCTTGAAGCATATTGGAGGTACTATGCTAAATATTATGATCTGCTACAAAAGCAGCCTTGCATGCAGTGAGCTGGATGATACTTAGCCTTTCCCCCCTAAACCCCATATTTAAAGAAACACAATCTGAAACTTGAGTGGATAACCTTGGTGCACATATTATTTACAAAAATGTGGGGGTCACCCCATTCTTTCAATTCATCCTGTAGACAAACAGATTTGGAAAAGAAGAGAGCACCCACAAGCACAGACTTCCCTAGAATTAGTGCTGGATTGTCAAGCAGAAACTAAAATAAGTGTCTCATCATTGCCCTTGCAGGCTCACCAATTTCAAAAGTGAAAAAAACAATCAATTTATTGTTATGGCTCCCAAGGAACCTTTGGGATAACCAAGTCCCCCTATTTCCCCATTTCAATTTCTGACTCATTATTGGGAAAATTTGAGTTGAGCCAGAACTGACCAAAATTCCTCTCTGACTCCCCTTAGTGGTTTAAAACTGCATCTAATGATTTTTGGCAATAATCCTTTTGCAACAACTAATCCATTAAATGTTGCTAAGGATCCCTATGTTTTCTTGCCAATCATAACAGTAAGTTTTTAAGAAGATTATTATAGTGAAATCACAGCAAGGGTTGGTCACTATAAATCCAAGACTCTGAGTAATCTGGCCTCCTCGCTAAATCCTTCATCCTCATAGAACAATTAAACTAGAGTTTCTGATTATCAGTGAATTGAAGCAAAGCACAAATGCTTTCTCTTTTTTTTAAGAATTGGTTTACTGAATGGGAGAAGCTGAAGAGTACAGATTGTTGTCCCGTATATACAGTAAGTGTAGGCATCGATTGGGACTACCTGGCCTGGGTTATAGAATACTGTCACAGAATTATAAATCATATTAATGAAGATGGAAAATACCCAATATGCCACCTAAATTGACCTTTACCAGTGCAGGATTATTTCCTACAACACACCTAGAGTAGTTTTTGACAGTTGCCTGAGAATCAGAATCAGGTAAGATAATTAAAGAAAAGCAATATCTATTATGATTGTTGACAGAACTAGGGGACTGAATAGTAGAAAGTGAAAAGGGGATTCAGGAGTCTGAGGGTCAAGCCCAAGATCATAATAGAAAGTGGTAGGGACTATGGGCAAGACCGCTGAGAACTAAATTTTCACCTATCAAGGAGGGGATAGCTCAGTGGTTTGAGCATTGGCCTACTTAAACCCAAGGTTGTGAGTTCAATCCTTAAGGGGGCCATTTAGGGATCTGGGGCAAAAATCTGTCAGGGGACAGTAGGTGGTCCTGCTAGTGAAGGCAGGGGACTGGACTCGATGATCTTTCAAGGTCCTTCCACTTCTATGAGATTGGCATATCTCCATTTATCATTATTAAGGAAAAAGGATTATGAACTTTATATTGTGACAAGAAGGTGGGATTTAAGGTGAAATTCAATCTTGGACAAAGGGACACCAGGACTATGCACCACTTAATCCCTCAAACTAGGCCCAGTGCTGGCCCCCTGCACATGTATGAACTTCATCCATAATACATAAAATACCAGGCCCAAACCAGATCTAGTTTTCTGCTTCAGATTTCATGGTCTTTCCTTCCAGATTGCCAGTATGAAAGGACATTCCCAAATGCAGTGGCAGTTTAAATTGAGGCCTTTATGAATTGGCATTTCAAACAATGCCGCAAGACACCCAGTTTGAAATAGCTGGACGATAGGGGGAACAGCCTGAGGAGGGGAAAATATAAAACAGTGTAGATTAATAAAATTTTGAGACTATAATCTGGAAATTCAGGACCTCATCCCACAGCTCCTTAGGAAAAGAAGTCTTTAAATGTTTTCCCCAGAGAATGTTTGATGTGCAGGCAAGTGAGTTATCCTTCCAGGATGAATAAAAATGTGTGGGGTGGTCTGAGGAACATCAATGTATTTTAATTCTTCCTCTTCTAAGTTTTTCTGTTTAATTCTTGGTTATTAGTGTGTCTAAAAGTCATTGGCCAAAATGTCAGAGAGGTATGTAATGGTTTTGTAACGTTTTACTCTAAGGAGATTGAAAACATGGGTATTCCATATTAAATAGAAATTAGAGCACTAAAAAATATTGTGCATGGTACTTATTCATCATTGGTACCGTATATGGATAGATACTACACATAGCATTGAGAATACTTAAAACTCCAGTTAAAACCTAGCAAAATCATGGAGAAAATATTCAAAAGCAAAATCAATAGACTGTGCTAAATGCCTTAAGAAAATGTCTTAATGTCTTGTTATAAGAAGCTAAAATGACAGTCTTTCTGAGATCAGAAGGCAGGGCATTCTCTGTAGACACTGAGCAACAGAAATAAAAATATACCCATTCTACTCCTACTAACCCTGCGACCAAAAGCCCTGTTCCTTTTAATCTAAAAGGGCAAGATGGTACAGTGTGTCAGAAGACTGACAAGATAATTAAGACCCAGTACATTCAAGGCTTTAAATATTAAAAGCATCACTTTGAATTCAAGTCTATATAACAGCAGGCAGTCAGTGAGACAGCAAAACAGCTGGTCGACTGAATCCTCTCCTCCCCTCTCCACCTTCCCTAAGAACACACAGCCACATTCTGCGCTATCCTTCCCTCTGAGTCGTGACAAGCGGATCATTCAAGACTGACTGGGGCATTCTCAGTGCTGTATCCATGTTTAAATTCAGAGCAATTTTCCATGTTGTTGAGATGTTTCTGCACCTATATCACGCAACCATTTCTTTTTAGGACCTAGCAAATAGAAACTGGTTCGTGTACCTCCCCAGAGCAAACCGTAAATTTGCACTAACTGCATAAAGAAATGTAGCACTAGCAAATTAAATGCTCACTAAATCGTACTGGCAGATTTAGTGCTAAATTCTCTTATTTCCTCATTTTGTAAAACATAAATTCAGATTATTTACAGTAAAATGCAACTGTTTGCAGAGAGGAGTATGAGTTGATAGAATATGCCTCTATTAACAGTTGCCAAATGTTACTCACTTTTAGTAGGTCATTATCTATAATTAAAAATATCTGTCCATTGTTTGGAATCTGAAGACACCTGGATAGGCAGCCAGATCCAAGATTAGCATGCATCTCTAGAATAACTTGTTTTTCACTCTGTAATCTTACCCCGCACATGACTCATGTTATACATGACACATCTCCTTCCTAACAAAATTGGTCACTTTGGATAGTACAGCAGAGTCCTAAAAGGCCACCCCTCTGCACCTCTCCCTGTTGCACTGTTACTTTAGGTGGAGAAATTGGGTTCAGAATTCAAACTTGGACCTTGAAAACCACACTAAATAAGGCAGATCATATTCAAGGAAGTACACAGGGATCCACAGTAGCATACACTGCTATCTGGCATATAGAGTGGTAGAGAATGAGAGTATCACACTAATGCGCTTTCATTGGCATAGTGTTGTAGACACTATCTTCCCCCTCTAACCCATGACTCTGAGTCACTAACAGATTCTGTTCCTTTCTTTACAACTGGGTGGGAGAATGTTTTGGCAGGAATGAGATTGGCACAGGTACAGTAACATTCAGAATCTATATGTAACACCTGACACTTATTTTTAGAATAGGTTTATAACAGTCTGATTCTCAGAGGAGGAGGTGTAAGAGAAAGTGGGTGCTTTTATAGTTTAATAGTACAGTATTTCTGGTTACTTGGTTTGTAAGTCAGTATTAGAAAGAAGTTGCTCTACAGGAGAACTCCATTCTGAGTGGCATTTGTACCAATGTGTGTGCTAGAAAAGCCATGCAGAAGTAGGGGAGTGTGAGGCAATTCTGACTACCTCAGATCTCACAGAGAAGCTGTCTCCAATTCATCCTCAGGAGTAGACCCTCACAGTATTTTCAGGTACATAGACTATGGTTCATGGTGTATGATCCATGTGGCTTGGCATGTAAATGTCTTAACCCAAGTGAAAGCTTTATGTACCTGCTCCTGACAGAAATAATCAATCTGCATGTGCAGTGATAAGGGACATTGGGTGCTTGTGCATAAGACATGGCTGTGCACAATAAACACTGCTTTTCAGTACCAATATATGCCAGTTTGGGAGTAAAACTGAATAATCTTAGAATTTGGCCTGAGGTATCTTGTTGGGTAATACAACACCACACTGAACCTAACGGCAAAAAAATAAAAAAAAATAAAAAAAATAAAATATAAGAAATAGTATTAACAATGTGCACTTCTAACTCCAGTCTTGTTCATGACACTTGACCTATGGAGCCTGCAGGAGTGGGACTTGCAGTTCTGTTCACAGCTACTAGATATCTCTTCTGAAGTTTCCGCTTTTTAATTAAGTCTGAGACTTTTCTTTGTTTCAGGTGTGCAAAGATGGGGCTTCCATAAGCAATAATAGCACAGGATAAAGAGAGTGTGACAAATTGTAAGGCTGTGTTTGTGAAGTACTACAGTGATGTACCAAAATAAAATTATTCCTGATTAAGCAATTCCCCACAGGTGCATCCAGAAGCCAATACAATGCTTGATATGGTTTTCTATTCAAATTCTCAACCAACTGCTTTCCAATAAGTATGAGTTATAAAAGAGATATAGCACTTTCTAGCTATTCTGTGAATGGCTTATTGAAATGAAAACTCATTGTATAGTGACTTTACAGAATAGATTCAGATTCACAGACAGAACAGCCTTTACTCTAGTCTTCTGTGTACCGTGGAGAGGTCTGCCTCTTTCACTCTGAATGTCATCGAAGGATTGACTAATTTCTTGTAGATTTGGGGAGTCGCAGGGGTGTTATTCTGGGAAAGGAGATTCTGGTCACTCAGAGGTGAAGCCAGATCAGGATTCCTGCCTGGAAATTGTTCTGCTTGGCTTTGCCTTCCTCTTGACTTATTTTTTGCTTCAAGATGTATAAAAACATAAAAAGAAGCACTTAGCTCAATGTGTTGTGCTTATGAATTTCTCATTGCAGCAGTGTACGGGCCTGGCCGTCTTTGAATTTTGACTCATTTCACAAATTCTCACTTTTAAACTCATGAATTTTTAGTTTATTATTCTTATAAAGGTATAATAGATGCTTCTACAATTCCATCAAAATCTCCTTGCTATTCTTGTACCATTTTATATCTGCTCATTGTTGTGATACCTGTGTCATCCTCTGTATTTTCAGTATATCAAAAACAGATACATGAATGTCATCCAACCATTAGAAATGTTGAAGACTCCTTTGTAGTGGCAGGAGTTGTCTTTTGTTAAGATAACTATCTATCTAGATTCTCACATGGCCCTCCTCACTGCAGAAAGTGCAAATTATGTACAAATTATCTTCCTGCTGAAGACCTCTAAGCTAGTTTCATTGTTTGCACAAAGCTTACTTTTCACTGAATGGTACTGCGCTGGTTGGGTGTGACCCACTCCATTCAGCCTCATCATAGTAAGAGGCAAAACTGAGGTCCATTGTTGCTTACTTGCAGTTGACCATTTCAACAGAGATCTGACCACTTCAGTTATGCATCATCCTTGAAAGGACTACGTAAATGTACTTCCAAGGATTCTCAAACTATGACCACAGATGCAGTTCCCCCATATTCCTTTTTCTCTCAGATGAACAAGGTTTGCCATCTTTTCCATGGTGTAATCCAATTCCTGAAATGTAATTTGGGCAATTTCTTCCATGTGTACCACTTCACAGCACCCATCCTAAAGCTAGTCCATTATCTGATGTCTTAAAGGTGATGAAATAACCCTGATAATAGAGATGTCCTTCTGATAGGATAGATCCACTGGCTATTATTACATATCTTGAGAGAAACTGAGGATTGGCAATGTAACCCTCGAAAGAAACAAAATATTTTCTGTTCCTCAGTCATATCAGTGGTTACCACTGCCCAGACTTATAGTGGCTGGTTAGAGGGTACATATGTAGGCAGTTAACCACTCATGCTGCGGGTAGAGGGGAAGGACCAAATTCATTCTAGACCATTATTTCTCTATATCTCTGCCTCTGTTTCCATAAGGATTTTCATTATACAGCTTTGTTTTATGTGAAGGTATGGCATTCAGACTTTCAACTCTACTGAAATCAATTATAAATACCTTCTTTATGTAATGCATTTCACTGTAATACAGGGGTTCTCAAACTGGGGGTTAGGACCTCTGAGGGTATCACGAGGTTATTACATGGGGGATTGCAAGCTGTCAGCCTACACCGCAAACCCCACTTTGCCTCCAGTATTTATAATGGTATTGTGTGTGTGTGTGTGTGTCTGTGTGTATATATATATATATATATAGTGTTAAGGGGGGTCGCACTCAGAGGCTTGCTATGTGAAAGGGGTCACCAGTACAAAAGTTTGAGAATCCCTGCTGTAATAAAAATGTGTGAACAACTTTGGGCAGGGATATCCAATTTTCTGAGTCTGAAAGTAGAAAAGCAGTCACCCTGAACAGCTATTAAATCAGCTAACTTACTCAAAATACTAACAGACTGGTTATGGAACTATTATGGCTCATTGGGTAGCCATAAGCTAAAAAATATAAGGATGTTCTACTATAAAGCAGTCTTTGCTCAGACGAAAAATGAGCAGTATGTGTCCGTTACAGAGAAGCTAGTGATACAGAGAAAGGAGGGTAGCATCCATTGTGGAGTTCTCTACATTTGTACAACTAAAAAACTTTAATATTTTCCTACTTACAAATCATGGGCAGAATCTATTTCCCCTGTAACACAACTGAAATCACTGCAGTTACACTAGCGATGAATTTGGCCCATTCTCTTTTTAGTTTATACAGAAAACCATTTTCCATTTGGGTTAAAAAAAAAAGTGAACTCCAATGGGAAATAGTGGCCATCAGCCTGCAGCCTCCAATATTATACTAGACCTGCCACAATTACCACTTGATACAGAAGTATGCCACATATCTTCCACTTCATTACCCTCACCATATCTCCTCCCAGCTTCTCCTGTCCTTAGTTGCTTATTCAGGCTATTCTCAGTCAATCTGTTTCCTGCCCTTATTTCATGATCAGATGGGAATTGAGCATGAATTCAGAGACTAGTCCTTGCTTTGTTTAGTACTCTGGCCTTGTGTTTCCAGGTAAGTGGAGTGCTCTAATGGTTTGCAGATGTGCAGCACTCTGGTACCCCGAAAAGAACTAGAGAGAGATAAGGAATGAGGAAAGATGAGCAAGCAAATTCAATGAGATCAAGGCAGGAAAGAAATAAAGTAGGAGTAACAAGATCCTTTTCTTTCTCTCTAGTGTTCTCCAGCCAGGCTCTTGCCTTGCATGACAATTATTACCACCATATAAACTTTACATTCACTTGAGTATGAAATTCATTTGATATGATCTAAATAACACAACGCTCAGCTGCTGTGCCCTGCTATCTATCTTTCAGATGCAAATATCTTAGCTATCACAAAACATTTTGTTTTCAAAAAAAGAAAGGAAAAAAAGACATTCATATTAAGCATTAGCAGTCTGCAAAACTCATTCATGTTCAATGACATTATCAGCAAGTTTTGCTCTAGTGCTTGGCAAACCATTGATAGTTCTGTATCTCACAAATGACTGATTAAAAGAAAATTATTTTTATACAAATAAATTTGCATCTGGGCTGTTATTTCTATAGCATCAAAATTCATTAGAGTAGGCTGAAACCACCACCTGTTTTTGGATTCCAAGGGCCCCCATTGTGAAGCTTTGCCAACTTTGTGATGTATTTGTAGCACAGCCGCACCGACTGTGCTACAAATTGCTGTGGATATTAAGGATGTGTCTGACTTCTGCTCCATGGGGTCTAAATCTGGCCCCATTGAAAGCAATGGGAGGTTTGCCATTGACTTCATCAGGGCTAGGTTTCACCCTTGGTGTCTACCCCTGAGAGTAGGCAGGAATGTGTGGCAGTGGGCATGTGGCCCTATAGAATACAGAACAGGAAAAACATGTATAGGCATCTTCTATGGATTACCCTGCATAGGAGAGTGGGAACTGAACATCCCTGAGCTAATCTTCAGGGTACCCTAAGTCGTAGGCCACTGTGGGGGAATTTTACCTGTTCAGATTTCATCTGGGCTATATTGAAAAACTCCTTAGTTATTCACAAGACAACTTTATGACTCAGAAAGAACATATACAATATACAAGTAGAGGAGAAGCCATCTTGGATTTTCTATTCACTGGCAAGGTGAACTAATAGAGAAAGTGAGAATAATGGGAAGCTTGGAACCGTGAGCTACTTGAATTCTGCATAGTAAGGAATGGGATCACTGACTATAGCAACTCATAGGTATATTTCAAGAAAGCAATTTTGGAGAAATGAAGAAATCTAGTGAGTAAGTTGCAATAGGAAGATATTAAAAATATCTTCAACTACAATAATACAAAAGGACCAGGGGAAATTAGAAACATTAACAGAAAATACCAAAGTTACATTCTCATTAATAAAAAGCAGCTGGAATACTGTGTCCAGTTTTGAGCACAAACTGGAGAGAGTCCAGAGGAGAGCAACATAAATGATAAGAGGTTAAGAAAACATGATCTATGATGAAAGGTTGAAAGAGCTGGCCATGCTTAGAGAAAACTGGGGGGTGGAAGGGGGGGAACATGATAACAATCTTAACATATGTAACAGACTGTCATAAAGAGGACAGTGATCAATTGTTCTCCATCTCCAGTAGAGGTAGGACAAGAAGTACCAGTAATTGGTTTAGTTTCAGTAAGGGAGGTTTAGGTTGGATATTAGGGAAAACTTTCTAACTATAAGGATAATTAACAAGTTACCTAGAAAGGTTGTGGAATCCTCTTCACTGAAGGTTTGTAAGAACAGGTTAGACAAATACCTGTCAGGAATGGTCTAGTTAGATTTAATCCTACCTCAGTATGAGGGTATGGACTAGATACTTCTTGAGGTCCCTTCTGGCCCTACATTTCTAAAATTCTTCAATCTGAAAAATACTTACTCAGTGGGAAGGAAAAAGTCTGCTGACCTTAGAATAACAATGAGCAACAATGAGTTTGCAGTTGAATATGTCTGCAAAAATGTCAAAGCATATTTTGGTATTAGTGTGCAGAATCACTGAATCACAGGGCAGGGATGTAATAATTTCTTTCTGTATCAATCTAGAAACAAATTGGCAAATTATAAGTGATCAAGGACTAGAGGAACTGTCCTAAAAGGAAAAATTTAAAAGCTAATTATACAGAGTTTGGATTAACAATGATTAAGAAGTTACCTGTCACTATTTACAAATGTCTAAATAAAGTAAATACTGAGGGTAAAGATACATGATTATGAGTAGTGGAAAAGGAGTATTTTGACTCAATGCCAGTGAGATATATCAAATTGTGGAACAGTTTTCCAAGGGAAGTGGTAGGAACCCCACCACTTGGAGCTTTGGTTGGACAAAACACTGGTAACAGAAATCATCCTGCATTGACAGGGAGATGGAATGGATATTCTAATTTGTCTTTTCCATCTCTTGCTTTTATAATTTTATGAAGTATAGAAAATTATTTTTGGGCATTCATTAACATCAATATTTTTTCATAGTACAATGTAAATGTCCAACTCATCGTTATTAGCTTTCAGCAAGCAGAGAATGCTTTAACTAGTGACTAAATTGCTCAAAAAATAATTTGTTTGGCAGAAGTGTTTTATCTGAATCTTTGAATCCTCATGATGTCAAATGTTGCTTAGGATACAAACCAGGCTCCACTATCCCTGTCTATCGGGGTCACTCTTTGCATGACCTCTTTATTGTTAAGTACCAAAAGTTTTCCCTCTCTAAGTACTGCTCAGTGGAGAGATTCTTTTGGTCAGCTCCTTTTATGTGTTCCTCCAGATGCCCAATGTGGCACATCTGCCATGGCAGACGTTCTGGCTTCATTCTTAACGTGTATCTCAGATATTTCCATCTTCTTTTCTAGATAATTTTAGAGATAAGAAGTTGAACTCTGATAAATCTCAGCATTTCTTATAAATTCATTCAATTTAAGATGTAGTATTTTAATGTGGTGTTTGCTTTTGAAAGCATTTAGACATATATCTATATCTTTGGTGGATTTTCACCTTTCACATCCATATATTAAAGTGGAAATAACATTTGAGTTGAAGTTTCATAGTTTAGTTTTTAAGTTGTAGATTTTTGATGATCAAATTTTGTTTAACTTGGTGGATGTAGCTACAACATTATTTGTAAAATTATTTTCTTACGGATATCCCTACTGGTGTGCATGTTAGTGCCAGAGTATTTGAATTGACGCACCTCCTGTATTTCTTTGCCTTCTAACCTAAAGCTTGAGTTAGGAGTTGCTTGAGTTTTCATTAGCTTGTTTTTTTTCATAACTACTTACGAAGCCTGTCTTTTGTGCAACACTGAACACTCTTTGCTTGCGTGTTGTTTGAGTTGTCATTTAGAAGAGCTATGTCATCAGCAAAATCAAAAGCTTCTAGTATGTTAAGCTATGTGATGCCTGTGTTGTATTCATCTACACTTGTTCTCATAATGAAGTAAATATCAATGCCCAACAGGAGGGGTGAGAGAATGCATCCTTGTTTGATACCAGTATTATATTAAACCATTCATTCTAGTCTAATAATTTACTTTATATCAAGGTGCAGTTTGCATAATTAAAGCCTTGGTAAAGTTAATTATTTTTACTGGAATACCATAAAACTTCAAGATGTTCCAGTGAATCATCATGAATCTATAGTCTTTCACAGTTCTGATTTTGGGAACCAATGCCATACTTGCCCATTGCTTTCTCCATTCCATTGTTGTCATCCCCAACCTTGGCCACGAGTCCCCCCAATACTAAGAAAACATCATGCTTGGAAATATTGATCACCAGAGTTTGTAGGCAATTGTAGAACTGATCTTTGATCTCATCACCAGAATTGTCTGTTGGTGCATAACACTGCATAATTGTCATTTTCATGTATTATGCTTAAAACCTAGCATGGAGCAGTTGGCTGTTAATTGGCTCTCAGTCGAAGTGTTTTTTCAGCTTTGGAAATCATAATTAATGCTACTCCCTCTCAGTAGTAACCATTTTGTCTCCTCAAATATGTTATGACTTTATTTTCATTTATTAATATATTTTTATCAACTCCTGGCCCACTGACTTCTGCTTACTCCAAGGATTTCAAGATTATATTAATCCATTTCTTTCATCTCCTGCAAAGCTTTTGTCATTGTAGCCATTATTCTAATGTTCCAGAAACCTACTTTTTTTAGTTTGTTTTACCTTTAGCAAAGATCTTCTCAGCCTCGACCTGATTGCTTGCAGAAGGATTCATCATTCCTGCTGAGACAGAGTCCATTACTTTGGCATGCTGTTTCTCAGAAGGGCTAACTTGTGTTTCTATAACTTCTTTGAAAAATGACGATAGGCATAGTTCTCAGGGCCTTTGGAGCACATGAACATTCCCACCACATCAAGGTGCAGTCCCCATTGAAAAACATGTTTGATACATGATGTTTTGCTGGGTTTTAGTCATTAAATGTGTGTTGCTCTCTCTTGGCATAAATTCTCTCTCAGCATCAATGTTTTAAATCCCAGATTTGAGGTCCAATTCTGATTTCATTTAGACCTCTAAATCAGGAGTTATTCTACTAGTTAAGTAAGAGTAGAAACTCCCCTTAATATCTGGTAGACGTTTACAGGATGAAATCAATTTCTGTTGGTTCTCCCCAAGAAACAGAGGATGTTCCCAGCCCCACTCTGTAGGGGTATTAGTTTTACCATTTGTTGTCTTTCTTGCATTACTTGACACACTCTGAGCTGAGAGAGCCACATCTCTTCCAGGATCAATGGCATAATAAATGGCATACATTATCCTGTAGGTTCAATGAAAACATATTAGAGCTAGCTCTGCAGATACCAATTCTGTAGGCTGCAAACTAAGCAAGGTTTCTAAGTTACATACTAAAAATAAGGACAGGTTTCAGAGAAGTAGCCGTGTTAGTCTGTGTCAGCAAAATAAAAGGAATACTTGTGGCACCTTAGAGACTAACAAATTTATTTCAGCATAAGCTTTCGTGGGTAACAGCTCACTTCATCGGATGCATGGAATGGATCACATAGTAAGCAAATATTTATACATACTGTGACGGGGCAAGGCCAGAGGGCTATAGGAAAGTGGTAAGGAAACAGTATGTTCTTACTGGGATCCGGGAAGTGGGAGGGCGAAGCCCGCCCACTGCTAAAGGATCCCCCCCTTCAGCCTAAGGGGAGGGATCCACAGGACCTGGATACCAAGTGAGTCCGGGGGACAAAAAATGAAAAAACAGGAACGGGAGTGCGGTCAAAGGGTCAAACAAAGCGAACCAGATGGGGACACCGAGCAGAGAACCCCGGACAGCGCCCACTGCTCCTCAAAGGTGTCAAGGGAGCCAGTGGATGCTGCCCAGAGGAACTCTGCCCGGATGCGTGAACGAACAGAGGATCGAAAATAGGCCCCACAGTCACAGGAGCCTCCATCGGCCAACCTCCTCAACCTGGTTTTGTAGATGGCCAGTTTAGCTAGGGCCAGGAGGAGGTTGACCAGGAGGTCTCGTGACTTTGTGGGGCCGCGGATTGGAAGTGCATAAATAAAAATGTGAGGGGAAAAGTGCAACCAAAACCTCAACAAAATGTCTAAGAGGAGCCGGAACAGGGACTGAAGCCTGGCACACTCTAGATAAATGTGCGCCAGGGTCTCCCTCACACCGCAAAAGGGACATGTGTCGGGGATAGGGGTGAACCGCGCCAAGTACACGCCCGTGCTCACGGCTCCATGAAGGAGCCGCCAACTGACGTCCCCGGTGGGCCTTGGGACTAAGGAGGAGTAAAGGCTGGCCCACCGGGGCTTCTCACCCTCTAGAGGTGGCAGGAGGTCCCGCCATTTCGTATCGGGGCGGGACGTGAGGGTGAGGAGATGAAGGGTGTGGAGCACGAGCGTGTATAGATGTTTCCTTGGCGCGGTCTGGAAGCGGACTGGCTGCAGTTCATGCAGCCGGCTCACCGTGAAGGGACAGGGGACCCGGTTGGGACCATGGGGCAGGGGCCCAATAAAAAGGTCCGGAGGGCTTGGGGTGAAGGGAGGGCGCGGCGTACCCTCTCGCAGGACCCGGTCGAGGCAAACCCGAGCAGCGGGCGGCAAAGCAGCCTTCACCTCCTGAAGTACGCGCCGGGGAGTACGAGGTCTGGAGAGCCCCATGCGCTGAGCAAGCGTCAGGGGATCCAGCCAATCTCCCCGGTCGTAGTCCAGGAGGTCTCCGACCCTAGTGACTTCTGCCAGGACCAACCTCTGGCGCACCGAGGGGGACTCCGCCACCTGCACACGGAGCTGGGGGTTGTGTAGCAGGGGCTCCGCGAGGAGATCTGCCCCCTCGGTGGCCGCCACGGACCTGGTCGCTGAGAATAGCTTCCAGGTCCGGAGGAGGTCCTGGTAGAAGACCGGCAGCCCGTAGAGGTCTCGCGGAAGACCTCTCGGATGGAGATAAAGGAGCTGCCGGTCATATCGGAGCCCTCGGAAACGGCGCAGGAAGGCGTGCGCCAATACGCTCCATGCCGGACTACCTGCACCATAAAGGAGCCTCTGCAGGGCCTGGAGATGGAAGACATGGACCTGAGTGTGCAGACACTTCAGGCCCTGTCCACCCTCCTCCAGAGGAAGATGGAGAACCCCTGCAGAGACCCAGTGCAGTCCTGACCAAAAGAACTCCAGAATCGACGTCCGGAGGTTGGCCAGGAAACCCGGGGCCGGGACCAGGGTGTTGAGCTGGTACCAGACCATGGACAGGACTACTTGATTGATTACCAGTGCTCTCCCTCGAAAGGAGAGGCACCGGAGCAGTCCTGTCCATTTCCGGATCCACTCTATCATCCTGCCCTCTAAACCTTGCCAGTTCTCCGGCGGGGATGGATGCGTGGCAGAAAGGTAAACGCCGAGATAGAGCAGCGGACCCGCGCTCCACCTGATGGCCTGAAGCGCGGGTGGGAGAGAGCTCGCCTGCCACCCGTCCCCTACCACCAGGCCAGAGCTCTTCACCCAGTTGACCCGGGCAGAGGAGGCCGCCGAGTAGATCGTCTGGCAAGCCTCCACCCACACCAAGTCGCCCGGGTCCTGGACCACGAGGAGCACATCGTCGGCGTATGCCGACAGGACCAGCCGCAGCTCCGGCTCTCGGAGCACCAACCCCGTCAACCTCCTGCGGAGGAGACAAAGGAAGGGCTCGATCGCCAGAGCGTACAGCTGGCCCGAGAGGGGGCACCCCTGCCATACTCCTCGCCCGAAGCTGACCGGCTCGGTCAGGGTCCAGTTGAGCCTGACCAGACACTCTGCGGAGGCGTACAGCACCTGGAGAAAACCCACAAACTGGGGCCCAAAGCCAAACGCTCGCAGAGTGCTCAGGAGGTACCCGTGATCCACCCTGTCGAACGCCTTCTCCTGATCCAGAGACAGAAGGGCGAACGACAGACCATCCCTACACCCAAGCTCCAAGAGATCCCGGACCAGATACAGGTTGTCGAGAATGGTGCGGCCCGGGACGGTGTAGGTCTGGTCTGGGTGGACCACGTCCGCCAGCACGGAACCAAGCCGCAGCGAGATGGCCTTTGCTACGACTTTATAGTCCGTGCTGAGGAGCGAGACGGGACGCCAATTCCGTAAATCGCGGAGGTCCCCCTTCTTCGGCAATAAGGCGAGCACGGCTCGCCTGCACGAAAGAGGGAGGACCCCGCCCTGCAAGGACTCGGCCCAGACGGTGACAAGGTCTGGGCCGAGGACGTCCCAGAACACGCGGTAGAACTCCACGGTCAGCCCGTCCAGTCCCGGAGATTTATTAGTTGGCATGCGACGGAGGGCTTCCGAGAACTCGGCCAGAGTGAGAGGCAGCTCTAGCCGGTCTCGGTCACCCGTGCTGACCGTAGGGAGTTCGTCCCAGAGCACTCTGCAAGCGTTAGGATCGGTCGGATCCGGGGAGAAAAGGCTCGCGTAGAAGGCCTTGGCCCTCCCACACATCTCCACCGGATCCGTGAGGGGGGTGCCATCTTCTGCGAGGAGACAGGTGACGTGTTTCTTAGCCCCCATCTTTTTCTCCAGGGCATAGAAGAAGCGGGAGCCGCGATCCATCTCCCGAAGGAGACGGATGTGGGATCGAACGAAGGCGCCCCGGGCCCGATGATCTTCGAGTTCCCGGAGCTCCTCCCGCTTCTCCCGGCACGCCCCACAGATGGATGGATCCTCAGGGCTGGCGGCCAGACGCCTCTCCAGCTCGAAGACCTCCCGTTCCAACTGCCCTATCGTCGCATCCCTCCGTTGGCTGTCGCCCCGGGTGTAGTCACGGCAGAACAGCCGGGCGCGTACCTTCCCTAGATCCCACCATCGCCGCGCCAAGGGAAAGGCGTGCCGCTGCCCTCGCCAGGCCAGCCAGAACTCCCGGAAGGACGCCACGAAACCCACATCCTCCAGCAAACCGTTATTAAAATGCTAATAGGCCGGCCCTGGCTTCTCCGCGCAGAGAGAGGCCGTCACGGTAGCGAGATGATGATCAGAGAACGGGGCCGGCCGGACGCTGGAGGAGTGGGCCCGCGAAAGGTGAAAACATGATAAATAGATGCGGTCCAACCGGGAGTGGTGCGACCGATGGGCCTCCACTCGGACAAAGGTGAAGGTTGAGCTGTCGTCCGGGTGATGGTCGCGCCAGACGTCCACCAGGGAGTGATGTTCGACAATCTCCCTGAGGACGTCCGCGGCGGCCGGGCACTGCTCGATCCCCGAGCGGTCCCGTTTCTCAAGGGTGTTGTTAAAGTCCCCGCCCAGGACCAGGCACTCGCGAGGATCCAAGGTGCCGAGGAAGGTGGACGCCTGCTGATAGAAACGAAGTTGTTCCGGGCCCGGTGTCGGGGCATAGATGTTGACGAGATTGACCACGAGCCCCTCCATACGGACCCGTAGGTGCAGCAGGCGGCCCGGCACAGCCTCGGCAACCCCCAGCACCTCAGGCCGTAGGTCGGGAGAGAACAAGGTCGCCACTCCAGCCTGGCGAACAGAGAGATGGCTGAAGTAGACTCTGTCCCCCCATTCCAGCCGCCAGCTGTCTTCAGCGGCTGGATCCGTATGGGTCTCCTGCAGGAATACTACAGAGTACCCCCCCTCCCGAAGGAAGGAGAGCACCTGGCTCCTGCGGAGACCCATCCTACAGTCCCGGGTGTTCAATGTTGCGAAGAGGAGAGATGCCATGAGGAGGGCTGGGGGGGATCCATGCCGGCAGAGTCACTCACGGCCCCCATCGGGCTGCGTAACAATCCGTGACCCACCCCGTAGGCGAGTAGTGAGTCACGGAAAAGGCGGACCCGTTGGTAGGCCGTGGCGGCCTGCTTCCCAGTCCCTTTGCCCTCCCCCATGAGGGCCCTCGCGGCCCGGAGGATTTGGTGGAAATCCCCCCATCGCTGGAGAGCGAGCTGTACTTTGTTGCGGGAGCCCCGGACGTCCTCCAGGAACTCCCGCAGCTCCTCTCGCAGCGTATGGGGGGGCGGGGTTACTGGCTCCCGGCTATCGAAAGAAGGGGCCCCGGACACAGCCCTATGGCCCACCGAAACAGATAGGCAAGGGGCGGAGCCTCGACGCAGCTCCTGCTGGGCTGGCACCTTAGGGCCCAACCCGAAATTCGGCTTAGTTGGGAGAGGCGGCGGAGGGAGAAGAGCAGCCTCTGGTGGGTCGGGACGAGGAATTACTGGAGCCGTTCCCTGGGGGTCATCCTCCGAGAAGGGGAGGGAGACAGCCCCAGAGGCGGCAGTGTCATCATGGGAGGTGTGGGAGATTGGGATGGCATCAGGGGCGGGGCAGGGATCAGAAGTAGGGGCAGGGAGCGGGACATGAGCAGGGCCGGGCTGAGGAACGGGTAGAGGATCCTGAGCCGCAGGAGCTGGGCCACTGGGAGGTGGCCTCTCTTGGTGTGGCTGAGGGATCTGGGAATTGGGAAGGGGACCCCCCACGATGCCGGGCTCTAGTATGATGGTTTGTGTTACAGCCACGGCATCGGGAGGTGGACAGAAATTTGCGGGGTCCCCGCCTGGGAAGGAGAACTGTTGTCCCACCCCAATGAGGGGTACCCTCTGGGATTCGGGTCCCGGCCGCAGGGCACCGGCCGTCGCTTCAGGAGGCTTGGCGGCCGTCAGCGAGGTGTCACTTGCGACCGGGCAGGTGGAAGAGCCCAGGGGATCCTCGGAGGTGGGAGTGGAACCGGCGGTCAAGGGGAGGGAGCATGGGGAGAGGGGGGAAAGGGGCACCGGGGTGAGGTCATTGAGGTCGAGGCCTGCTGGTAAAGGGTCGTCCTCCCCCTGGGTGATTGGGGTCAGACCCAGGGCCTCGATCTCCTCGTAGATGGAGGGCAGGTCACCTTCTGCCACCCCGGGGTTCTCCCCGCCGGCACCTGAAGCGATGCCCGGGTCGGGGCGTGCAGGGTTGACAAACAGGGCAGAAGGGGCTCCATCAGGGGCTCCCGAGGGAGGGGCGGTAATACCTTCCGGTGCTGCCACGTCTTTCCCAGCCGGTTCTGGCGGACTAAAGCCGCTCGGGGGCAAAGCGGAAGGCTCGGCATCAGTTCCCCCCTTCCTGGTCTTCCGGGGGGCTTCCGCATCGGCGGAAAGGAGCGGGGCTCGAGCCTTCCGCTTGCCCCGCTTCCCCTGTACTAAGGCCCAGCCCTCCATGGCATCATCTGGGGGCTGGCTAGTAAGGGTCGGGTCAGGGGGGGGGGCGCGATTTCTTAGGGACTTGGGGAGGTAGTGGTGGGGCAGCATAAGGGAGAGAAAAGTCTCCCTGGGGCGGGCCCTCTCCCACGCCCGGCGATATCCCTGCCACACCCTCCTCCACAGGCCTCAGCAGACTGTTCGCAGTGGGCCTCTCCCGCTCGTCTGGGCTCACTGGGGGAGGTACTCCCAGGGCCCGAGCGGGAGCAGCGGTGGACTGGGAAGGAGGAGGGGCGGCTCTGGGCACCGGGCATTCAGGGGCACCGGCGATGACGGGGCCGACGCCCTGCCGGGGCTCGGGGGTCTCGGATGCTCCCCCTTGCCTGGCCAAGGGACAGTCCCTCCGGACGTGTCCCATTGCCCGGCAGAGGTAGCACCGGGCCTCCCCCGTGGAATAGTACACCCGGTAACGGGCCCCGTGATAGGGGACCATAAAGGACCCCTCGAGCGCCTCCCCGTCACGTGCAGCCGGCGGCATTTGGAGCTGCACCTGCCGGCGGAACGAGAGGATGTGACGGAGGGCGGGGTCTTTGCAGCCCAGTGGGAGAGGGCTGACTACAGAGATGGGTCTCCCTAGGGTGGAGAGGGCAGGTAACAGGGCGGCATTGGGGAGGAAGGGAGGGACGGAAGTGAGGACTAGGCGGACGCCCAAGTCCTCCAGCGGCTCTAATGGGACGAACACGCCCCCCACCGCCAGGCCCTTCTCCACCGCCTCTTGGGCCGCGGCCTCCGATGCGAGGAAGAAGACTACCTTCCCGTACATTTTGGAGGCCGCTACGATGGCCGTGGGCCCCACCACCCTCGCCAACGCCCGCACATAGGTTTCTACGTGGGGCGAGGCGGGTACCAGGAGGCAACGGACGCCATGCCTCCTGGTCAAGGTGGGAAAGGGGCCCCGGCCGCTATAGATGGTAGCTGAGGCGGTGGGCGGGTTAGGTGACGTTGCGGCAGGTGGGGGGGGAGGGGGGGTTGCCGCCACCTGGGCATACGCTCTGGGGGCCGGGGGTGGGACACCCGCAGAGCTGGTAGAGGGAACAGCAGGGAAGGGCGCCGCGGCCGGTGGCAGGGCCGCAGCAGTAGTGGCTGCCTCTGCCATGGAGGGTCTGGCCTTTGTCGCGGGGCCCTTACCCTTCTTTTTACCCTGGCCCTTCCTGCCGGCTGGGGGGGCTCCCCCAGGATCATGGGGGGCGAGGGACGTGGCAGCAGCGGAGGTCTCTTCAATGTCCGCCACTGCCGGTGCCCCAGCGGGGGCGAGAGCAGGTGGTTCGGCAGCGGCGGTCGAGGTGGAGGCTAGGGAGGGTGACGGGGGAACAGGCGGAGGAGGGGCGGCCGTGCCGTCTGGAGGGGCTCGTCCCTCCATGTCGCCTGCCATGACGAACAGGGGGGGGAAGGGAAAACTCCTGAGATGGGTTGGGGAGAGGAATTGGGGTGACCACTCCTCCCTGCTAGGCTGCAGGCAGGGGAGGAGGGCAATAAAAGTGGGGACAGGGTTCAGGGTTAACTCGGACTAGTGCGGGGGTAAGGTTCAGTCACCGACACAAGATGGGAAATCCGGCTCCTCTTGTTGCACTAGGGGAGGGGATGATATAACAGCATGGGGGTGCAGTGAGATAGGGTCAAAATTAAACAGGGGAGGGGCACAAGCGCATGGGAGGGGGCGTGGGTTCACGGAAGCGGGGGGGCTAATCAGGGCAAATGGAGCTTCAGGGGGAGGGAGACAACCAACTAAGAATGGGGCAGAAAAACAAGGGACTAGTCTCAGGGCTAGGGTAGGGCAAACAAACAAGGCTGTAGAGGGAGAGGGGCGGGGCAGGCAAAACAGAAAATAGCAAGGGGCTGGGACCAAAAAAAAAGGGGGCAAACAACTGCAAGTGGTAAATGGGGCAGGTGGCAAGGGACAAAGCAAGGGACGTGCTGCTGGGGGGAAGAGGGTCAGTCCAAGGGGTATGGGAGGGGGCACGTGCACCCACGTGCGCTTGCACAAAGTCAATGGGTGGGGCTGGTTGCTGCTGCAGGCCCAAATGATGTTAAAAGGTTGTGGCAGGCCATGGAAGCAGCTACGTCCAGAGGTCGTAGCACAAGGCAGATGGTGAGCAGCCAGCAGAGGTGGTGGAGGGGGCAGCGGTGGTGGTGGGGGTTATGGGGGGGCACAGGTGGACCAGGGGGCAGGCTCGGCGCCACACCCCCTGTGCCCCTACAAACACAGTCAATACCCCCACCACTAGAGCACAGTTCGAAAGATTACTCAGTTCTTGGAGGCCCCCTCCACGGTGGTCTGCAGAGTCTCCGCCGACGGTCTTCCGGGCCTTCCTCCTCTGGGTACCAGCAGCTTCCTGGCAGCAAACAGGGCAGCAGCAGCAGCTCCGGCAACTCCAGGTGGTGGTCCGGTGGTTAGGCAGGACCCCTCACAGATGGTGGTGGTGGTGGTCACAGCAGCGGCTGGAGTAGGGGCTCCTCACACCCCTCCTCTGGGGAGAGGGCCAGCAGGCCCCCTCCCCTCCAAGGGGTTGCTGCAGCAGCAGGAGTAGCAGCAACCAAGGTGTTGTGGGGGGAGGGGGTTCAGCTGCCAGGCAGCCAGCAACCGGAGAGTAGAGTAGTGGGAGGGGTGTCTGGCCCAGCCAGGGGAGAAGCTGGAGCAGCAGTAGTAGCAGCAAACAGCAGCTGGGAGGGCCCAGGGCCTAGCAGCAGCCCCAGCAGAATGAGCAGAAGGAGCAGCAGCAGCCCTCTACCTCCTTCCCAGCCAGAGGGCTATAGGAAAGTGGTAAGGAACCAGTATGTTAGCCCCAGGCTAAACAAATCCCTGATACCTTATGGCAGTTGCTCCAGGTTAATCAAGACACCTGGGGCCAATTAAGAACTTTCCAGAAGGCAGGGAGGTTAATTGAGACACCTGCAGCCAATCAGGGGCTGGCTGAAACTAGTCAAAAGCCTCCCAGTGAGTCAGTGAGGGGCGCATGTCAGGAGCTGTGGAAGGAGGTTGTGTGTGAGGAGCTGGGAGCAAGAGGCACTAGGAGCTGAGAGTAAGAGGGCGTACTGCTGGAAGATCCTGTGGTGAGGATAAAGAAGGTGTTGGGAGGAGTCCATGGGGAAGTAGCCCAGGGAGTTGTAGCTGTCGTGCAGTTGTTCCAGGAGGCACTCTAAACAGCTGCAATCCACAGGGCCCTGGGCTGGAACCTGGAGTAGAGGGCGGGCCCGGGTTCCCCCCAAAACTCCCAACTCCTGATCAGACACAGGAGGAGTTAACCTGGACTGTGGATTCTACTAGAGGGGAAGATCTCTGAGGCAAGCAGAATCTGCCAATAAGCGCAGGACCCACCGACGTAGAGGAGGAACTTTGTCACAATACAGAGAAACATGAAAAGGTGGAAGTAACCATACCAACTGTACAAGACTAATTAATTGAATTTAAAGGTCAAGGCATACCACTTTTTATTTCCTATAGGTAACTTTACTCAGTAAACTTAATTTGCAAGTTTATAAGGCCAAATTCTGCCCTCAGATTAATTCATCTGACTTCTGTTGAAGTCAATTAATGTTGTGTGTGTATTTGAAAACAGAATTTGGCCCTCTCTGAGGTCCGTTTGGTATGTTCTAGGCCAGGGATTTCACAAGAAATTTTTTGGTGGCCTCAAAGTGGAGTCACCCACTCTTGCTGGTCGCTCTGACAATTTTTCCTAAAATACTTAACCTTAGGAAAAGCAAATAAACATGCACATATACATGTTCAAATCACTGTAATTTATTAATGTAGGTTTTTATTGCAGACTCAATAATAAAAATGTACAGTTATGTACAGTTGTCTCTATTCTTTACTGAACCTAAACAGAATAGAAACAAATAATGTGCTTTGCACGTTCCTGTCTTTTTTTGTTGTTGTTTCTTTTGCTTTTTGGGTTGCTTTTTTTAGACTTGCTCGCTAGTAAGTTTCTGTGAAAAGTGTTATTTGTAAGTTGGTTAACTCTGCTTTGTTTCTTCCCTACCCTCCCCAACACCACCCAGGAGGCTGTGGCCACATGAAAAGCCCCTGGTGGCCACGTGGCCGCATTTGAGAAACACTGCTTCTATCGTTGTCCGTATCATTCCTGAGCGATGTGCATTATCTGAGATTCTTACTTCTATTGTACTTGTAAAGATTATGGATGCATCATCATCTATCTTGCCTGCAATCTGAATGACAGTCAATAGCACTTGTACAATAAACTAGCAGGAAACCAAGACAATCTGTTATCAAATTTTCCATGGTGATAGAAAATTTTAGAACTAATTGGGATCAAGCTCACAACACTGAGGCTTGCATACAATTAGGTGGACTTGGTCTCTGATCATAAATCTAGTGAGTAGATAGTTATGCATGTGTAAAAATTGGGGAATATGTAGTCTATCAGTCTTGATTCAGAAGACTCCGTGTACGTTACAGGCTGTGTACCATGGGTGAGCTGGTAGAACTGATCAAGCAGTGTAATTAGGAGAAACCTGGAGGGACAAAGCCTTATCTTGCCTTTGAGATGAGAGAATTTACAATGCAGCCCAGCCATGCTGTGATAGATTTTCTGCTTTTGATGTGAATGATAAAGTGATCTAATGATGGCTGTTGTTATGGAACCTGCTAGCAAGTGAATGTCCAAACAAGTGTCAGACTGGATGAAATATATTCTTGTTTGGAGCATTTATCTTCTGTTTTGCCTCTGTGCAATTTATGCTTTCCGCTTTTGTATTTTAACTAGCTGATTCAGTTCTAAAACCCAATAAACTGTTTCAGCCTGGCAGGATGTTAACATGAGCAATGCAAAATATTCTAGGAATCCCAGTTTAGGAAGAAGTAGTAATCGAATATAGTTAGGGGTAAATGCAGATGTAATTGCTGATAAAATTTAAACAGGAAGGCATGTCCTTGCAAAAGGCTTTGTTTTAAAAAAGTGAAACAGATGCTAGTAGCTTATATACAGATGGAAATGTTTGGTGTCAGCACTGCTTTTCTCAAGTCTTATATAATAAAGTGGAAATCCATTAATTTTGAAGTAGTGGTAACTTTGGGTAAGTATAATGGTGATCACTGTAGGTGCTTTAGAGAGTTGTGTTGATGATGCAGTAGGTGACAGTTTCCCCTCTGAGTACATACTAAACCAGGGATCTCAAACTCAGATGACCACGAGAGCCACATGAGGAGTAGTGCATTGTCCCGAGGGCCGCATCACTGACACACACCCCCTCGCTGCCCCTGGCCCCGCCCCCACTCCACCCCTTCCATTAGGGCCCTGCCCCTTCCCCACCCCCATTCCAACCCCTTCCCCGAAGTCCCCACCCCAACTCCGCCCCCTCCCTCCCCCCGTTCCAACCCCTCCCCCAAATCCCCTCCCCTGCCCCGCCTCTTCTCCGCCTCCTCCCCTGAGCGTGGGGCTCCCCGCTCCTCCCCCTCCCTTCTAGAAAGCGCTAAGCACCGCCAAACAGCTGTTTGGGGTCAGGAAGCACCTGGAGGTAGGCAGAGGAGCGGGGACGCAGCGCGCTGGGAGGGTGGTGGGGGAGGGGAGCTTGGCGGGCTGTAGGAAATAACCCCGCGGGCTGCATGTTTGAGACCCCTGTACTAAACCAACTCCTCAGCACAGTCTTTGTGTTGCTGAAAGTGCAGTCTCATTTAAATGACCTAAAATCATGGTTCTAATAGTATGCTGCCATCAACAGCCCACAAAAACTCTTACTAGAAAATGATGTTAACATCTGTGCTCTCATCAAATTCCTACTCTTTGTGCTTTCCTAAATTTTCACCTCCTTTTCAGCTGGAAAAGGTAGTTTGCACTCCTGTTCTCAGAGGCTGCATTGTGTTGCTGTCTCCTGTTAAACAGCTGTCACATTTCAGCCCAGAGTTGGCTGCATTTCAGCTGAGGATAAAGTTATTCTTGTGTAGATTTTTTTATAAAAGGTTTTAAAACACATTGAGATCTTTGGAAATGAAAAGATCTATGTAAATGTACAACTATTATCATCATCCTGCTGGCTGCTAGGTTGTTTTCTTTTGTAAATACATACTCAGGGACAGAATGGCAGTCAAGCCACGTAGGGAGGTAGTATTTTGAGGCTCTTGTTTCCATGCACTGTGCTGTAGCGAGCAACACTGGTGTTTGTACGTTTCCCTAAGTTTGTGCACAGAGCTGCCCCCTGGCTGGAGGCACAACCACCTCTTTATTACCCTATAGAGCTGTTACACCCACCTTCTCTGATCAACTGTCACATTCCAACTGCCACAGAACCTTTGCACTCCAACATTCCATCTAATTCTCACAAGGCCCAGTGATGACTGAACTGGGTGATATGCTCCACAAAAAGAGCTCTCAGTCATGCTTGTAGCTGTTTCCCTCACTTCACACTGACTCAACAGACATTTTAGGCTTCAGAGTGACACAGAGTGACATTCCTGGAATCTTATTATATAGATAGTAACAATAGAAGAAAAGGGGGACACGGAGTCAAAGTAAAAACGGGGGAATGGCAACTGGTAACAAACACCACTACAACTGGCACTATATGAAAATTATCAACATTTCATTTTTGGCACTTACACAAGAACTGAATCACCATCACCATCCCACAGTATATGGAGACTGTTTCAGGAAATGAAAAGGGCTGTCTCTCTGACAATAGCTTCATTGTGGAAATAATGTCTTCAGGATGAAAGGAAATATTTCTCTACACACTTACAGATCCCTAAATAAAGAAGAAATCTGGAGTATATTTATTCATCAGATTCTGCTATGTCAAGATTTTGATTGATGAAAATTAAAATAATGATCTTGATTACTGAGTACTATAAAATAGTCCATATGAAGGGAGAAACTTGATTGGCTAACAAAGGTTGAGACATCTGGTATAACCATACGGGTTGGGAATCATTAGCAAATTGTTACAAAAATATAACGAAACCATCATTTTATGACAGCACTAAAGTCCTTCAGGAAGTGAAGTCATACTAGCTACCTGCACAACCGAAGTTTCCCAGCCTTCATAGTTATATCTCACATTTCACTGCAAGTGTGTGACCAGTGCAGTTCTATATTTAGCGTTGCACATGTTTTTAAACATTCAAATTAAGGAAAAGTCTATATATCCGTTAGCAGAAGTTATTTACAGAATGTTCATTACTATGGGGCGTGGTTGTTGAGAGGCAAATGAATTTCCAACCCTAATTGAAAGGGTTATTTACTATTTAGCAGCTGATACTTTTGGACTTTACTTGCATTGGCGTATAATCCATAGTGGATATGTTCAGGTGCACATTTGCCAGATGGAAAGAGGTTAGCAGTTAGCTAATGAATGAAAAGTTTTTGTAAGTGGGTGGGAAGATGAGAGGCAGGATAGTCCAGCTGATAGGATACCAGAGTGGAAATCCAGACACCTGGGCTCTATTCCTAGCCTTACCAGTGATCTGCTGTGTGGGCTTGGGCAAGTCACTTCCCCTGTTTCCCTTCTTACCCTTTGTCTATCTGATCTGTTTAGATTTTTCTAAACATCTTACAAGGGGCCCAGATCCATCAAGGGATTTAGGTGCCTAAATCCTAGATTTAGACACTACTGTGATCCACAAAACCCCACTCAGCTGCCACCTAAGTTTGTATGCACCTAATTTCTGCCTCTGGGTATGCACACTGCTGCCTCAGGCAGGCGCTTGGACACCTATCTGGCAGCCAGTGTAGTGTAGGATTCTGCACTGCGTAGCAATGTGCTACTGGTAGCACTTATCGATATGTATAGATTGTAAGAAACTACTATTGTATTAAACTGCTACCTGATGAACTGAGCATGCTCAGTACACCGTAAGTAGCTCATTCCTATGCAGAGCACAATCCTACACTACACTTGGACCCTGGGGTCACATGGGACTGGCAGCCGGGAGCCCAGGGATGCTGCTGCACCCCGCACACGCCTAGTTCCCACGCCTATGTCTTCCGGGACCGACCGCACTGGCCAATCACACTGGCCCACGGGGCCCCCCACGGGGCCAGGAGTGGTCGCCCCAATTCACCCTACCCAAGGGACGGCTCTGGTTGTTAGGCACGGACCACTGCCTTTCTTGCAAGAAACAACTTAGGTGCATAAGGCGCCTGACTCCAGGAGAGGGTTCCCTGATGTGGATCTCAGCCAGAGAATGGCAGGTCTTAGGATACACCTCTTTCCTTGCATCTGCTATTGGCTAGCTTTGGTGACTCCCTGCCATTCCCTGGGCGGGTGGGCTCTCACTCACTCACTCTCATAGGGAGCCTAACACAGAATTTGTGGATTCTCCTGGATGGCTAGGTGCCTAAAAGTTAAGCATTGCAATGCTGAGCATTCCAACATCTAAGTCCCTTTGTGCATCTGGGCCATGGATTGTCTCTTACTATGTGCTCATTACTGTACATACACAATGAGGCCCTGATCATGATTGGGGCCTTTAGGAACTACTGTGTACTATTACTACTACTAATACAGTAGACGGCTTTTTGCCTAACACTGCTATATTTGGTAAGACATAAGATTAATACTCCATTCTTTTCTGTTGTTCTGATTTGGTCTTTGATTCTGTAAAACTAAAACATTTTCACAATTTATTCAACGAATGTGACTTGCTGCAGACCTTCTTTATTCTATAAATTTACAGAAAAAAGCCTTGGGCTGGATAGCATTATTGACATTGAGAATGCCTGCTGTTTCTCAGGTAGCTGTCAGTTCAGCATAAGAAAGATGCTAATTATCCTAAGCACAGGTCACTCAGTGAGTTAGAAATCTGAAACTGCTAGATATGAGTAAGACACCAGTGCCCATTGATTTAAACTGAAATACCACACTGAAGAGGTATGTGGATGGGAACAAATGTGCGAGGATAAATCCTTACTGTCAATATTTAATATTGCTATCATGTCAGAGTTGAAATTACAGTACTATGTATAAAGGGTTCATCAGACACTTAGATTTGTATCTAGGGAAGGTTGAACAGTAGGATAAAAAACAAAAATGTGGGATTAATATGGCACTTAACTAGTGGCACAAGAAGGAATTGTGATCATCAAAAGGAAGAGGATTCTGTGGGATAGCTAGTAGGAGGACGAGAAGGAATTTAACCATATTCCAAAGCCCTTTACATCAGTAGGGCTTATTTTTATATGCTGATAGAGTTTTCCTTTTCCCCTTCCCCAATTATTGTTTTATACATTGATAGAACCCCCTTCTTCTCCTGACCCCTAGCTCTGCACACCCATGGAGCTCCCTCTTCTCCTCCCTCTTCTTGGCAAACTTAATTATACTTGTAGTGCCCCTCCTCTGGTACCACCCCTTCCAATATATGGTCATGTTTCGTTCGTGGGGGTGGGGGGCGGTTTAGTCTGGGGTCGATAAGACCACCTCTTTTGTACAGGGACGGCTCTATGTTTTATGCCACCCCAAGCACGGCAGTCAGGCAGCCGTCGGCAGCATTTCTGCGGGAGGTCGCCAGTCCCCCAGATTCGGCGGCGTTCCTGAGGGCGCTCCGCTGGTCCAGCGCTGTCAGCGTTCCCGCCACCAAATTGCCGCCGCATCCGCGGGACCGACGGACCTCCCGAAGAAACGCCACCGAAGGCTGCCTGACTGCCGCCCTTGCAGCTAGTGGCCGGCCACCCCCCTGAGGCTTGCCGCCCCAGGCACGCACTTGCTGCACTGGTGCCTGGAGCCGGCCCTGCTTTTGTACCTGATAGAAGGGGTAAGGAGCAGGGCTACTTTTGGCCATGGTCACTTTCTTGCAGACTTTGCTTCTTTGCCTTATACCCTCCCCTCCCCTCCAGCTGCTTGGTTACCATAGCAACCCCTTGCTCCATTAGCCCCTTATCTTCAGGCTACCAGCTGAGAGTGAAGGTGGGGGGAGGTGCAGCCTTGTGCTTTCACTTACATTCTCTTGCTTGCTTGCTTATTCATCCTGTTTAAACTAAAAGCAAGGCCAGAAACAAGATAATTATTGTTTAGTTTTTACCCTATTTACTTCACATTCTCATAACTCTCCTCAACATCCGCAACAGTAATTAAGATCCTACAGGCCAAATGGTTCCGTGACAGCTCTCCTGGAGCAAGGCGTCTCATGCTGTGAGTTTTCACTAGTCCTCCAATAATGAATTAAACTTAAACTTAAAAGAATTGGCCATGTGGGCCTTTAAATTTCAAAACAAAAGTAACCAATTGGTCACACTTAAATGAAGGTGCAGTCTGATTAGGCATGGGCCCAGGGTTAGGACTGTGAAGCTTCTCTCCTGTCAGCTTCACCCAGCACTCCTCTTTAGATGAAGCAGGCAAGTGTTCTTAATTTGCCTGACTGGCTATATGTCCTCCTCTTGGCCCTTCTAGCCACTGGAAGACCCAGTCTTATTGGTTCCTGAGCTTGAGTTGCTTTTCAAGGCAGGGGAGTGTCTGGGTATTGATGAAAGAAAGTTTGGTATACACTATCACACATGCCCTAAGCAACTTCTGTGCTACCCGTTTACCCTCAGTGAGCCTAGAAACCGACCTAAGCATCATAGCTATCACTTAGAAATCTAATTTTAAAATTAAGTTATTATATATTCTACCTAGTATTAACATTCTTAATATTGTGTGGAACTTTAAAATGCTGTTTGTATCTACCACTCCACAGAGCGGTTACATCTTTCCTCATGCAACAACACAGGAAGTGGGGGGGTCCTTGACTTTATCCCCATAGCACACCTGGCAGTGTAATTACACCAGTGTGCCAAGAAGTACACGTTGTTGCAGCTTACTCCCTTCTCTGAGCAGGGGGGAGTCCAGGAGGGAGACTATGACTTGGGCTCAATCTCCCTGCCAGGCTGGTCCAAGGATAACACAACATCCTGGTGCCCCTTACTATGGGCTAGACTATAATATTACAATTCAACCCTCAGCAAGATGCTTTTATGGCAAAACTTCCTTCCCCTTCCTGTCTCCCCTGTAAATTCCTCTATAGGGCTACTCATAGAGTAAGGTACAAACCAGCATGAGAAGGGTATCAAAATCTGGTCCTTTCTAGGGTGACCAGACAGCAAGTGTGAAAAATCAGGATGGGGGTGGGGGGTAATAGCAGCCTATAGAAGAAAAAAGACCCAAAAATCAGGACTGTCCCTATAAAATTGGTACATCTGGTCACTCTAGCCCTTTCAGATTATTCCACTTTTTTATTTTTGGTCGCTCACTGCTAGTTCATTTCAGTTATAAAATATCTGAATCAAAAAAGCTTGTATTTAACTAAGGTAAACATTTGTTTTTATAGAAACTGTCATCATTGGATTGCATATATTTGCCAGAATCATTGTACACTTATGCTCTTAGACTGTATATGTGATGTAAATATTTACATATTAA
The DNA here is from genome assembly GCA_033296515.1 of Macrochelys suwanniensis. Taxonomy (NCBI): domain Eukaryota; kingdom Metazoa; phylum Chordata; order Testudines; family Chelydridae; genus Macrochelys; species Macrochelys suwanniensis. Next base: position 76,090,841 of record CM065783.1, on the reverse strand, counting down.
GCTCAAGGAAGTAAAAGGAATAAACTTTTACTTATATATGCACCTAGTTTACATTAAAAATTATTACAACATGCACATGATGCAAGGTATTGCATTTACTCATTCAAATAAAAACCAACCAAGTACTAAGGTATGGCTGTTGGTGGACAAGTGATGCCTATAGAAATGGCCTCTCTGAATCATCATGGAATCCCCCATGTTCAAGGATTTACTCTCTCATGTATTCTTATGAGTAAGCTTGACAAGCAACCCAACTAATTATACTATGACATCTATATTCTTATGAAATATATTTATTTAAAAGGGGCTTAGTTTACACTCTGGAGTTTGTAGTTTATGGTTATAACATATGCACAGAGGGAATTCAAACAGCTATAATTGTGAGAGTCAATTTACATATGTTAAAGAGACACTCAGGTTAAAAGCTCAAATAGTTGTATTAAAACATTAATTTTCTGTATCACTAATATTACCTTGGATTATTACATGTAAAGAATTGTACAAATCTAATTTACTTTTCACAATGGTGCATGTTTAGTTTTTGCATTTCACTTAACTTGGAGAATGAAAACAGTTTAAGCGGGTTCCTTTTGCTGCAGTGTTTGGCCTGGAAATACTGCAGGGGAATGTTTACATGCAAACTAACTATTTTCATTAGCATTAAAAAAATGGAAACATTTGTGTTAATCTTAGGTTTTGCCAAAGCTTGTTTTAATGAAACCTAAATATGGAGACTGAAATGGCCTGACTGTGTTAGTCTGTCACTTTTATCTACTTATTTTAAATAGGGTTGTGTGAAAATTATTCCTAGGAGCCTGATATAGTCTCCTACTCATATTGCAGATTAGCTTTAGAGGGGAAAATTGCTTCCAGCACTTTTCTATGTATTATTAGTAAATAGGAGTCTTATAGATCCCTCCTTATAATAATCCAACTCTAAAATGGATCCTAGTTTCTAAAACAGAAAAGCCAAGTTAGATTTCTGGATATTACACTGAATATGACAGTAGAAAGTATAGATTTTTGCATTTACAATCTTCATTTGACTAGGGGTATATGACAGAATGTGGGCAATCAACTTTATGAATCTTTCACAATAAATGTATCTATGTCAAAGCTCTTAAGAACACAGTTATTGACTATCGATGTCTACAATAAATGGTTGCTCTGACATTATATAGCAACTGCCATCTGAAGATCTCAAAGTCCTTTATAAATATTAATGAATTCAGCCTCACACCAGCACTGTAGTATAGATACAACTTTGTATTTTATAGTAGTCACTATTGAGCATTGCTACTAGCAAAAAGTGGGGACAACAAGGGATGGACCCCAAGCCATCTTTAAAAAAAAATATCACATAGTGAAGTTAAATCAGTAGTTCATTAATGTTCATACATATTCAAGCAAATATATACTGGAATAGATAGAGATAATCAATACATCCATACATAAAACCAGTTTTAATAATATAGACTCTGATTCTTCTTTTACTTCCACCAGTGTAAATCAAGAGAAATTCCATTTATGTCAATAGATTTATACTGGAGTACAGCTGTATAGTCCAGAGAAGAATGACTCAACCTCATTCTGAAACAGAAGAATTTCTCTTTTTAAAGAGAGAGAGAGAGGGGAAATTGCACTTTTAATTCCTTGTGCTTCAGAGGAAAACAATGTCATTTAGTCCCAGACCATGTCAAAACTATATCATTCAGTTTCATATGCTGAGTAGTCCATTCAGAATCATGGGGACTACTCAATGTTAGTAAGGCAGACAGTATCTGGTCCTCAGTGAATAAGTCTGTAGCAGGCTGGCAGAGTGTGCTTGAATTCTTGTACCCTGTTAAAAGGCATTCATCTATAAGGGAGAAGCAGTGGATGGTATACCTAGACTTTAGTAAGGCATTTGATACGGTATCACATGATATTCTTATCAATAAACTAGGGAAATACAACTTAGATGGGGCTACTATAAGGTGGGTGCACAACTGGCTGGATAACCGAACTCAGAGAGTAGTTATTAATGGTTCCCAATCCTGCTGGAAAGGTATAACGAGTGGGGTTCCGCAAGGGTCTGTTTTGGGACCGGCTCTGTTCAATATCTTCATCAACAACTTGGATATTGGCATAGAAAGTACGCTTATTAAGTTTGCAGATGATACCAAACTGGGAGGGATTGCAACCGCTTTGGAGGATAGGGTCATAATTCACAATGATCTGGACAAAGTGGAGAAATGGTCAGAGGTAAACAGGATGAAGTTTAATAAGGACAAATGCAAAGTGCTCCACTTAGGTAGGAACAATCCGTTTCACACATACAGAATGGGAGGAGACTGTCTAGGAAGGAGTATGGCAGAAAGGGATCTAGGGGTTATAGTGGACCACAAGCTAAATATGAGTCAGTGAGATGCTGTTGCAAAAAAAGCAAATTTGATTCTGGGCTGCATTAACAGGTTTGTTGTGAGCAAGACACGAGAAGTCATTCTTCCGCTCTACTCTGCGCTGGTTAGGCCTCAACTGGAGTATTGTGTCCAGTTCTGGGCACCGCATTTCAAGAAAGATGTGGAGAAATTGGAGAGGGTCCAGAGAAGAGCAACAAGAATGATTAAGGGTCTAGAGAACATGACCTATGAAGGAAAGCTGAAGGAATTGGGTTTGTTTAGTTTGGAAAAGAGAAGACTGAGAGGGGACATGATAGCGGTCTTCAGGTATCTAAAAGGGTGTCATAAGGAGGAGGGAGAAAACTTGTTCATCTTAGCCTCTAAGGACAGAGCAAGAAGCAATGGGCTTAAACTGCAGCAAGGGAGGTTTAGGTTGGACATTAGGAAAAAGTTCCTAACTGTCAGGGTGGTTAAACACTGGAATAAACTGCCCAGGGCGGTTGTGGAATCTCCATCTCTGGAGATATTTAAGAGTAGGTTAGATAAATGTCTATCAGGGATGGTCTAGACAGTATTTGGTCCTGCTATGAGGGCAGGGGGCTGGACTCGATGACCTCTCGAGGTCCCTTCCAGCCCTAGAATCTATGAATCTTGCTGGGAAAGGGTTAAGTGAATTCTGAAGACTTACTGAGGCAGATGATGTGCTGCCATGGGGCAGTCGGGAAGCTGTGCTAAGGTACAGACTTCCGAGTGGTTAGCTCTTTCTTCCTGTGTATCTCAGGATATCTGTAGGTTTCCCTGGCTGTAATTCAGTGACTGCCTGTTTTGTAAGGAGGCAGACCCTGCCCCATAGGGAATGATCAGGCAGAGACTCCTTGAAGCTGATTTCCTTTCACTTGATACTGGTTTTTCACAACTGTAAACTATTTATTTCAGGGAGGTGACTCCTGATTTACTGGGATATAAGAAGAATCAAGCCCCTTGAGTCTAAATTTGCAGTTTTCAGTCCCATCTTTAAGAACAACCCACATAAAAGGACTTTTTGGTGCTTAGTTATTTAAAAAACACTCTAAATAAATATCTGTATATAGAAATCATAAAAATCTGCTTTTCTTTTGAGTCTAATAATGGAAACAATTTTCCAAATACAAATATATTTTCAGCATATGCTGCATTTCTCCAGTCTCCACAGGAGATGCGGACATGATACAAATAAAACTTAATTCAGTTAGTAATCTGATTAACTGTGCTGCATTGATTCTGTTTTGAATAATTAATAAGTTTAGTTGAAGGGTTTTCCTTAGAATGTAATTCCCTGGTTTCAAGCTGGCTGGAGAAGGGGAGGGAAAGCAGGATGGAGAGCAGGGATGCTGATGATGCAAGAGGGCTTGTTAACATTCACATCACACAGGGCTCTGGCAAACCCCTTTCAATCTTTTTGCTTTTCATTAAATCACTACCTGCTTTGTAGCAGCTTGTCTCAAACAGTGATTCTCCCACATTTACATAACATAAATGCTAGAACTGTGCTAAGTATCATTGTTTGATCGACATACATGCAGCCTTTTTTGATGTTAGCCTTTAAAAAAAAAAAAAAAAATCACATCAGCCTAAGACTTTTTTTTTGGCGGGGGGTGGGGACAGGGACATCAGTTATAAAACCAACAGACAATCCTAGAACATTGTGTTTGAACAGCCTATTCATTTGGAAAGGAACTATCAGGTCTGTGACAGATATTGCAAACCCATGCACTATCTTTGGGGTCGACTGTTTTAAGTTTATGTATGGTTGTGTTCTACTCCATGTGTGGGGAGGACTACCACAGCTCCTCCAGGAACTAAAAACAGAGGGTGGGTAATTAAGGCAAATCAGCCAGATTGTAAGCCACTTCCCCCCCCTCCACCCAAGAGAGGCACTAACTCCTGCGCAGGCTTGTGTATACTAGTTCAAACTGAATTCTCCATAGGCCAAACAGAGGAAGAAAGAACCTTTGGATAAATAGCCTGAGTTTAAACTGACTCAGGGCCTTTTTTCGGATCCAGCAAATGGAGAGGACCTGCTGTCCAAAGGGGGGGGGGTCCCAACTTTTGCAGAAGGGTTGGAAGGACTTTGGCTTACTGGGGCCCCTACGACTGACAGGTGAACTCTGGTAAGCTGGTAACATACATATAAGAACATTTATTGTTTGTTTTCTCTGTAATGCTTTTACCTGATGAATAAATGTGCTTGCTTAGAAAAAGCTGTGTTTATGACTGCTGGAAATATACTGTTCATAGCTAGGGCCCTACCAAATTTACGGTCCATTTTGGTCAATTTCACAGCCAGAGGGATTTAAAATTGGTCAGTTTCACATTTTCAGATGTTTACATCATAAATTTCAGGATGTTATAACAGTGGGGGTCTCAACCCAAAAGGGGGCTATGGGGGGAGATCACAAAGCAGGTGTGTGTGTGTGTGTGTGTGTGTGTGTGTGTGGTTACCCTCACTTCTGCGCTGCAAATGTAGTAGTGACAGAGAGAAGGGAAGGTTAGAGCCACTCTGCAGGTAACAAAGAAACTGATGCCTGAGACAGCCAGGAAGGAAGGGAGGAATTTCCCCACCCCCTCACCCACGACTGCCTGATGTTCTGACACAACATAAATGATCCTAAGCCAGGTGGGAGAGAAAATTCTGCTCACCTTGATTCAGTGTGTGGCCATCCCAATAAAAGGCCATCCCAATGGGGAGGAAGGGGGAGGAGGTTTAGTACTCGTCCATCTCCCCCCAAATAAGTTGAGGTTATGCCACAGGGATCCACAGGCCACAGCCTTTAAGGAGATGGAGCAGAGAAGGGTCTTTCTGATTTACTTTGTTACCCTGCAAAACACATTGGTTTAGAATGGTGATGATTTTCATAAATAAAATGCAAAACTCAAACAGATACTCCTTTTATTTTGTATGCCTCAACAGGTGCAAGCACATTACACCATGTGGGGAAGGGGTCAAGTAAGTTTAGGCACCACAATATAGAGAATCACAGCAAAATGAAGAACCAACTGCCCACCATTCGTCTATAGTATCACATTAGTACGGGGGATCACAGGATACCAAATCCAGCTAGAGGGTTGCTAGTTCTTCCATCTTCTAAAGATGAACTTCTCCTCAGCAGTGTGTTGAATCTCCAGCTAGAAAATCTTCATATATGGGCAACATACCTCCTTAGCCATTGTAAGACACCAAGAACAATTACTGTTGGGATAAAGAGCAAGGGTGGCCAAAGTTACTGATCCTCTGAGCCACATATCACAATCTTCAGAAGTTCAAGAGCCGGGGCTGAAGCCCAGAACCCACCACCCCTGCTGCCAGAGGCAATGCATGGGGGAAGGCACGTGGATCACATCCCCCTCCCTCAATTTTTTGCCAGGTTTTGCTGGCTTGGTCACACAGTGCTGCTGGAGCTGTCAAGTTGGGAGCTGTGGCTAAAGCAGCAGCCCCTCCCTGCAGCTTCCAGCAGTTTGCCCCTGCCTCTCCATGCGGAGCTAACCCCTGGAAGCTGCAGGGAGTGGCCACTGAGGATAAGAGGCGGGGTGTGCCTGCGGGGGCATGACAGAAGCTGTTGAGGGTGCCGAACCTTTAAATTGTGCCCCTCCACTCTCAGCAGGCACCAGTCGTCTCTGGCAGAAGCACCTAGCCTCCCCTTCCCCTCCTCAAAGGGCAGAAGCCCCAAGTTTCCCCCTCCCCCCAGTCTGGTAGGTAGAAAATGGGGAGGCTGTGGGGGGCTCCGTGAGCCACTTTAACTGTAAAAGAGCTGCATGTGGCTCACGAGCCACACAGTTTGGCCACCCCATATATAGAGATTCTCATTGCAAAAATTGGTTTTAAGATAATGGAGTTAAAACAAGCATCAGAGAAAAGGGATCTCAGAAAATGTAGTTAAATAGAATGTTAATATAACCCATCTCCATCAAGGAGCTGAAAATAATTGCTTATTATACATCCACAGTGGACTGGCATTTTTAGATCTTGAACTGTGTGTGCGCATGCAGTATCAATTAACAGAATATTTTTGTAGTAGGTTATTAAATAGTGTAAAGGGATATTTTCTATTTTTCCATTCATATATTAGGATCTTCAAATGCAATCTTACAACATGAAAATTACGGGCCATTACATTAGTACAATTCTGTGTACAAAGATATTTATCATGTATTCTATGACAATGTTCTAATTGTAAAATTCACTGCTTTATTTCCTTCTAGTCCTGTACAAATCTCACAATAGCAAATTTGACATGTACTGTGCATTTACTGCAGACAGACAGTTTGCTTACATATATTCCCTGCAAGTGTACTTTGTCTGTGCTTTTCACACAGTTTATATTTAATTAGCCTATGAAATCTAGAGAAGTCAGGTCTTTTAAATTCTAATCTAAACAAATGCCACAAAAAAAATCTAGCTCATTTTTTGTGAATTTACACCCAAGAAAGCGTGTATAATTTGTTAGTTATTCCTCTTTGTTTGTGATAAGCATACTGGGGAAGTGTAACAAGGTCATCTGCCCCCTATTCCGGCAGGCCACTGCAGGGTGGCCCAATAAAGCACAGGGAGGCTTCCTGTTATGCTGCACCCGTGGCTTTATTTACACACCTTCTCCCACCACCAACATTGAGTTCTAGATACAAGGCTTTACAGGGTTTGTTCCCTCTTTCCCAAGCAGCCCGCCCTCAGCCAGGAGGCTGATCTTTCCCCTGGCTGACTCCCTTTATGCTGGCTTGTCAGGCCCACAGGTGGAGCCAATCCCCAGGCCAGGCATCAGGCCTGTTCCACCAGCCCCAATCTATTCCCCTTGATTGGAGCTGGCTGAGCAGGGCTAGTTAGGTGCTTTGCAGCAGCACCCCGCTACATACTTCCGCCCCCTTAAGCTGATGCCAGGCCTGGTCTTCCTCGGCCCCGTTTCCCTCCGCCAAGGGTTTTACTCTGGGCGGCGGCACCCTGCCCAGTGGGGTGATCCCTGGGCTCTGACTCATGGGGTTTTGGCATGCCCCATCCACAAAAGGCACATTGGGTAGGGGGTGGGGCACCCCACATATCTACGCTCACCCAGAGGTCTTCACACCAGTCGCACGGTTGGGCCAGTCACCCCAGATGCTCCCCTTCGTTCCCCACTGTGGGGGATGGGTCCGAGCCCCCTTCCCTGAGTCTGGCTCCGATCTCAGGACTGGGTCCTCCGCTCTTTGGGGTTTGGTTCTCCCCCATTTGGGCTTCCACCCTCTGATCTTTCTGTACCCTCTTCTTCCTCTCAATCTGCGGGATCCCCTCCCCAATGGGTCCTGCCCGGGAAGCTCCATCCCCTCCTTGGTCACTCCTGCAGGATCCCTCTCTTGGCTTTGTTGTCTAGGAGTCTCAATTTCTTCCCCTGGAGGTTGTGGGGACTCCGCCCTCCCAGGGTCCACCTTGGTACGGGCCCCGTCCTGTCTCCAGGGTGCGCTCTCTCTCTCTCCTGTTTTGGGGTTCTCCTCGGGCCCCCTCTCCTCTTTGGGGAAGGGTTCCAGTCCACCCCCAGGACCACAGGGTAGGCCAACTCCTCTATTACACCCACCCGCTTCCAGGCAAACTTCCCCTGCACCTCCAGGGGTACCTGGGCCATGGGACAATACTCCCTATCCCCGTGGATGCATTCCACTAGCATCCTATCCCCAGGGATAAGCCAATGCGGCTTCACTAAGCACCTCTGTACAAGGGAGTGAGCGGAGGCTGTGTCCACTAGATCCCTCAGGGGCCGTTTTCTAACCCACACCGGCATAGTGGCCAACCCGCGCCTCTTTTTCTGCCCCCCAATCTTTGTCCAACCACAAAATTCAGCCGCCCCACATTCCATCATTGGGCAGTCCCGGCTTCTATGTCCCGGCTGCCCACACCGCCAGCGTATGAGCTGCCCTGGGCGGCTAGGGGTCTCCTTGGGCTCCTCCCATCGTTTGTCTACCAGCTTCACCCCGGGGTGCTCATGGGGTTTCCTGCCCCCCTCTATGTCCCACAGGGCCCGCTGCTCCCTCGGCAGGAAGTCGGCCTCTGCATATTCTTCCATTCTTTGCACGGCAGCTTCTAGGGTGGCCGGCTGATGTCGCCGCACCCAAACCCGCACACTATCAGGTAGACACTGTACAAACTGTTCAAGGACTACTTGATCCATTATCTGCGCCACGGTGTGGGCATCGGGCCTCAATCACCGTGTTGCCCAGTCCATTAACTTTTGGGCAAAGACCTGGGGCTGCACGTCCCCCGCCCACCGGGCTGCCCGAAACTTTTGCTGATATTTCTCGGCCGAAAGTCCAAGGCGGTCCAGGATCGCTGCCTTCACTGCATCGTAGTCCCTAGCTCGTACCTCTGTCAGGGCCACATACACTGCCTGCGCCTCCCCAGTCAGATAGGGGGCCAGCCTCAGGGCCCAGGTTGCCCGGTCCCATCCTGCACCCAGGGCCACCTGCTCGAAGGTGCCCAAAAAGGCGTCGGGGTCATCTGCCGGGGCCATCTTACAAAGGCTGAGGCCTGGGTGCCCTCTCCCCCTGCAGAACTCACCAGCTTCTGCAGGAGCTGCTGCTGCACCCTTGACTGCTCCGTAGTAAAGTCCTGTAATGCCCGCTGCTGCTCCGCCTGCCACGCAAGTAGAGCTTGCCTCTCCGCCTGGTGGGACTGCTGGAACTCATGTAGGGCTTTCTGCATCGCTCCATATTGTTCCGTGAGCCACTGCAGGGTGCCTTCCATGGCCGGGTTTCCAAACTGTATCGCTGGCCTCAGATCCCAGACAAGCCCCCACGTGTAACAAGGTCCTCTGCCCCCCTCTTCCGGCAGGCCACTGCAGGGTGGCCCAATAAAGCGCAGGGAGGCTTCCTGTTATGCTGCACCCATGGCTTTATTTACACACCTTCTCCCACCACCAACATTGAGCTATAGCTACAAGGCTTTACAGGGTTTGTTCCCTCTTCCCCAAGCAGCCAGCCCTCAGCCAGGAGACTGATTTTTTCCCTGGCTGACTCCCTTTATGCTGGCTTGTCAGGCCCACAGGTGGAGCCAATCCCCAGGCCAGGCATCAGGCCTGTTCCACCAGCCCCAATCTATTCCCCTTGATTGGAGCTGGTTGAGCAGGGCTAATTAGGTGCTTTGCAGCAGCACCCTGCTACAGGAAGATACTGCCATTTCACAAGATGACAACGGTCTGGCCTGGTCATGTGACTACCTCCATGAGTCATAGGAGAACTCCAGCCAATCCTCTGTGTGTCTTCTCCTTTTTCTTTATAACTTTAATCACAGAATAGATTTTATGGGAATTTCCATCATCTCTCTCTCTCTCTCTCTCTTTCTCTCCAATTTCTGTTTTTTCTGGCTGATGTCATTTGATATGGCTTCTTTGCCCTGTGCAGATAGGTTCTTGGTAGAAAGTCAGGGGTGGGAGGAAGGAAATTTATTTTGTTTTTTGAGGGTTTTGTGCTACTTTTCTTCTCTGCTACTAATAATTAGCATATATGGTATATACATAGAGCGTATGATTCATACAATTTTCACTGTGTTGTTTGAATTTGAGTTTCCAACCCAGAATTTACAGTTTTTAAAAGTTCCATCACTAGAGGAAAAGTAAGCAACAGACAGACAAAACCCAGGAATGAACAAATACTTTAATATATAGTCCCCTTTTGATGCATGTGCATTACTTCTAATGGGAATATTGTGCCTGAATGAAAGAAATATATTGCTTGTACAATATAGTACTTATAACAGCTGCATGAAATTTGCTGTTGACACTAATAATATAGTATTCTTCAAATTATGCACAGCAGGGTCATTATAAAATTGGGTTTAGTGTGCCAGAGGAGAGACTTGTCAAATGCGTTACCTTTCCCCCAAAACATAAAACAGGTATTATCATTTGTCAGGTAATTACTAAAGAGAGTTTATTGTCTTCTGAACATTAGAAATGGGGAAAAATTGTACTGGTTGGCATATATATCACAAAGTATTAATTATAGATCTGCTGCTGTAACATTTCACGTTTTACTGCATCTAAAGGTAAATTATAACACAAAGTTGATTCTATTAAGTATAATATTTTTTAACATACATGCTCCTCTGAGGCACCCATCTCTCATTATCACCTCACAGGACTTGGACGTTAAAAAGGTTTCTCTCTTTCACTTATATAAATAACATCTGACCCAGACTGCAATAGTGGTAAAATGTTGCCCAGAGGTATATACAATTCCTGAAACTCTGGCATATTACAGAAAGGGAAACACGAATGAAACTATGTATCACCAAACTACTTAATTTTACAGAAGGACAATTTTTTAAAAACTGTTGTCCTGGGAGACTGTCAGAGTGTATATATTTCTAAATTATCCTTTAAAATGCAAATAGATACTTATGTTATGAACAACTGCTCAGGAACAATACAGTCCGACATGCCAGAAACTGTCTTCTGAATCTCTTTGCTGGTTTGCTCATATACTAGTGCAGACAGTTGTGGCTCTCTCCCTGCATAGCTTGTTTCAGGCTGACAGTTGGAATCTTCGTGTGAACCTCATTGTACTCCTTTATCTTCTGGCTTGTCAGTGTAAAAATAGTTGCAGGACACTTCTTTTCTAGTTAGGGTCTTCTGCACCAAATTGCCTCACCATTTGTCAAGACCAGATGTGCACACTGGCCCTCCTTGTATCTTTCTTGCACCTTGGTCACACCAGTAGGTATAGTGCGTAGTGGTCACACCAGTAGGTATACACTTCATTGCACTGTGGACCCCCTTCTGACAACAAAAATTACTACACGACTCTAAGAGGGGGAACTGAAGCCTGAGCCCACCCAAGCCCAGCTGCCCTAAGTAGGGGGGCAATTCCAAAGCTTGGTGGGGCCAAAACTGAAGCCTAAGGGTTTCTGCCCCAGGCGGGGAGCCTGTCACCTGAGCCACCCCCGCCACCCAGGGCCACCCTCTCCTTTAGCCACATCTTACTTTCATTGTGACACTCCCCCAGCATGGTTGTTGCACTAGTCTTGCACACAGCAATCTTGCAATAATGACAACACACACTCAGGCCTTATCTTCACTCCTGTGTTAACTTGAATTCTCTACACTCAAGTTTATTCCTCTCACGTTAACCTAGCTCAAGAGAGAGCTCTTCCACTGCAAAACTACACTTCAGCTGCACAGCGTAGCTGAGTTTCCACTGCATTACTAGCTCAAGAGTCAGCAGCACTGGAGCTTCAACCCACAACTCCTTCATGGGACAGCCATCTTGAGTTTAAAGTATCACTTAATTTGATCTAGAGATTTGTGTGTGTGAATGGGATTCAGGGCAACACTCAAGTTATACTTCAAGCTAACAATGCAGTGAAAATGCAGCATACCAGAGCTACATTTCTTGTGTCTATTGCACTTCTTTCACTTGAACCAATTATATGTTTCATCTTTTCCTGCACATCTTATTGGGCAATAAGGACAAAAAGTCACCAGCAACTTTCAGGTTTACACCCATATGGAGGTCAGTTGTATAAAGACTGCTCCCTAAGCAGGAAATGTTGAGATTGCCCACTGACTACTCTTGGTGACAGGAGCCATCTGACCCTTCTCATCAGCAAGAGAAATTGGGTAGAATGTGCCATCATATTGGCAGACGTCAGAGTGTCTATGATGGCCGGAACTTATTTAAAGAGAATCCTTTTCCAGAGAGTTTCACTGAAGTTCAAATGTACATTTCCAAGAATTGCACGATTTCCTGTTTTGGATAAGAGTTTTTATTATATAACGTATGTGATCCAGGATGACTTCAGACTTGGAAGGACTGAGCACCTACATATGTTGTATTTTGCTTCCCAAATTACATAAGAACATAAGAATGGCCATACTGGGTCAGACCAAAGTTCCATCCAGCCCAGTATCCTGTCCACTGACAGTGGTCAATGCCAGGTGCCCCGGAGTATGTGGACCTAACAGGCAATGATCAAGTGATCTCTCTCCTGCCATCCATCACCCCCCTCGGACAAACAGAGGCTAAGGACACCATTCCTTACCCATCCTGGTTAATAGCCATTAATGGACTTCATCTCCATGAATTTATCCAGTTCTCTTTTAAACCCTGTTATAGTCCTAGCCTTCACAGCCTCCTCAGGCAAGGAGTTCCACAGGTTGACTGTGCACTGTACGAAGAAGAACTTCCTTTTATTTGTTTTAAACCTGCTGCCCACTAATTTCATTGGGTGGCCCCTAGTTCTTCTATTATGGGAACAAGTAAATAACTTTTCCTTATTCACTTCCTCAACACCACTCATAATTTTATATACCTCTATCATATCTCCCCTTAGTCTTCTCTTTTCCAAGCTAAAAAGTCCTAGCCTCTTTAATCTCTCCTCATATGGGACCTGTTCCAGATCCCTAATCATTTTAGTTGCCCTTCTCTGAACCTTTTCTAATGCCAGTATATCCTTTTTGAGATGAGACCACATTTGTACACAGTATTCAAGATGTGGGCACACCATGGATTTATATAAGGGCAATAAGATATTCTCTGTCTTATTCTCTATCCCTTTTTTGATTCCTAACATCCTGTTTGCTTTTTTGACTGCCGCTGCACTCTGCATGGACGTCTTCAGAGAACTATCCACAATGACTCCAAGATCTTTTTCCTGATTAGTTGTAGCTAAACTAGCCCCCATCATATTGTATGTATAGTTGGAGTTATTTTTTCCAATGTGCATTACTTTACATTTATCCACATTACATTTCATTTGCCATTTTGTTGCCCAATCATTTAGTTTTGTGAGATCTTTTTGAAGTTCTTCACAGTCTGCTTTGGTCTTGACTATCTTGAGCAGTTTAGTATCATCTGCAAACTTTGCCACCTCATCACGGTTTACCCCTTCTTCCAAACAATTTCTGAATAAGTTGAATAGGATTGGTCCTAGGACTGACCCTTGGGGAACACCACTAGTTACCCCTCTCCATTCTGAAAATTTACCATTTATTCCTAACCTTTGTTCCCTGTATTTTAACCAGTTCTCAATCCATGAAAGGATCTTCCCTCTTATCCCAGGGTAACTTAATTTACGTAAGAGCCTTTGGTGAGGGACCTTGTCAAAGGCTTTCTGGAAATCTAAGCTGCCTAGTATGTGCAAATACTTACCAATCATCATCAAAACTGTTTTACTATTTTACCTACCAAGTATCTTTATAACTGTTAATACATATTTTCATTCTCCATCTCCTATGCTTTCCTAATTTTTCTCATTTGCTTTACATTTAATTTTGGAAATACCTAAAGGCCAGATTCATTGGATGTGTAAACTATACCCCCTACAACAGCTAATTCTCCTTTTCACCAGAGGGCATCACCTCACTGGTGGTGAGCTTGTGGTGACTGAGGTTATCTGCTTGGGAAATTAAAGCAGTTTTTAATGGATACCACATTGTACACCACATTGGTGAGAGCAGCTGAGTTATTATTTCGGTTGCACCATTCCCATCCAGGTCTGCTGCCATCTTGGAAGGACACCCTCAACAAGAAGAAGGTTACAGCTTATTTCTACTTCTGCAACCTCTTTCCCAGACAGACTTTTCACTGCCAAGAAGTCAGGATGAATCCGATCTTATTTTTTAAATAATCTTGTACCTTTAAAATCTTTCTAAAGGAAGCACTGGTTACATAAATGCTGTAGATCTAAAATTTGAAGTATGAAACGATGAAAGACTTTAAAAAAAACACAGCTTAGAAAACTGTGTCTTTAAAAACTTCAGTAGTGCTTGACAACTCTTGTGGTCACATGTATTTGTCTTGACAACTCTTGTGGTCACATTTATTTTATCCCCACAGATGCATTATTCTGTGGCAAAAGAAATTATATTTGCCTTGTCTACTACCCTCTGGTTTCCACATTCATGTGAATAACATCAAAACTAGCGTAATAAAAAATAGTCTGGAATAAAATGTCTGTTCTGCCCTGAAGGGCTGCCTGAAAGATCACCTGATGGACAGAGAGGACTCACTGAGTATAAAAACCTCGGACAGCTCTGACCTTACTGCAGTCTTAAAAATTGGAGGTACCTTCCCTTGCTTCATGCTCATGCCAAAGTATATTCATGGGAATAGATATATCTGCATTTGGGCTTTTTCTGTGATTCTCCACACAACATACTGTGCCCCCAGAGAGAGGCAGAAGACAAATGGATATTCACAAAAACTAGCACTAAATGACTATCGCAATCTGATTCAAGCCCATGTAGACAGAATGTGCTATGCCCGGTTTAAACCTCCCCCCCCCCCCACGTTGTCATAGCCTTCAGATCCTCTTTTTAAAGCAAAAGACATATAACCACATCATGTCTAATACTATAGCTGTTAATTCCTCATGTTTTAAAAACAAATCCACTAAGTTCTACAGTTAGAACAATGTGAATCCAAAGAGTCAGACTTGTAGCAAGAAAGAAAAAAGAATGGGTGGTAAAGGTGGAAAACACCCATTGCATGGGTCCCCCTGAAGTACTGTAACCTATAGTTCACATTTATAAACTAAACTGTTTATTTCAAAGCTCATACACTGTTTAAAAAATATCTGAAATACTAAACAGCAAAACACATTGGAGACAAATCTTTTCAAGGCCCAAGAAGCTTGTTTTCAGCCCAGATGCAGTGGGTTTTTCATACTGAACATCTAGCACTACTCACTCTCTTTGAACATGGCAGCCTTTGCTATTACCCTTACATTTACCTCAACTCACTCCCACATCCAAAAGATGGAATGTTCCCCACAGAGGAGCAGGCACACAGAAGTGTGTGCTATGCAGAGCAACATTACCTCAGACACCTTGTCATGTACATGAAGCTTCAACAAACAATAGTGGAGCCTATCCACAATCCCCAGGCATGGGCCTAGTTTTCAAGGGCCCTGTTGGGACAACACTAGGATTGCCAACTTTCTAATTGCACAAAACAGAACACCCTTGCCCCGCCCCTTCCCCAAGGCCCCGCCCCATACCTGCTCATTCTCTGAGGCCCCGCCCCCACTCACTCCAGCTCCCCTCCCTTCATCACTCGCTCACCCCCACCCTCAATCACTTTCACCGGGCTGGGGCAGGTGGTCGGGGTGAGGGGGCTCCAGCTGGGGGTGTGGGCTCCAGGGTGGGACAAGAAATGAGGGGTTCAGGGTGTGGGAGGGAGCTCTAGGCTGGGGCAAGGGGTTGGGGTACCGGAGGGGGTGAGGGCTCTGGCTGGGGGTGTGGACTTTGGGGTGGAGCTGGGAATGAGGGATTCTGGGTGCAGGAGGGGCTCTGGGCTGGGGCCAAAGGGTTTGGAATGTGGGAGCGGGCTCAGGGCTGGGGCAGGGGGTTGGCGCGCAGGAGGGGGTGTGGGTTCTGGGAGGGAATTTGGGTGCGGAAGGGGGCTCAGGGCTGGGGTAGAGGTTTGGGGTGACGGCTCAGGGCTGGGGTAGGGAGTTGGGGTGTGGGAGGAGGTTTGGGTTCTGGCCAGGCAGCCCTTACCTCAGGTGGCTCCCGGTTGGTGGCATACTCCCTGCCTGCCCTGGCTCTGTGCCGCTCCTGGAAGTGGCCGCCCTGTCTGGCCCATAGACGGAGACATGGCCAGGCGACTTTGCGTGCTGCCCGCAGACGCCACCCCCGCAGTTCCCATTGGCTGTGGTTCCCAGACAATGGGAGCTGCGGAGCCACCGTTGGGGCGAGGCAGCACACAGAACTTCTCTGATCGTCCCTGCACCTATGGGCCTGAGGGACATGCCGGCCACTTCCTGGGAGCTGTGTAGAGCCAGGGCAGGCAGGGAGCCTGCCTTAGCCCCACCGCGCTGCCGACCAGACTTTAAACGGCCTGGTCAGTGGTGCTGACCAGAGCCGCCAGGGTTACTTTTCAATTGGGTGTTCTAGTCGAAAACCGGACCCCTGGCAACACAGTTCTCTAACATGTCAGGGGTAGATAAAGAGGATTTGTATTCCAATCTGACTGGACAGCATTTCTTTTTCTGAGTTTCTCTCTATACTCTGTCATAAGACACTTACAGATTTCTAGTGTGTGCTAGGGAAGGCCCCAAGGTTTCGTATATACTGATACCAGTGGCATAGGGAAATGTAAAAGAGGTCCTGGGTCCTAAATTTAGATTAATAGGAAAAAAGACTTCAGTCCAGGGCTTTACTGTAGCTTTCTCTGAAATGCTTCCAGTTCAAGGGATGGGGTCCAACTCAACTAAAGTATAACCATGTCACACAAAATGAATAGAGTTTTGGGGAAGTACTTAAACTAGAAGCTGAGATAAGTAGGGTGATTAGGAGCACTCAATTCAAACAAATACCTCTGCTAGGGATATCAGTGATACCAAGGAACACATTTAAACATAAAAACAATAAATATCTCTATACCAGTATTAGAGAGAGACAAGGTGGGTAAGGTAATATCTTTTATTGGACCAACTTGTGTTGGTGAAAGAGACAAACTTTCAAGCTACACATGCTGGTCCATTAAAAGATATTACCTCACCCACCTTGTCTCTCTAATATCCTGGGACCAACATGGCTACAACACCATCTCTGCAAACAACATATATACCTATATGAGAATCTTAATAGCAAAAATAAGTGAACCAGAATGCCTGGCAGTGGAACCTACTGGGCATTTCTGAAACACAGGAGAATGGCAATCTATGAGATACTGTCAGACTTTGCTGTAAATGATACAGGAAGGCCAGATTACACCACCACATTGGGACTGCAGCAATATACCTAAAAGATTATATAAAATTAAAAGAGATAAAATTTCGAAGTGGAAAATAGCACATATGGCTACAAAGTCAAAATCTACAATTATACCAGTAGTGTTATATATTACTAGTCTCTGTATCGCAAAAATGATAGAGTGTACAATATTGAGGGAGCTCAAAGAGGCAACTAGATCTAATAAAGCAGTAATAGTGGATGACTTCAACTGCCCACATAGAGACTGGTCAAGTATCTCATCAGGGTGTGATTTAGAGAAATAATTTCTCAGCACTTTAAACTTTTGCTTCTTTGAAATGCCAGTTCTATAGCACACAGAATAAGAGGCTACTCACAGCTTAGTCCAAAGTTACATTCAGGAATTCATTTAAGAACTATAGTTGATCCACTAAATACAAGTGTCTGCAGTATAATTTATTTCAACATCATCATCTGACTAATCATACCAAAAACTGACTAATCATACCAGGGCTGAAATTTTAAAAATTCCCATTGACAGTTGTCACGGAGTGTGGGGGAGTCCGGCCCTGCACCCCTCTTCCCCGGATTCACTGGGAGTCTCAGCCAGCCAGTAGAACAGAAGGTTTATTAGAGATGCCAGGAACACAGTCCAAACAGAGCTTGTCAGTACATCCAGGACCCCTCAGTCGGGTCCTTCTGGGGGGCAGGGAGCTTAGACCCCAGCCTGGGGGCTCCCTGCATTTCACCCCACAGCTCCAAACGGGGCAGGGAGGCCAGACCCTGTCTGCCTCTCTCCCCTCTTCTCCGGCCAGCTCCAAACTGAGACTCTCCAGCCCCTCCTCCCCCTTTGTCTCCTTCCCGGGCCAGGAGGTCACCTGATCCCTTTGTTCCAACACCTTCAGCTCTCACCTTTGCAGGGGAGGGGCCGGGCCATCTGTTGCCAGGAGACAGGGCCATTCTCTGTGTCCAGGCCTCTGCCCACCCCTGCCTTCTAGGGCTTTGTAACAATCATGCACCGTCGTCCCACCACCTAGATACTCAAGCACTGCATAGGGGAAACTGAGGCACCCACACAGTACTCAGGGAAACCTTAACAACAGTCCTAGTTCGTCACAACAGTCAATATAGCTATGCTGATTTACACGAGGTAAGGATCTGGGGTAAAATTTCCAAAAGCATCTAAGGGTATGTCTACTGAGGGATAAAAGACACCTGGCATGGCCACGGCTGGCCAAGTCAATTGATTCACGCTCATGGGCTCAGACTGCAGGGCTAAAAATTGCTGTGTAGATATTTTGTCTGGAGCCTGAGCTATGGGATGCTTGGATGCATAAACAGGGGACCCTCAAGTAGGGGTTGAGGTTATTTTACTTCTTTATTTGGCATGGGTGCAAGCACTGCTGCATGGGTGGCAGGTAATGGAAGCTGGGGCAGGTTAACCTCCCCTCCCCACAAACCTCCACTAATGATCCCTGCCACAGGCCCGGGGCTAGGCCGTGGCAGGGCTCAGAGCTCCTCTGAGCAGCCCGAGCTCAGGACTTAGTCCCAGCCAGCCAGCCGGAGCCAAGTGGGCCAGCTAGGGTTCGGGACTGCGCTGGACTGCTCCAGCGGGTCAGCTGTGGTTCACGACTGCTTCAGGCGCGGGCGGACCAGCCGGGGTTTAGGGCTGCTCAGGGCATTGCCTGGGGTTCAGGGCTGCACCGGTGGGCTGGCCAGCAAGAGCAAGGAGACAGAAGGGGCAGAGTGGGGGGCCGGGCCTTGAGTAGAAGGGGGGGCAGTGGGCTAGGCTCCCCAAACAGGGGGTGCACATGCCACCAAAGCACTGCTGGAATATTGTGTCCAGTTCTAGTGTGCACAATTCAAGAAGGATGTTGATAAATTGGAGAGGGTTCACAGAAGAGCCATAAGAATGATTAAAGGATTAGAAAACCCAGGGCCGGTGCTTCCACTAGGCAACCCTAGGCAATCGCCTAGGGTGGCAGGATTTGGGGGGCGGTATTTTGCCACCCTCAGAGGCATTTCGCCACCCTCAGTGGCATTTCGGTGATGACTCATTTCCCGGCGGCGGTTCAGTGGCAAAAAAAGCGGCCGCCAAAACACCGCCGAGAACACAGCTTCAGAGGAGCTCCTGCCGAAGCACCGCCAATTGCGGCGGAGGAGCACTGCCACCTAGGGCGGCAAAGACCCTGGCGCCGCTACTGAGAAAACCTCCCTTGTAATGATAGACTCAAAGAGCTCAATCTATTTAGTTTAACAAAGATTGTTAAGGGGTGGCTTGATTACAGTCTAAAAGTATCTACATAGGGAATAAGTATTGAATAATAGGCTCTTCAATCCACCAGAGAAAGGTATAACGTGTTCCTGAGAGGTTGGAGGGTTCCAGAGCTTAGGCTTCAGGTTGAGTCCAAATGTCTACAAAGTGATTTTTCAGACCCAGACCCCGAGACCTGTGAGCCTGAGTCAGCTGACCTGGGCCAGCCATGGGTGTTTTATCCCTATGTAGACATACCCTTGGTGATTTCAGAACCTAAGTTCTCTGGAAATTCACTTTTGAAAATAGGGCTTAGGTGTTTTCGAAAATTTTACCTCAGTTATCTTTTGTTTAGTTTTAGGTACGAAGAGCATCTTGCAGGTTTTCTGCTAGATTAAAAAAATTAAAAAGTGTAATTGTTTCAAGTACCTGATCTAGGGGATGGAAACTTGAAATTTGGCAAGGACATAGTCTCCTGAAAATATTGAGATCTTCCAGTTCACCTGTCTTTTGAATTCACAGAGGCAGGGAACAAGGTGTATTGACCTAAGATTGAAAAGTGGTGAATTTTAAATCATTTTGATTTGTTTTGCATTTGTATTTTCTTGTTATTTTCATAAAGAAACATTGATTCTCGTTGGTTGGTAACCATTAAAACATGTTGTTTTGTAACTAAATATAGTCTTTACACTAAATTTGGTATTTTTTTTGCTAACCAGGAGGATACACTATATCAATAAGCTTTTTAATTGCTTTAATAAATGTGTGTTACACATTTATTAAGATTCTTAATTTTTTTATTGTTAGAAAATTGAAAATTATACTTTTCTTATTTAATAGATTAATTTTTTTATTCATGATTTGTGTCAAGCTGTATCTGGCTGGATATTAGAACGCAATTAAAATGCACAAAAACATCATTTTCAAACTGTTTTTATTAATTAAATAAAAGTATCTTAAATGTGGATACATAAAAAAAAAGTAAGTTTATCAAAACATTACTTGCACTTAAAACTGTTTTATTAAACAAATGAAATATTATTTGTACTTAGCGAATTGAACTGATTTTTTCTGGTCATCGTGTCCTTCAAGATTTTAGGACTAGTAGATCTTATTCTTTCACACCTAGTTTTTATACATTAAAGCACACTAGGGAACCTTCAGTGAGCATCAGCAGGGTCTAGATGGACAAATTAATGGACAACACATTAGTGTGCTTTAGAAATCACATCCCTGTAGAGCGAATTACCCCACGATGTAGACAAATCTTTAGTTATTTAATTGAGCTAGTTGAATAAATGAAGAAAATATTCTCTCTGTATCTGCATAAGAGGCTACTGTTGCCAAAAACTGGTTGAGCACTTCAACAAACTCTGATTCCAGGTGCTTAGCCAGTGAATTCTACCAGTTCAGTCCTGTGACTTTCTTTAAAACTTGACAGTAAGTAAGTACTAATTTAATATTTTTTGTTTTTTAAAATAATTATAATAAGTTTAGGTTTTAATATAGATTCTTAATTGCTGATTTAAATAGATCTATTTTTAAAAAAGAAAACTATATATAATTCAAATTTTAAAAATCTGATTTTCAGTGTTTTAATCATCAGTTTTTATCCACCCTCACAAGGACTTACTGCAACCACTGACTAAGATGTGAAAGTTATTACTGGCACCAGTAATATTTACATAAAATATTAGAGGTAAGTGTAGAAACCAGCAGCAAGGGAGAAGGAGAAGGTAGAGCTGACAGAATCTACATTGGTCTTTTCTGTCAGCATTCCAGGTGGAATCAGTTAATGTATTGATGTAAAGTCTTAAGCTCAGTAGAGAATGGACTCATTGTGCTGTATTCTCTTTGGAGACTACAAAAAGAAAAGAATGCATACTGGGTTTTCAAACCCATTTCTTATCGTAGATGCTCTGCACGCATTTTAGCAAAATTCAACTACTAACCCTCATTTGGATCCTTCAATCAGCCTTAGCATATTGCATCATTTTAGGTAGCTTTCATAGGTTATTTAAATTCAACCCAATAAGTTACATACTGCTACAGCTTGCAACAGCTCTGTCACATCATAATGGGTCAGCTGTTAGTTTCAGAATGTAGGTAATGACTAGCAATCAGTAATTTGATCAGTGCTCTGTGCATGAAGTGCATTTTATAAATGTCTTTCTACTAGTGTCATGTATTTATACTATACCAGCTGTTAACATATCAAATTATCTGATCATTCAAATTGAGTGGTAAATAACTGAACCGGAACATTCTAGATCACTTGATAAGCTGGTCATAAGCCAAACAATATGCTAAAAATTTTAACAGGACTAAATGTAAATGCATGCATCTAAGAACAAAGAACATAGGCCATATTTATGCAATGGGGGACTGTATCTTGGGAAGCAGTGACTCTGAAAAAGAGTTGGGGTCATTGTGGATCGTCAGCTGAACATGAGCTCCCAGTGTAATGCTGTGGCCAAAAGTGCTAATGCAATCCGTGGATGCATAAACAGGGGACTCTCGAGTAGGAGTAGAGAGGTTATTTTGATTCTATATTTCATATAATCATAGGACTGGAAGGGACCTAGAGAGGTCATCTAGTCCAGTCCCCTGCACTCATGGCAGGACTAAGTATTATCTAGACCATTCCTGACAGGTATTTCTCTAACCTGCTCTTAAAAATCTCCAATGAAAGAGATTCCACAACATCTCCAGGCAATTCATTCCAGTGCTTAACCACCCTGATAGGAAGTTTTTCTTTATGTCCAACCTAAACATCCCTTGCTGCAATTTAAGCCCATTGCTTCTTGTCCTATCCTCAGAAGTTAAGAAGAACAATTTTTCTCCCTCTTCCTTGTAACAACCTTTTATGTACTTGAAAACTGTTATGTCCCCTCTCACTCTTCTCTTCTCCAAACTAAACACACCCATTTTTTTTTCAATCTTCCCTCATAGGTCATGTTTTCTAGACCTTTAATCATTTTTGTTGCCAGGGCCGGCTCTAACTTATTTGCCGCCCCAAGCCAAAAAACCAAAACCGAGTGCCGCCCCGCCGAAAGAAAAAAAACCAACCCCGCCAAAACCCTCCCCCCAGAGTGCCCCGCCGAAACAACCCACCCCGAGTGCCCCGCCGAAACAACGCCCCTGAGCGCCGCGCCATCCCACTGAAACATACCCCCCCCCCGAGTGCCCCGCCGAAACAACCCCACCCTTCCCCCGAGCGCCGCGTCGCTGAAGTGTAAAAAAACCAAAACCCTGAGTGCTGCCCCGCCGCCCCAAGATTGGCCGCCCCGAAGGTGCCGCCCCAAACACGTGCTTGGTCGGCTGGTGCTTGGAGCCGGCCCTGTTTGTTGCTCTTCTCTGGACTTTCTCCAATTTGTCCACATATTTCCTGAAATGTGACGCCCAGAACTGGACACACTACTCCAGCTGAGGCCTAATCAGCACAGAGTAGAGCAGAAGAATTACTTCTCTTGCTGACAACACTTCTGCTAATACATCCCAGAATGATGTTTGGTATTTTTTGCAACAGGTTTACACTATTGACTTGTGGTCTACTATGACCCTCAGATCCCTTTCTGCAGTACTCCTTCCTAGGCAGCCATTTCCCATTTTGTTTGTGGAGTACTTTGCATTTATCCTTATTGAATTTCATCCTATTTACTTCAGACCATTTCTCTACTTTATTCAGCTCATTTTGAATTTTTATCCTATCGTCCAAAACACTTGCAACCCCTCCCAGCTTGGTATCATCTGCAAACTTTACAAGTATACTCTCTATGCCATTATCTAAATCATTGATGGAGATATTTAACAGAACCGGACCCAGAACTGATCCCTGAAGGACCCCACTCATTATGCCCTTCCAGCATGACTGTGAACCACTGATAAACCGTTCCCAGAGAGTAGTTTTCAACCAGTTATGCACCCACCTTATAGTAGTTCCATCTAGGTTGCATTTCCCCAGTTTGTTTATGAGAAGGTCATGGGAGACAATATCAAAAGTTTTACTAAAATCAAGATATGCCACGTCAACTACTTCCCCCCATTCACAAGCCCTCTTTTAATTCTTGGATTTTTGTTTTCTTTAGTGAAATTGTTCAACGTTTAAAGGTCAGATTAGCCTGATTTAAATGAAAGTGACATAGTCACCTTATTTTTCAATTGCTTTTTATTACTCTGCCCAATGATTTGAGATACTATTTATAATGTAACAAACAATCATGTTGCTTTATCACATCATTCTATAAATAATTCAACAAACTGGAGAGGGAGCCTAAATAGGATATTTGTAGAAGGGGGAAGAGAGGTAAATGGACACAGACACGGATAACTTAAAAGGAGTGATGTACTAAAAGTGTCACTAGCTTTAGCACTTTGCAAGTTCTGACTGGTTAACCACACACTTCATTTCTGTTATTTTCTTCCACCACAATTAATTGCCTGAGGAAACCTCTCTAGACATCAAAATTTCAACATATTTTTGGTCTGTGAAGAGAATGTCATTTTAGTGGTTGCATTTCATAACAACGAACACAGGTTAGTAAATTCAGAATATGTATGTCATACTGTTCCAAAACAAGGTGGAGCTTGAGGTCTGAAGCCTAGGAGTGGGGGTTGGAGCTCCAGCCCAAACAGCAACTTGAAAGCACTATTTATACAGGTATTTTCAGCACACTAGTGTGAGCCCTACCAGCCCAAATCTGCAGGTCCAAACTGAAGACTCACCCTCTGTCCTGAACCGCAGGCTGGTGGGAGCTAAGAAGATTGCAGAAGCGCACTGAGAGATTTTGCCTCTGGCAGTTGAAGAATGTGAAAAACCTCTCTGCTGCCCTCCAGACCCTGGCCCATTACTTCTCCTGATTACAGGCACTCTCGGGCTTTTGAGCAGATGTTCTTCACTGGAGGAGCCACGAGGTTTTGTGGGGGAGACCACCTAGACTGCATGTGAATGGTTGAGAGTCCTGGAGGAGGTGCTGAGCAATGTAATCGATAAAGCACCCCTATGTAGTATAACACTGCAGCCCTGTATCTTTGACCACAGGCCCACTCGGGATATTGCTCTACGCCGAGTCTCTATGGTTTGAGTCTGGGAGGGGATCTGTGAGGAGAGCAGAGCGGCATTCTAGGCCCTGGTCTCTGTGTTCCAGTCTGGTTGCTAGGCAGTGTGGAGTGAGGCTATACGGACACTGTCTATGAAGTTGACTGCTCTGCTGTCCTACATAGCAAACTCTGGTAGAGAAAATGATTTATGGTGCAGGTCCTTAGGGTGATACAGCTGCCACCATTCTGCATATATAGAAAAGGTACTGCTGCTCCAAGAGGGAAAGGGTTGGGGATTCAAGGTGGGACAGAGGTAGCCTGATAGGGGATATGGAGAAACACTAGAGGGGAGCCAGCAATAAGGACCTATGGGAAAGTTGAGGGGAGAAGTAATAGATTTGAGGGAATAATCAGTGCTGGCCAGAAAATAACAATGCTGTTTCACAAAAAATGCGCGCTGTCAAAATTTGGTTTTGTTCCAAAACTGAAACCGTCAGAAATCTTTTTTTGGGGGGTGGGAGGGAAGAGAGAGAGAGAGAAATCCAGCCCAGAACTGGCTGGTGGCTAGGAAACTTGCCTGTGATGTGGGAGACCCACATAAGTGCCCTATGTGCTGAGCTATTGGCTTTTCTGGGGTGGGTTCACCAGATACACATATTAGGGCATTGGGTTATTTTCATAACATCTCCAGATTACCATACATTCAGCCTTCATAGGTATGCAGACTGAAAGGCCACTGCCTCTTGTAGGCTGGTGTTTGTAGATACTGTATTTTGCTCTCAGACAACCACACGTGAAGTATAAAAGCTAAAGGACCTTCTGCTGGTTAGGCTCTAGAACTGATTCACAACTAAGACTGGTTAGGTGCAATGGACCTAATGTGTTAGAAAGTCAGGAGGGTAAGTCAATGGAGAAGCCAAATAGAAGTTATATTGGATTGGGAAATCCCACAACTGAATGGAGACGTTAGTATCTCTATCTTCTGAAAACTCATTAAAGCTAATACGTAAGACCCTGCTTGTTTGCAGGTGTAATACAGATTTACAATGAAGCTAAGCATGGTATCTCAAATTGCCTTAAGTAAATGTGGGAAAGCAAAAAATATGTTTTTGCAGCTGCTTTAAAAATGACATCTTGAAGCTTTTTATGCCTTTTTTATTGCTAAGAACTCTAAATATTGTAATGCTGTCATTAAGCAAACTTGTAAACAAATGCAGTTTTGCTTCCAAACCTTTTAAAAAAAACCCCACCCCAAACCTACACAAACAAACAAGCACTGGCAAGTGCTAACTTGTCTTGCACCTGTTTTTCAGCAGCTACATAACCTACAAGAAAACAAATTAGGGACTAAGTACTCTTAATTAAAATAATGTCAATGAAAGCAGTTTGGTGAAAGCTGTTTGCATGGGAAATTCCTCAACAAATAAAAGATGAAAAACTTTATGGACAATTAACAGTGAATTGTGATGCACGTCCATGTCATTTTGTATATAAGTTTTTTTAAAAAAAGACAAGCTTGGTTGATGAAAATAGAGATGGATTTCTCTCTCTTCCCATCTATCTTTCACAAATGTCTCAGAAACAAAACATGAGAAAGCTAAAGCAATGTGGTACATTTGCAAAAGATATGTACCACTGAAGAATTACATTTTATTAATTTTTACTGTCCCTTCCTGGACCACCTTCTGCTATATATAGCTGGACAAAATTACATTTGTAGAGACAGCCTATGAAGCAGAAAAGGCCTAACAAAAGATATCAAAAGATATGCTTCAAAAGGCCCAAATTCAATGAAGTTCTTAAGTACATACTTAACTATTTTGCTGAACTGGAACCCAAGAGAATCCATATGCAGGGCAGAAGGACTAGAAGATTGCACCTGGAAAAGTGCAGCATTATGGAAGCACTATGGAATAAAAGCAGATCGGAGAAGTAGTCCAAAATAATTCTTGATATTTCAGTACTGTAAAAAATTTTTAAGAATTTTTGATTTGTAATTTTATGAGCTAAGATCATGCTCATATGCAAAAAGTAAATTGCCTGATTCTCCTCTCATTTGCACCAATGTAACAATTGACTCGAGTGGTGTTACTCTTGATTTATAAGAGGATGAGTGAGTAGAGAACCAGGCCCTAAGGCAGTGATCTTGCAAATACACGTGTAATTTTATGCTGGTGAGTAGTCTCATTGAGTTCAATGGGAATGTTCACCTGTGTACATTTCTGCAGTACTGGGGCCAGAGTTCGCAAAATAAATATTTGGTCTTATAATGATGTGAAGCCAGTAAATGCATATAAGTTAGAAAAGGCTGTACAGTTTAAGTGATCAACTTATCCTGCAGTTATGAAATCCATACAGATGCCTATACAGAGACTCAAAATAATTAGGGGGCGTAAACACAGACATGGGAATACTGAATTGGTGAGGTACATTAAGTTAATCTATTTCTTACTTTATTTTCCATTTGGAATAATAATATAGAGGGCCCATACATAGGCTCTGAACACCCTGACAGTTATTTAACATTACAAAAACAAATACAAATTTCTGTTTTAAAACTTCTAACAACTAGCAGCTCTAAATGCAAATATTAATACCCCAAGATGTGGCCATTTTTCTAGGTATCACTTCTTGATATGGCTGATCTACTACTTTGCTAATTCAGCTTTTTTGCATGCATGGGTTAGGGATTTCTGGGTTTTAAAAAGTGGTAACAATTAATCTATACTTACACTGATAAAAACAGTTAGTAGAAATATTAATGAAAGAAATACAGCCAACAAACTTGAAGGGAAATTGTAGGACTAAAAATTTGTCAGATTTTTAAATTGAATACCTAAAAAAAAATTAAATTTCCTACAGCATTCAAATGAATTATTAATGTACAGTTTGTGTATTGGGGATGCAAAAAACCCTTGGGAACATATTTCTAGACTCAATTCACTTTGAGGCAAAACTTCTTAAGAATCTTGCCAATCTTCTGGTTTAGAATTAGACTGTTCTACTTCTGTGAGCCAAATTCTGTTCCCTTTACTCACATGGTTAGGGGTAAGAATACAGACAAATAGTATCAACTAATGGCCTGATTATTCCAACCTTACTCAAATTGATTTCAATGGAAGTACTCATGGAACAAGATACTGCTTAGTGTAAGCAAGCATGGCAGAATCTGGCCCATGGATATTAAACACATTTCCACTACCCATTTAGAATGCCTCTGGGCAACTTAAATGAATAAAAATAAATAATAATAATAGATTTATACAGCACTATAGACACAAATAAGAGAGAGTTGACCAGATCCTCAGCTAGTGTAAATCTACAGAGCTCCACTGAAGTAATTTACCCCAGTTGAGGATTTAGCTTGGTATTTTTAAGGCACCTGCCGCCTTCATATCTAAGCTATCCAGCAGAGCACTTAGGCACATGTATAATATTAAGCACGTGTGTAGTCCTATTGATGTCATTGAGGTTACTCAGGACATGCTTAAGTGCTTTCCTGGATCGGGGTGGTCTAACTCCCCACTCCTGCACTCACCACACAAGTGGACGCCTGTAGTCGAGGGGCTCAATGTGGCACACCTTTCAGGATCAGAGCCTAAGTGAAGTACAAAAATAGAGTTCATAACAAAAATGCATTATGTCTCATTCTTTCATGAATAGTAGCATAGGGATTTAAGGAAGATGTAATAAGCTAAGTGTGACCTACTGAGAGATAGCATTAGAAAAAAAAAAAGGGATGGAGTTGAGGAAGGAGATTAACACAACATAAAATCTTGAAGTAATCTGAATGCTGGTTTCCATTTTTTAAAAAAGATATTTGTTTTGTAAATTAGTGCCTGGGTTTCACTGTTGGAAAATCTACTTGAAAGAAGTGGGTCTATAGTAAGCGTTTTATATTTGTTTTGACGAAGAGAGAAATTATCTACAGATTGGTATTTGTCACACAGACAGGCCAATCTCATTTGCTCAATAATGACTTTAAATTTATGACTAAATGAGAGCAACTCACTGGCATAATATTGTGACAAGAATCATTCCATCTGGGTTACAACAGCTTTGTGCAGCAGGGCTGAGATAATGATGAAGAGAGAAAATTACTAATCTAATTCTTTATTCTCAGTCAGATAATGAAAAACTTTGCTTGTTTCTGCTAATGTGGAAATAGTGTTTTATGAACAGACTGGTACTTTGGCTTTGATATACTGTGCAGATATCTTAATTAACTCAGGTTTATTGTAATATTAAAGTATTTCTTTGTGTTTTGGAGAAGGCAAGGAAGTTCACATTTTGTTCTTTTTAAACAACATATTAAACCTGCATGGAGGCAGTGACAGGGGAAGCTATTATGGGTCAGATTTTCAGACACTGGCCTTCATTCAGTTGCAAATAATTGAGGGCATAAAATTACACTTATAATTATCTGTGACCCTAAAGATGAGACCCAGCTAAGGCCAGGCTGCAAAAATTGACCCAGTTACATATTCCATAATTCACAGCTATGAGATCATAGAATATCAGGGTTGGAAGGGACCTTAGGAGGTCATCTAGTCCAACCCCCTGCTCAAAGCAGGGCCAATCCCCAATTTTTGCCCCAGATCCCTAAATGGCCCCCTCAAGGATTGAACTCACAACCCTGAGTTTAGCAGGCCAATGCTCAAACCACTGAGCTATCCCTCTCGTAGGAAACAAAGCAAATTAGTCCTAACAGTGTGTTATTTAATTTGCCCTTTTAACTAGTGTATTTTTTCCTAAAAATGACTTTTTAGAAAATCTTGTATCTCTACAAGTTGGCTGTTTACTCATGAACTATATTGGGTCAGAGTTCTTTCTATTTCTACATAAGTAAAATCGGAGGCAAAAGGAGAAGGGGAGGGAGCGGAGAGAGAAAGAATGTGAACATTAGTCAGGTGACATAGCCACTTTTAAATATAAATAGAAGTATTTATAGCTTAGCCTTAAACGCTATTTACAAAATTTGAAAGAGACCTGTACAGAGTGCAGCATACATATGTGTATGTATTTATACACACACAAAATTCTGATAGATGACATAATTAATCAGATTCATTACTTCATAACAGTCTTTTCACCAAGAAACACTATTTCATATATGAACAGCAAAGTGATGCTTTCACATTTGGGTGGAATGAAGTCATTGATGTAGTCTATGGCAGATCATCAGTATTTAGACAGCCAAATCAGTGCTTAGGTTATTCTTCATATTGCTAAAATCACACAATCCATTCTCATTTCACATCACACAACTATAGCTAAAGAAATATTTTGCTCATTAATCCATGGAATACATACAACTAGAGATGAATATTGTTGAAATGGATGAAGAAAAATGGGTTATTTAAGACTGTGGTATTGAGGAAAATCAGCAAAAATCAGCAGTTGTAAGTTAATGATGTTATTGTAGTTTTTTTTTTTTTTTAAAAGGACTGTGGCTTTACCAGCTTTCTTAAACTACAGTAGGAATTGTGACTGGTAGCAAAACAAGAAGCTTCAGGTTCTAATTTAGGACTAAACCACAAAGTTTGGTAAACGACCGCACCTTAAGCATGGGATGGGGCACAGTCTGGCTTGCCAGGGGAAGGGGTATACCTCTTTAAGGGCAGAGAGACACAGACAGTTGCTGCAGAGGCAGAGTGGGTCAGCATGGGGATGTTGACTCATCCCTGCAGATGGCTAGAAGAGAGGGGAGATTATATAGATGCAAGCCAGGTAGATAGTGAAATAATCATGGAGTTACCTGCACTGTACACTTTTACATGCCGCTACTCCCAGACACTTAATAATAAAGTTGCGGCCTAATTAAACCACATCCACTGGCTCCTGTTGTTTTTCTGGTATAACTGGACAACATGCAGATGTCATCATGTTGCAAAGATAGCCCAGAGAAGCTCAGAATGCTCTTCAGGTGACAGAATATAATACTCATTGTATGGTGAAATGGTTGGCTTCTCTTTTTCCCTGTGCCCCATGGATGGCTTCCAAGTGCACAGCACTTTAGAGGATTTGCATGAAGTTACTGCTATGGAACTGTCTATGTAAGTGAGAAAACATATGGAAAGTATGGGAGCAACTATCTAAAAGCTCCATGTAAAAGCAATCGATAACTGCAAAATTGCTCGTTTCACTGCATGAAAAAACATTATTGCCTTGAACTTAAAGTCCTTTCTCTGCAGTTTCCTTGACAATGGGAAAAATATCAAACTGGCTGTTTAAATGTATATTATTTTTTTCTCCAAAGTTTCCTTGCAAAGCTAGTGAAGTTGAAGTAAGTAACTACTCCATCTTTGGTTTGATGTAACTGCTGACACAATATAAATGTTGAATAAATACTCAGGAGGCAGGCTGGCTGGAGAGGAGGTCCAAACACTTACTAAATGCATGAGCACTCAACTCAGTCTGTGTCTACACAGTGTTCTACAAAAATCCTATAACAAATGTAATTTACACTGGGCATGCTCAGAGGCTTACCACAGATAATAGTCCAGTCATAGTAGCATGGGAGTGACAACATTTCATTTTCATAATCATGTCTGTATTAATAGCTTGCTACATATCCTTACAATTTTGGTTTCCCAAAACAGGAACTTTTTGAGTTGGTGCTGAGATGTATACACCACTTTGATGTGTTGTGATGCTGCCACACTGTTTGAATACACCAAACTCAAACCCAAGAAACTGGATTTTTATTCTGTTACTACAAAACAGTGCTGGTCTAAGTGGGTTGGTATTTGCTCCATGCTGTTCACCCATCTTCAGTACACATATGTACTATAATATTTTATCTTGTAGTTTTTACTCTTCATCTCTAATGCTGCAGTACAGACCCTGTTCTGATATGCTAGGAAGATGAAACTGAAATTGCAGCTCTTTTTTTCTTTCCTTTCTGTATGTTCTCTGTCAGCTCTCTTGGGCAGTCTGTTTTGCCCCAATTTATGTGAAAGCAAATGAAACAATATGTAAGTGAAGTAAATAAATGTCAGTCTTCACTGCTTCCTACTTCAGTGCATACTGGAAAAAAATATTGTTTTTAAAACCACATACCAAATGATGTGATGTATGAGAATCTGTGCTTGGAGTCCTGCAGGTGTCCCAAATGTAAGTCTCTATGTCCAAGTAATGTTATAATTAGAACTAGAAGCTCTCTGGGTGAGGCACTGTCCTTTTCTAGTTCTGTTTCTACAGCACCTAGCAAAACTGGGTCCTGACTTGTTTGGCCTGCATCCACTACCAGAAATGTTAAATAATAAGTAGATATTAGCAAACTATCACAGTAGAGAGAAACAGGGCCGGCTGTAGCTTTTTTGCTGCCCCACGCGGCAAAAAAAAAAAAAAAAGCTGCGGCCGGAGCTGCCGAAGCAAAAAAACAACATAAAACCGGCCCTTGAAATGTGCCGCACCAGGAATCGCCAGAATGCCGCCCCTTCAGATGTGCCGCCCCAAGCACCTGCTTCCTTTGCTGATGCTTGGAGCCGGCCCTGGAGAGAAAATACAAAACAGAAATGGATATCAACACAACTAATCAGATAATGATGAGCTGCTGCAAGGGACACATGAGCAACCTACTGTAGGGCATCAGATCCCTTTAAGATCCCAGCTGTCTGGCAGGTAGAAAGACTCAGAAAAAGCTACAGAAGGAACAATATGTGCAGGAGAAAACTCTACGGCATATTAACCATTCTCCACTGGTCTCTTGCTAGGACACCAGGCCCGCAACAGCCTCTCCACTCCCCAGTCTCGTGAAGCCACTTGCTAGTAGCCAGTCCTTTAAAACTCCAGCTTTCCATGAATCACACTCAGCAGCAGCAGCCTTATAGCTCTCAAAGTCCTTTTATGGTTTTAGTCATCTGTGCATTTTTACCAGTAAACTGACATCAACAGAACTATCAATATGCACCTGGAGACTCTTCATGGACCACACACAGGGGTAAGGATAAGGTGTAGCCTAGCTAATAATACTGGTAGTCACTGGTACTGGTAGCACTATTGCAAATACCGCTACAAGTTCTGTTTAGCTGAATATATAGGCAGTTAGATTCTAGAAAAATTTTTTGTTAGTTGGGATGCAATTCTTTTTGGAATCTGATTGTATGAATGGGTAAAGATTGTTCCTTGCCTGATTCTCTCTAACTGGAATAACTGATTAGGATCAGACAGGCATAGAGGATACCCATACAAAACAAAAAGCATTACATGGTGTCAAAGACATTAGTAAGGATATGTAAATAAAGGAAGTAAGGATATGTAAATAAAAGGAAGGATATGTAAAAACAAAAATGTAAATTATAAAAGGGACAGGTTGGGCAGTTTAAATTATAAGTGTAAATATGTCAGAAAAAGGCATTTTATTTTGTCCATACTTTAAAAATTTAAAAATAATAAAAAAGGCCAAAACATAAATTCAGCAAAACCATAACATTAAAAGACATACAGAGCTATATTGCTTTTATTTTTTATTCCTTCTTCCTCCCTGCTACTTCCAGCCCCACACCCAGTGCCGTAACAAAGGCGAGGCGAGTGAGGCACTTGCCTCAGGCGCGTAAGCTGAGGGGCTCAGAAGACACCCTGAGCCGGCGGCATTTTGGCGGCAGCCCAAACGCTGCTGCCATCTTTGGCGGCATTTTGGTGGCAAGGGTCCTTCTTGCCTCAGGCGCAAGAAGGTCTAGTTATGGCTCTGCCCACACCCCTTTTTATTTAATAAACTGTAAGATCTTTGGGTCAGGGGCTTTTTCTTCTTTTATGTCTGTAAAGCACCAGTTGCAATTTGGATGCAAGATAAACAAACAATATATGAAAATCACCACTTGATGTTCACAAGAGGTATTCTAATGTAGGGAAATATTACCTGCAGTGTAACAAAATCTTCCGCTTTCATCACAAAAGAATGTCTCCTACTGTGAGATCAATATACCTCCTTGCTACCAAGCCTCAGGGTCATCGATCCCAAAATTCTGTGGCTTGGTGTTACCGCAGAGCCTGTAGATATAACGTGTGCATGTTGGTACTTAAGGTTTCCAGAAGGATGCTACTATTACATCACCCCAGATCAAACATATGATAGTAGAAGCCAGTTTAAGTATAGTACTTATGGCGTCTACCTGGTTTTCACTAATGTGTATGAATATTAGGCAATATCCAGGGGTGAAAGTAAAACTTATCTCTTACTGTTACGGGGGCAGCTTTGCCCCCTGGAAAAGGCGGGGCCTCTGGCAGAAGGGGCGGGGCTGAGGGATCAGTATCCCCCTGCCAGCCTCCTCCCGCGCAGCGCTTTAACGTCCATGTCCCTTTTGGCCCGTGCGCCCTCCCCCCACCCCAGCCACCGACAAAAAAAGTTCTAAACATTTTGAAAAGCTTTCTAATTATACAATTATTCCTTTGGAGTTACAATAGACTCTGCAATGAATCTCTAATTAGGAACTTAAAAAATGTACCACCCAGGAGGTTATGTAGATTACTTTGGTAATGTTTGTAATGCGCGATAGAAGACTAAAAGCACTATATAAATGCTAAATATTATCATCATGCATTATATTCACTGTCTTAGGACAATACACTACTAAACAGCTACTTAAACACAGATCTGGTCATGATAGCCCTTTACTGCTCTTCAGAGTCATGTACTAACAAAACCTACTTATGAAATATTTCACGCACATATGATTGATCTGATGAACAGTCATTTCTAAGTGATTAGGGTCATTCATGCAGTAAGGGTGACAATGTTAAAAACACCTCCATTCTAACAACATTTTAAAACATCATTATAAACTCATTTTTGGCAAAATTTCACCTTATTTTTAAAGCCCTTTCTAAATATTGTGTTTTATAAGGTTAAAAGAATAATACAAACATAAACATATTTCCTTTTAATTCCACTATAAATAGTGTGATCATGAACAAGACCAGCAAAAGTGGTGCATATACTGTCTCATTTGGTACAGTCTCTTGCAGACACAGAGGTAACTAACACAGAACCCCTGGAAGGATTTTCCAAACAATAGGCCTTTATTTCAGTACAGTCACAACTTACATTGCATGGACCACAATTGAATCCAGGATGGCTGTACCTCCTGCTGCTAACCATTTGCAAGCATATTGAAGGCATAGTTCACTACAGCACTTAGAGGAAAGGAAAAATTATAATTTGTTAGCATAAAATGGAGAGAAAATACGTATAAACTAGTGTAGTAGTTTAGTTAAATAATACCCCTGCCAACCCCAGGTTTTCCCCAGACTAATTAAGGAAAATTCCCTCTGATTGGCTATCCCTTCCCACTCACCCACCTCCTGGAGAGTCACCCACAGCTTCTACACAGGCAGATAGATACTCAACACAGAGCTCCACCTCCTAGCAGAGTAAAGAAAGGGCTGAACTTAGTAAAGTAGGGGATCCTTTGATCTCAGAGCCTGCAAGCAGCTTCTATTACCCAGCTGGTTCTGTAACTATTCATGTGCCCCGCCCCCCATACCTCTGACCTCTTTCTGCCTTCCAGTGCCTCAAGTACCTTTTGCCCATCACCTGACACCAAACCCCAGCTCCCTCTCTTACCTCAGAGTCTTCTGGGAGTAGTCTTGACTGCCTAACCTCCCTGCTGGCTTCAGGGTTCATTGTCTGACTACTTACTTCTGCATCTGTAGTTGTGGGGTGGGTGGTGAGGCTGCTCCTTCCCCTTATCCACAGGAAGAAGGGAGAGTGTGTGCAGAATAGGCAGGGATGCAGGTTCAGATCCACAAAGGTATTTAGGCTTTTCACTTCCCCATTGCATGCCCTCCAGCCCCATTCACAAACAGTTCCGTAGGGTTGCATATGAGGGAGGGGTTTGCTAGTGCTGGTGGTAGGGCGTTCTCCAGTTTTAGGGGAGGGGAGAAACGCTGCCAGGGGTTCTGGGAGCCATTGAAACAAACTGTAAATCCTGTATATGAAACCACTTCAAGCCAGGGGGAGTGGCAGCATCCCTTACACCTCTAGTTCCTGCACCTATGAACACTGCGTAAGAGTTGGAGGAGCTGGGAAGTGTTATACTCCCTGACTGGCATACTGTTTTAAACTGCAGCATTTTATTAAAAAACTTGTCAGAACCTGTCATCCACCAGCAGCTTGCACAAGCCCCATCGCTGGAGAGATTTCCGGGAGCACCAAACTCCACTGTAGTCATGTCCCCCTCTCACCTCTGTAGCAGAGTTCCAAACCATAAAGAGACCGTATGCTGGCAAATGTAGCCCTACTGTTCCAGCTAATTTTTACACCAAAAAGTAGTCTAAATTTATACTGAACCTTATAGAGTGTTAATGGTACAAAGGGATCAGTCTGCAAATGAGGTCGGGCCCTGCCTGGTGGTGGGAACTGAGTCCCTACCCTGTAGATCATGGCTTGCACCTGGTATCTGTGTAGGGGAGGCCTGTGACCCCAGAGGACTGGAGATGGGGGGCATTCCCTGAAGTTTAGGGTACAGGGGGTGATATTGAGGATTGTGCCTTTAAGAGCTGAGCTTTGCAGACAAAGTTGTGGGTGGGGGAAGGTCTTATGCACAGTCAATTAGAATGGGACACATCGATCTTTTGCAAGCACCTGAAGCATTAATGATCACTGAACACCATGCAGAGCCTTGGGTCCCTTCTAGAAGTCTCTGCAGTGAAAGGGGAAATTGGGGAGTCAGAAGGTATGTGGTGGGGATTGGTGTGTGGTTAGAGACACTTGGTAGGAATTGGGGAGGGCAGCAGAGGTCTATGAGGGGAACTGAGGTGTATGAGAGAGAGTGTGTAGGGGAGTGGGCAACACAGGCGCATGGAACACAGAAGAGGATGTTCAGAGGTATATGGAGGGAATCAAGTGTTGGGGGTCCCTGGCACTAGTCACTTTCAGATGGGGGTGGAGGACTCTGTAGGCCTCACCCCCCAGATGTAGGCCTTGTTGGTAAAGTCTAGGAACCTCCTGTGTGGATAGAGTAGAGCAGTGGTTCTCAACCAGAGATATGTGTACTCCTGGAGATATGCAGAGGTCTTTCAGGGGGTACATGAACTCATCTAGATATTTGCCAAGTTTTACAACAGGCTACATAAAAAAGCACTAGCAAAGTCAGTATAAACTAAAATTTCATACAGTGACTTGTTTATACTGCTCTACATACTACACACTGAAATATAAGTACAATATTTATATTCCAATTGATTTACTTTATAATTATATGGTAAAAATGAGAAAGTAAACAATTTTTCGATAGTAGCCTGCTGTGACATTTTTGTATTTTTATGTCCGATTTTGTAAGCAAGTAGTTTTTAAGTGAGGTGAAACTTGGGGGGTACATAAGACAAATCAGACTCCTGAAAGGGGTACAGTAGTCTGGAACGGTTGAGAACCACTGGAGCAGAAAGCAAAGACTTTGTGGGAAGTGGATTTCGGGGGATTTGGGAGGAACCAGGCTGAGCTGACCCCTTGATTAGAGGGAAAACTGGAGAGTTGGGGATTTTGGAAGGATGATTGTCTGGCCAAGGAATGGGGAGCCAGGCATTAGAATTGGTGGATGACCAGGTATTGCAGGAGAACTGGTGACATGAGAAGCAGGGAGTGCTCAAGGAAAGAGAGTGCTCAGGAGTAGGAGCAGGAATGAACTGGGGATGCTTACTAGGAAGAATGGGGCTTCACCGAACACTTGGAAACCCCATCCTTCCTCTAGCCTTTACCTGTAAAAGATAGGTCATATGGCTGTTCTTTCCCTCCCTGTGTGTAGCTTGGGATTTGGTTTGCTGGAAGCAACTGCTGAACTGTGCATTGGGGGTAATGGGATATATGCACAGAATTAATAGGTGTGAAGTAAGTGTGTTGCACACATGAAATGAATGGGGAGAGTGGAGTGGGTATGGGAGCATAGATAAGGTCTGGGTGGGAGTATAATATGAGTGGCTATACTTGTTCAGTATGTGCATGCTGAATGAGTGGCTGGGTGGGTGAGTGTGGAGTGGACAGGTGTAAGTAGTGGAGTAAGTTGTTTCTGGGTAGTATGTGTGGAATAAGCATGTAGGTGGAAAGGCAGGATGGAGTAAAAGCAGGTGTGGAATGAATGCATGGAGTGGGCATGAGAAGGACAAATGAGCAATGTGTCTGCAAGTTCATGAAAATGTATGCATCAAATGTATGTAACTTTTTGTTTGTTTGCGAACGCTGGCAGGTAGAAAGCAAACCCATAGAGTCAGCCACCCATGTCTCTTTCCCAGGGACAACTATATGTATCAAGCAAAGCACATCAGTTGAGTAAACACTAGAAATTTAACAACAACAAAAAACCCCTAACATTTATTTTGGAGTTTCTGACCTAACCCCCACAGCCTGGTTTCCAAGCCCTGCCTTCTTCCAGGAAGTCTCATCTTCTTGTTCCCAAAGCAGCTGATTATGTGTTCCCACTATGGAGAACCTGTGTAAACCCGAGTTTTTATTAACCTCAATAATTCTGTTTGCCTTGGACAAGGTATGTATGCATCAAATACCATGTCACAGGATCCTCTCTCTTTAGCCATCAGATAACATGTTTACTGAATCATACTCTCAAGAGTTCAATAAAATAATAAATTACACATGGTTTGTAAATGTATGCATATGTTTGCTGCACAGCACCTCCTAGGGAGAGGAGTGATGCTTTTTTGGGGGGGAAGGGGGAAATTAAATGAAATTGGAAAAGTGCCCACCCATTTTTCCCCTCATCTCCTTCTATAGTCTCTTAAATCTAAGCTGCATTGAATTCAGTTAAGATTTTTGTGATGAATGTCTCTGCAGAGAGGTAAAAGCTTTTTTGGCTCCCTTGCTGCCAGCCAGTTGGGTTTTGGCAGGTTGGTGTCATTTTGGAACAAATTTCATGATCACTTTTCACTGAAAATCTAATGTGAGTGCTGGTAAATGTAGGAGTGTTTGCACTGAAGGTTTGAGGGGATTGAGACTTTTCGTTAGAGACAGAATCTATGAGAATAGCTTGTTAAGAACTCAATTAAAATCTTTACCTTGGATGAATTTGAATGATGTTGAGCCACAACATGCTGCCACTCACCAGGATGTAATGGTGGGAAAAGGTTCTTGTTTACAAGCCAGTAATGTTTACAAATTGTTCTCTCTCCTTTTAAAATTTTTTTTTAAATCCTCTATCAGAATAAAAGAAAACAATGTTCTGCAGAAAAAAATGTTTGTTTAAAGTAAGTGGGCTATTAATAGATAGCAGTATGTGTTACTGTGACTGCAGCAAGTGATACAGATATTCCTGGGCTGAATCAGACTTTGTACATATGCCAAGAATGACTTGAGGAGAAGATATGCCTGAACGCCAACCTATTTGTGGTACGCTGTTATCTGGTATCTGTCGTGTTATATAGGCATTGGTCAGGACTCTTTAGATAAGATTGAGTCAGGATTTCAATTACCAATCCTATTTTTTGCTTTTGATTTGATAACTTCTGTTACCTTTTGGATTTGTTTACAAACTGGAATGCTTAGATTAGGGCAAGAGAAGAATTTTTCCCGAGAATTTGGAAATGTAGGATAAAAGATGTTTATATGCTACCTATCAAAACTTAGGTGTGAATGTTAATACTTTCCCCCCATCTGATGATATTTTGGCCTACATGTTCTCTGCAGTAGTAAGTTTTAAGGAGGTCTGAATGTCACAGAGGTGCAGACAGGTTTAATTCATAGGGCATTTTCAAGAACAGAATTATCAAGGAACATTTGTATGGAGATATGGGTTGGGATTTAAAGAGGAATCAGATATGGTCAGAGTGCTGGTATGACAAGGTACTATTAGTAGCACCTGGGTCACTGGATTTTTTGAAGCACCTGGAAGAGCAACTTGAAGCCAATTATACTTTTTCTACTGGGGACGATTGTGAGCGCCTGGGTGGTAATTGCTGAGCTAATCAGAAAATTGGAAGGATATAGATGGGAGGAGCCAGCAGCTTGGTAGGAAGCTCTGAGGGTGAGGCTGGGCTGAGGGAACCCTTCCCTTGATGTAAGCCTGCATTAGTCTTTGTTTACCACATATCACAGTGTAAATACATCATGGTGAAAAGGCAACAACCCAGTATGTGTTGGTGACTGAAACCACATGAATTAGCTAGGTAGTGACAGAGGAGCCCTGTGAGAGAGATGATTTTTGTGGCCCTATTTTGGACAGATTGAATGGGAGAGTGTAAAATATGTATTGTTTAAGATCTACTGATTGTATACTTACAAAAGTAAAGTGTATGTTGTTTGGAAAGTTTAATCATTTAGAGAGGAACACTAATAATAGAATTTGTGCAATATTCAACTTCTAGCCTAAAAGTGCATATTGAGGTAAATAGAAGAAAATACTGGAGCATTCTGCAGAAAGTCATCAGTGCTCTTAGTAATTATCAGTAGGGTCATCAGTGGCTGAAAACAAAAACAAAAGCAGATGATATAAAATAGAGGTAAAAAAAATCTATGAATTAGTCTGTTTAGAATTGTATTCCTAATGTGTATTTTTTAAGGGATCCTGATTGCATAGTGCTGTTTTTACTTAACCACTAAAGGGAAAAATTCCTGCAACAAAATATTAAAAGTCTAGAATAAAAATGCATGAACAATACCTGTAATCCTGTAAAAATGCTATGCTCTTTTCTGTTAACTTATAAGAGCAGAAAAAAAAGAGGGAGGTTGTAAGTGTTCCTGCAAACCATGATTTCAGTTTCTGACTCCCACGCTAACTACAGCAGGTTTTTGGATCTGAGGGCACCAGACAAGGAGCTCTTCTCTGAAACTCAAAAGGATAGCTTTACAGCAGTGATATGCCTTGAAACTGGAACATTTATTCACAGATCAATGGGTGGCATTGCTTGAGAGAAGCTAGCAGCCTTGCAGTCTTATTGCTGTCAGTGTGTTTTGATGTTAGACTGGAGGAGATTTGTCTAACACTTGAAAGGAGACTTGGGAGGAAAAAAGAGAAAAATAAGATCAAACAAAAGCTCTAATTTACATTTTGACTAAATAGCAATTTTCAATGCACATATATTGCTGATTTTAAAAGTGAACTCAGCTCCACTAAGGCATTGTCTACAACACACAAAACTTATATCTCTTTACTTGTATAATTAAGACAACATAACCACTCCATTGTGGTATTAAAGTGTTATACTAGTATACCTTATAGTGGTATAAAAGTGTTTTTACTGGTACAGCATATTCCTGTATGGGAATGGGAATAATCTTATACCTACCTGCCTAAGTGCTTTTACACTGATATAACTCTGCTCACATTAAGGGTTGGACCAGCATAACTGTTTCATTAAAAATAAATCACACTCCTAACCAAAATAGTTATACCAGTTCAAAAGCTTTGGGTGAACCAGGTTTTAGGCGAAAGCTCCTGCAAAGGGTTATACTCAGAAATTATGTATCAGATTACATGTGACATAACTGGTCAGCATTTGTCTTGAAATAACCCTTTCAGTCAGGGATTGGATTGAAGTAAGAGCAGTTATGCAGAATTTAAGCATTCTTTTTTTAAAAAGTGCCGTTGTGATGAAAATCTCCAAAATGTGACTGAATACAGTGCTATCACACATGGTTACAGTCTGTAACCGTCCAGCTTGAAACAATAGCTCTTAGAAAGGTGGAGACTACCCAGTTTGTCTCAATAAAGTACTAACTCTGAAGCCTTGCGAACCCAAGTTAAATCTCAATGATAACTAAATCTAGTGATCATTTTAGTCATAAAAAATCCAGCTATTCTGGGATTGTGAGTAGAGTTAGAGATTGTAAACAAAGTATAGGTACTGTAATAAATCCATGTGATGCAAATAATTATATAAATCATCCATGTGTGCCCACATGATAGGGAATCAAGACTAGACTCCTGATTCATCAGTTCTTAAAACACAGGCCTCTACCACCTGAATTAAAGGAGAACTTCTTTAGTTTACCATACTAGTAGGTTTCACATCCTCCCTGTGGGCTAGTCTCTAGAGCGCAATTTTACTCAGTCATGGTCACAAAGCCAGTACATTTCAGTACCACCACTACCAACTTCTAGCTGACTTATGCTTTCGACTTGTATAAATTCATTTGGAGTAGAATCTCACTAATGTAAAAATAATGTTCATGCTCTTATGTAGACTGGAAAATTAGCTAGAATAGCATCATTCTAGCAGTACTATCTCTCTTTCATCTAAATACTTGTCCTCAGAACCTCCTGTAAGTTAAAAGATGACAACGGTTTCTCTGTCTTCCTTCCCTGCCATCAAGTGGTACAATGTCAGAATCTTTGTATAGTATCAACTTTGCATCATGCTATTTGTGTTATCATTTTAGTACTGATTATGGCTGATTGTAAGTGAAAAATGTGCGTCTTTCATCAATATAGTTACATAATAGATGTTTAAAGTCGTATTCTAAAATTAACATTACAGATATTCTCTTAGAGCTAGACAGAGAATAGAAGGATCTTTTGGAATTGACCCAAGACCAGATTTGTGTCAATTAAGGAACAAAATTTGCATACACAACATAACACAACATTTCTAATTACAATATAAATTATATGCTTCCCTGTAAGGAAAATAATTTACATCTCTGTGGGGGTTTTTCATCTCTTAGTATGTTTAAATCCCTTTTGTCGGCTGGAATCATAACCCAATTTTTGTCTCTAGATTTTTGTTTGCCTGTTTTGTGCTGGGGGGGAAGTGCATAAAGTATATTAGTTTTATTTTAATTCAAATAAAATTGTATTGTTGGTACTTTTTAATAGAGACACTTAATTGGGACATGCATTTGGTAAATTACTTCCTGCAGTACATTTACACTGTTTATTCCATGTTTAATCTGATACTGGTGAATTATGTATCTGTAAATTTTACCCTGTAGTTCAAAAACCATTTGAAGTAAACTTTCTAAATGTCTAAAGAAGAAAGCATTCAGGAAGAAGTATAGGTAATGCAGAAAACTCTTAGTGACTTGCACGGAGACAAACACAGATCAGAAAACAAATGACTGTGGACTTAATACCTATTTTAGGTATGAAATGTACATGTGTACCAAGATATATAACTGGGCACATTTTATAAAAAAAATCAATAAATGTTTTAAAATAAATAACTCTAATTAAAAATGTGTATAAAGCAAGCAGCGTAGCTGAGGGTCTGATCCAAAGCACACTGAAGTCGATGGAAAGACTCCCATTGACTTTGGTGGGCTTATGAAATCAGATCCTGACTCAAAGATACCCACCTCTGTATCTGAATGAGAACTGAGCCCCATGTATTGAGAGCGAGTGAAAGAGAATGGAAGATGGGAAAAGTACTTACTCTTTTATAGGAAAATCCTGTAGAATTTAAAAGGGAAGAAACCAGTAGGATTCTGTAGAAATTAATCTTCCATCCCATGTCATTTAATAGGGATTTATATCTTTTCTAGAGAATATTTGAACAAACATATAGAATTGGATAGAGATTTACGCCCCACTATAGAATTCCATACGTTCCTTTAAATATTCTAATAAAAAATAGGACTTTTCCATATAGTAAAGGTGAGTGAATCTAAAGGGCCATATCTTCCCCTCCTGCACAAAATCCATGATTCTCTTGTCTCACAAGCTTCATTGCGTCATCATTTTGATGAAGTAGGAGCTGTGGTGGTATAGTTAAATCACGGAGTGTGGGGGACAAAACATTCACAGATTGAGAATCCGCAGGTATAGACAATACGAACTCCATGGATCTTAGCAGTGACAGATTAGCCTTCATGGGGCCGGAGCTGACAAATATTGATGATTC
Source organism: Macrochelys suwanniensis (assembly GCA_033296515.1). Classification (NCBI taxonomy): domain Eukaryota; kingdom Metazoa; phylum Chordata; order Testudines; family Chelydridae; genus Macrochelys; species Macrochelys suwanniensis. The sequence continues at coordinate 76,047,687 of CM065783.1, read as the reverse complement.
CTACCTCACTTACCAACTCAACCTAAGGAAAATTTGTGAAAAAACACTTCTGTAGTCTGCTGGCACCAGATTTGGCAAAGGATTAAACCTGCGAGTGTATGTGAGAATATTATGTATTGCAGTGTCAAATCGGAGTTTGCAGGCCTAGCACTTTAAAAAAACCCTATTTTTACTTGTATGCAATTAGTGAAACTCAGCAAACATGGAACCCCATGATGCCATTATTGCAGAGTCACTTTTAAGAGCAGAACAGCATTATAATTATTCACTAGGTTCCAGGTGCTAAAAAGATTTAATCCTGTTACGTTCAGAATCATAAACCTTCTCACATTTATACGTGAAGGACAGAATGCATCCAGTGATAAAATATGTAACCAGAAAGCCTTTATAGTTTTATAAAATACTACTTCTAGGTGTTATCAGTTTATTCCTTTATAGTAAATAATGTTGCTCCTAATCTTGCAGTCTTTGTGTGTAAATTTGTTTTTGAATGATCTATAACTTGCTCCCAGAACAGTCAAGTGAAAGGTAGTTTGGCAGAGTCTGAACCCTATGCTGTACCCTATGCTGCTTGATGCATACAGCAACAGTCCAAATTTGACAGACTTGCTTTAAAATATTTTAGCTGGTATCTAGAGGAGCTTTGTGAAGTAAGGAATTGGAAGTCTGAAGGATAGATGCTGACCTATATGTATTCTGAAATTTGCTCCCGGTTAGTAGATGATGGAGATGTCTTAATGGCTTTTTGATTCTAAAAGAGTTATTCATGCTCCAATTTTTTTCTCCTCTGTTCGTGCCAGGCAGTGTAGCATAAGTATTCTGTGATCAGGGGTTTTCAGCAAACACAAATATTTGATTAAACATAGGTGTGTTTTGAGCAGGACTTTATTGTAAGAGATAAAATAACTCTACGTTTTGTTCTGTTTTTTTTCCTGTGGTTTTAAAAATATTTGTAAGACGGATATAAATTTACCTAGAATGATTTTAAATTAAATTGTAAAGGAATATGGTATTGTGTATTAAAACATCTTATCAGTGAAGGTAACATGGAGAAAAGGATGGTAAATCTTTTAATTTTTGAGGGTTTTGGACAGTCAGGCAGTTCTTGAGAACATTTTCATTGGCAATATAATTTTTTTTCTTTTAGGGATATTTTACTAGAGATTTGTTCTATAATAAATTGAATCTCCTTTCAAGTCTCTTGTGGAAAAAGTACTGTCGGTACACTTTTCACAGTAGTTTTTCATTTGTTGAAGGATCATGTTTGTATATTTTTTGAAAAAGAAACAACCCTTAAGATGTCTAATGATCAATATATCTTCAGATTATCTAGAGGTGTATGCCTTTGCCTTGTCGTATTTACCTTTTCAGCATGTAAGGGCCCTGAGGACTTGCTCTGAGTTTTGTACAACACTAAGCAAACTCTTTGCTAAATAAACATTTCTGCACATCTTTTCTTCTGCCTATGTACTTTTTGTAATGTCAGCACAATACCAGGAAAGTGTCCACTATAAGTAAAATTTGTTTCTGTTTTAACCAAGGGAAAATATAATGAATTTATTTGCGTTGCAATGTGGAAATTTGGGTAGTTTCACTATGCCACAGCTTGGGCAAACCTTTCTTTGATTTTGATCTTTGTGAATTTGCCCCGATTTTTACTTTGTGTGTCAGGTTTGAACAAACTCAAAATCTCAGTTGAGTTCCATACACAGGCGCCAACTTCCGGCGGCGCCGGTGGGGGCTGACACCGGGCCCCGCCCCCGATGCCGGGTGACGTTGTGGGGCCCCGATGCCGACGCAACGTCGCCCGGTGTTGGGGGCGGGGCCCCGGAACGTCTCCCGGTGCTGCGGGGAGCTGGGCGTGGGCCCCGGGGCTGGCAGGGAGCTGGGCGCGGGCCCTGGGGCTGGCGGGGAGCTGCCGGTGGGTGCTCTGCACCCACCAATTTTTCCCCGTGGGTGCTCCAGCCCCGGAGCACCCACGGAGTCGGCACCTATGATTCCATATGTTTTCTCATGAATGTTGTAAAAATGCAAACTTCACATGACTTCAATATAACACCATAATTTGGTTGCTACCTATACTGATGTTGAAAGATTTGTAAGTCTTAGTGGACCCTTTGTCAAAAAAAGGTCTGAATATAGGACTTGTAATGGAATAAGAGACCAGATGAGTTCCGTATAGCTTTGGGTGTATAGCTTTGTCACCATTTCACATCTCTCCGTTCATTATACCTGATCCATTATAGGAGGGGAGGAATATTCTGTATATTTTGGCTTGAACCCGTAGCTTTCAGAGATTCTGGGATAATACCCTTGTGAATATGTAGTTGCTTCTACCATTTCATTTTCTGAAAGTGCTCCTATCTAAAACTTAAGATACAAAGTATAAACAATTTATGAACAAATATATTCATATAGTCACCCTAGGACTAATGCCCATATAAAAACCTTCCTGCTCCACCCACATTAGAGTTCTCCTGCCACCCTACGTGCTCTCAGTCAAGACATCTCCAGGGAAATCCTGAGGAAACTGATGGCTTTTGATAACGAAAACAGGACATCTGGAATAATAAGGGATTTTGTTGAAAAACTGATATTAAAAAATTATTTTAAGGCGATGTCTGCCCTTTTAATTACAGTGCACATTTGGAGCGCAGAGCAGATGGCTTACTGAGCCCAGCAGTATGTTGACTGAACTTGAATGGCTGCATTTTTCAGAAAATTCTTAAATACTAGAGTCTAGAAATGTTAGGCTTTGATCTGAATTCCTGGAATATAAAAAGGTTAAAAAAGCCTCAATAGACATAATGTGCATGTGTCCTGAAAGGCCGTTTTAGTCCTGAGCTAAATTGATTTCTGCCTCCACACAACTGTGTTTCTAACCCAAGCATACTAATGTGCTACAGGCCTCCTATGTGCCGGTTATTTCACTTGACTGCTATTATTATGGTTAAAGACTGTTTTCATAGCAGCATTACCAGTGCTTCACTCCAAAGCCTATAGCATGGATCTATATTTATTAGGACTTAATGTAGGAATTTTTATTTTATTTTTGTGCTACTGGAAACAATATTACATTTCCTTTGTTATAAGATTCGTAACACAAGGCAGCTTCAGTCTTAGATAAATCATTTATTCCAATCTGGAAAATACTGCTAACATACCACGGTATCTTAATAGCTCTTTACAAAATAATACTTTTGAGCTCTGGATGTAAGCTATCCAATATTTCTGTCAGTGTAAATATTTCATACAAATCTTTGAGTGCCTAGTTACAGACTCATTTACCGTGACCCTTAACTTTCATAGAATGTAAGAATGTACAATTTATTTTTATGAACATACATTATACTGCATTGTATTTCCATAGGGCATTGAAGAAATTTTAATTTTACTGGTATCAATTAGTTGTTTTAAAATCAAAACAGGATAGAATAATTATACTATGTGGTTTTCTGGAAAAAGCTTTATTGGTTTCTTGTAGCAATGTTAGCAGTGCAATATTGTATTTTCCACAAAGGTTTATATTTATAAATTAATATGCATCATTGGATTACTGTTTGTCTCCTCCTTTTACAGTTAGATGTGAGAACTACAAAGCTTAATGACCACGAACAAAATATACTTCTTGAAATGTAACTGTAATGTTTGCCTACGTGACTAAATATAAATATGTACAATGGGGACAAAATATACTGATTGATATAAAGGCCATAGGCAGTTTTATAATAGTAAAAAATTATCTGTATACTGTAGGATCTACAATCGTAACTTGATTAGCTGTAAGTAAAGAATTCTAGTCAGATCTAATGAAATAGTGAGAACTTATAGTTGGAAATTCAGTTCTCTGCAAGGCTTCTGAGAAATTGGGGTGGGGTGGGGAACAGCAAAATATCCGGAATTTTGCTCTCTCTATATATATATTTAATGGCACAAGATAGGATTCCAGTGTAATTGATTTTTCATGGCAGCCTTATATGCCATTTTACTACATGATTGCAGGGCCAACAGACATCTGCAGACAATTTTGGCAAAATCCGCTGACATTTATATCCCAAATTTGTGAAATTTTTCTGGACGTTACTTTTAACTCATAAGCTATAAAGCATTATACTTCGGAGAATTATATAATTATGTTTATACAATGTTTCCCTCCATAATTAGGAGGATCATGTATTATTTACCAAGTGCCTCATTATATTACATATTACTCCTTTCTGTGCTTTTTTAAATATAGAACTGAGCCTTGATTTGTTTTGAATACAGTAACCACTCTTTCATGTTCCCACTGATCTTTTATCTATTTATCTTAGAAAAAATTGCAAAGTTGGCTTTGCACACAGTTAGCTCTAAGGATGCAGCCATAAATACTGCAGCTGCAGAATGCAGTGGTCCATTATTGATCAATCTGTCACTAAAAAAAGAAAAATATGTTCCTGAAGTGTAAACAGAAATAATCAGTTTGCTAACAATGCAGAAGAGAGGCTGCTTGCCAAGTTGATACACACCCTTTCTTTTAGAAGTCTGGGTAGGATTTTTTTAGAAGACCTGTTACTTCATTAATTTTGTGAGAGGTGGTATGGTAATGTCAAAATCCTTTTATCTGCTTTGCTAGGCAGATCTCAAATAAGCAATAGAAATAATTAAGAAGGATTAACTTATTTAAAGGTGATTTTTTTTCTCCACTATATGGTTATAAATTACCAAATATGGTTTTAGGCCACCTGTGCACTCCTTCCTCATTGCTAGATCACCCACAAGGGGCATCTAGCCTACTGCATTAAGGGCTCCCACCTGCAAAATGTTGAACAATCTGATCCCGATCTAGCAATGACTGGTGATTACTCACCTGTGGCAAATTAAGCACGTGCTTAGGTGGACTGGAGCCAGAATGCTTAACAGCTTGAGGTATCTTGCTCTAAAAATTGACTGAAATTAAAAGTTGTTTTAAGTACAAAGGTACAGTTTTGAAAAGCACTTTCATAGATAATCTGTCATGCAGTAAATTTTCAAATCACCTCCTATCCTTTTTACTTACTATTCAGGGCTGTATTATATAAATTCAAGCTTTAGAATTATTAAGGAGCACAATCTGTTTTCAGCAGCTTAAACAATGTACTTTTTAAACCAAGAGCACATGGTAAAATAAAATGTAACATCAGTAGCGTAGCCAGGTCTTGAGCACAGGGGGTGCGGCGCTTTAAAAAGGCGCCTCCCCACTCCCCCTGTACTCACCCAGCTGTGCTTTAAAAGGCCCGGGGCTCCAGCCGCTGCGGAGCCCCCGGCCCTTTAAAGCACCGCCACCGGAGCTCCGGCAGTGCTTTAAAAGGCCCAGTGGTTCCCCGCCGCGGCAGGAGCCGCGGGCCTTTTAAAGCGTGCAACCAAGCCCGGCTCCAGAAGCGGGGCGGGGCGGGGGGCGCTTTAAAAGGCCTGTGGCTCCCTGCAGCGGCAGGAGCCACAGGTCTTTTAAACCACACCCCCCAGCCCCGCTCTGGCAGCGGGGCGGGGGCTCTTTAAAAGGCCCGTGGCTCCCCGCAGCGGCAGGAGCCGCAGGCCTTTTAAAGCGCCACCCTAGCGAGGCTCGGGCGGCGCCTTAGCACCGCTTTTCCTCACAGGGGGAGCTGCCGCTCGCCCTGCTCCACCCCTGGCTACGCTACTGTGTAACATCTAATATGGAGGCTAGCTATTGGTTTTTTAGGTAATGTAGAGCTTTAGCCTCCTTCCAGAATAGAATCCTCATTTTAGGTAGAAGAGCATTGGATTAGCTTCTGCTGGTCTGCTTGTATTCACAGATGTATTCTTAAGTAGGAGATCTGTATTCCTGGGACAAAATGATATAGCTCCTACTTTCTTCTTTCAGATGCTGCAAATGACTTTACCTTAAGCTTATGTGGGGTACTAATTATAAATCTGCCTTTAAATGCTTGCAATTAGTTCCCAGACTCCCACTAAAAGAAGAAATTAGTATATAATACTTCCAAAAAACATTTTATCACAGTAACCAATGTATTACTTGTGACAAGTCTCACACACATAGTATCATATTTGAGTGCTTTTGCATGGCTACTTGCATCTGTTTGCCATGATTTTGAGTATTATAACAAATAAGTATAATTTGTATTTTTTAAAATTGTTTTAAACCGTATGCTGTGATGGAAAGATTAAACTGCAATATAATGTTTTGTCACTAGGTGGCATTGTGTGAAGAATACTGCAGCACATGTTTAGGGAGTGCTGGGGACAGGCTTTTTTGTATATATTTTTACAATAAAGTTGTTGCTAGCAGGGCCGGCTCCAGGCACCAGCCTACCAAGCACGTGCTTGGAGTGGCACCTGGAGGGGGGCGGCGCTCAGGGTTTTTTTTTTTTTTTAAACCTACTGCGCCCCATGGTGCTCTGGGACAGCGGGGCAGCGCCCGGGCTCGCTGCCCTCCCCACGGTGCTCCGGCTGGCCGGGAGAGCAGGGCCGTGGCCGGGCTCACTGCCCTTCCCCCGGCGCTCCAGCTGGCAGGGAGAGCAGGGCTGCGGCCGGGCTCGCTGCCCGCCCCACAGCGCTCAGGCCACCCGGGAGAGCCGGGCCGCGGCCGGGCTCACTGCCCTCCCCGCGGCGCTGCCCTGGCCGGGCCAGCAGGGCCGCGGGACTGCCGCGCTCCCCGCCGCGCTCCCCGGCCGGGGAGCGGGGCCTGCCGCGTTCCCCATCCCGGCCGGGGCAGCGGGGCTACGGGCCTGCCGTGCTCCCCGCCGGCATCCCAGCCAGGCGAGTGGGGCTGCGGGTTTGGGGTTTTTTTTTTTTTTTGCTTGGGGTGGCAAAAACATTAGAGCCTCCCCTGAACTTGATGCATGCTAACATTACTAAATAGTGCTGTGTACTATGGACAGTTTTACACAATCAAATCACAATGGATGCCTACTTTACAATAGGGTTGCCAGGTGTCCGGCTGGTGGCACATCGGGACTAAGGCAGGCTTCCTACCTGCCCTGCCTCCACACAGGTCCTGGAAGTGGCTGGCATCTCCTTGCAGCCCCTAGGTGCAGGTGTGATAAGGGAAGCTCCGTGCGCTGCCCCCGCAGCCAATGGTAGCTGTGTGGGTGGCGCCTGCAGGAATGGGCAGCATGCACTGTGCAGAGTCACCTGACCACACCTCCGCCTAGGGGCTGGACATGGCAGCTGCTTCCAGGAGCAGCGTGGATCCAGGGTAGGCAGGGAGCCTGCCTTAGCCCTGTTGCGCCGCCACCTGGGAGCCTCTGGCTGCCCGGCCAGAGCCTACACCCCAAACCCCTTACCCCAGGTCAGAACCCCTTCCTGCACCCAAACTCCCTCCCGGAGCCTGCACCCCGAACCCTGTCCTGCACCCCAACCCCCTTCCCCAGCTCTGAGCCTCCTCCCGATCCCACACCCCAACCCACTGTCCCAGCCTGGAGCCCCCTCCTACACCCTGAATCCCTCATTTTTCTGCCTCCACCCCAGAGCCTGCACCCCCAGATGAAGCCCTCCCCCCCACATCCCAACCCCCTACCCAAGCCCAGTGAAAGTGAGTGAGTGAGGGGGGCTGGAGTGAGCGGGGGCAGGGCAGGCCTGGGGCCTAAGCGAAGGGGTGGGGCAAGGGTGTTCAGTTTTGTGCAATTAGAAAGTTGGCAACCCTACTTTAGAAAAATCTGGTGCATAATTTCTTGATGTAAAATGTGGAAATTTCATGACCACTTGAACTTGAGGTTTCACTGTGTGTCAAATATTATAGTTCTATGGATCAGTAGCTACCTTTACATTATCAGCTAGAATTAATTCTACACAGAATCATTCAAGTGTTGAAATTCGGAACATTTAAAAAACTCAACAGACAATATTCTGAATAACATTCTTAGTTGACTTGTGTCTCAGAGAGACAGCTCATCACTTTAATGAACATACAGTCATCCGGCTAAATGGAGACTCAGTCTGTTCTTTTGATGAGCACACATACAGTAACTCCTTTTGATGCTGATACTCATTTATGCTTGTAGAGAAAAGTGAACCTCCTAAAGATGAGACTTAAAATAATACCAAAGAATTCTATTTAATCACCATTGTAAATGTCACTTTTCAAACCAGAGTGACTGCTGATTTTGCTGATTAAATTAGAAACTGAGTCTTCATTTTACCCCAGGCAATATATCACTTGCACCAAAATGACCTTTCTACTTCAGTAGCCTATTCAATAGCCAACCAATAGTTTTTCAGAACATGTATGTGCTCCTTACTGTTAATCTGATGCTTCACTGTGAGAGTGCTATGGTTTACGTAGCAATTATTAGCAACAAATGAGTGACTACAGCATGATAGAAACATAAAACATTCATCTACTTTCTGGCACCCATCTTTATGGTTTAGATTTTCTGCAAGAAAGTCTTACTGAAACTTCAAATAATTTTGGCTAAATTTGATTTTTTTGGGGGGGAAAAAGGAGGAGATTAAAACTGTGATACATTCTGCTCCCTATTGGTATTCACCAAAGCACAGTCTGTCTGCTCATCATAGTGGAATTGCACGGAATCCTAAGAGCTCTTGTTCTATCCCACACTTTAAAAAAAATATCATTTCACTGAAATCCCATATGTTGTTGTTATGAACTCCACCAAATTCCTTCCTTTACGGAGGTCAGCAAATTACATTGGGTCCCTAATGTTTTACATTGGTTACCAATATGTTCTCAGAAATTAGTATTGCATTTCAAGGAGCCTCATAAGTACATCACACAATTCCAGCTATTGGAAGAAAAAATATTCTATAGAACCTTCACATTTTTGGCATCACCAATATTACAACATCTACCTGAGCAAATAATTGCAGTGAGATGAGAAATGGAAGAATCTAATTGCAACTCAATCTCATCCCATTTTCAACCAAGGTTTGGATCCAAATCAGAGTCCTAACTTCACCAGAGTGTGTGATGGCTTTTCTAGTCTTGGTATCTCTTTTTGAAATTATAGTCATGATTGAATAAACAAACTACAGGGTGGATTTCTATCTTTTTTTTTTTGGCAGGGGGCTACTTAGCAGGAATTTAGCTTGCTTACTAATCTCTAGGAACCAGTAATGGGGATATTATCCACATTCTCACTAACTGCGAGTGACAAGTGAACTGGTGTTTAGAAGGATTGTAACTCCTGACTGTTGGACTTACTGGAACTTAATGCTCAATATCTTCTGTTCAGTTTGACCGGAGGATTTTATTTCATTTATTGTTGCTGCAAACAGGATATGGCGCATAGAAGCATTTTTTTCACTTTAGTGGACTGAGAGCTAAATTAAAATGCTGACAAAAAGAAAACCAGCCAAGTGCTGTGAGGACTGATAAAATAGGTTGGTTTTAATGGAGAAGTTCAGGAGAGTTAGAAATACTGAAGAAGCAAAAATCTGTGATCTGGCACTTCCCTTTCTCTCACCCCAAATGAAAATTAATAATGTACTTACAGTCTAACATAACTCAATGGCTATAGTGTTCACAAAAATAAGACTTCTGGAAGCTTATCTGCTCTCCGTCATTTTATATTTTTGCCTTTAATTGCTTAGGGTTTTTTATTGTGTGGGAGAGGGCTAATAAAATGCTTTCAAGACAATTTTGCTCATTTACACATCGTAAAAAGACAGGGCTGGATGTGTACTGATACATCAGACCTGCTCAGCTGCTTGAAAATAATCTCCCCAAACCCATCCAGCTTTTCTGTCAGGCTGAGGCTGCCGTATTTCATCAGTCTCAGAAAAGCCACTTCCAAAAGTATAAATTCACAACCCTACTTATCTGTGATGTCATTGTGATGACATCCTAGCAAGTAATATTTTCTGGATATCGTGCTTTTGGGACATCAGAATCCAAAAAGACAGCACCTGCAATTCTCCAGATAAGGTTTGGTTGGATAATAAAGATATCCACTCAGCCCATATATTTCCAATTTTTTTCTCTGCTTCTAGAGGTATTAAAAGCATTTTCTAACCCATCCAGCCCATGTCTGATAGAAAACTGAAAGACTTAAAAAATTCTATAACTGTTTTTCTGTAAACTCACTGGGTTCTATTATGCCCTGACTTAGATCTGGCTCAACCCGACTGCTCTGTTCAAATATTTAGTCTTAAGTCTATAAATCATACATGTAGCCAATTATTTTAATTAACTTTATTTTTAATTTGATATAGTCTTTTAAAATTATTTTGCTTCCCTGAAGTCCAGCAGTCAGGTTGTGGGGAGGAAGAACACTTAAAGCAGTTACTATTAATAATATGGTAGAAACAAGTACAAATTTGCTGAGCCAATGTTTTTCAGATGAATTGCCAGTTTGGAATATTTTTGTTGCGAGCTGGAAACATGTATCCGATAACAGAAAACATAGGAAATATTTCCTAAGATCTTTCTATGTGCAGTATAGCTATTACTCATATTATATAAATGTTTCAGGGACATCCAAAATCTTGAGGTAATTAGAGAGTTGGATAACTAAAACTAGGGGGAAGATCTTCAGATGGCATAAATTCTCTTAGTTCCAGTGAAGATATTGAATCTACCCTGATTTTCACCATCTGAGGAGCTGAACTTAGGTGTGTAAATTAATTTTAGATTTAAGGGCAAAAATATTTTGGACAATCCAGATAATCAAATTTACCTATATAATCACAATTCTTTCATGTTTGCATATGACAGGGGCTTTTATATCATCAGTTCCTGTGCTTTCAGGGCTAGATCCTGCACCTTTTTAAGTCAATGGTTAAACTCTCATTGACTTCAGTGGGGCTAGATCGGGCACATATAGAAATTGCAGTGTCTAACTTTACATTTTAACCCGGAGGTAAAATGTAAAGTTACTGCCTTACTTGTTTGAGAATTAATACCATACTTTATTATGGTATTTTCTTGGTTGGCTATGGGATATGTTCATGGCAGATGTGCAGGATTTATTCTACAAAATAAAGGTGGTGCTAAAGAAATTCGATGCTATACAAGTGAATGACAAGGTAAGGCAGAAGGGCATTAGGTACTACTGACTTCATAACCAGGAGTCAAACAGTTGCACTGAAGAGAATTTTCTGTTTCCGTTCTCAACATTTTAATATTTTTCCATTTTTAGAGACCGTTTAGGTTGATTTTACAGCATAACTTCCAAACCATTCTAAACCACAGCCACTAAAGAGTTTGCACCTTCACTTGTTCTAAGATCTGAACATCACCAGCATTATAGGAATGCTTGTTTACAACTGAATACATGTTTTCTGAATCTTTCTTATAAAGTAAAGAAGATCTTGTTGCCACTCTTAGTTTGTGACACACACATGCACTTCTGAGCAAGCACTGCTGTAATGGAGATGATTTTAGGTTTCATAGCCTCCTTATTACTACACTTACTACATTCAAGTCTTCTGTGAACAAGTGCGAATCACTAAATCAAACCACTTCATAATAAAGTATGTATTCAATGTAGTTACATCTAGCTGCATAGCCAAATCTTGCTCATTTCACTCATACTGGTAGTCCTGTATGTGAGTCACACTAGAAGAAATTGGCCAAAATCTATTTGATATTTCCACATATTTCATACTTCATAAGTGAAAAATGTGCATATAATGTGATTATCTTTTACTGAGAATGTGCCTAATTATGTTTCAATTGTTGTAAATATTTTAACACTTAGCATTTACAGTGATTTATTTACATCTTCAAACTGCTATACAAATACTGTATAAAATACTTTCCATTTTAAGTATCTATAGAAAGTAAGATGAGAAATTGTTGTCTTATGTATTGTTGTGTGTATTAAAAAAAACTCCATTCATCATTTTATTATATTCATATAATCTAAATATTCTGAAGGAAAGTTTTGGTCTGCCTTTAAAATTTGATTGGCCTAATTCTGCTCTCACTGACATGGGTGAAACTAAGCAAAATAATTTCTTAATATTTCCAATGTTGGGAACCTGATTAGTTGCCTTTTTTAGACAACCTAGTTACTGTACAATAACAGAAATAAGGCTAAATTCCATTCTCAATTACACATCTACAACCCATTGTAACTAATGGGTTTTAGGTGTGTGGCTGAGAGCAGAACATTCATGGAAAAGCCTATTGGCATTCTCTTGCTAATAAATAAGGGAAACACATTTCAAAGCATGTAACATTCGTTGATCATGTGACTGTTCTCTGTTGTAGTGATATTATGGTATTAATTAGAGTTGTTAGAATTACATTAATTTAGACTGTAGGCAACTCTGTGTTTCAGTCTATTTGACTACGACTCAGAATTGGGCAGATCACCAAAAAACAATTGACTACTCATTCATGGAGTTGGGTACCATCTACAAAGGCAAGATAATAGTCTGGGATGATAAAATACTCCAACTAGAGCTGTGGTGTTTCTTTTCCCTAAAATTTTATGTGTGCATGGGTTAATGTGGACTGGATATTTAATAGGAAGTTTTTGCAAGACATTGTGGGAAGTTGGAAAAAGCAGATTTTGCCAGAAAAAACCACCATATTTTTGAATCCATTGAAAGCATCATCTGACTTTTTTTTTTTTTTTTTGCGCTGTGGTGTGAATTTTTTTTTTACACAATTCTTCTTGTCAATTGATATTTCTACACAATACCTGAAGAGTTAATTATAGGGAAGACTGTCCACTTCAGGAATTTTGAAGTCTATGAAATTGCAGGCTGCATCAGCAAAACAATTTCAAGCTACAATTTTTTTAAGCAGCAGGCTGCAATTCAAACCATATGGCAAATTCTCTCTGAAAAAGTTGAATCTGCAGCAAAATATGTAAATAGTGTAGATATACTGATATCTGCATCCTAGAAATTGGAACCCCACTTAATTAGCATTCTGGGCTCTTTAGGTAGAAGTTTGACGAAAGAATAAGTTTCTAGGAACCAGAACTGGAATAAGACCCTATTCTGTTGGAAAGCAAACAAAGGGACTATTACTATGGTACTACAATAGTAACACAAGTAGAAAATTCATCTTTTAAAATGTATGTAAATGATAATAAGTGAAGAAAAAATATTTTGATTAAAAAATACACACATTTTATACTTCAGTCTGTTCTTCCTTCTTTGTTCTTATTTTTTCCACACTTCTCCAAAAAACAAGAAAATAGCAAAGAATATTTTTTTTAATTCTTCACTTTCACAATCTCTTGACACATTAAATTACAGATTATGCTAGCATGGACACTGAAAATCTAAATTCTTAAACTTCTTTAAATAAAATAGAGGTCAGCCTCGGAATATTTCAGAACAGTGGAGATCAAATTGGCGTAAGAAAAAGTCTAATATTTTCTGAATTGATTGTGGCAAAAGAGGCTAGAACACCAAGGCCTGCTTCTTCTATGAAACCCAGAGGCTTCTTTTAGACACTTGGGATGTCCAGAGGTTTTAGCTAACTGTTTTCTTATTGGGCTCTGTGTCATAACCAGCGACGACATGTGCCTGCCTAGTCTTAACTATGTCAAAGTCTGTCATAGGGAGAAGGGTGTTTTTTTTAAATAGCATTGGGGGAGACAGAGTTTACTTAATTTACAGTGTGATGTAAGCAAAATAAAATGTTTACAAAACCTAACGTGGCACTAACCAGAGGTGTGCCAAACACCACCACTCAATCATTTATTTGTATGCTGTACCTCTTCATGTACACCCTTCATGTTTCATCTGTTGTTCCTATTTACATTTTAAGGTTCCCAGGTCTGAGGCATAGATTAGTAGGTTTTTAAAGCCAGAGGGGACTTATCAGTCTGACCTCTTGTATAACACAGGCCATAGAATTCTCCACATTACTCTATTGAGTTCAGTAACTTGTTTGACTAAAGCCTACCTTCCAGAAGAAATTGATCTCTTGATGTCTTCAAAACAAGACTCAAGAATCCACCACTTCCCATGGTAGTTCATTCCTATGTACCATGACTGATAAAAATATGTACTTTATTTCAAATTTTAATTTGTCTACCTTTAACTTCCAGGCATTGGTTCTAGTTATGCCTTTCTCCACTAGATTAAAGAGTCCTTTATTATCTGGTATTTTTTCCCTGTGTGGGTGTTTATATACTGTGATCATGTCACCTCTTAGTCCTCTCTCTGATTAACAAAACGTATCGAGTTCTTTAAGTCTCTCACTGTAAGGCATTTTCTCCAGCCCTTGAATCAATTTCTGTGGCTCTCTTCTGTGCCCTCTCCAATTTTTCAACATCCTTTTAAAAATATGGACACCAGAATTGTATGCAACAGTCTAGTATCTGTATCACAAGTGCAGCTCACAAAGGTAAAATCACTTATTCGTAGGGTCGCCAACCCTCCAGAATTCTCCAGGAGTCTGCAGGAATTAAAGATTAATCTTTTAAATAAAGATAGCCATGTGATGAAACCTCCAGGAATACGTTCAACCAAAACTGGCAACCCTACTTCCACTCCCTACTTCCACTCCATTTCTGTATTTATACATGTAAGGATCCTATTATCCCTTTTTGCTGCAACATTGTACTGGGAGCTCATGTTCTATTACTTGAGTCACTGCTTTTCAGAATACAGTCTTCCATTCTGGAGGTAGGGTGACCAGACAGCAAGTGTGAAAAATCAGGACAGGGGGTGGGGGGTAATAGGAGCCTATATAAGAAAAATACCCAAAAATTGGGACTGTCCCTATAAAATCGGGACATCTGGTCACCCTATCTGGAGGTAAAGTCTGCATTTTTTGTTCCTGGATATACATCCTCGCATTTGACTATATTCACATGAATTTTGTTTTAATGAGCCTAGCTTTCGAAGCAATCCAGATCACTCTGTATGACTGCCCTGTCCTCATGATTATTTACAACTCCACCAACATTTGTGTCATCTACAAATTTCATCAGCAGTGATTTTATAATTACTTCCAGATCAGGTTTTAATTAAGGATACATTAGAAATAAGGGAGAGGGGAGCTTTGCAGACAGGAAGACTGTTCCTATTGTAGGCTTTCAACAAGAAGGATGTTTAAAAATGGGTGTCTAAAGCAGTGGTGGGCAACCTGTGTCCTGCAGGGTAATCTGCTGGCAGGCTGTGAGACAATGTTTACATTGACCGTCCGCAGGCATGGCCACCCGCAGGTCCCAGTGGCCGTGGTTCGCCGTTTCCAGCCAATGGGAGCTGAGGGAAGTAGTGTGGGCCGCAGGGACATGCTGGCCACCACTTCCTGCAGCTCCCGTTGGCCGGGAATGATGAACTGAGGCCACTGGGAGCTGCAGGCGGCCGTGCCTGCGGACAGTCAATGTAAACAAACTCTCGCAGCCCGCCAGCGGATTACCTTGATGGGCTGCAGGTTGCCGACCTCTGGTCTAAAGGTAACAGTAATAAGAGAGGATTGAGAAGATCATAGTGGGAGGAAAAGAAAATTTAGATTGGTGTTAAAAATAGGCAAATGTGCATGGTCTTGATCGTAAGAATAAGGAATTTGAATCTGATGCAGTAAGAGACAAAAAGCTTAAATAGATCATGTCATCATTGGAGACGAAAGCGACTTCAGTGGCAGTGTTTTAGATAGACTGTGGAGCAGAGAAGTAATTAGATAACAAACATCCTTTGCTTGCTCTTTTATGACGCGTACACATATATAAACTTTATGTAAGCAGTGCTTTAGTAAATATGTGTAAAAAATTAAAATAGGCTTCAAAAGTCTGTAGCTCTTGAAGTCCATCTTGTTACCCTGCTTCATTGTTGTAGTTTGAAAATATTTTGCATGTCTTTGTTCATTTTGATTCCATTATTCTATAGAGAGGGTTAGATTATTTGTTCCCCAGTAATGAAGGAACATCATCTCTTGTTGGTGGCTTCATCAGCTTATTCTTTACCTTTATGAGTTTGGTAGGTGGTGAAGGGGTAGCTTTTTTAATCGCTAAATTTGAATCACATATTGTAGTATATAGATTCAAAATATATTTAAACTAACGTACAACTATAACTTATTTTCTTACTGATCATCTCATTCTCATTTGAGTGAGGTGAAGTAGTATGAAAGCATACAAACATTTCCCCCTGATTTTTACAAAGAAACTGAGTAATTACATTCTATTTGCAACAAAATAGAAAAGCTTTCTTCATTGTTAGTAAGATGCAATCATAGTTAGACAAGATAGTTTCCTAGAGGTGAGGTTTGCATAATGTCTCTGTAGCGTTATCACTCCAACGGAATCCACGGCTTTGTTTTGGAAGTTAATTATTAATTTTGTTAATTATTATTAATTTTGAAGTTAATTAATAATTTTGGAAGTCCAGGGAATGATTCAGACTGAATTGTATGGTTGAGTGAGAGTGCTGGTTATACAATTTCAATTCATACTCATGATTTCTCTTAGTCTTATGGTGAAAACAGTTACCATTTGATGTTTTAATCATAAACTAAAAGCTGTGAAATCTGAACTTAATAAATACTTTATATAAAATAACATTATTAAAAGAAAAAAATCGATACAAAGAAATAGTTACCTGCAGGCTATGCTGTATTAAAACTGTCCATATTGCGCAGATAATTACTTCGGTGCCTGCACTGGAGTGAGGTCTTTGCGGAGGCTGAAAAATGATTACACTTCTGAAATGTTTGTAATGTGAAGTGGTGGTGGTGGGAAGGGTTTGTTGAAGATTACTGAATTTGGATCAAAATATTTTGCAGCTAATAGGAAGAAATCTTTTAAAGATACTTACATTAAAAAGCATCAGTGCTCAAACTAGTGGGGACAAACATTGTGTTTTGAAGCATGGATCTGAAGATGGTGCAATTGGGATAAGAGAGTGGACCATAAATAAAGAGAGTATGCTTTTGTGATTTCTTTTCTCCCCTCCTGAAAAAAACCCAGTAGAAGTCTTTTTTACTGTACTGGATGGCTTAGGCTTGTAAAAACTGTCAGCAGGAGGTTGCTGACTGAAAGCAAAACATGGAACACTTTGGAGGTTTCCTCACAGAATGCAGATTTTTTTGCAGCAAAATTCAGACAATCCTCATAGGAAGATTTTGCTCACATTAATAATGGTTAACATAACTGAGACAACTGAAAGGCTCTCTCAGTTATTATCAGAAGATTTATTATTCCTCTGATATTTGTTCAGAGATTTTTTACTTTCCATTGTGTAGTGTTTCTTTTTTGAATTTGTCATTTTCTCCCTGGTATTGATGCCAGCTACCAGCTGTGATTCTAATTACAAGGATTTTTGTGTGTGTACAAGTTCATTATTAGAATTGATTTTAATACACTACATGTGCCCAAGACATGTTTATGTGTTCTCTAGAAAGCTGAACTTCTCATTACGTGATACCATTAATATGCATATTACTCGAGTGTTTCTATACCGGTAACTGCTGAACTTTCTTTTTACCCATTGAAAGTTTCTCGTCAACATGTAACTTGAAATATTTGAGCCCGAATCCTACAAACGGTTACCCACAAGTTACTTTACACAAACTCCTCCATAATGAACTCACATGCATAAAGTTATTCATGTACATAGGTGTTTGCAAGAGTGGGGTCTTGTGGAGAATCGATACCTTTTAAAAATCCTAACCTCCCTTGAAGATTAATGCAAAGTGCAGAGTAGTCTAATGTACCTTTAAAATGAGCAAATTAAACACTTTTATACTATATGTTGCTCTCTGTACTTGACCTTGTCTCTCTTTCCAGTTAGACTGAATCACTTGGATGCCACTGGAGCAATTTGGGATATATGTAACATTCCCATATGCTATAAAATAAAAACAGACGTTGATAGTTTTTTAAAAGGCTTATTAAAAAATTCATCATCAACAACTGTTATGGGCAAACTTCTGATTAATGGAATCCCAGAATCCTTACAGTATATACTGAGGATCAGAGGGGCATTTTCTGGCTAATTTATTTGAAGGACATGATCTAAGTTCTCTCTTTTTTGTATATGTTAACATACAATCATGCAAATTCTTCTACTGGGAAATATGCACACAAGTCAAGGGATACCCTATTCAAAAGTGTCCAATTCATTTAGGAGCTTAAATGCCATTTCAAAAGTGACTAAGGGTATGTCTATACTACCCGCTGGATTGACGGGCAGCGATCGATCCAGCGGGGGGGTCAATTTATTGCGTCTAGTCTGGACACAATAAATCAACCCCCAAGCGCTCTCCCGTTGACTCCTGTACTCCACCCCCGTGAGAGGCGCAGGCGGAGTCAACGGGGGAGTGTCAGGAGTCAACTCACCGCAGCGAAGACACCGCAGTGAGTAGATCTAAGTACGTTGACTTCAGCTAAGTTATTCATGTAGCTGAAGTTGCGTAACTTAGATCGACCCCTCCCCCGAGCGTAGACCAGGGCTTAGGCATTTAAGAAAGTCAATGAAACTTGCATAAAATTTTCAAAATCACCTATGATCACATATAGAAAGCTACGAACAGGTCACCAAAATGGGGTAGGACTCCAGGGAGAATACAGGGAGTTTGCTCATGTAAGTTACTCCGATGGTATTGTGTTGCCTCATAAATGGACAGCATGTTTTAATTGTTCTTGTAAAGATGGCACCATTCATATGCTTGTAGCTGTGAACCTGACAGACATTGCTTCCAATACTTGTATATAACTTGCCATTTTATTATAGTCTCTCCAATTGTGCATTTAATAAATATATATAGTACTTTTTTATTCTTATTCCATACAAACACACATTATAAAAGTGTTAAGGTTGCAGAGTCACACACTGCAGTGTTAGGGGATGTCAGAAAGAAGGATGTATATGTAACGTTATTTTTGACCCCACATATGTCTAGTCAGTTTTTTATCTACATGGTAAACATATTTTTTAAAATTTTCACAGGGCCTCTGCCTCACTCATTATGGAAAATGAGGCAGCTCCTTGAGAATCAGGAAAATTCAGAGAAAATTTTCAAATGATTTTTCACCTTCACCTGTCTCTGCATTTCTTGGTCCCTTCAGGCAGTGTGAGTGTTGTAGAACCCCAAATAGGCTGTTCTTGCGAGGTGTTCAGCCTGAAAGAAGGCAGAAAGTGTTAGTAATGTCCTGAGAGAGCCTAATCCTTCAAGATTTTCAAACCAGTTTTACCAACTCAGAAGGTTTAGATATGCATCTAAACCAAACCTTTTGTGATTAGTTTCCCCCTGTTGTTATGTAGGGTTCTTAATGTTCAGAGCAGTCAGTGTTCAGAGAACATAATAAATGCTCTTACTCTCCCATCTTTTTGCTGAAGAATGATATGAGGAAATGTTAGACATGCTTAGAGCATGTCATTATAGAGCAAAAAGTGCCAGGACCTGGGATACTGCTTTCCACAATACTTGTCTTAGGGTATGTCTACACTGGCAGAGTTACAGCACCGGCAGTTACAGCACCGCTCAGAGAGCGCCGAAAGGAAACCGCTGTTGTGTGTTCACAACTGTCAGCTGCCTGCACAATAGTGTGTTCAGACTTGTGGCACTTGCAGAAATATTCGGAGCGGTGCACTCTGGGCAGCTATCCCAGAGAGCATCTCTTCCTTTTCTGCTGCTAGAAGTTGTGGGAAGACGGAGGGGGTCGCGGGGCATCCTGGGTCCTGTCCCAATGCCCCGTGATGCATTGCTTTGCATTCTAGCAATCCCTGTGCTTCCATCTGCATTTGGCACCATCTTTCAACGGTTTGTGTACTGTGCGCTCTGCTTCTTCGGTCTGCAGGAATGGATCCCGAACTGTTGACCAGTATGCTGCTCACTCTGACCAACACATCACGAGTGGCAGTGGAGTTATTCCTTAAACTACAAAGGTAAGAGGAGTACGACATTGATCTCTCCACGTGTACGAGCTACGACACGAGATTGCTTGTGGCATTCACGGAGGTGCTGACCACAGTGGAGAATGCCGCTTTTGGGCTCGGGAAACAAGCACTGAGTGGTGGGATCACATCGTCATGCACGTCTGGGATGATGACCAGTGGCTGCAGAACTTTCGAATGAGGAAAGCCACGTTCATGAGACTGTGTGATGAGCTTGCCCCAGCCCTGTGGCGCAAGGACACAAGAATGAGAGCTGCCCGGCCATTGGAGAAGCGCATGGCTTGTCTGTGTGCAGCAATGGTGTCCCCCCTCCCATCTGCCCCATGATGGCAGAGTGGTGTGGAAAAGTTACTGTTAATGGGGCAAGAAACAAAGCAACTATTTCAAAGAATCTGTGGCAGTGGGTTGCCCAGTATCTCCATGAGAGTTTCCTGGAGATCTCTGAGGCAGATTCCCATGAAGTGAGGGAGTCAATCAACAGCCTGTTCCACCGCTCAGACTAGGCATGTGGTGGTATG
The DNA here is from genome assembly GCA_033296515.1 of Macrochelys suwanniensis. Taxonomy (NCBI): domain Eukaryota; kingdom Metazoa; phylum Chordata; order Testudines; family Chelydridae; genus Macrochelys; species Macrochelys suwanniensis. The sequence continues at coordinate 76,027,402 of CM065783.1, read as the reverse complement.
CACATCATACAGACACAAGCCTGCTTTCTGCAACCCTTCTGCCCCCAACAACACTCTTCAGCGATTCCCAAAATCAAATCCACTTGTCAGGAGTTTCCTCTCCTGTTTGTGCTTCACCAGCATCTGACAGCTGTGACTGGCTAGCCTTCTCTGAGGTAGAATAGAGCTCCTGGCTGCATGCACCTCTGACCTCTGAGTTGTCCTCTGCCTCTGGGTCCCCCTCCACATCCTCATCCAAGATTTCCTCCTCCTGGCTCGGTCCACTCTTAACTGGCACGCGAGCCACCGAGTATCCACAGTATCTCCCCCAAATGCTGATGAGGTCCTGCAGCTCAGCAATGCTTCAAGCAGGGGATCGCCTGGTGCATGGAGCAGGCATGGCCACCTGGAAAGATGCGCTTAGACCACTGCATCACAGAGCAAACAGGAAGGGGACTTTCAAAATGCCAAAGGAATTTATGGGGTGGGGTTGACGGTTGGTCGCCTGAGGGCAGGGCAGTAGAATTCAAATCGATGACCAGAGAGGCCAGAACAAACATTGTGGGACACCTCCCTGAGGCCAGTTGCAGCACTGAAATCGACCAGGGTGTCTACACTGGCACCGCGGTGCTGTACCCCCAGCGCAGAAAGCTGTAAACCTCTCATTGGGGTGTTTTTTTTACAGTGCTGCAACTGCGCAGTTTCTGCTTGGCAGTGTGTACACCTCGGGAGTTACAATGCAGAAAGCTGCTTTAATGCGCAGAAACTTGTCAGTGTAGACAAGGCCTTAGATGACATTCAAACATCTAGAGTAGCTCTTCATCTGAATGATGGACATAAACAATTGTCTTGAGTTTATGTGAGAGAAGCAACTTGCACAAGAATTATGAAAAGATCTTACCTGGAAAATTTGTATATTCCTTTAAAAATCCTATCTGATCTTTTATTATTGTGTGTATATACACATCCTAATATTTTCCAATGGGATATTTGGACATTAGAGCTGGTTGGATGATGGAAACATCTTTGTGAATAATTATTTGATGGAAAAATGCCTAAATTTTCAAGGAAAATTGCTAACAATAAATAAGCTACAGAGTTCTACTGGGCAGTGACATATCTTGTTTTAAAACCCCTTGATGACTTGCCTCTTGCATTTATATACCCTCTCCCCATATGGGCCCAATCCTGGAGTTCTTATTCAGACAAAATTCCTGTTTAAACCACCTAATGCCTAATTTTATTGTTAGTAAATTCCTCTTTGAGGAATCTCCTCCCCATGGGATCATATGTTGCCCTCAGAATCCAGTAAAATGAAAGCTGACATTTTAAGAACACTATGGTGCTTTGGTGAAATTTGGAAAATTGCTTCAGTTGTTAATTTGGGACAGAGATAGAGATTTCGTCGAGGGAAGTTATTGTCTCTCGAGTTTAGCCATAGCCCTTGTGTAATGTAGATGTGGACTATGCTAGACTGAAGATTAGTGAGAGAAAAGAGAGTGAGGAACTAGTAATTAAGGTCACAGGTTTCAGAGTAGCTGCTGTGTTAGTCTGTATCCGCAAAAAGAATGAGGAGTACTTGTGGCACCTTAGAGACTAACAAATTTATTTGGGCATAAGCTTTCATGGGCTATAGCCCACTTCATTAGATGCAACAGTAGGCTATAGCCCATGAAAGCTTATGCCCAAATAAATTTGTTAGTCTCTAAGGTGCCACAAGCACTCCTCGTTCTTTTAATTAAGGTCAGTAACTTTAAGCCACCACAACATAAAAAAGAAGTAATGAAAAATGGAACATCTCCCAAAATGCAGGTGCATAGCGTGACAGTCTCTTTGCCAAAATGACAGATAGTAGAAAACTGCTGTGAATAGCACCAGTAGCATAAGACTTGTGAGTCATTACTCTCCAAGTACCCATTAGTGTCACTAAAAGTGACTAATAAGAACTCATGTTAGCAATGTGGATGTTTGTTTTTCATACTGACATTCCTGTTGATCTGCTTTAGGTGAGTGGACTGTGCTGGCTCTTTGTCCCTAAAGCCTGTTCTCCATATAGCAATGAGATTATATTGAAGGAATGATCTTTGATTGCTCAGAGGAAGTATTTGTGTACCAGGGCAACACACATTGAGATAAATACTTTCTTATTCTTCCTGGTGGTGACCTAGTAAAATAATTTGAGGAGTAACACTTTTGAAATGACACAAGTTTAGACAGGGAATAAATCTTTTCAATGAACTGTTCTGTGCTTCACAGAAGTATTACTTGTGCTACATAAATAAACTGTGATCAGGATGTGACACTATGTCCCATATTGTTCATGTTATGATGTAATATGATTATGGCATAACTATAATGTATTTTATACCAGATAGGTCATGTGAGGTATCATTGAAAAGGTTATGATTTACTGAATATGATTATCTTATTTGTATGTATGCATCATTTTTGTATCTGAAGTTAGGAATATTGTCTAGGAAACTATTACAAATGTGTTTACACCTGGGGAACGCCCTCTAGACAGAATGCAATCAGTCTGGATGGCTGGTTGGGAAGGGCCATTAGGGAAAACAATAGGTCTTTGAAGATGTTAATCACCCACTGAGAAGTCTTCCTGGGGATGCTACAAACAGCCTCTGAGTTATGGCTGCAGGGTCACATGATCAAGTCACCTGGGTACTGGACTCCATTATTCCATTTTTCCACTAACCAGGGGTGGGAACCACACAGGGACAAAAAGGATTCCCACCATATGTAAAAACTATTTAAGGCAGGGGAGTGACATAATCATGGTTCGTTCTTCACTAACTCCCCACCCAAGAAAGAAGACTGCTGGAAACAGCTGAGAAACAAAGAGACTGAGGTGTGGGGGCAGGGGCTGATCTCAGGGTAGAGGGTGTCTGGCTTCTGAAAGGAATATCTGGAGTTTTAAGCTTGCCTTCAAGAACCTCTGCAATCTGCCTAGAGCAGTGGTTCCCAAACTGGGGTTCGTGAAATGTTATAGGGGGTTCTCGGGGAAAAATTCCCTAATGGCGGACAGAGCTGTCCCTAGGGACTCCCGGCAGCATGGGGCCAGCAGCCCGGAGCCCCTGGACTTCCAAGAGCTAAGCAGATCAAAGCAAGCATATCTATCACACTGAGGAGATTTAAACTTCAAGACTCCTTAAAAGAAATGGGAATGGATATGGATATTTTTTGCTGTTTTTAAAATTAAATAGGCAGCTAGTATTGTTTTTAAAATTATTATGAAGAACAAGTTTAAGCTTTGTTGTAACGTGCGTTGTTTGCCTGGACTGCTCAAGACCTGAATGCTTGTGTAGGAGGAACTCTTTGAGTTGGCTTCTTAAATACCTTCCTGCTGTTTCACATCTGATACTCCTTGATGAAACATAGGAGCCTGGTCTTATAACAGGCTTATTCAAAGTGATACAAGCTATGAAAGTGAGATCTTGGAAGAGTGTTGCCGTTTTCATAATGTAATACAAATACTGTAATGAGAAATAAATATTAATAATAAATAGTGTGTAATAAGCATGTCATAAAAACAAATTTTGTATTTCCAAGTTCACTGCTTTTATAATTTATACTCAGATAAAGGAGAAAATCCCTGGAAATATTTATTTTTAGGAGGGTGTTTGCGAGACTTGACATTTTAGTGAAAGGGGTTCACAGGTTATTAAAGTTTGGGAGCCACTGGCCTAGAGGAACATTTAGGGTGAGAATTTGCTGTTTATAACCAGTTTCTATAGTATATTAAATTTAGATTGGGTGTTGTTTTTATTTGCTAGGTAATCTACTTTGATCTGTTTGCTATCCCCTTTAATCACTTAAAATCTATCTTTTTTAGTTAATAAACTTGCTTTTGTTTTGTCTAAAACCCAGTATGTGGAATTCAGAACTGGGGGGCAAAAAGCTGTTGCATATCTCTCTCCACATTGAGGGAGGGGGCGAATTTCATTAGCTTACTCTCCACAATTCTCTGTGCAGCGCAAGATGGTATAATTTTGGGTTTGCACTCCAGAGGGGGGTGGGCATTTGAGTAATGGGCTGTTCCTTAGCTGAGCCTTCCCATGCACAGCTAATCTCAGCATATGTGTGTAAAGCTGCAGCTGGGTGTGTCCCTATCTGTATGTGTCCTGGTTAAGTGCAGTCTGAAGCCTGAGGGAGGGCTTGGCTGGCTTGCCTCAGCAATACAGTGTGAAGGGAGACCAGACTGGTGGGTCAGGCGGGCTCAGTGGTACCCCAGTTCCAAGTGGCACCCCGGGGGAAAACCTGTCACACAGGAGTATGTCCGTTAATACAAAAATTAACGTTTAGAAGATGTTCCAATACATAAGCCTTGGAATGACTTGAGTCATGTAAAATAATCTAATTACAGAATAAATTGGTGAGTAGAGGTCCTTGTTAAATATTTTGCAAAGGAAAGATGGCAGGTCATCTAGATTAATTAATATTGGATTTTCCTGCTGGCAATCAGCTGAGCTACCCATTTTTCATTTGTTGATAACGGAGTTGTACTTTTGTACATGTAAAGCTGCTTCCCATCCTCATTCTTTAGGAATGCCAAAAGAGACATTGCTATTTCTTCAAAGCTAGCTCTGAAACTTTAATTTTGTATTTCACGTCTTTTACTGGTTTTGCATGGAAGACTCGTAAACCACAAGACTCTCTTAAATTTCACTTCCCCCAGGTGTATACATCTGTTTGGGGGATTCTTATGTTTAACTTTAACTTTTGATATCTGATATGTCTGTATATGTTAATGAGGTCTGGGTGGCAATGTGTGGGAGTAAACATGAGATGAGATTAGTACAAGACTTGACAGTATTGATGAATCTCTAGGCATTTTGAACAATAGTGCTTTAAGCTACTTCTTCCTAGAGATGAATGGGCATTAACATCTTGAAAATGAAATACTATCCGTTGTAAAAAAAAAAAGTGCTTGCTTTCTACAAATCTTCCAACTGAATCTCCGGTTTGGCTCGCTACTACTATCATTATTATTGGATTGTTACATACTGCCAATGAATTATTTTGGCAGGGTTTCAAAAGGAAATCAGCAGATAAATACTGAAAGGCACATGCAATAAAAGAACAGCTTCAGACAACTGTGAGCTATTGACAGCACCAACCATGTAAGCATGTGTCTGCCATCGGATATTTAGAAAGACTGCTCAGTCTTGGCTTGGAAATAACTGAATTCCCTCATGGAAACCATTCTATAGGAAGGCGTTTGATGTGTATTTGCAGATGGATCACAGCAAGTGCAGTTAATGATTAGCTGTTGGGGGACTGTGCCAATAGTAGTTGAGTTCTTCCCAACAATTATATACTGCCAGAGATTCATAATTTTATCCTGTTGTCTTCCATAAAGATGAAAGGAGGAAAATATGTAGAGTACTTAAGATATAGTTTGTCATTAAATACAGATTTCTCAGCCTTTTGAGCATTTGGTAGGGTTCATTGGTCAGTTATAATGTTACATAGCATGGATTTCATACGAAAATCTGATACAGAATAGAGCTGTTTAGCAAAACAGCTCCCCCCTCCCAGCACTCAATTTAAAGCTTTGCTCCATGATTTGAGGCGCCCACATTGCAGTATCTCCTAGAATTATATTTCCAGTGGCCCTGCTTTCCGACTACATTGTTACTTTTTGTTGAAATGGGACTTGTAAGTTTCTGATGATTCTGCATTTGTCTCGCTTTCCTTTTATCAGGAATTTACTTTGTCTTTGACTCAGATCATTAGTGCTTGTGTACCCTCTCTGTGATTTATCTCCTTAAGAAAAAAGAAAGGATCAACATTATTATTGTTACCAAAAAAATGCTTCCCTTGGAGATGTCTGTGCAACTCTCTGAAATGTACATAAAGTTAAACAAATTATCTTGCTCTCGAAGGAGCAGTCAATGTCACAACTGCATCTCTCTCTGTCTTTCAATGCAGCCAATTACCATGGCAGTATGTGCCAGTTCCACCCTCTACTAGCTTTAACATTTGGTTCTATGTAAGCTACATTGCCTACTTCTCCTTATCAGTGGAATGTAAAATAAGACTGAGGGAAACAATTTTGAGAGAGACAAGGTGAGTGAGATAATATCTTTTACTGGACCAGCTTCTGTTAGTGGAAGAGACAAGCTTTCGAGCTTCAGAGCTCTTCTTCCTGTCTGGAAAAGATAACTACAGCTAAATATAAAGTGGGACAGATTGTTAAGCATAGCAAGTTAACACATGTTGCAAGAAACTGCTTACAATGAAATTGGCAATTAACACCTCTGCAGTCATAGGGCAGTTAGTAGGTTACAAATTGTTGTAATGAGCCATAAAGGTAATGTGTTTGTTTAGTCTATGAGTTTTATTGTCCAGCAGAGTCATGAATGTAAGCTCCCATGCTCATCTTTGGAAGGTGTTCTGCAGATGTCCTGTGAGGATGAGGACTGACAGCTCAGATATGGAGTGATCACTTTGTGAAAGGTGTTCATCCACAGGTGATGTGTTTTTTGTAAACATCTTGGCCACAAGCCCACTATAGAGTTCACTTGGCTGGTGGCTCCAGCTAAGAAAAGGCATGCACAGGAATGCAGCAGGGAAATTCCTTTCCACCCCAGGGGCACCTATTCCAAATGCCCCAGAGTAAATACACACAGATGCTCCAGAATAGTACAATGAATACAGGAAAGGGAAATATTTATCTACAGAGGGATTAAGAAATACAATGTGGGGACGTAGAGGGAGTGGTAAAATAGGGCTACATCCAACATGAGGACCAATAAGCCCAGTGGTACCACAATATGAAAGGGCAGACACTGAGCAGTGTTCAGGAATCCTCAGCAGAGTTCCAGTTTGACAGTGAGTCTCGAGTGCTCCTGGTCGTCTTCAGCTCCAGTCAACTTTCCCCAACAAACCCCTCCAGTGCCCTCTTCTGCTGCTGTCTGCAAACTCATACAGAGTGACACCCCATCACCCCTTATTCCCAAAGCAAAGTCACAAGTCCCAGTACTCACAGCCCCATACAGCTCTGTGTGACAGTGATATTGGGTCTGGTTCTGTTTTGTTCTTCTTGGATGATTCCTCCGTAGCAGGGTGCTCCTGCTGGCTCCCAGCCTGGGGCATCCCCTGTTGGCCACTCCCTCCCAGGCTTCGGGCTGGTTCTTGGCCATTTCACTCTGTGAGGGTCTGCTCACTGGAGTTTCAGACCCCCCCCCACACACACACACATCATTCTCTCTCTCTGCACTCCCCTCAACAACCATCACTTCTTCTGCCTGAAACAATCATTTTGCTGTGCAAGTTCATTCAAGAGTGTAGTGATTGTCTGGTTTCACCCACATAGTTGTTGTTGGGGCATTTGATGCACTGGATGAAGTATGTCACATGTTGTGGTAGGCATGTGTAGGACCATGAATATTGAAGGGGGTGTGTGTGAGTAGGGTTTCCAACTTTATATTTGCACAAAACCAAACACCTTTGCTCTGCCCCCTGCCCTGCATCTCCTCTGAGCCCCCGCCCCTTCTCCAAGGCCCCATCCCCCGCTCACTCCATCCCCCTCCCTCTGTCGCTTGCTCTCCCCACCCTTACTCGCTCATTTTCACCAGGCTAGCTCCGGGGGTTGGAGGGTGCAGGCTCTGGGGTGCAGCCGGGGATGAGGGGTTTGGGTTGCAGAATGGTGCTCCGGGCTGGGACTGGGGGGTTTGGAGAGTGGGAGGGGGATCAGGGCTGGGGTAGGAGGTTAAGGCACGTGAGGGGTGAGAGCTCCAGTTGGGGGTGCAGGATCTGGGCGGCGCTTACCTCAGGCCGCTCCTGGAAGCAGCTCCCAGAAGCAGCAGGGTTCCCGGCCAATGGGAGCTGTGGAGCTGGCGCTTGGGGCGTAGGCAGCACATGGAGCCCCCTGGCTGCCCCTATGCCTAAGAGCTGGAGGGGAGACATGCCGCTGCTTCCAGGAGCCATGTGGAGCCAAGGCAGCAGGGAGCCTGCCTTAGTCCCACTGCACTGTGGACCAGACTTTTAATGGTCTGGTCCAAAACCGGACACCTGGCAACCCTGCGGGGTATTGATCATTATAGCAGTGGAGATACGTCTGCAGGTGTTGCATCTGTTGTTCTGGCAGGGTCTGGTGCCACTTTGGTTTGGTGTGTTCTGGTTTGTGGGGAGCTTGCATCTGATGATGAGCATGGTGAGGTTCAGGGGGTTGTTTTGAAGCCCAGAAGAAAGGATTTGTAAGAAATTTCTTTGAGGATGTAGCCCCCATTAAGTATAAGGTTGTAGTTGTTTGATGATACCCAATGTGGGTTCCAGTGAGGGGTGGTAGGTGACAAAGAGGGGTGTGAGGTCAGTGAGGGCTTCTTTTTCCTGTAATGAAGAAGGCTCTCAGGATATTTGAGTGGCCCTTTCCAAGATGTGATCTGCTTCTCTGGTGGAATGTCTTAAACTGTGTTTCCCCTACTTTTTCCTCCAAGCATATTCTGTGGTTTCTGAGTGCCTGGCTGTAGATAATCGACTTCTTGGTGTATCTGGGGTGGTTACTGAATCTGTGAAGGTAAGATTGATGACCTGTGGGTTTCTTGTATATAATTGTCTGTAGAGTTTGTTTATTGATGCTGGTGTGGGAGTATTCTAGAGAGAGTTTGATGAAGCTTTCCGAAGTTGTGGTGCAAATCTGTCCAGAGGATGAAAATATCATTGATGTAGCTCAGGTATATCATTGGTTTTGTGATGCATTTTTGTAGAAACTTTTACTCTGAGGTGGACCATGAAGAGATTGACATTTTGGGGAGCACTCCTAGTACCTGTGGCTGGTACATGGTTTGGATGAAGTGTGAATTTGTTAAATGTAAAGTTCTTATGGATGAGAATGAAATGGATGTGTTTGGGGTGGATATATGAGTATTGTCCATTGTATTGTAGAAGTCTGATGTAGGCAGTGATGATGTCATGGTGAGGGATGTTAGCATATAGGAAGATGACATCTATGGTTGCAAGGATGGTGTTCTCAGGGATGTTAATAGAAGAGTTTTTGGAGGAAGTAGGTTGTGTCCTGGAGCAAACTGGCCTTGTGTGCAGTGAGTTGTCTGAGAATTGTTTTTATGAGTCTCGATATTCCTTCAGTAAAAGTGCTGTGGCCAGATATGATGGTTCTGCCTGGGTTCCCTTGCCTGTTATCTTGGGAAATGTGTAGAAGTCCCTGGAGTGGGTTCAGGGGGGATGAGGTTATAGAGTTTCTCTAGGAGTTGCTTGGGGAAGGATTCAATGACATCCTTAAGTTTCTGTGTGAACTGTGCTTTGGAGTCTCCTCTGAGTTCTTTATAGTAGGTCCTGTCAGAGTTGTCTATTGGCCTTGTTGACAGTCATCACAGTTGATGACTATGATGGTGCCCCCTTTGCTGGTTTGATGGCTATCTGGTCATTGGATTTCAGTGACTGTATAGCTATGCTCTCCACAATGGAGTGATTGCGGTGGATGTGATGTTTAAGGATTTCACAGTTGATTCCCTCCTCCCTCCCTGAAGGAATCAATGTGTGGTTTCATCTATTGCAGGTGTGTCCAGTCAGATTTTCTTTTTTTCTTATGACTGTCGGTGAGGGTGTTGTGTTTGTGGGTGGTGTCATCTTTGTTGCGGAGTTGGGAAAATAATTCTTTTAGTTCTCCATATGTTAGTATGGTATCCGTTTCTATGGTAGGGCAGAAGTTCAGTCCTTTGGAGAGTACAGATAATTCTGCTATGGTTAGAGGTAGTCTTGATAGGATGATGATGATCGGGTGCCATGTATCTTCCCTGTGTTCGGTCCTGGTGTCCTGGTTTCTCCTGGAGGTGGTGTTTTGTGGAGTTGTTTGTAGTTGGTTCCACCTTTTGTTTTTGTGTTGGATGACTGTCATCAGGGATGGGGTATTTTTTTTGTTTTTTTTTGTTTTTTGGGGGTGTGTGTGTGTGGTTTTTTTGGATATTTGTTTTGGATTTCCTGAATAATCTTTGAGCAGGTTTCCTGATTTTCTCCCCCTTCCAACGTGTAGGAGGATGTGATGATTTCATGTTTGTTTTTAGCCATTTTGCTTGTGTTTTAGTGGCACTGTAGAATTTTTAGCTCTTTTGCTTGTTTTAGTGGCACTGTTCCAAATGGATTCTTAGAAACTGGTTTCTAAACATGCCTCCTTTGCTTGGAGATGAAATCAGCATGGAGATCTTTAGTAAAGTAACTCTGGTACAGAATCACAGTTGTAACAACAAAATGTTGCATTAATAACTAACTACTTTTTAACTGCTTTGCATTATTTTTCTTGGTGTGTGTGTTTTGTTTTGTTTTTATTTGAGGGTTTATTAGAGGTTAGATATACCAAAAATGTGATATAGTTTCATTTTCCCAGTAAAATCAACTCCTTTGCATGTAAACTCTATAACTGATAGCTCTATATCTTGAAAAATATCTATACATTTGTATCTAAGACCAGGACAGAATCTGTTAATTGTTAAGATTTAGCCGTGTGGGAAAATAAATCAAACCATCTAACATGTAGTTTCCCTATGGCATGCAACCATACAACTTTCGGCTAATACCCCATCAAATTTTGTAGTCTTAGCAGGATTCCAGCCACTTTGCTGGGAAGGTTCCATGTTGTTATTAATTTAGTAGGTGGCACTATTCTCTTTGACTCAGTACTGAACTTATGCCAGCACATTGTGTTGGGGCACCCCATCCTGTTGGGCAGAGGGTGCCACTTTTTGGATAACATACGAAAGCAGGGTCTGGAACACTCCTGTCACTAAGAATCCTATCCCAACATTTGAGGAAATATGTAATTTTACTGCTGTAATATTTTTAATGAACAATATGCTCTTATTCCAGGACTTGTTTTCATTGGGCTGTGATGATGACTTAAACAGTGATCATTTTTGTTATCTTTTGCATTAGTTTGTTTTAGCCTCAGAATGGAAGTCTCCTAATATCACTTTAGTTCATAAATTTGTCTGTTAAATCATGAGATGCTGCTCATGGAAAAATGTGTAAATATTTTAAAATATTATATAGAGGCAGAATGTATAATTGCAGATATTCTCCAACGTCTGCAAAGCCAGTAGGATTTTGCCCCGATCCACAAAGGGACTTAGATCCCAGGTTTGGGTGCTACTGCAAAGTAAAACCCGCCTGCTCCATAGCCACCAAACCGTGTAGCTGCCTAAACTCACTTGGCACCTACATTTTCTGAGTAAAAGTTCACTAGGCACTTAAGTTTCTGCCTCTTGGCTCATGCACTGCTGCCTCAGGCAGCTGTCCAGACACCTCTCTCATGTCTAAACCCCATACAGTCTTCAAAGCAGGGGAAGATAGATGGGGGAACACCAATCTACCTTGCCTGCATGGCCTGATCAGGTAAGCATGAGTAGTACTCATAAGAGAATGTCAGGATTATTTACTGCCAGGGTGATATTTATCTACATCCTGTCCCTTTAAGGTTATGCCTTGTCCCTTAAAGGGTTTGGAGTGGAAATGAGAACACAGCGTGGAGCTGGAAGCTGGCCCACAAGGGTTTCTGGTGTGCTCTGGTAAGACTGACTGGTGTGAGGCCTACATGTGTTCAAAGCACATCCGACTCCATACAAAATGGCTGAGGGGGAAGAGAGAGGAGGAGGACTCATTATAACCTTTGGTGAGAGCACACACCTGGGATGTACGAAACACTTCTTCAAATCCTTTGTCCTCACCAAACATCCCAGGTGGGTATCCTAATCACAGGGCTAAAGGTTGAAAAGGGAGCCTCTGCTGCTGCCATTTTGTGTTGTGTTGAAGTTAATGGAGCTACACCTATTTGCACTAGCTGAGGATCTGGCACTTTGAGTTTTCAAATGAGAAGTCTCAACTTCTGCCTTCTTGCCACTAATACATACAGGCTGCTATTGTTTCAGTGGTTGTTAGGAGATAATATCCAGACTTCAGATTAATTGGTCAGCTGTTGAATGTTCTGATGTAATGTTTCTATCCTGTGTCTTGGTGATTGAGTGTTTAAGAACATAAGTATCCAATGGAGAGTGGGTGGATGGAGTCTCTCTGAAACTGGTCGCAGTCAGAACAGTCCAACTCTCTTCCACAGCTTGTTTTCGTAGTTTAGCTCTTAACAGATAGCAATACTTAGTCTTCAAACTTGCCTGCTGACTCTCATTTGCTATTACCCCCTACACAAGAGCAAATAGCTGTGTCTGGCTGCTCAGAAATTGCTAGAAGCAAACAAAATAGGTGTGCATGACCAAGAGAAATCAATCATGAAGAAAACTAATGTGAAATATTTATTTGTATTTCGAAACATAAAACCACTGTGGTGTGGTAGAGTACTACATCACGTACGCAACCAAAAGAGTCCAGATACATTAAATATTGATAGTAAAAAAGGTTTTCTGAAGTGCTGTAGCAGTTTGAAAGCATTTAAGTGCAATTGGCACACTTACAAATCATAAGCTATGCTGGACAAATCCATATTTTGTGCCACACTAGGGCTTTTGAACTTCTCAAGAGAGATGAGTGCTAAATTTGTCTCAGGACAGGCTTTTGTGGAGCTAGTGCATGAATAGCATTTTTTTCCCAAGTGAGGTGAATGACCACAGAATATTTTTATAACACATCTCCGAGAGAAAATGGAAAGTTTAGAAAAGAAAATGTTCTTTTAAGGTGTTTCTGTTGATAGCCTTTTATCTTAAAGATATGTATTCAAAATTGGGTCTGTTGAATCAGAATCTACTTTGCTTATCATTCAGCGCATTATGTTTCTTCCTCTGAATCTATGTTATGTCTTTACAATTGTGTATGCAGCATTAGTGGCAGCAGATATTCTGTTTATCAGTTATACTGTGAGACAAAAAATCATTATATTCAGCCATTGCCCCAAAAAGGAACAATCATATGAACATTTGTGAGATATTTGAAACTATATTTATGAAAAATGTGGGTAGTAAATAGTGTCAGACACATTTTCCCCAGGCAGTCTTCCAATCTGAATTAGATATTTACATATTGACCACATTTTTTCTTTTAAATGTTTGAGACTTTGTGGTGTGTGTGAGTTGGTGGAAGGTCACACTGACAGCTCTGGAGGTAGAGACAAGTCCCTTTTCCACAGAACAAATATGTAGAGAAGCTTGGCAGTGCAAGCTTACCCAGCCATGCTGACAAAGTGACACAACCTGTTTTAGTGGACTGCCTCTAGAGGCAAGAGTCTCCATGACCACTTATCTCTTAAAGAGACACAGACCACTGAACAGTTATCTGGTAGTAATGCATTTTATCATCGTGAGCTGGATTTGAATTGGTAACAAAGAATGAAAATTTCCCATTCTTCACTGTTTTCCTGAACTATCCAATTCATTCCTCCCCCTCATAAAAATGTTAGATTGTTTCTATGAAACAAATAGTTAATCATTTACAGAAAGCATCTATGATTACAGTAACCCCCATAATACTGTATGATAGTTCGACTAAACATGGTGCCTTCCAGTGGGAGCTCATTGCTAGATACATAGTGTTTAGGGAGCAAAAAGGACCCTGCTGCCACTGGGGCATAGACTAGCTGTTATTAGCAGAGCAAAAATGCTAGCATGCTGGGCTGAAGGCATAGAGTTACCAAGAGACAGTGATGATGCTGGCAGATAATAAGGTTGGGGATTTGATACTTCACTTGACAGTGATAGTGAGATGTGCCTTTCCTCCATGAGAGCGTGTGTGTGTGTGTGTGTGTGTGTGTGAGAGAGAGAGATAGAGAGAGAGCGAGCGCGATGACTGGGGTTCTTGCCAGCTCAACTTCCACTGACCTTAAAGGTTATGGGTAAGTACCCTTGCACTCATTGGAAGTAGTATGAATGGGAATAGTAACACAATGGTGCTGGTATCAATAAAAACATTTAACTTTCTGTGAATTACTTTCTACAGTAATATTACATTACTATTTAATAGGGCTGTCAAGCGATTAAAATAATCCTGATTAATCACGTGATTAAAAAAATTAATCACAATTAATTGCGTGATTAATCGCACTGTTAATAATAGAATACTATTTATATAAATATTTTGGATGTTTCCCACATTTTCACATATATTGATTTCAGTTACAACACAGAATACAAAGTGTACAGTGCTCACTTTGTTTTTTTTATTATAAATATTTGCACTGTAAAAATAAAAGAAATGTATTTCTCAGTTAATACAAGTTCTGTAGTGCAATCTCTTTATCATGAAAGTTGAACTTACAAATGTAGAATTATGTACAAAAAAACTGCATTCAAAACTAAAACAATGTCAAACTTTAGAGCCTACAAGTCCACTCAGTCCTACTTCTTGTTCAGCCAATTGCTCAGACAAACCAGTTTGTTTACATTTGAAGGAGATAATGCTGCCTGCTTCTTGTTACAGTGTCACCTGAAAGTGAGAACAGGCATTCGCATGGCACTGTTGTAGCCAGTGTTGCAAGATATTTACGTGCCAGGTGCGCTAAAGATTCATATCTCCGTTCATCTTCAGCCACCACACACACGCTTCCATGCTGATGACGCTCGTTAAAAAAATAATATGCCCTGAAGAATTAGGGTTTATAAGCCAACCTCTAACAGATGCATGTGAGAAAGAAGGCACTACTATGGAAAGGTTATTCTATAATTGTCCATCGTGGAATTTCTTCCAGCTTAACCTGAAGAATCTGGTATTGGCCACTGTAAGGAGACAGTATTCTGGACTAGATGGACCACTGGTATGCATGGTATGGCAAATTCTGTGCTGCCATGATAATAGATGCAAACAAATACAGAGTCCTAGTTTATGGCAGCAAAACATGGCTTCCTGCTTTGAGACATTTATTGCAGTCTGCTCTCTACAGTTAGTGCTGCCAGAGGTGATATGTGTGTGTGTGTGTGTGTGTGTGTGTAGGGGGGTATTGCAGGGGTCAAGTGCTCCCCCCCCCCCAAGATTGGCCTATTGGGAGCAGGGAGGAAGAGGGGCTCTGTTCTTCTGTCCCTGCGCTTCCTCCCCCACCACACACACACATTCGGCCGCTCTCCCTGGCAGCTGGGCGGGGAGCAGAACGGAGCCGCTTCTGCCTGAGAGAGCCTGGCTAGGAGGTGTGTGTGTATATGAGAGTGAGCTTCCTAGCCAGGCAATCTCAGGCAGAAGCGGCTCCATCCCACTCCCCGCCCAGCAGCCAGGGAGAGCGGCTGAATGTGCGGACAGGGTATGGTGGGAGAGCGCAGGGAGAGGACAGAGAGCTTTCCCACCCCCATTGCAGGTAATGTGGGGTGGGGAGAGCACTGCAGCCCCAGGTTGGGCACATGTTGGGCACATGATCACTGGGCAGGGGAGACATGTGGGGCAGTCATGTGTCCTCCCCTTTAGCCTACTGGGTAGGCACCAGTCGTCTGTGAGTGCTGCAGAGTAATTATCTATATAATAAGGTCCAGCAGTGTCATTGTGGATCACTATGAAGCCTAAAATGTCTGAGTTAGTGTGAAATGATCGAGCAGCTACAAGCAGGGTTGAGTGCTCTTTTGGTTCAGGCTATCACCAGATTGAATCTGCACTTGGTTTTATGGGTCTGTTGCCATCCAATTTTTAAATTCTCAGCCATTTTGCCTTTACAAAGTATACGCCTGTGACAGCAAGGCATGTATCTATGCCATGCCAAGAGTCATACACCATTGTGACATCACCACCCTAACTCTATGCAGGCAACAATTGTATTGGTTGTATGAGGGAGACTGCACAGACGGTGGATTACTTGGCGCAACTGCCAGAGTTCTCCAAAACTACCCACACAGCAACACACGCGGCAGACACATAACCCCAAGCACACACAGCTCCTCACCCCAGTCAGTACACACTCCTCGTTTGGCACTTGAACTAATCAGCACGAATTTCCTAGCACAACATACACATTCATCCACCATTGCTCTAAACTTGAATGGCAAAGGCCTGGGTCCATCACTAGTTTGTTTCATAATTCAGTAAGTTTCTCAACAATGTATATAGTCCATTGAATAGCTCTTTCTGAAATTCCTCTGGGCATTGTCTCTTAACACTGCAGTTATAAATCTTAACCATAACTTTAATTCTGTATGTACAGAAAAAAACACCAATCAACCAAAATATATAATACGGCATTAGACTTTATAATACATTTGTGGAGTATACTGTATTTGCCTCTTCATGTGTAATGCTTGGAGATCTACAACTTTGAATTGTTTAGCTGTCTACAAAATTCCAACAGATGTATATAATACTTAACTCACATTGGTAAGAGGAAATCTTTTTCTTTCCTCCCCTCCTTCAAATGATTAAAACTAATTATATATAAAACACTTGGTAATTCCCTCCGATTCTTGTTTCACAGCACTCTGCAAACATTGGAGTTGTTCCACTATGCATGCAAATTGCAAGTCATAAATTCTTAAGCACTTTGCTTCTGTGCAAACACTAAACCCTATAGTCAGAGTTAATTGCAAACTCAAAAGCTTTTGCCTTTGAGTTTGCAGGATCCCACTCTTATTAATGCAGAACCATAACCACAGCATTACTCACTCTGGCCAGATTGTCACAGATATGAAGAAGAGTAAATCAAAGTTAAATAAAATAATATTTGGCAACAGCAGATGGTCTTCTCAGCAGTGGATTCTAGGGACATTTTAAAAAAAAGTGTTGTAGTGACAGAACTTGTGTGTAATATGTTTGAAATGGCCCTCAATTTGTGGAGAAGTTGGATTCTAGTAACTGGATCTGAACCTGTTCAATTGGTTTTGGTTTGATATCAGATGCTGTTTGGAGGAAGCCCATTATTAATTATTATTATTATTTATTATTAGATAGTGTTTATGTACAGTGATACTCCTTTGAAACCATTCAAAATGCCGTAGATATTTGAATAACATTATTCCAGTATTTGTAATAGTTGCTAGTATTCCTAGGTGTTCTCTATACTTTACATAGGGGTGGATTGTTTATATTGTAGGCAGATATGGTTGGGCCGCCTATAGTTAAGGTTGCCTGACACTTCGCATTATAAACCCTGTTTTCAGTTTCTTCTATCAGTGCTAAATTTTAACCATTACAGCTGAAATTTTGCATGTTGTCTGCCTCTGATTGATTTTTTTGTTTGTTTGTTTTTGGAACATGTAATTAAGCATTATTATGATGCATACACCCAAGAGAGAGGAATTATGTTTGCATGAATACCCTTAATTCTGGCATTTCCTAACTTTTGAGTGCTTGACTTAGCAATGTCCTTTTGCCATCCTGTGTGTTTTTCATGTAAGTGTAGGGAGTACCTAAGGTGCTGCAGATGTACAACATTATCTAGGTATCCAAGCATGGTCTGTGCTGCTGAGCAAACAAGCTGCTTCCCTTGGCTGAAGGACTGGTCTGCTCCCTCTGCTACAAGTAGGTTTGCCAGGTGTCTGGTTTTTGACTGGAACGCCTGGTCGAAAAGGGACCCTGGCGGCTTCAATCAGCACTGCTGACCAGGCCGTTAAAAGTCTGGTTGGCGGCACAGGCAGGCTCCCTACCCGGCTCCACGTGACTCCCTGGAAGCTCTCAGCATTGCCCTCTGGCTCCTAGGTGGAGGCACAGCCATGGGGGCTCTGTGTGCTGCCTCACCATGGCCAATGAAATCTGAGGGAGTGGCACCTGCAGGCATGGGCAACGTGCAGAGTCATGTGGTCGCACCTCCGTCTAGGAGCCGGAGGGAGATGCCAGCAGCTTCCTGGGAGTCACCTGAGGTAAGCGCTGCCTTAAGCCTGCACCCCTTCCCGCACTCCCACCCCCTGCTGGTCAAAAATTTTCTCTTATCTGGTTTTGAATGGAATATTGGTTTTTCAACGAAACATTTTCTTGGAAATTGTCTGCTTTAAGCTAAAACTTAGATTTTTTCATCAGAAAAACTGAAAATGTGCGGGCTGAAAACCAAAATGCTGGGTTTTGTTGGGCAATTTTCAGCTGAATTTTTGTTGTTGACATTTTCTGTGGGGGAACCCCTCCCATTTTTCTGCCAGCTCTAACAATCTCACTTCTCACCATATATATGTGCAGGTTGATGGGAAAAGAATGTCAGGGCCCTCGATCTGCAGAGTGGAGGAGAGACAACCACCCCCCAGATTCTGAGACCAAATCCTGGAATATAGAGATTTTTAGTGCTATTTTACCTACTCAGAGTTAAGGTTTTAGTAAATGGATGATGTCATATGTTGTGCAGAGATGGGGTTCACTTATCAAGGAAGGAGATGATTATCTTCAGATACAGACTGGCTAGCCTAGTGAGACGGGCTTTAAAAATAGATTTGACAGGGAGAGGATACAAAAGCCCACAGATAAATCCAAAACACGGAGACCTGGGTGAAGTGTCAGTATCTGGAGGGGAACATGGACAATCACTGGAGGGACAAGGAGAGATAAGAGGGAATATTTAGGGGAAACCCAATTAATATCTTAGATATCTGTATACTAATGCAAGAAGTATGAGGACTAAACAGGAAAAACAAGAAATACCAGTGAATAATCACAATTATGTCATAATTGGCATCACAGAGACTTGGTGGGACAATTCACATGACTGGACTATGGCTATAGAATGGTAAAGCTCGTTCAGGAAGGATAGGCAGGGAGGAGGTGTTGACTTGTATATCAAAGATGTATACACTTGAACTGAGCTTGATAGAAGTGGGAGGCAGATCAGTTGAAAGTCTCTGGGTAACAATAAAAGGGTAAAAAACAAGGATGATGTGATGATTGGGGTCTACTATAGACTTCCTAACCAGGAAAAAGAGGTGGGTGAGGATATTTTTAAACAACTACAAAAATCATCCAAACTATAGGACTTGGTGTTGATGGATGACTTCAACTACCCAGACATCTGTTGGGAAAATAATACAGCAGGGCCCAGATTACTTCCAATTTTTTTGTTGCACATCGTGTGATTAATCATGTTATATTGTAAGCAGTACGATTTATTAGTACAATGTGATGACACTGAAAATGGAACATTCCATTTTCCTACAGTTTGTGTCCTCACATTGTATTTGTAATGTGTACTAGCATCTCTTTAGTCGGTACAGAACTCATACTAATAGTTACTTAAGTGCCAAATTCAATAGAAGCCAATTAAATATGGCCTGAATCAACTGAAATCTGACATAACAAAAGATAGCCATTATGGAAGCTTGTATAAGCAAATATTGTAGTCAGTAAGTCATGTTGCCTGCACAGGGCAGCTTTCTTAATAAATGCCACTCCACTTTATGATATAACTATAGGTAAGAAAATCTTAAAGAATAGCCTGCTAATCAACAGTGCTGAAGATTGGCACAAAGTGCAACACTTATTCAGTTGTATTTGTTAACCTCTTAGTTGTTAAAATAGGCAGCAGCTTTCTGATAGCCTTGAATTGAAACAGAATTGCAGTTCGGTGAGCAGAAAATGAGAGTGCTTTCAAACATAATTATCTAAGTCATTATTTTCTCTGGAAAATGAGAACCTGAACAAAGGTGATTGAGTGATTCAGTGGGTAAGAAACCTAAAGGCAGCACTCATCATTTTTCTAACACAGGGATTGTAACACAGGTATTCTACTGATTTGATTTTGATCTCAAAGATCTAACAGGTCAAATAAATAATTAAATGTTTCACATCCTTCTAGCAAAATCATATAACTGGTGTTAACTTGTGGGAGAATAAATAAATATACACTAGTGACTTTGCCACTCAATTTTATAGTTTTATGGTAAGCATAAATGAGGGTGGATGAATGTGCGCGTGTGGCATTGGGAGATTTGTGTTGATTTGTGGAGGTGACAAATGAGAGGTGTGTGCTGCAGTGAGGGGCTGTGTGTGTTTGGGTTATTGTGTATGCTGGTTATGAAATGTAGAAGTTTGAGCAAGATCACATAGTGCCCTGAATGTGAGAAGGAGCAGTTTTTGCTGAGTGGAGAAGAAGGCAGAGGTCATGCTGAAAGATTTAGGAGAAAGTTGGTAGAATGGAAGTTTAGGCAGGAGGGGGTTGATAACATATAGTAGGATTTGGGGGACAAAGTGGACGAAGAGCTAGGGTCATAGTAAAAGAAACAGGTGGGGTCAGAGGTGTGTGGATGCTTATGAAGTTACAAGAGGACAGAAGATGGAGGAGAGGGTGGACCTAGAAGTGGGAGACAAGGAGAAAGGGAAAACTTCTAACTGATTGTCACTTCAATTTTGTTTCTTTAATTGAGGAGTTCAAGGACACAGATGGAAGCTAAAGCAACAGAGAGGCCGTGGAGACTCAAAAGTAGAGAAGATTAATTGTAAATTGGCACAAGAATCATTTAGGGAGTATGTAACTGCCTGGCAGGGCTCTTTGATTGACCTCGCAGGTTATCAGACATTGAAGCCCCACAGGGACATGCTGAGTCCAGCTGACTCACCATAGGAGGTGCAACTCATTAAATATCCTGGCTATAAAGCGGGGTGGGAACAGCTCTTCTACTCACAGGAATCTAGGTTTTGGGGCTGATACTAGGAACGGAAAATCTCAGGTGAAGGCATAGGCTGGAGTATGTTTGTGTTGCATTAACTTGTTAACAAAGCCAAACATTGAGAAGAGGATGCATTTTGAACCCAGCATATTCACTGTTTGGAGAAAAATGGAAACACCACAGGCTTTCAGAGTGGAATTAAAATTGCTTAGAAGGGAATAGAGCAGCCTTGAAAAAAGAGAATGAGTGGAAATTGAAAGAAGTTTGTATTGTTACTAGGCTCTCCACATGCACTTAGCAGTACAGCAATAGGAATAGAGGTAGCAACTGCTAGGTGGGAACGGAGCGATGGACAGTGTGGTATGAGAATGGAACAAAGGAGTCAAACAGAAGAGGGTAGACTTGAAAATAGGGACAATGGAGTTGACAAAAGGGAGCAAAAGCTGAAAGCAGCAGCAGCAGCAGAGAGAGAGGTTGATAGAATAGAGATCACAGAATGAATATGAGGAGAGAGGAGAATGGGAAAATGAGCAATGTTGAGAGAGCTGGTGATTGCTAAAAAGTATTAATACACAATGAATAAAGTACTTTGGGATTTTTTGGCATGAAAGATGCCATTTAGATGTAAGAAATTATTTAATTTGTGCAGTTTCCCACATTTTATTTACAATATTTGTTTGAATTGATCTTGATCATAAACATATGTGAACTAAAGAGGCATCAGGTTCTAAAAGACCTTATTTGGAAAAAAAAAACCAGTGCTTTTTCAGCTAGCCTTGTAAATATTTTTACATAAAAATGAATGTGGTTTCACATGACTGATTAAAATTACATTGTCACAGTTTCAGGGTAACTGCACCTGTATTCCCTTTCCATAGTCCCTCAAGGGCACCCACTTAAAGGTCTCTGGCTCCCCACAATCACCTCACCTGGGTGGAGACCCATGTCTCACTCTTAGGCAGTTTTTGTCTCTGAGTATGAAGCAAGCATCTAGTTTATAACAAAGCAATGAATGCCTGCCTCATTTTACCACTAGGTTCAACACAGATGATAGTGAGATATTCTGGAAAATCAGTAACTAGGCATACGGAAGTACCATATATTGAATGACCAGACAGAGTACATATACCCTGATCCTTGGGGTCTGATTTGAGGTGGAAGATCTGACTGAGGTGCAGGGACTAGGGGCAGAAGTGTTTCTGTGCTCACCCAATGCTTGATTTGGCTTCCAACATAAATCAGAGCAGCTTCACATTTTCTCTAACTTTTGACTGCGTCCAACAGCCTCCAAGGTGCCGCTGCAGCAGTTGGGGATTGCCAAAGCACTGCATATTCCAGCCATGACCATGTTCCCCTACCTGACAAAGCCCCTAAGAAGGAGTGGAGAGGGGTGCATAGCCGGTTCTATGCCCCTGAAGAATTACCCTATGATAGGGGAATCCCCGCTGGGGCACTTAGGCCAGTTTTAAGGTTGCTTTGTGCCATCTGAACATCACAAAGCAGCCACATGAAGGGCAAAGATCTGGCCTATACTGTGCAGGAGATAAGTTGTCTTATTGAATTCAACAAAAAGAGGCAGCTGGAAATTCTGTTTCCTTCCATTGTACTTATTTTTTTCAATCATTGACCTCCAAAGTAGCCCACTTTAAATTAAATGCAACTGTAGCCACTTTTGGAGCAGCAATTAAGTAATGAATCACAAACTACTTCCTGTGCCAGCCAGCTAAGCAAAACACAGAAAAGAAAGCATCTTGAATAAATACTAACCTTCATTAACCCCATTCTGGATATTTTTTCAAATAAATTATCTGAAACATACTATAAACCATCATACTTAACATTTTTAATGTGCTTCTTCTGTTGTGAAAACACATCTGCTCGTACAACCATAATAATTATTGCAAAATGTTTGCTGGGTATTAGATATGTTTTCATTCAAGGACCTCAGAGCATTTTTAAAACTTGAACCCTCACAATACTCCTGTGAGAGAAGTAAGTATCATTATACAATTTTATAGATTGGGAAATGCGGGGAGGGGGCGGGGAAGAGGAGTGACTTGTGTGAGGTTACACAGCAAATCAATGGCAAAGATAGGAACAAACCCAGAAGTCCTGATTCCCAGACTCCTGCTCAAATTGGTAGAACGCTAGGTTACTCTCAAGATTCAGAAGACGCTACTACAGCTCTTTAGGATGGAGCTCCAAACTCAATAACAAACCAGAAAGTTGGCCTCTTGGATTTTGACATGCAGTCCTGCAGCCTTCAACTCCCCCCATTGCTTAGTTTTCCAAGTCTGGGGTTTTTCATTTTGAAACAGACCAGGGGGCACCATGAACTCACAGAATACAGGAGAGTGGGAGGATTGGATCTGCAGTTTTGGTACTTCTTGGGGAAGTGGAAACGCAGGAGCAGGGCGGAGTCTGGGGCTCCCTGGGACTGCCTGGCCACAGGTAGGGATGCTACTCTTCTGGGTAAGAGCACAGAACTGGATGTGGGGCAGGGAGATTGTGGGTCTGGGTGCAGGGGGGAGAGCTCAGAACTGGATGAGGGGCAATATGGGGAGAAGAGCTGGATTCGGGGCAGCAGGAGGGGAGTGTGTACAGAGTTGGGTGCAAGGAGTAGAGTGTGGGTCTGGGTGTGAGGGCAGCAAGGGGTGTGTGTGTGTGTGTGTGTGTGTGTGTGTGTGTGTGTGTGTGTGTGTGTGTGTGTGTGTGTGTGTGTGTGTGTGTGTGTGTGTGTGTGTGTGAAGGAGGGTCGGAGAGCTCTGGGCCCCCTTCTTAGGAAAATTCTGGTTGTGCCCCAGCATCACCTGTAGAAAAAATAAATGTCCACATAAATTCTGAACTTTTTTGTTTTCAAAAACTTTCTAAAAGTTTTTAGTAAAAACAACAGGTAGTTTCATCAGAGAGGCTAAGGATTGTATGGACAAAAACACTAACCCATCATGCTTATAATGGCCCCACCATGCCGCAGGGCAGTGAAGAAGACCTTGCAGTCCTACTGCCCATGCTTTACCTGTTTTGTGGAATAATAGAAGACTCCAGGGCTGATAGTCTGGAATTTTCTCAACAGCACTAAATCGATTCATATTTGAAATAAGGCAATTTATGCACATGCACACCAGTTTTTTTCTTGTGAAAAGTTTCCTGAAGGTGGGGTTTTTTTGCCTTTACAATTTTTCCTGTATCTAAATTCACCAATACTTCCGAAAATCTGCGAGTTTTCATAAAACAAAAATCAGTAGTGTGAAACAGGGGTCTGATTCTGCCCCCAGTGCAGCCAATGATAAAGTTCCCATTAGCTTCGGTGGTGCAGTATCAAGACCATAGAGAGCAAGGTTCAGAAGGATTACGCTCTCTGATCTATTTCTGATCCTCTGAATGACATTCTCATTCATCAGTTGGTATACCCACACTGCGGATTCACACAGTGAATTTCTCACACAGACAAATCCAGCTTCAGTGTATGTGGATGTAGTTCCATTGACTTCCTTGATTTCAGTGTAGTGCCATCCATACACTCATGGCTGAATTCAGCTCTATAGGTTACAAATGAATAGATCAAGTACATAGCATAGCCATTTGCCCCAGAAACTGGAGCTTGTGTTTCCTGACAATTCTGCTTGTAATTGTAATTTAGCTTGTCTTAACTGGGAGGCTGCCAGAATCAAATCAAAATGCATTCAGAGTAGATCCAAGATATGGCATAAATGCCAGGTTTATAGTAGCAAAATGTGCCTCCATGTTTTCAAAATATTTGACATGAAAATCTCTCATGGTTTAAGATTGCACCATTGTGACATTTTGGGGATATCACACAGAAAACCCCCCACAAAACAAATTAAACTTTGGTTTATGATGCCTGTTTAAGTGTGTAATTGTCACAGGAATTGAATTATTTAATTTTATTAATGAAAATTTAGTAAAACAATCTTTTTTGGGTAGAACTTAAGTTCTGTTTTGTGTTAAGTAGCACAATATCTTAATCTTCTATACTGTGGCCATTTAAGGTATATCTACACTGCAATAAAAATCCCATGGCACCAAATCTCAGAACCTGGGTCAATTGACTCGGGTTTATGGAGCTCAGGCTACAGGGCTAAAAATTGCAGTGTAGATGTTCAGGCTCAGGCTGGAGCCTAGACTCTGAGATCCATCCCACTCACCGGGTTTCACAGCCTAGGCTCCAGCCTGCAATTTTTAGCTCTGCAGGCAGAGCCCCATGAGTCCAAGTCAGTTGACGCAGGGCAGTCACATGGGTCTCTTATCGCAGAGTATATTAAAGTAGGGTTTGGATGGACTTCTTTGACAAGGTAGATGGATATATTTTTTCCTCTTGAATATACTGTCATTGCATTATTTAGGTGCATGGTGTGCTACTTCTATTGATTGTTTCTATATGCCAGTTGAGGATGGAGGGGCCGTGGAATGGATGTTAATAGCAGAAACTACCTGCTCTGCCAGTATGGAAAACACTTTTTTTTTTTGCTTTGCTGGCTGATTGCAAATGAATTTCTGAGATTTGATTACTGTGGAGCTTCTGTGCCAGAAAAAACGGGTCCATGCTAGAGTCCTGTGCAGAACTATTTTTTTAAATCCCACTCCCATCCTGTCCCACAATACCCACTCCCACATTGTTTCTTGCATTTTTATCCTGCTCTCACCCACAAAAACCTTAGATCTCGCAAATCCCGCAAGAGAGACAGATTTGTCCATGCTACTTTAAAATTAAAAAAAACCCACCACATTCGGTTAATATATTAAATGTATAAATGGAATTCAGATACAATTTTTACCACTAAAAGAATAAAACAAATCTTGTAAAAAAAACCCAACAAAACTTTAACTCCTGTTATAATAGACATCAAATCTTTCTATCCCTTATTTAAATTTAAGTATTAAAATCTTTATTTTAAAAAAAAAGATTTAGTGTTTTGCCGCAAATCACCGCAATGTTGTTTTTTTCCCCCACCTAATCCCGCCCACAACACAGTACACTTTCCCCTCTCCCGCTATCATGGCAGTGGGTTCTGCGGGTCTCATGGGATCTCAGTCCTGCTACAGGGCTCTAGCCCACAATTCTGTGGCAGGAGCAAGGGAAGGCTCTAATCTCACCCTGATAGGAGAGATCACCTTGACTTTGTGAAAGATGAGCAGAAAAACATACCATGGCAGGGATTCTGCCCCTCCTATGGCTCCAGTGTGCTGCTCTGACATGATATAGTGGCCAAAGACAGCCTGCGAGTGGCCAAAGGAGAATTTCCCCCTTGTGCAGGTACTGTGTTAGGACCCAGCTCTGGGGCATGGTAAGGTGTAGCGCTGCAGTGCATGGAGCTAACTCCATCCCGCTTGTACCACACTGGCTGTTGTAACTTAGAGCAGCCCTCTGGACTTCCTCAATTATGCCAGAAGCAGCCCAGAGTCAGGATGGAACAAAGGTGGCTTAAAACCTTTCCCTTGAGCGGCATCTTCTGTGATGTGCCTACTGGAGGTATAGGGAATAACCTGATTCCATATTGCCAGTCTCCCTTACCAAATATAGAGCCAGAGTTTACCTGTTGATGTGAGTTAAGTCTAAGATGGCTTTTATTAAGACTTTTATTTAAAAAACTCACTGTACCAATAATCTACTTTTTAACATAATTTCTGATAGCTGGCTTGATTTAGACTTGAGAGTTGATATTAAGAAGCAAATAATATAATGAATTTTTTTCTCTCTCCTTTTTATACTATCACAGTAAAAAAGGAGAATATGAATAATACCTCCTATCCAGATAAGTTATAAAATAGCTTAAAAAAGTTATACTGTAGGATGTAATGAGCATCATTTAGCCGACAAATACCCAGCTCATTTCTTAGTGGCTTGGCCAGAAAAATGGGCCAATGTCAGTCTTTTGGTACAGCTGCTATCTGTGAGGCCTGAAGGGCCCTACTTTGATTTTGAAGTCCACTAATGGGTAAGTAGCACTTAGCAACTCTAGGCTTTATACACTGTAAATTAGTTAAAGCCTCTTCATGTGGTTATCAGCTGGTAGACACAGTGGTAGGGATTTGTTATCTATGGACGGAGCCAGTCCTGGGAAGATTCTTTTTAAGCATTTTCACAAAGGAGAAAAAACACACACAAGCCACTTTCTGTAATTCAGTCAGGCCTCATAATTTATATTTATTTAATCATTTACATGATCTTCAAAATATATATGAAATAACCAGTTTATTATGTTTGCTAAAATAAGTATATCAATTACTTTTTTAGTAATGAAGATCTGCAACTGTGACCATTTAAAATTATGGTGCAAAATAAATCAGCTAACGCAGCTGGATTCATCTTCCTGACTTTCAAGTGCTAGGTTTCTTTTTTGGAGTCAATTAAGGTGCAACTTGTAGAACAACAGGTTTTTTTATATCCATGCTGAGCCAAGCTGTGAAGTGTGGTATGCTTTTCCAAATGATCCATAATTAAAGTGCAGACTGTAACTAAAGCTACCTGACAAATCCTCTAATCCCACCAAAAAAAAAAAAAAAGTGTTTAGGGTCCTGGCTAAAATGAAGATGTAAATTGCCACCTACTCTGCCTATACAATCCTCTTAGCATAGAAGTACCGGGCTTCCATTTCTGGATAATTAAGAGGCAAGTTGTAACTCACTCTTCGTTAAATCCTCTTAGTGAAGAAGCAGTGTGTGAAATTTTACTGTGGTCTGTAGAATTAACTGCTATAAGCTACATATGCTCTTTGCTTTGCCTTTGCTTGAATTTGCCATGGGCCTGTGGTGTAATTAATTACTCCAAGCAGTCCTGCTCATTTAGCACTTCCCAAGTCTGCAGCGTCCACTAATAGGAGATCTTTGTAACCACCTAATCCATTTCACACTCACTTCAGTTCATGAGGATATTAATTTGTGGACTGGAAGCTGCTGTTACAGAAAACATTTCCTTTAAAGCTTTGTCACCATGATACTTGCCTAAAAGCTGTTGGTGTTTTCATTGTCTATGACAATATATACGACTGGGAAGGAGAGAGGACATTTGTGACTGGCTTCTGGCCAACATGGAGTGGTTATTTGCAGATACATATTCAGAGAGGTGGAAGCAGCCATGTTTACATTCTAATTCTGTGAGTACCGTACTGGGAGGAAATAGTTCCAATCACAAATGACACTACGCATCTTCATCAAGCCTCAGCCAATCAATAACATCCTACTTCATTTACTTTCAAGTTATCCCGATTCTGAGCTACTAACATTACAACATTGCTGCAAACATGCAACAACTAAAAATACAAATGTTTAACAAACATGGAAGCAACTCCTTTAGAGGTAATACTTGCAAGACTGGGAACATGAAACAATTGTTAAGAATAGGAAGAGCTCACCATGCTTGGTTCTCTTTGAAATATATTGATCCAACTTCCCTCCTTTTCTCCTCCTCTAGAAAGAAAACTGTGTTCATTAACTATATTTGTCATTTGCTTTGCTCACTCCTCTCATAACTTATTTTGTTTATCACCCTTTGCATAAAACAGTTCTGCAAAAGTTTCCCGTTTTATCTTTTTTTTTTTTAACAAGGTTCCTTGGATTTTTTTAACCCCAAAGACAGCATTAGTTATTTTTATTTATTGCTTCCAATCTTTTGTATCAGTTAGGACTGTGGTCCCAGTTCTGATGATTGTAGTTCCCAACAGCTTGGCCCTGCCTGGAGGTTAGAAGAACGTTAACGGATTTTGTACCAGCACGGGATCCAGCATTGTTGAGTTAGCTGCACCACACCACAGCCTGCTTCAACATGCTCATAGCCTGCCCTTGATACACGTTTTCTCCTGCTTATGCTGGAGGGTGGAGTTAGGGGCAGCTGGCATAGGTTTACACTGTCAACTTTTCACCAGCATAGATTCCCACTACATCTGTGGAATTCTCTGGGGGAATCACTGGCCGGTTTAAGTTGACTGATTTTTCACAAGTGGCATCAGTATTGTGCTTTTCTCTGCCTTCTACAGGTTCCCATCTGTGGAGAATTGGAAAATATTTGTGTTAATCTTTATTAGATATCAGGTACACCTCAGTTTACTTGCATGATATTATGCTGCCTTGACATAGAGTTAAAATCACAGGAGGCTGGAATGGGGAGTTTACTGGGCTGAGGGAAGCTTAAAAAAGCTGGCAAGGAAAGATTAAGGTGTTAGGTAAGAACATAAGAATGGCCATACTGGGTCAGACCAAAGATCCATCCAGCCCAGTATCCTGTCTACCGACAGTGGCCAATGCCAGGTGCCCCAGGTAGTGAACCTAACAGGTAAGGATAAAGTGATCTCTCTCCTGCCATCCATCTCCACCCTCTGACAAACAGAGGCTTGGGACACCATTCCTTGCCCATCCTGGCTAATAGCCATGAATGGACTTAACCTCCATGGATTTATCTAGTTCTCTTTTAAACCATGTTATAGTTCTAGCCTTCACAACCTCCTCAGGCAAGGAGTTCCACAGGTTGACTGTGCACTGTGTGAAGAAGAACTTCCTTTTATTTGTTTTAAACCTTCTGCCCATTAATTTCATTTGGTGGCCCCTAGTTCTTATATTATGGGAACAAGAAAATAAGTTTTCCTTATTCACTTTCTCCACACCACTCATGATTTTATATACCTCTATCATATCCACCCTTATTCTCCTCTTTTCCAAGCTAAAAAGTCCTAGCCTCTTTAATCTCTCTTCATATGGGACCCGTTCCAAACCCCTAATCATTTTAGTTCCCCTTCTCTGAACCTTTTCTAATGCCAGTATATCTTTTTTGAGATGAGGAGACCACATCTGTACGCAGTATTCAAGATGTGGGCATACCATAGATTTATATAAGGGCAATAAGATATTCTCCGTCTTATTCTCTGTCCCTTTTTTAATGATTCCTAACATCCTGTTAGCTTTTTTGACTGCCGCTGCACACTGCGTGGACGTCTTCAGAGAACTATCCACGATGACTCCAAGATCTCTTTCCCGATTAGGTGTTGCTAAATTAGCCCCCATCATATTGTATGTATAGTTGGGGTTATTTTTTCCAATGTGCATTACTTTACATTTATCCACATTAAATTTCATTTGCCATTTTGTTGCCCAGTCACTTAGTTTTGTGAGATCTTTTTGAAGTTCTTCAAAGTCTGCTTTGGTTTTAACGATCTAGAGCAGTTTAGTATCGTCTGCAAACTTTGCCACCTCACTGTTTACCCCTTTCTCCAGATCATTTATGAATAAGTTTAATAGGACTAGTCCTAGGACTGACCGTTGGGGAACACCACTAGTTACCCTTCTCCATTCTGAAAATTTACCATTTATTCCTACCCTTTATTCCCTGTCTTTTAACCAGTTCTCATCCAAGAAAGGATCTTCCCTCTTATCCCATGACAACTTAATTTACGTAAGAGCCTTTAGTGAGGCACCTGGTCAAAGGCTTTCTGGATATCTAAGTACAATATGTCCACTGGATCCCCCTTGTCCACATGTTTGCTGATCCCTTCAAAGAACCCTAATAGATTAGTAAAACATGATTTCCCTTTACAGAAACCATGTTGACTTTTGCCCAACAATTTATGTTCTTCTATGTGTCTGACAATTTTATTCTTTACTATTGTTTCAACCAATTTGCTCCGTACTGACAGACTTACCAGTCTGTAATTGCCAGGATCACCTCTAGCGCACTTTTTAAATATTGGCGTTACATTAGCTATCTTCCAGTCATTGGGTACAGAAACTGATTTAAAGGACAGGTTACAAACCATAGTTAATAGTTCCGTAATTTCACATTTGAGTTAGTTCAGAACTCTTGGGTAAATGCCATCTGGTTCCAGTGACTTGTTACTATTAAGTTTATCAATTAATTACAAAACCTCCCCTAGTGACACTTCAATCTGTGACAATTCCTCAGATTTGTCACCTACAAAGGACGGCTCAGCTTTGGGAATCTCCCTAACATCCTCAGCCGTGAAGACTGAAGCAAAGAATTCATTTAGTTTCTCCATCATGACTTTGTCGTCTTTAAGTGCTCCTTTTGTATCTCGATCGTCCAGGGGCCCCACTGGTTGTTTAGCAGGCTTCCTGCTTCTGATGTACTTAAAAACCATTTTGTTATTACCTTTTGAGTTTTTGGCTAGCTGTTCCTCAAACTCCATTTTAGCTTTTCTTATTACATTTTTACACTTAATTTGGCAGTGTTTATGCTCCTTTCTATTTACCTCAATAGGATTTGATTCCATGTTTTAAAAGATGCCTTTTTATCTCTCACTGCTTCTTTTACATGGTTGTTAAGCCATGGTGGCTCTTTTTCAGTTTTTACTGTGTTTTTTAATTTGGGGTATACATTTAAGTTGGGCCTCTATTATGATGTCTTTGAAAAGCAAGCAGCTTGCAGGGATTTCACTCTAGTCACTGTACCTTTTAATTTCTGTTTAACTAATCTCCTCATTTTTGCATAGTTCCCCTTTCTGAAATTAAATGCCAGTGTTGGGCTGCTGAGGTGTTCTTCCCACCACAGGAATGTTAAATGTTGTTATATTATGGTCACTATTTCCAAGGGGTCCTGTTATACTTACCTCTTGGACCAGATCCTGCTCTCCACTCAGGACTAGATCGAGAGTTGCCTCTCCCCTTGTGGGTTCCTGTACCAGCTGCTCCAAGAAGCAGTTATTTAAAGTATCGAGAAATTTTGTCTCTGCATTTCGTCCTGAAGTGACATGTACCCAGTCAATATGGGGATAATTGAAATCCCCCACTATTATTGAGTTCTTCATTTTGATAGCCTCTCTAATCTCCCTTAGCATTTCATAGTCACTATCACTGTCTGGTCAGGTGGTTGATAATAGATCCCTACTGTTATATTCTTATTAGAGAAATAAGACCCATGTGTCTGTTTACCATTTATGCTATGTACTTTTGGGTGAAAGAATAAATGATGATGCATGCTTATGTACTTTTGGGTGAAACAATAAATGATGATGGTTTTTAATCATTTTAATAAGTGGCTGTTACAACCTGTTGTGTTAACACAGTTGGGAAGCAGGGGCTGCCCTCTAGAGATCCATTCCCAGAGTGGTTGGTTGCAGGGTTCCATTTTTCAGAGAACTGAAGGAAACCAGGTCTGTCACATGAGCAGTGCACTCAAGAGGGACAAAAATGGGTTTAAAAGTGCAGCCTGCTTTATGACTATGACACATATATAATAATAAACCATTTCCTAGGCACCAGTATTCTATGCTGTGCTTTCTACATCCTGTGGCATGGTGACCATGACTTACTTCACACATACGTCCTTTAGAGGAAGGAGTCTTTAGAGAACTCATGAATAAGGGATTATTTTCACTATAGAATTAATTTGAGTTATAACTTGGGTGTTGTCCTTAGCGCGAGTCCCGTCCACACACACAAATCCTTAACTCAAGTGTGGTGGTGCTTTTACCTCAAGCTGGCTGGCCTGTCAAGGGGTATAAGCTAAAACTCAAGTTGCACAATTCTTCAGCTGCTAACCACTCTAATGTGGGCACAGGTTAGCTCCACTCAAGTGCTGTTAGTTCACTAGTGCTTTCCTACAATTCTGTCACCCATGCCACCCCATGTGCCCAGAAAGGACAGACAAGTTCTTTCACAATTTACTGGGAAAGATTTCATACAGTGGCTCAGCTTACTGTAGTACAAAGAACCATGGGATGTGCTCCAGGACTCTTAGGGCTGGTCCACACTAACCCCCCGGGTCGAACTAAGATACGCAACTTCAGCTACGTGAATAACGTAGCTGAAGTCAAAGTATCTTAGTTCGAACTAAACAGCACTTACCGTGGGTCCAGACGCAGCAGGCAGGCTCCCCCGTCGACTCCGCTTACTCCTCACGCGGAGCAGGAGTACCGGTGTGGACGGTGAGCACTTCCGGGATCGATTTATTGCGTCTAGACGAGACATGATAAATCGATCCCAGAAGATCGATTGCTACCCGCCGAATCAGGCGAGTAGTATAGACGTAGCCTTAGTGTTGCACCTAAGTCAGTGCCGTGCCAGTGTGGACACAGCAGCTTAAGTGTTGTTTCACAGTGTGGCGACTTTCACTCAAGGTAGATAAACTCAAAAGAAGTAACTTAAGGGTAGATAAATCGAGTTAACTCAGCAGTCAATCCATAGCTGCAGTCTGTCTCATCTGTATTATCAGTGGAATAAGTAGATTACATTATAAATTTTGGCTTTACAGCTTTATTTAAAGTTTGCAGTCAAGATAATTGTTCTTGGAAAATTTCTCTTAGTTAAAGTTGTTCTCTTAAATTTGACTCCTCAACTGGCAATGATGGGCTGTCCAGGTTTAGCAATTTTCACCGTTTTAGGTAGAGGTGGTTTTCTGATCTGGATTTAATTTAGGCTAAAGTTTGGTATTCTCATTCAATGGCACCAAAACCTCATAAACTCTTCTTACAAAATTTCAGCCAACACTGCAGAAATATCATAAGACCAACTGTATTTGCAAGATTTCTGCCATCTTGGGCCAAAATCTCACAAGTGACGGTTCTTTCAAGACTTCAACTGCTTCCCAACTAGTATTAGAAAATACATCCCTTTTAGTTATTAATCTGATCTGAACCATAACATTGTATATACCTGCAAAGGGGTTTAGATTTCAGATTCTCATTTTATACTACCTCTCTTCTTGTGCTGCTGTAAAAAACTTCAGTCCTTTGGTGAAAACTTTAATTGTCTTAGTTTATGAAAATTTGATATTTCAATGCATATTACTTGTAACACACAATAGTTTTTGAAGTATTTTACAATCTGTTGATTTTATCCTTTTGTTCTGAATTATATGTTATATATTATATATTATAATTATATTCTCAAAGATTACAGGTCTGGCCCCTTAACTGGCTGAAAATAGAAAGATGAATGCATCTCATGCAGCTGTAAACAAATCCAAATCTATTCAGATTGAAACACTATATGCTTTGTTTTTTTATTAGGAAATTCTTGCTAGTTTCTTAAAAAGAACAGGAGTACTTGTGGCACTTTAGAGACTAACAAATTTATTTCAGCATAAGCTTTCTTATTTGTTTGTTAGTCTCTAAGGTGCCACAAGTACTCCTGTTCTTTTTACGGATACAGACTAACACGGTGGCTACTCTGAATCTTGCTAGTTTCTTGTTATTTCCTATAAATATTTAGGCTCATGCAAGGGAAGTTCAGATCAAACACAAACATATTTGCAATCAAGATTCAAAAGGCAAATATAAGAATCTAAAACATGCTAATAACACTTCTACATCATGCCGTTTTATTTAGAGGTTTAAACCACATGAATCTAACACTGCACTTAAGGTGGTAGGCAATAAAGATTTCTAACCATAATTCCATTTCAATAATGGCAACCATAACCATTTTCTTTGGCATCAACATATAATATAAACCTGATAGAGTTCAGAATGAAGTACTGGTTGCCTTTAAGAAGTAGGATAAAACTGGGTCACTGAAAACAGAGCTAAAAAGGACCTCTCTCTCCATGGAACAGGTACTGGTTGTTTCTTATTTCTTCTATAATTACTTCATATTGTCTTGATTTATTAATTTCATTCAGTTTATAATAACAACAATAATTACTCTTGGGTTAGGGATTTTTCCTGGCAGTTAATGACTTTTGGAGGAGTCTTGACTCTCAACTGAGCCAATCATTAATTGCCAGAACTAACTCCACCAAACTGCTTTAGGTAAAGTATGTAATCTAGAATTACCCAGGATTTGGGATCTTTTATTTATTATTATTATTATTTATTATATTTTACAATTTGTATGGTCATTAGTGACATGACCATTGGTCTATGGCTGTATGCATTATATCCTTCATATTTCACTGAAATCAGTGAAACTGTATCATCTGTAAGCAGGCATCACGTGGCTAATCATACCAAAATGTTAGCAAAACTGTAAACAAGTAATTATTATAAATAAAGTTGCCGCCAGTCTACAAGGACCACGTTCTGGCTATTTCTGCATCTGTGGTACAGATACTACAACAGCTTCCTAATTGCCTCTGAAGCTGTATAAGCAAATCTAAGGAATTGTGCATCTGGGGGAGAAGAATATATGAACTGTGTGGATTCCTGTTGCCTCTCCTTGCTTAGGAGAGTTTCAGAATTTCTGGCCTACTGGGGCAGTAGGGTTGACGTCTAGGTATCCTAATGTGAGCTCCTAAATACAGTGATGAGTGGTAAAATATAAGGATGGATACCTTGTCTAGAGCAGAAGGGAAAAATCTCACTTCCTTTTGGTAAAACTGGGTTTTACTCTCCTTCTGACTTTTAGGGGTTTTTGTAGGAATTGTCAGCAAAGTCAACACAAAGATTAGTAGTTTGTGACATCAAAGCATTTATAGTGATGTTGCTTTTTGATCCATCTGTCAGCTGTTCCTATTATCATACAGCAGAACTTGCCAACTATTGGATTGTTCAGCTGCTAATAGAAAACATGAGCTGGGTTTAGACCATCCTGTTCCAGGTTTGTTTTGCCCCAGTGATGACTGGTGTTGAAACAGTAAATCCTGCTCAGGACAATCAATGCAGGTTCCGATGTCTGTAAGTTCTTGGTTGAGGTGCCAGTGGGCTGAATCTACCATCTGTGGCATTATGACTGAACCCCTCAGCAGGGCCGGCTCCAGGCACCAACTTCCCAAGCTTGGGGTGGCATCCAGGAAAGGGCAGCAGTCCGCGTCCCGTGGCGGCAATTCGGCAGCAGCTCCACTGCTGTTCCCGCCACAGCAGGAATTCGGTGGCAGCTCCGCCACTGTTCCCGCGGCGGCGGCAATTTGGCGGCAGCTGCTTGGGGCGGCCAAATTGGTAGAGCCGCCCCTGCCCCTCAGCAACTGAATCCCATCTAAATTTAACACTGAGCCTCAGTGCAACAGCATCATGAAGACTCAGAAAATCTGTTAACTGGCTGCCCACTTTCCAGCGGGCATGATGCCATTTTTCTTGGAATTGAAATATGGACAGAAGACTTGCATCTCACCTATATTTCACTGCATGTTTGTAGGAAGGCTGGTGCAGAATCACTTGTAAGTGGCCTGATTCTTGGAAGGCACCAAACTGCAATTTCTTGAGTCATATCTCGACACAGTCAAGCACAACCTTCCCTTGGAATTGAGAGTTAGAGAGACAGGCTGAGGCCAGGAGAGGAGAAGCAACCATCAGACCTATCTTATGTCTTTAAAAAAGGCTTTAATGTAACCTTTCAAGTCTGTTTTAACAAAAACAGCCATGGCATTTTTCAGTTTGGGGGGGAAGGGGCAGGGGCAGGGGAGGGTGGTGGTTTGTTTTAATAAACCAGTCATCTTTCAATTTCTAAGACAATTCTTATCTCCAAGGACATGTAAAGTGCTTCCCACCTCCTATACTGAATGCGTTCCTCCCCTTCCTTGTCTAACAGGCAGCTGAGAAGAGTGAATAGACCAGTACGGATCTCCTGGCTTCCAGTTCTGAAATGGAGCTGTCATTTGGGAGCAGACCCAAGGCCCATTGTGCCATATAACACACACTCCCCCCCACACCCAGGTTTTGGAGTGATGGGAGAGAAATGACACGCCTTAGTCTTCCCAATTCTTCCTCCCACCCAAATATGACTTTTTAAAAAATAGTTTGGTACTTCTCTCACCTGAGGCAGTAGTGCAGTGGCTAATGCCATCTCCTTGGCCTCAGAAAGGTGAAAGAGGAAATCAAGGTTTGTGGTGATCAGTTCAGGCAGGAGGAACAGAAAGCCCATTTACATGAGCTCCGCATAGTGAGCCTATATTTTGTGTTGGACCCGAATCAAAACAGTGGACTAAAAATGCCCATAAATTCTGGAGAAATCTGGATCCAAGCTATTTCAATTCAATTTACCTTTCTGATTTTTTTTTAATTTTTGAAAGATTTCAATATCTACTTTCTAAGAAAAGTGTTTGGAGTGTAATATTAAAATGCTACCTGGGTAAGTAGAAGTAAAATTGGAATAGAGCAATGCCCAATGTGGCTCTCTGAAGAGACAGAGCAGTGTGTTTTGAGTCAGGCGCAGCGTGAGGATACAAGTGCTTGCCTCACAGTTGGCAGAAACCTTGCCCCTTTAAAATAAATATCATAATGACACAGAATCAGTGCCAAAGCAGTCTCAACTCTGCCACAGTATCTCCTGGAACTTGAAAGCACATAATCAAGTAAATGGGAGCTAGGTACGTGCTTGCTTTTAAAATCATCTAGCATTGCTGGTTCATGCCTCAGCCACACTTGTTTCAAATATGGCTGCAGGCTGCTGTTATGTCTCTATCAAAGAGAAAACAAATGTGCTTCTGAAAGGTTTAAAAACCTTTATTATTACCAAGGGCAAGTGCAGCCCCTTCTGTATTTCATCACTTCTATGGAAAATGCAGCTGGTACAACAGTAGCAGCACTGCTCACAAAACTACAGATTAAGATTTCTGTGAAATGTGACTCAGCAAAGGGTATGGACTTGTATCTGAAAATGTGATGCACCCTGGATGTGTCACATTTTTCTTCCAGAACCAGCTTTAAGATCAGTTCTAGTTTCTGGCAAACTTTCTGGAAATGCTATTCATTAATGTCATGATACATTATGGCCCAACAATTCAGCATACCTGTAGCTTCTTCCTCTTGTCATTTTGATTTAAAAAAAGGTAGGACTTCATTCACTTCAGTCTTCATTTTTTCACATATATAATGCCAGGTAAATCACGTACCTATTAACAAGTGACAGGAAATTGTATAAAGTTGTTTCTTACACAACTTAAACTTGACATTTGTATATAACAGACTATTGAAAGCAAATGCTAGATTGTAGGTGGGACTGGTTACACCACCCCAACACTTTCGATTATAATCCTGTTTTCAATTGCTTATGACTTTGCCAGACATGGCCATGACAGGTTACTGGAACTGAGAACAGGGAGCTTGTGTTTCTTACACTTCCAATGATGCCTCTGCTGGGCATGGATAGTATGAATGAGGAAGCTAATTCAAATGCAGAGAAGATAAGAGCTGGACCAGAGGCTAGAGGAGAGTGGAGGAAGTAGACTGGGACAATGAGCCTGGGGGTGGGACTGGAGGCTGGCAGGGGGTGGGAGATTGGGAAATGTGCAGCGAAGATTGGAGATGGCGATGCAAGGGATTAGGAACCTGTGGGTGGGAGGGAGGAGGAGACTGAGCTCTTGAGGAACTAGTATCCAGAGGGAGAACTGAAACTGGCTGGGCAAAGAGACTGGGACAAGAAGCTGGCGTGGGGAGGACACTGAGATTGGATGAGGAGGCTGGGGAGGGCACTGGGTCTGGTTGTCAGTGGGAATGGGGAACATGTGGTGGAAACACAGAAGAATGGAAAGGTGGGAAAGAGATCAGATTAAGGGCCAGAGGGGCAACTGGGATTGGCTCGGCAAGGAGATTGAGAATGTGGGGGAGACTTGGTCTTTCTGTGGTGGGACTGGAACTGGAATGAGAAACTGGACTTGTTTTCAAAGAGGACTAGTGCACAAAAAGCAGAAGTTTGAAAGTTGAAGTTTAGCATGGACATAATCCTCACTGAGGATTTGTGACATTTCTTTGTTTGAGAAAAACGTATTTTGATTTGATGAATCTTAAAGCCATTTAATATTATAGATTGAATACTCATTCAGTATTTTTTATTGTTGGGAGGTAAGCACTTAAAGATAGGCATAATGGACCTTATCCAATGCCCACTGGAAGTCTTTCCATTGACTTCAATGGACTATACATCAGGCCAAATGTTCATGCATTTGTAACTTTGTAAGCATGCACTTAATAAAAATGCATTTTTAAAAAGTCCTTACTACATTCTATCCAAATGCCAGCCAATTTATTTCTTCTTGTTCCTCCAGTTATCTGTTTTTTAGAAAAAAAAGTAACTGAAAACCTTAAATCAGTTTAAGATTGATCTAAAGTTGTAAATTTAAACTGGGGGAAAAAACCCATTAATAACTAAAAAAGGTGTAAACATTCAATTGTTCCCTAGTACACTTTCCTGAAACGTATTTTATTGAAAAATATCGTTTGACTGGAAAACAGTTTTCACTGTATGTAATTGTCACCCATTGGACACTGCTGCAGATATTATTAGGCACTGATCACGTTTAAGGTTGGTTGCAAGAACAAAATGAAAATTAAGATAAAATCAGAAATATGTGCTGAATTCCCCCACTAATCAGATGATAGACTGCTTTCAGTGAAGAAATTAAAATACGTTTAAATTTAGTTTCTTCTTTGAGTGCTTGCTCATATGTATTCCAATTAGGTGTGTGCGTGCGGCGTGCACAATCGTCGGAAGATTTTTACCCTAGCAACACTCGGTGGGCCGGCTGGCGCCCCCTGGAGTGGCGCTGTTGCGGTGCCTGATATATACCCCAGCCGGCCCAGCGCCCTCTCAGTTCCTTCTTACCGCCCGTGACGGTCGTTGGAACTGTGGAGCACAGCTTAGCTGATCTCCACCTCCCTAGCATAGTTAGCACTCGTTTACCATTGTTTATAGTTTTAAGTACTTCTTAAGTAGTTGTTAATAGTTTACTGATAGTTGTTTTGTTTGAAGTTAGTGTAAATAGTAGTGGGAGATAAGGGGTTTCTCCCCTGTCTCCCTCCCGGTACCGGGCCGATGCCTGGCTCTCCGGGATTCAAGCCGTGCTCGGCCTGTTTGAAGCCGATGCCCACGGGGGACCCCCATGACTCCTGTCTGAAGTGCCTCGGGGAGTCCCACCTTCCAGATAAGTGTCATATCTGTAAGGCTTTCAAACCTCGAACCAAGAAGCAGCGGGACTTTCGCTTGAAGCAGCTCCTCTTGGAAGCGTCTCTTAGCCTGATGTCGGCCCCGCACCGCAACCCAGTACCGACCTCCGCAGCAGGTACGGTGCCAGCGGCCCCGGAGCACCCGAGTTCCAGGAAAGAACCCTGGCACCAGACGACCCAGGCCGCGATCCCTCAGTGGCGCCGTTTGATGTCTCCAGTGGTGAGAAAATCGGGTCCAGGACCGGCTCCGACCCCGGAGCCGCTGTATCTGCAGCCGGTTCAAGATCACGCCAAGCCTCCCGGCCCGGCGCCAGCACCGATGACTCCGGTACTGCAAGGTCCGTCGAGCTCGGTGCTTTTGGCTAAGACGCCTGCACCGTCGACTCCGGCTCCGCAGGGGCCGTCGAGTTTGGTGCCGCCGATGATGCCGGCACCAGCCCAGTCAACTCCGGTACCACAGAGACCGTTGAGCTCGGGGCCGCCGACTAAGACTCCGGTACCGATGACTCCGGTACCACAAGGTCCATCAAGCTTGGTGACCGCCAACTCCCCAGTGCACGCCAAGGTAGAGCTTACGCTGCCGTCCACTCCGGACACCTTCTCAGCAGCACGGGACATGATCGCGATGACGGATCCGGTGCCGCTCCCATCTTCGGTACCGCTGTTGAGGGTCATCACGTCCCGAGGCAAGCCGGCCATGCTACGTCCGGTGCCACACGCGGAGATCGGCCACCATCTGTCCAGATCTCCTCC
Organism: Macrochelys suwanniensis; assembly: GCA_033296515.1. NCBI lineage: Eukaryota > Metazoa > Chordata > Testudines > Chelydridae > Macrochelys > Macrochelys suwanniensis. Next base: position 75,987,429 of record CM065783.1, on the reverse strand, counting down.
TCGATGCCGCTCGTAGTCCCGGCACCGATCACCTTCTCGGTGCCGGTCATACTTGCGGCATCGCTCCAGATCGACCTCCAGACACGGTCGACGACATTACGATTCCCGATACTGCTCCCGGTCCCGCGGCCGGTCGCAGCGCAGATACCCTGACGATCGACCTTGCTACCGCTCGCCGAGGCGTACGCGATCCAGGTCGGGCTCCCGGTACCGAGACAGCCGTCGGTACCGATCCAGATCCCGGTACCGATCCCCGTTGCCACGGCACAGCACAGCTCCGCGGACCGGCCTTCAAGGCCGCTCCGCCTTGGCCCTCCCGCTCAGCCTCTCGGTCCTCTAGGGCTGGCAGTGGCTACTATGTGGACCAGAGCCACGTGGTAGAGGGCCATAACCGCTGGCAGGACGATGTACAGTACCCAACCCAAGGTCCACAACAGTGGCCTTTCTGGACTCCGATGGCGTTCCATCAATCCCAAGGGGCCCCCTCCAGAGCCTCCCAGTCAGTTCACTCGAAGTCCCGGGCACCGGAAGGGACGGTGTCCCGCCCTCCTCTGGAGGCCCCAGATCCTCCAGCCCAATCATGGGCCGAGATCCCAGACCCAGAGGCCACAGGCTTGGAGGCATCAGAGTTTCCTCAACAGAACCTACCCCAGGACCCTCTAGTCCCGGGATTGTCATCCTCCTCCTCCCCGGATGAGGCAGTGGCAGGAGCATCATCTTCAGGCCCGCCTCCCATCGATCTCCGGGACCACCAAGACCTGCTTCGCAGATTGGCTCTCAATATGAATCTGCAGATCGAGGAGGTGGTGGAGCTTGAGGACCTGGTGGTGGACATCCTGACAGCTGATGCCCCCACCAGGGTAGCCCTCCCGTTTGTATGCACTATATTTACCAATGCCACCTCAATCTGGCAATCTCCGGCTTCGGTACCCCGCACTGCCAGGGGGGTGGAGAGAAAATACAGGGCACCCCCAAAGGATTTCGAGTACTTGTACACTCACCCTCCACCGTGTTCCCTGGTCGTTCAATCTGTGAATGAGAGGGAGAGGAATGGCCAACAGGCACCCGCCCCTAAGTCCAAGGACGCCAAGCGCCTGGACCTGTTTGGCAGAAAGATCTACTCGGGGGGGGGCCTTCAGCTCAGAGCGGCTAAACAACAAGCACTCCTGAGCCGATACGGTTACAACACCTGGAACTCCATGCAAAAATTCAAAGAATTTGTACCCCAGGAGTCCAAGCAAGAGTACTCAGCGCTGATAGAGGAGGGCAAGAAGGTGGCCAGAATGTCATTGCGGGCCTCCTTGGACATAGCCGACTCTGCCGCCAGGACAATAGCTTCAGGAGTCTCCATGCGGCGTATCTCCTGGCTTCAGTCCTCCACCCTCCCTCCGGAGGTCCAGTATACCATCCAGGACCTACCCTTCCAGGGGCGGGGTCTGTTTTCAGAGAAAACTGATGCAAGGTTGCAGACCCTAAAGGATGGTCGCACCATCATTCACACGCTGGGGATGCGTACCCCAGCCACGCAGCGCACACCTTTCCGGCCCTTCGCGCAGCGCCCCTACACCATGCCCAGGCCTCAGCAGGACTTCTCAAGGAGACCGTGTGGCCGGGGCGGTAGAAGGCGGCAACCGAGTCACCAGACTGGCCAGAGCTAAGGCCCCCACAAACCATCGTCGGGGCCCAAGCAAAATTTTTGAAGGGACGCTCGAGGGCGGAGCACCAGTCTCAATTCAGGACCCGTTCCCCCCTTTCCAAGACCACCTTTCCCATTTCTTCTGTGCATGGTCAAATATCACCACAGACTTCTGGGTCTTACGCACGGTGGAAAGCGGATACCACCTTCAGTTTGTCTCCCCCCCTCCCTCCCACCCTCCTTCCCTGTCCCTCTTCAGGGACCCTTCTTACGAACAACTCCTAATTCAGGAGGTTCAAGCGCTCCTCACCATGGGGGCAATAGAGGAGGTTCCAAGGGAGTTCAGGGGCAAGGGGTTTTACTCCTGCTATTTCCTGATCCCCAAATCAAAAGGGGGGCTACGTCCTATCTTGGACTTGTGGGGCCTCAACAAGTTTATGGTAAAGTTGAAGTTCCGCATGCTTTCCCTGGGTACTATTATCCCTTCCATGGATCCTGGAGACTGGTACGCTGCCCTCGACATGAAGGACGCGTATTTCCATATCACAATCTACCCACCACACAGACGTTTCCTCCGTTTTGTGGTAGACCAAAGACACTTCCAGTTCCCGGTCCTTCCCTTCGGCCTGTCCACGGCACCACGCGTGTTCATGAAGTGCATGGCCTTTGTGGTGGCCGCCCTTCGTCGACGGCGAGTTCAAGTGTTCCCCTACCTCGACGACTGGCTTATCTGTGGCAACTCCAGCAGGCAAGTCCAGTCGCAGGTTCGGACGGCCTTGAGCATGTTCAATCAGCTCGGCCTGCTCCTGAATATAGAAAAGTCCACTTTGGAGCCGACCCAAAGGTTAGACTTTATAGGGGCAGTACTGGACTCGACTCTTGCCAGAGCTTTCCTGCCAGAGGCACGCTTTCAGGCCCTCGTAACCATCATACACGGCCTTCAGAGCTTCCCAACCTCAACAGCTCGCAGCTGCCTCAGCCTCCTCGGTCACATGGCATCCTGCACATTCGTGACCGCTCATGCCAGATTACGCCTCCGTCCACTCCAGGCATGGCTCTCGTCGGCATACCGTCCATGCAGAGACAGCTTGGACTTGGTTTTGATGGTGCCATCGCAGGTCCTAGCCTCCCTAGACTGGTGGCTGGACCCCAAGAAAGTGCTGGGAGGGGTGCCGTTCCATCCGTCACAGCCATCCCTAGCCCTAACCACAGATGCGTCATCGCTCGGTTGGGGGGCCCACCTGAAGGACCTTCAGACACAGGGCCTGTGGTCGGCGCAGGAATTAGCCCTCCACATCAACGTCAGGGAACTGCGGGCAGTACGCCTTGCCTGCCAAGCCTTCTCCCAGCACCTTCAGGGTCAGTGTGTCGCGGTCCTCACGGACAACACAACAGCCATGTATTACATCAACAGGCAAGGAGGGGCATGCTCCTCCCCGCTCTGCCAAGAGGCTATGCGGTTGTGGGAATTTTGCATAGCCCACTCCATTCACTTGGTGGCCTCCTTTCTCCCAGGGGTTCAGAACACCTTGGCACACCACCTCAGCAGGTCCTTTCAAGCTCACGAGTGGTCCATTTGCCCAGATGTTATCCACTCTGTCTTCCGGAGGTGGGGATTTCCCCACGTAGACCTGTTCGCGACTCGCGAGAACCGGAAGTGCCACACGTTCTGCTCGCTGCAGGGACGCTCCCCAGGCTCTCTGACGGACGCTTTTCTCCTGCCTTGGACAGAACACCTGTCCTATGCCTTCCCACCGGTGCCGCTGGTCCACAGGGTCCTGCTCAAGTTACGCAGGGACAGGGCCCGCCTAATCCTAATCGCCCCGGCGTGGCCCAGGCAGCACTGGTACACAGCTCTCCTAGAGCTCTCGGTGTCCACCCCAATCACTCTCCCGTTGTGGCTGGACCTGATCACTCAGCAGCACGGCAGGCTCCATCATCCCGACCTGCAGTCTCTCCACCTCACAGCGTGGCTGCTGCATTGTTGAACCAGTCCGAGTTAAATTGCTCCAACCCGGTGCAACAAGTTTTGCAAAGTAGCAGGAAGCCCTCTACCAGGTCCACCTACTTGGCCAAGTGGAAACGTTTTTCCTGCTGGTGCAGCCCTCGGGGTATCAACCCTTCACAGGTGCCGGTGCATACCATTCTGGACTACCTCCTGTCTTTGAAGGAGCAGGGTCTAGCACTTTCCTCGTTAAAGGTCCACCTGGCGCCAATCTCGGCCTTTCACCCTGGCGAGAATGGACGTTCAATCTTTTCCAACCCCATGGTCAGCAGGTTCCTCAAGGGGTTAGAGCGACTATATCCGTTGGTTCGCCGTCCGGTCCCCACTTGGGACCTCAGCCTTGTTATAGCCAGGCTCATGGGGGCCCCATTCGAGCCTATGGCCACGTGCTCGCTCCTGTACCTCTCCTGGAAGACGGCCTTCCTTGTAGCCATCACCTCGGCAAGACGCGTATCTGAACTCAGAGCGCTCACTTCGGAACCTCCTTACACAGTGTTCCACAAGGACAAGGTACAGCTGTGACCACACCCAGCCTTCCTACCCAAGGTAGTGTCGGCTTTTCATATTAACCAAGACATTTTTCTGCCGGTCTTCTACCCGAAGCCGCATGCCTCTCCAAGGGAGCAACAGTTCCATTCCTTGGATGTCCGTAGGGCCCTCACCTTCTACATCGAGCGGACGAAGCCCTTTCGGAGAACGACTCAACTGTTTGTTGCCGTGGCAGACCAGATGAAGGGCCTCCTGGTCTCCTCCCAACGCATCTTGTCCTGGATCACGTTGTGCATCCGGGCGTGTCATGACTTGGCTGGTGTTCCCACCACGCACCTTACTGCCCACTCCACCCGAGCTCAAGCCTCGTCCTCCGCCTTCCTGGTGCATATACCTATACAGGAGATATGTAGGGCAGCAACCTGGTCATCGGTGCACACCTTTGCCACTCATTATGCCATAGTCCAGCATTCCAGGGAGGACGCTGCGTTTGGTTCAGCGGTCCTACACTCTGCAGTATCTCACTCCAACCCCACCTCCTAGGCAAGGCTTGGGAGTCACCTAATTGCAATACATATGAGCAAGCACTCGAAGAAGAAAAGACGGTTACTCACCGTAGTAACTGTTGTTCTTTGAGATGTGTTGCACATATCTATTCCAAACCCGCCCTCCATCCCCACTGTCGGAATAGCCGGCAAGAAGGAACTGAGAGGGCGCTGGGCCGGCTGGGGTATATATCAGGCACCGCAACGGCGCCGCTCCAGGGGGCGGCAGCCGGCCCACCGAGTGTTGCCAGGGTAAAAATCTTCCGACGATTGTGCACGCCGCGCGCGCACACCTAATTGGAATAGATATGAGCAACACATCTCGAAGAACAACAGTTACTACGGTGAGTAACCGTCTTTTTTCCCTCCTTGAAACCTACTAGTACTTCCTGGATTGCTAAAAAACATCACAAAATTCACCATTCTGTGATAACATTGCTACAATTGTCCTACGTTACATTGCCCCATGACTTGTATTGGTCTGATAAGCTACAGGGGAATTCAGTACCTATTTTGGGGCTAAACTTATAATCAAATTGTGGTCCCCCTGAATGAATGGAAACTGTTCTATTGACTTTGATAGCAATAGGGTTAGTCCCTTATTCTGAAAACACCATCATGTGAGTAGTTCCATGGAAGTGCCTAAGTATCTGCACGATTGGATCCTTAATTTTCAATGTAGCGTTACATTTCACCTTAAAATTAAAACAAATGAACAATCAAAAAAGTCCTTTTTATGGTTGCTAAACATCCTTTTCACTGCTCGCCTAGACTCTTACTGAGTATGTTTCTGACTTCTGTCATGTCTTGGTAGATAAGTGGTGCTACCTAATCTTAACATATACATTCAGAATAAAGTTAAGATTTATAAAAACATCCTGATTTAGAATAAACACAACAATGCAGCCATCCTCTCTGTTTCCATGTTACAGAGGCTGATTTACTTTAAACTGTAATGACAAAAAGTGTGGTGATTTAACAAATGTAGACACTATATTTAATGTTCCATTGAACAATTGGGTATTTCACTGCAGTAGAAAGGCGGCATTGCTTGAATATCTAGGTGGTTTGGTATTTTAGTAAAATAGAGCACATGGCTGTCTAGACATTTGTGTTCTGCAAATTGTGTTTATTATTGATGCTCTCTCTCCTCCCACTGCTGCATTTTGCTTGGATGTTGTAACTGGACTTACATATTTCCTTACATCAGTGCTAACTTGGGTAAACCAGAAGTTGTAAATACAATTCCATTGAGCAGCTTCCCCTCTCTTTAAGCCCAGACACTGAATGCAGGCATTTTAATAACAGAACATATCATTTTATAGGCAGTTTTCTGTCAGCAGAATCACCTCCACTGGGAATTCCTGTTCCTTAAATGTCATACTTTTACTTAGGACTTTGTTTGTTTTATAGAGTTAATTCCGCCCCCCGCCCTTTACTTCTCAGCCCATCTCCATTGGTGTCCTAGCAGACAACCTAAGGGTTTATTGTCTACAAGAGGACACTCAGAAAAGCTAATCCAAATTAGTTAAAGGTGTGAATTTAAAGTGGATTAGTTAAATCACATTAAACCCCTGTGGATATTTTTATTCAGAATTAAAGTGGCCTTAATTTGATTTTGCTTAACATTAAAATAAATCTAATTTAAGGCAACTATAATTCTGAATAAGAGCATCCACACAGGGGTTAAATGTGGTTTAACTAATCCACTTTAAATTCACACCTTCAGTTAATTTTCCTGAGTGTCCCTATGTAGACAACTCCTAATTTCTTTTCTTATGAATTTGCTTTTCCTCTAAGGATTTAAAGATTTATTCCATCCATCTCCTTTGTTTAATGGCAGCAGGAATGGCTGCTTAATAAAAAAAAGTATTCATTTTAATTGTCTAATTTCATTTTCAAAGTTCTCTGTAATGCCATCCCCACTAACATTTTTGCCCGTTATTCCTGCAATCTGTTCTGCTCCCTGTTTCCACCCATGTTTCTCACCTGTCATCTCCTATGCATGTTCCTGGTTCATACCTATTTTCATGCTTCCCCATAGCCTTAGAACGTGCTCCCTTTTAATCTATGTGAAGTGTCTTCCTCCTCTGCTTTCCAAAATTCCTTATAAATACCTCTATTTAAAGTGTTCCAGCTGAAATACCCTTTCTGCAATTGTTCTGTTTGATTTTATTATACCCCATATGCTGTTAGACTGCAAGGTCTTCAGCGCAGGGGCTTATGTTTGGCACATTTCACCTATATACAGTGTACAGTCAAGTTGCTAAATGCATTATTTACTGGGCCAGGATATCCCTGTCTCTTTCATTGGAGCATATCATCTTAATTACAGCTAATCTCAGCCTCTGGTTTGTCTCCTGGGTGCAGACAAACCATACTGATTTGCTAGACACTAGGTAGAATTTTCAAAGTACCTAATTGATTCAGGAGAGTGAGTCCTATTTTCAAAAGTGAGATGAAAGTAAAAGGGCCTTAGGCTTCAAAGTGCCTAAGTCACTTTTTAAAATGGCAGTCTGGTTCCTAAATCATTTAGGCATTTTTTGAAAAATTTCCTCTGTGTCAAAATGTCTATTCTGTAAACCTGGCATCATGCTCAGACCTGTCTGAGTTATTGCAATCACATTGCATTCCACATTTCCCTCTGAGACCCTGTCTGGCTTTGCTTTCACCATCTGTTTAAGGTCTCCCCTTACAGAAGTCAAAAGCTTATGCTTATAAAAAAGTAGTTTTGGGAATAATTTTTTTCAGTATCCCCATTTTAAGGAACTGTACTTTCCTTCCTGATTTATGTGACCTAAGAATTGTACATAGGCCTGGTTTATACATAACCCCTAGTGTAGAGAACTAGCTACTGCCTCTCAAAGAGGTGGATTTACTACAGTGATGGACAACACCCTTATTTTATTGTAGTGTCTGCACCACAGCAACATAGCTACAGTGGTGCAGCTTTGCTGCTGTGGTGCTTGTAGTGTAGACATACCCTCAGATGGAATAGAGAACCCAAAGAATCAAAGGTGTTACCACAACCCTGTAACCGTCCAAGATGAAACAGCTTTAAACAAGGTTTCAGGTTTGGTATGCAGAGACCTCAGCCTGCTTAGTTCCATGGCAAATGCATGATAAATCCTTTTTAACTTTTTGTTAAAGATACAGAAAAGAAGGAAAAGCCATTAAAATATTTTAAATGTAAAGTGTTAGCTAAGGCTTTTGTTTTAACATCCTTTGTTCTCTTTCCCTTTAGCTGGAGAGTTTTTAGAAGGAAACCAGTGCATTGAAACCAGTGCATTGCTCAGATGGTAATAACTGTCCTTGCTGAATTTCATTGAGATGAGCTGGAGCTAGTGCTGTTGCTGTTCAAGTCCAGTCCCATTTCCTAGACAGCAAAACAAGACAAACCCGTACAAAGGGAGAAAGAAAAGAATAGCAAAGATAGATGCTACATTTCTTGTCTCTCATATTGACTTACTTGCAGCCTCACTGCTGGAAAAATATAGGCACAGCACATGGTTTTATCACTCCAAGACCTGGTAAACTTGTACCAGCATTGAGCTGTTTAAAGCATTGCTTTTAGCTGCCTCTTTGGTCACAAGTTACAGCAGTGTTGCAAAATATACAGTCTTTGCTAGCTACGCCAGACTCTTTCTTATTTAGACAGAAGGCAAAAGGAGGGGGAGAGGAAAGAGAAAGAAATAAAGTGCGGAAGGAAAAGGACAAAAGTATGTGTGTGTGTGTGTCTGTCCGTCTTTCACACATCCCAGGTTGTGTATGATATTTAGCTGGAGCCAGTGAAGTGGCAATGTCCCCTGGGTCCCTCTCTTTGGCCTGGGTGGGTCAGGACATGTCTAAGGATTAAGATGAAGGTCTGGGGTCACAGGAGACGGGTGTGGCAGTCAGGGACAAGGCCATGTTCTGTCCCAGTCCTCTGATGCTCCAGAAACTGCTCAGACCCACTTTTTTAGTGTTCAGGCCGCATTTTATTCTAAACCCTTCCACCCACACCAGTACAATGCTACATCACAGTTTTAAATCCCTACATCTTTCAGCCCTTCCGGCTCTAGGAAGCTCTTTCATTTTTCCCTGGCCTCCTCTTCCTCGTAACAAACATGTCCTGCCAGGACTTCTGACTTCTACCAGGTTGTTCAGCTGAGGGCTCATCAGTTGCTTACCTTCCCCAGCCTCTCCTTCTGATTAGCTAATTAATCAACCAGTCATCACTGTGGGAACTGAGGTGACAGTGATCAGGGTGCTGACCTACCTGTCAGATCTCAGCACTCTGTCACAGCTGTAATGGTAAAACTCACTGCAGCAGTTGTTGGCAGACAGCTTTGTCTTTTGCTAACTTCCCCCAAAAGATTTTGATTTTTTTTAATATATAACCTTTCGGTCTTTTTTGCTGCTTTTCCCATCAACACTTATTGTGTTAGGTTATTGTGACACTTTCTCACAGCTGAGGCCCAATTATCATAACAGGCCTTTCTTTTGAAATAGCTCTCTTTCTGCTCACTTGTGTGTGGCTTAAGCAATCACTATTGCCTGAGTTGGAACTAACTAAATTCTTCCCCCCTGCCCCTGTTTCTTCTCCTGTGACGCTCATCCAGCTGTCAGACAACTTTTCATACTCACAATTAGTAGTGAACATGCCTGAGCTAGAATTCTTTTCCCTCAGATTCCACTTCTTTGAGTCAAGGACACAGTGCAGCCCAAGTGCAAGGGGGAGAGAGAACTTTTTTTTTTATGCAGTTAAAAATAGAGAGGGAGACAGTGCAGCAGATTTCAGCACATGGTACTATATCTCATCATGGGCATTAGTCCAGTCTTTCAGACGACATGTGCAAAGTTAAACCATTTTATGCCCTTCACTGATTTTAAACTGCTGCTAAGAAATATACAGGCCTGTTACAGACTGGAGCCAGGGGTGAAACAACAGAACTTCAGAATACAAAGAGTCAGGAATTGCATGTGTGGGTTCCTTACCTCTGCCCCTGACTCCCTGTGTGACCTTAGGATAATAATTTGATTGTTTACCCACAAATAAAATAGGGATAATACTACCTTCCGAGGGGCATTGAGAGTATTAATAAAATAATGTTCAGAAGGTTCATGGATCATTGCATGAAACACTATAGGGCCTAATGTAGCAGACAATGAGCATACAAAACACCTGTTTGCTTCCACTTGGCTCCCTTTGGACCAAATTACATTCTCAATCTAAACTGTGTAAGCCTATCATTATTATTTTATTAGTCTCAGCACTGTCTCCCCAGTAATGCACAGTTACTTGGAGGAACTAGTGATTACCACAATAATAAAGCACTAGTTTACTGATAGCTGAATTCTTAATTTTTCTAAAACGCCATGCTCAGAAAAATTCATATCAGTACAGGATAGAAAGAAATGGAACTCAAACTCCAATCCCTAGGTGAATGGTTAAAGCAGAGAGCCACCCAGATGGAATTCTTTTTTGTATGCTTATTACATGCTGTCATGTTATGAGACAGCCTGGTCCTTTGACAGTGAATTTCTGTATTCTTCCATTGTCAGCTGCCATACTGTTTGCACCATTAAGTAAATGTCTTCCAAACCATGCCCCGGGGAGCTATTACAGAGTAGTATGACTCATAAAAACAGCAGATTTTGCTTTTCTGTCATAGATTGTACCTGGCATAAAGGCACATTTAGTGCAACCAGCCACACGGTTTCCTTATCATGCCGTGTCACATTTCTTCTGTATTTCCCAGAACAGAGCAAGTACTGTGTGCAAAAAAACAATACCCCCCGCACCTTTTTGTGACCATTGATTTGATTTTTTAAAATAAATTTGCTTAAACTGCATTCACCTCACTTTTGTTTTCAGCACCTATTTTAGTGACCTAGTTTCCTGGCAGGCTGCAAAAAGAATCAGTTTTAAGCAAATATTCTACTATTAACTGAAAGCATATTTGGAATTTACAATGTCAAGTATTCAGATAAGAAATCTAGTTTTAGGATTTATCCAATCAGGGAACAGAAATATAATGTGACCTATGTTTCCAGTGAAAACAGTTTGAATGTTGAATATTTAGTGTTCAGTTGAATATTTGCAGTGAATAGTTTGTGAGCAATCCACAGGCTGAAATATGTTCACATAAAACATTGATCAGATATTTTAGAAAAAGTAACAAAATACATGAAAAATATTATTAATTTGCAGACATTTCAAGAACAGAAAGAAAAGCTTATTTGCTACTAATAATTTGTTGTGAACAAATTACTAACTGTATTTGTCTAGTGCACAAACCCTTCCCCACTTTCTGCAAACATGAAAGAACAAATATTGTAAGTCTTGTTGTACATGCCTGTTGTGGGGCAATTACTCCGCTCAGACCTGAAAGGGTTAAAAACAGCCCTGGGAGAGGGCTGAGGCTGAGAGAGGCCAGCTGCCAGGGAAAGCAGCAAGCCTGGCTGGTTGGGGAAACAGCCACAGCTGCGGTCACACCCCAATCAGGGCCCAGCTGGCCCTTATAAGAGGGCAGTGCGCCAGGAGCAAACAGTCTCTCTCTGGCTGTAGTCAGAGAAGGACCTGGCTGCTGGGAAGCTAAAAAGGGATCTGTGGCAGCGCCAGGGGAAGGCAAGAGGAGCTGGGGAGCTCCTGCCTGGAAACCCCCCAGGCGGCAAGGCCTTCTGCAGGGCCTGAACAGGTTCTGGTAGGGTGACAGATAGCAACTGTGAAAAAATGGGACAGGGAATGTGGGGGGTAATAGGTGCCTATATAAGAATAAGTTCCCAAAAATGGGATTGTCCCTATAAAAATTGGACATCTGGTCACCCTAGGTTCTGGGGCTATGAAGGGGCAACCTGGGGCTAGGTAAGGCAGCTAGGTAAGGCTCCCTTGCCTATGATGATTGGCTATTACAGACTGCAGTCTGCCCCAGGGAACGGGGACTTGATGATGACTGGCAGTAACCCATAGGCTGAGGCAAGGTGGGGATAGAGGGTGGGGGTTCCCCTGGGAGAGGAGACTCAGACTGAGGGGGTACTGCCAGAGGGCAGCTCCCCAGACAAAAGAGCACCAGGGTCCGGAGGGACACGGGGCCCAACGGTGAGCGGGACAGCGACCTGCAGAGGGTGCTCTGGGCTGGAAAAAAGAGCTAATTCCTGGACAACCATCAGGAGGTGCCACTGGGTGAGTCCCGCACCGTTGCAATGCCACATACATTTGAGGTTGCCTATAATAAACTTTTGTTGCATTTGAATGACAGATTTCATCCAAAGCTTTGTTCAATAATTACTATTATTACTATTCACTGGTAGCAGCTACTAGCACTCCTGAACCCAAGATCATGGTACCTTTTTTACACAAGATTTTTGGTTTCAGACTTTGCATACCTGTAATGTAAAAATAGATTTTAAATAGTAGATTAATAGATTTCAAGGCCAGAAAGAACCATTGTGATTATTTAGTCTGAACTTCTTGATAACACAGGCCATAGAATTTCCCCAAAATAATTACTAGATCATATCTTTTACAAAAACATCTAATCTTGCTTTAGAAATGGACAGTGATGGAGAATCGTGATGTTTCATGTAGCATGTGGTAAAGGAATCGATCAGCATCTTTCCTAGGAAAATAGGGGAAGGTGTATCTACTTTCCGTGAACCTGTTAACTCCAAGCAAACTCATAAATAGAACCAGAAAGATTGTTTTGGCAGCTGAAACTGTAGGTATGATTATTGCTCTAAATAGAATTTTTTAGTGATAACTGAAAGTTATTCTAATCTTTTGATTCTGGCTATCCCAAATTAAGAATAAAGTGTGAGTAGACATTAAAGCAGTGTCCTGGGAGATATTTTCCCCATCTGTAAAATAGGTATGTGCATAGGAGCCGACTTCTGTCAGCTCCGCTGGGTGCGTCGGGGGCGGGGCCCCGCAACGTCGGCCGGCGCAACGTCGGCTGGAGTCGTGGGGCAAAGGTAAGTGCTCTGGTAACGGGCGCGGGGCTGGCGGGGAGCTGCCAGTGGGTGCTAAGCACCCACCAATTTTTCCCCGTGGGTGCTCCAGCCCTGGAGCACCCACGGAGTCGGCACCTATGGTATGTGTCCTTATTCCCAACTCATAGAAGTAGTGTTAAGCTTAATTGACTATTATAAACTGGTTAGGGGTCCTCAGATGCAAGGCAATATATAACTTGTAAATTAGTTTTATCAGTGGTAATAAATACAATTAACTACACTCACTTTTCACTGTTCTTTTTCCTTCTGCTTGCATTAAAGACAAGAGGTCCCCAAGGAGAGAGAAACAAATCGTACCCACCTGAAACTGCTGTTACCATAGTGTACATCTTTGCTCTGTGTGGAGCAAAGTTAAGGTTGCATAATACTTTCATTATAAATCAGTCTTCAGCTGTCCATTATTTTGATAAGCTTTAATTGTGCTGAAATTTTCCATGCTTCTTACCTACCTCAGGTGCATTTTTTTTTTTGAAATTTGAGCATAAGATAGTTAAACCATTTCTATGATGAAGTTAATGGAGAAACAGGTGACTCTGTCAATGTTTTAACAGGTCTAGGCCCTGATTCAGCAAAGTACTTAAGCATGTTTCTCCTAACTTTAAGCACATTAGTAGTCAGTTTGAATGGAATAGGCCTACTCATGTATTAAAGTTATGCTTGTGTAAGTACTTTGCTGAATCAGGGCCCTTGTGCCTTCCAGGTATGGAGCAGGAACTTGCGATTTGCAGTGAAGATATTGCTAGGGTCAGGAAGGTGCCTTTCACTTTTTCCACGTAAATCCAACCAGCTCGTTTATAAACCACAGGCCACCTCAACTTCTGGCATTTCCTAACTTTTGAGAGCAACTGAATAGTCTCTTAAACTAGTTTTCTGTATGGAATATTCTTTATATCCACAATGAAAAAACAGCAAATAACTTTGCTTGCCTCCCTGTTCTTCCCCTACACAAGCACTTTCTTTCAGTAATGGAGCAAAGTAGCAAGAGATGCCGGTTCAGTAGTAATATTACACTGAATTTATTTTCCCTATAAAACCACCAATTTAATGAGCATAACAACACACGAGATCTTAAAAAGAAATGTAATTATAAAAATCTAAAATAGGAAGTATTTACAGAAAATGCATCACATTTACAAATAATATGAAAGCATATTACTTCCTTAAAATAGCCTTAGATAAGATACCATCATAGCCCATTTTAATGTTTTCTCGTTGTTATACTGAAACAAATTAAATTGCTCATTACACTTAGTTTTCTCTTACAGCTTACTCCACAGGAGGCAAAATCACTGCCCTGTATGATCAAACAAATGGTTTGCTGTGTTGCTGAAATTATGGAAAATATTGCTTTTTTTCATGATGTACAACATAAACCTTCAATAAGATTGCTTTTATGATGGATTAAATCAATGTTCTGTATTCTGAGTCCATCTTTTCTTCTATATAGCTTTCAACTGAATAATCACCCTTCTAAAATAGCTCTGATGAAAGCTACTATCTGATTGGCTAAGTGTTCCCATCCATTTACATGTGTGTGTATATACACACACTGACTATAATTCTGTGTGCATTATTTGACTGGTGACAACTAACCATCATAGCTGAAATTTGAAAAAATTGATGATCAGTCCATAAAGATTTTTTTTAAATTAAATTTCAATAATAAATTCAAAGAAACTGATGTACTGGCACACATTTAGGAAGCAGCTAAATTTGTCAAATATATGATGTCATTAATTATATGCTTAAATCTTGTGTCACCACAGACACATCCATAACAACTTGTCCTATCTGGTGTTCTTGTTAAAAAATTTCACAAGACCAATAATGGAATGTGCAGATGCAGTTCTCTCAGGATAGGCTTGAGGCCTACTGGTGTGGTGGTACTGCCAGCAGCCAGTACCTATATTGTCCACGCTGTGTGGATAAATAAAGAAGGTCAGTTGCCTGGGCTGTCTCCCATTCACTTTTCACTGGTATTGAGTTTGTCCTGAAGTTTTTAAAATTCATGTATATTTGGAAACGTTCAATACATTTAAATTACTTAACAGTTATGTTTACTCATTTGGTATTTTATTTAGATCTTTGAGGTAAGTTTAAATGTCTGTTTGAGCTGGCTGCCATTGTCCAATTTTCGGAGAAAAATCCATCAATAACTGTCAGGTCTCTTCCTTATATAAACATTATGTACTGTAATTGTAAGGCCTCTTCCTCTCTCACTGGTTCCCTTTACTGACAGGGACATCACTACCATCCTGAGTCCTGACCTAACTAAACAAAGGAGCCACAAACTAGACCTAGGAATAGGGCTGCATCTCACGTACACACACTACGAAGGAGAAGATAGATGAGGGCTCTGCTCCTAGAGCATATTCCTGGCCATCTTCCCCCCTACCCTCTCCCAGCTCCATCAAAATGGGGTGGAGGGAGTCACTGGTGAAATGCTACTCTTAGGCAATGTGGGGTACAAAGGTGTGTTTCAAGTTTAGTGTGGACGCAATTCGACGGTATTGGCCTACTGGATCTATCCCACAGTGCACGATTTGACCACTCTGGACAGCAGTCTGAGCTCGAATGCTCTGCCCAGGTAGACAGGAAAAGCCCCACGAACTTTTGAATTTCATTTCCTGTTTGGCCAACGTGGCAAGCTGCAGGTGAGTGCAGATCTCATCAGCAGACCATGATGGAGTCCCAGAACCGAAGACGAGCTCCAGTGTGGACCGAGCGTGAGGTACGTGATCTGATTGCTGTATGGGGAGAAGAAACCGTGCTAGCAGAACTACGGTCCAAAAGAAGAAATGCCAATACATATGCCAAAGTCTCCAAGGGCATGCAGGACAGAGGCTACAACAGGGACACGCAACAGTGCCGCGTTAAAATTAAGGAGCTCAGGCAAGCCTACCAAAGAACCAGAGATGCAAACGGCCGCTCTGGGTCAGAGCCCCAGACATGCTGCTGCTTTGATGAGCTGCATGCCATTCTAGGGGGTGCAGCCAGTACTAACCCACCCATCTGGTATGACTCCATATGTGGATCATCAGAAACCAGCGAGGAGCATTTTCGGGAAGAGGAAGATGATGATAATGATGCTGAAAATAGCACACAGACACAGCAAGGAAGTGGAGAAGCCCTTTTTCCCGACAGCCAGGAACTCTGTCACCCTGGAGCCAGTACCCTACGAACCCACCCAAGGCGTGCTCCTGGACCTTGAAGGCGGAGAAGGGACCTCTGGTGAGTGTACCTCTGTGAAATTAATACATGTTTTATAAGCAAGCGTGTTTAATGATTAATTTGCAGCCAGTACAGCTACTGGAAAAGTCTGTTAACAAGTCCGGGGATGGAGCGGAAATCCTCCAGGGACATCTCCAGAAAGCTCTCCTGGATGTACTCCCAAAGCCTTTGCAAAAGGTTTCTGGGGAGGGCAGCCTTATCCCGTGCTCCGTGGTAAGACACTCTACCACGCCAGGCCAGTAGCACGTAGTCTGGAATCATTGCGTTGCAAAGCATGGCGGTGTATGGTCCCGGTGTTTGCTGGCATTCAAGCAACATCCGTTCTTTATCTCTCTGTGTTATCCTCAGAAGAGTGATATCATTCATGGTCACCTGGTTGAAATAGGGGAATTTTATTAAGGGGGCATTCAGAGGGGTCCGTCCCTGCTGGGCTGTTTGCCTGTGGCTGAACGGAAATCTTCCCCGCTGTTACCCACGCGGTGGGGGGAGGGGGAACAGCGATCATCTTGGATGTGTGTGTGTGTGTGTGGGGGGGGGGGTCGATTAGGTTCACGCTGCATGTTAACCCGAAAACCGCCGCCCCTCCCTTTTCAATTGCCAACCCATTTTAAATGGCCAACCCAACGGCTGTTTGTTATGGGAAATGAGGGGGTTGCTGTTTGAAACCATTCCCACATCTTATGAAGGTTAAAGAAGCCAATAGACTGTGGCTTACCATGGCTGCCTGCAAGCCGAATTCTGTTGCCCGCCGGCCCTGCTTGTGTGATCTCTCACAACAAACCGGCAGACCCTCAATATAACAGGCAAAGTGCAACCTTGGACCAAATGCACATGTGCTATGTAATGTTTGGAGCATTGTTCTCTTATATGTGTCTTTTAAACTACTCCTCTCCTGTTTGTTTCCTCCCGCAGCTGCAAATGTTTCAACGCTCCCCCTTTATCACCATCCCAGAGGCTAGCGAAGATTAGAAGTGTAAAAAAAAAAAATGGAATCGAGACGATATGTTCTCAGAGCTCATGCAGTCCTCCCACACTGAAACGGCCCAGCAGAATGCGTGGAGGCAGACACTGTTGGAGTCCAGAAAGGCAGAATTTGATCGCGCGGACAGGTGGCGTGCTGAAGACAATGACTGGCAGGATGAAGAGAGACAGCGGTGGGCTGAAGAGAGTAGGTGGCATCAGCATGCTGAGAGAAGGCAGGATTCAATTCTGAGGCTACTGGAGGATCAAATGGAAATCCTCCGGCTTATGACTGAGGGAAGGCGTATGGTTGAGGAAAGGCCGCCTGAGCACAGACCGCCGCTACAGCCCCTGTGTAACCAACAGCCCTCCTCCCCGAGTCCCATAACCTCATCACTGAGACGCCCAAGAATGCGTTGGGGCGGCCTCCGTGCACCCAACCACTCAAGCCAAGAGAACTGTCCAAGCAACAAAAGGCTGGCATTCAATAAGTTTTAAAGTGCAGTGTGTCCTTGTCCTTCCCTCATCCCCTCCTCCACCACCCATCCTGGTGCTTCTCTTCCTCCACCACCCATCCTGGGCAACCTTTGCAGTTATCCCCCTATTTGTTTGACGAATTAATAAAGAATGCATGAATTTTAAGCAACAATGACTTTATTGCCTCTGCAAGTGGTGAGCGAGGGGGCGAGGAGAGGGCGGTTAGGTTACAGGGAAGTAGAGTGAATCAAGGGGTGGGGCTTTTCATTAAGGGGAAAAAACAGAACTTTCACACAGCATCCTGGCCATTCATGAAACTGGTTTTCAAAGCTTCCCTGATGCGCAACGCACCCTGCTGTACTCTTCTAATCGCCCTGGTGTCTGGCTGTGCATAACCAGCGGCCAGGTGATTTGCCTCAACCTCCCACCCCGCCATAAACGTCTCCCCCTTACTCTCACAGATATTGTGGAGCGCACCGCAAGCAGTAATAATAAGGAAATTTGGTTTCGCTGAGGTCTAACCTAGTCAATAAACTGTGCCAGCGTGCCTTTAAACATCCAAATGACATTCCACCACCATTCTGCACTTGCTCAGCCTATAGTTGAAAAGGTCCTGACTACTGTTCAGGCTTCCTGTGTATGGCTTCATGAGCCATGGCATTAAGGGGTAGGCTGGGTCCCCAAGGATAACTATAGCATCTCAACATCCCCAACTGTTATTTTCTGGTCTGGGAAGAAAGTCCCTTGCTGCAGCAGCTGAAACAGACCAGAGTTCCTGAAGATGCGAGCGTCATGTACCTTTCCCGGCCATCCCACGTTGATGTTGGTGAAATGTCCCTTGTGATCCACCAGTGCTTGCAGCACTATTGAAAAGTAACCCTTTCGGTTTATGTACTTGCTGGCTTGGTGGTCCGGTGCCAAGATAGGGATATGGGTGCCGTCTATCGCCCCACCACAGTTCGGGAACCCCATTGCTGCAAAGCCATCCACTATGACCTGCACATTTCCCAGA
The DNA here is from genome assembly GCA_033296515.1 of Macrochelys suwanniensis. Taxonomy (NCBI): domain Eukaryota; kingdom Metazoa; phylum Chordata; order Testudines; family Chelydridae; genus Macrochelys; species Macrochelys suwanniensis. Next base: position 75,969,082 of record CM065783.1, on the reverse strand, counting down.
CTCACAACCCTTGGTAGCAGCAGCTCGGTGATCGCCTTGGCTACTTGCATCACAACAGCCCCCACTGTAGATTTGCCGACTCCGAATTGATTCACGACTGACCGGTAGCTGTCTGGTGTTGCAAACTTCCACAGGGCTATCGCCAGTCGCTTCTCTACTGTGAGGGCTGCTTTTATCTTGGTGTTCTGGTGCTTCAGGGCAGGGGAAAGCAACTCACAAAGTTCCATGAAGGTGCTGTTATGCATGCGAAAGTTTCGCAGCCATTGCTGATCGTCCCACACCTGCAACACTATGCGGTCCTACCAGTCTGTGCTTGTTTCCCGGGTCCAGAATCGGCGTTCCACGGCATGAACCTGCCCCATTAACACCATGATGTCCACCTTGCGGGGGGGCCTTTTTTGAGAGAGGTCTGTGTCCATGTCCTCATCGCTGTCCTCAGGGTGCTGCCGTTGCCTCCTCGCCTGCTGTAGCTGTAGCAGCTCCTGGTTCTCGTTCTCCATATACTCCTGGACAATGCGCGTGGTGTTCATAACGGTGATAACATCCGCGGTGATCTGATCGGGCTCCATGCTTTCCCTGGTATGGTGTCTGCAGGACAGCAGAGTGGCAGTGGAAGTGGCGGGTGGATAACAATGGTGTCAGCAATATGGCGCCCGCATGAAAAAAGGCGCAAAAGGATTTTTTGCTCCCCCCTCAGTTGCTTTCACGGAGGGAGGGGGGAGCAAGGGTTAGGCTGACAGCAGCCGGTGCAGTATGCTTACTAGCCCTCATCTCCTGGGTGCTCGGCAGTAGACGGTGGAATATGCTTGCTATCCATCATCATCTCCTGGCCCCCTCAAGGATTGAACTCACAACCCCGGGGATTAGCAGGCCAACGCTCAGACTGCTGAGCTATCCCTCTGCCCGTGTTCCAGGCAGTACTGAATCTCCATTAAACAAAACGTAAAAAAGAGAATGACCAGAGTCACTCTGGTCATGATCATTTATGTCCAAGTGCCCCCAGCCAGCCACACCATAGGCCAGCCAGGAGCACACAGAGGACGATGCTGATGGCTTGCAAGCATATTGCACCGTCTTCTGCACACAGGGGACGATGATGATTTCAGGCCAATTGCACCATTTGCTGCTAGAAGGCAAGGAGCTTCTGCTGTATAGTCTCACAACTACCAGCCTCAGGCAGAATGGCCCCCTCAAGGATTGAGCTCGTAACCCCGGGTTTAGCAGGCCAACACTCAGACCGCTGAGCTATCCCTCTGCCTGTATTACAGTGGGACTGAATCCCCACTAGACCTAATGTCCGGGCATACGCTGGAGACATACGGCCATTGTGAGCTGAGCAGGCTCCATGCTTGCCGTAGCAAACCCGGAAACCCCGGAAAAAAGGCGTGAAAAAGGTTGCTTTCACGGAGGGAGGGAGGGGGGATGGCTTGACGACATGTACCCAGAGCCACCAGCGACAATGTTTTCTGCCCCATCAGGCTTTGGGATCGCAACCCAGAATTCCAATGGATGGCGGAGACTGCGGGAACTGTGGGATAGCTACCCGCAATGCAACGCTCCGAAAGTTGACGCTAGCCCCGATACTGTGGACACGGTCTCTCGACCTAATGGCCGTAATGGTCTTTAGTGGGGACACACACAATCGATTCCATAAAATCAGGTTTTAAAAGATCGACTTCTATAAATTCGACCTAATTCCATAGTGTAGATGTACCCATAGTACATCAACCATGACTTAGCACTGTTCAGGGAGGTGGTGTTACTGTGTCACTGCAACGGGGTGCTTATATAGGTAGGAGACAATTTTGACTGTAGACACATGCACAAAAAAACTGATGCAAAGCAACATACATTGACCTAACTTGGTGGAATAGACCAGGCCAAATTTTCAGAGCATTTTTAAGGATGAGGTTTTAACTTTTTCTTCTCTTCAGTCCATTTTCTGAGACATCCCTTTAGTTTCATCAGGGCTTAATAGCAGCTGAAATTCTGTTTCCAGTAAGTCTAAGCATCCTTGTATCATATACAAAGCTTTTCCAACACTCAAAATAGTCTTTTTTAGGATTAAAAACTCTAAACTATTTAACTTTAAAGAGTCCTCAGAAATTTATTTGTTTTTATTTTTAACAATTCTTGAAGAGGTGATTCTTGTTTTTCTGTGGTTGGTAAGGAAATTGTTTATGTATTGTCAGATAACTAATTCATTCCCCCATAAAATGTCAATAATTTTATACACAATCTAGCAAGGTTATTCGATTCCATGGTAGCACATAAAGCATCTTTTTCATTTATATAGCAATGATATTAGGACTTTATTCTAGTAGAAGCTTTGCATTTGGATAACATTTGTGAATATACATCTCAAAAGAAGTTGGTGCCCAACACTTAGGGAATTAACAAAGGGTTTTTCCAAAATATTTCTCATTTATATTTATATGTATTTCTCATTTATGTTTCTCATTTGTTAAATGAAGACTTTACAATATTTATAAAAAATTACTTTCAATAGGGAAATTTTTTAGCATCTTTTGAGTATGTTTACCAAAGACTCTTCTTGCAAAGGGGCGCAAAAAAGACCATTTTTACAACATAGTTTTATTACTTCTGATAACATCTCTACGTTCCTCTTCGTCCTAAACAGAGCATCCTTACTTCTTCTTCTTTTTTTTTTTTTAAGTCAGGACTTCTTTCTAAAATATTTTGTGAAGTCTGTTACTTGGAATAAAATCCTGTCTGTAACAACTGATCTCTTACACCAAACTAGTGTCTTCAGTTTTGATAAGGCACTGGCAATCATATTGATTGCCTTCCCTTTGATCAACTTTTTTTCATATTTATAATCTACACTTTATAACATTTACAACTTGCAGTTAAAAATTCCTGTCCAATATCTGTACAAAGCACAGTTACAATAACTAATACTTATATGTGCCTTTCAAAACTGCATAAAAGAAAGTCATATACAACGTTAAAGCAAAGTAGAAGCTGCATTTCAGAGCCCGCTAACCATTTTTTTGGGTAATAAATAGAGTGTTATCTCCCTTTGACACTTGAAGTTTGTACCTAGATGACAAAAAAGCAAATTTCCTAGCAGTTTCTTTAAATTAGCCTGAACATTTTTTTTAATAACAAACATGTTATCCTCTAAGCATACTGTATATGAAAATACTTGTATCTCATTCAGTGAAGGTGTAAGCAATTTTGTCATGACCTAACATCAGAATAAATTATAATTTTGTGTAATAACCATTTTGGCATCAATACTGAGGTTTTCCACATAGCAAATTTATTTTCATTATTTCATGAATTTTGGACATTGGGGGTGGGGGGTGGGGTCTCCTTACTATTTTCAGCCCTTGATTATGATCTCTGGCTAAACATACACAGACAATATAGCTGTCAGAGGGGATTGAACTGGAGGCCTTTTAGCATCAAAATATATATTTTTTTATCTAAGATCTGAAAGACGGTTGATTCTTGACTACTTTGTTTTTGCACTTCAAAAATAGTACATGTTTATTTCTAACTTTCCCATTTCCTCACTCTGTAGTGTGAATAAACGCAATCACATACGATTAAAATAATGTGACCAGAACAGCATGCCAAGGCCAGAGGGTAAGAGGCTCCCTGGTATCTGGCAATGAATTTCAGCTGTCTTGACCAGTGTACACCAATTCATTGGTGTCATGATCTGTATTTAAAATGTGCCCCGTAATATATCATTGGAAAACTAATGACACACTGGTAATTAGTATCATTGTGAAATATATGTAATTAATACTATATGTGGCGTTATAGATGTTCTCTTATGTTTTAAAATTTCTATTTGAAGTAGATAACAGGTCTGCCCAGCTGTTGAATACAAATGAAGCAGGTTTGACCAGTTTTATAAATAAAATAATGCCCAAATAAATTTGTTGGTCTCTAAGGTGCCACAAGTACGCTTCTTTCCTTTTGCGGATACAGGCTACCACTCTGAAACCTAAAAAAAACAACAACTCAATAGCATGGTAGTTATAGTTTTGCATCCCTTTACATGAGTACATCATGGAACTGAAGCCTCCTGTAACTTCGTCTTTATTTCTTTTTTTATTGTTAATGAGAGAGTTCAAGGCATTTCTATAATGACTCATATCTGTTACTTTGCTTTTTCAGCCACTATTTATGTATGTTTATTTTCTCACCTTCATATAGTCCTTGATTTTTGTCAGTGCTTTTCCCCTTCTACTTAGTTTACCCATGCTGGTAATACCATGCTGCTGTGGATTCTATGTAGGGTGACCAGATGTCCCGATTTTATAGGGACAATCCCGATTTTTGGGTCTTTTTCTTATATAGGCTCCTATTACCCCCCACCCCCTGTCCCAATTTTTCACATTTGCTGTCTGGTCACCCTAATTCTATGGGACCTGGAAGGTAATGCAGAGAGATACTTTTGTCTTCCTTAGATGCCCAGGGCCTGCTGGGTTTTTTTCAGCGGTAAAAGTAGATTTTCTGACTTACCAAGACAGGGGCTGGGCTGGGGCTGACTCTGGCCCCTGGAAGGGGTGGGGCCTCGGCCCTTTAAATAGCTCCTGGAGTCCCACCACTGCTACCCCAGGGCTACAACAACGGGGCTCTGGTGGCAATTTAAAGGGCCTGGGGCTCCAGCCACTGTTGGGAGCCCCAGGCCCTTTAAATTGCTGCCTGGGGAAGCTAGCCACCCCGATACAGCGTACTGGGTCTTGCCGGTACACCGTACTGGGGCGTACCGGCTTCCTTTCATCTCTGGTTTTTTTGTATTGACAGGTTTGTTGGGTTTTGACCCTGCCTGTTCCATTGTAGGAGAAAGGCATGAGAAGCAAACTTCCACTCAACTTCATGGAGAGAGCTATGGTAAACTCTGCTGGCTGACATTGTTTTGTGGACTTTGGCGGGGAAAATTTTTTTTTTGTTTAACATGGGGCAATGTAGCTCCAATGTAAGTGTACCGTTTCATTTGGCCGTATTCTAAGTCCAGTCCTTGAGGCAACTCTGACACTTGGACTTTCACTAGATGAGAAATAGGTCTGATTTATATTCTGAACATTTTACATATGCAGAACAGCTGTCCTGGCCTCAAATTTAAAGCACGTGTTGCTGCGAAACCGTTTTTGGACGATTGAGAGGTATTTATGCTTAGATTCAGTTATTCATTTCTTGCTGGTCTAGGCTTTAGAATACCATGGCTACTACTAAATCCATTACTCTTGCTAAATGATCTCTGAATTTGGAATGGAAACATAATTCTTTGGCAGAGACCTTAACATTTAAATGTTGCTACTGGAGTTCTGGTAAATGAGTCTGTTGAACTTTAAAGCATTTCTGAACACAGCAGATAGTGACACTGTTGTATAGGCTGAGTATGCATGATGGGGTTCTTCCTAAGACCGTCTCAGGATCAGAAAGACTATTCAAGTGCAAACTCTATTAGAGAGCCTTAGAAAAGAGATCCCAGGAAGGATGAGCCTCTGATTTGGCTTAGCCTTTTGATAGCCTGTTAAGGTCTCTAAAAGCCTACCTTCAGACAGCATTGCCTCCAAATGTTAAATGTTTTCTTTAATAGAATTATATACTTCTGAGAGTAATGTAATAGAACTGGGAAATAATATTTTTGAATACTGTGATGTCATTATTGGTTTCCATTAGAATTTAAATTGTTGGTTTTTTATCCACGTACCCCAAGTGCCTTCGGGTGAGACTGTGACTCTCCCTGTGTTATTGCAGGGAGACAGAAGCAGTCAGCAGCGGCATTGAGCTGGAGCTCTGTTGGTTCATAAGAGAGAACTTCTGGCAAGGTGTCCTCCATAAAGGGCCCTCAGTTTTGGAAATGCTTTTCTATCATTTGGAAAAGAGAGAATAGTTCGACTTTCAGGGCATGCTACATTGCCCATCTGCTTACTAAGACACAAGGGTCCTATAAAAGATGATTAATGGAGGAAAGGAATAATTTCTGATCTTATTTTTTTATTTGGTCATTTTCTCATTTGTAAATTAGGAGTAGCTGCTGGTTTTGCTTTTGAGTTGATTGTAATTTTAATTTTGGGCTAAGGAGCCTATAGCCCACAATGGATATTTTTTAATTATATCTAAGTCAAAATAAAAATGGTGGAAGTATTACTGGCTGAAAAACCATATTGCCATCTGGTATTCACCATTCTATAGAGTCAACGAATCACCTTAGATTTATAAAGCACTTTCATCCTTAAAAATCCCCAAACTGTAGTGTTTCTCAGCACCAAAGGGAATTTGTACATTGACTGAATTACAGATTTAACATTCTTGACCATCATTCTCTGAACACGCTTTGTTTTTTTTAAACTAGGCCTTGATGACTGCCTCCAGCAATACATTAAAAATTTTGAAAGGGAAAAAATCAATGGAGAACAGCTGTTGCACATCACTCATCAAGAACTTGAAGAACTGGGAGTCACTCGCATTGGACACCAAGAACTGATCTTAGAAGCAGTTGATCTGCTCTGTGCATTGGTAAGTAGACTGTTTTTTGGGGACATTCATTTTAATAATATCGGTTTATGCATCTCCTAACCAAAGCTAAGATAATGAAGGCTGCATCAAATACAGCAACTTCTCCAATTCCTGCCTTACTTAAATATTGTTCCTTATTGCTTCAAAATAGGATGTATTTGCAGAAGCGTCTGTAAATACAAATGAATTAACCATTTTCCTTCTGAAAACTTTAAAATTATTTTGTCTTTTTTCAGAGATTGTCTTTGTCTTCTTCCTTTTAGCTTCTTGAGTGCCGTATTCATATGCTGTGCATGATCAGCACTGGCATCCTTATGGTCCTATGATTGTATGCCATATGCCCTCACATTCCACTGAACTTTACCATAGTGCAGTAAACCATGTAGTTCCTGCACGTGCAAGGCGAGCCAGCACTCAAGGAGCTAATGCAGAAATTGCAGAGGCAGTGTTAATTAGACTGGAAGATTTTAAAATTAATTTTAAACTATTTTTGCAAAAATCACAAACTTTACCCTAAACATTGAAAACTGACACCGTGTGATCAGTTTACTAGCTTTGTAGTAGTACAATTTTATCATGCAGAAGAGTCAAGTTTGGAAGCAAATTTATTTTCTGGCTGGTGAAAAGTTACTGAGTTACATACACCCTGTTCAAGTTGTCTGGGTGCCAGTGATGTACTGTACTTTTTTTCCTCTTAAAATTCCTCCTACCAGTTGATAAAATTAAATGTGATGGCACCAATCTTTAAAAAAACAAAAAACACCACCACCACCAAATGTTGTCTGAAGTTGTCCAGGTAAGGCTCAGATGCAGATGGACTTGGATACAAGAGAGTATAAATAGTCATTAAAAAGAGGGGGATGTTTTATATGTGATGAATGGTCTGGGAGCCCAGGCTTCAAATTTTTGGCTATGTAGCATCTCGTGCATAGAAAGCAACAACTATTTTTTTGATAGAAGTGTCACTTGGGTACTTATCAAGGCTGGATGTGGTGGTGTAAAGCTGGAGCAAGGTATGCCAGTGCAAGATTTTTTCATTATATATAGCCTTATAAAATGTCAACACACTGTAGTCTTGATGACAAGTGTCCTAGACATCTTGCTGACATTCTTCATTACAGTAAAGACTACTCCATTCAATAGGTGATTCTGGCAGCATTGGATGGTGCTATAAAAATCTTTTCATTAGGGCTATCAAACAATTAAAAAAATTAATTAGGCTTAATTGCAGTTTTAAATGCACTGTTAATAATAGAATACCATTTTATTTAAATATTTTGGGTGTTCTCTACATTTTCAAATATATTGATTTCAATTACAACATAGAATACAAAGTGTACAGTGCTCACTTTATATTTGTATTACAAATATTTGCACTGTAAAAAAGAAACAAAAGAAATAGTATTTCTCAGTTAACCTTATAGTACTGTAATGCAATCACTTTATCATGAAAGTGCAACTTACAAATGTATAATTTTTTTACATAACTGCACACACACACACACACACACAAAGTGAAACTTAAATCCCCTAATTCTTCAACTATGTAAGAAAGCGTTTTCTATTAAAAATAGTTAAGAGGGAAAGCAGCAATTAAAAATAAAAAAACCACCCTCTACACATAACAAATGGGGAAGTTGAGAGCAATGAGTACAAATCAGCAATTATAAAATAGACAATTGATAAGGGAAGCTAAGTGTCAATAAAAAATCACTGGTGAGCAGGAGTAAGGACAAGAAGAAATCCTTTAAATAGATCAGGAACAAGTGACATTCTAACAATGATATAGGTCTAATGTGTGCATTATGCTGAAAAGGCTCAATAGTCAGTAAATATTTGTGTTCTGTATCGGGAAAGAAGCAATACAATGTATTATCTTATAGTGATAAGGAAATACTTTAAAATCATTCTGATGGAATAGAAACAGTAACTTTTGAAGTTAAGGATTTTTAAATCTGGCAATACCAGATAACTTGCACCCTAAAGTATTAAAAGACTTGGCCCAGGAGCTCTCTGAACCCATTAATATAATGTATTTGTTTGTTTGTTTAACAAATTTTGGAACACTGGGAAAACAAGTGAACTGAAAAATGTTGTGCTAGTACATAAAAAGGATACATGGACCAGGATAATTATAGGCTTGTTAGCCTCTGATCTCTCCCAGGCAAAATCATGGAAAAGCTGATATGTATACCATCAGTAAAGAATTAAAGGATTGTAGCATAATTGATGCCATTCCCATGTGATTTTTATGGAGAATAAGTCTTGTCAAACAGTATTTTTTGATGAGATTACATGTTTGGTTGATAAAGGTATTGATATAATATACTTAGAGTTCTATAAGACATGAAAATCTGATGGAAAAAAAACCACATAGCACTATACAAAATCAGTGTTTTCCATATTAAATGGATTAAAAACTGGTTAACTGATAGATCTCAAAGTATTTGTAAATGGGCGATCGTGATCATATGGTGTTTCTTGTGGGGGGTCCCACAGGGATCTGTTCTTGGCACAATACTATTCAATAGTTTTATCAATGATCTTGAAGAAAATATAAAATTTGCAGATGGCACACATTGGTTTTTTTAAAAAAGAGGGAGCTAAATAATGATGGCCATAATCAGTGATAAAGACTCATCTGGATCACCTGATAAGGTGGGCTCAATTGAATAATATGCATTTTAATAAAGCCAAATGCTGGTCATACATCTAGGAAGAAAAAATATAGGTCACCCTTACAAGAAGGGAGGTGGTTTTCTGAAGTGCAGTGACAATTGTGATACAGCAGAGCCAGGGAGCAGTGGGAGAGTGATGGAGGGGAGATATATAAGCCGTAGGCTAATTAAAGTGTAGTTCCCTGTAGACTAGGTAGGGTTGCTACAGGTTAATTGAAGCACCTGTAGTCAATTAAGGCCCTGTCAGGAATCTAATAAAACCCCCTGCTTCAGGCAGACGTCGGTGTGTGAGGAAGGAGAGAGGATTGGAGTTTGGAGGTGTGTTGCTGAGATTTAAAAGACCAGAGAACTGAAGGAAGGGAGACCCTGCCCCAGCAGGGCAGGGGGACTCCCTCCCCCCAGCGTCAAGGACCGAGGGTAACCCTACTCAAGGGGGAAGAGGGGAAGAAACCCCTAGGGTTTGAGAGGGGCTACGGCTCGGAGTGAGGAGCAAACCCAGACCCCTTCTCCGCTTCCCTCCTCTACCAGCTTCCTGGGACACTAGTGGGGTCCTTGGCACCCCAAGAGCAGGGGGAAGGGGTGGTGTCCTAGCCCGCCACCAAGAAAAGCGCAGAACCCACCATACCAACTTTGGCCATTTTACCACACAATGAAAATGATTTAGGGGCTAATGTGGTGTTTAGATATGTTGCTTGTAATTATTAGAACTGGGAGCACTGGCTGCTGGGATTCTGAAAGGACAGGGAGGAGGGAGTTGAGAGGCTGGAAGAGCTACAGAGGGTGCAGCAGCAGCTTGGTAAAAAGGTTTCCTCTTTAAAATAAAGACCTGTTGCAGTTTGTTAGTATCTTGCTTGACTGATACAACAGCTAATAATTTGATAATGAGCTAAACATAACCTCCTAGTGTGATGCTGTATCTGAGGGCAAACATGATCTTTGGATTTGTAATCCAGTAGTAGTGAGGTGATATTCCCACCGATGCTGTACGCAGTGGTACCTTTACTGGAATACTGTGTCCAGTTCTGATGTCAACACTTCAAAAAAAATGTTGGAAAAATTGGATGGAGCTCAGGAAAGAGCTAGAAGACTGACTTGAGGTCTGATAACGGTGAGAGACTTAAACTCAATCTATTTAAAATAAGGAATCCTTGTGGCACCTTAGACTAACAAGTTTATTTGGGCATAAGCTTTCGTGTGCCATAACCCACTTCATCAGATGCATGGAGTGAAAAAAACAGTAGGCAGGTATAAATATACAGCACATGAAAAGATGGGAGTTCCATGGGAGGGAGAATCACACAAGGAATAAGAGGTCATATAATACATCTCCCTAATAAGCCTCAATTTCCCCAAGCATAAACCCTCAGTAACTGGGTTGGCCTTACACAGTGTCTTGATTGGCAAACAAAGCAGGTATAGCTACCAGTCCTAGATAGACTTCTTTTCTTCTCTTCCCCTCCCAAGTACTTGGTCTGTCAAATGTCTCCCAAAACAGGGTCTTGGCTACCTTGAGACCCTCTGTCTTATGGCATCACAGACCTCTTCAGATGTTAATTGGGTAACTAACTCTGCTTAGCATATTTACCTCTTGGTTTCAAAGGAGTCACATGTCCCAGAAATATGTCCTGTGGGCGTTTCATTACTGTTTCTTCTAATTAATATTTTAGAAGGGACTGCAAAACAGAGACCAAAGATCAGTCAGTGTTTATCGTCTCATCAATCATTCACGTGAGCTCTTAGCATGGTGTCATCGAAAAGGGTCATTTTGACCCAGGCAGCCTGTGTTTTTGCATTTTCTTTACTTGGTGACCTGGTCATCGGTTGATACGTTCTAAAGTTTTATATTCTCTCACACACTCTCACACTCACACTCACACTCACACTCACACTCACACTCACACTCACTCTCTCTCTCTCTCTCTCTCTCTCTCTCTCTCCCATTCAAGTGCAATCTCAGCACTCAGGAACTTTCCACATCAACTACCTAATACTAAGAGAATCCTGCTCCCAGAATCCTCTAGTAAATTCAGACATAGCAAGCCATACCAAACTCATGTTCACCACATTCGTTCACATCAATCACAGTAATTCATAATAATTTGGCACCCTTCCAACAGAGGACGTTCATAATCTTAAGATTAAAGTGTGATCCACTCTGATCCTGAAAGGTCTACTGTTCAGCTTTATTCATTTGAAAATATTTTCTAGTGACTGCCTGTACATGTATACTGACAAACTCCTGGATGAGAAAATGTCACTTTGTTTCTTCACATCATGTTTCATAAGGAGATGTTTGACTAGGAAGGTCACACAGAGATGCAACTGATTTTTTCCCATGTGTCAGAAAAGAGTCGTCAATATCCTAGAATTCAGTCAACAGAAAGTTCCCTCTTTATATCTTAATGTAAGAAAGGGAAATAGCTTTTAAATGATTTAATGAATTTTCTTACTAAAGCCCATCCACACAGCCATGTGAATGAGAAACTTGTACTGTGGAACACATTAAAATGTTGATGCTTAACACTACATGAGCTTCAGAAGCCAAAAGCCTACATTATACACACAGAAATTAATACAAAACTTACATGTTAGGAAGCAGATCCCCAGTTAGCCGCAGCTAAGACAATTTACATTGGTTGAGGATCTGCCCCTAGAAGTTTGATCACCCAGGTACCTAACATCTTCATCCTTCTCCAGTAGGAATTTATAGTATTGCTGAAGTTTTACTATTTAGAATTTCAGTTTGGAATTGGGTGTATTGTCTTCATAACACAAATGTAATTTTAATTTTGCTAAAGTGGATTTTATTTATTCTAACGCATCCTCCCTCTGTAGCTCTAGAATTTTACAGAGTGTGATTTTTTTTTTAAGTGATGGACAAACCTGAAAAGATGCAGTCAGATGAGTATCCCGATGTTTCTCCAGTATTTTATCAATTGTGTCTGAGCCTTTTTAGTTGAGAAGTTAGGTCAAAACTACTCTGAGAAATAACCCCTTGTGCTTTCTTTTACTGCATCTGTTTAAAGCCAAAGCTAGGAAACAGGCAAGAGAAAATGACAGTTTAGTAAGCTGCTGCAAACACCAGGAACATTTTGTTTAAGCAGGAGTGGGAAAGCTAAAAGTATACTGTGCCTGGAACAATGAAAATATCCCCCCTTTCTCCCAGACTCAGAGGTGGGTGGGGGGAGGTGGGATGTCTGGGCCAACAGGGAAAAGAAAACCCTTGTCTCCTTCAAATTGTACACACCACTCCCCACCTTGTGGACATTCAGCGCTCTCGTGGTCTTGTGGGGCTGGGTCCCTGGGCTGATTGGTGGGACAAAAGGGTGTAGCAAAGCCAGTTGGCCCCTGTACACTTAATGGGATTATTTATAACCCTTTCTCCAGCCCTGGGCACCATTCCGCACAGGAAGAAAAGCTTCCCTCTCAGGATTAAGGATGGAGCACGTCTTTTGGGCTTTGCTCTTGGCATTGTGCTACTTGCCTTTTGAGGCCAGGAAAGAATTTTTCCTCACTACCAGATTGGCCTAGACACTGTGGCATTTTGGCCTTACTCTTAGGGTCCTGATGGGTAAATTGGGTTGTCAAGTTCACTTTTTTTCACAACTTGGTTGATGCCCAGTACAGGTAATCAATAAGTTACATAATAAACTGGAATTGGAAGCAGGTTAGAGGATGACATCTCCTGAAGAAGGTGGGAATGGGGTTGGAGCCCCTAATGATTGGTATAGTGGAAAGACAACCTTCTCTTCCCCATCCAAAACTACCACTCTGAGGCAGACTGGTGGGATCTCAGAAATGGTGCTGAAACCAGGAGGAACATATTCCAATAGGATGACCTGCACTGTATGAATTATTGGCAGATAGTTGCCAGATGTGTTGCTTAATAAAATTGCTGCCTAATTAAACCACACTCTTGATGTCGTTTTTTTTTTTTCTTTCTTACCAGGTGTCCAGGACAAATTCAAATCCCCTTATTAGGAGAGTTGGCAGTATATGCTATGCATGCCACCACATCAGTCATATAGTTTTTGCTTCATAAGTTATCTGGACCTACTAGATTTCACTGCTAGTAGTGTTATTTCCAAGTAGTCTGAAGTGCATTTTGTAACCCACATATAAAAGGTATTAAATGTGAACAAGAGATGTTACTCAATAAGAAGCTTCTATTGTAGTTATTGCTAATAAGCCTCAGTATAATGGAAGGGCCATTTTTGTTGACATATGAAAAATGCTGCTTATTAACCACTTCTACTAGAAGCACTCTTGTTTATTTAACCAATATTGCTCAGTGAGTAAGGTATATACTGTAGTAGTATCCAGCAGCACTGCATGACCTTTTTAACCTAGAAATACCACCAGGAATACAAATTGTTAGTAGCTCAAGGAAATGGCTCATCTGAAGTTCTTAATAGTTTTGACTAAGGTTATAAAATAAGTGTTTAGATGCTCCTACCATCTGGATCAACTCTCTACTGTTCAGAATGAGTCACTGTAATGTGTTTATACACAGGACTAAGATCTTTTGTATATTATGAGTGGTTTAAGTTTCCAATTCAAACTAAGTATCAGGAAAAATGGAAAAGACTATGACGTGAGGATCTGAAAAGTAGGATTCTTCACTGATCTCTGTATTTTTATCAAAAGTGGCTTCAAAGGTGACATACTTGATGCAAGATGTTGCAAGGAAAAGTACTACATAAATGCCTAAAGGTAGAGATATAAGGCATGGCAGCATTGTAAGACTTATTGGTCTTAAGGAATACCTGCTGAGAGCTAAAAATATTGATGTGACATTATGATTAAACCATCTAACCTAATGCTTCAAGTTTTGGGAGCAATAAACAGTAATACAACAGTTTAAAGGTGCCGTTCTCAAGCAAAAAAGCCCCAAATACTGGTAATTTCAGAGAAATCTCATTTCTCTCAATTGCAAACAAAATATTAACAAGTGTTCTCAGTCAACCCATGGACGAATCACAAACACTACTCCCAGAGTTATGGGGCAATCTTTAATCATAATGAACAACTACTGATATGAATTTTTGCCATTCAAGAATATTATGGGAATGATATAAAAATGCTTACATAGTCTCTACTGACTTGCCAAATGCCTTTTCTACAATCTACCATCCTTGTTTATTGTAGCTTTTGAGAAATTGTGAATGGTTGGATCAGATGGCCTGCATTGTCTGACAACTCTATTAACATACAGTTGGGCAAGTGTCTGAAAACTGAAGAGTGATTTTTTTTTTTCAGCATTGCAAATTGTATTAAGCAAGGGGTGCATCATCCTCCAAATTCTATTTGGCCTTTTCTTTGCAGATCTGTTATATTCAGCAACTTGTAACCTGCCCTTGTGAATAAAGGTTAGATTTCTCTTATACAAACTCTTTCATGCAGACAAGAGACATTAATCAATGAAGGTGTTGGAAGCTTTTATTAAAGAATTGCTCTTTTCAGATGACTGTGAACTTCTAGCCCACTTAGAGCAAGATAATTACATCTCATTTTGCTGCTATCAACTTTGGCTTGAAAATTAACGTTTCAAAAACCAAAGTTATGTACTAACTAGCATCAAACCTTATGTTAAACCATATATCAGAATTAATAGTACAGTGCTCAGCATAGTGACAAAAGTTAATCACCATGGAAATGTCTGCACAAATAGTGTTTTAATAGGCAGCTAAAAAGCTAGCTTTGTAATATGCACCTGCTTTTTGAACATGTCTGAAAGCAACATGACACCTTCATATAAAGATCAAACTGCATAGTGCAGTAATACTCTCCCATACTACGATAGCACTGAGACATGGGCTTGGTATGGATTTAATGTTAAAAGTGTTGTACATCTTCTGTATGAGGCATCACATGAGTATCAGTAACAAACAGCATTAGAAATATATTTTGGGTTTGGTACCAGATGCATGAAGCAAATTAGCAAATATTACACTAAACTGTTTTAGTGACCAGGTCTTACGACTCCTTTGGGACCAGAAGGCGTTTGGGCCTGGTCCACTGTCACCTGTTTGGGAAGTATTTCTGAACCAGACAAGTAGCTTCAAGGAACCGGAGGAAGAATGAAAGGCCACCTGCTATACCACGTAAAGTTATGAGGGAGAGTTAAATTCCAACTATATCTCCTAATTAGCTCTTTTGGGATGCTGATGTTCTTCCTCCGCTTGTGAAATTGGGAAACTGGAAAGTAACAGGGTTTCTAACTAAATCTCAATGTGTAACACACAGGCTAAGTGTGTTCTTCCACTCTCTATTGGGTAGTCCATATCAGGGCCGGCGCTACCATTTTTGCCACCCCAAGCAGTCCGTGGCCTGTGAGGGCGGCATGCGTGTTTCCGTGGTGGTGGCTTCTGTCTTCAGCCTGACAGAAGCTGTTACCGAATTGCTGCCACCATGGGCGGCTGAAGATAGTAGCTGCCACCGAATTGCTGCCGCCGCGGAGGAAATGCGCGTGCCGCCCTAATGGCACACGGACTGCCACCCCTTGTGGATTGCCGTCCCAAGCACCTGCTTGGAAAGCTGGTTTCTGGAGCTGGCCCTGGTCCATATAGAGGAAAAGAGCCTACTGCTGTTACCAGCTAAAAGAGGTAATCCTGTAGGTAAAGCAATAATCCTGTGCTTTTGGTACTGAAGGTCCAAATTAAATAATTGCTGGCAACTTCTGGTGAGAATCGTTAGACCTTCTCTTCAAGGATAAGTAACAGGAAATTTATCCAAAGAGAAGCTGCAGGGGAACTTCTCCGTAGTCTCGCTGGTGCTTGTTTTGAAACCATATAAGACATGGGTAGCAGCAGTCCACATTACTGGAACCCTATTGCAGGATTGGGGCCTTAATGTCTACATACTACATGTAAATTGTCACACATGTTTTTGCCTTAATACACTACTACACTATGAGATTGTACACTTCTGTTTGTTCTGTGGTTTCAGTTTAATTGCTGCCTCAGTAGAACACCTGTGCATTGATGTATTTTTGTTATGAATTAACAAGAATTTGGGAGCTAAGTTATGCTATGCTATATAGGTTATTATACAGCCTTCATGACTCTAGTATCTGAATACTGTAAAAGCATAAAGTGGATGAGAACACCATCTCCCAAAAAATGGAAAACTTGTTAACAACCAGTTAAGAGATACTTTGTTAAAAGCAGCCTGAATCAAAATTTCTGGAACTAAATTTTGCAACTTGAGTTATCACTATATAAACAAGAAATAGGTCAAACAAAAAAGTATAGAGAAGAGTGAAGGAATGTGGAGTGAGGACTATTATATAGTACATTATAAAATAACAAGGTGAGAAGGAGAGAGTGATGGAATTAGAAATTTTGGATCAGATCATCAGCCGATGTAAATAAAATGAGCTCCATTGAAGGATAGAGAACTATGCTGTTTTATGCTGATGATCTGGCCCAATATGTGGGGATTGAACTAAATAGTTATGTAGATAGGCAAAGATTTTAAATCATACAGAGGAGCATGCTGGTAAAGGGACAGGATGACATTTTCCACTTCAATCATCTGTTTTGGATTTAAATACATGCAAACTGACAAAAGCTACAGCTATGTCAATAAAGGCTGGAGGACAATGGAAAATTTGTATTCTGATGGTTCTAGTCTAATCTGAAATGTCTAGGTATGCTTTCCTGTCTATTTTTGAAAAATAAAACTCCCTTCTGACATATGCACATGATTACATGATTTTTCTAAATATGCTGCATTACCTGGCTATAGAACCTGAATTAAAATAAAGCTCAGAAAAGCATACTTACAAGTGTTGTTTCCTGTCATTTATAAATTTAACTACTTACAGGTAAATAGTACCACATTGCTTTTTGAAAAATGGTATCTTACACTACCTTAATACTAAAGAACATAATATATGTAATCCTTTAGAAAAGAGAGAAACAGAATAAGAAAAACTAATCAAACCAAAAAAACCCATAACATTTTCTGCATAAAACATTTTTATATTAGACTATCATTATCAATTATGAGTACTCTTGTATATTCTTGCTATTTCATTTTTAATTCATGTAATAATTGAGGGAAAGATTCTGATCTCAGTTACATCTGTGCATATCTTGAATTACTACATTAACCTTAGAGAGACAAGGTGGGTGAGGTAATATCTTTTAATACCTTAGAAGTTGGTCCAATAAAAGATATTACCTCACCCCCATTCTCTCTAATATCTGGGGACCGATACTGCTACAACAAGGCTGCATACACTGACTTCAGTATAGCTACTCCAAACTTACAGTAATGTAGCAGAGTACAATCTGGCCTTAAAATTCCATGCATCAATAAACATCAGTTCTACTTTATACTCTGCACATCATCCATTCACTGGGCTGTACTGTGGACCATTGATTTTTTTAAAGATGGAATTCTTCATTGATTTCAGTGGGGATTTCTGCTTAAAAGCTGGTGGTGCCCATGCTATGTGATCCATAGCTTGCAGTCTGCATCAGTGTGGCATTTCCTTCCATCTCTACTCAGGCACATTGTTCAATATACTAAACAGAAGAGACTCAAAATACCTAAATTTATCTGAGACTTATTTAGGGCTAAATTGTGCCTCATAGGTTCAGCTCAGCATTGGCAATGTGGATCACCCACCCAGAACTTTTGCAGTTCCCTGGAAATTCACATTGCAGAGGCATCTCTTCTGCATGCACTCACCCTGGTGTTTGAGCAGCACCCCACCCTTCTCCCTTTTGAATGGCTATTATTAACAGTGAGTTTTGGGTTCACTCCCATCTATACCATGGCAGGTCCTTGTGCAGGACCACGAGGGGTGTGACACCCTCACGTGTTCCCCACTTGTTCACCTGCACAGAGACATCTACAGTCTGGCCTTTAAGGTGTAAGTAATTTAAGGGAGAAGCAGTTTACATATTTCTCCACTGCCTTGTATCTTGTGGTGTCTTTGTTATACATGGACACTCATTCTGATAGAATTTTACATTCACTTTGCAGTTAACAATGATTGCAATAGCTGAAAGGTAGTGGGGAACATCAAGCCCTGGGTGGTCTTCTCTGTGTCTTGCTTAAGATAGTAATGTATCATTTTCAAACACTAAATTATGTCTGGTTTAAAACTGAAAAGCATCACTAATGTACATGATCATGGAATATATTTCTCCTTTAAAAAAATCTGAACTCCAAAAATCCAGTGACATAGGTACTGACCATTTGTGAGAATCCTACATGTAAAGGTGGAAGGTGAAAATAAGGTAAAGTAAAGGAGGAATATAGGAGGAAATTAAATGGGGGGCAGGGAGGAAATCAGTTTGATACAGTTATGAATCCATGATACAGTTATGAAGAGCCCATGTGATAATATGCTGAATTAGAAATATGCAATCTGTATATAAGAAAATTAGATAATTTAAAATACTAGGGTTACAGTGCTTAGGGGGAATAAATGCATGAGCGAAAGACAGAATGCTTGAGGGAGCTTAGGTGTGCAGGGAGAAATAATACTGGCACTTTGCCATGGACAGCAAAGACCATTTGCGCTGAAGTTAAGTACAGTGAGAGGTGATAAGGTGACTCATGGCCTCAGCTTTGGTTCTTTCTCCATTCTGAAAATACAAATCATGAGAGGATTTTATAGGCCTGAAAAACCATGGAGGTATTTTAATTACTCAGATAACTGGAATGATAGCCAGGGGGAAAAACTAAGGGAGTCTGCAAGTTCCTAGAGACGGTGTAGGATTGCTTCCTTATTAGAGCTGGCTGAGCAAGCCTTCATATTCAGGGCCTGCTCTGGACCTAATCACTGGAAATGAGCCAAGCTTGAAAGTGGAGAGCATGTAGGGCACCCCTTGTAATCTTTATTAGATGTAAATTGCTAATAAGCCTATGCCCTTGTGGGGACAGTTACATGAAAATATTTGACTTTAAGAAGGAATACACAGTGTCTTGGGGAAAGGAATTCTATAAAATGTATAAAAATCAGTAGGGGAAAAATGGAATGTATTTTAGCAGCCAACATAGACTTCCATTAAAATTCATGCATGTAACGTCTAAGCAAGTGAAAAGATATTGGAGGCCATTATTTTTATGATGTTGCAGACAGCCTACATGCGAAAATATAAGCAGTTTATTGAAGAGGAGGATTAGGAGAATCAGAAGTAAGTGGGAAAATAAAATAAATAATACTTAATTGCAAAGAATATTTAATGTAATTAAAATATACTGTGTATTCATAAACTTCAGCTAAGTGAAATAAATGATCCAGTGAATAATGATTTAATGGCTAGATGGAAACAAAAGATTTGAAAGTATCAGAAATACATCTAGCAGCACTTAATTAGTGGGTTATTAATTATCTTAATTTTGAGCATTATGTTTTTTACAGTGGAAGACCCTATAAAAAGACCACTAGACCATCAGTTAGTAACAGATGGCAGTATCTTTAATTTGTGCAGTCATTTCCAGTTTTTTTCTATTTTTAGCACATAGCTGCCAAATTAAATGAACTCCCTTTGCATTCAGCATTTTTTAACAGCCATCTCTTCCTTTGCCATAAATTGTTTTCTAAATGACCAGTGTAAGGTAACATTGATGTAGTGATTTGCAATAATTACTTCTGCAGTAGCACATATTTAATATGAAGAATCTGATCTCCATATCTGTTTCCACTCCTCTCCAGCATTTCTTCTTCATGAAAATCTATTCTTTTGCATTAAAACTGTTCAGAGCTTTATATAAACCGAATTCACTCCTTTATGCCCATATCTGGAGTAATACATGTTTCTGTTTTCTAAATATCTTTAAAGTCTTCTTTTTGCTGACATATTCTTTGATCTGAAAATATTGTGAATGTTTAAAATCTTGGGAAATGTATTTCTTTTTTAATCTGAAATCTAATCAAGTTAAATTTCAGAATAAACTCTTGAATTTGTCACATACCTGGTGTTTTGTTGTTGTTTTCCCTAGTTTTCAAAGTTGCTTTTTACTAGCCTCGATTGAAATCCTCATTTACATATATCAGTGCTCGAAGAGATGGAATCCCATATTTTTACTGTGACAGTAGTAGGACAATAACATTTATGTAATTTTTATGTCCCAATAGTTTTCTCTGTCTTTACAGCAAGAGAAGCCAGGTATTCAATGACTATCCAGAGCTGCTGCTTCTTTGAGTGCTTGCTCATATGTATTCCAGTTAGGTGTGCGCGCGCGGCGTGCACGATCATCGGAAGACTTTTACCCTAGCAACACTCGGTGGGCCGGCTGGCACCCCCTGGAGTGGTGCCGTTGCGGTGCCTGATATATACCCCAGCCGGCCCAGCGCCCTCTCAGTTCCTTCTTACCGCTCGTGATGGTCATTGTAACTGTGGAGCGCGGCTTACCTGATCTCCACCTCCCTAGCGTAGTTAGCACTCGTTTATCTTGTTAATAGTTTTTAAGTAGTTCTTAAGTAGTTGTTAATAGTTTACTGATAGTATGTTTGTTGTAGTTAGTGTAAATAGTAGTGGGAGATAAGGGGTTTCTCCCCTGTCTCCCTCCCGGTACCGGGCCAATGCCTGGCTCTCCGGGATTCAAGCCGTGCTCGGCCTGTTTGAAGCCGATGCCCACGGGGGACCCCCACGACTCCTGTCTGAAGTGCCTCGGGGAGTCCCACCTTCCAGATAAGTGTCGTATCTGTAAGGCTTTCAAGCCGTGAACCAAGAAGCAGCGGGACTTTCGTTTGAAGCAGCTCCTCTTGGAAGCGTCTCTTAGCTCGATGTCGGTCCCGCACTGCAACCCGGTACCGACCTCCGCAGCAGGTGCAGTGCCAGCGGCCCCGGAGCGCCCGAGCTCCAGTAAAGAGCCCCGGCACTGAACACCTCAGGCCGGGATTCCCCAGAGGTGCCACTCGATGTCTCCAAGACTTAGAAAATCGGGTCCGGGACCGGCTCTGACCCCGGCGCCGCTGCATCCGCAGCCGGTTCAATACAGCGCCAAACCTCCCGGCCCGGCGCCAGCACCGATGACTCCGGTACTGCAAGGACCGTTGAGCTCGGTGCCTTTGGCCAAGACGCCTGCACCACCGACTCCGGCTCCACAGGGGCCGTCGAGTCCGGCGCCACCGCCGATGCCGGCACTAGCCCTGTCGACTCCGGTACCACAGAGACCGTTGAGCTCAGGGCTGCCTGTTAAGGCTCCGGTCCTGATGACTCCGGTACCGCAAGGTCCATCGAGCTCGGTAACCGCCAGCTCCCCGGTGTACACCGAGGTAGAGCTTACGGTGCCGTCCACTCCGGACACCTTCTCGGCAGCACGGGACCTGATTGCCATGACGGACCCGGCACTGACCCCATCTTCGGTACTGCCGTTGAGAATCATCACGTCCCGTGGCAAACTGGCCATGCTACGTCCGGTGCCGCATGCGGAGATGGGCCAACATCAGCCTAGATCTCCTTGACGCCGCTCGCAGTCCCAGCACCGATCACCTTCTCGGCGCCGGTCGTACTTGCGGCATTGCTCCAGGTCGACCTCCAGACACGGTCGACGGTACTACGATTCCCGGTACCGCTCCCAGTCCCGCGGCCGGTCGCAGCGTAGATCCGCGGACGATTGACCTCACTACCACTCGCCGAGGCGTACGCGATCCAGGTCGGGCTCCTGGTACCGAGACAGCCGTCAGTACCGATCCAGGTCCCGGTACCGATACTCGGTGCCATGGCACGGCACAGCACAGCTCCACGGACCGGCCCTCAAGGACACTCTGCTCCATCTTGGCCCTCCCGCTCGGCCTGTCGGTCCTCTAGGGCCGGTAGTGCCTACTATATGGACCCAGGGCCACGTGGTCGACGGCCAGAGCCACTGGCCAGACGAGGGACATCCTAACAGCCGACACCCACACCAGGGTAGTCCTCCCGTTTGTACGGACTATATTTACCAACGCCACCTCAATCTGGCAATCTCCAGCTTCGGTACCCCCCACTGCCAGGGGGGTGGAGAGAAAATATATGGCGCCCCCGAAAGACTTCGAGTACCTCTACACTCACCCCCCACCGTGCTCCCTGGTCGTTCAATCTGTGAATGAGAGGGAGAGGAATGGCCAACAGGCACCCGCCCCTAAGTCCAAGGACGCCAAGCGCCTGGACCTGTTTGGCAGAAAGATCTACTCGGGGGGGAGGGCTTCAGCTCAGAGCTGCTAACCAGCAAACACTCCTGAGCCGATACGGGTACAACACCTGGAATTCCATGCAAAAATTCAAAGAATTTGTACCCCAGGAGTCTAGGCAGGAGTATGCAGCGTTGATTGAGGAGGGCAAGAAGGTGGCCAGAACGTCATTGCGGGCCTCCTTGGACATAGCCGACTCAGCCGCCAGGACAATAGCTTCAGGAGTCGCCATGCGGCGTATCTCCTGGCTTCAGTCCTCCACCCTCCCTCCGGAGGTCCAGCATACCATCCAGGACCTGCCGTTCGAGGGGCGGGGTCTGTTTTCAGAAAAGACTGACGCGAGGTTGCAGACCCTAAAAGACGGTCGCACCATCATCCGCACGCTGGGGATGCATACCCCAGCCACGCAGCACAGACCCTTCCGGCCCTTCGCGCAGCGCCCCTACACCGTACCCGCACCTTGGCAGGACTTCTCGAGGAGACCACATGGCAGGGGCGGTAGAAGGCGGCAACCCGGTCACCAGACTGGCCACAGCCAGGGCCCCCACAAACCATCGTCGGGGCCCAAACAAAACTTTTGAAGGGACGCCCGAGGGCGGAGTGCCAGTCTCAGGTCATGATCCTTTCCCCCCTTTCCGAGACCACCTTTCCCATTTCTTCCATGCGTGGTCGAATATCACCATGGACCGCTGGGTCCTACACATGGTGGAAAGCGGATACCACCTTCAGTTTGTCTCCCCCCCTCCCTCCCACCCTCCTTCCCTGTCCCTCTTCAGGGACCCTTCTCATGAGCAACTCCTAATTCAGGAGGTCCAAACGCTCCTCTCCATAGGGGCAATAGAAGAGGTTCCAAGGTTGTTTAGGGGCAAGGGTTTTTACTCCCGCTATTTCCTAATTCCCAAATCAAAAGGGGGGCTACGTCCTATCTCCCGTTGTGGCCGGGCCTGATTACTCAACAGCGCGGCAGGCTCCATCATCCCGATCTGCAGTCTCTCCACCTCACAGTGTGGCTGCTGCATGGCTGAACCCGTCCGAGCTACACTGCTCCGGCCCGGTGCAACAAGTCTTGCTAAGTAGCAGGAAGCCCTCTACCAGGTCCACCTACTTAGCCAAGTGGAAACGTTTTTCCTGCTGGTGCGGCCCTCGGGGTGTCAACCCTTCGCAGGTGCTGGTGCATACCATTCTGGACTACCTCCTGTCTTTGAAGGAGCAGGGTCTAGCGCTTTCCTCGCTAAAGGTCCACCTGGCGGCAATCTCGGCCTTTCACCCTGGCGAGAATGGGCACTCGATCTTCTCCAACCCCATGGCCGGCAGGTTCCTCAAGGGGTTAGAACGTCTATACCCATTGGTTTGCCGTCCGGTCCCCACTTGGGACCTCAACCTTGTCATAACCAGGCTCATGGGGGCCCCATTCGAGCCTATGGCCACATGCTCGCTCCTGTACCTCTCCTGGAAGACAGCCTTCCTCGTAGCCATCACCTTGGCGAGGCGCGTATCTGAACTCAGAGTGCTCACTTCGGAACCCCCTTACACGGTGTTCCACAAGGACAAGGTACAGCTGCGACCACACCCGGCCTTCCTGCCCAAGGTAGTGTCGGCCTTTCATATTAACCAAGACATTTTTCTGCCGGTCTTCTACCCGAAGCCGCATGCCTCTCCAAAGGAGCAGCAACTCCATTCCTTGGACTTCTATTTGCAAATATTAGGGCCCTCGCCTTCTACATCGAGCGGACAAAGCCCTTTCGGAAAATGACTCAACTATTCGTCGCCGTGGCAGACCGGATGAAGGGCCTCCCGGTCTCCTCCCAACGCATCTCCTCCTGGATCACATCATGCATCCGGACGTGTTATGACTTGGCTGGTGTTCCCACCATGCACCCTACTGCCCACTCCACCCGAGCTTAAGCCTCGTCCTCCGCCTTCCTGGCACACATACCTATACAGGAGATATATAGGGCAGCAACCTGGTCATCGGTGCACACCTTTGCCACTCACTATGCCATAGTCCAGCATTCCAGGGAGGATGCTGCCTTTGGTACAGCGGTCCTACACTCTGCAATATCTCACTCCGACCCCACCTCCTAGGCAAGGCTTGGGAGTCACCTAATTGCAATACATATGAGCAAGCACTCGAAGAAGAAAAGACGGTTACTCACCATAGTAACTGTTGTTCTTTGAGATGTGTTGCACATATCTATTCCAAACCCGCCCTCCATCCCCACTGTCGGAATAGCCGGCAAGAAGGAACTGAGAGGGCGCTGGGCTGGCTGGGGTATATATCAGGCACCGCAATTGCGCCACTCCAGGGGGCGCCAGCCGGCCCACCGAGTGTTGCCAGGGTAAAAGTCTTCCGACGATCGTGCACGCCGCGCGCGCACACCTAATTGGAATAGATATGAGCAACACATCTCAAAGAACAAGTTACTACGGTGAGTAACCGTCTTTTATGCGGTGCCTAATCAATGAATACTGTTAATCATCATGCTTGGAAATTATTTGCAAATATTAGGAAGGGTGTTTTTTTTTAATAGTTGATATATACATTATTTTAGGCTTACCGTGGAAGGACTTTTTTCCCCAGTCTTTTCAAATAATTCACTTGTTAGTATTGCACAAAAAGAGACACTCATTTAAGTGAAGGGTTGCTCCTTCTTCCAACACCACTGTCCGACTCTGACACCAATGCTGCCCTTCTGCCAACCAGTAGCAGATGTGGGGGTGGGGAGAGGGGAACTTGTAGCTTGGTTTCAGAGGGGAGGAGAAATCCGTGACACTTAGTCTGGGTATATTCTAAATGTTACTTATTTTATTTACAAATAAACACCAGTCCTGGAATGGAGAAACGAACAGCATGCATGCAATCCCTTCATCTAGGAATCCCAGCCCAGCTCCAGTGCCCAGTTCCCAGAGAGCAGCTCTGCTTTAGTCTTTGAGTAGAGTCAGTTTCTGTGGCAGACAGCAAACTTTCCTGCTGCTCACACAGCACCATATCCAAAATCCTCTACCTCAAAACAAAACCTCGCATAACAAAAACTAATGACACTATACCAGTGAAGAAAAATAAACTGGAAGAGTATGTGTAGCAGTGCCATGGTGATGCCGGTTATGATAATATGAAGTGTCTATTGGTAAGATTTCAAAAAGTGCCTCCATGACTTAGAAGCCTTTGTCTTGTTGAGTGTCAGTGAGACTTAGGCTCTGGTGTGATAACTGGACCTACACATTTATTTCAATTGTAAGCTCAATTACAAAAAGTATATGAAAGATGTTCTAACAATGTATGATAACAAAAGAAGATGGAAAGTAGGTCAAGTCGCTTTTAATAATATAAACAGGTGCAAAAAACTAGATAGACTACATTAGTCTCAACAAAAAGGCCACATTAATATAATTTAAAGACTATGTTGAAATTATGTTTGCTAAAACCAAATGATGTGCAACCAGAAATTAATGAATTAAAATTGATGTGTTGGATATTAAGCCTAATTGGTGGACAAAGTAATGAAGGGATAGGCTATCTTACCCATTACTCCTTTTTTAAGTCTTTTAAAAAAGACTTTGGGAAAAGATAGAAAAGAACAGACCGAGGTTTACTGAAGCAAACTTTACCATCCTGGCTGCCACTCCCACCATTTTTTGGAACCCTGAGCTTTTATTGTTTTAAGTCTGAGAGATGTTTTGATTTCACTGGGCCAGAGAGAGAGATTCAGATGACATCACTACTTTTACTAGCTTCAACTGAACTCCAAACACCATGTGAGATGAAGCAGGATCGGAGTTTAGCGGCAACAATTCTAGCTCATTTTGACTAATTTTTTCATTTATTTAAATGAAGTTATTTTGATATTATTTAAGAGACTATTATACAAGGCGTTTTAAAATCTTTTTTAGCTAAAGGAAAAGGGAACAAGGGATATTGTTAAAATGAAAATCTTGCTAAATATTTTACATTTTAAATGTTTTAACTTTTATAGTATTTTATTTTTAATACAAAGTTAGCAGATTTGTGTGCAGAAATTTAAATGTTACTGCTTTTTTTGTGGGATTGGAGCACTGGTAGGGGACGCATAACTTCTCTGGCGGAGTGCTGTGGGGGAGAGCAAACTCCTCCATCCCCGGGGCCCCAGCATGGGGCACAGAACTCCTCCTGCGCCTGGGCTACGGCGGGGAGAGCGGAACTCCTGTAGCCCCAGAGCTGCAGCGGGGAGAGTGCTCTCCCCAACACAGCTGGGGGGCTGGAGAAGTTTGCTATTCCTGCCGCAGCCCAGTGGCAGAGGGGGGCGCTCTCTCACTCATCCCTGCAGTAGCCAAGGAGCAGGAGGAGTTCTGCGCCCCTCGCCGATTACTGGGGGGGCTTGTGCTCCTGCTTGCCCCCCCTTGCGCGTGCCCCTGAAGGTTAAAAGGAATGTTTAATTATCTTTGCCATGATACTAAGCAGGCTGAAGATTTTGTAGATTAAACTCAAGTATTTGGGTTATGTTAACACCTTTGGGCTTATACATTTCATCTAAATTAATACAACAGCCTCTAAATCACTTTTGAAAGTGGGACTTGCGCCTTTTTGAAAATTGAGGCTTATATGAATTTACTTTTCCTGCATAATATCAATTGCCAGAATTTCAGTTTTAGTATAATTTACTTTCAAATCAGAAGCTTTTCCAAATTCTTCAATATTTTTAATTGCTAATTCTGTCAGACTTGTGCCGGTCTAATAACATTAACATAACATCACCCACATACAAAGACAGTTATGGTGTGAATCTTCTCTTTTAATTCCTTTAATTGTTGAATACAAATTGCGTATGTGTTAAGAACATTTTTGACAAACTAGTGAAAGGCAAATGGATTTCTGTTTTGTATTATATGTGACACATTTGAAAGATTCCCGGTCTCATAGTCCTTCTTTGAGACAGTTGAAGGAGATACATTCTCTACAAGTGTTAAAGTCTATCAGTAGAGATTGACAGTTTTTCCAAATGAAGTTGATGCATTTAAGTAACTGTGAACATGAAGAACCTACACCACCTACAAGTTATGAAGGTGATAAGTCACCTCAGGGAAGAGTAGCCACTTTTGAAAAGAATAAATAAGCTGGACTAACACAATCTATCACTTCATATTATATCCTGTTATGTAGCCTGGTAAAACTCAGTGGGATCGCACTCGCTCAGTATGGGTGTTACTCCCATTACTAATAAGAGTTACCTGCGCTCATGATTGATGGGGAATAGCAGACCATAGTGAATGCTTGTCCTGAGTTGCTGCTTTAGAGCAGGGGTTCTCAACCTTTCTGAGGCCCCCCACAACATGCTATAAAAGGTCCGCAACCCACCTGTGCCACAACAACTGGTTTTCTGCATATAAAAACCAGGGCCGGCGTTAACAGGCACCATGAAGCTAAATTGATCAGTGCCCCAGACTTCAGCCCCATGTAGTGGGACTTCAGCTTTCTGCCCTGTGTCCCAGCAAGTCTAACACTGGTCCTGCTTGGCGGACTCCCTGAAACCTGCTCGCGGCCCCCCAGCAGCCCCCAGACCTCTGGTTGAGAACCACTGCTTTAGAGCAATACTGTAGCAGAAAGGTATCTGAATGAGTAGGGAATGACTGTATGGTAAAGCCTTGCTGAAAACTCCAGATAGGCTGATCCAACATCAGTGTCTAGAGCTGAAGGAAAAAGACTGGATGTATTGAATCCACAGACAATGTCTAATGTCTGTACATGGTATAGCTTTTGTGTATGCTTTTGCATATGTTATGGGGATTTCTTGAAGCATTTGTTTTAATATCTGAATTAGGCTTTTTTAGACCTTTTTGGAATGTCTAAAAGTAGGTTTGAAAGAACTTTTTTTTCTTAAGAATTTCAGCTGTTTCCACTGAAATTGCTGATGCAGTAGGCTCCAGCTCTGCAGTGTTGGATTAAAAAACAATAGCCTCTGGAGTGATGGTGATCTGGGCATTGATGACTTGTGCTTAGTCTTTTCACAACCACTGCTACGTTTCAGGGGATGGAGATGGTCTCTTCTCCCTCAGATAAGGGAGGGGACTGTGAGGATCCTCAAACTCATGGTCTGCTGTTGTATCAACAGCACCACCCAAAGGCTCTACTAATGGCTGGATAATTGGGAGCTCTAAGGCCTTACTCTCCACTAAAGGTACCTCCCACAGGGACCTGAATGGAGGTGCTCCAGAGCCTCTGATTGGACAAGGTACACTATTTAAGCCAGAAAGAGGAAGTTGTCTGTGCAACAAAGTGGATCCTGGCTTGGTTATGCTACAAACTCAGCCTCATCCCTGGTTCCTGACTTCAACTCTGTCCTCTTGCCAGGTCTTGTCTTCAGCTTCATTTTGGTCTCTAAACCCTGTCGTCCTGGTGTCTGACTACTCCAGGTCCAACCTTAGGCTACGCTGCTCTGACCTTCGTCTCCTGTTTCCTGTCTGACCTCAGCTCTGATTTCAGCTCCCACACCTGGCTCCTGACCCCAGATCTTCCCATTAGCTTGGGTTCCTGAATACAGCACAGATCACCAGGCCAGACTGCCCATGTCCCGGTCACTGGTACCGGTCTTCCACAGACCCTGACAAGGATTGTGTGGAAGCACCACTACTCCCACTTGATGTTATAAATGTCTGATGGGATCAACAGCCTCAATGTGACCACATCCACCATCATCCTACTGTTTGCTGTCTTTTGTGCTTACATTTAGTACAGTGTTTCAGATCATACCTCATTGCATAATAAAGTAGTGTGCCACATTCAAAAACAGGAAGCTACAGAAAGCAGCCAGGGCCAGCTGCTGCTCCTACCCAAATCCCCATTATTCCTGCCTCAATCTTCTCCAATGGTGGGGTCTCAGATAGCTCTGTACCATAGGTTCTCTTGAGCGGTGGGACACATGCGAGCCAGGGCCTGGATCCACAGATCAAAACATAGGCCACAGAGTTTGGAGGGGGCATGGCCAAACCACTTCTTTGGCTGTGTACATGTGTGGCCACACATGCAGTGATCTTGTAACTAGCAGCTGCACATGTTACAGCTGGGAGCATGCTGTGGCCGACACCTGAGTCCCACTCTGTGTGTTCTGTGGGGCAGGCCCTCACCTGCCAGCTGCCAAAACTGCAGTGGCTTCTCTTAGTGCTGGGGACTGACTCAGTAGCGAGATGAACCCATCACCTGAGAGTGAGGCTCACCACTAGGGAGGGGGGAGATAAAGAGAGGGATGGGGGAAGCTTGGTCTCCTGGGAGGGGATGATAGCGGGGGCTCTCTCCAGGGCTAAGGTTCTTGGGAGGGTGTATGTGTAGGATGTTATTGGCCAGAGGAGTCAGGCTGTTGGTGGGGAGGGGGCCACTGAGTGGAAAAAAGGAGAGTCAGGTGCAGTTGGGCAAATCTGTACCCCCACCCAAACACACACTTTAAATGGTGCCCCACAGCCTCTCAATCAAAGAGCCTATGCTTTATCTGCTGCTATTTTGGAGGTATCTTGGAATCTCCTACAGAAATTTCTCTGAGCCCTGTGGGCCAACTTGAGCTAACACCTGTAATTAAGGTCTGTGAATCAGTGTGTTAGCTAGAATGAGGTGTGTAGGTTGTGGGGAAGGGAGGCACATATTTCCTTTTTCATTATTTCTCTCTGCCTGGAAGGAGGAAAAAAGAAATACCTGTAATGTTTCGGTGTCCTGTGTCATTAGTTGGAGGATGATATATTGCTACAGTAGTTTGCTTTGTTTTCTGTAGTGATATTGATAGTGGAAGTGATGCATTTGCTAACGGCTTTCCATAAACAAGACTATGAAAGATTATAGTAGAGCTGGAACAAATGTTGGTCACCATGGAGCAAAGCAGTGCTTTATTTTCCATGTTCATATTCCCATACCATATATTTCAGTATTTTGAAATTTGCAGAAGCATTAACATTCTTATCAGCTCCAGAAGGAAATTGTGAATTTCCTTTACTTTTTCAAAGAAATGAAAATGAAAACTTTCTGGCTGTGTTATCTAGAGGGTCTAGCAAAGTACTGTTTGTCCTGAAATGCCTGGGTCCTAGTCTGAATTATGGTGTATGATTCCAGGCAAGTCGATTGACCTTGTTTAGATCATCCTGGCTTTTGTTATGGCATTGATTGTATTAATTATAGTATGAATTGCTATTCTGTAATGAAATGCACATTTACCTTACAGGTCAGCTGCCTTTGTTTGTTATGAGCTCCTTCAGTGACAGAGGACCCCATGAATATCTGAGGCTACAGCATCTAATCCTTTGAGTAAATGTGCTTTTATGCCATAGTGTTGCAACATGTGATATTTAAAAAGGAGTGTATATTTTTCTTTGTTCAATATGCTATAATTAAACAGGTGCCAATAATGTTCTTCTACTCTACTCTTTTTCTTATTTTTATTTAAAAGAGGAACAGTCCTGAATTCTTATCCAGGACTCCACTTTGTGCTTCCAGGGCTTCGCAGCCAACAATTCTGATTATGAATGTAAATGTGTATGCCAGAAATATAGCAAATATAGTGGAGCTTTTTATAGCAACTAGTTTAGATAATTGCCTCTTGGCAAATGAAATTTTATGTGAGTACTTTTTCATCTGTGTGATACAGAAATATCATTAAGCCTGGACAGAACAGAAACAACAACTCAAGATACAGAGCTATAATTCTAGTTAGCAAGGCACCCATTTCTGAGGTTTGATGGTGATCTGTTTGCAGTGTATGTGGACTCTTGATTAGTGAATTAAGTTCTATAGCAGATAAAACTTTAGCAGTTGAATGTAATGCAGCGTTGGTGCTGTAAGCCGGTCATTCTTTTTTTCTTTGTTGGCTGACATAAAACTTGATTACTGTCTGTTGATGCATGTCCAAATTAATTTACTGAGTGCATGTTGCCAGATGTGCACTGACTCATATATAACCAAGAATTATTATGTCAATGCTTTAGATATCCTTTCTTCTTTGATAGTGCTCCTTCTTGTTGGATGCCTATAAGTATAAAGAGAAGTTGAAGTAGCAGCAGTGAAATTTTATTAAAATGCAGTTTCAGTATTAATAACTATTGTCCAATTGCATGCTTTATTTGCAGATACATTATAGCATCTTCATGGTTGTTCAATGAATATCAAATAGTGTGCAATTAATGCAGATTGTAAATCATATAATTATATTAATTACAATGAATTTGCCTGAAAACTGGTGGCCTTAGTCATGACACCTAAAAGTTCAGTGCTGCATTCAATAAAGTATAAAAGTACAAATCTTTCTGAATGTGCTGCCTTTTCATGAAGAACAGGTTAAATCTCCAACCTTGTGCAGAGCAGAGAAAGAAAACGTAGCAGTGAAACAATCACACTTAGAGTGGTTCTAAATTCTGAAATGCTCAAATGTAATATAATTTGTGCTATGAACTACAGTGCAGATTTACAAATGTGGAGTTAGGGAGCACATTACATAATAAAAAAATCATTATCTTTTGCCAGAATGTCCAGGTTCCAGAACATCTGAGTCTGTGCTACAGATTATTTTTTTTAAAAAATAAATGAGGACTTTTGTGGCATTTATAAGTCCACTATATATTTTGTTAGTTGCTATGTTATGTATTGTTAGAATACAATAAAATATTGTTAGATACCAAGTACCTCATTTATCTATATGGCATATTTTTTATGTTAAAGTTAAAACACATAGGGCCTGATTCAATAGACTTTAGATCAGACCTTAAATTATTTAGATCCCCATCTAATGTAAACAGTCATTTCCCAGGCACTAGTGGTATTCTTTTGGTCACTCACGGGAGATAGCCAGACACCTTGTTACAGTATAGTTAATGTGGGAACTTTATTTAGTTAACAATAAACACTTTTGATCCCTCCCCCTCAATTTTATACAACATGTGTAGGTATCTGAATTTGGTTACCAGTATACTAGCATCCCTAAATTCCATCATTAGTGAATTCAGTTATTGGTAGTTTAATAAACCAATGGCTTGTCAGCAATCAAAGGCTCACAATTGGAGTACACAGAGGGTGAAAGTCACTGCATTGAACGGCTCCAGCAAATGGAATATTGATTCAGCCATATGTGTCAATATCACATAGTAGAAAAAAATAAGTCCATTTAACTAAGAGGATACAGAACTTGCTGTCTGGAACAAAAATAAATAGAGCTGATCTCTTCCCCATTATATAAAAAAAAAAGTATTCTACTACTAATTGAAAATGTAGTTTTAAAAAGAATATACTTGGTAATAGTATATAGAATATTTCACTTTTTGGTCACCTGTTCAACTCCTTAATTCCCCACCCCTTAAAAAGGTTAAGATATGTTGTCTGTTAGGTGGCCTATGTGAAATGAGTTGATCGTTCTTCTTTGAAAGGTTGCAGACTTACTCAGGCAAGTGCATGTCCAGTACATCGAAGCCAGAGAACTTTTGTTTAGCAGTACCCATCAGGGTGGACCACATTAGCTCTGGCCCTCATAGCCCCTACCATAGTTATTTTAAGTGTGGTGCCATTCTGACTGACTGCCTCAGTTCCTTGTTCCTTGACCATGGTTTGAATTGGAGCATTCTGTGTGGTATCTTACCTCACACTTTACTGCCATAGTGCTTTGTTGTGAACTCGTGCGTACAGTTGGCTAGTTGTAGTACTACCTGGAGTGTTTAGTTTGTTATTTAGTAGTAATTTAGTTCAGCAGGAGTTATCCTGCTGTGATGTCCTCACTAGAGTTTAAAAAAATTGCTCGCCTCTCCCCACAATAGGTCCAGTCCCTCAGAGAACTTTGGAGCTGGTAGAGTCTGTTGTTCCATAGCCAGACTCTGATGACCCTCTGAGGAGGAAGAGAGATCATTCTCTTCCCTGTGGTCTTCAAAGGAAAAGGAATCTCAAAACAGATTGAGGCCACTCCAAAGCTTCGAGAGATTCTTCTTTCTCCTCCTCTAACAGAAGTGCAGTCCAGCACCAGGAGTCCTTCAGTATGCAGGCTAGAGATGGGTCATTTAACTGCTCTCTGGTACTGAGACAGGAACAAGAGACACTGTATCATCTATGTGGTACCCTCCATTGGGTGTCTGTTGAATCCAGTCCAGATGAGAGCAGTGTCAGCACTGACTGTTTCCGCTCCACTGGTGCATTAGGCAGTATCGGATTTGCTCTGACTCTGTTCCTGACTCTCCTTTAATTCAGTAGCTGTGGTGCTTTATTTTGTGTTCTCAGCACTGCCTGGACTGGTTGCAGAGTATTCACTACTGCCAACACAATCTTCTGCACCACTTAAAACTCAGGATGCAGAGCTGACTTTGGCTTCCTCAGTACTGAGGGGCTTTTTGGAACAGACACGGTCTTTGGTACTGATGGCTATTTTTGATGCAGATCACAGCTTCAGCATCAATGCTCATCTTGACGCAGTTACTTTTCCTTCTTTCCTTTCCACTATGGAGCACATGCCAGAATGGATTGTGTAGCTTTTACTTCCTTATATCATGATCTTTGCTGATAATTACCAATGCTGGCATAGTTCTTGAAACAGGATTGCGTTCTGCTCTCTTATATCAGTGTAATGTCACTGACATGAATGGGATTGATCAGTGTAACTGAACAAATTTTGGTCTAGAGGTTTTTAACCTGTGATCTTTCAGCTCCCATTTTTAGTCTTTGCAGCAATAGCATAAAATTATTTCAGGCTTCTAGGTTGAAATTGATATACTTTTAAATTGAAAGGAAGGAAGGAAGAAAGAAGGGATACTTCAGATTTTACTCAAGATATATCTCAGGGCTGGTCTACACTACAGCTGTAAGTCGATCTAAGTTACGCTACTTCAATTATGTAGGTAACGTAACTGAAGTCAGCGTAATGTAGGTTGACTTACAGCGGTGTCTACACCTCCCTGTGTCCATGGGAGATGCTCTCTCACTGACTTACCTTACTTTTCTCAGGGAGCTGGAGTATAGGAGTCAATGGGAGAGCGCTCTGCCATCGACTTAGGGGGTCGTCACCAGACCTGCTAAATCAACACCGCTGCATCGTTCTCAGCAGTGCTGATCTAGCCATAAGTATAGATATGGCCTAAGTGACCTAATAATGCTCATGGAAATCCAGAAAAATAGTATATACTATTAGTCTTATCTGGAAGCCTTTTTATTAATGGGACTGGTTTGTTTTTTACAAAACACTTAATGTCAGATTCTTTAAAGTGGCACAGAGTGTAAAACGGCATAATTTGGTTTTAGCAGTGTACATAGAGATGGGCCATATTAGTGTTTTTTCTTTCCTTAATGAAGAACAGAGCCAATGAGTTTCATTTAATGAATTAATTAACTAATGCACCTGGGTTTTTTGGTGTATTCTGGCACAGTGATCCCAATTTAAGAACAGAATATACTGAATTGTATAAATTAGTATATTTTCACAACACAATACTTTCTTATGATACTGTAACAGTCATTATAATAATTCCACCAGACAGTTGTTACAAAATGATAAGTTAAATTGTGTGGAGGTAGGTTTCTGTGATAAAGCCATCTGAAAATTAGATCATGTTGGGTTCAATTGACTCTTATCTTATTCCTGTGACCAGAGAATATGTGATTAGGATCATTAGTCAATTAAAACACTACTGTGGAGTGACAAGATTGACATTGTGTGAATTATACCTGACACAAGGCTCCCTCAAGCTCGCTTTTACTGTTTCTTAGAGTTTTCTACATTTCATTAAGAATTGTCAAAGCCTGCATTTTAATGTAATCATTTCTGCTATTCAGAAAAGGTGTCAGATTTCATGTCCAGAACTCTAGTCCTGAATTTTCGTTTCTGAGTGAATGATCGATGTTGGATGTGGATTTTTTCATTCTGTTTCTGATGGAGGGAACTCTCAAACATCAGAATAAAAGCTATTGCCCAGTTTGTCAGTCTGGGTGTCTTCAGTTCATTCTTATGAATCTGTTGCCATGGCAGCTTTTATTTTCACTGGAATGTTGCTAATCAGCAGGTGGGCCTGCGCAATAATGTATACTTTTTCACCCTGAGCTCCACAATGGACCAAGCATATCATATGTTTGGTACACTGCTTCCATGTTTTTGTTAATGGCAGCTCTCTTGCAATGGAATAGAGGATACTATAATTATTCTGCTGTGGTGACCCCGGAGGTCAAGTAAAAATTTCCATCTTCATGCCATTCCAGGAGAGTTTCAGAACAGACATATCTTTAAATAAAAAGATCATGCATACAACAGTAGTTCAAAGCCTCATAAATTGTTCTTGTCTTCAGCTCAACTTGTGTCAGCTTTGCTCATGCAGAATACCAACCCTAGAGCTTTCAGCACTTTATGTGCAGTCTGGGATAAAGTCTTAAAATAGGTTATATTTTATACTAATGGTCCATTGCTTGATGCAAGGAGTGACATGCTAACTTTAGTGTTCAGCTATAGTATAATCATATCAGAAATTTTGAAAATATTTAACAGCTGATTCACCTAATTAAGTCACATAACAGTGATAACTTTAGGACTATTTACAAAGAGCCAGTTCCTTGAATAGAGAAATTTGGGAAATTGTTTTCCTATCCCGCAAAGATTTGCAAGAGTTTAAAAATTGTTACCAACTCAAATTGGGACCAGAAGTCAATCTCAAAAATGTTTGTGTATTAAAGAACCAATGTTTTTTAAGTTCACGGTAAAATGGGAATGCTGTGAGAATAAATTCATTGTTGTTTGTAAGACACTCAGATACTATGATGATGGGGCCATATAAGTATCTAGACAGAAAGATATTACTGAAGAGCAATTTTTAAAGTGAACATCTTTGCCTGTAGTTTTGTTTCTGTTAAATTTTACCCTCATACAGTCCACCTTGTTAAATCAGCTGACTGTTTTTTCTCATAAAACCAAAGTGCAATATATATATGGAAACACCTTTGTCTTTTCCAGGTCAAGCAAGTATATAATATAAACCCTCTCTGTGATTAATATAATTCTAAGTCAGTAGAGCATAAATACTAGACCTCTTAGAGAATTTTTCATTGAAAAATGAAACATTTTGATGCGTTTCACCCACTTTCTGCATTAAACTGTTTTATTAAAATACAAACAGGAGATGCTTGATCTGGAAAAGACAAAGGTGTTTCCATCAGTACTAAATAGGAACTGACTTTAATGATTTAAAAAAAAGAAATAAAAACAGAACTATGATGTTATGATATGGCAGTAGCTGTTGTGCAATATGCCCTATTACTACTGATGATGTGAAATAACATAAAAATATAACTTTGAAAATCCCATAAAATAACATTCAAAATGAAATTTAAAAATTCACAATGAATTTTTAAAATTCCAAAACAACATTTTTCCCAAAACAAAAATTCTGTTTTGCAGAAAATGTAGAATTTCTTTTCCTTATTTGGGACAAAAAATTCAAAATGTCAACTTTCTCCATGAAACAGAAAATCTGAGTTTTGATGAGCTCTAGACAATACAAGCATAGTTAGACCCTTTGCCTTATCATTAGTATAGCCCTTCTGTGATTAAACCCCCTAGTCATTGATTGCATTTAATTTAATCTCCACCTCATGAAACTATCCTCTCTATTCCTGCCATTGCTTCTCTTTAAACTTCCAGTGGGACTTGCCAGGAATTCCTGAGCTCTAATCCTCGCTCTGCCTGAGTCACTGTGTAGTTACCCATGACTTGCTCAAGAACATTTCTGTATTTCTTTCCCCATTTCTTAAACAGGGATGATAATATTGATTTTCCTAACTCTCAGGGGTATTGGGGCAGATTACTGTTACTGTTCATATGGTGTTTGCATATAAAGAGTTATGTAAGTGTTTACATATTAATATTACCAACCATTTCACCTCCTTACACATTCCCACCCATTATGGCAAAATCCTATTCTGGATTTTCTTTTTCTAATTTTTCTTCTCTACTTTCTGCAATAGAAAGCTATTCTTTCTACAGTATATCTATTAGTCAAAGGTATTGCTCTCTTCACATTTAAAATTCTCAGTAAGCGCACCAGTCTTTGACTTTGTACCCTGCATTTTGTGCAGTGGGTCTTGCAAGTCAAAATTTTAAACCAGCTGTTTTCATTATAGATTTCTTTTTTATATCAAAGTCCTTGCACTCATACAACTCTCTGATTTTCTGTCTTGTGGATGGATGTGATATTTTCAGTTTGCTTGTGTCCTTTCATTATAAATGATCCTGCTCTATACTCAAATGTCAAGAGAAGAAACATAATTGTATATGCTTTCACCTTTCTCATACACCATTTGGGGGCTAAGAAAAGAATAGTAGAAAATGCAGGATCCCCCCCACACACACAGTTAGACCCATTGATGATAGTTTGTTTTGTGTTTTTACCATTCAAATATATAATTTAATTATGGTCCATGCACACTATATTCTAATAGCTTATGCATGCAGATGAAAAACAAGGTTCTTAACCAAGTCCTCACCATTTCTGGCCACCTGTGCTTACCTTCAGATGTCTCCACAGG
Source organism: Macrochelys suwanniensis (assembly GCA_033296515.1). Taxonomy (NCBI): domain Eukaryota; kingdom Metazoa; phylum Chordata; order Testudines; family Chelydridae; genus Macrochelys; species Macrochelys suwanniensis. Next base: position 75,931,272 of record CM065783.1, on the reverse strand, counting down.
AAGTTCTGCATCTGTTTTTGTAATAAGTGAGAATGTAAAATTTGTGCCATGGTGAATGTGCTGCCAGTATCAAGCCTACATTTTTCAGCACTTGCAGCATTTTTCAGCATTTAGAAAAGCACTTGGAACTGAAAAAGGCCAACACATTCCTTTCTCAATTGCAACAACCAAAGATTCTTTTCTTTTCTTACCTGATGGCAATAGCGGCTTTTCTTGAGAGAAACTTGGCAGTCTCCCAGACTTTCTACATAGGAGTGAGTTATGGGCAGGCACAGTGGTTGGCCTGTTAGCGCAAGGACAGGGAGATATGGACTCTGAAATACAAACAGGAGGAACTGGCTTATGCTCCTTAATATGCATTACTGAATAGGAAAAATCAAGCTCCTCTTGAAAGGGAGAACCACAGCACTCTTTTTTACTAACTGTTGTATAGGCATTTTAGTGGGGCCACTTGCTTATTGTCCCAGTACAAAAGAAAGGGAGAGAAAAGGGAAGGAACACATATTCCCTTTGTATTTCAATGAATGGATGAGTAGCTATAAATGTTAAGCAGATGGCAAGTTAATCTAAAACAACCTGCTTTTTAACAAGGATTTCAGCACTCAAATGCATTAGGTAAGTACAATTGTCAAACATTTCCTGTATAATGCTCATTTGCGGGGGAATGAAGGGAACTATTTTCCATGTCGAACACCATGGGTATGTCTAAGCTGCAATTAAAAAAAGCTCACATCAGAGAGTCTCAGGGCCCAGGTTGATTGATTCGGGCTCATGGGGCTTGGGCTGTGGGGCTCAAATATAGACATTTGGGCTTGGGTTGGAACCCCGGGGTCTGAATATCTACAGTCCTATTTTTAGTCCTGAGAGCATAGCTCTGCAAGCCTGAGTCAGTTGACCTGGGCTCTGAAACTCAGTGCTTGTGGGTCTTTTATTACAGCATAGATGTAGCCCATATTTTATGTACATCTTCTGCTACCCACTTCAAAGCCATTATGCATAACAATCTAACCCTCAGTTGCCCATTTCAATTCAAGTGAGTGCCTACAACATGCATTACCCCTTATGCTTAACAATCTGTCTCAACTTGTACTTAGCTCAGATGCTCTGATTTCTTTTCCCAGACCTGTAGCTCAAAAGCTTGTACCTTCCACCGACAGAAGATGGTCCAATAAAGACATTACTTCACTTACCTTGTGTCTCATATCTTGGGACCAGCACAGCTACATCACCACTGCAAACATCTTTTTTCATTTGTCTATTTTGCTAGTTAGTCTTTAATTTTTATCCATATCCTGTTATGTATTTTGACATTCTTGCAGGGTAGGTCTGGGTGAAAAAAATGTATTCTGTCCAACCGTTTATGTTTTTCTTTCTTTTTTTGTTTTCTTTTCTGTTTTTAAATCAGAGCACATTGCAGAAAGCTGACTACTAAGATAAATTTCAGAGTAGCAGTCGTGTTAGTCTGTGTCAACAAAAAGAACAGGAGTACTTGTGGCACCTTAGAGACTAACAAATTTGTTAGTCTTTAAGGTGCCACAAGTACTCCTGTTGTTTTTACTGAGATAAAGTATTTCGTCTCCATTTAGTTCACCCCAGCAGTTCAAATCCCTCTTCTAACAGTCAGACTTTCTGAGGAAGGATGGTCTTGTAGCTAAGGCACAGGCCTGGACATCAAGTAGACCTAGTTGAATCTTACACAAGCATTTGTTCGGATTCCACATGGCTGTTTGGTCCAGACTTATTTTGTGCTTTTATCCTAGCTATGAATATTCACACAAACAGGTTTCTGTTCTCACTAATGTTTGGGAAATAGCTGTTCTTTGTACATGTCTCTATTCTCATGCAAACAAGCTATTCATTAGTATCTGTGTTCCTGGTTTAAAAGTTTGTTTCTGCTTTCTGAGTGGATGATAATGCCACGTGACATAGAGGACCAATCACACACTATAAACGATGAATAGTCGAAGTTAACAGTGGATAATCAATCAATGTTCTGAAATTTGTTCACAAAAACAGTTTAAACAGTCCTAAATAGCAAATTAACTTGTAAGAATAAAAGTCTGAATGATTTACAACAAAAAAGGCTAAATTCATCAGATTATTTGCAGTGAGCAGTTTAACCAGCTGTAGTGTCACATACAAAATGGGAAATGACTGCCTAAGAAGGAGTACTGCAGAAAGGGATCTGGGGGTCATAGTGGACCACAAGCTTAATATGAGTCAACAGTGTAATATTGCTGCAAAAAAAGCTAACATCATTCTGGGATGTATTAGCAAGAGTATTGTAAGGAAGAGACAAGAAGTAATTCTTCCGCTGATTAGGCCTCAACTGGAGTATTGTGTCCAGTTCTGGGTGCCACATTTCAGAAAAGATGTGGACAAATTGGAGAGAGTCCAGAGAAAATTAACAAAAATGATTAAAGGTCTAGAAACCATTACCTATGAGGGAAGATAGAAAAAAATGGGTTTGTTTAGTCTGGGAAAGAGAAGACTGAGAGGGGCACGGTAACAGTTTTCAAGTACATAAAAGGTTGTTACAAGGAGGTGGGAGAAGAATTGTTCTTCTTAACCTCTAAGGATTGGACAAGAAGCAAAGGGCTTAAATTGCAGCAAAGGAGGTTTAGGTTGGACATTAGGAAAAACTTCCTAACTGTCAGGGTGGTTAAGCGCTGAAATAAATTGCCTAGGGAGGTTGTGGAATCTCCATCATTGGGGATTTTTAAGAGCAAGTTGGACAAACACCTGTCAGGGATGGTCTAGATAATACTTAGAGTGCAGGGGACTGGACTAGATGACCTCTCGAGGTCCCTTCCAGTTCTATGATTCTATCTTATGTGATCCTGAGTAAATCATTTAACCCTCTGTTAACCTTTGACCCTCTATTTCCACCTTTAAAATGGGAATAATGCATTTACTACTTACCTACCTTGGAGAGAGGCTGTGGGCTTACATGATTCTTGTTGCTGAAGTAGTTGGAAAGGAAGGGCTCTGAAAGGTCAGCTGTTAAATACTCATGATCTAGTGGGATAGTTCATCAATTCCTGACTTGCCTTGACATTGCTGTGTTCAAGAATTGAGTGAATCAAAGCAAACTGCAAATGTTTCAGCTCAATATTCTGTGGCTTAGCTATCTGCTTTAAATGTGTTGTGTGATCTATTTTTCTTTCTTTCAGAATTATGGTTTGGAGACAGAAAACCTGAGAACACTATCTCACAAGCTGAATGCCTCAGCCAAAAATCTTCAGAACTTTATAACGGGTAGAAGGAGGAGTGGCCATTATGATGGCAGGGCCTCCAGACGACTGCCAAATGATTTTCTTACCTCTGTTGTTGACCTGATTGGTGCTGCCAAGAACTTGCTAGCCTGGCTGGACAGGTAATTTAGAGTTTTTTAATTCTTACAGGGGTGGGAGTGGGAGGGTAATTCTTTTCCCCTGTTTGTTTCTTTTTCTTTTGCTCTTTTCTCTTTCTCTTGTTCTAATATTAGAATTGTAATTATAGGTTTTACTTTGTAAATTTTGTTATATACTTGGATTTTTGGAGTCTCTTTTGGGTCACCCCAGGTTGATGGTGACCTCTGTGAAATTAGCAATTTCAGTCTTGTTCCTAGTGAATGTCACTAATGAAAGTTCCTAGTGACTAACAAAAATTGCCACCACAGATGGCAGGATCATTTCAATTTCATAAGGGAGGATAAGGGATAAATTAACATAGAAACTGAGCTGCCCTATAACCAGAGCAAAGAGTGGTTCTGACCATTCAGGGGTGACGCAAATTAAGAGAGGAGTGTAGGGAAAATTGAATTGCTGCTATCCCTGCTGCATACCTGTTCTTGGAAAATTTCTAAAAGAAATTATACCGCTTGCTTATCCCTGGAAACTCAGAGCTTACTAGTTGAGTTTTTGTTAACAGTAGGGGGCAGGTTTATACATTAGTCACTCTTATCACATTAATTACTGCTTGGTGAGAGAATGCTATGATTTCTCATTGATGAATTAGGAATCAGTTTACAAAGTAACTCTCTGCATGAACTGTGTTAAAATATTGATTATGTATGAAATACTATTTTATGCATACACTGCATTTCTCTTGATCTATAGAAGTGAATAGCTTCATTTGAAATCTGAAACTATTGTGCATATAAATGAATGACATGACTATTCTTCACAAAGCTTGTTATGACCCTGATGACATTCTCTGACCAATCTGCTAGCAATCAGGCTGTCCTGGGATGTAATCTCATCAGTCTTTATAAGCCAAATGGGTCAGATCCGGACAGTACTTGGAGACTTCAAGGAAAACCCAGATCCTGCAGGAAGTTGTGTTAGTGGCTCAGTAAATGGCACTCATCCCTCTTAGTTAATACTGAACTAAGGCTATAGTTTTCCTTTAAGGATCAGTGTGCTGCTTGATGTGCTATCTTTTGGATAAGCCATAAAACTGAGGACTTGACTGCTATACTTATTATATCTGCTCAGTGCTGAGGCATATCAAACATCTAAGGTACTAGAAGCATGCCAGGTACATCCTGCAGTCACACACTGTTCTACATGGGGTTCCTCAGTTTCTGCATAGCCTGCACTGTACATAAATCCTGTTTCGCTCTGTATCTAGCTTTTCAGATAGCCATGCCCCTGCTGCTCCCCAAAGTGCCTAGTTCTTCATGGTTCATGGTCTTTTTGTGGAGTTTCTTCTCCCTTCTCTTAACAGGCCAGGAGGAAGGGGATTTGCACTGGAAAGGTGGTTGGTTGAAATCCTAGTCTCCTGTTTAGCAGATATATCATCTACTTGTGTTCATTTGAGAGATCATGTTGCACTTTCTCCAAAAATAGGGATGTTAACTCTGGTGTCCTGCCCAAAATCCAGCTTCAGATAATTTATGTTCTAACTACCTATAGTTATTTCAAATGCATACATTATTCACTTCCCCTCCTAAAAGTTGTTATTCAGTGTTGCTGGTGCAGAATGGCATGCTTGTGAGGTGATTGGCATTTCCATGATAAATGAGTTTACCTCTACAACAAATATGTCTTTTAAAGGGTTCTGGACCCTCAGAAAGAAAAGGAAGGGGTGTTATAAGCAGCTTTATTTTATATACAATACAATACAAAAATACAAAGAAATTAGCTGACCTGGTTCAGTCTAGTTTAATCAAAGTAAAGTTACCAACCCTAACAGTCTGTTTTAAAAGCTGTTTGTCTTGCAAGTAAAAAGCCCAGCATGAAGTCACATATTGTCAAATATTTCAAATTGAAATAATCAGAGCAAATACTACAATGACCTGATGTTAATGTGGTTTTAAATGGATGTCAGGAATGCCCAGGGCTTTGCATTTCTGTGAAAATTTCCTTTAGATGAAATTTTAAAAAATAAATACTGCTACTAATTTTCAGTTGCTGTGTGACTATAAGATCATACACCGTCTTTGGTGTAACATCAGTTCCAGTAGGTGAAGACAGCAATTTCTGAAATTGTTGCCATATGTAAAATACACAGGTTGATGATGACCGCACTAACCAATATAGCAGCTGTAGTACAAATTTGCTCACAGAGAATAAAAATCTTAATTCTCTTTAATGTGGTATAGTGACTGTCTAAATCTGACTGACTCTTGGAGTTTCTGTTGGAATTCTTTGTTGTACCATTTCAAATTAACAACATCCCAGTTTCTCAAGTGCATTATTTAGTGTGTTGTTGATGGTAGATATACATTACAAGAGGTACAGCTCAGTAACACAGATTGATGAGGTCTCCTACAAACTTGTTATCCCTCTCTGACAGGTCTCCATTTGTCAGTGTGACAGAATACTCACTGCTGAAAAACAATATTGTTCAACTGTGCCTGGAATTAACAACCATCGTGCAACAGGTAAGAACAGGTTTACTGTGTACCATACCTAAATCACTTCCACATTACTGAAGAAATAGTAAAATATTACAAAAATTGTTAGAAATGTGTCACCTCATCAGGAGAATTTGTGTGCGTTTTGGGGGCTGGTGCGGGTGGAGGGAGGAGGTATGTGTGTGCAACATCTCAGTTGCAACTACAGTAATTATTTACTAGTAATATTAGGAAAGAATTTTTGTATTTTAATTGTTTTCAAGGATATTGATGGGTTTTCTCTCCAAAAAGTAAAACCAAATTATTACAGTATCTCTAGTTGATCCTCACTTCATCTTCCCATTTTCCTCCCCCAACATATTCCATTCTCCTCTTTCCCTGATTTCCAGCATATGATTCCTTGCTGTATGCTTTCTTGTTGATTACCAACTGATACATATTGGACTTGAAGTTTTTCATCATAAATCAGACGGCCACCAGACCCCTAATCATTTTGTTGTTGTTCTCTGAAGTCCCTGCAATTAGTCGATATATTTCTGATAAGGTGTCTAGAATTTAACACAGAGTATTGCATGTTCCCTGCTAAATGTTGTCAAAGATAAGCTAAAAGTGGATGCATAGACAAGAGCTAGACAAATACAGTAGAAGTATATATTTATAAAAATCGTTGTGAATGAAACCTGCCAATTCACTTCACTGGTATTCATGACCCAATTTGAAGTATTACTGTGAGCAAGACTAAATTTCCAAGAATGTTCACAGAAAGTGAAATCATCATGATTACTAATGCAGCATCACCAGAGCAGGCAGAGAGCACAGATAGCATAGGAGGATGCAGATTTTGCCTTGTCCATACCTGATTGGACAGGGCAAAGCAGCTGCAGAAAATGGTATATAGTTAGAAAACGAGTGTGCTATATTGACAAATGGACTGCAAGAGATTGTCACTTGGAGACTAGCAGTTCAAAAGTGTCTAATCTAAACTAAATAAAATCTGCAGAAAAAGGTATATTTCTGATGTAAATGTACAGATTTTAGAAAGCCTCATGTAATCTTAACCTTTGAGATTTATTTAATAAAAATGCACTATTGACTTTCCTTAAAATTCAAATCTATTAAATAAACAAGAACAGATTAAAGAATTGTGCTGCTAAAACCACACAAGAAAGTCATCTGACTGGGTGATACAAGAGCTTTTCAGACACAGTGATAAAATTTGTTGGTACCTGGTTGACATAATGTAGGTTGCCATATCTAGATACAGAAAAGTAAGTTTGTTTGTATACAAGGAAAGTTCTACAGTCATTCTGGAAGTGATTAATAAAATGTGGAGATCAACAGTTATTATTTAAGCTTAGAAAATAGTGGATTGCAATGTTGTGCCTTGTTTCCATGGCAATCATATGTTTGCAATTCAATGGCTGTGTTTCCTCTGAAAATAATTGGTATCCTCTTGATATACAAGTGCAGCAAGAACACTGAAGCTCTAGAGCAGTGGTCCCCAAACGTTTAACCTCACGCCTACCCTTACACCTCCCAACATCCATGGAACCGGGAGCAGGAACAGGCCTCTGGGAGGGTGGGATGTGGATGGGGTAAGAGGGAAAAGGCTGGTGCCACAGCTGGAGGTGGGGGCAGAAGCGGACCCTCGGATGGGAACTGAGGCCTGCAGCTGCAGCCAGGCATGGAGACCTGGGCATGGGGCCATCAGCCAGGACCTCGGGCACAGGGCTGGCATCCGCGGCCAGGAGCAGATCCCTGGGCGCCGGGCCAGCAGCTCGGACCGGGGCCAGGAGTGGAGCTGGGTGGTGTTCCCTCTCTGCCCCCTGTGGGAGTTGGTCTGGGCCCCGCTGCGTGACCCTGAATGTTTCTCCACACCCTGTAGGGGGGCACACCCCACAGATTGAAGACCTCTGCTCTAGAGTAAAGTCTGAGTGCATAAGTCTGATTTAGAGCTCATCTCACTCTTCCTTATTCTCACTAATTCCCTATTAGCACCAAGGAGGAGGGAGATAGTGGAAAATGGCATGGCATAGAGCAACAAAATAATCATAGCTGAATATCTTGATATTGAGATCCCATGTTGCGTTAATATGTGAAGATAATGCATCAGAAAAACACAATCTTATATAAATATCATAACACACTATTAGGACACAGTGTTGATGATACTGTGTGGCTCTCAAGTGACTCAGTTGGATTATAAAATGGCACTTTAGCTTTACAAAGCAGACTGCCATTGCTCTAGAAAAATGAATCCACCAAATTAATCCAAATCTGTTGACCTGGAAGGCATACTGCAAAGCCTATCTATTTTCTCTAATGTTGGTGAGGGACAATGGCATAACAGCTCATATTCTTAGGGAAGGGAGGGTATTTATGTATTTTTCTATGTTCTGGTTAGTTAATTTTCCTTTGGGCGTTGTAGGTCCCACTGGATCTGGTATAGTTTTGTTGTTTGTGTACAGTAGTAAGATATCTTAAAGATGCTTAGAGCCAGTGATAGGTGCTTTTCATGTTTATTTTAATTAAAATAAACAATATAATTTAATTTTAACATAGTGCTGTTTGAAATAGTATGATGTTAAAGCACACTAAGGAACTTTTAGTGTACACCAGGAGGGTCTACACAGAACAATTAATGTGCAGCACATTAGCGTACTTCAGAAATCTCACTCACATGGTGAGCATTACCCCACCCTGTAGTAAAACCCCTAGATAAACTAAGTAGATTGAGCTACTTCAGTAACTGGTGTGTGTCTTCCATGTCATGAATTTAGCTCATCGTGGAGCCCTCTCCAAGTTGCAGCTTTTACACATACACACACACACACACAAAAAAAAGGGTGGATACCAAAACTGGACAAGTATTCTAGTTATGGTCTCACTAATACAGTATACACAGGTAATATCACTTTTATGCACCTACTTAATATACCCCTATTCTATACATGCAAAAATTGTGTTAACCCTCTTAGCCACAATATCAAAATGGGAACTCCTGTTCAGTTGATTAACAATGATCCCTAAGTTCTTTTTAGAGTCACTGTTTTCCAGGATACAGTCCTTTAGTCTGTAAAAAATGCTCCACATTCTTTATTCTTAGATGAGTGACCTTGCCTTTGGCTGTATTGCATGCTACTTGATTGTTCCAAGCTTGCGATGGGTCTAGAGCACTCTATCAGTTGCCTGTCCTTATCATTATTTATCATCACACAGCAAGTCTTAATGTCATCTGCAAACTTTATCACCATAATTGTACATTTCTTCCAGATTATTGATTTAAAAAATTGATTATCATTTGGCTGAGCATCAGTCCTTGTGCACCCTATGAGAACCCCCTCCCCCACAGACTTGTTGAAGAATCCCCATTAACAATCACATTTTGAAATCAAAAACATTTTGTTCTAAGCATCTGTATTTGTAGATTCAGGGCTAAATAGAGTTTTTCATCTTATATTTGTAACTTGCCTTTTCTCTATTTATTTAAATAAATTCAGTATTTTAATCAATTAGAATGGTGATGGCATGAGGTACTTTGGCAGGGGTATTCTGGATGATGCAAGAGCTGGGTGATATCTTGTTTGAATGTGGACATATAACACTACTACTATTTTGTAGTTCTCTTTATTATACCATTTTATCGAATAGAACTAAATAATGGGTATTCTATGATATAAAAGCCCCAAGTTAAAATCCACCTTTAAACATATCACTAATCAGTTTTTTGGCAAGGGATAAATGTGACACTTTAGCTATCATTTATTTCCTAAGTAAAATAAATATACTGAAACCCTGTGCATGTTAAACCTTTTGGTCTTCTTAATGAGTTTCCCTAATGCATACTACATGTCAAAAAGAAAATAATTCACCATAATATTCTAAGTGTAATGCTCTAAGTGGTCTTAAATGCTTATTTAAACCAGACAGATATAGAAAAAGCCTTATACGGATATCTTCTAAGATGTATCCCAATCGCTATTAAAAAAAGAACATCTTTAAATTCTAATATAAACTTCAGTATGCAACATAAGCATAGACTCTTTTCTCGAAAATTAATTCATTCTGCTCTACAAAACAGAGAAATTTCAGATTTACTATACATATGAGTCCTTTATTCTTTGACCTGGAATAATTAAGTTTACTCAGAATGAAGCTTACATTGTATTTCTGACACCTAAATTAAAGGAATAATTTTTATTGGAATGTTAGCTCTAAAATGAAACTCTGAGCCTTGCTCTGATCATTTTGTTGTCTTCGTACTTGGAGGGTTAAAGGGAGGCAGTATTTAATAAAATGGATATTCTGTTTGAAGTATGTTAAACTAGTAGGAAAAAACTGCCTTAGGCATTGCCAGCCACACTAATTGAATACTTTTTGTGCTGTAGGGAAAAAAAAGGCAGTATGAATACAGAAAAAACATCAAAGGGATACTTGACCATGAAGTGCAAATAGAAATTCTTCTATATCCCTAAGTTCTTTGGTTCTCATCATCTTCCAGTTTTAACCCTTTTTTTCTTGTACTGAAACTATTTTTTTCTCAAAATTGTGTCCATAGACAGAGAAATCAAATGTTTGTAAAACAAATGCTGGTACTCTAAAACAAACTCCATAATGCAATACCTTTAAGCATAAATGGTGAGATTTTTACTCTCGCCCAAGTCCCTGTACACTGGGTAAAAGGGCTGCAGCTGAGTAAAGAGGCTCTAAAAGTCCAAGATCTAGCCAGGAAAAGATTCCTGCAGCACAAGAAATGAGGACGACAGCAATAGGCTGCCTCCTGAGGTTCTCTTTTCTAGCCCAGATGTAAGGGCCATGCAAGAGGTGTTTGCTGGGGCAGAGGGGCCACAGCATGCTGCACTGGTGAAATTCTTGACAGTCCAGGGAGGCTGTTGTAACTTAGGGCAGGTCTACACTACAAATTTACATTGGTGCAGCTGCACCAATGCACCACATCTGGTGAAGATGCTCTAAGCCGATGGGAGAGAGCTCTCCCATTGGCTTAATAACTCCACCTCTATGAGAGGCAGTATCTATGTCAGCAGGAGAAGTTCTCCTGCTGACATAGTCCTGTCTATGTTGTGGGGGCGGGGGTAGGGTCGGTATAACTACATCGCTCAGGGATGTGGATTTTTCACACCCCTGAGTGATGTGATTATACCGAACTAAGTATGTAATGTAGACCAAGCCTTAGACAGGCTTCCATGGCTGTCCCTAAACTTTGCTGGGGGCTGCTGTGGTCCCTGGAGCAGCCCAGAATTGGGCAGGTGAATAGGTGGCTTATAACCACCGTAGCTATCTGTGCTATGGTTTCTTTGCTGTGCCTCGTAGGTCTCAAGAATCTAGTTAAGTAAGAGAGTAAGAGGTTTTAGCTGTTTGTTTTTGGAAAAGAGGAAACTTCAAACTAACCCAATAGAAGAATTCAAAATTTGGAAAGGAACTAATGAGGAAGGAAGTTTTTGATGCTAACAGGTGGAATATTATTATATTACTATTAGCTAAGCTATGGAATATTATCTAGATATTTGGTCTTGATAAAGAATTTAGGACAAATTATTGTGTATCACAGCTGGCCAAAAATGTTCATGGAGCATTCTTCTGTTGGAAAATGAGTTTTTGTCAAAAACAAACTTCCTCTGGAAACATTGATTTTTGACTAAATTTCATTTCAGATTTTTTAAAAAAGCATTTTAAATGAGGTTGAAATATTAAATGTTGACATTTTTGGAGTGGAACTTGTTGATTTTTTCATTTAAAATTATTTTTTGTTTCATTTTTTTATTGTCTATTATTTTTTTAAAATGTAATGTCAAATAAAAATGAAAGATTTAGATTAGCCGAAAACAATTCAAAATTGCAAAGTTTCCCATTAATTGAGCATTTTCCCTCACCAGTCTAATACTAGGTAAATCAGTTCCAGTTTAAGTCAATTTCAGAGGCATCTAGGTTAGTTTCTTGAGAAGACAGTGACATGGGAGGTTGAGAACAATCCAGAAAATGGGATTAAAATAAGCAAACAAACAAAAGCTATAAGTGTAGGTCCATAATGACATTTTGCTGTTCCTAAAATTTCTGATGTTCTTATGATGTATCTACCTGTCTAAACAGAGGGGGTTCACAGACCAGACACTAAATTGGAGCAAGGCATGGGGCAGTATTGAGCCAGGGAGACCCCGCTCCCCAGCAGTTGCGGGCCTGTTCCAGTGGTGGGACAGTTTAAAAGGGCACCGGAAGCCCAGGGGCAGGGGGAAAAGGAGTTACAGGCTGCCCCAGCAAGTGAGGCAAACCCCTGGAGCTATGGGAAGAGTGACTACAGACTTGGTAAGGCCACTCTGGAAGCTGTGATCCATATTCCCCCGCCCCCCACCCCCGCCTCCCGGTTTGAGTTGGGAATCGAAAAGCGACCTCAAAGGAGGCGACGTTGTCTCCCTGGCAGACTATGCTGATACTGCAAAAACTGTGACCACACCCCAAACGGAGCCAGATGGAAGTGACCCAGGGGCATGTAACTTGGGGTGCACAAACAAGGGGTTCAGACACTGCAACATCTCTTTAGGGTCCTGGGTCAGGACCCAGTGGAATAGGAGGGCCCTGCTCCCCCTCAATGCTGTCATGACAGAACCCCAATGGGAGAAGGAATACACAGGAGGGAGAGGCTCCCCTGTATATGACTCATCAGGGCCCACTCTAGAACAAGCCGATGGAAAAGAACTGAGGAGCTACAGTGTGATCACTAGACCAGCTGGCTGTTGAACTTACCCACTTCAGCGAGGTAATGAGCATGATTCTTCTCTCAGATTGGTTTGACCCTTGTGCAGCTCCATTGAAAATAATGGAGTAATTCCTGATTTATATTCGTGTAACTGAGATGGGGTTCAATCCCATGTGATTTCTACTTTCTTTGTGCTGCACTTTTAAATGTAGGGAGCCTTCTACTTGCCTGTTGGGAGCAATGCGGAATGCCAGTTTAAGATGACTACTACAGAAAGTAATACATTGTGTGCTCTCTCTTTGTAACAATCATTTTAAGTTGCCTGTCAGTACTGTTTCCCTTCCCCACTCCTGGGCAAGCAAGCAGAAAATTTCCTGCTTTTAAAGGTATAGCAGGCAGAACACAGAATCATGACATTTACGTAACTGAATACACTATACTTTTATTCCTTCTGAATCTGGTTCCACAACATAGCTAAATATTGCCCTGACAGCAGACTGGCCATAGAGCTTGTTTGCATATAGGTGTTGTCATACTGAGATCTTTTCATTTCTCAAATAATAGTTGGATTCCCTCCGAAAAAAAAGAGACCCACCAAAGGGAATCTCAGTGAAAAGATGCAAAACAACTGCATGGAGGCCATGGTTTGGTTTAAATTCATGGTTTGGCTTAAAATAAGAGCCTCCTAAACTGTTGCTCAGAATTCATAGTGATCTTTTTTTTTATAGTTTCAAACTGTGTGGTTGAAATTAAAAAATAATCACTTTCATCTATGCTCAGAATTCCTGGTTCAGGCTAGAGCCAGGAGCACATTTAGTGAAGTACAGACCATAACAGGGTGGCTGTTCTTGCAGAATTTATGCTCTGACCAAAAGTGGCAAAAGGTGGAATTTTAATGACTGTTTTCATATTCTTTCTAGTCCAGTTTCTTTGGCTTAAGAAGCTTGCCTGAGCTTCCCACTACTTAAGTCTTTGTGACATACGCAGTCATACAAAATCAATGATTCTCATGGGATTTCTTTCATTTACAGAACTGTAGAGAGAAAAAGCAGTTGAGTTAAGAAAATTACACCAAATTTTCAATAAATATAAAATAATTTACAGGCCTATTTAAGATATATAAGCAGAGTAAAAATCAAATATTTTATAGAAATCATATTGTAAGGTATAGTTTTGGGACTGAATGAGAAGTAGGTCATTTTTTAAAAAGTGCAATTCATACAAGTCAAAGTAGTTCTCACAGGTGATTGTTAATTACATAAATGCTGAGTGAGATTCAAAGCAAAATGGTAGATTTCTTTTAAAAATATGTATTCACCATTGCACTTTTAAATGGACAGCATTTTTATTTTCCATAAAATTCTCTGCAGTTTGTGCAGCCCCATAAAGCCATATTAAAAACATATTTTTGATTGTCTTCTCTCAAACACAAAATTGACAGTGTGTGATTATGTCAGGTTGTTGGTTCATTCATAAGAAACGTGCTGACGTTTCAACCCGAAGAATACATCATTTAAAGTTTAAGGAAAAGGGAAATGTTATTTAAAAATTTTATGTTTGAGGCAGGTGTCTTGGCAGGTATAACTATTTGGAATAACTCTTTATGTGGGAGTTGAAAGAAACTCTTTTGGAATAACTGCATTCACACAAAAGCCTTCGTTGTAGTGAAAGGATGTCATTGTGTGTTAAGATAGTAAGTTCAAAGATTCAGTGAATACAGCCTTACTTCAGTTTTACTGTGCATAAAAAAACATACTTGTGACTTCTGCTGGCAAGTAGGGGCATCTTTCCCAGGCACATACAATCTTGAAAAATATATATTTGGTCTCAAACATTTAACATAGAATTTACAGGCTGCATGAATAAGAATGTAACTTCTCTTGCTATAACCAGCAGTGTCACCACTATAATTAAGGTTGTCCCATTTTTCCCTTTAAATTCTTTATTAGAAGGTAGTGTGTGCAAACACATTTCTGTAGTGTTTTGATTGAAATGTAAAGCCTGAAGCTAAGGTCTATAATAGGGATAAGATTGGTATTTTGTGGAGAGTGGTCATAAGTTACCTAGCTATTGTATTTTTTAAAGGATCAATTGCATATAGCAATTTTTAAAAACTATGGTCTAAAAACTAGACATATAACTGTATCTTTTCCTCCTGAAGGATACCAAAACACTTAATGCCTGATTTTTACTGGCCTTTGTGCAGGTGCAAAAGGGGAGAGTCCCCAGAGCAGAGGCCAGCCACAGTTGTCATCGTTGCATTTGTAACCCATTCGCCTTCTGGGTGTGGTGTTCTGTTGCATCTAGTGGCACTGAGACCACTTAGCCCAGGGCTACACTAGGGGAGGGGGGTCGATCTACGATACGCAACTTCAGCTACATGAATAGCGTAGCTGAAGTCGGCGTATTGTAATCGACTTACCTGGCCATGAGGACGGCGGCGAGTCGATCGCTGCCACTCCCCCGTCGACTCCGCTTCCGCCTTTCGATGAGGTGAATTTCCGGAGCCGACGGGGAGCACGATCGGGGATCGATTAATCGCGTCTTAACGAGATGCAAAAAATCGATCCCCGATAGATCGATTGCTACCCACCGATCCGGCGGGTAGTGAAGACAAGCCCTTAGGGTTAAATGAGTCTGTTCTACAGCCTTAGCTAAGAGGCAGCTGGCTTTTAACTCATGTGGTAGAGGCTCATGCACTAAGCTCCAGAGGTCCCCAGTTCAATCCTGCCCACCAATGACCGGGGTCTGTCGGCGAGCAATACAAGCTAACTCAGGAAGGGCTGGGGGGAAATATCCCTTTTTACCTCACTTACAACACCCAGGGGAAGGGAGCTCGGGCTCCACCTCCTCCTTAAGGGGTGCAGCAGTATCCCAACATCACTTTCCCACTTGGGAGCTCCATAAAGAGCTGTGCCCCAAAGCAAAGGGTATGCTACCACTAAACTGATTATACAAAGATCCACCAATGAAATACTACCATCTCTGTGGCAAAATATGGCAGCTGTTTACTAGAGCACAGAAACCCTACACAGCATGTCAGAACACGAAGTGAAAAATAATATAGTTTTCTATGGGGATTTAAAACATATATTAATACTAACTTGGGAACTGCACAAATTCCTCTTCAGAATAAAGGACACTAATGAATAGTTAGTTACGTAGAGCTCCCAAGCAAATAACTTTGATTTAAAATATAAATATACATTCATTGTTCTAAAAGGTGAAAAACTGACATTATTTTAGTGTGACAAAGAAGCACAGTTTAAAGTAAACTGTTCAGGTCTACTGGGCGTATGTGTAAAATTCTTTTTAAAACCAGCCTTTTTCATGCTGTCCATCTGTTCCTGCAAGTCAGTTAAATAATATACATACTGTAAAGGTACATCATTACTTTTGTGAGTCCGAGACATGGTATAAGCATGCATGTGGATATGTACTCCATCATGCATACTGAATATTTATTAAAGCAAATATAGGTAGTACACACTTGGAAAAAATGCTATTGATTCACCAGTGAGTTCCAGCTGCTTTGTGCTGCTCTAGTAAAGCAAAGCAGCCATAAACTCAGTCTAACCATCTAGGTATATGGCTCCTTTGTGACTCCAGAGCATACTGATTAATCTAATACAACATTGCAAAAAGTATCCACTGTAATTCCAGATATTCACGATTTCTGCAACATTAGCCCTGGGCTTCAATTTTCCATCTTTGGGCTTTCACTTTTTATTTTTTTTAAGTTTGAGCAAAACATCTTGAGTCACTTTTTGAGTCATACAAGTGTAGGAAAAGACTATTATTGTCATTATAAAGAAATTCTAATAATATATTTTGGAAGAGGACTACAGAAAAAAATGACCGAATTTTGAAACTTGAAATTTTGCACAATCACACTTTGAAGTGTTTGCATTGCTTAATTTGAATAGGGTTGGAGATGGAGATCTTAATTATTATAAACAACTGAAAAAATAATAGTTAATATACTCACTAGGCAACTGCTAAGTATTTGGAGAGTAGAAGAGGTTGTTTGTTTTTCAGTACCTTGTCTTCTCTGTGACAGCACGGTGCACATTCTCCCTGCTTGATGTGACCTGACTAAGATAGCTGTTTTGCTTCTGGGACAAATTAATTTCAACTTCCCTCATTCGTCTTATTGAAAGGCACCTAAATCCTGCAAATGCGAAAACCAGCAATGTCAGAGATAGGAGTAAATCATAGGCACTCAAAAAAATTCCCTGGATCCCCTGTTTTAGGTTTCATTTCATTCTGCCAGTCGTAAGCTTCATTTAGTTCTAAAAAAAATTCAAGCTTTTTTCTTTTCCATATCCTAACCCAGGGATCGGCAACCTTTGGCATGCGGCCTGCCAGGGTAAGCCCCCTGGCGGGCCGGGTCGGTTTGTTTACCTGCCGCGTCCACAGGTTCGGCCGATCACAGTTCCCACTAGCTGCGGTTCACCGCTCCAGGCCAATGGGGGCTGCGGGAAGCGGTGCGGGCCGAGGGATGTGCTGGCCACTGCTTCCCACAGCCAGGGCCGGCTCCAGGCACCAGCAAAACAAGCTGGTGCTTGGGGCGGCACATTTCTAGGGGCAGCATTCTGGCACCGGCCATGCCGCCCCTAGAAATGTGACCCGGCCGGCCGCCCCAGCTCACCTCCGTTCTGTGCCGGCGCGACTGCCACCGGCTTCTCCCCGAGCAGTGGCGCGCGAAACAGCTGTTTCGCGCACTGCTTCTCCCCCTCCCTCCCAGGCTCTTAACCCTGGGAGGGAAGGGGAGAAGAGCACTCGAGCGGCCGTGGCACGCGTCTCCCCCTCCCTCCCAGGCATGCCCCGGCGCTCCGGCCGGGGAGAGCGGGGGCAGCCGGCATGCTGTGCTCGCTCCCCGCCGGCCGGGGAGAGCGGGGGTCGCGGGCATGCCGCACTCGCTTCCTGCCAGCCGGGGAGAGCGGGGGTCGCGGGCATACCATGCTCGCTCCCCCCCGGCCAGGGAGAGCGGGGCAGCCGGCATGCCGCGCTCCCTCCTCGCCGGCCGGGGAGCTCGGGGGCCGTGGGCATGCTGCGCTCGCTCCCCGCCGGCCAGGGAGAGCGGGGGCTGCGGGCATGCTGCCCATGCTCCCAGTGGGAGAGGCGGAGGGGGGAGGGGGTTGTTTCAGCGGGCATTGGAGTTTATTTTTTTTTGTTTGGGGGGGGCGGCGTTTAGGGTTTTGGGTTTTTTTTTGCTTGGGGCAGCAAAAACGTTAGAGCCGCCCCTGCCCACAGCCCAGTTGGCCTGGAGCGGTGAACTGCGGCAAGTGGGAGCTGTGATCAGCCAAACCTATGGATGCGGCAGGTAAACAAACCGGCCTGGCCCCTGGCAGGCTGCGTGCCAAAGGTTGCCTATCCCTGTCCTAACCTAACCCTGAAAAATAAATGAATGTGTTGCTGTACTGTTTAATCTAACATTGGAGAAAACTCTATCTAGCCAAATAACAATAGCAAAAGTGATAGCTCCCTGTGTCCCTACTTCAGCGACGTGTGAATTCCGTGCCCTTCCCACCCATTCACCCATTTTGAAACCTGCCTGAGACAGGAAGTGGAGCATCTCCTACAACTGTACACAGTAGAACCAGTACTGGTACATCACAGAGGGAAGGGCTTCTATTCCCATTATTTTTTAACCCGAAAGAAGTCTGGAGGATGGAGACCCATCCTCGATCTCAGGAAGCTAAACAAATTAATTGGAACACAATGATTCAGAATGGTTACGTTAGCTACAATCATTTCAGCATTGGAACAAGGGGATTGATTTGCAGTCCTCGACCTGCAAGACGCATATTTTCACATTACTATATGCCCTATGTACAGGAAATTTCTTCAGTTTGTACTGGGACAGGACCATTTCCGATATACAGTACTACCCTTTGACCTCTCCATGAATCCACTGAGTGTTTTCCAAAGTCCTTACTGAGGCGGCGGCCCACCTTCGCAAGCACGGGGTCATGATATACCCCTACTTAGATGACTGTCTAATCAAGGCTCACACTCGGGCAGAAGCCGTTGCAGTCACGCACCAGACAATGCCACTCTTCACCAGTCTCGGTCTACAAATAAATGCCCAAAAGTCCACACTGACTTCAGTCCAGAAACTGGACTTCATCTCGCATGCACCTAAATTATCTACAAGCAACAGCATCATAACCTCTTCAGAGATTCACTGCTCTAATTAATCTCATTAATACCTCGGTGCACAACCCAAGGCATCAGCCAGGACCTGTCTTCAGCTACTAGGTCATGTGGCCGCAACCACATATGTGGTGAAACATGCCAGACAGTTGAACAAACTTCTGAGTATGCCAGTGAAGGTCAAGGACTCACTACAATGGTGGACTTACCAGCACAATGTCTGCGGTGTTGTCCCTTTCCTTCAGCCTCCTCCCGAATTGATAAGGGATGCCTCTTGACTGAGGTGGGGTGCCCACCTAGTCAAGCTCACAGTACAGAGAAGAGGGTGTCCTTCCGAATCAACACTCCACATCAGTGTATTGGAACTACACGCAGTCTGCAATGCCTGTGCACATTTCATGCCTCTGATCAAAGACAAAAACATACAGATCATTACTGGCAATGTAACCTGCATGTTCCACATAAACAAGCAGGGAGGAGTGAGATCACACTCCCTATGTACGGACTCCATAAAACTCTAGACATAGTGCATACAGCACAACATCACCATATCATCCACCTACTTGATGGGATCTCAGAATGTCGTGGCTGACGTGTTAAGTTGAAGGTTCTTGAATGACCACTAGTGGGAAATCAACACCCGCGTTATTCAAGAGCATATTTCAACTATGGGGGTATGCATTTCCTTCCACCTCATTGCTGTCCAGGGTCCTGCACAAGATCAGAATTAATCAAGCCAAAGTCATGCTGATAGCACCAGCATGGCCCAGACAAATCTAATACCCATACCTGAAACAAATGTCATTATGCCCACCGTGTCTTCTCCCGCTTCTTCTGAATCTCCTCTTTCAAGACATGGACCAGACTCAGACTCTGCATCCAAACCTGGAGTCACTCCATCTCACAGCCTGGCTCCTCAATGGTTCCAGGGAAAGGAGATAATCTTATTCTGAGAATGTTAAAGACATCCTGCTAAACAGCAGACGGCCCACTACATGTGCTATGTACCTATATAAATGGAAGAGATTCCACATGTGATGCCTAAACAAACAAATCAACACCACCACTTCTACCATACCAGTGGTCATGGACTACATGCTCTACCTTAAGAAATTTGGCCCTTCAATGAGTTCTCTGTGGGTGCATCTGGCAGCCATTACAACATTCCATGACAAAGTGGATGGCATTTCAGTCTTTGCTCATCCAATTACCAAAAGATTCCTCCAGGGAGTGTGCAACCTCTACCCAGACCCCAGAGCCCCAACACCCCCATGGGACCTGACTTCAGTGCTTTGATCTTTCACAACTGCCCCCATTCAAACCTCTGGCCACATGTTCTCTTCTACATCTTTCCATGAAGATGGCCTTCCTAGTTGCCATCATGTCTGCGAGATGCATGGGAGAAGTTGGTGCTCTTATGGCTGGACCACCCTATATGGTTTTTCTCAAAAACAAGGTCACTCTCAGACCTGACCCCAAATTTTTGCCTAAATTCCCTTTTTCCTTCCACATCAATCAGCCTATCCATCTTCCCACATTCTTCCCTAACCCTGACAAGGATAGGCAAGTAGCCTTTTATCTTGAATGGACTAAATCGTTCAGGAAAACTCCTAAATTGTTCCTCTCCACCATGGATGGCTCCAAAGGCAAACCCATCTCTAAGCAGAGACTTTCCAGATGGATTTCATATTGCATTCAGCTCTGTTACTGACAACATGAACTGCAACCCCCCTCACGGGTTAGAACACGCTCCACAAGATCTGTAGCTATGTCGGTTGCCTTCCTGCACAATGTGCGTATTACTGACATATGCAACACAGCTACTTGGACATCTCCTCATAGGGTACGTCTTCACTACCCACCCGATTGGCGGGTAGCGATCGATCTTTTGGGGATTGATTTTTCACGTCTAGTGTAGACACGATAAATCGATCCCTGATCGCTCTCCTTTCGACTCCGGTAATCCACCCCGGCGAGAGGTGGAAGCGGAGTCGATGGGGGAGCGGCGGTAGTCGACATTGCAGCGTCTTCACGGGGCAGTAAGTCGAGCGAGGTACATCAACTTCAGCTACGTTATTCACATAGCTGAAGTTGTGTACCTTACATCGACCCCCGCCCCTAGTGTAGACCTGGCCATACATTCATTCAACACTACATCATTGATCAGGTCTCAGCCTCTGACACTTGGCTGGGACTTATCATTCATTCAGACCTAACTCCGAAGCCCTTCCTTTCTCCTGAGGGGCACTGCTCTACAGTCACCTAAAGTGGAGCACCCACATGGACTCCACTCGAAGATGAAGTGAGGGTTACTCAACTTGTGCAGGAACTGAAGTTCTTTGAGATGTGAGTCCTTGTGGGTGCTCCAGTACTCACCCTCCTCCCCTCTACTTCAGAGTTCTAATTCATTCCTCTGCGGTAGAGAAGGAACTGGGGGAAATGGGGGACGCACAGCACTAGTTAGTTGCTGCTGCAGGTGTGAGATGGGGAGAGCGCATATGCGGCCCAGGCAGGTACCGCTGTCAAAATTATCTGACTAGAGGCGCAGGGTGTACAATCAGCTAAAGTGGAGCACCCACAGGGACTCGCATCTCAAAGAACCTCTGTTATTGCACAAGGTGAATAACCATCTCTTACCTACTGAATCTACAGTCTGCTCACAAATTTATCTCTATCAAACCTACTTCCAACATTCTAAACCATCAGAAGTTTCAAGCAGCTGCCATTTAAATAAAGAAAATATTATTTTCCCAAATCATGTTACTGGGCTGAAGTACAGGATGAACAATAGTCACATCTTGACCAGTGACAGATTTAAGGGCCCACGTTTAGTGAACCATCAATGTTAGTAATAAGGAAGTGGTAATCTCCCCTTTCTAATGGGATACAGCAGTTTGGGCCCACCAGTTGTATACACTGAAGGTCCTTTACACCACCCTCCTAGTGTAAAGGGACCTTGAAGTGGGTGTCAGTGTAAAAGAATAAAGTTTACATTCAAGGAACTATATCTGACTACTTTCAAGAAATTATATGCAAAGCTGATTATGTAGCTGCTGGACTGACTTTTTCTGCTGGAGAATGAAAAACTCAGACGTGTTGCTGGCCATGTTGAGGCATCCCAGGCCCCTTCATGCTTCCCCAGAATCCCTATCATACCTCAGATGTGTAGTAGCAAAATTATTTCTTTCTCATTCTCAGATTTTATTAAACACTTAAGATACTCTAAAATAATCTCTTCTAATTTCTGGCTAGGAAATCATAATTAAATGTTATCTATGCCATCTTCATTCCACAATTGCTTCTCTCTCTTTTTGGGGAACCTTAATGAGGTGACATTTTCAAAACTGGTCTAATTACACCAGAGGGGAAAAAACTGGTTTTGAAACGTGTATAGTCTTATCTGACACCAAATGTTTTGCTTGTTCTATCAGTAAGATATAAAATGGTATTTTATGGCTTGTGCAGCATGCCTGTGTCCATATATCTTTATGTCATGCTGTTCAACATTACTATCTAAAACCAATGTCTTCAGCTTCACAAGCTGAGCATGTAACTGCCTGGTATTAATATTGTATGTAACTCCGTGGGCAGAAATCTGGTTGCTCTGAAGCATATTGTCATGAAAAGAAAGATGAAGACAGGGCTGTTTCATTGTTGTGATGATGGATAATTTGATCTGACCTGCAAATATTAAATATTTTAATTTTTTATAATTAGGGTTTATGTTCTCCCTAAGCTCTATTCTTGGAAATCAAAGTATGTGCTTGGTCTAGTGAAAAACGCTTAACAGACCAACCACCTGTAATGGAATTCAATCAAAGTGCGAGCTGAGGGAGTAGTAGCCTTTGACCAAGAGTGACAGGTTTCATTATCCTTGCTTTGATAAATGAGCTAAGAAGTTCGAATGAATTTCTTGCGTATTTAGAAATCTACTGCCAATATAGATTTTGATCCAGATTGTGTTATTCAGGCCTTTGTTAGACGTGGAGCCACTCTGTCACAGGGAGCTTGGGGAGGGATTGCTCTTCAGGAGGCCTGATCCCTGATGCGTGCACATGCTGCACTAGCCCTTAGGATGGAGACGCCTGCTCCTTTCTGTGGGCCCCAAGTGATGGGACTACAATTGTTTCTGATCCATGCAGAGGACACACAGAGAAGAGGCTCCACAAGCCCTTCCTGTATAACTGCACAAGAGCCAGGAACATTTTGGACCTTTATTTCCTTTTCATATCTAAGATAATCTATTCTCTTCCTGTAAGCAACTTCCATCCATCCAAAAAATAAATAAATAAAATGTACCTATGTCTTTGTGGGTCATTTGCAATTATAACGTCTTTGCACTAAATAAAGCTGACAGTCCCCTTCTTTCCTAGTAGTTTAATTAGGGTCAGCATTTCACCTACCTTAAAATAAGATGGTGGAGAATTCATGGATTCTATTAGAAAAAAAATCTGTCAACAAGAAATATGAAAACTAATTCCTGTTGTCACTATTTTCAGTGGCAACCTCAATTCCTGTGTGAGCAAACCCTGCTGGCTTTGTAAACCATAACATCTCTGCTGTCAGGGAAATTACAGAGTATGCAACTCTCTTCTAAATGAAGAGCATCACAAATCCAGGTGCATGTAATTCCATTGTGCTATGTTTATGGTTGAGTGCATTCAGGATTTTCTTTCTGTGGTTTTTTTTCAGAATAAAATTGATGTAACCTATCATAAGATAGTATGGTTGTGCTACTTTTTGGCTTGTAAGAGCAACATTTTCTAAGTAGAGAAAGTGTGTCATCTAAATTTGTGCCCACAACTTTGCCTTCACAAATATTTCTTTTGCAAAAGACAGAGTTGTTCACACAAACAGTTTAAATATGCACAAACGACACAGAAGACTGATGGCTAGATTTGGAAGAACAAATACGTTTGCACACAAATTTTATTGTTTTCCGGGAGCAAATGATTGAGTTTTAAATGCAAAATTAGAGGCCATTAAAAAGAGTCCCTAAAAGTAATCTATTTTTATGTACTTATTACTGTTATCTCAACAGTGTCACATGTCTTTACAACATAGTTTACCTGATTGTATGCTAACCTCAAGATTAGATACTTACTGTGGTCTGTGAAGAGCTATCTGTGAGACAATCTCACTATTAAAATGTAGTTCTTGTTAAGAAAAAATATTGAGAAACCCTTGTGCACCCAAAACTATGGGCATAAAATTATGGCTTTTTTGAAAAACTGACCTTAGAAGTAATGTGGTTTTTGATATTGTTACTATAGTATCAGTGGTATGAGTTTCTTTGACATAATTAGGTTATAAGGTCTTGGGGGTAGGGGTCATCTTTTTGTTCAGTGTTTGTTTGAACAGTGCCTAGCAAGATGTGGTCCTAGTCCCTGACTAGGGCTCCTAGCAGCTATGTTAATATAAATAATGAATAACAATAATAATCTGCTTTTGTTTAATAGAAATCGGTAAATATAACTCAAGATGGGATATCTGCCTTTTCACATGTAACTGTCCAAAAATATAGCAACTTGCTGTGATATATTGCATTGTGATATATAAGGAGTTTGAGCTCAAAGCAGAAGACCCCCTGATTGTCAGATATGGTACCTGTAATCTGGTGAAGGTCAAGCAAGACTTTTAAAAAAAAGACATTAAAATTATGTCTTTTCCCTGAAACACCTTGTCTTCCCATCATTCAGTCATGCCAAACGGTACAGAAGTAATTAAAAAAAAGGGTACTCACTGGCTGTGGACCTGACACTATAGCCTTCACTCAAGAAAAAATAATATTCAAGTAAACAACTTTTTTTGCCTGATTGAGAACTTTAGGAAAAGGCCATGTCTGTCTAGGTCTAAATGGCCATGTATTCCTAACATTTACATGATAGTGCATTTCTGTGTACATATCTCTGCTTATATTAACGATCTGTTCTCCCCCTGATACAGGTGCATAGTTCCCATTACAAAGAACAAGAACTATAGTGATATAAATAGAATAGATCCCTAAAGTTAATGCGATATTACTGCAGTGAAGTTTCCCAGAGAAAACAGAATAGCCTTTAGACATTCATGTAAAGCCTGGAGAGATGACTTCGCTATATACATGTGTGTTTATGAATGCAAGAGACATATTCTAACAGTATAAAGTGTTATTTTTTTCTTTTTAGTAATAATTTCATTCATGTGTGTAGGGCTAAGATTTTAAATCTCACACATTGTTTCTTTTTTTTTCTTTACTTTAGGATTGCACAGTATACGAAACAGAAAATAAAATTCTTCATGTGGTAAGTAATCCTATTGTTCCTGCTTTTAAACTATGTACAGCCATCTACCTCTTCATTTGCAAGACTTACAGTACATTTTTTAATCTAGTGTAGGAAAATAAGGTTCCTTGGAATTTGGCAGTGGCAAATGGCAATGGATGACACTAGTCACTAGGAGCTAAGAGTTTTGTAGATTATAAAATCAAAAGGGATCATTGTAATCATCTAATCTGACCTCCTGTGTAACCCAGGCCATAGGACTTCCCTGAATTTCTGTTTGCACTAGAGCATATCTTTAGGAAAAACATGCAATTTTGATTTTAAAATTTCCACTACAACCCTGGGTAAATTTGTTCCAATAGTTACTTACCTTCACTGTTAAAAATTTGCACCTTATTTCTAGTCTGCATTTGGTTAGCTTCAGCTTCCAGAATGGATCTTGCTATATTTTTGACTGTTGGACTGAAGAGCTCTCTGTTATCAAATGTATATTTCCCATATAGATTCTTACAGTCTGTGACCATCTCACCCCTTAATTTTCTCTTTGTTAAATTAGACAGATTGAGCTCCTTAAGACTATCACTGAGAGGTATGTTTTCCAATGCTTTAATCATTCTTGTGGCTCTTCTCTGAACCGTCTTTTTCACCATCATCTTCCTCTGCAGCATGGGCCACGGGTCACTTGCAGATTTAAACTAGTGAAAATGGCAGATTCTCTGTAACTTGAAGTCTTTAAATCATGATGTGAGGTCTTCAGTTACTTAGCCAGAAGATAAGGGTCTGTTACAGGAGTGGTTGAGCTAAGTTGTGTGGCCTGGAATGTGCAAGAGGTCAAACTAAGGTCAGAAGGCACCATCATGACTATCTAAAATTTATGTGTGTCCAATTTATCAACATCCTTCTTGAATTGTGATGCCAAAACTGAGGACACAGTATTCCAGTAGCAGTTGCACCAGTGCCAAATACAGAGGTAATATAACCTCTCTATTTCTACTTGATATTCCCCTATTTATGCATCTAAGGATCACATTAGTCTTTTTGGCCACAGCTCATGTTCAGATGATTATCCACCAGTACCCTGAAATCCTTTTCAGAGTCACTGCTTCCCAGTGTAGACTCCCCCGTCCCATACATTTTTTACTCCTGGTTCCCAACCTGAGGCTCCAGCATCTACACTGCATTATAAGGGCCTGAGTCCAACTACCCATATCCCAGACTTCCTAGAGCACCCTCCATGGTTGCTCTAGCCCTTTGTTCATGGTGCCGTGTGGGAAAACTTCACTGTCCACCAAACTTGACTGCTCAGAGGACAAAGAAAGTTGGTCCATGGGATACTTTTGGCAGACTCCCAGAGCACAGGTTCAGTGTGTTGGGAGTGAAGACACATTTAGGCCTGACAGAAGCCTGCTGTGAATTTAAGAGACTGTTGTGATAACATTTAATAGTCTAAGCATAAGTAGAACTGTGTACATGTAAAAATTGCAGAATAATCATGTTTGAGAGAACAAGAAAAGATAAAGTAACTAAAAAGCTAGAAAAGACTGGTTTGAACTAATTCTAAACCTGTACTGACAGGGGAGGAAAGTTAACATGTAAATAAGACTAATATATATGTGTAAGAAAAGATAACAAAAAGTTATAAATAAGTTTGCGTAATAAACGGAAGTTGAAGCTATTTTGTCCAGTCCTGGAGGTGAATGTGATGAGATCATCGTGATAAGCTTCCCACTCATGAGTAATTGAT
This sequence comes from Macrochelys suwanniensis, assembly GCA_033296515.1. NCBI lineage: Eukaryota > Metazoa > Chordata > Testudines > Chelydridae > Macrochelys > Macrochelys suwanniensis. The sequence goes on along the minus strand of CM065783.1, from coordinate 75,904,552 downwards.
CACTACTCAGTGAGTGTTTTGCTTTAATAAATATTTGTTAGATCCATCTGCTGAGTAAGTGAACCTCAATCCAACATTCTGGCAAGCCAGGAAGTTTGCAGATTGGGCTGACAGCCAATATCTCAGGAACCACTGTCTAAGAGTATTGAGGGACTTAAGGCATTTTTGAGAGACAGCGGAGTCACTGGGGGAGCTATGTAGATAATTATCTACATAATGTGGGTCCTTTTAAGGTGGTGGACATCCTAGGAAGCCAGAATCCGCTTGAGGTGGTGGTTAAACTGCTGGAAAGCAACTTCCTTGGCTAAGAAAAAGGTGAAAGCTGTGGTTGTTCAGGGTTTGATAGTAGTAGCCAGAGCTTTTGTGAAACAAAATGAAGCACTGAAAACTGAACTCAAGGATGTGCAGGAGGGTGAGATACAAGAACTGAGAGACCAGGTCACTGAGCTATGAGCACAGTGTGTTAGGTATTCTGAGGCATTGATTGAGAAAGCTCAGGAAGGTTAAGGAGCAGTATGGTGTTCTGCAAGCACGGCTAGAAGCAGTGCAATTGGAGAATACAGTACTGACAAGCACTCTTAATCAGACAGTGAAACTTTTGGAAAGAGAAGCATTAATATTGTCTGATGAAACTCTACCTCCTTATAATCCATTTTTTTCCTTCCTTGAGCAATCTGGACTCTAAAGCTGCCCCTATGGAGTTTATAATCATGTCCACAGTCCAAAACAATCAGAGTTATACGCATACAGAGGTGAAGGATAAAAACCTTTCACCAGAGGAGATATCAACCATAATGAAAGAAATTGGTCCTTGTCCCAGAAGCAGGGACATAGAGGAAGTGTTAAAGTGGCTTATGAAAACTAGGGAGCAGGTTGTATTTTGTGAATGGACTAGAGGGGATTGGGAGAGAATTTTGCAGAAGGGAGTTGGCTCTGGGGTTTAGCTGCATATTCCACAGGGCTATATGGGTCAGGGACAGTGGCAATCCCTATGTTCTAGATTATCCGAGTTTTGTTTGGGTCTGACACAGCAATCACCAGCGTCAGAGGGTGTGGCTGAGGGAAAGGAGGAGGCCATGAGCATGCAATGGATTCTCTTTGTGAAGTACAGAGGTATAATGAGTAGAGTGACCAGAAGTCCTGTTTTTAAAGGGACAGTCCCATATTTAAGCCCTCCTGCAAGTAGGGTGACCAGACAGCAAACGTGAAAAATCAGGACAGGGGGTGAAAAAGATTCAAAAATCGGGACTGTCCCTATTAAATCGGGACATCTGGTTACCCTACCTGCAAGTGTCCCGACTTTAAAAAAAAAAAAAAAAACAGGCAAATTGTCCCGTATTTTCTGTCTCCCCACCAGCAGTACTGGCAGGTCCTGCTGCTGGCCTGATCCCTGCTCACCAACCTCCCACCCAAGAGCAGTGAGTGTGGGGATCCATTGGCCGACGATGGGGGTGGGTGTGCAAGGCTGTTGGTGGGGCAAAGCTGCAGCACATGGGGCCAGCTGCTCCTCCTGCTGATCCGTCAGTGCAGCCCCTGCTGCATGCCGGCTCTTGGACAGCAGGGCCTCGCCTCCTGTCCTGTTTCCGGCTGGCACTGGCTGTGAGCTGTGGGGCAGATGAGTGCGGGCAGGCACCAGCCGGCGGCTGGTTACGTGTCGCCTCTGCTGCCCACCCATCGGCCTTTTACATGCTTCCCCCTCGCTGTCCTTTCCCTGCTTTGCCCCTTCACCCCCCAGCCCCACTGCTCCTCCAATACCCTCCACCCCCTGGTAGGGTGTGTCCTGCTCCCAGCGCTGTGCGGAGAACCAGCCACTGGTCGGAGTGCTCAGCTCACCAACAGCCTGGCTGGCAGGCTCCTTCCTTCCCGCACTGCCTCTGGCTGGCTGGCGCCTTGGGAAAGCCAAAGAACCTCCAGCCCGGGGCACTGGCCAGGAGAAGCCGAGCCCTGCATGCGCCAAAGCCCTGCACAGAGCTGGCACAGGGAAACCTCTCCACCCCTCAGCTAAGCTCTGGAGAGGTGGTGGGGAAGTGATTTCCAGCCTGTTTGTGCCCCAACCTTGCAGGCACCACAGCAGGCCCCCGGGCAGGGGCTTAGCACTCTCTTCACACACGCACCCCTCCCCCCCCCCCACAGGTCCTGCCGTCAGGGACCACAGGAATGCTCTGTCCTCTAGGCACCCTTCCCTGCTGAGCCACCTCTCTGGTGAGGTTCACTGAAGCTCCTGCAGTCAAGTTCCCTGGGACCTGGTGCACAATGCATCCTTAGGGCTTAACCCTTCCTGCCCACCCTGTAGCTGGGGGACAGGAGGCAGCAACCTGGAGGTGTTAGCTGCCGTTCGACACTGTGTGGGCAAGAAGGGACAAGCTGCTTCTAGCCACAGGGAAGGGTGGGGGAAAGAGATGAGCTCTGCAAAGACATGGGCCAGGTCATCCCTTCCCCTTCCCTTTCCCCTTCCCTGTCCCCTCTGCTCCTGTAGCTCCCCTCCCTCTCCTCCCGCACAGTGCAGAAAGGCTGCTGCTGGCCACATTCTGGACTGAACTCTGGCAAAAAATGGAATGTGCCCACCTGTGCTCCCCCCCGCCCCCAGGTGTTGCATCGGGAAGGCACAGTGCCAGGTACCAGGAGTGTGAGAGAGGTGTACAGGAATGTGTGTGTGTGTCACCTCTCCCTGTGTGAACCCTAAAGCCTTAAAGATAAGAAGGTAAATAAAAAGAATCCAACTACACAGTATTTCTTTTTAACATGGGCTCAGTCAACTTGAGGTTAATTTGAATGTTTGTACTGCATAGTTCTGACGATGAACTCGCTTGAATACAGTAATTTTACCAGGTATCATATATTCAGCGTAGGGAAATACGGTCATCCTAGTAATGAGGAACTGGAGGAGGAGGTTGCAGAGGCTTCAGGAGCTGACCTCGGGGATGAGGAGCAGTCTGATAGCTAGAACCACTTCCTCCATTCCCCAATAGAGATAATGAGCCTCCTTCCACTCATCCAGGATTACCTTGGATGAGTGGGGACACCCCAATGTGTCATCAGTTATAGGAAGTGTTTCTAAGCAAATTTGCTTGATAGTGGGATGTCTGTCTCTGTAACATCTAGAATTCAGGCAGTGTATTACCATGGCTGAAGTGATGGGGCAGTGTCTACACTGCAAAACAATACGGCTTGAACCGTGGGTTCTGACTTGTCTCAGACTCAGACCCTCCACCCCCATAGGGTCCTGGAACCCTGGGTCAGCATAATTTGTTTATAGATGAAATGGGGGCTAGTTTAAGCCTGAGTTCGAACCCTGAGTTTATACTGCAGTATGAGCATAGACTTAATTATTGCTCTTGTCTACTTATTCTGGCAACATCTTTATTGAACCACTTCCAGTGGCAATTGCCAGCTCAAGACAGGAGGGGAAAGACAGTGTGAGGTGACAGAGCAGAACCAGTAGGAGGAAGAGGCATGTGGTAGAAGCCCCTTTTAGCCAGTATGTCTGGGGTGATATGATAGAGTGCAACTCAGGTGAGAGGGAGGCGGGAGGAACAATGTGTGGGGGCATGTAACACAGCCAAGACAGAATTCGAAAGCTTCTGGAGGGAGTATGTAGAAAGTGAGCTTACTGTGCAGACAGGGGAGGAATTTGGAGGATTCAGATCTAAGGGGGAGTGCGAGGACCCTATCCTTACAGGGGAATGCAACATTCTCTTGACATGGACATGAAGCCAACCAAATCACTCAGTGGCAAGTACACTATACAGTCAGTAAAAACACCAGTCACACCTACTAAGTCTGTTTCAGCAATTCCCAAGGACCTAATGGTTATACTCAACCTTTAACTACCTCACATACAGGTGCCACACAGAACACACTGGGCTGAACTATGTCTACAACTCACAGGGTACATCTACACCCAAATGAAGATGTAATTGTAGCATGGATAGGCATACACATGCTAGCTTTAATCTAGCCAGCATGGTTAACAAAAGGAGTGAAGACATGGCAACATAGGTTTCAGCCTGGGCTGTCCACCCAGTACAAGCCTGCTGGGAACTCTGGTGTACATATTCAGATTGCTAGCCTCTGCTGGGGCCATGCTGCTGCATCTTCACTGCTATGGTAGTCAGATTAAAGTTAGTGTATACCTGTCCATGCTGCATTTGCACCTTAATTTGAGGGGTAGATGTACCCTCACATAAACACTGAGTAGAACCAAAAGATGCCATACAGGGACAACCCACTCCACCAAAACATATACTCCAATCAATCCTTCACACTTCCTTTACCGCCAGCACACACATAACCTGTTGTACCTTTGTACACCCACTTCAGCCTCCACTAAATCATCATTAATGCAAAGTTAAGGTTATCCAGCACTGCCTTATGCCTTCGTTGAGTGGCATCCCACCACACCTATAATACACATATTAGCACTCTACCCTTACTGATGCCACAAGACACTTCAGGAACAATGTATGAAGAATGTAGGATAAAGTCTAACACATTTTCTTTGCTATGGCAGAATGTTGGTGTAAGAATAGGAACTACCTACACCTGGCCTACACTCAAACACTGAGCCTACTCCAAACAAACCACCCCAGACTTCTTAAATGTTAACATTCCTTCACTTGTTCCTTAAGGGAAGATTCCTTTTGGTATTTTGCCTTCACTTACACCTCACTGCATCCTGGAAACCACTGTTATATCCGCCACTAACAGTTGACAATCCCCATTGGTAAGAAAATACCCCTGTGGTCTTCTGCTTTAACAATGTACAGAACTCAGTGCTGAAATGAGGCATACTTGATCCTTAAAGGTATACAAAAATCTGTCATATCACAGTGACAACTCTGCCAACCTGCTCCAACTAGTAACTCCATTATTCAGTATAGCTGCACCTAACACCATGAATGACACTTGGAGCGCATGCAGATACATGCTAGAATTCCAATCCGTGGAATACAAAACAGTACAAATAATGGCACATTCTCTTAGTTGTTCCTGATATCTTCTTAATATGGCACCACCCTTACTGAACCATTCTCGGTGGTTATTTCCAGCTCCAGAGGGCAGAGTTAGGTTTACTTTGTGGGGCTAATGTGTATCTTAACTATGTATGTTTGGGGCAATTAATTATTATTAGGGCTGTCAATTGCAGTTAACTCACGCGATTAGCTCAAAAAAATTCATTGTGATTAAAACCATTAATCGTGATTAATCGCAGTTTTAATTTCACTGTTAAATAATAGAATACCAATTGAAATGTATTAAATATTTTGGATATTTTTCTACATTTTCATATATACTGTATTCTTTGGTATAATTGAAATCAAAGTGTATATTATTTTTGCTTACAAATATTTGCACTGTAAAAATGACAAAAGAAATAGCATTTTTCAAGTAATTTCATACAAGTACTGTAGTGCAATCTCTTTGTTGTGAAAGTGAAATTTACAAATGTAGATTTTTTTGTTACATGACTGCACTCAAAAACAAAACAATGTAAAACTTCAGAGCCTACAAGTCCACTCAGTCCTACTTCTTGTTAAGCCAATCGCTAAGACAAACAAGTCTGTTTACATTTACAGGAGCTAATGCTGCCCTCTTCTTATTTACAATGTCACAAGAAAGTGAGAACAGGCATTTGCATGGCACTTTTGTAGTGGGCATTGCAAGGTATTTATGTGCCAGATATGCTAAACATTCATATGCCCCTTCATGCTTTGGCCACCATTCCAGAGGACATGCTTCCATGCTGATGACGCTCATTAAAAAAATAAGCGTTAATTAAATTTCTGACTGAACTCCTGGGGTCAGAATTGTATGTCCCCTGCTCTATTTTACCCGCATTCTGCCATATATTTCACATTATAGCAGTCTCAGATGATGACCTGGCACATGTTCATTTTAAGAACACTTTCACTGCAGATTTGACAAAACGCAAAGAAGGTAACTATGTGAGATTTCTAAAGATAGCTACAGCACTCGACCCAAGGTTTAAGAATCTGAAGGGCCTTCCAAAATCTGAGAGGGATGAGGTGTGGAGCTTGCTTTCAGAAGTCTTAAAAGAGCAACACTCCGATGCGGAAACTACAGAACCCGAACCACCAAAAAGAAAATCAACCTTCTGCTGATAATGAAAATGAACATGTGTCGGTCCGCACTGCTTTGGATTGTTATTGAGCAGAACCCATCAGCATGGACGCATGTGTTCTGGAATGCTGGTTGAAGCATGAAGGGACATGTGAATCTTTAGCGCATCACACACGTAAATATCTTGCGATGCCGGTTACAATGATGTCACGAAAACGCCTCTTCTCACTTTCAGGTGACATTGTAAACAAGAATTGGGCATTTATCTCCTGAAAATTTAAACAAACTTGTTTGTCTGAGCGATTGTCTGAACAAGAAGTAGGACTGAGTGGACTTGCAGGCTCTAACATTTTAAATTGTTATATTTTTGAATGCAGGTTTTTTTGTACATAGTTCTACATTTTTAAGTTCAACTTTCATGCTAAAGAGATTGCATTACACTACTTGTATTAAGTGAACTGAAAAATACAAATTCTTTTGTTTTTTTACATTGTGCAAATACTTATAATCAAAAATAAATATGAAGTGAGCATTGTACACTTTGTATTCTGTGTTGTAATTGAAATCAATATATTTGAAAATGTAGGAAACATCCAAAATATTTAAATAAATGGTATTCTATTATTGTTTAACAGTGCGATTAAGTGCGCAATTAATCGCGATTAATTTTTGTAATTGCTTGACAGCGCTAATTATTATAGATTACAGGTTATAAAATGATGTACAATAGAACCTCAGAGTTACGAACATCGGAGTTACGAACTGAACAGTCAACCACACACCTCATTTGGAACCGGCAGTACACAATCAGGCAGCAGCAGAGACCAAAAAAAAAAAAGCAAATACAGTACAGTACTGTGTTAAACATAAACTACTAAAAAAAAGGAAAGCAACATTTTTCTTCTGCATAATAAAGTTTCAAAGCTGTATTAAGTCAATATTCAGTTGTAAACCTTTGAAAGAATAACCATAATATTTTGTTCTGAGTTACGAACATTTCATAGTTACAAACAACCACCATTCCTGAGCTGTTCATTACTCTGAGGTTCTGCTGTAGCCTTTTAAAAAATGCAGTCATGTTATCTGACTTAGTGACCTTGTGCAGCAATGAATTCCATGGGGTGATGTCCTATATCATCTTCATTTGTTCTACATTTCCCACCCACTCATTTCCTCGACTGATCCCTTTGTTGCATTATAGGCAACATGAAAATGAGGGACTGAAGAGTAGTCACCATAGCTTTCAATATCCGAAGCAAATCCCCTCTAACTCTTCTTTCTAGGCTAAATTATCTTAGTTTTTGCAATCTCGCATCATCCATAAACCCTGCCACATCTTAATCATTTTTGTTGTCCTTCAGCTATAGTTGAAAAAAATAAAGAGGTCCTTGGAAGGACAGTTTAGATGGTGTCATAGTGTTTTGCAGTTGTTGACAGATGGCAAAATTTAGCGTGGTTTAGCTTAGGAAAGTAGACCATTACAGGGGTCCCTCACCCCCAAAACACTTAAAAGCCCCCATTTTTTCTCTGCTTCTAAAATGCCATCTCCCTGTTCCCTAGAAAGCATCACATGTTCTTTTCAGTGTGTGGAGGACAGAGGTGAAAGTAAGCTGGTATGCCTCAGTACAGCGTACTGGCAAGCAGCAGAGGTGAGTTATATGGGCTCGCGGCTCCAGCAATATTGAGGGCTTGGGAGCTGGGCTCCACCAATGTTGGGGGCCAGGTTGCCCCCCCTTGCTGCCCCCGCACATCTCCCTGAGTCCCAGAAAAGAGCGTCTCTCCCCTGCCTCTCCCCTGCAGCTCCATGCTGCCTCCCTGCATCAACTGCCGCCACAGGGTTCTAGTGCTCCTCATCCACTAGCGGCAGCTGGGACCCCCAGGGCTCCATCGGCAATTTAAAGGGCTCAGGGCTCCGCTGTGGTAGCAGCAGCTAGAGGCCTGGGCCCTTTACATCTCCCCCTTTAAATAGCTCCCGAACCCCAGGGCTCCCAGCCACCTCTGCAGCTGGGAGCTCAGGGGGTGATTTAAAGGGTTCGGGGCTCCCAGATGCTGCTACCCCAGCCCTATCCCTGGGCCCTTTAAATCCTGATTTAAAGGGCCTGGGGATTTAAAGGCTCCACCTCTTCTGGTAGAGGACATGCCTCTTCCAGTTGAAGCCATGCCCCCTCCCCATTACCAGCAAGTGCTTTAAGTTACTTTCACCCTGGCGGAGGAGGAAAAATACTCTGGAAATATTGTAAATTGAGAGACAGCTAGGCAAGAAAGAGAGATGTGGCCCTGGAAGCAAGGAATTAAAATAATTCATTACAGATAATAAAAGTCAACTACATTACTATTCTATCATTAGGTACATACTTTAATGATAGCAAAGAAAATGTGAACATGTCTTGTGAACTACAATATAGGATTTTTGTTTGTTTCTTTAATTGTTTCTTTAATTAACTAATTCTCTTTAGTATTCAGTTATAATAACTTGGCCTTTGGGGAGGATGCATTAAAGGATAATATCCTGATTTGATCATGGCAGGCCCCATTTTTTCCTTATGGCTTCACCAGAATAACTTCCACAAAATGACAATACCTTTCTAATGAAAATGATAATAAATTTGAATATATAGTTGTTATTCTTTAAGCAGCCAATTGCATTCATTTTCTGTATACATTGGCTTTTGCCCATGCATTGTAGGGATATATAATAATTTTGGATTTCTCATACGGGCACACAATGTCAGTAAATTATTAGCCTGAAGATGTCCATCCCTTGCTGTATGTAGCTCTTTGCAAAAATATGTAGTATATAGATAGCCAGATATGCAGTATGGAAAAGTCCTATAAGATTTAGTAGCACGTGATATTTTTTCCATAATTTAAAAAAAATAACTTGTAGAATTCTCTATAGCAGAAAGAGATTTAATTATCATTTAAATTCTACAGGATGATTTAAAATCTATGGAAAAATGTATTCTCTTGTTAAATTCAATAGGCTTTTAAAAGTAATTTCATATTACATTTCTGTGGACCCTATTGTTCTGATCTCAGTGAAATTCTACAGGACTCTTCCATAAGGTGTGCTAAGGTGTTTTTAATTAAATAAGATTTTTTTTCTTTTAACTGACTTTCATAGGAAAAAAGCAAAGGCATATGTAGACAGAATAAGTCAAGCAGTATGGCAAGAATGAGCCATGAAATGAAATCCGATTACAATCTTCATGCTTATTACTTTGTCGAGGAATAGGACAGGAACATGAAATGATACATAATTCTGATCTTCCGTTCCAGGTGAATAGTTATACATAAAGGTGGAGCTGAAGTGTAAACATTAATTTCAGTGTGCAATGTCCTTCTGTTTGATTTGTTTGACTCTGGGGAGTCAGCAAATTGTTAAGTACCCCGCAAAAACCAGTACCTACATTTTTATATGCCTTTTAAATGATAATGCTCAAATTTGCCTTGTTCTTAGTGAAAGTTGTGCTAAATTATTCTCTCTCTATTCTCTGCCTTAGTAAACTGTTTTGGTACTCTGCATATGCCCAACCTAAATCTTAGTATGAATGATATTGTACCAGAGGAAAGACACTAGTCTCTGCCACCCCCTGGGCAGGGCACCCTAACTCACATGATAGTTGGACAAGGAGTATGCTGTAGACTGTGCAGGGCAGTATGGAGGAGTATCATGGGATTATGGGTTGTATGGGGTTGGTGGACAATTGTTAGGTATGTGTTGCATTATAGGGCACAGAAGAGAAGTGCATCATGTAATAAATAGGGTAGGCAGCCATGGGGGTGCACCATCGGGACTGTGTGGGTATACCAGAGGGCACTGAGGGCATATAATGGGGATGGTGGTGCATCATGGTGTAAAGGGGGCTGACGGCATGGGGGCACATCAAGCCATGGGAGCAGAGGGGGTTCAGGGAATGTATCATTGAAGAAAAGCATTATGCACCTGAATTGTGTGGGGATAACTGGTATGGGCCATGTGTCATACCTGTGTGGTAAATGCGCCTGAGTAGTTTTGGTGAAAGAGTGTGTGAGAGAGCATCATGGTATTGAGAGCAGGTGACATGGTGTATACATGGGCAGGTGACATGGTGATACAATCAAGGGTCAGCAAATCAGGAATGTGGGTGCATGTGGATTACATAGTGAAATTAGTGTGAAGTGTCATGACCATAGGGCATTGCAGGATGCAGAGGTTCACATGAGTCTCATGCAGTTTGGTGAATGAATCATGGAGGTACAGGCGAGTGCCATGGCTATGGCACATGGTTCAGTCCTGTGTGTAGCTGTATTTGTTGAAAATAAAGCTGTGTGGAGGATGGTGTATCATGATCAGTGAAACTTGGGTCATGTTCCCTGGATGGGCTATTATTGAGGGGACACGAGGGGAACAGGGAATGGGTGAAGTTAGTCTGGAAGCAACTCAACCACATAGAGCAGTGCACAGGGTTTAAATAAATGACAGTACCAGCTGAAATTTGTGGTGGTGGATGGTGAGTATTACAGAGCCCTCTTGGGGGAGATGGCCATATCAGCCAGGGATCTGATCAGGGTGCAGCATTAGAATTTTATAGTTGTAGCTTAAGAAGCAAAAGAGGGACTTCCCATAGACAATGGAGATAATTTTAAAAGCACATGGGGATGTTTTCAAAGGTGGCCAGTGCCTCGAAGGAAAACTGCAACTGGAAGTAGACTTCACAGTGGAATCTGTGTGCTTGCTGTAAAGGAAAATTCCAGTGGCAATATGCCATCCAGTACTCAAGGAGCTCAAAACTCTGCAGAGCAGAGTTGGTATAGCACTTGTAGAGATCAGTACAGCCTGGGAAAGCAGCATAATAGTGATAAAGAAGCCATCAGGCAAATTACACATCTGCATAGCTCCAAAGCCACTGAACCAGACATTGAAAAGATGCCACTGTTCACTGCCCACCACTGAAGACATCTTGCAAGAACTTTTCAAAGCAAGAATCTTTGCAGTCTGTGATATGAAAAATGGGTTTTGGCGCATAACCCCGGATAAAGAGTCCAGCATGCTGACAACCTTTGCAATACCCTTTTGGTTGCGACAGATGGTTGCACATGCAGAAACCCAGCACAGGAGCTGTTCCAAAGAAGACTCACCCAGGGCTGTATGGGATGAAAATTATTTCAGATGATATCGTCATTATAGGTGAAGGTAGCAGTGATACAGAAGCTAACTGAAACTATAGCTGAAAACTACAAGGTTTTCTACAGTGATGCAGGGACAATAACACAAAACTCAACCCAGAAAAAATGTAACTCCATTAGCGTGAGTTGACAATACATTGAACATGTACTCACAGCACCGGAACTGCAAGGAGCTCCCAACAAGATGAAGGCAGTCAGAGGTATGCCAACTATAGTGGATGCAAAACAGTACAGCCCTTCATAGGAGTGATAAATGTTCTGTCCAAGTTCTGTCACACCTGGCTGCAGAAGAGGAATCCATTTGGATCACAAGGCAGGATGTTGAGTGGGACTGGTCAGGTCCTCAACTGCAAACATTTGACATGCTGAAACAGATGCTAATGAATACCCTGTTCTGAAGTATTACCAGCCAGAAGAGCCACTGACATTCCAATGTGATGCATCAGAGAAAGTATTCGGTGTAGCTCGTTTGCAGGAGCAGAGAGGGTACCTTATGCCAGCAGTCAGAGCCCTGTCAGAGACTGAACAGAGGTATACCCAAATAGAAAATGAGCTTCTGGCTGTGGTATTTGGAGGGGAATTATTCCATCAGTTCACCTATGATCAGCTAGTAATAGTGACATCAAACCACAAACCTCTAGAGACAATCAAGGCAAAACCCCTTCTTAGTGCACCAAAGAGATTGCAGCACATGTTGATGAACCTGAAGTGCTATCAGGTAGAGATAAGATATTGTCCAGGACGATAATTGGTGTTAGCTGACAGCCTGAGCAGGGCATATATACCCAGCATCAGCGAGTTGGAGAAGGGGATCAGGACATAGTGCAGCGTGTTAATGGATTTAATCCCCTAGTTTCAACAGTGAAGCTGCTGGAAATCAAAGAGGTTATGGAAAAGAACATCAAAGGACAGGCAGTCAAGAGAGGGATATTAGGAGGGTGGCTAAAAGACAAAAGCCATGTACCATGTAGGAGCAGAACCATGTTTTCAAATCAAAGATGAGCTGAGTCTGAAGGATGTAATCATATTTTGAGGACAGAGAATTGATGTAGTAACCATTACAAAGTACTCCAACAAGGGGGAAAACAATGTTTATATGCATAGGAGAACTGATTTTTTTATTTAACTGATATTTGATTCTCTCTCCCCCCACACACCCACCTTTATTATACCACTTTCCCTCTTTGGCCCTGATCCTGTGAAGTGCACTTGCAGGAATCAGGGCTTTAGACTGCAGCCTTTTGTGGCAGGAACTGTGTCATCCTGTTCTGTACAGTGCCTATAAGAGGGAGCTACTGCAATAGAAATAGAATCATTAAAGAAAATGCGCAAGATTCTATTCTGTCATGTGGCCTAGTATCTTTTGAGTTCAGAGTATTAGAAAAAAGCAAAACTGCTGAGAAATTCAGGTTTAAAAGTGGCTATTATAAATGCCCATTAACTATCTTCTTCATATTATTGCTTAGTAAGTATAAATATTTTCCTTTGTGTTGTAATTAAGTGGATTATAAAACATTTTAAAATATACTATATGAACTATCATTGTCACAATTTACTTTAGAGGCTATTTAACTTAGTAACATATCAATAATCCACAGGTTAAAACTCCCTAAGTAGGTAATGACTTAGTATAGACTGTAGCTCCAGAGAAGTTGTTGTGGATTTTATGTCAATCTATGGATTAGGAGTTTCCAAAAACACATCACTTTGATGCTTTTCAGATTGAAAATTCCCTCAGGGATCATTATGTTCTGTATCAAAAATTCATGGTAGATTTATAATCTCTAATAAATTGTACTGACAATAGTCTTTACCAGTCTGTCATGTCAGTGATATGGAAGGACTATAATATTTTAAATGGAAGTTTCTCATACATACTTGCAATAATGTTTTTCTTCAGTTGAGAACCAAAGCAAAAGAAATTAAATGCTACAAACTGTGAATGAAATGTGAAGTTATGTATTTTTAATAAGGCCAGACAGCATTCTCCCTCCCTCCCCACTCCACTCCCAAATTGAATTTGTACACTGAACTCTCCAATTCTTCATTTACTGAAGAAATGCTGCACCTGCAATTGTAGCCATGGATTGTTCTCACTTCATGGGATAGGTCCATAAATTCAGTAATGTTGGATTCTTCAGTCTCCATTTTATATCAAGCAGAGTCGGATGCTTTGATTTGCAGGGCTGAATCTCTAGATAACTCCTCTCTCTTTCCACAAGTTCCATATGTTCACTGCTCATGCTCACCATGGAGGCTACCACCCAGGGGATTTCCGCATCTCTGTGGACCTGAAGGAGGCGTATCGCCACATTCTCATCCTCTGGCCACAGACTGTACCTGAGGTTTGCTTACAGCAGTTTGCACATGCAGTATGAAGTCGTTCTTTTTGGCATGGCCATTGATCCTGGGTGTAATAGCCTGTGTCTGAAAGGGGTACATTGGTATCATTTTTCTCAATGACATTCTGATAGCCCCCTTCCTACAGAAGTCAGTTGGAAATGCCCAGGTGATAGTACACATCCTTCAACAACACAGCCTTATAATCAATCTGGAGAAAAGCCAGCTCGTCCCTGCGCAGACAATAGAACACCTGGGAGTTTGCTCTGCAGAACCTTCCTCTCCAGAAACAGGCAAACATACAAGATCCTTCACAGTCCACACTCCTGCATGAAGGTTTTACTGGGACTTGTAGGCATGTTCATTTCATGCCTATACCTATTCTTGTGTGCAAAATTTAATCTCAGTTGCCTGCAGTACTACCTACTGACCTTCCCTCTTCACATTTGCAATTCCAACTCTCACACTGTAGGTCTTCCCTCCCCAATAAAAGGTCCATCAGATGATGGTTACATCTGGGATGATTCATGGATGGTATCCACCTGGCAGAACTGTTGAGAGACACCAGCTTACAGGCTGGAGAGATCACACATGGTAAAAGGTCAATGGTTACAAACAGAATCTCATTGCACCATAAACATTTTGGAAGTGTGGGCAATCTGGCAAGCCCTTCAGGCACTCATCAGCACCTTAAACTCCAGACACATACTTTATTCACAGTCAGCATGACTGCCATGGCATATGTAAATGGATGGGAGGGGGGCCGCACAGTTGAGCTTATTACAAGTGGAAGCTATAGCCTTCTTCTGCTGGGCAAAGAGAAACATTTTGTCAATTAAAACCAAGTGTATCAAATGGAAACTGAATGCCACAGTGGATTAGCTCAGCTTCAAAAATGCAGACAAGGGGGTATGGTGCTTCCACCAGAGGTATTCGACCGCGTATCCCAGACCTCTGGGAAACCAACATGAGATCTCTGTGCATCCAGCTTCAATGCCAAGACAATCAGCTCCTATGCCAGGAGGAGAGATTGTCTGGCCAAGGGAATTGATGCCTTTTCCCAGATATGGCCAAGAGCTCTGCTATATGCATTTCCTCTTTTCCCCAAGATAACACACACCGTCTAATAGATATGAAGGCAACAGATTAAAGAGATTCTGATAACTCTGCACTGGTGCAGACATCCCTGGTTTTCAGACCTCAGGGATCTCTGTGTTCCCTCCACCAACAGTGCGATCCACTCTGGATCTACTATTACTGGGTCATCTGTTCCATCACAACCTGGCATCTCTCAACCTGGCTCCCTGGTTATTGAGAGGTCACTTAAAAACAATCCTCAAACCTCCTGCCTTAATCAGACCTCCTTCCATTCACAACATAGCTCCATGGGATCTTTTCTAACATTATATGCATATTCAGGTCCACTTTTTCTAACCTCTTTCCAAAATGTCACTATATTTCCTAATAATTAAGGTTTCTAGTGGTCATAACTCCTGTCTGAGAGGTATCAGAGTTGAAAGCCCTCTCTCTGTCCTCCCTCAGAATTGTGTGTATGCTGGGGTATTTCCTCATAATGAAAGAGTGTTACTATAGACAGACCCTTCATCCATCCCTGCAATAATTTCCTTCCACCACTAATCCCAGGAAATTTAGCTCCCTGCTTTTTGCCCAAATCCAGCCCATCCGAAGGAAAGCGTTTGGCGCACTTTAGGATTGTGGAGGGCAATTAAGATCTGCATTAGAGAACAAAGTCCTTCAGTAAAACATCCGTTTTGTTTGTTCTAACCACAACAGGATTAGGGGACAGAAAACTTCCAGGTGCGCTACATCAAGTTATACTGTGGGGGTTGAGGGAAGTTGGCAGTAAAGGAGGGAATTTCCAAGCGTGTAAAGCTAAGGAATAATCTCCCCCCATTCAAGTTTACCACCCGTTCCACTAAGGCAACAGCAGTCTCATGGGCCAATGGGGCCAGTGCACCACATGGACAGTTTTGCTGGGTGCATATGTTCACTGAATTGTACAAGACTGATAGTCTTCAGTCAGGTGAAGCAGACTTCAGCAGGCGAGTTCTGCAATCTGTAGCTCACCCTTAGCCCACCCAACAATTGATATTTGATGGCAGGGTACTGCTACAGAAATCCCATCACTACTAAATTTAGGGACCCATTCTCTGAAGTGAGAATGAGAAAATTTGTATCACTTACCAGCACATTTTTGTTATGGGTAGAAGAATGGGTCTATAAATTCATCCCACCCTGTATTTTTTTTATTCCTTCTGTGGGGTGGTTGCTCAATAATATAGTCTTGCTTTTTAGGGACGAACTCATGGATAAACTGTAAGAATATGGTTATCGATGACCTTCAAGGTTATCCCAGTTTATATGTTTTTGTCAGGTTGGGCGATTCTGCTGCTTAGTTGTTGGGCAGATTTTCTGCTATTGTTAATACGTGAAAGAGTGTTTCATTCAGACATAACAGCAGCTTTGGAAGCGACTCTCTGGAGGGGCTCTTCAGTGAGAGGAGCTATCTGGAAAGTTAGCCAAGCCAATCAAAATATCTGATTCTGCCTCTTGTAGCAGTCTGTATGGAAACTGGAGAACCTATCACTACTGAATTTATGGACCCATCCACCTATCCAGAATGAAAATTTCCAGGTAAGTGAGACAGATTTTCTCCTTCCTTTGTTGTGGATTAGGGAGAAGTAGGTAGAAAGGAAAGTCCTTTTGATTTGTTCATTTTTAATATATATAAGAATGTCTGAATGTAGTGGGAGGAGGTATATCGCTCATATTGTAGTTTAACAAAAATGTCCCTGCCAGAGCTACCAGTTTAATTAACATCCCATTGCTCTCTGTCTGGTTTGCAAATATAACAAGTTTGCTAATTATCTATAAATATAAGTGTATTTTAAAAAAGTGAAGGCCTTTATGGTTTTAAATAAGTTGCAATTGATTTTGTATTTCAACAAATTACATAAAAATTAAGTTTTTTAATAGAGTTTATTTATCTAGCTACATTTTCCCTTTTTAAAATAGTTTGATAAAAATTGACCTATAACCACAGAGAGAAATCTTACAAGGAAATAAAAAGTAGATGAAATAATATTTAATGTATATTTTTATATTTGTTTTGTCAATGAAAAAACATTCAGTAAAAATCTTATATGTTATCAGTAAATTTTAGTTTTGAGTTGGCAACAGTATAAAACCCTACTCAAAACATTCAAGGTCCATGTTTTTGATTCCCTTTGCTTTTATGGATCCTGTGCATGGTCAATTGCTAATGTATTCACACTGGCTTATCTCAGCCTGTTGAAGACTGACTTCATGAGTATGCCAAGCTCCTTTCCATTGTAGTTTATGTACATTTGAGATCCACAATAGATTTGTTCCCACTCCTTTTGAAGTCAAAGTCAAAATTACAATGGACAGTGAGTATGGGGTTACTGCAGTGTATGAGCAACTGAAAAATTATTCTGATAAACTAAGGCTTTGTCTATACCAGTGCTTTTGTTGGCAAAACTTTTGTCGGTCAGGGATGTGAAAAAAGATACCCCCCTGATCGACACTAGTTTCACCAACAAAAGTGCTGGTGTGGACAACGCTATGTTGGTGGGAGAGCATCTGCAGCTGACATAGCTACCACCGCTCTTTGGGGGAGTTTAGTTATGCTGGTGGGAGAGCTCTTTCCCACTGGCATCAAGCGGCTACTCAGGAGACCTGACAGCGGTGCATCTGTGCTGCTGTAAGGCCGGTAGTGTAGACATAGCCTAAAGGTTTTACAGATTTTTTTCTTAGTTTCAATGTAAAATGACAAATTTTACACAGTCGTAGCTGGAACAGTGAGAATTTGGAAAGATTCACCTGAAGAACAAGTTCATTAAAAAGGATAAGGTTGGCAGACTAGCCACAGCTGAATTAAAGTTTAAAGCAAATTCACCAAGAAACATAAACATCTAAAATTTCTAAATGCGTACAGTAACTTCAGTCTAGACTCAAAAAGGCTTTCTCTAAACAATCTTACTCTCAGTTAATATAGAAATGGGCGTAATGTGTGAATATTAGCAACTTTTAGGTTTGCTTTTCATTGCTAGCCTGATGTGATGCTATCCTCCTTTGATGTCTCCTTTATATCAGCTTGAATATTCATTGTGTTTGTCATAAATTACAAGAGAGTTCACTTAAAGGAATATTAACATATTAATTTCTGAAGATTTGAATATATTTTCAATAGCAATTATAGCTCTTGACCCAGATGATATCTACAGTACTCAACAATTACAAGTCCAAAGATGGTGAATGTTTATATGGAGAAGATGAAGAGAAAACATACTTGTGTGCACTGCATCATGCTGAAATGCAAACTAAACCTAAAGGTCTTTTTTCAAAGAACCATAATGAAATAAAACATCAGTCAGGGCATTAGTGACTTATACATTGATTTATTTTAAAAACCACTTTTGCATGAGATCTGAGTGAAAACGTAAATAAATCATTGATCTTTTGAACTGCTTTTTGGTAAGAACTATTTTTAAATCCGAGAACACTTGGGTTTGCATTTAATGTGCAGAATTAAGTGTGTAATTTATTGTGTATGCAGATAGAAGGCAGGCTGAGGCTACTTTGACTATTTATACCATTTCTTTTATAATAGAAAGTCAAGATATTTCATTTTTATATTTTCATGAACTGTATAAAATAATTTGGGGGACAGTAAAATCATAGCTGAGTATAAAGGGAGACTACATTTGAGATACACTTGTAAGAAAATGCATCCTCTGATTAGTATGTTGTTACCTGTCTGTACTTGCTTCCTGGCTCCAATGAGGTCAATGAGAGTTTTTCCATTGACTTCAATGGGGCCAGGATTTCAGGCTGAGTCTCTATGCTTAAATCTCTCTCTTAGAGTTATCTCATAGTAACATGTCAATGCCATATTAGTGCCAGTGAGGAGCATGGTGGAAGAGAGCTTATAGCATCTTTGCATAGTGTAACAGGTAACTAGCAAAATGTGCACTTCTGTCAGTGTAACACCATTGGAAACCATTGGCTTCAGAGAAATTGCAAAGTACATTCTTCCTCAGGTAACTGTCCACACATTTTCTGCTTTTGGTACCCATGTGCCCCATGTGTATATGATTGATTTATTTGGCTGGCATGTGCCCCATGTGCCCCATGTGTATATGATTGATTTATTTGCTGTGGTCATGCCCATGCAGTAGGTGCCTTTGTACCCCCTACCTGAAGGTATAAAGGGTAGAGTAGGCCCAACCTTCCCTCAGTTCCTTCTCACCATCCCTGGTTCCAAGACAGAACCCTTGGCAGTGTCCAGTTCTCTTGCACACTGTGCAACTTAAATCCTTTTTGTCTATGTAGTTAGTATAGTGCTGAGTGTAGTTTTTCATATTTTTTCATGTCCATTGGCTCTAAAAAACCCCCCAAACTTTTAGTGTTATGGAATTCCCTGGTACTTGAAGCTAGCTGAGATGGCTGAACCTAAGTCCTCAGGGTATAAAACATGCTGCTCTTGTGATGCAGCTATTCCTCTGAACAACAGGCATGCAGAAGTGCCTTGTTTGCCTTGGAGAGGGCCACATACTCAATATTTGGCTCCATCTGCCATACCTTTTCTAAGAGGATGCAGAAAGTGAAAAAGTCTCACCTTAGGCTATTTCTCCTGGAGTGCTCAATGAGAGCTTCCTCAAAGCAGGAGAAGAAAGGGGCCCTATTAGGCTTCTTCCCTGCGTGCTCCTTTGAGCAGTGACTCAACTCTGAGCTCAATCTTCAAAGAACACATCACTTCCTGAGACCAGCAGAGAGTGGTTAAGTCTGCCTCTACTCAGTCATCTGGAAGGGATAGAAAGGAACACCTTTTCCACAGTGAGCACAGGCATAGATCATGCTGTCTGTGATCTAGTAAAAAGAGGGATAGATTTTCTCAAGCTACTCAACCAAAGCGTTGTTCCCAACCCAAATCAGGTTCCTAGGACATCCTCAGAGAGCCTGGTCACCAGGCAAAAGCACTGTCCCACATGGAGCTCCATACTTCACGTGCTACCTTGGTATCACCAGTAGGGCACCTGGTGATGTCCTCTATAGAACTTCTGTGCTGAATGGCAGATACTCTTGACATACTTGTGGAGGTAGCACAGGAAAGATCACACAAGCTGATTGACCTCTTATGCACGTCGATGCCTGGAAAATTGTCCTTGCCAATAAACGAGGGGTTTCAGAGCCAGCAAGACCTCTTTGGCAGACCCCAGCATATGTGGCTCCTACTTCAAAGAACACAGGCAGGAGCTGTCAAGTACCTTCAACTGCTTTCAAACATTTCTACACACACCCAGTCCAAGTATCTTGTTAGTAGCCGCTGTACCTGAATGATCCAGAGAGCAAGGGCCACTGAAAACGACTCCAAAGGACAAAGATATAACAAAATTAGATTTAATTTCAGAAAGAGCTACTCTTCATCAAGTTTACAAATTGATATTGCTAGTTACCGTGCACCCCTAGCACAATATCTTCACTGGAACATCGTGTTGCAATTTGTCAAAAAACTCTGGGTCATCCACAGAGCCAGATTAACTTTTTGTGGGCCCTGGGACCTGAACTGTGGCCATGCTCGGCCCAAAGCACCACCCCCACTCGGCCTCTTTCCCCAAAGCCCGGCTCACACGGGGGGATCGGTGGAGAGGCCACATGGGGACAGGGGCTCAGGGTAGAGTGACTGTCCGGGACCAGGGCCACTTCTGAGTGTGGATATGGGACCACTGGCACAATTGTAAATCTGGTACTGGTCTCCCACCTCCCAAATGAGTTGCATAATCATTGGGCAATAAAGCTAATTTCTCTCTCTCGGCCAATGAGCATTTAATTATTACAAAGTGGAATAGCTCCAACAGAAGAGACCCATCCCAGTATAGCCAATAGCATTGTCATTAGGGCACTCATCTAGTATGTGGGATACCAAGCTATTCAAGTAGCTGGTCGTACTCAGGCAGAGCAGGGACTTGAACCTTGATCTCCCACATTTTAGGCAAGTGCCCTAACCATGGGGCTGTTGGCCTCCTTTTCTCTCTCCCTCTGGTTTTGA
The DNA here is from genome assembly GCA_033296515.1 of Macrochelys suwanniensis. Classification (NCBI taxonomy): domain Eukaryota; kingdom Metazoa; phylum Chordata; order Testudines; family Chelydridae; genus Macrochelys; species Macrochelys suwanniensis. Next base: position 75,883,869 of record CM065783.1, on the reverse strand, counting down.
TGAGAAATTCCATCCTGGAACTGTGAAACTTTTCACGACGGAAACTGGTATGTTCCTGGAAAAGGTTTCAGTTTCAATGGCTCATCATTTTCTGATGGAAAAACTGTGTTGTCAGAAAATTCCTGACCAGCTCTAATTGTGAGCTCTTAAGGGCAGGGACTGTCTCTCACTCTGTTTGTCCAGTGCCTAGTGCAATGGGACTCTAATCTTGGTTGTAGTCTCTAAGTCAGGGATCTCAAACTCAAATCACCACGAGAGCCACATGAGGACTAGTACATTGGCCTGAGGGCCACATCACTGAAACTTTTTCATACGATACAAAAGTATAATCAAAAATGAAAAGTAATGTAGTATGCTATTAAAAGTCAATGTATTAACTTTTTTAAAACTGTAATGTGAAGAGGGTTTTTAATAAAATATAAACACCTGTAACTATTCCTTATGTGGTCAGTAACACTGATGATGATCTACACCAGGGGTCTCAAACACATGGCCCGCAGGCTGTTTCCTATGGCCTGCCATAGGTGCCAACTCTCTCTTGCACTGCGTAACCCCCCCCCCTCGTCACAGCGCAAAGTCAAAAGGGAAACTGAGGCTCGCCTAGGAATTATAAAAATGTTACAGAAAATTTCCACTTCGTCACAGACACTGTCCAATGTCCCAAGGGAGAAACCCCTGGGTGCCCAGCACCCGTAGCAGAGAGATCCCTGGGCGGTGGGGGATGGTGCCCTGTGCCCCTAACTAACAGTATATCACAGGGGTCTCAAACCCCGCCTCTTCCCACCCCTTCCCGCCCCTATTCCAACCCCTTCCCCAAATCCCCACCCCTGCCCCGCCTCTTCTCCATCTGAGCACGTGGAGTCCCCGCTCCTCTCCCTCCCTCCTGGAAAGTCCTAAGCTCCGGGAGTGTGGCTGCCGGTGGAGTCAGCGCCTATGGTGGGCCACAGGAAACGGCCTGCGGGCTGTGAGTTTGAGACCCCTGCTCTAAGTGCTACTGTAATCCATATGATAATAGTAATAATCTTCCTTGTGCAATTTGTCGCATGTATTGTAAGTAGGAAAGGGCGTGTCACAAATCTGAATTAGTTTTTTGGATACCAGTCAATTCCACGTAACATAAAAATACAATTTAATGAAATTAAGATAATTGTAGATACAATTAATTAGTAGTAGAATTTTAGCAATATATACATTTGTTAACATAAAAATACTCCTTTGAGAATTAAAGCAACAAAGGAGTAAACATGTTTTAATTAATTTTATCTCACAAAAATTAAAATGAAGACCTAAAAAAAAGCCAACAAAACAGTTCTGTTGGGAAAAAACAAAGTTATGAAGGAAACAATAAATATATATTGTTCCGTTCATCACTGTCACACTTTCAAGGGCAATTTCTCTGGCTGCACCTGATTGGGGATCCTAACTAACAAAACATTAACCATTTTACTCTGTAAAAGCACCTCTCCCACTAAGATGTCAGTCATGGTTCTTTGAAAGTGCTAAAAGAGGAGCTCTATTCTTTTATTTTATTTCATTTTATTTTATTTATTATTGGTGGAGTTGGTAGTTAAGGTTCCCAAACACTTTCTATTGTAAAAGTTTTTCAGTTTTCCAAACTTTAACCATTCAGGCCCAAATTTCCCATGCCAGTCTGGCTCATGCTGAATTTTTTTTAAATTTCATATAAAATGCTTCAGCTGTTTCTGTGAACAGAATTAAGGAAAATACTATGTTCGGTCCATTTTAAAAAATTCTTACCACTATTTTAGAAGCTGTAACACATACATCCTTTGCAGCAGGGAGTTGAAATTTTGCAGGGAGGTCATCCTAGTTTTAGAAATGGCCCTTTTATTGTCCCTATGAAAATCTTCCCAAATTTAGTCAAGTTATAGGCCTATGAAAAAAATCTCTGTTGGCACATGATCAGTAGAGGCTTCTTAGAGTTTGGCAGGAATATTGTCCAAAAGGACCACCGGTCAGCCTGGGGCTCCGGGGTCTGAGCAGGCCTTTCCCTATAATTGCTTTTCCTGGTTGCCTGAAGCCATTGTGGCATTAGACACAAGAACTGAGAGCAGGGAATGGTCTCTCATGTGCTCTGGTGCCAAGGCAATATGGAGGAAAAGAAGGAAGCCACCTTACTGGAATGTGAGGGGTGAAGGTGAAAGGGGAGAGGGATAGGAAAGAATAGCAGGGGGAGAGATTTCAGGAGTTAGGGGGTGGGGCAGAGGGAGACAGGAGCTGGGGGAAGGGGCAGAAAAGGGATAAAAGTGTAGGAGAAAGAACTGAAGCTGAGCTGGGACAGATAGGGATAGCTTGGGAGGAGGGGGGTGATGGATAAGAGTAGGGAGGGGGCCACAAACCAGAGTATGGGGTCCGGAGTGAGGGGTGCTATAGGTGAGTGCTGTGGGGCTGAAGTCCTAGGTAGGAGTGGGGAACAGAAACCAAGTGGGGACCGTGGCAGAAGAATTATAACACTAGAGCCTACTCCCCTATTGAACCTGGAACTGAATCCAGGATTCCTGAATATCAACATTCATTACTCTGTAGTCAGCAAATACTGTGACATCCATTGACAAAATGTTCAAACTATGCTGGAACACAGAAGGTTGTTTGTGCAACCTTAATTCAATACCCCTGTGCATGTGCATTATGATCATCTTTAATTACATGATCACATGGGATGTTTATAAATGGGTTCAAAAAAGAATTCGTCAAATTCATGGAGAATAGGTTCATTCATGGCTAACAGCCAAGATGGTCAGGGACACAACCCTATGCTCCTAGTGTCCCTAAATTTCCAACTCTCAGAAGCATGTGGCACTAGCCATTATCAGAGACAGGATACTAGGCTAGATGGACTGTTAGTCTGACCCAGTACTGCCATTCTTATGTTATTATGTCCATAGTGTTTTTCCACAGGACACCTACCTCATTCATTGCACAAGGTAGATCTTCCAACTTCTGCAAGAAATGGGACAAGGGTCTTACAGACAATACATTCACTAGACAAATCTGATTCATTCCTTGGGCATGATCCACTTCTGGTATTTCCTAACTTTTGAGTACTTGACTTTACACACAAAAAGCTATATTAACAATGTTAAGGTTGCAATTATTATTTATATTGTCATCATACCAATAAGGGGGAAGGGGCGGGGAAATGATATAACCTGCAAGCAAAATGGGCTGGGTGATGATGGGCGTATACCTTGTTAGTTTTTTATTTGTTTGTATTGTATGCATTTTTATTTGCCCGAGCAATAAACATAAAGGGAATCCTGTTTGCTTATCTCAGATAAATCAGATAGTTCACTAATTGCAGTATCCAAAATTAGTTATTTGAATAAGGCACAGCTGAGTCACCCAAAAGGTTACGGGCTTTTCCAGAGCAGAGATTTGTTTCAGTTACTTGTTAAGAAAATTATTCTAAAGATATAAGTAACTTAAGCTTCTAATGAAGCCTGTCATTAAGCTTCTCAGTGAGTTTAGTTCTTACCAAACTCCCTGTGAAGTAGAAAAATGTAGAAGTATTGCTAATTCTAATCCCTAGTCATCAGAAACATTCACCTTTGTTAACCTACTTTCCCCCTCCTCTCTATTTTGGTTTAAAATGGAAGAAATTAATTGCAGAGTCTATTCTTTGTTTCAGTTTACCAAAGTAGAGATAAGGGGCCAGATCTTTAGCTTGTGTAGGGAAGCACAGCTCTGTTTGAAGTCATTCAAGGATTCCTTGCTTTCTAAGTTAAAGCAATTCTGGATTCACAAAAGAAATTGTTACGTAAAATTCTATGCTAATGTCAAATCAATATTTAAATGAAGTTGACCCTTTGAACAGCACTTAACATAGATGGTTCAGAATTCCTTTGGCATTTTTCACAACCACAATTTAATTAGCATATCATATCGCTGTTCGATAGAATTAGATTTATTTTTTTTATAATTTCTATGAATAATCATAGAATCATAGGATTGGAAGGTCTCAATTTCCACTGCTTGCATCCGAAGAAGTGGGTATTCACCCACGAAAGCTTATGCTCCAATACCTCTGTTAGTCTATAAGGTGCCACAGGACCCTTTGTCGCTTCTACAGGATTGGAAGGGACCTAGAGAGGTCATCTAGTCCAGTCCCCTGAACTCATGGCAGGACTAAGTATTATCTAGACCATTCCTGACAGGTGTTTGTCTAACCTGCTCTTAAAAATCTCCAATGATGGCAAACCTCCCTAGGCAATTTATTCCAGTGCTTAACCACCCTGACAGGAAGTTTTTCCTAATGTCCAACCTAAACCTACCTTGCTGCAATTTAAGGCCACTGCTTCTTGTCCTATCCTCAGAGGTTAAGAAAAACAATTTTTCTCCCTCCTCCTTGTAACAACCTTTTACATAATTGAAAACTGTTATCATGTCCCCTCTCAGTCTTCTCTTTTCCAGACTAAACAAACCCATTTTTTTCAATCTTCGCTCATAGGTCATGTTTCCTAAACCTTTAATTATTTTTGTTGCTCTTCTCTGGACTCTCTCCAATTTGTCCACATCCTTCTTGAAATCTGGCGCCCAGAACTCAACACGATACTCCAGGTGAGGCCTAATCAGCACAGAGTAGAGCAGAATAATTACGTCTCGTGTCTTGCTTACAACACTCCTGCTAATACATCCCAGAATGATGTTCGCTTTTTGGGCAACATATTTAGCTCATATTTAGCTTGTGGTCCACTATGACCCCCAGATCCCTTTTCACAATACTCCTTCCTAGGCAGTTATTTCCCATTTTGTATGTGTGCAATTGATTGTTCCTTCCTAAATGGAGTACTTTACATTTGTCCTTCTTGAATTTCATCCTATTTACTTCAGCCCATTTCTCCAGTTTGTCCAGATCATTTTGAATTTTAATCCTATCCTCCAAAGCACTTGCAACCCCTCCCAGCTTGGTATTGTTCACAAACTTTATAAGTGTACTTTCTATGCCATTATCTAAATCATTGATGAAGATATTGAACGGAACCGTACCCAGAACTGATCCCTGCGGGCCCCTACTCATTATGTTCTTCCAAAAAACATAATATTGATGGTTATTTGTAAGCGTTTTAAAAATATAACAGTTGTGAGAAATTATGGGTTTTGAACTTCTTTATTTTTATCTATTTAAATTTTTGAAGTTGTGGAAAATTATGGGGGCAATCAGGCAATAATTATTTAACGATAGTAGACATTGAGATTCAAAAAGTTAAAGTTTTATAACCATTAAAATACAAACGATCAACATCACATCAAAATATACACAGTAAATATCCTTAAATCAGATATTCATAAGTTCTCAAGCAGCATTTTTCTTACTTTGCCTATCTGTAAATTTCAGTTATCACTGGAAATATTTTTGTTGGTTTGTGTGTGTATGATGAAATCAGTATTTGCTGATAAAAAAATCCTTGGAAGCCTAGTCATATGGCATTATGTCTCTAAATGTGAATTTCTAAGTAACAGATTTATTTCAATTAATGTTTTGGTCTGGAATTTTGATATCAGAACCTTATAAAATGTTATTTTTGTCAAATATGCATAGTATCGTTTAAAGGAAGACTTTGGTTTTGAAGTTTGTTAAAAATAGTTTCTGAGGCATACTTTTTTCTGTGGTCTGTCTGAACTGTGATAATTGCTCTAATTCCACAATTTAAATTTTGAATTTAAAATATTTTTAACTGTTCTTTATCATAAAATATTAATTCATCATATATTAATTCATCATATATAGCAGGTACATCAGATTGTTCGTATGTTTAAATTTGGAGATGAAAATATATAACTCGGTGTCATCTGCTAATGTTGAAGTACATTTCAAACAATGTTTTAAAGCAGTAGTGAATTGTATTAAGTCATATCTGCAGTCTCCGGTTTTAGTCTTATGGACATGAATTAAATTTGCCTGCAATGAAGTATTTTTCTTTTATATACATTAGTTAGTGTCACTGACACAAATAGTACTACGAAAATAAGAAAGAATGTATAAGGTACATTCCTTCTGTAGATTTAGCTACAAATTCTGTGATAAGCTGTGAAGTTGTACCACTGCCCTCTACTGCATGTGTCATAGCAACTATGCTGCTAACACTTCAGGGAGATTCTCCTCTAACTCTATCTAATCTAGATAGATCCAAGTTCTATTCTTGCTATCTGTGAGAAGTTCTGAGTGGCCACGATGCAGATCTTCAGTGTCCACAAATTTGTTACTTTATAAACTGTTTTTTCCATTAATCAGTCTAACTGGCTGCAGAAATTACCAACTTTGTAGCTCCTTGTTCTAGTCACAGTGTATGAAGGAAAACTGTTTGGGAAATCATTCACAGTATTTACATTTTGTTCAACAGAAACACAATCTAAAATCCTTTCATGAGAAATAAACTCAAGATCTAGAAATCAGACTGTTTCAGCTCAGTTATATGTTAATTCTAGACGTGTGCTTTTCACTACAAGCTTTATTAAATATATCTGCATCAAAGAAAGAGAGATTTGTTTAGGTATTTTAACTAAGCAAATGCTAGTGGTAGGTTAATAGATGGTAACTAGTTTTAAGGTGAATGAGAACCCTTTGTATTCCCATTAATTTAATATAGAAAACAAATGACAGCATGGGTGAAATCATGGCTAGGTTGAAGTCAGTGACAGAAAAAAACGTCATTTACTTCAATGGAACAAGATTTTACCATGTGCACAGACAAAACTTTGAATGAAAATTTTCTATTCGTTACTGTAGTATGTGGATTAAATTTTAAAGTCAGTGGTGCAAAAAACAACAACCTTGTCCACTTCTTAATTTTTTCTCTACCCTTGCATTTCAAAATGTTTTTGAATGAGTTTAGTTTTAGTTGTATACAACTTGTTGTCCTGTGTCCTGCTTGCTACCCTAACTGTTTGCACTGGTTATTTTGGGACTGTGAAGGCTGCTTTGTGTTCATTTCACAAAAAGACTTGCTGGGTGCTTGCAATAATATGTACAAAAAATATGTTCTCTCATGTATGTAGGTTATACTGCCACTTTTATCTTAATGATTGTGGATATGGCATCTGCTTTTAATTTATATATTGCTTAAGTGATTTGTACATTTAAATTGCTTCTTAAGGGAAAAAGTCAAGGCAAGCACTTGCTTTCTCCATTTGTATGCTTTCTCCAACAAAATTTAATCAAAACCAAAAATCTTCATTGAAGACTGTGGTGGGATGTATATACCCCACCAGCAATCAAAGGTTGGAGGGGTTCCTGAGGGGAGGAACAATACCTCTTCTATCATGAAAAGAGTGTACAATCTTTCAGTCTTGATTTTGGGATGTTAAAATGCATCCACTGAGCAACTAGTTATCTTGGAATTTCTGTTTTGCATTTCGTTGTTGTTAATGCGCTCACTACAATAACTAGTATAAAAGCAACCAAATCAGGCAGAAGAATATAATAATGTTAGATGCAAAGATCTGGGAATCATTATGAACTATTGGACAATTCTTAAGAGTAGAGATTCTGTTTTTATGAGAAAGCTAGCTATTAGAAAATTGTGGATTTAAAAATAAAGTTTTGAAGGGGAAATTAAAAGTGGCTAAAATGGGGGTGGGGGTTAGAAGTTCTTGTCTAAAAAGTTGGATTATCCATCCAGCTCTACTCTGGGTGCAAAGTATACTAGAGGATTGAAACATGTGGTGAGAAGGTCGAGAACAGATATTTGTAGGAATGAATGATAGATAGGGTTGATTTAATCATCTTTACAATCAACCCTTGTAAAAACAAACAAAAACCTTCCCCCTTAAGAGAAGTCTGATGATCACTAAATTGTAAAATGTTATGACATATCATTGTAAACTGAGCAATATTACATGTTAATGGGAGTGTAGCGGGGTGGTTACCCGCTCCAGCCCTGAAGGGATTGGAACAGCCCTGCAGAGGGCTGTGGCTGGGGAGAGTAAGGGCTCAGAGGCTGGGCTGATGGGGAAGGCAGCTGCAGCTGGGGGCCATGCCCAATCTGGCCATATAAAAGGCTGCGAGCCAGGAGCTCAGGCAGTTTCTCTCTAGTTGCTGAGAGAGGTGGGCCTGGCTGCTGGGGAGCTCACCAGGGTACCTAGAGTGAAGCAGGACTGGGGAAAGGCCAGAGGGGTTGGGGAACTTCAGGCCGGCAACTCCCCAGGCTGCAGGGCCTTGTCCAAGGCCCCATAGAGGTACTGGGTGGCAGAGAAAGGCAGCAGGTCCAACCCCCCCTGCCAATGATGACTGGCTTGTATAGACTGCAGTCTGCCCCAGTGAAAGGGGGCTAGAGGGTGACTGGCAGTAGCCACTGAGGCAGGGTGGGGGTTCCCCTGGGTGGGGAGGCCCTGATAGTGGGTGACTGCTGGGGAAGCACCCCAGATAGAGGGGCACCGGGGTCCGGGAGGGACACGGGGGCTGATGACGGCGAGACTCCGGCCTGCAGGGGGCGCTCCAAAGGCTGGAAAAGCTAATTCCCGAGATGACCAGCAGCAGACGCCGCTTGGTGAGTCTCGCCCCGTTACAGGGAGGGTAATACAAACTGAGAACCTTAAGCACATGCATGTATATATACACATGAAACAGATTCAATAGATGAGGAAATAAAAGAAAAAATACTTGCATCTCTTTATAGAGGCGTTGACACATGTTCCTGCAGATCTATTATCCTTCTCCCCTGGCTAGCTGATGCTGCTGTTAAGAAAATTCAAAACATAGCTACAACTGTCAAACTATGTGGAGCCAGGTCAACCGAAATAGTTTTCTATCTCCATTCTGTAATTCTGTAATACACAAACACTATATGAACTGTTACACACTAGTGAGATTACCAATATGCAGTTAGATGTGGAAGCTTGCTAACAAGATTTTGAAATCTTGCCTGGTTTCTCAGAGTTTCATTGTCAGAGTGTCACAAAGCCATAGGAACCCCTTAAGATACTGCATCTGTTCTCTTAATACAGTGGTAATCACAGTATAACCCTTACTGCTGTGCTTGCTTATACTATGTGTTTTAAAATGAGGAAAGTGCAGTGACATCAAGATACTTGTCTATAGGAGACTGATCTACATTAATAGCTTAAAGAGTGACTCTGTTTTGATAAGTGACTCTACAAATGGCATTATCAGATCCTATTTTTAATGATCTCCATGATTTCCATATGCACTCAATTTACAAATAAAATATTTTTCCCTAAGTAACGGCACTGCAAACTCAACTTGGGGCCCGATAGTCAATCTGGGTCTTGATTTTTTTAGCATATCACTAATAGTGAAGGTTCTGCATGCCAAATTATGTCTTTGGTAACACATGTTCATCTCTGACCATCAGTGGGTTTGCACAGGCATAACTTCCTGGAACTTAGTAAACAATTCTATTTCTGTCGCGTGAAAAGGAATAGAAACCAGCTCACGCTATACTGGTTGTGTTGGCTCTATAGGGTTACATGACTAAAAAAACCAGTAAAAACTAAAATCTGTATATTGTATGTGAGTCCAACTAATTATCTAGGATGACCAGAGGGCAAGTGTGAAAAATCAGGACACGGGGTGGGGGGGGTGATAGGTGCCTATATAAGAAAAATCCCCCAAAATCGGGACTGTCCCTATAAAATCGGGACATCTGGTCACCCTAAATATATCCAGGGTGAAATTCTGGCCCTATGAAGTCAGTGGTCAAGATTTCATCCATAGGGAGTACGTCCATTGTGTAAGAGAATAACATTGTTATACATTTACTCTTTAGAGTAAAATCATACAATAATACATGCACAGAAATAATGTACAATAGCAGAGGATTAATGTTTCTGTACAGAGAAATTTGCTTTCTTTAATTTGACTAATGAGATAGAGGGCGTGATTGAGTCTGAAGTTGATATGGAATTTTGAGAAGTCGGGACAGGGATGAAATGGGAGCTCTCTGGTATTTGTGCAAGGTATAGGTCCAGATCTCAGAACTATTATACATATTTTATAAAATAAACAGTAGTCAGTTTATATAATAAACTGTTTATAAGAAGTTTATAAAATAAACAGTTTTGAGTTGATTCTGTTTTCTGATGACTACAGACCACTTCATCTCTGTACTTGACTTCACTAGACTCCTGGCATTGAATTATAGCCCCACAAATACTCTGTTTTAAATAGATGCCTCCAGCAGGCTGACAATCAATCTGTCCTGACCTGCCAGATCTAATTTGTAATAACCCCCCCAGGAGCTATGGATTTGAACTGAAAGTAAGCAAAATGCACTCATTACCCATGATGTTGACCGGAAGCCTGGTAAAACTCAGAGGTTTCAGCTGAATTTCTCTAAGTTTTCTTTTTCACTTGAAACTGAAACACAAAGCAAAGCTTGGGATGGCAACCCCCACTTACCAAAAAAACCCAACAACAATGAAATCAATCTCCTGTGAACTGAAAGTGCATTATCTTGCATAACTCTAGTCATAAAACCATACATGGGACCTCTGAATTAGGGAAGAGGACTGAATCAACTGTATTCAGATTCAATACCTCTGTTACTCTATAAGGTGCCACAGGACCCTTTGTCGCTTCTACAGATCCAGACTAACATGATTACCCCTCTGATACTTGTATTCAGATTGTGTTTTGTTAAACAGAACTTGTTTATGTAGGTACATAATGTTAACCTGCACACATGGCTATTTTTGTATATGTTGCATTCCTTGCATGGCTCAATTTAACAAAAGATACCACATGGTAGAGAGTGTGGGAATGAGGGTCATAGCTCTATTTCAGTTTCCCTAAACACTTCTGTCTTGTTCATACGAAGAAAATAGAAAATTGAGAGGAGACAAGGGAGAAGGGAACTTGGAGTCCAAAAGCTCACTTATAAGTGCTTTAAAAATAAAAATATACATGTGTGAAAAGAGAGGAGAGGGGATAGCCCCAAAACAGCACTTCAAAGTTGTGTAAGTGCTTTTATTTTTATTTTGGGAAAGCAGTCAAGAGAGTAAGAGAGGTATATTTACGTAATGTTACTACAAACAGGAGAGAGAGAGAGAGAGAGAAACTTTTAAAATGTTGAGGCTTGATCAATTCTCAGTGGCTGGTTGAAAATGCAACTCATGCATAATGGAAAGGAAAAATTACAAAAGAGAAACCTTGGGCCAAGTGTTCCCACATTTAGGTTACTGCTCGGTGAAATACTATTACCTGGACAGCAGCCATAGTATCAATTCTTAATACCAGATCAAGACACCTACTGATACCATACTCAACAACACCAAGACACCCCTTTCTCTGTGCACAAGAACTGCAGATACCTATGGTGCCAACCTGGAAGTGGCTATTAGTTAAAAATAAAAACACCCTATGTGTCACATGCTGAATTGTATGTCCAGGGTTTAAAGTGGTTTCAAGGAAGTGCTGTTCTTGTCAAGGCCCAGTGATAGCATTTCAATAAATTGTTTATAAGAAAACTAAGTCTTGGACATATATGTGCATATAGTTTCTCTCTGCAGCAGTTACTGAACTACATGAAGCATCAATTTTTTTCGGCCAATTTTGTGATGTTCAATCTAGCTTTCTGTGGTGGCATTAGCCCATCCAGAGAACGTGTCTGTTATTTTAATATAATATCGTGACTAAGGCACAGGGATCCTAGATCCTATTTCTGGTGGTGCCTGATATGGATTTAGAAATGACAAACTTTGGAGCAAACTTAAGAAACCTTTCCCCGCCCCCTCTCTATTTGCCTGTAATCTCTCCTTGTTTTTATCCAAAAGATGCCGCAACAGATGTGGGTAGAGTTTGTATTATTGATAGTGCCAGACACAGCGTTATTTGCTCTCTCATTGTTGTCTCCTGGGTGTTCTCACACGACAAGTCCCATCCTTTGCAGTCCCAGACTTTGCATAATTTATTATGGGCATCTGGTCTCTCTGTTGTCTGTTGAGCTACTTTAGAGTGGCCAGGTATTTCTTCTTATTTTATGTATTGCTCTTTAATATTTTTTTCCTGATGTTAAAATTCTCCATTGATTGTAATTAGGTTTCTGAACCTTGGTGGGGACTTGGTGAGCTATCATCATCATCTGGCTCATTGAGCACTTTTTCCTAAAATGTATTCAGTTCTAACATTTACTTACTAGATTTTTTCCCCCATTAAACAGTGGTCAAGAGGAAACCTTATATGTGTCTCAAACAATGCAAAGGATTCAATGTGAATTGCTTCTGATATCTAGTCTGTATGTGTGGCATAAAAGTAATTTTAAGGGGTAGGGTTGGGCTCAACTCTAAACCATAATTGTATAGGGATACTGCAGCATCGAAAAGTCAGGTTGGAACATAGCCACATGGCTAATACGTCCATACTACAGATCCCAAGACAGGGATATGCTTTGATTAAATTTTTATTCTACATGCCAACAACATATGCATATGTAAAGTATCTGAACACATTTAATATGTAGGGTATAGGTGGAGTAAAAAATGCATATATTCCTCTTCGAGGCCCTGATCCAAAGCCAACCGAAGTCAATGGAAAAATGTGTTTTCTTTAGTGGCCATTTGATAGAGGCTCAAATGCATAGTCAATAGGGAACCTCATGCATACATGTGATTTTGCACATGTTTCAGCTGATACAGAGGTCCAAATGCAACATCCAATACTCCAGAGCTTTACCCTGGTTTCTAAATGACTAAAGATGAAGTGATTCTGAACACTGTTTCTGTATGCAGACAAAGGAGTTATTCAACTGAACACCTTTGCTTCTTTTGCTTATATATGTAGTGTCAAATGGGATATTAGAATTCATCATGCATTTGAAAATATATGAAGTATAACTTCCCTTAAGGGATTTCACCACCATTTAATGTAATTAAAGTAAATGACAGTGTAGTCCCTGAAGAAAAATGGGAGCATACAACAGAATTCCCAACAGAAGAGCATTCTGAAATGCATCTAAATGGATGGTTGCAAATTAAGTACAAATATTTTTAGGCATACTGTGTCTGAAAGAAAAATTTGGAGAACATGAACAAAAATGGGGACAAATCCCTTATTTGGGAAAACTGCCCTTGTTTCAGGTGATCTGGGTTCTGTTTCCTTCTGTTGTTTTGTTTGACCTGGGACAAATAACTTTCATCCCTTTATGTCACTTCCACGTTCTGTGAAATAACCTCACTATGTTTTTGTATTGTGGAATTGACACCTTAAATAAACACTTGAGTTTATAAATTACCCTTCTCATTTGTTGCCAAAAAGGTAATTAAATTAATGTGTAAAGTAATAGCTATTTACATATTTTGCTTTAATTCAATCTGTGTTTAATAATGCCATGTACAGCAATAGGTTTATCAGGCATGTTTGTTAGGGGTGGCCACTTGAATGAATAAGGTAATTCAAGTGCACGTGCTTAGGTTATTACTTCACAAGAAGGTTCCTTTGGGCTTCTGTTCTGTAGATTCATGATCACTAGTTATGGCATTGATAGGAATTTTATTTTCCCTGCCCCTCTTGTAGTTGGCCTTGTGATAAATACAGTAAGAACTAAAAGCTACTGCTGCTCAACTATATATATAATATAAAGTAAACACAATATAAACACTATTGCCCTTGTACTGTGCTTTAATACCAACAGTTTATCACTTTAACATAAGTGCTTATGATTATCTTTGTTTGCTTTTTCTAGTGTAAAACTTTGTCTGGAATCTGTGACCACATCATCTCTCTCTCATCTGACTCTTTGGTGTCTCAATCAGCACATCTTGAAGTAGTTCACCTTACTAGCGTTATGCCCAGTGAAGGCTTGGTAAGTAAGAATATAGCTAATTCTATTTGAATATTAAACTCAAGCATCTATCCTTTAGAGTGTTTTTTTTAACTTGTCAAGAAACCAAAGTGCATTTGTTTTATGCAGTTTCTAGCTCTTTGTACTAGTGCAAGCTTCAGCTGTTTTCTAGAAGTGGTTTAACTACAGTCTTTATCTGTATTAAAATAAAATAAAAAATCTACAGTACTTAAAGCGCCAGAGGTAACCAGAAAACATATTGGCAGCAAAAGTAGAGCACTGTAATCTGTAGTGAGCTGTAATATAGCTGTTGGGCAACAGCAAGATTATTGATTTTATTTTTATGTATAAAAAATGTTGGGCTCCAATATAGAAGTTAATCAGCTGCATAAATAAATAATGTACGAGATAGTACTTGAATTTTAAAGGAAAGTGATCATATTGTTTTTCTTAATATTTAGTTAAAAGGCTTTTATGGATTTTACTTCAGATTTCAGCAAGATTACTTTATTAAGGAAGACCCAAACCAACCAACCAACCAAAACCCCCCCGAAGATTTGTAGATGATATTTACAGAACAGACATTGAGACAGATTCACCCATATGTGCAGCTGCATTGTACCATTCCACAGTTACAAATCAGCTGTAAATCCAGTTTATCTGGTCAGTTAAGCCAGGTCTGTAGCTATCTTGCATCAACAGAGAAGCACAAAAGCAGTCAGAGTATACTAGTGAATCTGGGCCCATGTCTCTTTATAGAGAATGTATTATATTTCTCAGTTATAATCCAGAATTCCACATTTTTTCCATTTCCGCTAATAATAAAATCTTAGTCTCTCAACATCTTTGCATTTTGAAGCCTGATACTGAGTAGTAACGATAACCTGCAGATTACATAATGTGATTATTGTGAAGGATGTGGGGATGGTATGTATTCATTTATGAATAATGTATGGATATATTGGGTTATGAGAATGTTTGCTATATGGAGTTAATTCACTGTATGCTTGGACTGGTTTAGTTAATAGTAGGGATCTTGGGAATCAAGTAGGAAGGTAAAACAATGAATCCAGATAAAACACCTCCTGGTTAAGAAGGTTAAGAAACAATACCTGAGCTATTAGCTGTGAAGATGCTACTTCCAGGCTCCAGCCAAAGTTAAACAGCTGTTTTACCAAGGCTGAGAACACACAGTTCAAAGGATGTTAAACAGTTAAAAACTCTGTCAAGAGCGGGGACGCAGTTGTCAGGAGCTGTTATCATGAGAAATTGGCTGACTCAGATACTGGTCCTCTGTATGGGGTGGATGGGTTTGAAGGAAATGGACATGCCTCAACTTCCTGGGGGATGATTAGCCTTGGGAAGATATACATTCATATAGACTGTAATTGTTTGCAAATCATTTTGCAGTTATGCTTTCTGTTCCTATTGTTAAGATTAAACAATACTTTTCTTTCAGAAAGCTGCCTGGTCACTGTATTAACTAGAGGTCAGTTTCCTAAGGGAAGACTTTAAGGTGCCAAGCCCAGTCAGTCCTGCTGAGTAGACACTGAGGCTATAGTCCGAGACCTAGTCTAAGAATGGGAAAATCACAGGATAGGTAAAGGCTAGAAGTCTAACACCTGAGGGGCATGCACTTAGAGAGACTGGAGAGGGGTCAAAAGTGCAAATAGCCCAATGACCATGACAATTATAATGCCAAAAAAAATTAATTGAAAAACTATATGTAGAAGATACCTTATATTGTAATAATGAATTATTGGGAAGGAGATCATACTGGATATAGAAACATTGGCAGCAACATGAGACCACTTAGCAGACCTTTGGCTGATTTAAGGGTCAGACAGCTTATCTGACTGCATCTCTTGTGCAAGAAGTCTGCTTATATACCACATGGATCCAGTTCATATCCTAGCTATAGGAGTGAGCAGGAGAGTCCCATACAGTCTCAAGGTAGTTAATTCTGCTAATTAGTTGAGTCCACTCCAGTATCTGGCTACTAGTTTGCAGGCTAAGCCGCCATTACTTTTTTGTTAAATTCTTATTTCATGTAAATCTCTTAATGCTACAAAACAGCCATTCAGTTACTCTGTGGCTCCACCGTGAATAACTAGCTTTCTGCTGGGCCCAGATCTACTCTGTGCATTTCAGGCCACCCCTTTCCTTAGGGGGAATTCTTTAAAAGCCAAGTTTTTCAAATAAGAATTATTTAAAGTAATAATTTTAACTGGAAGTGTTTTTTGGATACACAATGATCAGCTTGACAGATATGTGCATATTTAATAGTTCTCATTCCAAATAAAAATAAAGAACTACACCATTTGGAAGAACTCAGTGTTTTAAATTTAAAAATAAAACGCATCTCCCCTCATATGGTAATAGTACACAGTAGGGAATTTCGGCTGGCTAGTTATTAGCGTTTTAAAGTATCACAAAAATACTTTTTCGTTCATTATCATTGCAGAAATGTATTTTATAAGAAATTTGTTTCAGTGAATTGCTGCTGGTGTCACAAGTTGGTTATTTTCCAGTTGAAGTTAAATAAAAAGCTATTTTAAATAAGTATGATTCTTCTTACTGGTGATTTTTGGAGAGGTCAGCATGGACTAACAAACTGACTTTTTCACTTCTTGAAACCTGAATTCAAATCCTGATTTGGCAGTTTCATTATTAGCCCTGTCATTTACCTAAATTACACAACCACCTCACAATATTGTAGGATGGTAGTTTCTAGTGAAGAACAGTGTAAGTCTGAATTAACAAATAGCATATTTAAACCAATTTTAAAAATGTTATAAACAAAAAACACTTCACCCATCACTGAAATGCAGCCTTCTATATGATGAAATCATTATTGGACACAACAATACAATACATACTTTAGGTGAGAAGGTGAAGAATGCTCTAATCAAAACAGCTAGTGAGAATATAGGTAGGTAAAATGTAATTACCATGGATGGCTGAGTTTATTTTGCCTAATTCTGAAGGCGCTGGAATATTATAGGTTTGGAAATTTATTGCAAACTTCAACATTCCTGGGTTCATATTCTTCTTAGAAAAAATTGGAAAAAAGGAACATTGAAAGGGCAGAAAGGAAAAATCTTTTAGGAAAATATAGGATGAAAAATAGCGTAGAGAATGGATTACAAATTGTTATTAGAATCTTTAATTACACGATCACATCGTATTTTTCACAGGACCCCTGCCTCAGTCAGTGCACTTATGCATGTGGGTTCCCAGGCACTATTTACTACATACTAACCAAGTTCTGTACTGCAGTGAATTATTAATTTCTTGATGGGCATTTTTATGGCACTCTTCACTGTAGTATCTGTATGCTTCACAGACATTAATAAGTTTATCTTCACAACACCCTTGTGTGGTAAGGTGGTATTAGTATCCCAGTTTTATAGGAAGGGAACACAGGCACAGAGAGATCAAGGTTAAAATTGTCAAAAGTGTCCATTAATTTTGGATGCCCAGCTTGAGATGCCTAGGGCTTGATTTTGCAGAGTATTTTACATTTTTGTAGCACGCCTATTTAAAGCACAGCTTCTATTGACTTCAGTTGCAGCTGTGGTATTTCAGCACTTCTGCAAAGCTGAAACCAGGCATCTGAGCACCCAGAAAATTAGTGGTCATCTATGAAAAATATGGTTTGTGACTTGCTCAGCCTCTCTTAGGACTTCTGTGACTGAGGCAGAGATGGAATTCTTTTCTCCAAGGTGACTCTGACATTTGGGGGGTTCACCCAGACCACTAAGAGGTTGTGTCATCACCTGCCCTGTAACCCTGGGCGTTTCTGTGCTGTGCAGCCTTGGCTCAGATCTCTGACACCAGCAGCCTGCTTACAGCACAATGACCTCACCCTGGCTTCCACCAGCCTGGTTATTCCTTGCAGTGTGACACCAACTGTTCTTCCAGCCTTGAGTCCCCCAAAATCATCTCCCCTGCAGTGCTCAGCTCCTCTCAATTTCGCTGCTCCTTTAAAGAGACAGGTTTCAGAGTAGCAGCCGTGTTAGTCCGTGTCAGCAAAAAGAACAGGATTACTTGTGGCACCTTAGAGACTAACAAATTTATTTCAGCATAAAGATTAACAAATTTATTTCAGCATAGAGACAGTACGCAGCACCAGTCTAGCCTGTGAGTTTGGCTGAGGATTTTATCCTTCAGTTTGAAACACTGCACCACTTCTTCGTACGGCTGATGTAGAGGTAGAGCAACAACTATAATTTTATATTTAGATGGTTCAGCCAGACACTTGCATCAGGAGTAGCGGAGCATAATGCTGTGATGCCTCTTTCATATCTGTGAGCCAGCCATTGAGTCATTATATGTTCCATGGTCTGTTCTGGGCGACCACAGTCTCACACTGGAGAGTTTTTTAATTTTCCATTTGTGCATCAAGTACGCACATCAAGTAATACTCCACTGAGATGGCTGTATAATAAAACAAGGTTAAATTTATTAATGAAGAACAGATATTTAAGTGATACCAAGTAGAAGAAATTGAGATAGAAATGGTTACAAACAAACCAAAGTAAAATTATGAATCTAAAACTAAAACCTAGCTTAACAAATTAGAGCATTTTGTTCAACATAGATTTCTCATGACAATTGTTTTTCCAGCATGGCTGGTCAATTCTTAGCCAGGGTCCAATACAGACCTTAAAGTGCTTGGTTTCTTTGTCTCTTCAGGTGAAAGATGCCAAAATGGCTTTTTCTCTCTGCTCAGATCCTCAAAGTTTTATCTTTGTTCTCAAAGACAAAAAGCCCTCTTGAGACCTCAGCTTGCTATGTCCACCAGAGAGGTGATGCCAGGTTAATTTTTGCAGTCTCCTTCCCCAATAGTTAGGTGGCTGCCTTCCCCACTCACTAATCTGATGGCTTTAACTTTTATGTAAATGTACTTCTATTGTGTCTGCTCAATTTACATAGGAGACACAGTCAAGCAGACAGCACCATATTCCTTTGTCTAGGGCAGAGTGACTTAAGTCCTACCTGACCAAACACATTTTAAGAACATATTTCCAGCACATATTTATAAATTTTCATATATATCATCCATTCATACACCACACAATAATATTAATGGCCCAATGTGTTACCCAGTTCATATGTGATACCTTACATGACACCTTGTAGATACAGATTATGACAACAGTGAGTTGGAATACACTCAGCTGTTCAGGCCTGCTGAGGCTCAGTGCTAGACACCAGAGAGCCTTTTGCCCTCGGCATTGGGGTGCTCTCAGGGCCAAGGTGATGTTCAACTGTATTAACCATGAGACCATCCTTTCTCTTCCTGCAGTCCCCTGCCTCCTTCCCTAAAGCCCTTTCAACTTCTGCACCAAATGAGACAGAGGTCTTGCAGACGACAGCCTCCTTCACAACACAGCCCTGATTCATCCCTGGAGCAGGTCCATGCTGTGCACTGAATGAGGCAGGGGTTGTGGGAAAAATAGTATGTGGTCACAGAACCTCACCCACCCACTCCTGTAGACCCCTAACCTTTGGCTGAGTTACTGAAGTCCTCAAATTATGGTTTAAAGCAGGGGTGGCCAACCTGTGGCTCCGGAGCCACATGCCGCTCTTCAGAAGTTAATATGCGGCTCCTTGTATAGGCATCGACTCCGGGGCTGGAGCTACAGGTGCCAACTTTCCAGTGGGCCAGGGGGTGTTCACTGCTCAACCCCTGGCTCTGCCAGAGGCCTTGCCCCCACTCCACCCCTTCCCGCCCCCTCCCCATAGCCTGTCATGCCCTCGCTCCTCCCCCTCCCTCCCAGAGTCTCCTGCATGCCATGAAACAGCTGATCAGGGAGGGCGGGGGAGACACTGATCGGCGGGGCTGCTGTCTTATTACTGTGGCTCTTTGGCAATGTACATTGGTAAATTCTGGCTCTTTCTCAGGCTCACGTTGGCCACCCCTGGTTTAAAGGCTTCAGGGGTCAATAGGCACCTTAATTCTGGTATTTCCTAACTTTTGAGTACTTGACTTTACAACCTTAATGTTCTTTTAACATAGTTCTTTTAAAAGAAATTTCCTACACTTAAAAAAAAGAAAAAGCAAACTGAAAAAGAGATGTTCCCATTTGGAGCCATATTGACTCCTGACAGGTCAGCAACGGAGTTGGAGCCTTTAGATCCACAACATAGACATCTACCACTTGAGATATGGAGTAACTGTAGTAAGCTCTGTAGGTTTTTTTCTTCTAAATGATCTTTAGCAAGAGAGACTTTTTAATGGATGTGCTTTTTTGTTAATATAAACCTGGTTGGGGGTTTTTTTTGGTATTTTAATACTCTGACGTGTGTAAAGGGAAGATTACTTTAAAAATGTACATACCATATAATCCTGTTTTTCTATCTTTTTTCTTAGCAAAGGTATCCCTCAGAGGCATGCAATTGGAGAATGGCATGGTAGTAATTAACTAGCTAGCACTGTGAAGAAGCTGTCTCTAGTTTTTGGATCAATTTTTTAAAGATGGCATTTGCAATTCCCATTTTAGGAATTATGCATCTAACTGGAGTTCTCCTCCTGCAAACACATTTTTCTTCTATAATCCCAATTTTGTTGACAACTAAGTTGTCAACAACCTGAAGCCATATTTTACGTTGTCAGTAAAATTACGCCATTGTCTGCTGATTTGGGGCAAAGAGCCAATCATCTGCCTCTTCCCATGACAGTTCCTTCACTGCCAACTTCACTTTCCCAGAGGTTATGGGCCTATTACAGGAGTGGGAGGGTGCGGTTCTGTGGCCTGTAATGTGCAGGAGCTCAGACTAGATGATCATGAGGGTTCCTTCTGGCCTTAAAATCTATGAGTCTATGAGGGTGGGACCAAGCACCAAAACTGGGACCAGGGAGAGCCTCTCTCTCCTATGCTGAGTGACCACTCCTCTGGCTCGCACCCTGGCAGCATGGAGGAGGAGACTGTCTGATTTTAATAAACAAGGGGAAAAAGCTAGACCGGGAAATGAGTAGATTGGAACAAGTTGTCTTGTGAGACTGGGAATGACTTGGCAATGAAAATGGTATGGGGATCCAGTCAGGGGGAGTGGAGGCTGGGAACTGGTGGGGGTGGGGAGGATGTGACTTGTTGATTGGTGGGGGCTGGAACATGAAGCCTGTGAGGGAAATGACAGAGGGGGTTGGAAACACTGAAATTGCATGAGCGTTGGCACTGGGTAAGGAAGGAGAATGGGAGTGGGACCAGGAACCAGCGATGGGGAAGAGACAGAACTAGGACAGGGACAGGTTGGGGGGATGGGACACAAGGAATCAAGCTTGGGGAGGACAGGCAGAAGAGACTGTTCCTAGAACAATAAATTATCCTTCAGAACCTGAAATGGAACCATTAGGAAAGGGATAGATATGACATTTTCTATCTTATTATCACTATATAAATCCATGGTAAACCCACACCTTGAACACTGCATACAGTTCTGGTTGTCCCATCTCAAAAAAGATATATTAAAATTGGAAAAGGTACAGAGAAAGGCAACAACAATTATTAAGGGTATGGAACAGCTTCCATATGAGGAGAGATTAAAAAGACTGGGACTTTTCAGCTTGGAAAAGAGTCGACTAAGGGGGGATATGAAAAAGGTCTATAACATCTTGAATGGTGTGAAGAAAGTGAATAAGGAAGTGTTATTTACCCTTCACATTACAGAAGAAATGGGGTCACACAATGAAATTCACAGGCAGCAGGTTTAAAATAAACAAAAGGAAAAACTTCTTCACACAACATACAGTCACCCTGTGGAACTTGTTGCCAGGGGATGTTGTGAAGGCCACAAGTATAACAGGTTTCAGAAAAGAATTTGATAAATTCATGGAGGATAGGTTCATCAGTGGCTATTAGCCAAGATGTTCAGAGATGCAACCCCATGCTCTCGGGGTGCCTAGTCTCAGACTGTCAGAAGCTGAGAGTGGACAATACGGGATGGATCACTTGATGATTGCCTGTTCGGTTCATTCCCTCTGAAGCACCTGGCATTGGCCGCTGTTGGAAGACAGGATACTGGGCTAGATGGACCATTGGTCTGACCCAGTATGGCCGTTCTTATGCAAGTGGAAGTCAAGATTCTTGAGTCCCACCATTCTTCTACAGGCAACTTGTGGGCTTTGTCCTCATCTGTTGCTGGTCCACACAGAGAATGACAACCTACTATTTTAGCAGTTACTCAGTTAGCTCAGTGTCAGAGGTTTGTGTGGTGGATCCAACCCTGCTGATGACTCATGTGGGTGTCAATATGTTACATGATATTTTTTCCAGTTTTGATATTTAAAAAAAAAACACCATGGGAAACGATATATACAAAAGCTACATTAAAAGAAAATTTGTAAGGTTGCAAAGCCAAGCACCCAAAAGTTAGGAAATAGCAGAATTAAGGTTACTTATGCAACCTTAATTTGTCACCCGTGTGCATATACATTATAATTTCCAGAGTGGTGTAAGAAGGCCTTAGTGTGAATAAGGGCATCATAACAGTTTATATTTTGTTTGTTTATGTTTATATCTATCTATCTCAAGCCCCAAATGAATATTGGGTGAAAACCAGACTTTCTGAAAGATTCATCAAGCCTGCTTCTTCATTTTTATTGGCTCTGAAATCTCTCAATCAGAGGCCCCCAACAATCCATCCAGCAAAGCCAGGAAACACCAGACTTAACAATCCTTATAGCTCTATGAAAAAAACCAAGCCTAGCAGAAACATGTTCAATAGGATTTTAGGCTCTGCTGGAGGGGATGACTTACAGATCTAAATGCTAGTTTTGGAGCATTTTGTTTTCCTGGAGCACAGGTTCAAAGCTATGGAGGATTTGCTCAGTTCTGCATTCCTCAAAGGTTAATAAACTGAGCTCCAAGCTGTTTACAGTAGATTTTTCAGGCAAAATCTCAACTACAAAGTACTGTCTGCTCTCTGTGGACATTAATGAGCCCATGATGCATTTTGAAAGAACAGGGATTTGCGCCAGTGTCACATGAATATTTCCTTCCTGTTACTGCTGTGAAGCGTCCTGCATTCTGTAAGGATGTGATGCTGCTTCCATTAAAATGCATAACAAAACTTCTATTAACTATAATAATGCAGGACTAGGCTAGGCACCCTCTGTATGAAATTTATAAAGTGTTTTAAGATTAATGTTTTTCTGTATAAATGTAAAATATTATTGCAGTACACTCAATTTTGGGTTACTGAGTCAATATGGCTGCTTTAAACCTTGCTTACAGTAGAAACATTTTACAAAGAATTTCCACCATTGTTCACACTTCAACTCCAGCAGTATTAGCAAGAGTTACAGTAAGATCTACAAAACAAGCAAGGTCTGGGGGAAAAAAGGATGCTTGATGGTTCAATTTCTCAACTATTATATTTCATTAATACTATATTTTGGCATGGGATATATAGATATTAATTGTAAGAATTTTTTTAAAGATATATTTCTATTTTAACTAGGCTTCTTCATTATGGAATGTGCTTTATGTGGGAACATCTCAGTAGTAAAACAGTGATAAACTCAATGAAGACAGATGGCCTGTTACATCTAGAGCAAGGTCCAGCTGTTCTGCCTTATTCTACCTATGAATGTCAGTTTAACTCCTCAAGCACAGAGAAGAGCATGTAGTCATTTTTTTAAATTCCCAGACTCACCAAGTTAAAGAGAATTGCAGATATCAAAAGATACATTCTTGTTCTACCTAGCCACACAATTAGTCCAAATTTGTGCAGATTTTGTAGCAAGAACAGTATATGCAAGATATAAAAAAATCAGTCAAACATATTATATCTCACTCGCATCGAACTGATTAAATCTAGGTCATAGGTATGGAAATGTAGAGGTGCAGCAGGCATGTGCATAATGTCTGATGTTTGTATTTGGGAGTTTGATATGCAAATTTATTCAAATTCTGGAAGAGCAATTTTTTTTTAAAGACACAGATCCATGAAAATAAAGATAGGATAATAACAAGATTTTGTGATGCTTTACTTAATGTCAGGCAAACACTGGCATAATAAAAACAGTATCTACTAACTTTTAAATCTGCAAGACTGAATAACTTGTACCTAAGAGTTTCAAAAGAATTGGCTGAGGAGCTCTTTGAACTATTGATGCTGATTTTTAATAAATCTTGGCATGCTGGAGAAGTTCCAGAGGACTGGATATAAGCTATTGTGACAATATTTTTTAGGAAAAAGCATAAATGGGATGATCGGGATAATTATAAACTGATTAGTCTGACTTTCATGCTGGGAAAAATCGTGGAATGAATGATACAGGATTCTATCATAAAGAATTAAAGGATGGTAACATAATTTATGTGAATCAACAGTCAACAAATTCAGGCTAGAAATAAGGCACACATTTTAATAATGAAGGTAATTTTACTTTTGGAACAGCTTACTTAGGATGTGATGGATTTCCATCACTGGAAGTCTTTTAAATCAAGATTGGATGTCCTTCTGTAAGATGTACTTTAGCTAAACAAGAAGTTATGGGTTTGATGCAGAAACTACTGGGCAGTGGCTTAGCCAGGTTTAGAGTACAGGGGGAGCGGCGCTATAAAAAGGCACCTCCCCGCTCCCCCTGTACTCACCCAGCGGCACTTCAAAGGGCCCGGGGCTCCAGCAGCTGTGGAGCCCCCGGGCCTTTTAAATCCCCGCCCGAGCCCGGCTCCGGCAGCGGGGCTGGGGGGGGGCGCTTTAAAGGGCCAGCGGCTCCCCGCAGTGGCAGGAGCCACCGGCCTTTTAAAGCGCCCCCACCCTCAGCTCAGCTCAGCTCCGGCAGCCAGGCTCGGGCAGCGCCTTAGCACCGCTTCTCCTCACAGGGGGAGCGGTCGCTCCCCCTGCTCCCCCCTGGCTACGCTACTGCTACTGGGTGATACTTATGGTTTATGTTATGCAGGAGGTTAGCCTAGATAATCAGAATGGTATGTTCTGGCCTTTAAATCTGAGAGTCTGTGGACATAGTTCTATGGGAAGTAGGTCTTGTCAAACAGATTTTACAGTATATCATTTTTTGATGAGATTACAATTTTGGTTGATAATGGTGTGTTTAAGTCTATTATTATATTATGGCTATTGACATAATATACTGAGACTTCTGTAAGGCATATGACTTTAAGCTGCCTGATGATCTGATTTTAAAAATTAGCAGTGTACAAAATCAATGTAGCACTTACTAAATAGATTAAAAACTGTCTGATATAAAAATAAAGTTGTTAATGGAGTATCATCATAGTGTTTCTAGTTGGGTCTCACTGGAATCTGTTCTTGGCCCAATGATATTCATGATCTTTATCAAAGATTAGAGAGGAAATTATAAAATCTTTGCTGGTAAGGTTTCCAGATAACACAAGTATTAGTAAGGTGGTAAATAATAATGGCAGGTCAGTTATATAGAATGATACGGATTGATGATAAACTGGGTTCATTCAAACAATATGCATTTAATATAGCTAAAATTACAGTCTAACATCTAGGAACAAAGAATGTGGGTCACACATACAGAATGGGGACTGTATCAATAAGCTCTCTTATTGAGCGGGGCATCTCACTGGGAGTATATGACACCAGTGCTCTGGGATCTGCACTGGCAGCCCATTGGTCTCCGGCAGAGGTGATCTGTGGGGGGCATCCTGGGTCATGTGCCCTCAAGATTCGTTGCTTGGTTTGTACTGAGCATGCTCAGTAACACTGCTGAAGCCAGCTGCCCTCACTCTGCCCCACCATTATCAGCAGGCACGGGTTATCTCTGGTCTCTAAATGGAGTTTAAGATGTTGGTTTGTGACCTATAAATGGCTAAATTACATGTAACTGGCCTTGATAGACTGTCTCTCTCCTCAGGCCATACTGCTCAGCCACAGTCAGGAGTGGCACTTGAGTTGGATTTCCCTAGTTATCAGAGAGAAGGGGCAGATGGTAGGGAGTTTTCTGTGAGAGCTCTGAGACTCTGGAACTTGCTCACCAATTGTTAGGAAATGGCCGAGCGTATGTTTTCTAGATGATGAAATGTATAGGTGGCTGGGTGACTATATTCCTGTGGAACTGATTTCATTTAATTGTATTTACTGTATAATTAATTATGTTAAGGCACCTAGAGTCTTGGATAGGCATTCTAGAAAGTCGTGACTCTTAAGAGGACCTAGGGGTTATAATGAATAAGCAACTGGACGTGAGCTCCCCATGTGATGATGTGGCTAAGAGAGCTAATGTGAACTTTGTAAGTAGAAACAGGAGAATACTGAGTAGAAGTATGGTGAAGTTATTACCTTTTTATATGGCATTGGTCTTTAAATCCTTATTTTGTGGCTTTCTTAAAAAAATGCTTTAGTTGAACCTGATCAACCTTATAGGCTTGATGTAGAAATTAATGGGTAAAATTCTGTGTGTTATGCAAATGGTCAGCTTAGAATAGATGATCATAATGGTTCCTTCTGGTCTTAAAATCTATAAATCTTTGTAGAAAATGTCAGTTTCCATTAATTATATCAAGACCAAGCTTGGCTTTTAAGCTTCAAATAAGTACTGTCCAGTAAAAATACATGATGCTATTCATAAAGAAAAAAAAGAGGAAATAAAATTGACCTTATTGCCTAACAAATACAAGAGTATTAGAAGTAGATAGGTTGATATCTAGTAGATATCTAGCTGCCATTTGTGAGGTGGTGTGCTGCCTTTCCAGGTTTCAGGCACGGAAATCACGTGAAGTACTCCATCCCAAACAGTTCTCAAGGAAAAAACCTCAAAACATTACAATTATACCTACAACAGGTATATAGTTAGATTCAACAGAGATTAATAAACAGGGTGATGTGAAAGATGATCTTCATTCAACTGCCTTAAGTTCAACAGCCTGATGATCTTCTCTTGGAAGGGCAAGGGAGGTCAGAGGCACAAACTTCAGAGCCTAGAAGAAGGTGTCTTGTCCAAATAGGTGGAGGGAGTATATCTTTCTCTCTTTTAACACTCTCTTATTTTTCTTTCTACTCTTACTGACAGAAGGAAGCACTAAGCCTTGGACGTAATATGTTTTAGATGCATTTTGTTCTTTAAAAGATCTTTTAAAAATAGAACCCCAGAAATAGGGAGACTTGGCTGTAAACCAGAACCCAGAGTCCCTGGTGTCTGTGGGTACATCTCCATGGGGATAAAAGCCACACAACACAGTCACAGCTGGCCTGGGTCAGCTGATCAGGCTTGTGGGGCTTGGGCTGCGGGGCTAAAAATTGCTCTGTAGATGTTTGGGCTCAGGCTCACAGGGTTCAAGAGTTCAGGCTGCAGCCCAAGCCTGAATGTCCAAATAGCACTTTTTCAGCCTTGGAGCCAAAGCCCTGTGAGCCCAAGTCAGCTGACCCAGGCCAGTTGTGGGTTTTTTATCCCCGTGCAGACACACCCTGTTTGTACAGCTAACCCAGGCAGTATTAAACCATCCACCATGGAACTTGCAGTATCATAGCTGTTTTTCATGGGTACATCAGTGGTCTGCAACATCTGCTAATAAGGATAGGGGTCTCAAAATCACTTTTTGGAGCCCACCAATTGTCATCATGTTCTAACAGTATGTTGCAACATGTTGACATTTATGCTGTGATGTTCCAAGGGAAGAATTGGTCTCAGGGAGAATTGATTCTGAAGCAGAATTCCAAATACCAGAGCATTCTTTCTACTTTTTCTGTTTGTCAGTAGCCAAGCAGAGGAGTTGGCAGTCTATCACAAACGTGAAATGGAAATAGTGTTTCTGTGAATCACAGTATTTTGCAGTACCATACCCATATATATTTAATACAGTTAAATTAACATATTTATTTCATTTTTAAAGAAAGTTTAAAATACAACAGAATATCATCCTTTTTGTGGTGCAAATTTGTAGTTTGAGAGTGAATCCCTAGTTCCTGATCTGACAATCTTTACTATATTGAGTAATCCTTACTAATTAGATTAGTTCTGTTGGAGTCCATAGGACTACATAAGACAGTAAGAATAAGGGTTTGCCATAGTGGATCCTGGATAGCAAAGCAACTATAATTCTGTGTCTTCCTAAGCAGGACATTCAATGGAAGAATTGCAGTGTCAGGACCCTAGCATTGAACCCAGGTTTCTCAGATGGTATCTTTAGCCATTGTGCCATGGTAATGCATAAAACTGCTGCCCCAACCAACAGCCTTAGTGCTAAAGGCCTACAGGCCCACAGCAGCCAGGTCCCTGATTGGATGGACAGGCAGTACTCTCATTGGGTGCCTGGGCTATATAAATGCCTCAATAGGAAGAGGAAGCTGTCTGAGGAACAGACCAGTGCCTGCTGATTGCTGCTTAGACCAACTTGCCATGCTTCTCTGCCTGAGCCAACCTTGTTGCCTTGCTGCCTCGTCAGACCTTACCTTGCCATGTTGCCTGACCTCGACTCCCCAGCTCACTGACCCAGCCCCTTGGATTAGATCTTCTGGCTGCTGACCCCTGCAAGAACGACAACAATTGCACCGGACTGCCTCCAATACAGATTGACCTGTTGGTTACCCAACTACTCATGCACACTTGACTATGGCTTTGGACTGCCCCCTAGCCTGCCTTGGCCACTGGGCATTACAAGAAGTTTGCAAACCGCATCAGCTGGCAACAGTTCAGCTGCTGTCAATATCATTTCCTTCCCTAAAAGTGTAACTTGTGATTAATAAATATTTTATGCAAGCAAAACTTCTTTGACAAAAGTATCAAATTCATGATCGACATCTTGGTAAACTATGAACTGTTTTTGTTTTGTTTTGTTTTGTTTTTAAAGCAAGTAAAATATCCTAGGTACTTTAGAATGATTTTGCAACATTTATGGAGAAAATCGATTCCCCCCCCCCCCATATGTCACAATGTTGGTATTGTATAGAGTGGAATAGAATGGTTTTCTAGGTTGATTTTCATACTCTGAAAGAACTTTATGAAGCAGTAATTTTGTTAATGGTAATGCAATAGTAACGTAATACACCCAATATGGCAGCTATATATTATGCATTCAGCAATAACTTAAAAACAGCCTTGAAAACTGGAACCTATTTATTGGGACTGGAGAGAGGTAATATTGGCTAGAAGGACACACAGGTTATCCCTTTTCAAAAAATGTTAATACAGCTAGTTGAAAATTATCCATCTAACCTGTTTATCAATGGAAATTTGGGGTTTGACTAACTTAAATATTTTGGCCAAAAAAACCCAAAATATTTGTATTTGGGTGTGCTGCTGCAGTGTCTCATGGGACTTGTCTCATATTCTCTATGGGCCAGGTTTCCCAGACAGACACAATCTCCTATGATGCACATTAGCCATGTGACTCCCGTGATGCACTGCTTCCTCTCACTAAGAGAGAAGACCATTGTTCATCTTGAGAGATGTAGTCCCAACAGGGAGTCCAGCCTATAGGGAAGATCGGGGGTGAGGGGGAGGCATGAGACACCCAGACTTACAACTCTTATGAGGCAGCACCACATCATATTAGAATAAAATTTCTTGCTAAAGTATTCAGATTTTTATTTATTTGTTGTTTATTTAAACCAGCAAATCTATATTTTCCATGAGGGTGTGGAGGGGGGCATTTTTGACCTCCTGTGGTTGTGAGGCTTTTAACTTTACTTGGACAGCAGAAGGAATTTCAGAATCCTTCAAAAGAGGATGATTTAACAGCACATTTCTACCTTGTCAGCATTAAGATGAAAGCTCAAGTCTTGGGGTGGTATGTGACACGTTTATTAAGAGGCAAGGGTGCTAGCTGCTGAACCTTACTGACACACCAGGCTTTATCTAGTTTTATTTTTTACTGAATCAATAGACCTCTGGAGTATGGGATATTTAAGTTTAAAGCCTCTATTTCTGTGCTTTACCTGGGTTCTGACAACTTTAGTTCTTTTTTGAGATTAGTAAAGTAATAAACTACTGTGTGTTTCAGATGCCAAAATGAGTCCAGCTTCTCTTATCATGTTAGTTGTTAAATCCTGTCCAAAAGATTTCTAATCCGCTGATGTTGGAATTAATGGAGGTGCATTCACAGGAAACACGTATTTTTATATTGACTCTTAATATATTTTTGTTTTAATTTTGTTTTGCAAATTGTATTCAACCAAATTTGCTCTAATCTGCTGAAATACCATTGACTTTAATCCAGAACAAGAGTTCTTCCAACATCATTAGTTTGTTTATTGCAGTATTAAAGAGAGCTAGTTTTTTGTAGCAGTAACTACTCACAGATACTAATTATTCCTTCTCTTGCCATTTCTTTAGGGGATGTATATCAAGTCAACATACGATGGGCTGCATGTAATCACTGGGACTACTGAAAATGTAAGATGCTTTATTCCAATGAGACCTGTTTATTACACCTACGGTTACTAAGAGACATGTATCCACGGTATATTTCATATTCTGAAGACTTGTTTTAAATCAAGCCACTGTTTATTAATGCTTTAATTTTTTGAGTATCTTCATTATTATGTAAAAAAATATATACAGCAGATGCCATTTAATAGCAATCCTGATATTAACAACTTCTAGTTAATAGCAATGTTTTGCTGGGTGCCAGTCCCGTCCCATGGACTTTAATGTTAGTAAGATTTGGATATTGGCAACAGGCATGTCCTGCCCTGGCACCATCTCAGCGCTTCCTTCCTTGGCTGCAGCCCCACAAAGCCCCAATGTTGCAGTGCTGCAACCAGGGTAGGAAGTGCTAGGATGTGCTGAGCACCATCCGTAGGCAGGTTTGGAGAGCTGCAGCCTGGGAAGGCACCTCAAATAATAGCAACTGTTTTCTGAGAACCAACAGGCTGCTAATAAGCAGAATCCACTGTATTTCTTCCATAAAAGATGCACATCCTTTTAATAGTATCTATTTAGTGATTTTAAAACGATTGACATTATATACATACGGAAAAAAAAAAAGGAAGAGCAATAAAGAAAGGCTTTAAAAAACCAAAATCCCACCCGTTGGTCCCACCACACTTCCCTAATGAGCTCATATACACAATTTCCCACTAGCAAATGTTTGCCTTTATAGGAGATCATTTTTTCTCACATGACATTGTTCATTGTTGTCCTTAATCTTATATAATTTCTGTCATGTCAAAATGTCAGTCTTCTAAATCATGACTAAAGAGGTCTTCCGCCAGTTCTGGATCAATTTCTACGCATAATCAAGGGCAATTGCTATCCATTTTTTAAAGACTTTGTTATCCCATGTGTTGACAGAAAATCATGTAGTAAATATAAGTCAGACTCGGTAATTTCTGATTCTCTATTTTATAGAAATGTCTCTTAGGTCATTTCTTAATGTGTCTAAATACTAACCTGCAAAAATATATATAGTTTTAATATATTATAATTGTCCAAGCACTGATCATCACACACCTGGACTACTGTAATCACCTCCTCTGGCCTTAATGCCTGCATTCTTCCCCCCTTCAAGTCCATTCAACAGGCTGCTAAAATCATTTTCCTAATCATTCTGACTGTCACCCCCACTCTGTCTTTCAGTACATCAAACACAATTTTTTGTCCCAACTTACAAAGCCCTCCACAACTTAGCTCTCCCCTTCCTATCCTACCTTATCCTTCCTATCCTACCTTATCATAAGATTGAATCCTGCCTTTGGTTCATTAATGGTGTCAGCCTCAATTATCCAATTCTCCAATTCTCTTACAAGCACCTTCACCCTTTTTCCCATGCTGCTCCTTACAAATGAGAGAAACTCCCAGTGAAAATTGATGAAGCCAGCACCTAAGCCTCCTTCAAGTCCCTCCTCAAACCTGCTTCTTCCGTAGTGCATCAGAAATGGCTTGGCAGGTGGAGAGTTGTGATTGTTGCTGCTGATTGTCTGAGAATCATTGCACACATCCTGCTTTTTTAACCCTTTCTCTCCTACTCCACAACCTGACCCACTGTTTGTCATCTCCACCTATTATGTGTTGTCCTTTGGATTGTAAGCTCTTTGAGGCAGGGACTTTCACTTGCTATATGTTTGTACAGCCTGTAGCACAGTAGGGCCCTAACCAAACACTTGGACAATACGGCATTAGAAAGGTTAAATATTAATAATATATGAAAAATATACCACTTAGTAAACACCTTCATTATATCCAGAGAGTTAGCTAAAACAGAGTGGACTGGATCACAAACTTTTCATATTAATATTTAGTGCATTTCTTACATTGTACGTTAGCTAATTTTCCCAGTGAATCTCTCCTGTGAGTGTTGTGTAAATTGGCTATTTTTATATTGAGACTTAATGCTAAGAACTTGGCACGTCTTACTCTATATTTAGTAGTGATGTACAGTAGGCCAGTATTAATGTATATATTTTATTATATCATAATTATTTCTATACTTGTAGTGATATACTGTAGACTAGGGTTGCCAACTCTGACTGAAGCTATTCCGGGAGATTTTTTCCCCAACATGACATAATGTAATTTTCTTAAAATATCCTATTAAAATCTCCCAGATTGCTTTAAATAGTCACCGGGAGATTGATGCCAGTTCTGGGAGATTCTAGGCCAATCCTGGACGATTGGCAACCCTACTGTTGACTGGCATTTCCTAAGCTACTGAGAAAAGATAAATGAGTATCTCTGTGTTTCACAACTAAGATGAGGCACAAATATATCTTTTCCTGGTCTTTAAGAAGACCAACTGTTATAGGGGCAGTCACAGGGTGACACTGGCCCTTTAAGAGGGAGCAGCACCAGAGTACCTATGCCTAGTCAGCTGACCCCCGTTAGATTTAAAAGCGGGCATCTGGGCAGAGGAAGACCTAGTGTGTGTGAGAGAGAGAGAGAGACTATCAGCTGGGGAGTCAGAACTAGGAAGCTGCAGGGTGTAGAAGCAGCAGGACTTCTAGAATTTTCTGGAAGGGCAGGCAGTGAGTGCCTGGGAAGTACTGCAGAAAGCAGGAGCAACCTAAGAGGCGAGCCAGTGAGAACCTGAGAGGAACTGTTCGTAAAATGGTATCCAGGGAGAAAAGCCTTGGGTGATGGTGCTCAGGGAACAGTTGCAGGCCCAACTGCCAGAGTCCCTGGAAAGGGGAGGCAGTGAGAGCCTGAGAGGTAAAGGGGGGAAAAGTCCCCTGGAGACTGTAGCCTATGTTGAGTTGAAAAACTGTTTTTATTTGATTTGCCTATGTTTGAGAAATAAAACTCCCCAGAAGAAATTGTGGGCGTGCCAGTGGATGCTTTGCCTGCTGGGGAGAAGCCCCGCCTTTTTACATGCAATTTATTTGTGAATGTATACTATTAGGTATGCTCTGATCCACCTAATACCTGTTTAGTTGTGCTGCCTCAGACGCAACAGGAAAGTTTTGCATGTACATACAGTGTCCATGAATGATGCTGAAAAGCGCCAAGCACCTTCAACTACCAGAATTGGGTAGAACAGACATTCATAACATTACAGAGTCAAAGATGAGAGCAGTTGCTGTTTGGCAGCCCTTAATATACTACAGTGGTGCTATTTATGTACTAACATTGCTATGCAATGGTGAATAATTTTCTGTTAAAGGTTCTTTTGCTTCCTTGTGTAATCAGAATAGATTGTAAAAATGTGCTAGAACTAGTTTTAGCCAACCTAATCTAATCTAAAGGTTAACAGGCTTTATTAACAATGGCAGAAAAATGACCATTGAAGACTTTTGGAGGAGTTGTTATCAGGCAGATGTGTACACCTTTCACACTGTCATGCTACATTTTCTAGGACTGACTCATAGAAACTGTATCTCAAACTCTTTACATAATTAGGTAATAAAATAAATCTAATAATAAAAGTGTGTGTGTGTGAGATAGATAATTGAAGCAAACAGACGTATGCCCAGAGGAAAAGTTGACAGGCATAGGCAATAGTGGAAGATACATTTAAAGAAGGGATTTGAAAAGTGGTCAGTGATGCACAGATATAGAAGGAGGTCTGAGGTGGTAGGCACTGCTGAGGAGAAAACTGTCACGCTAACAGTGGAAAGATTGTGGGAAAGGGCAAACTGAGACAGGGGCTATATGAGAAGGGAGAGTTGTAAAGGAATAGGAAAACAAAAATCTATGGGGAAAAAAATAAAAATAAGGCAAGGCAATTTTGAACTCAATACAAAAATAGATGGTTAGCTAGTACACTTGTTTGAGGATGTAAGTGGGAATTCCCACTCTTTGCTGTATGTGAGAAAGTGGCCGGCAGAATTCTATACATTCTGGAGTTTGAAGAGCTGAGGCCTATGGAGGGCATTGAGGAGCATGTTACATCATCAAGAAGAAAGGAAAAGAAGGCATGAACTGGGATTGCAGCAGGAAGGGAATCAGGTCAGTTGTGGACCCACGCAATGTTGTGAAAGTATTGAGGCATATTTACAGATAGAGGAAAATAAGGTAAAGTAGAATACTAAACTAGTTGATGTTTAGCTTAGGGTTGGTAAAAGATAAAAAGGATGAGACTTGGTGTATGTGTCTGCGTGAGAGAGAGGTAGAGAGAGTAGATGGAATTTGTTTTGCTCCTTTTTCCTGAGAGAAGTTATTTCTGTTTTTGAGAAATATAACTGAGGGCAGTTGAGATGAAGCCATAGTTACTTTGCCATAGACAAGCAGAAAAGGTATATAAGAATAAATTATTTAAGGCATTTAAATATATGTAAGGTGAAATCTATCCATGTACTCAAGGTAGTTAAAGTTTGAAGATCATGATAAGATGATTTAGGGAGAAGGTAGACTGAGAAGAGCAGACGTGAAAACTGAAATTTATGGGATCCAAAAATCTTTATACAGTTTATGGAGTCACCACTGAAGACTGATAAAGAGTGCATGATAGGAATGGAACTATTCAAGGAGGGATGGAGGAGATGTTATAACAAAGTAGGTTGATTCTGAATTGAATGATGGAAATGAATTCCTCACATTTGTCATGGGAAAGGTTGTGATAAGATGGCAAGTTGTATGGGTGGAGAAGATCATTGTTTAATTGCTTACAGAAAGTCCCAAAGAAAATTTTACCTGCAGTAAGCTGTGTGTAATTCCTTTATGAAGTGAACCATTCCTGATAAAACTGGATTAGGTAGAGGTGAAGCTTAGCTTGCCCTCAGATAGGCACCATTGTATCCTCACTTTGTCCATCAACTGCCATAAAGATATGAGAGAGGTGAGAGGGAATGTTGTAATGAATTAATTAAATCTCATCTTACTGTATTCTCAGCAATATTAGACACATCAGATAAAGGTACACAGAGATGTAGTTGAATGCTTTTGAAAAACACATCTGCGTAAGTCAATGGAACTAATCATGGAATGAATGTGACTAAGGATGACACTCTGGCCTGCAATAATTAAGATGAAATCAGATGAAATCAGAAAAATTTGTAGCTTCCAAATTCCTACCTGTTGCTTAACTCATAATTTATAATTAAAGGTTTCAGAAAGGAGCATGGTTTCAACCATGAAATCCTAATGAATGTGATATACCTTTCGAATTATGACTGATGAGGAACCATCTCTCCCACTGATCAGTTAGTTAATACTTTAGAATAGCATCAGTCACAAATCTTTCTGCTGACATACATCTGTGTAAAGCCCCGAACAACAGTATTCAAACTTTATAAAGCAAATATTGAAGGTATGCCTTACTAGTGCTCAGATTGGAAAAATAAAAATGCTGCTAATAATTAGCTGAAGACAGTAGGGCAAAGGTCAGTGTGGCACGCTGTCCCATACCAGTGTAATTCTACCCAGCATTGATTAATTTTTAATTATACATTAAGTAGTGGATTGTCAGAGAAATCCACAAGAGCAACGAAAACTGTAGTTTAAAGATTAAATTTTTACTGTTCACCCATAACAGTACTCTTGTGTACTGTGTACCTATACCAGCCTCCCCCATTACCGCAGTATAGAGGGTGTGTTTGGAGGATAGTTCTTAGTTGATGTGTGGTCCCTTAGGAAGCAGAGCCAGCTGTTGTCTCAAAGCTGCAGGACAGCTGAGGTCAGGGCAGCTTGATAATCAGGCAGCTATAACCAGCTTCTTCCCCATCCAGGCACCCTTGGCAAAGGGGAGAAACTGGCTCCTAAATTAGGGAGGAATTATTTAGGGTGGGTGAAAGGAATAGATCAAGGAATGAATACAATGAAAATGAGCAAAGGAAACCTTTGATTGAATATCAGGAAAATTTTCTTAATGGTATGAGATTTATTCTAACATTGGATAATCTCCGAAGGGAACTAGTGAAAGCCTCATTGCTTGAGTCATTTAAAACTGGACTGAACAAAACTGTAGGAAATTACTGTACCATGCACTAGTACGGAGATAGACCATATGAACTGACTGGACTTCTCCATCCCTATTTTCTATTACTCTGTATTTTATGGATAAATTTTATATTGCTGTTTAATTTCTTGGACCTAAAAATGCTTAAATAAGCTAAATCCAAAGACTTTGACAACTAAAATTAGAATAGATTTTAGAGCTAAAATATAGGGTATAGGGAAATCACACTAAGCTTAAATGATCCCTGTCATTTTGGATTTTTTTAAAGAAAAGCCTTTTATATTTAAATTACATTTGTTAATGTAAAATTAGCAACTTTCTAACAAACAAAAGGCTAAAGAGAAAATTCCTCTGTAAGCAACTTGCTGTTTGTGGTATAATCAGCGGGGGGAAGGTAAGCGGGGAGAGGGAAGGGGAAGCGATAGTAATGAAGTTTTCAAATCCTGCTCTTTGTTTCAGCTCTTCCCTCGTGATAGTAGAGTAACCTGCTTCAGACCCTTACACTTCACTAGTTAATGATTTTTCATTAAAATAAGTTTTATATTCACACACACACAAATGCAAAATATTATTGCCCCTTGGCTGAACAAAGGCAAATTTCAGAGGCCTTGCAGCAGTTCAGTTTCCACTGTTGGAAAGATATTGATATCATAGTCTGTATGGTGTAATTTATTTATACAGTGTTCTAATCTACACTGTATGTATGAATTCTATATGCAGTGGTGTTATAGCCATTATAACCCAGAATATTAGAGAGACAAGGTGGGTGAGGTAATTTTTTATTAGACCAATTTCTGCTGGTGAGAGAGACAAGCTTTTGAGTTTGCACAGAGCAACCTGAAGAAGAGCTCTGTGTAAGCTCGAAAGCTTGTCTCTCTTAACAACAAAAGTTGGTCCAATAAAAGATATTACCTCACCCACCTTTTCTCTCCATATGAATCCTGTAATTCTTAAACCAAGAAAGACCAAACAGCACGCTGGCAACTCTGAATGTAATTCAGGCTGTAGCAGGGTGAAGGGGGGAAGGGATAGCTCAGTGGTTTGAGCATTGGCCTGCTAAACCCAGGGTTGTGAGTTCAATCCTTGAGGGGGCCATTTAGGGATCTGGGGCAAAAATTGGGGATTGGTCCTGCTTTGAGCAGGGGGTTGGACTAGATGACCTCCTAAGGTCCCTTCCAACCCTGATATTCAATGATTCTATTAATTAGCCCCTGCTCAGCCAGCTCCAATCAAGGGGAATAGATTGGGGCTGGTGGGACAGGCCTGATGCCTGGCCTGGGGATTGGCTCCACCTGTGGGCCTGACAAGCCAGCATCAAGGGAGTCAGCCAGGGGAAAGATCAGTCCTCCTGGCTGAGGGCGGGCTGCTTCGGAAAGAGGGAACAAACCCTGTAAAGCCTTGTATCTGTAGCTCAATGTTGGTGGTGGGAGAAGGTGTGTAAATAAAACCACGGGTGCAGCACAACAGGAAGCCTCCCTGCGGTTTATTGGGCCACCCTGCAGTGGCCTGCCGGAAGAGGGGGCAGACGACCTGTTACACGTGGGGGCTTGTCCGGGACCTAAAGCCAGCGATACAGTTTGGCAACCCGGCCATGGAAGGCACCCTGCAGTGGCTCACGGAACAACATGGAGCAATGCAGAAAGCCCTACATGAGTTCCAGCAGTCGCACCAGGCGGAGAGGCAAGCTCTACTCGCGTGGCAGGCGGAGCAGCAGCGGGCATTACAGGACTTTATTACGGAGCAGGCAAGGGTGCAGCAGCAGCTCCTGCAGAAGCTGGTGAGTCCTGCACGGGGAGAGGGCACCCGGACCCCGGCCTTTGTAAGATGGCTCTGGTGGACGACCCCGACGCCTTTTTGGGCACCTTCGAGCGGGTGGCCCTCGGCGCGGGATGGGACCGGGCAACCTGGGCCCTGAGGCTGACCCCCTATCTGGCTGGGGAGGCGCAGGCAGCGTACATGGCCCTGACGGAGGTACAAGCTAGGGACTACGATGCAGTGAAGGCAGCGATCCTGGACCGCCTCGGACTTTCGGCCAAGAAATATCGGCCAAAGTTTCGGGCAGCCCAGTGGGCGGGGGGTGTGCGGCCCCAGGCCTTTGCCCAAAAGTTAACGGACTGGGCAACACAGTGGTTGAGGCCCGATGCCCACACCGTGGCGTAGTTAATGGATCAAGTAGTCCTTGAACAGTTTGTACAGTGTCTACCTGATAGCATGCGGGTTTGGATGCGGCAACATCAGCCGGCCACCCTAGAAGCTGCCGTGCAAAGAACGGAAGAATATGCAGAGGCCGACTTCCCGCCGAGGGAGCAGCGGGCCCCGTGGGACATAGAGGGGGGCAGGAAACCCCGCGATCACCCTGGGGTGAAGCCGGTAGACAAGCGACGGGAGGAGCCCAAGGAGACCCCTAACCGCCCAGGGCAGCTCATATGCTGGCAGTGTGGACAGCCGGGACATAGGAGCCGGGACTGCCCAGTGATGGAATGTGGGGCGGCTTAATTTTGTGGTTGGACAAAGATTGGGGGGGCAGGAAAAGAGGCGCGGGTTCGCCACTATCCCAGTGTGGGTTGGAAAACGGCCCCTGAGGGGTTTAGTGGACATGGCCTCCACTCACTCCCTTGTACAGAGACGCTTTGTGAAGCCGCATTGGCTTATCCCTGGGGATAGGATGCTAGTGGAATGCATCCACGGGGATAGGGAGTATTGTCCTGTGGCCCAGGTACCCCTGGAGGTGCAGGGGAAGTTTGCCTGGAAGCGGGTGGGTGTAATAGAGGGGTTGGCCTACCCTGTGGTCCTGGGGGTGGACTGGAACCCTTCCCCAAAGAAGAGGGGAAAGAGAGAGAGCCCTGGAGACAGGGGACGGGGCCCGTACCGACGTGGACCCTGGGAGGGCGGAGTCCCCATAACCTCCAGGGGAAGAAATTGAGACTCCTAGACGACAAAGCCAAGGTAAGGATCCTGCAGGAGTGACCAAGGAGGGGATGGAGCTTCCCGAGCAGGACCCATCAGGGGAGGGGATCCTGCAGATTGAGAGGAAGAAGAGGGTACAGAAAGATCAGAGGGTGGAAGCCCAAATGGGGGAGAACCAAACCCCAAGGAGCGGAGGACCCAGTCCTGAGATCGGAGCCAGACTCAGGGAAGGGGGCTCGGACCTGTCTCCCGCAGTGGGGAACGAAGGGGAGCATCTGGGGCGACCAGCCCAACCGTGCGACTGGTGTGAAAACCTCTGGGTGAGCGTAGACATGTGGGGTGCCCCACCCCCTACCCAATGTGCCTTTTGTGGATGGGGCATGCCAAAACCCCACGAGTCAGAGCCCAGGGATCACCCCACTGGGCAGGGTGCCACCGCCCAGAGTAAAACCCCCGGCTGAGGGAAGCGGGGCCGAGGAAGACCAGGCCTGGCATCAGCTTAAGGGGGGAGGTATGTAGCAGGGTGCTGCTGCAAAGCACCTAATTAGCCCCTGCTCAGCCAGCTCCAATCAAGGGGAATAAATTGGGGCTGGTGGGACAGGCCTGATGCCTGGCCTGGGGATTGGCTCCACCTGCGGGCCTGACAAGCCAGCATAAAGGGAGTCAGCCAGGGGAAAGATCAGTCCTCCTGGCTGAGGGCGGGCTGCTTGGGAAAGAGGGAACAAACCCTGTAAAACCTTGTATCTAGAACTCAATGTTGGTGGTGGGAGAAGGTGTGTAAATAAAACCATGGGTGCAGCACAACAGGAAGCCTCCCTGTGCTTTATTGGGCCACCCTGCAGTGGCTTGCCGGAAGAGGGGGCAGACGACCTGTTACACAGGCTAATGGGAGTACATTGTTATTATGAATAACTTTTAATTTATTACTTGTCAAGTTCCAAAAATTGTACTAGGCACATCACAAAACAAAGATTTGGACCCTACCTTGAAGCGCATACAGTCTAAATTTGACATGATACAAGAAGTGGGAGTCATCTACAGACAAGGAAGAAGGGCATAAGAAAGGGTAAATGTGACAGTAAGATCACATGGTGACTCGGGAGGTGATTTGTTTTGATGTTTTAATTATATTTTCTTCCCTCACACACTTCATAGAGGTGAGACAGCAGAGTTAGTCTTTAGGTGTGATTTAAATAAGGCTTGTCAAGCAGCATTGAGCAGAGAGTCTAAATCAGGGGTAGGCAACCTATGGCACGCGTGCCAAAGGCGGCACATGAGCTGATTTTCAGTGGCATTCACACTGCCCAGATCCTGGCCACTGGTCCGGGCGGCTCTGCATTTTAATTTAATTTTAAATTAAGCTTCTTAAACATTTTAAAAACCTTATTTACTTTACATACAATAATAGTTTAGTTATATATTAAAGACTTATAGAAAGAGACCTTCTAAAAACTATATTACTGGCATGCAAAACCTTAAATTAGAGTGAATAAATGAAGACTCGGCACACAACTTCTGAAAGGTTGCCGACCCCTGGTCTAAATCAAAGGGACAACATGAAAGAGGGGTTTGTGTGTAAATGTGATACATATTATGGAAGCACCAGCCATGGCTCCATAGTTGAGGTGAGTTTTATACTTCAACACCTTGAGGGAAAAAACTCATATATTTTAAAAAATCAGTTTAAACTAATCTGGGACTACAAACACCAAATATTGTCTCAATCATAATTGCATGGTTATTGCATTGCACAAATACAGGGCACATTTAATGTTGTTTGGGTGCCCTAATTGTGCATTTCTATACTTAACATATCTAGATTTCTTTTAAGAGTAGCCTTAACTCTGAATTGACTAGGTTTATAATGCTTGTTTGGGGATAATTATAACATCCCTGTTAATAGGTTTCAGAGTGGTAGCTGTGTTAGTCTGTATCCGCAAAAACAATCCTAACCCTAATTCTTAATGTCTGGTTTGTGTCCATTTGTTCTTTTGCATAGAGACTGTCCAGTTTGGCCAATGTACATGGCAGAGGAGCATTGTTGGCATTGTCTCTACAGAAAAGAATAAATGGACACAAATCAGACATCAAGAATTGTAACATTCAAAAACCAGTAGGAGAGCACTTCAATCTCCCTGGACACTCAATAATAGACTTCAAAGTGGCTATTCTTCAACAAAAAAGCTTCAAAAACAGACTTAAATGAGAAACTGCAGAACTGGAATTAATTTACAAACTTGACACCATCAAATTAGGCTGAATAAAGGCTGGGAATGGCTGGGTCACTACAAAAAATAATTTTCCCTCTGTTGATACTCACTTCTTGTCAACTATTGGAAATAGGCCACATCCACCCTGATTTAATTAGCACTGCCCCCCACACTTGGTAAGGCAACTCCCATCTTTTCATGTATATTTATACCTGCCTACTTTTTTTCACTCCATGCATCTGATGAAGTGGGTTATAGCCCACAAAAGCTTATGCCCAAATAAATTTGTTAGTCTCTAAGGTGCCACAAGGATGCCTCATTGTTATCCCTGTTAATGTATTTTACTTTAAATTACTGATAAGTTCTCTCAACCTTTACTTCATCTTAACATAGTATTTGTATCTGAGAATATGTGTAAATATATAAAAATGTTGTTAAACAGTTTAGTTTGCCACACATACAACATGCTTGACACCGAACTAAAAAATAAGGAAATGAAAAGTTAAGCAAATACATACTCTCTACTGGTAGTACATAGCCTTCACTCACAGGCACACATCTTACCATTACTACTCGTACAACACCCACAACAACCTTAACTCTGCCCCCTGAGGGGTCTCCTTTACCAAACTACCCTCCCATCACACCAGACTACTCCTCAACCTTTTCTTGCTCAATACTCCCTTCACTATATCTCCATCCCACTAGTTGTGGATGTTTGATGTATCTAATCAGATTTGCTGTAGTCCTGAAGCAGTGAGAAATAAAGGAAAGTAGAGGAGACTCATATCTAAGGAGACTGTAGACTAAAGACTACTTACATGTTACTGAACAGCTGAACACTATGAAGAAGATTTCCTGTCCAAATCCACTCCTAACAACCAGAGAAAGATCCTGGCTCATTTGTTCAGTGACTGCTATTTGGGGTTGACTTTATGTAGCCAGTAAGATGTAATAATAAAGGACCGGACAATCTCTGAACATAAAAAGAGATATGTTCCCATTATGACAATACCAAACCTTTAAGTTAGTCTAGGTTAGATAGTTAGCCATATTGTATTCCTAGACCTAATAAGAGCAGGTATTTACTGAAGTAAATAGGAGACTGGACAACCTCTGAAGCAGTGGCAACAATGCTGTAAGCTAAGTCAATGAAATATATGTTTGTAAAATAATGGAATTATTAGATGGTGAGTGGTAATCTGTAGGGCTAATATAGTGGTATTATGCAAGAAGTCTCTGAGCTAGTGAAGTGCTGGTTCAGCAACAAATTGTTGTCAGTCCACAAATTTGAGGGTTTTTTAGAACGCATTGATTATAATCATAGCGTTATATTGGAGCGCACTGGTGGCTGCCAGGAGGCAATTTTTGATCTATAGGCAATCACAGACCTTCTTGAAGCTGATGGGGTGGGGGTGGGGGACTAGCCATCCTTTATTCAGGATAAATGTAAGAAGCCTGTAAGATCCTTTCTGGAATAAGATCGTTTGAAACAATAGAAAACAATGCCTAAGAAACTAAGCCACATACAAGGCTGATCAGAACCTGAATTATCTGGGTGGAGAGGTTTTCTCTGGGGGCTGATTGCGAATGCAGGGTCTGTGTGTGTCAGAAGCATCCAGAAAAGAAGCAGAAATTAGCAGAAAGCCACGAGAGAGTTGCCAGAAAATCCAGGAGACATCCAGAAAAGTACTGGTAACATAGCTTTAGGAGGAAGCCAAGAGAAAGAGCTTCTTTTGGGCAGCTGAAAAGAGACTAGAAATTTTGAGCAAGGAAACTGGCTCCTGTTGTTCATTTCTGCTGTGTTCAGAGAAACAGGACTTTGTAGAAAATAGGTTTGCACCAAAGAAATACCTGACTCTCTCATCAATTTATCCTCTTAACAGAAACAACCTGCAAGACCCTGAATATTGGCTAACTGCTCAGGCCAAAGGCGGGGTAGGATAGAAATAAAAAATAAATTAATTTACATAATCAAAATCCTCATCTCCCAGCATCTCTTATAACCCATTCCTGTAATAACTAGGTGTGGTGAGTTTTACCTCCTCAATAGTCTTCCACTTTCAAAATATCAGGTAGGAATATTTGTTAGTCCCCAGCTATGCCGTATTGCTTGCCCTCATCACTTATGGGAGGTCTCAGACACTGGATACTCAGATATTATGGTGATAAGCATGGTGTAAAAACTTGAATAGAAAGTCTAAGTTAACAAGCAGTTAACTGTCTGTTTGCTGAAAAGCAAGTATGGCTTTCATATGCTAGCCAATTCCTATAGTGATCACCCTTTACAAAATTTCCATTTTCACCTTAGATGGATAAAGTCACCCATTATTTTGCAGTTTTATCTTAAATTCTCAACATATACTATAGAGAATACTACAGATACTGAGGTAAAGCTATTTTGTTGTTTAAGGCAATTAGCAGGGTTATAAGTGATGACTGTAGTATCTTGAGTAGATCCTGTATCTCTTACAATGAGGTCAGCCTAAATGATACAAATACAAAGCCTTTTGTCATGAAAATTCATACTGAATGAAAACCACATGCATATGCACATACAAACTCTGGCAGCTGAATTCCAACACTACAATAATGGAGTTGAATATAATTAATTCTCTCATTTTTCTTAAGACTTAATGTTACAAACAGTCCCTGTCTTCTTGCCATCCCCACCAGTTTTCCTCTAGGGAAAAATTGAGAGTGAATGGATACCACATAGGATGTAATTAGAAAGGGGAGAAAGCCCTGTCTCAAAGAACAAGATGAGTCTACAAAAGCACCCTGGATTATGCGGGGATGGGAACCACCTGGGTGCCCGTGAGCCACTAACTAATGAATAGATAGATCATCAAGAGCTGTATGGAAGAATGCCAGCTACTCTAATTGGCAGCACATCTCTGATGGGCTAGGGGGTATATAAAACAGCCAGAAGGAGTTAAGAGGGAGAGAATGAGATGGATTGATTAATTGGTGTAGTTCTGAAGACAGGTGTTTCCCCGTACCTGGCTAAGTCTGTCATCTTCCCATCTGAATTCTAATTAGTCTGAAGCATAGGTGAGAAAATTACTCATTTTTTACTTCTTCACTGGGACTTTGGATCCTGCTT
Source organism: Macrochelys suwanniensis (assembly GCA_033296515.1). Taxonomy (NCBI): domain Eukaryota; kingdom Metazoa; phylum Chordata; order Testudines; family Chelydridae; genus Macrochelys; species Macrochelys suwanniensis. Next base: position 75,839,618 of record CM065783.1, on the reverse strand, counting down.
AAATGTTCAAGACCACTTTGATTCCTCATTTAGAGCTTATTGCATCATCTAGTGCTTATACTCCTTTTTTCAGTGAGTTGTATCTGTGTTGGTCCCCAAGAAATTGGAGACACAAAACTTCTTCTTTCAGTTGCTTGTGTTCTGACCAGACTATCACAAGTGGGTTTTTATAGGCATTATATTTTGTGAATAGTTTCTTTGAGTCTTCAGATATATATTGTAGTGTGTGTGATGTGGTTTAAGACCTTAATCTTGCAAAGAGCTCTCCCCAGACAGATCCATTTACCTATGCAAAGCTCTCTGCAAGTTCAGGGCCTAAATTTCCGTATATTCCAAGTGGAGCTGCTTAGATACTACGGCGATGTTCCATCTAGATTATTGATGGATGGATACATAGTGAAGAGGATTTGGTTAGGTTTGCATCATTCTTGTCTTCAGATAATACAGAAGGCATCTGTCTTCAAATAACAGAGCAAGTATATCAATAAACCCATTCAGATGGATTACTTTATGCACCTTTCTTTCCCTTTTTTTAATGCTTCTGCTTTATTTTTGGTGGCAGATTTCTCTGTCTTTGCTGGATCTGCCTCTTTAATTGAAGTTGAAACTTGTTCATAGAGAAGAAACACTTAGTAAACCATGGTGGTGTGTCTTTTCCTGAGGGTTGCAATATGTTGTATACACTCTTCCCATTTGTAAAAACTCTATATTTTTTTTAATAAGTTTAACCATTAAACTGCTACATTCATTTCAACCTTTTGTTCTGTGCTCTAAGAAACATTTTGTTTGGAGCTTTTCATAGGATTTGCCCTTGATGAAACTTGATGTACTAAAATCTATCACTATGCCGGCATGAGTAATCACATATCATCTGTATTCACCTAGGTAGAAAAATGAGTCCAAATTGTAGTTATTAACTAATGACGTAGAAGAAAGCAGTACATACAGCAACCTGAGCTGTAAGATGTGAAATATCTTGGTAAATAATCAAATGCTTACCATGCAAGTCCAAAATGATGGGAGAAAATCTCTGATATGTGCTGCTGCTTCATCTTCAAGTGAGGCACATCCTTTAAGAAAGAGAAGTTTAGGAGCAAACTGTGCAAAGCACATTGCTGTCTCTCGGGGAATTGCAGCTTAAAGTGCAGGCTTTTGCAAAGCGATGCCAACAAGCTTTCACTCTCTTCATTAGCTTTTAATGTTTTGGGAGACAAATCCATGAGGAAGATGGAGGTAGACGTAAAAGAAGCACAAAGATGTTGATACTCAAGAGAGATTTTTTGGGGGGATGTTATTTTCCAGCATAGAACTAAAAGGGACATTTTCACTGGAAATGTATCTAGTTCACAATAGTTGTTTCTGTATTTTTATGTAAAACCACATTAATGTGCATCCCGTTGTACTGTCAATAAATCAATGGCATCAGACCAATTCCAGTCTTCCTTGGATGGTTCATAAAACATTTAGGAAGTATTTTTCAATTTTTTATGAGGAACATGTATAGCTAGTATCAGAGGGGTAGCTTGTTAGTCTGGATTTGTAGAAGCAACAAAGAGTCCTGTGGCACCTTATAGACTAACAGACGTATTGGAGCATAAGCTTTCATGGGTGAATAACCACTTCATCGGATGCATGCAGTGGAAATGTCCAGAGGCAGGTATAAATATGCAGGGAAGAGTCAGGCTAGAGATAACGAGGTTAGCTCAATCAGGGAGGATGAGGCCCTCTTCTAGCAGCTGAGGTGCGAACACCAAGGGAGGAGAAACTGCTTTTGTAGTTGGCTAGCCACTCATAGTCTTTGTTTAATCCTGAGCTGATGGTGTCAAATTTGCAAATGAACTGAAGCTCAGCAGTTTCTCTTTGAAGTCTGGTCCTGATGGTTTTTTGCTACCTTTAAATCTGCTATTGTGTGTCCAGGGAAATTGAAGTGTTCTCCTACAGGTTTTTGTATATTGCCATTCCTAATATCTGACTATGAATGACTAGCCAACTACAAAAGCAGTTTCTCCTCCCTTGGTGTTCACACCTCAACTGCTAGAAGAGGGCCTCATCCTCCCTGATTGAACTAACTTCGTTATCTCTAGCCTGACTCTTCCCTGCATATTTATACCTGCCTCTGGACATTTCCACTGCATGCATCTGAGGAAGTGGGTATTCACCCACGAAAGCTTATGCTCCAATACGTCTGTTAGTCTATAAGGTGCCACAGGACTCTTTGTCGCTTCATGTATAGCTAGCTATGCAGAGATGACACAGTTGTGCTTTTTAGTACAGAAGGGCAAAATGATCTTTTTATTTTCAGTAAGCATTATATTTAATAATATGACTATCAACTACCTAAGGGAGAAAAATTATTTACAGCAAGGTGCTTGTTTAAGGTGTGAAAAGCTGAAAGAATTCATAATACTTTGAGTAATGAAGTAAGAAGGCTGAAGGTTGATATCACAGTCATTCTGAAAAATAATTTGCTAACTTCTCTGGACATAGTCAGGAATGCAGGGTAAATGAGGAATTAGCGTGCAAGAGTTTTCTATGCCTGCTGTTTTCATTCTGCTTGATGAACAAGAATTCTTGTGATTGAATTAGAACACACCCTTCTTCCCTGCCCCTGAAGTTTCCCTCTTCTGTGTCCTTGAAGATCCCCTTTTCCAATCCCCTAAAGATTTGGATTCCCTCTCTTTCTCCTCTTAGCCCCATGAGGCCTCACCTCTCTTTTCCTTCCCTACCTTTCTAAAGTCTAGTTCACCTCAGTGTGCCCACAGATGGGGAAAGAGACTGGTGTGCAAGAACAGAAGATGGACACAGAAGTTGGGTGGTTCAGAGGGGAACTCCTAGGAAAGACACAACTGCATTGGAGAGACAGAAGAAGGAGTTATAGTGATAAGATCATTAGAGTACTTAACTTTGTGCACATACCATGGTGAATACAGTTATGTTTTCTTTAAAATATAGTGTAATATGGTGTAATGAACTAAAGCGATTAATGGGCTTTATTTGGAAGTGCAGGAGATCCTGGAGGACATGAGCACATGGGCATGGAAAGATAATGGACAGCAGTGCAATGGAAGACTTGAATAGAGGAAAAGTAAGGAATAGGACAGATATGGAGTGAGGGTAGTGAGGGAAGGGTGTAAGCAGAGTGAAGGAAAGTGAGAGGTAAATGGAGAATATGGGAAATAGGAATTGGGAGGGAAAGAAAAGGAAGTTGTGATAGAGGCACTTGTTTGAGTCCAAGAAAAGAACAGTCAAGAACAGGTCTATTCTGGAATTAGGAGGTTTATGTCAATCTCAAAAGGTTGATTCCTGCCTCTGATCAGCCTACGGTGTCCGCCTCCATCATTCACTTTCAAACAAGCACCTCCGTGTTTTCTCCCACATTGGCCCTCCCCTTTGGAAGAAGTTCCCCATAATCATCCACAAAACGAATTCACTCTCCTCCTCCAAAACTGTCCTTAAAACTCTCCTTTGCCATGAGACCTACAAAATGCTTGACAGCTGGTAGGCTGCTGATGTGCTTGTTGTTTCCGTGTTCGCTTTTACTCTCCTGTTGTTTGTCTGTATCCATCTGTTGTCGCTTGTCATGTACTTAGACCGGTGGTTCTCAACTGTGGTCCACCACTTCTTCAGGGAAAGCACCTGGCGCGCCGGGCCGTTTTGTTGACCGGCCGTGTCCGCAGGTTCGGCCGGTCGCGGCTCCCACTGGCCACAGTTCGCCACTCCAGGCCAATGGGAGCTGTGGGACACGGCGGACAGCACATCCCTCGGCCTGCGCCGCGTCCCGCAGCCCCCATTGGCCTGGAGCGGTGAACCAAACCTGGCCAAACCTGCGGACGCAGCAGGTCAACAAACCGGCCCGGCGCACCAGGGGCTTTCCTTGAAGAAGTGGTGGACAACAGTTGAGAACCACCGACTTAGTCACTGCCCCAAAGAATGTACAGTCTATCTTTTTGTTCTGTGCTTGTACTGTGCCTCAACACAATGGAGTCCTGGTCCAGACCTAGGGCTCCTAGGCACTATGGTAATACAAATAATACCTAATAATGATGTTGAAATCAAAACAAACACAAGCTATATAGGGTTTTCATGGCCATAATATAGACCATTAAGCTTATCCCAGGTCCAACTTGCTTTTCATCATGGAAAAGGCAGAATAAACGGACTTTGTGTAAGAGAACTATATGAGGTTTTGGGGGATATAATACCCCAGTGTATAAACACAACCTGGGTTAACTCAGCAGTCCTCTGCAGCCACTTCTGAATCCCCTGTTATGAAATGGGGGCCATGATACTTCTGTGCTATCTATATAGAGGATTAGTGGACATTTGGATATACATAATCATGTACCCAGCAGCCCTTCATGGAACTCCTCTGAAATACCTCTCCTCACTGGGCATTGCAACTGGAATGAAACTCAATTCCATTGTGTACAGTGGCTGTGGATTTCCCCTGCAAGCCTCTGTTCAGCCACCTGCTCCCAATGTAGTCTTATTATGATGGATGAATTTTCAACCTATGCACCTAACACATCTGTGAGCTAGCACTTGTAAGCCTTAGCAATGCAGCCAAGGTGGGTAAGTGGAGAAATAGGACAGTTTCTAGTGCTGTTGAGCTGAAATCATTAGACTTATCATTTCTGTAGTTTGGGCCATGACCTGTACAGTGTATACTTCAAATGTGGCAAATATCCTAATTCACATAAAATATTTGATATTTCTTCTATTGCTATGATGCAGTTCCTTTCTCAGATTTATTTTCAGTTAATTCAGTGCATCTGTATGTATTGTTTCACTGTTTCAATATGATCATTCAAGTCAGTGGTTTCTAGTCAAGTATTGTACTGAATTAAAAAAAATCCCTCATTAGTTAAAATTCCTCAGTGATCCTCTTCTTCTTTCATGTTTCTATTCTTTATGACTTGGTGTTTGGTTTGTGAAGCTTGGCTCAGATTTTTTTTAAGAGTCTGCCTTTTCGTATTTAAGCTGTGAACCATTTTTTTGTCTTCTGGTTTATGATAAACATCATAGCACTGAGATGGCTTCTCAAAGCGTTTCCTGTTAGTGATATGGTGTTGGTGGCTGAATGTAGTGCACACTGTCTTTCATGTTCAGAAACTAACTTTGTAGTGAACTAAAAGAAATCATCCTTATTACAGAATTTTTAAAAACAAAAATATACTTTTCAAAGGGAAAAGCATTTCTTATTAAAACAAGGCACAAGCTCTTTAAAAAGAAAAATTTGTCAGTAGACCAAGTGAAAACCATAAATATTTTAGAAGCTAATTTCCAATTTGCAAACTGCTGTGTTGCTAGCATAAGGAAGCAGGACACCACCAAGAGTTGCTTCTTTGTTTCTGCTAAAAAATGTTTCATGAAATAAAGCAACTTCAAAGACCTTTATTCCCAGCATTTCAGTAAATTGATTTATCATCCCTTTTGAAGGGATAATTGACCCCAAAGCCACAATTTTTAATTTTAAAAGATAATAAATAAGTCAGCTTTTTCAAAGTCAGAAAAAGAACTTTAAAAGAACAAGAGCCAAATCTTAACTTTTACAGCTAATGTTAATTGAAGTCTAACAAATTGGGAACACCAGTATTTCTGTCTCTTCCATATTCACCTCCCATTCATTGTGGATGTAGCAATTTAATACACTATGACTTTACGGTCTAGAAATGGAGATGAAATACCCTATACCTTCAAATGTCCTAAAAGCACTTATGGGTGACCCAGTAAGTAGACTAATAATATTGTTACCCATTTTGATTTGAGCAGTTAGCCAAAATCCAAGATCTAACACAATGGTTCTCAGCCAGGAGTACGTGTACCCATGGGGGCATGCAGAGCTCTTTCAAAGGGTACTTTAATTCATTTAGATATTTGCCTATTTTTACAACAGGCTACATAAAAAGCACTAGTGAAGTCAGTACAAGCTAAAATTTCATACAGACAATGACTTGTTTGTGCTGCTCTATATCAATGGTGGGAAACCTGTGGCCCGCAGGTTGCATGTGGCCCGTCAGGGTAATCTGCTGGCAGACCGTGAGACAGTTTGTTTACATTGACCATCAGCTGGCACGGCCCCCTGCAGCTCCCAGTGGCCATGGTTCACCATTCCAGGCCAATGGGAGCTGTGGGAAGCAGCGCGGGCCACAGGGATATGCGGGCCGAAGGGACATGCAGACCGCCACTCCTGCAGCTCCCATTGGCTGGGAACGGTGAACCGCAGTCACTGGGATAGTTGAGTACTCCAAATAATTACTAGATAATGCCTGCCTAGAGATGGATTACATTTTGCCTCCGTATTCAGAAAGTGGGAAGACTGGTGGCCCAGAGGTTAGTGCAGTAAGAAACCATGGTATTCTCTCCTTGGCTGCTATCAACTTGGTATACAACTTTTGCTTACAGCCTTTTTCTGTCACCTTTACTAACTCATTGAGTGGCTTCTTATTCCGTTAGTAGTCCCACTGAAACCAGTGCAACTACGCACAGAATAAGCTACTGCTCAATGTAAAATGCAAAATAAACTCTCTTTCCAGTCCACATTTGTAAAATAGAAATATTTACCTACATCTCTCTCCAGGATGTTGTAACCTTAATCCAATAATACTATAAAGTGTTTTAGATCTGAAATATTATATACTAGTGAAAAATAGAAGTAGTAATAAAAACCATAAACTTGTGCTGTCAATATTTTAACAGTGGGCTCCCATAAATATATCCTCTTTTAGTTTGTCTTTTGACCTTGTTTAACCAGCTGTGCATGTGGCTGCAGACAGGAAGTGTGAAGGACTGGGATATTAATTCATTTGTCTTCCTACTTAAATCATTTTCTTATAACCACAACCAAAAAAGGAAGTAACAACATATGACACTCTCTTATTAAATACACTTCCCTTAAATGATTATTCTTCACTCCTGAAAATTATATCAAGTGTTTTATCAAAAATAACAGTCATAATACTTGCTCATACCTGTAACTCCCTTGACTGATGAATGGAAATGCCTTTTGTTCATCCACAATAAAAATATAGATTTGATCAGCTTTCACCACACCCTGCATTAACATTGAAAAAGTGGCTATAGACAGGAGTTTTTTAATCCATGTGCTGAATATGTCACTTAAACCACACAGTCTCTACCTTAGTTAATATGTTTAGTTCACAAGAATTTTACTGAGACAGACTGTCATGCCTTCCGGTGACATTAGATCAAAGGCCAGCTTTCTCAGGGAGAAAGGATTGGGATTTCAGTGATGTTTGAAACTCTGTATAAATTATGGATTTTCATATTTTCTGAACTCTTGGCTGCTATATACCATTACTCTTGCTGAGGACCAAGAGCATATGACAGTCAACACCTGAAGCATGCAATGGTAGGGAGGTATGGTAAAATAGGGCAATTTTAAATTGTTGAATGCCAATTAATTCTATTTTAAAAATACTACAAATTTAGTTTAGCGAAGCAAGGAATGGTAAGTCAGCTCTTACTAATTGTTTCCCTAACTGCCAACTCAGGGGTGTGACTCCCAGTATTTTAGTCACGGGTTCTTTTCTGTTCCTGTTGCACCTCATGGAACATCATGATTGAGATCAAGAAAAATAATTACAGTTAACAGCCATGGCTATTTTAGTATTAAAGAAAGAAAAAGAAAACATTAAAAAAAACCCACAAATCATAAACTGGTTACTTCCATTACAGTGTCTTCTGTACATCTCTCTGTGCAGAGCTTTTAACAGGGTTTACACCTCTGAGAGTGGGCCTGCATTTGCTGGGGCACTTTTCTTTTGTTAAATGGAGACCAAGGTCTTATTTCCCAAAATTGTTGGGAAGCCAGTCTTAGTCTGTCCTCAGATAATTTAAAATGTTCATGAATGGGCAAAATACTTTTGTTTAAGGAAAGGTGTCTCTTGTTGGTTATTAACAAGAACAACCAGACAATTTATAATTAGGCAAAGCTATTTAATTAAATTCTATGAAATGGAAGAAAATATCTAAATCAGTAACTTGGAAGAAGCCATTTGCCATTCAAGGAGCGGTCTTAAAACAGGCCAATTAAGGAATATTAAGAATTTTTAATCAAATTAATTAATTTACCAATATTTAACTTCCATCTCCTATCTAAAAATACATGTTCTAATCATTTGGTGATTAACAGGAGATTAACATATTTTAAGTTAATTTTATTTCAATATTCCAATAAAATTATTACAACAGTTTTTAAATCTAATCCTTAAACATTTTACCATTTACATAGGAATGATATTAGGAGCTGTATTAGGAGTTGTATGTTTATAGAACATCTTTGCAGGTATGTGTTTCATAAAGGTATTTGCCATTTCAACATTTAAGAAATAAAAGGTTTAAAACATTTCCAACTACACGTGTTCTAGGCCTTTTCTGAACGAAGTTTTTAGAGTTATTATAAAGTTTATTTCAACAAGGATATTCCTAGTATTTTTGAGTAGGTTTACTTAAAAGTTTTTTTGGGGAAGTGAAAAAAGCTCAATTTACTTCTAGATTTACTGCTCTGATAACACAACACTACATTCCTTTTCATAATCAGGGCTCTTCCTAAAATAGCCCCCATCAAACCTAAAATTTCAGTGGATCATTTGTTTGGCTAGTTGCTTTGTTTTCTCAGCAATATTTTTGGTGCTGTTCAACATTTTTGGGCAACTGTATTGATTTAACAACGTAAGACCTCAGCTGTACCTGCTGGTGCCTGGCACCTTCCATTCAGCTGTGTGCACTCGCACCCATAGAGTTTGGGCTGCTTGACACCCTAATCTCATATTTGCAAGAACAGTAGTACAACTACAAGTTAAATTGCATGGGAGGTGGGCAATAGAGTGCACCAGGGCTCAGTGGAGAAGATGATCACTTGTGTAGGGATAGGGAACCTAAAGTACCCAGTCATAATATTGGTACGTATACTGTGGTTGGGAAAGGAAACACAGCACCTTATAAATATAATTTACTATTGTTGTTAGAATAGAGTTTCCTTGGGCAAAGCCTATTGTCTTTTTTTTCCCCCTACTAATTCTTGGTCCTTCACAGTTGACAAATTAACTGTTATCTCTTGCCTTTAGTCTCCTGCAGACCAGTGTAAGAAGATCCATGCAGGGGATGAGGTGATCCAGGTCAACCATCAAACTGTGGTGAGTACTTAGTACATACTGCAGTGTGGGTTTGTTCTGTTCCCAGCACTATGAAAAATATTCCACTTAGTGGTTAGCTTTGTGCAATCTAAATTATTATTTATGCATTTAAAAAATGTTGAAAGAGTAAAAGTTATCCAGAAAATGTGAAAGCTGTGGTCTGATTGATTGATCAACCACTCCTCTAGGTATTGAGAAAAATTTGTATATTTCTGAATTTGTTGTGTGCTGTCATATTATATAAGGAGATCCAGAAACATATTATCTATAAACATATTCATTGCAAAAACGCTAATTCTTACACTTTGGTTTTCATAATAAATAAACCCACTAATGTAATACAACTATTTAAAAATTGAGTTTAAATTGTTTATAATCTAGGATTTATACTCAAAATGCATAAGTATTATAAAAGTGAAATACTGAATAATCTCTTCCACAGGAGCCAGTGACCAGCAGCTGGCTAAAGTAACTCAAAAATATCTTCAAACCAAAGCTTTGATTATTCACTCAAGCAGAGAAAAGGGATAAAATACCAAAAGGCCCGTACACCAAGTTCTTACATAAACTTTATTCTTTCTTTGCAAGTTTTGGGTGAATTCTACTGTGCTCAGACACCCTGCTTCTGGCTGGGAGAGTCAGAAAGCCCCTGTGGCATTCTTGGTCTATCAGAGACTCCTCTCCAGCTACTGCTGCCCATTCAATCTCCATTCCTCCCTAAATTGGCATTTTAGGGTTTTAGTATTCCGTTTAATCTTAGATTTGGGCCTGGGAAGAATAAACCTTGCTAGCCTAGTTGGAGCCAGGCAGGTGGCTATTCCCCAATTAATAGCTTCCCCAGTGTTTCCTCAAGGAACCTTGATATCCTCTGTGGCAGTACCTTATTTGTCATTGTTTCATATTTCTGTTTTTCCCTCTAACAATCTCCTTTGATTTAACTCCTTGCAGTCAGGCAGGATAATATGCACCTCAGGTTACCAGCTTAATATGATATTTATAAAAATAGACATAACTCCCTCATTCTTACCAGAGGTTAATTGAGTTAGCGCTGCAAATGGCTGCTGGAGCCAGACAACCATCTGCTCTAGGGTTTCCAAGGTTGGCAATTATATGGGTATGGCCTAATATTGCCTAGTTAATTTAACTATCCCACCTCTGTCATTGACTTGCTGAATGACCTAGTGCAAGTCACTGCACCTCTGTGTTCCCCATTAGTAAAATAAAAATGCTATTTCTTCACCTTTGTAAAGTTTGTTGAGATCTACAGAATAAAATGCGCTATATACATGCTAAGTTTTATTTTTTATTATTAAAAAGTCATAAATGACCCTGATGTCATGGTGACTCTAGGTCTCTGGATTGCCTTTATCTGGGCTTGACTATAGTACATACAGGATGTGTAATGGAGGAAAGTTAACATTGCTGTTGGTACCTTAACTTTTGCGTTTCCTGAATTTTTGTGATTGTAACTGAGCAATCTTAACATTGCAGTAACTCAGTTGTATGTCTTTAATTAAGTTCAATGCATAGATTTCTAATTAGTTAGAACAGCTCATTCCAGTAAATGGGAAGCAGTCTCCAGAAATATCAAAGCCTTCTGTCAAGTACAGTTTGAACAGCTCAAGCTTAATTTTACTAATTAATTCACTATCCACATTTAGGGAAATTCACTAAGCATAAATTGGTATAGTTTGGAGTGTTCTCCAGATATAGTATTTTCCTTCCTAATTGGTGATTGTTACCCTTCATTAACAGATCTGTTTGAGCTTTCAGAGTAATGATTTTTTGTGGTGTTCCCTCATTGTATTTCCCCACACAACCAGTCTTTTGTTCCAGTTTAATTTCTGTTCAAATCATCAAAATATGGGTCGCATCCAACTTCTGTTCCAGTCTGATAAGGGCCAAATATGGATATTCTAGTAAGACCTCCCCATGATGATTGTAGTATAGTGTGTCATTCCAGAGATTCTTGCTTTCGGAGTCTGTGTCACCAATGTCTCTTTTGATATCATTCTCTCTGTAGTTGCCCAAACTTGAATTTCCATGGGTGCCTATTACTAGAGAGGTGAAGTCAGTCTAAAGAATTAATCTTGCGCTGCTTTAAGTTACTTAATACACTGGGAAAGGTTTAATCTTCCGTCTTTCATCACTTTTCATTCCAATAATAGCTTAACATTTTTAATAAACAAATATATTTGGAACAACAAAGCTCCACTAAAGATTTTCAATTCAAGACCCTGCTATCCAGGATAAGATGCATTATATGGAGCAGTCACACACATATTCTGGCAAGCATACATTTCCTTCCACATTGGTTTATATTTTAAAATACAAAAAAGTTCCAGTTTTACTGTAAAATAGATATTGAATCTGGAAAGGATGGTCTCTATCAGGGCCGATTATATTGGAATGAGTGTTTAGCAGTATGTATTGTTCAGTGTGTATTGTGCCTGTTGCCTGGATAATACAATGGGTCTCTGTTTTCTAATTCTTTAATGAATGCTATAGTTAATCATTTCATTCTTTCAATGAATACTAATAAACAAAAAGAATGATAACCAATGGAGTGATGTGAAATAATGTGCACAGCAAAATCTCAGTACAATTTATTTAGTAACTAAATATTGACAGCTAAAATTGTATTCTCTTACTCTGTGCTTCACTGATGTGGAGTGAATGATAGTCATAGGCCATCTTTAACTAGGATCATTTTTGCTAAAACAGCACTGTAAGTCTGTGTCCATACTTGAGATTTTATTTTTATACTAACATTTCCCACAGTTGCTAATACCAATTCCACTCCACTGCTGGGAGCAACATTAGATGTGCTAATGTAGACAAAGGAGCTAGTAGATGCTGGCATTTTAAGCACCAGGGGCCAGATCCTCAGATGGTGTATGTTGGCATAGTTCCATTTTCTTTGGAGGAGCTGATTTACACCAAGTGAGGACTTGTACCCATATCATGTAGACTTACTCTTTTGTGTTAGTCAATAAGGTTAGACATGTTAGACCTACTCTATTGTGTTAGACAATAAGATGATTGAAATGTTAATGGCTGTCTGGAGCCCTTTCTGCTCTAGTGCACCCGCTGTGGAGTAGTAGCACTGTTAACAACTGTGGGAAATTTTAGCCAAAAAAAACCTTATTGGTCACTCTTAAAGTTTGACAGTATTTTCTGCTGCTGGATAACTGGTTCTGAGGAAAATGCACACCGGCCTAAATAGGATTCTGTATTCCTAAAATAAATTTCTATGAAACCAGATTATTTTGACTCAAATACTTCTCGTTACAGTCCTGAGCAAAAACCTCAAATCCCCCGTTTTAATCTGGTTTGGGATTTTCTCTGAATGGTTTAAAGCAGAGGAGAGGCTCATGGCAAAATTTGAATCTGTATTTCAAATGTCACAAAGTGTGGGGTGGTTTGGATGTGGGATTTTGGATTGGGTCATCTGTATGTAGTTTAAAGAAGCATCAGCTCAGCCCTAGCACTTCTCAAAACCCTGGGTTCTTCTGATGGTTCTGATTTTTGGGGAGCAGCTTCCAGGTTCCTGCATTGGAGTCAGGGCCAGATTAAGTCAGGGGCTTTAGGGACTCCAGCTCAAGGGGGGCCCCACAAAAATAAATCACAGGCAGCGATCTCCAACTCTGGGCCGCTAAAAGTCCCCAGCTACAGGAGCGGCACTTGCAGACGTGGGCAGCGCACAGAGACACGGAGACACACTGTCTCCCTCCCCTCAGCAGCCGTAGAGGCATGCTAGCAGCCAGCCACTTCCCGGAGCAGCGTGGGGCCACGGCATGCAGGCAGCCTGCCTGAGCCCTGCTGCTCCACTGGCTGGGAGCCGCCTGAGGTAAGCGCCTTCTGGCCAGAGCCTGCACCTCACACGCCCTCCTTCACCCCAACCACCTGCCCCAGATAATAATCCCCCTCCTACACCCAAACTCCCTCCCAGACCCCGCACCTTTTCCTGCTCCAGCCCCCTCCTGCAACCAAACTCCCTCCCAAGAAAAAGATTTGTATACAGGGGCCCCACAAAATCTAATAGCCTCAGGCCCACAGGAGAGTTCAGTCAGGGTGGGAGTTGCCTGTTCATGGATTTCCCGGTTGGCTGCAGCATAGGGATAACAACTATTGTTTCACTGCTTTGCTTTCTCTGATTGAGAGAGAGAAATCTAGCTGAGCACCCTTGTACTGATCAGTGCTCCTCTCTCTCTCACTTGCTCTACATTGTTTCTTCTTTATGCAGCATTGGCTGCTGTCTCTGGTAGAATCAGGAAGAAACACTGGCTATCACAGGATACATTTGGCTAATGATGGGTCTGGTCAGGAGAAGAGAACACCTGCTATGCAAACAAGGAGGTGTAGGAGGAAATTCTGGGAATGCCACATGTACAGGAGTACCATAAACTGATGGGAACGCAGGGAGAAAAAAGAGATGATGGAAGGAAAAGATAGAGTTGGACAGTGAGAGGTAGAGAAAAAAGTGTTAGGGAAAATGAAAGAAGAAGAGAGCAAGGGAATAAGAGACTGTATTTTAAGGGATGTCCTTTATTTGGTGCTAGAGGAAACATGAGTTGATTGTTGTTGTTTTTTAAGCTGCTAAGAAGTATTTGGTCATATAAAGAATGTTTCCATGCAATTATTGTACAATATACTTATATATGCATTCTGACACACATGATTTTGTGCCAGGAATAAAACATTATAGAGTGCAGTACCTTAAACATGAACGTTGTCATTTATATTTCAGATAATTCCCTTTTTTATCTTTGAAACATGAACAGAGGTTTCGTGCCTATTAAGGTGACCGTTCATGTTTTTCTGGTGAGAAAAGGAAAGGGAGAGGGGTAGAAAAGAAGAGTGTGGACATGAAGCATAAGAGAACAGTACACATGAAAAAATGCATATTAAAGCAGTTGATGTAAAATTAAGAGGAAAAAAGGTGGGGGCAAGAGATGAAAAAATAGGAAACAAGGGAAAACAGAGGGAATCAAAAGAGAAATCTGTAATAAATAAGTGATGAGAAGAATGGAGTTACAGTTGACAAAATCCAGCTGTTTTAAGCAGTTCTAGAAAACATTCATATAGTAGAAGGGAAGAGAAATAAAAGAAGACAGGTTTTGGTTTAATTTTTTTATTAGAGCTGATAGAATTATATTTTCTCTTGGTTTCAATTTTGCAAAACAATAAATCTTTATACTTTGTGTATGTATTTATAAATATTTACATGTAAATAATTGGTTAAGTACATTGTATTAAGAGTTTGTGAAGCATGCACCACTAACATTCTGGGTATTCTTTTTTTTATATATTGTCACATATTTAGCTATTTAGGATGCTGAGAGGTAGGTGCTCTGATATGATGTAAAGTCTGCTGCATTACATGTAATTGGAAACACAGAGAAAAGAGAGATCTCTTTTTGCAATAACATCTGTGATTTATAGTGGGTAGTTTTAGACCAACACCATATGCACTCCCAAGCAGACTTTTGTTTGGTACTGGGAATTGTCTGAGCCAGTTCTGAAGATCTCTAGTTGCATATGCAATTATCCATTTTTTGTGTGCACAGTGGGTGTGTGTGCATTTTGCATACACATCTATAAACCGCTGAAACTAGGAGAAAAAAATCCACTTCAATAAACTTTTTTTCTTTTCACTTCCATTGCATGAGAGTAATGAAGTTAGAATTTGCATAATTTCTTTTAAAGTTTCTAGACCATTAAAATTCTGATGCTAGAAGCTAACTAGAAACAAACAGGACCAAATTCATGCTTGATGTAGGTTTGTTGACTTCACTGGCATTATGCCATAGATGAACTTGGTACTTTTAAGTTTTTAAAATATTTTTGTAAGACTTTATTGTGATAAACAGGAATAACAACAAAATGCATGTATGTAGTGTCCTTCACAGGGATATCCTGGGATGCTTCACATAAACATAATTAAAAAGACAGAATCCAGTCCCATGACAGTTAACAGCTACACTAGATACAGAATAAATAGGTTTCACCTCCCCCCCCACCCCCAGAAGTGATAGAAACCCTCATGCTTAAGGGGAACTACTAAATTAGGTGGGTTAGGAAGTAACTTCCCCTATGGGTAGGTGTTGTGGGGACTAGCTTCCCTGTAGAGCCCCCTGCTGGAAGAGCATGCAATGTCTGGGGACTCCCTGCCTCACTTTCCTTGCCTAAGGTTTGTCTCCTCAGCTTTGCAGACACCAGTCTGTGCTGGAGATGTGGCTTAGCCCTCCGGCCACGTGATAGACCAGTCCGAAACTAAAAAGTCCCAAACAAAAAGGTCCTTCTGTACTTCAGGGCTTCTTTTCAGCCCTCCCTTTGGGCCCTATTCCTGTCCCTTTTCTGAGCTACCTATACAAGTCTGGCTCTGAGATAGAATACTGGACCCCTAGGCTGGTTCTCCTGGGGGACCCTTTCCCCTGCAGACTGTGGCAGTCAGGGCCTTCCACAGTAGCCTACTCACACCCAGAATTCTCTGTACTTTTGTAAGGCCCAGCTGTCCCTTAAGAGATCACTGATCCTCCTTAGTCCTGCCCCCTTAGGCTGGAATCAGCTAATTATTTATGGCACAAGTATGGCTGGCTCCATTTCCTCTTAAAGGGGCTTAGTCATCCTTTGACAGTAGATTATTCCATACTTGCTCATTATGAAGTGGTCTATCTAATCCAGTACCCTCTTTCTGATAGTCACCAGTTCTAAAGAAAAGCATAAACTTCATAATGAGCAAGTATGGAATAATCTTCTATGTTCCAGTGCAGAAATATTCAGTATGTTGCAGATGTCCCTTTAGTTTAGATTTGCAGGTTGCAATAGACTGAGCACTTGGCAAACTTGAGGGTCTTTCTGGAGGGCATAGTATACATTAGTCCATCCATTCAGTCATCTTATCTCCACTCATTACATAGGGGATATTTTCCTTACCAATTAGAATACTATTCATGGCCCTGGCTGTAAACCTATCTGCATGCTGAGCAAATCTTCATAATGCTCTCAATTGTGACCCTTCAACTATCAAATGTATAGTTGTTCATAACAGTAGTGCTTGAATAATACTTACCTGCTGAATAATTTATCTTCAATGGCCAGGCTAAAGATATGTCATAATTTGAAACCTTTTGCTACCTTTATACGTTTAATTATCAGTATCATTATTGGACCTATTTTTAAATCAATGTAAAAAATGTATAACATGCCTCATAAATCGGTACTTGAAATATTATAGACTGCTGCTCTTGCTTGTTTATTTAGCAGCTCACTTTAATGGCCACTTAAATCAGTACCCTTCACAGCTACCTATTTTCCTAATTTGGTTGATATTTTAACCTTCAAGAAACCTGAGGGACATAGTTACCACAGATGTCTGAAAACTAAAACGACCAGATTTTTTTTCATATAATCCTTCTGTTGTGGTTAGCCCTCAGCCTGTGGAAGCTTTATGGAGCCATTTCTACATTTTTAATTTCATTTTTAGGTCCTCAACATAACATCCTCTGGTGTATTTGGCATAAAATATTGCCCGCTTTTTCAGATAAGTTCTACATTTTAGCTACAATACTCTGTTAACTATATCCTAAAAAAGTTGTTTTGTAAGTATGAGTTTATATTCACTGTGTAGATAGCAAAGTTTTATTTTTTCTTAAACAGCAATATAAATTGCAGTAGAATGATACTTTTTCCCAAAGGAAAAGTATATAAGGGAAAATCTTAAGAATACAAGAGAGAGAAAGGATACTCAGTGGGTAAGGGTCTTTAAGAGCTAGATTGTGCTTTTAAGGGCACAACCCTTACTTTGATTTACCTACTTTCCCTTTTCATGCTGTAGAGTCCTCCCCTTTCCCACAGGAAGGGAATAAGGGAGAAGCACTCAGTGTGGGAGACCCTGGCGTCTTGGTTGATGAAGCTAATTTGTTAAAGGTCCAAAGGAGGCCAAAGAGACCTTGCTGACCTCTTTCATGCTGCCCCTAATTCTCAGACACCCTCCCAATTCAAGTTTGGTGCCCAGTCCTTTTGGTCTGTGAAGCATTCCAGCCAGAGAAATCACTCCCCACACTGTCTCTCCTGTTTGCTTTTGGATGCTATTGTACCTTCTAGTATCTTTAGACCAGTAAGCTCTTTCAGACATGAACTCTGTCATATCTTTAGAGCACTTTATAACACTTCTGTATAAGTACTGAATAACTCCATTGATGCAGGTTGTTTTATTCCAGTTTTCAAATTCAGCAATTATTACTCAAATTAATAAGTGTCTATTTGAATTTTAACAAACAAGAATGCTACTTCTTGTAGCATTTAACTATTATGTTAAATAGTTTTAAAATATGTTTAAAAAACAACAACTACCTGTTACATTTCAGATGGATTTCTCCCATTGTTCAAATCCTGCTTAGATAACAAGTATAAAAATGAATGTAGTGGTTTTTGTCTTGTGCCCTGAAAATATTTATTCACATAATAAAATTACCATATGTCTAATTTATTTAATCTTTGTATTTTAATGCACCCATCACTGTGGTTTCTGAGCACAAACACAATTACATAAAGTACTTAGTGCCAAAAAAAAGTCTACCATCTATATAGAACAGTCATGGGGGATGGGGGGAAGCTAATGTAAAGAGGGATGATTTATGATGTTTTATTTTGAGGGTGGTGAGATCTGTGGTCGGTCTGATAACATGGTGGAAGGGAGTTCAGTAGCATAAGCCAGCTGCTACGAGAGCCTAATTTCCTGAATTTGCAAGTCTTACACCCTTTGAACATTTAGCTCCAGTGTCTGAATATTTCTGCCTCACTCCAGGCATGACAAAACCCCATGGGAAATCCTTTTTATAAGCCCTCTGTGAATGCAGCTGCAGAGGAGCATTCTAGAAAGGGCCTAGGAATCCAGGCCAAATCAGCATGATTTTGCTGATATAGTCAAAGGCACCTACACCCAATCCGAGGCAGTTGTCTCAAGCGCCTGACAGGAATAATCTGCATGGGGACTCTGTGAATTTGGTCTTTGCCAATCTGAATGTAGTTGCATATTAATGTTGTTTATACAAGGACCCATTTAAGGACATTTCTACACAGAGGCAGAATTTAGCCTTGTGACTGGTTATCGTTGGTGGTATTAGCCTCTCACTTCATGAGCATCATATGAATTTGTGTAGAAAGTGTGAGAATTGCCCAAGTGGGGTGCCATTTTCCCAGCACATGTGATCCCTGCCCCAGTGAACCCACCTGTTTATAATTAGCTCGTCCTGCCGCCACACCCACCCATCATCCACTTCTCTCCCCACCACTCATTCATTCAACTCTCAAAAACATCCCACTCTCTCCTTCAGCCACCCCACATATATGAGGATTTGTAGGTCTGAGGAAGGGGAAATCTTCAGTTCCTCTCTTCTCCCAAGCCCAGAGGAGGAAGAAGGGGCTCTAGAGGGTAAAAGGAAGGGAACAGGGATACTTGGGCACAGGCTAAACAGATAACTTAAGGCAAATTCTGGGAAGAAAAGCAATGCTTAAACTTTCATTAAATGTATATATGAATTCATTCTTCATTAAATATATTTAGCATTTGTATAAAGTAAGTCTATCTTTTGAATTAAAGTGCCATGATCATGTAGACTTCGACCAGTTTCAACATCATTCAGTATCTAATTACCTAATTGTAAAAAAGCCAGGATTTGGTTATTCTTTTTAATAATGGGACCTAATTTCAAGCTGTTGCACCCATATGTATTAAAATTAATAATCTGTTTCCTTTCTTGCATAGAAGCAATTGAAAAAGCCAGTACATGACCTTCAGAAAACCTTATTTTTATCTTTTTAGAGCAAGCTCCAACTTCACTGCTAAGTAAATGGAATTTTATCCTTGACTAGTTTGAAGGAAGAAACATTCTATTATTTACTAGGGTGTTGCTGAACTTCAAAGCCACATATAGTATATTACTTTTTCAGATGTCCTAAGTTGGCATGAATCAATATGGTCCTTAAAATTACTATTATTTCCACTAGTGAGCTAGAATAATTTGTTGGTTACAGCTCAGTAAATTCCTATATAAATCAATATATTCACTAATACTGGCATGAGCAATTCACATGGTGAACTGCAGCTTTCATATAGAGCAGAAGTGCATTTGAAGTAATAACTTGGTTGTTGTGAATACATTATAAAAGGGAAAACTACATATTTCCTTAGTAGTATCTACATATGTATCCCCCAGTCATAGGACTCTACAGGAGTATCGATTTGCCAGGAGCAAAGTACAGAGACTAGCTCGACAGTGTGCAAATGATTACTGGCTCCAGCTCTGCCGGAGCATTCAACTATCTGCTGACACTGGAAACATCAGGGGAATGTATGATGGCATCAAGAAGGCCATGGGACCCACAAAGAAGTGGAGAGTGTCACTAAAGTCTGCAACAGGCGAAAACATCCAGGACAAGAGCAAGCAGATGGATAGATGGGTGGAGCACTACTCTGAAGTGTACTCCAGGCAAACACCGTCACCGAAGCTGCCCTCAATACCGTGGATGGTTTTCCCATTGAAACTGAGCTGGACGAGAAGCCCACCATGGAAGAACTGAAGAAAGTCATTGAGAGCTTGTCCACAGGAAATGCTCCTGGAAAGGATGGCATCCCACCAGAAGTTATCAAGTGTGGCATCAACGTCCTCCTAGAACACCTCCACGACCTCCTCTGTCAGTGCTGGGATGAAGGTGCAGTACCTCAGGATATGAGAGACGCCAACATCGTGACCCTCTACAAGAACAAGGGTGATAGAAGCGACTGCAACAACTACAGAGGCATATCACTCCTGAGTGTTGTGGGTAAAGTCTTCGCACGCGTGATCCTGAACGGACTGCAGAAGCTTGCTGACAGAGTTTACCCAGAGTCACAGTGCGGGTTCCGAGCAGGGAGATCCACAACCGACATGGTTTTCTCCTTAAGGCAGCTGCAAGAGAAATGCAGAGAACAGCATAAGCCACTACTCCTTGCCTTCATAGACCTGACCAAAGCTTTCGACCTTGTGAACAGAGATGGGCTGTTCAAGATCCTGGCAAAGATTGGCTGCCCACCGAAGCTGCTGAGCGTGATCCAGTCTTTTCACGACAACATGAAAGGCACAGTACTGTATGATGGCTCATCCTCCGATGCCTTCGATATTCACAGTGGAGTAAAACAAGGCTGCGTTCTCGCTCCCACACTCTTCGGCATCTTCTTCGCAGCATTGCTGAAACGTGCCTTTGGAAATTCCACAGAGGGAGTCTATCTCCACACCCGGTCTGACGAGAGACTTTTCAATCTGGCTCGACTAAAGGCCAAAAGCAAGGTACGGGAGGCAACAATAAGAGACATGCTGTTTGCAGATGATGCTGCCCTGGCCACCCACGCAGAAATCGATCTCCAGCGTCTGATTGACCGCTTTTCCAGAGCTTGCGAAGAGTTCGGGTTGACAATCAGTCTTCAGAAGACCAAAGTTATGGCCCAGGATGCGGAACATCCAAGCATTGCCATCAATGACTATGTGCTAGAGGTGGTCAGTCAGTTCACCTACCTCGGATCTACCATCACTGACAACTTCTCACTGGACCCTGAGATCAACCATAGAATCGGCAAGGCCTTCACAATTTTGGCCAGTTTGTCACAGAGAGTGTGGAACAACAACATGCTGACCATCAACACAAAGGTCGCTGTGTACTGCGCATGTGTGCTAAACACTTTTCTCTATGCCAGCGAAACTTGGACCCTCTACGCTTCGCAAGAAAAGAGACTGAATGCCTTCCACATGCGCTGCCTCCGTCGCATACTCGGGATCACTTGGAGTGATTGAATAACGAACAACGAGGTGCTGGAACGTGCCAAGACCATCTCCAGCATGTTCACTCTCCTCCGTCAACGCCGCCTCAGATGGCTTGGCCATCTAAGTCGCATGGAAGATGGACGGATCCCCAAAGACCTGTTGTATGCCGAACTTGCCTCCGGAAACAGAGCTACAGGACCGCCCCACCTTCGCTTCAAGGATGTCTGTAAGAGGGACCTGAAGACTGTTCAAATCGACATCAACAGCTGGGAAGAGCTCGCCCAGGACAGATGCAGATGGAGACACGCTCTGACTACTGGATTGAAAACTGGTGAAGACAAGCTGCGGCAGCTTGCCGAGGAAAAGCGGGTTCAACGAAAAAGGAAGCAGCGGCTCCAACCCACAGCTGACACCGCCTTCAAATGCAGCAAATGCAATCGAGACTGCCACTCTCGTGTGGAGCTCTACACCCACAACAGACGCTGCACAACCATCAACTAAACATTCCCCATGGGCGCATATCCATCGTCTCTCGAGACTAACGGACGCCAACATCTACATATGTGCAAACAGAACTGCCAAGAAAATGTCTGACATCAAGGAACAGTAGAAGGTCCTGTGACACATTTATCTGCCTCTTTTAACTCAGACACTAGCTCTTAACCTACGGTCTCTCTCTCCCTCCCCCTTCCATTATGATCCCAAAGTCTTTTGTAAATCTCTTAATTTGTCTTCCCCCTGTTGTGATTACTGGGCCTACAAATTTACCCTAATTGTGAGCTCAACTGTAAAAAGTGAGTGAAAGTTTATAAAACATCATAATAAACTATAACAATAAATGTTGATGGAGGACGAGGGGGGAAAGTGCAAAGGCAAGACAGAAGGTCTGAATTAGTCCAAACAAAAAAAGCCTTCTGATATAACTTAAGGATAGTGTTAAGATCATGCCTGGTAAACAAGAAAAGTATGAAACAGAAAATAGGTGAACCAAAATTGGTGTGTCAGAAAATAGGCCTAATTGGTGAACCAAAAATAATGAGAGGACAGACTGTTCTGTCCATCATTCCCCTTTAGCAATCGTCAAAAAGAGGTTGGTTACACTGACTGAAAGAAGGGGAAGCAGTGAGCTTCAACATCATGGCTGCCACTGTCTCCTGGGTTCCCAGAACTTTTGTCCTCATCCTGAGAGATGTCCTGGCCAGCCCAGGCCAGAAAGAGGGACCAAGATGACACTGCCACCTTCACCAGCTCTGGTTAAATCCCAAACACGATCTGGGATGTGAGACTTCATCTCCTATCTTCCACCCCATGTTTATCCTTTTTCTTCCCTACCTTATTATTTTTCTTTCTTAACTCACAACTTTTGCCTTCTATCTAATAAGAGTCTGGCTTAGTTGGCCAAGACTGCCTATTTTGCTATATTGCTGTAAGCCTGTGACCAAAGAGACAGCTAAAAGCAGTGCTCTAAACAGCCCGATGCTGGTACAAGTTTGCTAGGTCTCAAAGTGGCTGATCAGACCATAGGTTGGGCCTGTATTTTTCCAGCAGTGAGGTTGCAAATGAATGTCAACCCCAGAGACAGAACCTGCACTTTTTATCTCCACCATTCTTTTCTCTCCCCTTTTGTGCATCTCCAGTCCATCTCAACTAACTTCTTCTCTTTTACCCAAAAAGAATATTTATTAACCTATTTGATACCATTTAAGACTATCAAACAAGGGGGTTTCCTTTTAAAAACTCTCTCCAGCTAAAGGGAAGAAAAAAATGTTAAAATTAAAGCCTTATTTAATATTTCACATTTCAAATGATTTAATTGTTTTCCCCCTTTTTCCTGTTTTAACCTTAATAAAAGGTTAAAAGGATTTTTACTGGTATGTTGGCTACAGTACTAAGCAGGCTGAGGTCTCTGTATACCAAACCCCGAACCTTGTTTAAAACAGTTTTTAAAGTTGGACAGTGACTGGGTTATGTTAACACTTTTGACTCTTTCGACCTATATATTCCATCTAAAGTAATACAACCCATCTCATGTTCTCTTTTTATACCCCTCCCAACTTTTTCAATTTCTTTTTTTCCTGTGCTCCTCTCTCTTACCCTGTACCCCTCTGATTTCCATTTAACTTCTCCCTCTCTTCCTTCTCCTGCTTCCTCCTCCATTGCCAGTGTCTTACTCAATTCAGTTGAAAATGTAGGTCTACATTCTTTCATGAGAGAGGCAGGACAAATCTGAGAGAATCTGCAATAAGTCCCCATCTTTGTTGCATTGCAGAAATGTACTTTCTTCAGATGCTTCTGTGCTCTAAACAAGGATTTCCATAGCCTGCATGTTGTTGGCCTGAACATGTTTGTTAAAACAAAGGGATTTTTTTTAAAGATTGGAAAAATCCGATGTTGGCGGATTCAGCAACTGTCCTATTAATCTTATTCAACAGGCCACATGCTTGTAAATAAAATGTGGCGAGAAGACAGGTATCAGATACTGGTTATTCAAAAGTTCAATAATAACAAATATTTTAGTGATTAGAGGGAGTTTTTTTTTCATGTTTTCACAGATTATAAAACCTGGCCATAAGACTTCCTTGACTTAATTCCTGTTTGAACTACAGCATAACTGTTAGAAAAATATCCAGTCTTAATTTTAAAATCTCTCCCCTTCCCTTGATTCCTAGAGTCATAAGGCAGATCAGCAAGGACAGAGCCAATATCATACTATTAGCACTGATTTGGCCTCAGAATTATTGGTACACAAATCTTCTCCAGCATACCAGAGAAATGTCAGTTGATCTGCCACTGTGCCCAGACTTCCTCTCTTGATGGCAAGGGAGCATATTTATCTGAATCCAGAGACTCTCTCATTTAGCTGCATGGGGGATAACCTGCTGACCACACTCCACTTCTGTTCATAGAAAGCTATAGCCCAGAAAGAATTCTGCCTTTACAGACTGTAACAGACAGGACACAGTTTATGTGCTGGGTGACAAGTAAAGGATTGACCTTATCATGGGTGGGAGTCCCTGTCATATTAATGCATCTCTTGCATTTAGAATCAGAAGTGTATTCAGTAGATTCCCTGAAAGGTTGTTCAACAGCTATTTCTTCCTATCACAATTTTGTATTCTCTCACTCCATAGACTCCAAGTTTCCCAAGGGAATGACTGGTGCCGTTCACACTACTAGAGGACCTTCCCCAGCTTGGGATTTGATTCTAGTTTT
The DNA here is from genome assembly GCA_033296515.1 of Macrochelys suwanniensis. Classification (NCBI taxonomy): domain Eukaryota; kingdom Metazoa; phylum Chordata; order Testudines; family Chelydridae; genus Macrochelys; species Macrochelys suwanniensis. Next base: position 75,815,443 of record CM065783.1, on the reverse strand, counting down.
AACTGTGTCAATGGTTCCACCCTCAGAGCCCCTGTCTCAAGCTTCCTTAAAACACCTGTCTATTAAAATGGCATTTGAGTGCAGTGCCATGGTGGCCTCTCCACACTCAACAGTAGTACATAAAGACATAGTCATCGAGACCTTACCCCTGCTTTATGACTGAGATGGTCGCAGTTTTTCATCTTTGTCGGTATATTTACTCTCCCCATTTTCTGCCCCAGGCCACATGCTCACCAAGGGGAGTCCTGCCTGCATACCGCATATGTGAAAAGAGCCCTGTGCTGTTACCTGGGCAGCACTAAATCCTTCAGAAAAATGAACAGGTAGCTTGTTACATACAGGGAGAGGCTGTTAGTAAACTCTTTCTGGCTGGATTAAGAGATGTATTGAGCATTGGTCTACTTTAGTCAGAAAACCAGTACCTCTTGAGTTAAAAAGACACTCTACTAGAGCCACAGCTACCTCTGTAGCTTGTCTGAGACAGGTTCCCATTATAAAGATTTGCAAAGCAAATCATGAAGTTTTATTGATACTTTCACTAAGCATTGGACTTGACACTGCTCTGATGCTCAATTGGGCAAGGTGGTGCTACAATCCATTTTTGCCTAGCACACCGTCCTCTGGTGGGGTCACTGCTTGCTAGCCTCCCATAAGTGAGAATGCACAAAGACCCTCATAAAAGGAAGAAGGGTTACTTTCTCGTAAATGTTCTTCAAGAGTCATCTGTGTGCCTTGACATTACTCACCTGCCTTCCCCTCAACCTTGGAGTTCTTTGTATTTCAGGACTCTGTGGGCTAGGGAGAAGGAAGTGATGTAGTAGTGGGCCCGGGGTGGGGGTGAGGGAGGAGGTTGTGCTCCTTTATATAGATGGAGCTAATGGCATTCCCTTAGCACAAGAGCGCTCCTGCACCCCCCTCCCAGCGGACATAGGTTTGCTATACATTTCTGCAGCTCAACACTAGAGGTTCTAGGTCCTATAAATGTGAATGCACAGAGGCAACTCTGAGGAATAGCTATTCCTGATAAGTAGCCCTTAATTTTCCAATCATTTAATCATTCTCTTGGTTCTTCTCTGAATCCTTTCCAGTTTACAACATCCTTCTTGAATTGTGGACATCAGAACTGTACACAGTATTCCAGAGGTCAAATCAATACCAAGTAAAGAGGTAATATAACCTCTGTACTCCTGCTTAATACTCCCCTTTTCATGCATCTATGGATTGCATTAGCTACTGTAGTCATAGGATTGTACTGGAAGCTCATTTTGATGGACATACGGTGATTCCTGGCTCTTTCATGCACTCTGTGCAACTGAGCTATTGTTCAGTTGTCCCTTGGAGGAGTAGGGTCCTGGAGTGCCTTGAAGCCCTTGTCTAACTCTCAGTACGGGAGGAGAGTTTTTTCTGTTCTCATGATCAGATTTCTACTCCAGAAGAAAGGCTCTCCTCTGAATACATCCTGTCTGACTGCATGGTCAGGGTGGGGATAGGGTGTAATGCTTGGGTTAATCTGTCTGATACTATAATAACAAACCAAATTAGAAAAAAATATCAGTCTAGTTCCTGCTATTGTGATGCTGCTACCTGAATTTTTTAGCCATTCCCATTTACAAGTTCTGCTTCAGCTGTGTTTACTGAACTCATGCCAATCATGCCCATCTACCAATATGCTTCTGGTCATCTTCTGTTCATTCCCACTGTTACTATTCTCTGCTTACTCAGGCCTGAGTGCATCTGCAACTACTGCCATAACTATCTCCTGAAAATATATACCTCCATAATACAAGTAAGGAAAAATTGAGTTCTTGTCTCCTCTCAGCCTGCTCTTGTGTTGTTGTTTTTGCTGTCAGTCCCCTGTCCATTGCTGTGAACTCTTCAGATCTACTTCCATTGTACACAGCTTCCAAATCTGAATACTCTTGAAAATATTCTGAATAATAGGACCTCTGATTATGGGAAGGATGTGGCCATCTGTCTCAGAGTGCAAGTTCACACACAATTAATACTTAATAAACAATCAATATGCAATTATAGTTATGCCTTTTTTTACCAATGGGCAAACTTTCAGCTGCTGCTCATTTTTGTCTTTGCTTATAATGTCCGTTGTATGGATGAAAGGAAAAGGTACAGTTAGGAACTGTTCTCACAGTACAAATGAGGCCGAAATAGGAATGAATATAGCTGATAATGAACAAAAGGTGGTTGCTAGTGTGCAATTTAGAGCACACGACCTATTCCCTGTTCTGAAAATATTTTTCATGTACAGCACTGTATCTAACATAGGTTCACAATGTGTGTTAAGTGTGTGATCCAAAAGCTCAGAAAAAAGGAAATAATAAAAAGGTTGGACTTTGTTAGTGCATGCAGTTTCATGCTTACTAGCACCACACTTCATGCTTTAAATGCTGTCTTGGAAAATTTGGGTTTTTATGTCAAAGAAAGGGATATATTGAAAACAGTTAAGAAATTCATTCAAATGGATTTTGTTTGAAAACAGTTGTATTAGCTACGTATGCATATTGGGTTTCTTAAATCTTCCATCATTTATCTTGTAGATGTGCTGAATTATGCAAAAGTAGCATTAATTGTGTGCCATCTGGCACCACACTCCCTTCGGAGGTTCACCAACTGCCAGTGTGGCCCAGCGTAACAGACCATAAGCGAATAAAGTGATGTAATGAAGCATGACTGCCAAAGTTTAGGGGACGGACATGCTACTAGCTTCTGATTAGTTGTCAGTTATTAGTCTGAGCTCTATATATTCAATCTGTGCTTTTTATAGCAAATAAATGCCACTAAATTCACTAATTCTCAAAGCAGCCCAAACCAAACAATTTTTAACAAATAAAGTACATATTTTCCCCTCAAAATATTAACAACTTTATGTTCCCTCCTCAACACCTTTTCTTAAAGTGCCATTTTAAACTCTGAACCCAATTAAATAAACATGCTTCATTGGTTTTCTTGTAACTAGTTTCAGAAATAGTAGGTTTATAAGTCCCATCTGCACTAGAAGTATTTTTATGTTTATCGCTTTCAATTGTAGTTACTAAAGGACTTCTAATGTCTGAGCCCTACTCCTATTTTCTCATTTATTAAGAATGTTCTGTTTTGAATAAAGATGGGCCCAAATCAAAATCCCATATCCAAATACCTTCAAATTTGGGAAACTTCACATCCAGATATGAGTTTTGTCTTGGGCCCATGTCTAATTCTGAGTGAAACATGAAATGCAATGAGTATAATATTTTGTGTTTAGGGGTACATAGGACAAGACAATAGTGTTTGCAGATGAGACAGACATTTTAACAAGGAGTTATTAATAATATATTTGACAAATAACATATTGCACAAAATGCTCTGCCTAAAGGAAAAGGATGAAGAGTTTTTTCAGAGTTTTGGGAATGCTGGATACGCTGGCTACTAATTTTTAAACTCACTTTCTGTTCTTCAAGCAAAATATGGTGATATGAGAGAACTTTTAGAGGTAGGTATCAAATACATGTTCCATGTTTCTCCTTGCAGGCCAGTGAAATTGACAAGATCCTTCCAGGCGGGCAGCCAGGGAGCTATTTTGACCAAAAATAAATATAAAAAAAATTTCAGCAAAATTCACCCGAATAGCTGAAAAATTAGTTTTACAAAAAGGGCATTTTTTTCCATTAGAAAATCATTTTGAAACAGAATTCCTGAACAGCTCTTCATTTAAAAGAAAAAAAAATCTCTCAAAAGAATGGAAGGGGAATTGATTAGAGAGAGGATGTGCAGAAGTGGTGATGGCAGGGGGAAAGTGGCTGCACTGCTCTGCAGTAAGATGGAGAGAGATGGCTACTCTTTATTATTTGAGAGCATTTCTCAGTGGTTATAGGGAAGCCAAATTTGGACTCCTGCATTCAAAGCAAGGGGGGGAAGCTTTAATGTATTAGCAGTGGACAGGAATCAGGCATCAGTACCCTGGGGAGGCTGGAGATATCTGGGTGGTACAGAGGAATGCTGCAGGCACCTCAAGTAACTGTATTGTAACCCACTAACTGTATTGAAAACTTCTCCAAGGAGCCTTAGTGTTCAATGGCAGAAACACCAGTTCTAAATCCCTCTTCCTGCCCCTAAAAAGCCCAGTAGTCCTATCCCACTGGCAGAAGGTCAGACCCACACCTTGTAAAGCCCGGCCAGTACTCTTATGTATTGTAAAGTCCAGCCAAAGAGCTGCAAATTGCAGTGGCAAATGAGACAAACACCAAACCCAAATCCATTTCAAAGATTGGAGTACAAGAGGGAACCCACAAACAGCCAGCCAGCCTAATCCTAAACTCCATCCCAAACGGAACAGCAGTTCGCCCTCTGTGATATGTGGGTCAATTGCATCAGACACATGTTCTTCCAATATTCTTGGTAACGTTCATCCAAATATGGAACACTTTATGGCAACGTGACAAAACTCAGTCGCCAACCAAAAATTAGAGTGCACCAATCACAAGTTACAGAATGGAGAAAAGAATTTGTTTTATGAAATTTAAAAAGTCAACAAATTATACTGTTTTTTAAACAAAAGTTTTTTAAACAAAAAAAATTTGATCAGCTCTAATCAGAAGTAACTGCTGAAATCAGAGGTTACTGTGAAGGCTTATGTGAGATGAAATTGGGCCAAACTGTATATCTAGCATTCTTTGTCAGCACTAAATTTACATTTATGCTTAAAAGGTGTCTAAAACACTAAAATCAGTTCTAATCTTACAAATTTCTTTACTATTAAACCTTTCATAATAAGGCATTGTTTTCTATATGGCCACAGTTGTGCAGCTTGGGCCTGATCCAAAGCCTGTTGAAGTTCTTCTTCACCAGATTGTCTTGCCTATAATTTTTAGAATATCTATTACTGCTTAGCACTTGCATTGTTCTTTATGTTCAGAACACTGCCTACACTAGCTAATTAATCCTTACAATAACTGTGAGGTAGCAATATTAGAATTGTCCTCACAAGAACAGCAGTATCTAGAAATAAGGAAAATTAAAGATAGAGCAGCTGTTGTACTGTTCAAACCAAGTAATTTGTCAAGAGTGTTTGGAAAAAAAGCTTTTTCTAAGAAAAGCATGTAACTCAATCCCCATTTTGAATTGTATCCTCAGTTTCATGACCCTGTATATCTATATGAAGCAACGACTGAAATAGCTGGGGTGGGGGGGGAGAGATTCCGCTGTTCTATTGATCTGGCCAAGGAATTTGCTGTAATACCATTACAAGGATCAAAGAAAGAAAAAGTAATACTTTAGGCTAGAATTTAGGTTCAGTATCTGCTTTTCTATTCATCCTTCCTGCTAATTCGATTTTAATAGAACACCCTAAAAGCCACATGCAAAGATATAAACTGTATGTTACAAATTTCCATCGTGCCAACTCAGTTTACTGACAGTAACAGCAGGATGATCAGTTCTGCCAATAATGCTGAGAAATTCCACCTCTTTATCCATTTTTACTTCAAACCATTCTCAACACTGGTACCAAAACCTCTCTGAGGCATTGAGCTAGGATTGCTAACTATGCCACAATGTACTCAGCTAAACATTATATTAATAGTTGTACAAGGCCATCCACAGTACTTGTTATTTTTGGATATCATTTTATTTTTAATATATTCCAGTTACAGATATAATCTTACAGAGATACATCAGGACAGAAAAAACAAAACTTTTAAACTTAGAAGTATGTGTTTAACAATGAGTAAAGAAAATTAAATAACCAAAGAACTTTCTAAAGCATTCCATTAAATGCTGCCGCCTTCGGTCAGTTTAACAGAAAAAGCAATAAAAATGTAAATGTAAAGGCCGTTCTGCCTAACCCCAAACATTAAAAAGTCATAATATTTGAATCCACATACTATAAACTGTCTTAAAAATCATAATTAAAAATAATAAATTATAGGGTTTTCTGCCTTCTAATTTTTGAGTCTACAGCCCTTCTTCAAAAATGATCATTTCTGGCTCAAATTCAACCTTTAAGCATGCATGAAAATGTGAATCTTTCCCATTGGCTGTTTGGAGGGGGGATTCCATCTGCCATTTCTTATGCCTAGGATTGAGTGATATCATTCTGTGCTTTCCCTTTACCACTATCCTTTCTCCTTTCCTTCCTAGTCTCTCTTCCCTCCCCCACACCCCCGCCACCACTCTCCTGCCCCACTCACTTTCTCCTTATAAGCTCTGCATAATTTCTTGTCATCCACATGTCCCCATATTTTCCCTCCCTTTTTCTCTCAGTATTCTGCCTCTCTCACATTCTCCCTATTTCACCCTTAACTCCCTGTACCCCACTCCACTTTCCTTTTATTCACTTGAACCCATCTCTGTCTGCCTCCTGTGTTATCTTGCTGAGACCCTGTGAGCCAAGAGTGTCTAACTTTTATTCTGTGGAGAGGGTCACATTCTTTTTTAATTATGATCAGTGGGCCAGGGAGTAAATTTAGGTCTACATATTTCTCTCTGTCATCTTGAACCATTTTGAACTTGAGAAAATTATCTAATGGATTCACTCAATGGCTGTGAAAACTGAGGTAAATCATGGCATATTTGTATTGCAGCTTTGCATCAAAAGGAAAACAAAGAGTCCTTGGTGTTTTTTTTTTTATCTGAGTTGATGTTGTGTTGAATATGCCTGTTGCTTAAAATGCTGTAAATCATGAGACTTTTTCCATTACAGGCAGCTTCTGTATTTAACTTGCTAAATCTATTTTACAGAGATAAATATGGCCTCTTTATCATATATTTACCTAGAACTAACATACAAAGTACAGTTAGTAATTGCCTTCATTTTCCCTTTGGGATTATTTTTTTCAAAGTATTTTAGCAATTAAATGGGTGATTACAGATTAATGAGTGATTACAGACATTTCTGCTATAATTTACAATAATATTTTAAGTCACCTTCTTTTAATCATGGGTTACAGTGGCATAAAGTTCAGATTCCTGGAGTGTGGTTCACTGAACACCAAAATGCAGACCAAATAAGTTGGTGATGCTTATTTATTTTGAAAATACTGATATTTTGGCCACAAACTGGATTTTAAGATGGAAGATAAATAAGTTTTGCAAACTCATTTGGTTTGGTTTATTGTATTCTACAATTCTGTCAAGATTTCTTAAAGAGCCTTTGAGAGGCATTGGCAGATAAAAAATTTTAAAGTCTATTAAAAAAGGTGTTTTTATACTGCCAATCTTTGAGTCTTTTAAAGTCCCATTTTGAATGAAAATTGAATTTGCAAATATGCCTTGAATATTTCATTTGAATTCTTAGATTTGTAGTTCCACCCATTTTTACAAAGTGCTGAACTATTCTTCTTTTTCTTAGGTCTTGATTGTATGGACAGTAGTGCACTGTAACTGAAGTGTAAATCTACAGCACACTACCTGGCCGCATGTGTGGACCCAGCTACTGCACACTAAAAGTTCCATAATGCACTCTACTTTAAAATGGGAGTAGATCAAAGTGGACTGTGGAACTTTTAGTGAGTGGTAGCAGGGTCCACATGACCAGTTAGTGTATGGCAGGCTAGTGCACTATATATTTGCACCCATCTTATTGTGCACTGCCCATATAGACAAGCCCATATTATGTAAATTAGTGAATAGTCTGACACTATATAACCTTGTGCTGTCATTCAATAAGCAGGTACTACTGAGAGAGGTGGTGATCATTCAGTACGTGACACTCTTTCCTCTTAATCAGTATCTTAATTAAGACAGAGGTTAGACCACTTTGCTGATGGGTAAGATGCAATAGCAAGGTTCTGATTGTTGTGGTCACTATTGCATGGTATGTCTACACAGCAAAGAGAAACCCACAACTGGCCCATGCCCGTTTACTCAGGCTTGCGAGTCTTGGGCTGCTGTGTAGACTTCTGGGCTTGGGCTGCAGCCCAAGATCTGAGACGCTCCCACCTTACAGGGTCCTAGAGACAAGGCCCCAGCCTGAGCCTGGAAGTCTACGCAGCAACGAAACAGCCCCCCAGCCCAAGTCCCTTGAGCCCAAGTCAGCAGGCATGGTGCAGCCGTGGTGTCTAGTGCTGTGTAGACAGATGTGTTTACCTATGTCCTAGATGTGTTTACCTATGTCCTAGCCTAATTCCAACGTAATTAATTAGATTCTCTCTACCTAAATTCATTTTCCTATAGTTTCAGTTGGAAAGATGTTCTTTCCTTTTTGTTCTAAACTTTTGTGTATTTATAAACAACTGCTGTTTTCACCTGAAGTAGTTGTGTTTTCATGATTGATAGAGATCCTTGCTGCTGTTTGTGAAGGCTTTGGGATTCTTTTGGATGAAAGATGCTGTGCAAATGCAAGATCAGCTGGTTAATGCTCTTTTTTTAAATATTCATTGTGCAGCTAATTGCATACTTAAAATTACAGTTCAGTGTAGGAAGAACCCTGACTTAATGAAGTAATTGTCACAGTCTTAACATTTGTTGATATGGAGTTTATTGCATTAATATGAAGTATGTTTAATGAACTGTCAATTTGAGTCCTAATGAGTGTTCAACTTAAAAATAAAGATAAAACTAAAAATGTAGCACCAAACTGCACCACTTGCAGAGCTGTTTCATAACAGCTAATCTAACAGGACTTTAGCTTCACTTAGGGTACTGGGTGTCAATGGAAGAAAGGTAGGAAAAGGAAAGATAAAGTCAAAGGGGAGTGAAGGGGTCAGGGGTCGGGGAATGGAGCTGGTGTGAGGGGCAACATGGGATCATATTAGATTATTAAATTGCTTAAGATAGTTGGTGAATTTTACTCTGCTGAATAAAACTGTGCCAGTAAGTTGAGAAGCCATAGAAGGGAGTGTGCATAGATGACTGTACATCTCTCTAACACCATCCTCAGAAGAGGCAGAAAATAGTGTTTTATCACTATGTAGTTATATTTGGTGTTTTTCTTTAAAGCTCCAACTCTTGGACTATTTTGATTATATTTGATTGCTTTGTAAGAGCTAGGTAATAATAATAATGTATTATATGAGAATTTCAGCTTAAAATTAAAGTGAGTTTCTAGCCCTCATGGTTGTGGAGAAATGCTTGAAAACATGAACCTTACAGCTCAACATCCAGAAGGCAAATAAGATCAAAAGGTATTATTTTTTAAAATCCCCCCTCATGATTTTTCAGGACCTAACTCATGAATTTTGATCTCTTAGATTTGGCAGTGCTGGTTAAAGGATAGATGGTATTACAGTTCCACATGCTAGGAAGCAAGGAGGGAAAAGATTTCTGAGTTAGAGCACCAGTCAGATTGCTCCCAGATCATTTTATCTTCTTTACCATCAAATAAGCAGGGAATCCTCCTGCATTGTTCCTTTTGCCTCTATTTCTTCTAAACCCTTTTCTAGGCCCCAGAAGGAAGAAAAGAAGAAGAGGGACATATTGGAGAAGACCAAGGCCCAGTGGTTCAGGGGAATTTCTTGCAGAGAGGATGCGGATGACAGAGCTTTAAGATCTGCCATTGAACCCCTTGCTGACAGCAAGGCTGCTCCTGCATCTTAGGAGAGACTTCTGGATCCAGTTATCTCCACATCTCATGGACCTGATACTGGCCATCCTAGAAATCTGAGTTCATATGTATAGGAAGTGGGTTTCACTGGGCCCTCTTCCCTCAGCATTATTGCCACTATTTGCTATTTGTCAACCTGGAGATAGCAGGCATTTCCCAATAAACTCCCCATCTCTGTCTCTCCTGCCAAACTGTTCGAATTTGCAGATGCAGCTTATTTATGTTCCTTGCCTGTCAGCCAGACCCATCACCCCAGACTGCTGGTAAGCTCAGCATTTTGGGAATTCTCTTCTCCCCACATCACCCTTCCCTGCGTAGTAGTAGCACTTCCAGCACTATAGTAGTTCCTTTCTTCTCCGGACTGCTACAGTCCTTGCCACTAGCATCAATTCTGCTCACTCTATCGTCATTCTATTTGGGCTTCCAACAATCTCTTAAGTGCTCAGGCAAACTCTGTACCTGCTTTTATGCAAATTTACAACTCTTGGAATTGGGCTTCCCTTTTTTCTGTCAGAGTCTCTCCTCCTGAATGTAGTCTCATTTGCTATCCCGCCACATAACAGTGGAAAGACAACTCTCGTGCAGACTAGCTCAGTCATCAGCAGTTAGTTGCCTGGGAGTGGAGCCCCTGTATTCAGGTTTTAAGTTAAATATAGTTAAAATATAATTTCAGCTCAGTCTGACAAATGCCAAACGTCCTTGTTTCTGCTAGAGCACGGGTCGGCAACCTTTCAGAAGTGGTGTGCCGAGTCTTCATTTATTCACTCCAATTTAAGGTTTCGCGTGCCAGTAATACATTTTAATGTTTTTAGAAGGTCTCTTTCTATAAGTCTATAATATATAACTAAGCTATTGTTGTATGCAAAGTAAATAAGGTTTTTAAAATGTTTAAGAAGCTTCATTTAAAATTAAATTAAAATGCAGAGCCCCCCAGACCGGTGGCCAGGACCTGGGCAGTGTGAGTGCCACTGAAAATCAGCTCGCGTGCCGCCTTTGGCGAGCCGCCCCCCTGCCCTCCCGCTCAGCGCCTGAGCGGGGAGGCAGCCGTGATGAGCCGCCCCCATGTGGAGCCGGGGGGGCAGCCGCGGTGAGCCGCCCCGCTGCCCCCCCGCTCAGCGCCTGAGCAGGGAGCTGGGGGCAGCCCGTGGGTGATGGGGGAGGGCTGAGCACCCGCGTGGGGGAGGAAAGGCTGAGCTCCCGCGGGCGGTGGAGCTGGCTGGGGCGGGCGGCGCAGGGCTGGTGCAAGGAAGTTTCGCCTAGGGCACGAAACTCCCTTGCACCGGCCCTGACTGTTCCTCTTCTGTAACGAATATTTTGGATTTTTATATTACAGGATTTGAGGGGGCTTTAAGTCAGAGTATTCTGGGTATACGATTCTTCATTTTGGCCTTTTGAGGGCCCTCTTACTGACATGGATTTTAGCTTATTTCAAATAGCTTTTCCATTTCCTTCTGTCACAGAGACCTTTACTTAATCCTATCACTCCAAAATGTTCCTTAGTTTTCCATGTTCTCACAGAACCTCCTATTGATTCTATAAACCAGATTTGTTTCATATTCCTGACTCTGAAAGTGACTTTCTTTATAGTTATTTCTGAAAGGAAGACTGGAGAATTAAGTTCTTTAGTTATTTCTCTTCCTTCCAGTTTTTCTCCAATAAACTGTGAACTCTGGCTTCCTTTGGAGCTTATTCTCACAGTGAACACCAGGCTACATCTTAATTGTTTCAGTTTTCTTTTTTCCTCAGGACAAGTGTTTACATTCTTTTAGCTGTTAAAAGATTTCAGATATTTTGTCTTCTTCCCAAGACTCCAGGAAAGTTAACCAGTTGTTCTTTCCACTGCATGGTCCCACTTGTGGGATTAGTGCCTAGAATCCGTTGACAAGCAGTGTCAGTTTGGACCATTCACCAACCCCTTCCCCTCCCTTGCCATAGAAGATTCTAAGGTTATAAAGCCACTCTGGCCATAGTTGCCTTTCAGTTCCTTATTAATAGATGATCATGCAGCAAGCTCAGATTGCATGCAGTGTCCTTGACACATTTCTCAACAGGTGGTTTGGTTTGGGTTTTTTTGGTCAGTTACTCACCTTTCCTTAATTTCAGAAAGGAGAAAAAGTGCCTATCCAGCATGGGCATCATCTGGATCTGCACAGAACACAATGGTTGCCACACTCCTACTGACAAGAAGGTCTCCTTAAGCCCGGTCATAAATGTGTAAATCCAGAATTGTCTTTGGAGATTGACTTGTAGGGATGGGCAGACCACTTAATACACCTTTACTGACATGGTGGCTGTTCAGGCCCAGTTGAATAAGTCTGATGATATAAGTCCAGCATTAACTTTTGAGATTGGCTCTTCAAAATGGCTCTATGCCTTGCTTAAACAGAGTCCAGGTTCCTGGTCTCCTCCATCTGATGAATTCTGATGCTGTTGACTCTGAACTGCGAATTAAGTAGTTTGATGATCTAAATAACTGGTAATAAGATCATAAATACATCTGGATCAACCTTGTCCAGTGCCAAGGATTCAGCACCATGGACTTTGGTGGTTTGGTGCTCCAATATAATCATCATGAGTGTCCCTGATCTGGTTAATTGAGTATGGTGCTGAGGACCCAGCACTACTGACTCAGGAGAATCACATGGAGAGTGATTACTGCATACTGCAGTTATACTGTTATTGGCAAGTAACCCTTCTTCTGTCTGTTTTGAAGGCTGCCTCAAGGGGACTCTGTCTTCAAAGACTACCATTGCTAGACGGATTAAATAATATATTTGTATAGCCTATGAGCAGGCCAACTGCTTTTTAGATAGTTTCACAAGTGGGCAGACTGAGGTGTCTGTCTCTGAGTTGTACAAGGCTGTAACCTGGTCATCTCTGCACATGTTCATCTCGGTCTCAAATGAATCTGCTGTTTGCACAGGACACTCAAATTGGGAGAAAGATGTTGAAAGTGGCATATTAAAGTACTGCTTGCTACCTTTGTCTTTAATGCTTACTCCTAGGAAGGGAAATGAGAGAGATGTATAACAAAGGGAAATGTCTTGCAGATAATGCTGTTTGTTGTGGCTTCCTCTTCTCCTTTTCTGTTCCTCACTATTTTCCCATCCGAGGAAGGAGTGGAGTGCTGTTTATTCTTTTCTTTCCCTGTTATGTCTATCCTTATTTATGCTTTGGAAGTATCTAAGGGAGGGATCTGAACAGGTCGTCTTATATGAAATGTTCCAACTCTCAAATCTTTTGCTTCCTTGCTTCTTGGCAGGTGGAGCCTTAATGTCATTTGTTTTTTACAAAAGAAACTATGTCAAACAGAATTACTCAGAATTCTTTTCTTCCCTAAAGAATTTTGAGCTGAAGGGGGACTCTGACCCAGAAAAGTACCCAAAACAGCTAGTAACCCTTTAGCATGTTGGGAAGTAGGAAGCTCGTAAGTGCAGTAAGTGACTTTGAGACCTGATTTTATTGTCTATGTAATAATAATTATTGGTTTAATTGTCATTGATACATTCATAGATTATACATGTATAGGTCCATACTCCAAGGAAAAACTAAGGATGGCCACGTTGTTGACGGTGGTACAAATGGGAGGAAGTGTGTGAGTAGATTAGTACTTGTGTTTTATCATAGTCAGTTTGAGTTGGTGGCTGGATATCCAACAAGAGACAACTGAGAGAGAAGCAAAAATGTGGGAGGGGAGTGAGAAGACACTGGGGAAAGATACTGGATGAGTCAGAGTAGAGATAGTAATTGCGGGACCTTAACCACTCCCAAGCCTCCAGAGATGCAGTATAGAAGAGGGGACCATAGGCACCCAGAGAAAGAGAGGAAGGAGAGTGTAGTGAGCCAGGGTGGCTTCCCTCCGAACCAGAGGGTAAAGAGCCACTCTCTCAGCTGGAGTGGGCGGGGCCAGATCAAGCCTGCTCCACCCCCAGAAGGGGAGGGATGGAACAGGAAGTATAAAGGGCGGGGGCCCTTAGCCCAGTCAGGGCAGCACCAGGGAGGGAGGCAGACACAGACCGCTGGCTGCTCCCTTCAGACCCTGCTGCCAAGCCAGGGGAAGCCCTGGACCAGGAAAAACCAGACCTGGAGGAAGGACCTGGGCTACCAGGACTGCCAGCCACTGAATACCCTGAGAAACTGGAGGAGCCAGGCAGCAACCCAAGCCAGAGGGAGCCTGACGCAGAGGGTGAGCTGCAGCTGCAAGCAGCTGAATACCCTGATGAGCTGGAGGGACCTGAGGGACCCAATCAAGAGACTGGGTAGGAAGTAGCCCAGGGCAGAACTGGAGTGTGGTGAGTCTATTTGGTCAGCGTGTTGCGGACGGATCCCCGCTGACCCAGTAGTGGGACCCTCTCCCCCACCACTGTCAGGGCCCTGGGCTGGAACGCAGAGAAGGTGGGTGGGCCTGCGTTCCCCTACCCCGGCCAACCTGCCTTGGGTAGGCAAACCCCGATAATGCCACAGACTCTTGCCGGTGCTCCCCTGCCTGAGGGGGAGCGTCATGGAGTCGGGCCAGCACCCCTCCCTACGCTAATTCCCTAGTAAGAGAAGGGTGTGACCAAGGCCTGTCAGTGAAGCAGTAGCTCCCTACCGCCCCCCAGCGGCTCAGCGGACCAACAGAGCTCTGTCACAAGTGCTGGAGAATGCGGGCAATGGCCCCTATCCCTGCAGGAAGGGATTAGAATGAGGAGGCCTCTGAAGCTCCCCTAATTAAAATATGGAGATGGAGAGGCTTCTCAAGTTCCTGGCCGAGAGCCAGCAACAGTAGCAGCAACAACTCGTACAGCAACTGGGCGCCCAACAGCAGTAGTTGCTTCAAACATTGGAGGCCCAACACCGCGAACAACAAACCCAATGCTTCCAGTAGCTTGCAACCCTCTGGCCAGGCCTGGGTGGGGCTCAACCTGAGGGGACAGCCACCCGAACCCCCCCACCCCATCCCTTCGATCCATCTGGCCAAGATGGGGCCTGAGGATGACCCGGAGGCCTATTTGGTGACCTTCGAGCGGGTTGCTTCAGTGGCGGGTTGGGCACCTGACCAATGGGCGACCCTCCTCGCCCCCTTTCTGACAGGGCCCAGTCTGAAGACTTACCGGGGACTCCCGGATGAGAGAGCCTGCGTCTATGCCCGAGTAAAAACGGCTATCTTGGATGCCTTCGACATCACCCCGGAGACATTTTGGCAACGGTTTCGGAGAAAGGTCTACCCACCGGGCACCCGACCCCGGATAGTGGCCCAGGAATTAAAAGATGCAGGTTGCCGATGGCTACAACCCGAGCATTGGACAGCAGCTCAGGTGACTGAACAGGTCATCCTCGAACAATTTGTACACATCCTCCCGACCCAAGGGAGGGTGTGGGTGTTGCGGCACCGGCCACAAACCCTGAGCACGGCCATCACGCTTATGGAGGACTTCCTAGAGGCAGAGGTCCCGATAGGACCGGCTGTCTGTCCCCCAAACTCTGGACCCGGCACCCAGAAACTTGAAAGGGGCCCACCTCCAAAGCCAACGCATCACCCCGTACCCGACGACCAGACGGCAACGGGACAGATCTTCCCCGATGCCCGGAGCCCACACTGTGCACAGCCTCCGGGCGCTTTACCCGGCTACCCCGCGGCCCAACTGACGCACCCGCATGGCCGGGGCGCTCAGAGGTAGGACCTTGCTTTCGGTGTGGCGAGTACGGTCATCTGCAACACGACTGTACTGCGATGGACTGCGACTTTGGCCGGGTGTTTACTGGGGAGCTGCGGGCCCGTCCTCCCTCTGCGGCCAAATTGACGGCCCCCATGGAAGTCGCAGGGACCCACATTATTGACCTAATTGATTCGGGCTGTGGGCAGACCCTTGTCCACCAGGCGCTCCTCCCGGACGCCGAGCAAACCATTGGGGAGGTACGGATTCAGTGCATACATGGAGATGTGAAACCATACCCCATGGTTCAGGTCCCTATCACGGTGAACGGAGCAACCCAGTTAATGAACATGGCAGTGGCTTCATCCCTTGCCTATCCTGTTATTCTGGTCCGGGACTGGCTGGACTTCGTTGAGGTGCTCCGACCCCTACCCACAAAAGAGGCATTTGAGGGAACTCCACCTGAGACAGAGACAGGCCCCGCCGTGAGGGCCGACCCTGGAGTTGCCCCAGTTCCCACCCCCGGACGGAACGGCTTTGGGACTGTTGGCCCCCCACCTGACCTTGTGGACTTTAGCCGAGATCAAAGGGAAGACCCTATGTTCTGGTTTGCCTATGAGCAGCTGGCCCGGGTGGATGGTGAGATTGTGGAGGCCCAGCGCGCCACCCAGTGGCCTAGGTTTGAACTAAATCACGATTGGCTCTACTGCATTGACCAAGACCCCCAGACCCAAGAGGTCTGGACCTAACTCATGGTTACCCGCATTCATTGTCGGGCTGTCCTGAAGCTTGTGCATGATATCACAGCTGCAGGCCATTTAGGGCAGGAAAAAAATGCGGCTAGGGTCCTGGCCTAGTTCTTCTGGCCAGGCGTCCACCGGGAGGTGAAGGATTACTGTGTGTCATACCCGGACTGTCAACACGCAGCACCGGCTAGGGTACAGAAACCCCTCCTGGTCCATTTACCAGTCTTTGGTGTACCATTTGAGCAGGTAGCGATGGACCTGGTGGGGCCTTTCTGAAAAGTAAAGCGGGCCATCAATACATCCTTGTCCTGATGGACTACGCCACCTGCTTCCCCGAGGCCATCCCCTTAAGAAGTATCACCACCCGCTCTATCGCTGCGGAACTCGTGAAGATCTTCGCCAGGGTGGGCCTCCTTCGGGAGATACTTACTGATCAAGGCACCAACTTCACCTCTAAACTGTTCCATCAGGTATGTGCCCTGCTAGGGATTACGAAACTGCAAACCTCAGTCTACCATCCCCAGACTGACGGGTTGGTCGAACGCTTTAACCGGACCCTGAAGGGAATGTTGCAATGCTTCCCCACTCAAGACCTCCGCCAGTGGGACCAACTGCTCCCTCCTTTACTACTGGCAATTCAAGAAGTTCCTCAGGCATCCACAAAGTTCTCTCCATTTGAACTCCTCTATGGGCGGCAGCCCCACGGGGTGTTAGACTTCTTGAGAGAAATTTGGGAACACACTCCGTCCACAACACAGGGTCTACTACAATATGTCTTACAGCTGCAGGAGCGGCTGGCACGGGCAGGTGAGCTCATGAGGGAGAACTTAAACACAGCCCAAAGAGCCCAGGAGCATTATTATTATCAGGGCGCCCAGGCCCACTCGTTTGCACCAAGTGACCGAATACTCCTCCTGCTCCCCTCGGAGGAATCAAAACTTTTTGCACGTTGGCAGGGCCCGTATGAGGTCCTCCGCCGGGTAGGACCTGTTACCTACGAAATCCGGCAACCTGGTTGCCGGAAAGAAAAGCAGATCTATCACGTAAATCTCTTTAAAACCCTGGCGGGAACGGGAAGGCTATTAATTGCCCCATATCCCCCCGAACCGGACCTAGGGCCACAACCCCCCGAGGATTCAGACAATGGTGAGCCCCAGCTAGCAGAAACACTCACAGTTGAGCTGCGAGATCAGGCCCTCTGCTTAGTGAGGGCGTTCCCCAAGACATTCATCACGAAACCCAGGCGAACTGCCCTCACCTACCATGTGATCCAGACCGAACCTGGGGTGGTGGTCCGAGAGGTGACCCGGCCATTGCCTAGACGAATGCGGGAGGCCGTAGAGGAAGAAGTCCAGGCAATGTTGGAGCTGGGAGTTATTGAGTGCTCCCAGAGCGGATGGTGGAGCCCTGTTGTCCTCGTCCCAAAGCAGGATGGGAGCCGGCGGTTTTCCATTGACTCCTGGAGAGTAAACACCACTTCGAAGTTCAGTGCCTATCCGATGCCCCACATCGACGATCTCCTCGACCGGCTCAGAGAGGCCTGCTATATCACTACACTAGATCTCATGAAGGGGTATTGGCAGATCCCCTTGGACCCCAGGTCCAAGGAGGAGACAGTGTTCGCCACCCCTTCAGGGCTATACCATTTCACCAGGATGCCTTTCGGCCTCCATGGGGCTCCAGCCACCTTTCAGTGCTTGATGGATCGGATTTTGCAACCACACACCAACTGGGAAAAGCATCGCAACCAAGCAGCGGCTGTCCTCTGGGACCTACGCGCAGCCAGGCTTACGGCCAATCCAAGAAAATGTCGAATCGGACAGAGGAAACAACTTACTTGGGGTACACCTTGGGCTGGGAACAGGTGCGCCCCCTCATCGGGAAAGTCCAAGCGCTCCAGGAATATCAGGTGCCAACCATGAAGAGGCAGGTGCGTCAATTCCTGGGCTTAGCTGGTTATTACCGGCGGTTCGTACCCCACTTCGCAAACATTACTGCCCCTCTGATGGAGTTCCTGACCAAAGACAGCCCCCGCCGAGTGTGCGGGTCTGACAAATGTGAGAAGGTCTTTCGAACCATCAAAAAACGGCTGTGTAGCGATCCAGTACTCTTCAGCCCTGACTTTCATCGGGACTTCATTGTCCAGACCAGTGCCTCTGGAATAGGGCTTGGGGCGGTCCTCTCACAGGAGGTGGACGGGGAGGAACACCCGATCATTTACCTCAGTCGGAAGCTGATCCCCAGAGAACGGAATTACTCTGTCATTGAGAAAGAGGCCCTAGCAGTTAAGTGGGCGGTCGACGCCCTCCGCTATTACATCCTCGGGGCCCCCTTTATACTGGTTACGGACCATGCACCCCTGAAGTGTCTCAGTAAGATGAAGGACACTAATATCAGGCTTATGCAGTGGTATCTGGCTCAGCCCTATGCCTACACGATTCACCATCGGGTGGGAAGGGACAACGCCAATGCTGATTTTCTATCCCGCTTAGGGGAGGGTGAGGAAGCCAGCTCCGATGGCCGGGAGCTGGATTTGAGGGGTGGGGTATGTAGGGAACCAGGGTAGCTTCCCTCCGAACCAGAGGGTAAAGAGCCAATCTCTCAGCTGGAGTGGGTGGGGCCAGATCAAGCCTGCTCCACCCCACAGAAGGGGAGGGATGGAACAGGAAGTATAAAGGGCAGGGCAGTCAGGGCAGCACCAGGGAGGGAGGCAGACACAGACTGCTGGCAGCTCCCTTCAGACCCTGCTACCAAGCCAGGGGAAGCCCTGGACCAGGAGAAACCGGACCTGTAGGAAGGACTTGGGCTACTAGGACTGCTAGCCGCTGAATACCCCAAGGAACTGGAGGAGCCAGGCAGCAACCTGAGCCAGAGGGAGCCTGATGTGGAGGGTGAGCTGCAGCTGCCAGCAGCTGAATACCCTGATGAGCTGGAGGGACCCGAGGGACCCAATCAAGAGACTGGGTAGGAAGTAGCCCAGGGCAGAACTGGAGTGTGGTGAGTCTATGTGGTCAGTGTGTTGCGGACGGATCCCCGCTGACCCAGAGCGGGACCCTCTCCCCCACCACTGTCAGGGCCCTGGGCTGGAACGCAGAGAAGGTGGGTGGGCCTGCGTTCCCCTACCCCGGCCAACCCGCCCCGATAATGCCACAGACTCTTGCTGGAGCTCCCCCTGCCTGAGGGGTGCGCCACAGACTCTTGCCAGAGCTCCCACTGCCTGAAGGTAGCGTCATGGAGTCAGGCTGGCACTCCTCCCTCTCTAATTCCCTAGTAACAGAAGGGTGTGATCAAGGCCTGTCAGTGAGGCAGTAGCACCCTACCATCTGCCAGCGGCTCGGCAGACCAACGGAGCTCTGTCACAGGAAGACATTTAAGGAAAGATTGGAGAGGTAGAAAGAGAACCAGTTGAGCACAGATTCATGAAAATTAATTGAGACAATCCTATCTAGTTCTTCAAGTAAGTGTTTCCGAACAAATAGGTTCCTTACAAATCTCTCCCATTTTCTCCAGTGCTAAATTTGAAAGTGAGGGATTTTAGGTGCACGGAAGTGGCACAACATTCTGACTATTTAGATCACAGTATCTTCATATTCACAGATTTTAGTGTTGGGGGGGTGCAGTATTTTTAGAGCTGCTATTTTGAGAGTTACATTCCTTTGCCGCTTACAACAGCTTTCTGAAGTACTTTCATCCCATGTAACATAATATGGTGTCTGTGATACTATAACACTCAAATCACTGAATAATTTGGCCTTTTAAGTCTCTTTATTCCATTATTATTCACACTGAATATGTATGAGTCTATAGAATTCGATTCTGAACTGTTTAAATGTGACCCATCAAAGAACCTAAAAGGCTTGCCTGGCTATTACCATTTGTGGGATCATTTTTCCATGGTTTTGTAGGATTTTCCAGGCTTTTACTTTTAAACATGTAGAAAATGTTCTAGTTAAAAGTACAAGATGATTTGAATACTTTTATCCAGCAAGGCTCACATTACTTAAAATCATGGTGTTAATATAGTTGGTAGCACTTCTCACTGCTGCTGCCTCAGTATACCTTGCTTGATCCCTGAATTGCCTGTGAAAGCAGCACTGCTGCTCGTATGAGGCTATCCTGGTACTGGGCCCCCAACCAATGCACCCTGATTTTGGCATCCTTTTCTCCTATTTGTGAAGTGATAATTTCTTCCATACATAAAGATGCCATAAAAGGGCAGATCCCCAACCAGTGCTTTGGTGATTGAGGTTGGAGTGTTGGCTATACCTGTTAACTCTGAAGCCTAATGGGAAAATTGAAATGTCAACATTTTTAATAATTTCACATTAAGCATCTCAGCAGAAACACCAGTCCAATCAGGGATTGTGCCTGGTTCTTGATACTGTGCGGGGATTGTGAATAAAATACACCAGCTTTTGTTTCTTAGTCCTTCCCTACTCAGATTTCTTTTTAGGAATGGGAAGAACACAAAGATAGAACGTTGGTGCACAGTGTCATAATATAATGTCTAGCTGAGAGCTTAACAAAGGCTCAGTTATGCTGTGCAAAACAGATACAATAATGTTCTGTTAAATTTGGTGATATGAGCGCAGTGGTGGTTCTAATTGCTCTATTCTCATTTATGCAGACAGACATTATTAAACATCCTCACTGGTCTTTTCTGTTCCATTAGAATCATTTTAATGTTAGCTTTCATTATTGTGTGAATTACCTTTAGTCTGTATTATTAAATCTAATTAACTGATCATACAACTTAGAAAATCTAGAGGAGTAATATCCCCTGTGTAGGGATGCATGTCTTTTAAAATGGCACTACTACACCATAGAAGCTACACAGGGTTTTTTAAGGCTGATGACTTTAAAAAATGACAAAAACTTTCACAAGGACCAGTTCTTAGCTAGATTTCCAATGATATTTTTAGTAGTTCAATTTATAATAAAATATCCATATTGCTAAGACCTTTTTAGCATTGTCTACTGATAATGATTGCACATTGTCCTCAATAACATATATTCTCAGTGTTTTAATGGGTTTGTCATTAAGATTTCTCCTGCAAATAATTTATCATTAACAAGTTAATTATTTATCATTCTTCTCTAAGAAGCTCATGAAATCAGAGGTTTCTGAATTCTAAAAGTATACTCATTTCTGAAAATCAAAAGTAATTCATTTTTCATGACATAACCAGGTGATAATAAAACTAGCCTTTGTCAAATTCTAGGCAACGCACAGAGATACAACAGTTCATATGGAATTACAGTTAATTTGCATAGATATCAAGTACAATATCTGGTTTTAAAAAGTGTTAAAAATGTGCTTATCTTTATAATTATTTTTTTAAATGTAATTTACTCGAGAGCTCTGTCTACAAATAGTTTTGTAAACTGAGCCCAGTAGTTTAGTTTGCAGGGGTTGAAAGTAAATCAAACAGCTAAAGGGTCACTTGGAAGGTTCGAGTTTGACTTCAAACCACAAAGAGAAACATCCAGCAACAAACTTGCTCCTCTCGCAATGATCCTCTGTACACCCTTGCTCTCACAAGCTCAAAGTCACTCTAACAAGACGCTGACCGTATTCTCTGAAAATAGTCAACACGGTAAGAAGAGGAGACCACATGGCTTGTTGGGGACAGGAAGGAAGTGACTATTAACGAAGGGGAGGGGAAAGTACTATAGGAAGTTTCCTTGCTGTGCAAGCCACCTCCACCCAGTTTGCAGAATTTTTTTGAGCATAGATTGACAGTCACAGATTCAGATGTACAACCCAATACTCAGTTTGAGTAGCGTGAGATTTGATGTGAGTAATTAACACTAACACAGCTCTAGTGTAACTGTGTAGCCAGTTGCTCAATTACACTTTTAGTTCAATGTTAAAAATGTTCGAGACGAAATAGCCAGGCTAAATGATACAACCTGAAAAGAGACCTATATACCCTCTTTCTGGGAAACAATTCTTATCTCAACATGTTCACCTTATGCAGGTGTGCTTCAAAGATATGCCCTCAAAACCACTTATATTTCATAGAATCATAGAACTGGAAGAGACCTCGAGAGGCACTCAAGGCACGCCTACGTATTATCTAGACCATCCCCGACAGGTGGTCCACCTGCTCTTAAAAATCTCCAATGATGGAGATTCCACAACCTCCCTAGGCAATTTATTCCAGTGCTTAACCACTCTTACAGTTAAGAAGTTTTTCCTAATGTCCAACTTAAACTGCCCTTGCTGCAATTTAAGACCATTGCTTCTTGTTCTATCCTCAGAGATTAAGAAGAACAATTTTTCTCCCTCCTTCTTGTAACAACCTTTTATGTACTTGAAAACTGTTATGTCCCCTCTCAGTCTTCTCTTCTCCAGACTAAACGAACCCAATTTTTTCAATCTTCCCTCGTAGGTCATGTTTTCTAGAACTTTAATCATTTTTGCATTTTTGTTGCTCTTCTCTGGACTTTCTCCACTTTGTCCACATCTTTCCTGAAATGTGGCGTCCAGGACTGGACACAATATTTCAGTTGAGGCCTAATCAGTACGGAATAGAGAGGAAGAATTACTTCTCGTGTCTTGCTTACAATTCTCCTGCTAATACATGCCAGAATGATGTTTGCTTTTTTTGCAACAGCATTACACTGTTGACTCATATTTAGCTTGTGATCCACTATGACCCCCAGATCTCTTTCCGCAGTACCCCTTACTAGGCAGTCATTTCCCATTTTGTATGTGTGCAACTGATTGTTCCTTGCTAAGTGGAGTACTTTGCATTTGTCCTTATTGAATTTCATCCTATTTACTTCAGACCATTTCTCCAGTTTGTCCAGATCATTTTGAATTTTAATCCTATCCTCCAAAGCACTTGCAACCCCTCCCAGCTTGGTATTGTCCACAAACTTTATAAGTGTACTCTGTGCCATTATCTAAATCATTGATGAAGATATTGAACAGAACCAGACCCAGAACCGATCCCTGTGGGACCCCACTCGTTCTGCCCTCCAGCATGACCGTGAACCACTGATAACTACTCTCTGGGAATGATTTTCTAACCAGTTATGCACCCTACCTTATAATAGTTCCCTCTAGGTTGTATTTCCCTAGTTTGTTTATGAGAAGGTCATGTGAGACAGTATCAAAAGCCTTACTAAATATATATATATACTAAATATATACAAGATATACCACATCTACCACTTCCCCCGTCCAAAAGACTTGTTACCCTGTCAAAGAAAACTATCAGGTTGTTTTGACACGATTTGTTCTTGACAAATCCATGCTGATTGTTATTTATCACCTTATTATCTTCTAGATGTTTGAAAATTGATTGCTTAATTATTTGCTCCATTATCTTTCTGGATACAGAAGTTAAGAAGACTGGTCTGTAATTCCCTGAGTTGTCTTTATTTCCCTTTTTATAGATGGGCACTATATTTGCCCTTTTCCAGTCTTCTGGAATGTCTCCCATATTCCATGGCTTTTCAAAGATAATTGCTAATGGCTCAGATATCCCCTCAGTCAGCTCCTTGAGTATTCTAGGATGCATTTTGTCAGGCCCTGGTGATTTGAAGACATCTAACTTGTCTAAGTAATTTTTGACTTTTTCTTTCCCTATTTTAGACTCTGATCCTACCTCATTTTCACTGGCATTCACTATGTTAGACATCCAATCGCCACCAACCTTCTTGGTTTCTTTCAAGTTAGAAAGAACGTTATATGTCATCTTAAGATCCAGCCCACCAGTTTTGCCACTTCCTTAACTTGTTGTTCTGTACTTTCTCTTATCTCTGTTCCAGACACTACATTTTAAACCAGTTGCCCTTGACCTGTACTGGGACGTAGAACAAATATACCTTGCCTTTGACCATTTGTCTAATTTCTTTACAGTTATTAATATACAATGGTACTCCACCACCTTTACCTTTATTTCTGTCTTTCCTGAACAGCACATGCCCTTCATTACCTGTATTCCTGTGATGACTACTATTCCACCATGTTTTCATTATCCCTTTGAGGTCTGATTTCACTTCCTGCACCAGTAGTTCTAGTTCCTCCATTCTGTTACCCAGGCTCCTTCCATTGATGTACAGAAATCTTAGTTTTTTCCACTAGGCCTCACCCAGATTCGCCCTATTAGATCCCACTGAAGATCACCTGAGCCTCGGGTGATCACCTGAGCCTCCATTTATTTAAATGTCTTCCTCAGCCTGGTGTAGTCTTGATGACTCCTGGCGACCATCTAGTAGTATCATTTGTTCCCACATGAAGGACAATAAATGAATTCTTTCCTACTCCCATTAGTATCCTCTTCAGCCTCAGGTCTACATCCTGTATCTTAGCTCCCAGCAGACAACAGCTCTGGTGACAGGCCTGTCTGTTCTTTTTTGTAGGGAGTCCCCAGTCACATACACCTACGTCTTCCTGGTGTTGGTGTGATTCTCTGGCCTTCCCCTTTCTGTTATTTCTTGCTGCAAGTCATCTAGTCTTCTGTTCTCACTTGCAATCTTCTGTGAGTCATCCTCTATCTTTCTGGGCTCCATACAGTGGCTATCTCTATTGTCTCTTCCCCGCTTCTTGTAGGACTAGCTGTTCTTCTCTTCATCTTTGCTCTCCAATCTTCTGTAATTGCCTCCTCTCCCCTTCATTTTCCAACTCAGCAAACATGTTCTTCTCAGCTCTGTTTCTCCTTCACTAGCCAGTCTTTTCGTCTGCCTTGTTCTTGTAGTCAAATGTTTCTATTGGCCGCTTTCCTCATCCAGCCATCTACTCTCACAGTTCTCTTGTTCAGCATGCATCTGCAATGAGGTTTCCCTTCAGCCTCCTCTCTCCTTCCCTCCATCATCTGCTCAAATCCCCTGTGAAACTCAATCATAGTTTCTAGCTGCATATTCAAACCTCTTCTCTTCTATTCCATCAGCTTTATCAGGCAGCACTTCATACAAATGAAGCACCTTTCAGGTACCCCATCCAAAATAATGTACATTCCAGGGCTTCCATGTCCAATCTATTTAATTGTTTCTTCCATTCTTCAGATCACTACCTCTGTAGCTGGCATAGCCTTCCCTCCTAAACTCCTGTTAAGAAGAAAAAAAACACCACCACACCCATCTTTCCACAAACTCTCACTCAAACTCCCCTCTTTTCAACTCTGTTTGCTGGCTCCTGTGCTGCTGACTGGCCAGCTGCCTGCTTTTATAGCTCTGCTGATTAGGGATGCCCTGCCCCTCATCAAAGTTCAGCTGTGATCAAAATGTCTGCTTCTTGCACAATACACTGCTCCCTATCAGACTTTGCAAACTGAAAGCAAACCAGCAAGCAAACACATTGACAAACTGAAATCCACAATCATTCAGCATAATTTGGATGTTCTTTATTTTGTGTGTGCATATTTGCATGTAGAAATTCAACAATTTTAAAAGATTGTTTAAAGAAAAAAGAATTACTGCTTTTTCTAGCGAGATAGGAGAGCAGGTAATCACGCTGAACTGCCTTAATGCTTAGAGCAGCAGGAATAAAGAACTAAGAGGCAAACAGCAAGGTCCTGTGAAGCTAAATGAACATTTAGCAAGTGAGTCATAGAATAGAGAAATGGAAAATTCTCCAATTTATTATCATTAAAACAAACAATAGCCTGCATTGTAATTTTAAAAGACTCAGCACTGTTGACACTGTCAACATGGCAAAATAATCCTATTTTTAGGCCCCCCTTTGCTGAAATTTGCATGCGGATGTGATCAACATACAATAGTTTCCAAGTGTATGAGGTGATGTGATGATCCATGCTAGAGTGGGCTTTTCTTGCCTTGTAAAATAAGGAGAAGCAAAGTTTAGAGAACAATGTTGTGCAGAAAAAGGTAATTTTGAGTATAGAATAGATGACTATACCAAACGTTTTCCTTCAGAATAAATAATGGTGAGTAAATACTCAAGATAGCTAAGGAAATTTAGGAGAGAATTCTTGAAGCTCTCTTTTTATTTCAAAGATACTGTATAAATATATGAAAACATGGTACAAAAAGAGTCTCTTTTATAACCTATGTATTTTCTTGGGCCTTAAATATCCCATGGTCTGAGTGTCTAGGTCCCTGTTCTTCAGAAGGTCCCTGCTCTTTTCTGCTGTGTTGTTTAGATACATTCCCCTCCAGCTCTTCCCCTGAAGCGTCCTCTTAGGATTTTTAAGGAGATTGTTTCTACAGAACTGTTTTTTGATGAGGAACACAACATGTGGCTATCATGGGAATGATAACACTGACAGCGAAGACAACAAGATTGACAGTCTCAATGGAATTTGGAGATTTTTAGCCTTTCCTGGAAAGAAAATATGCTCAGAATCTAATTTCCTCATAAAACGCTTACACTATCTAACAGAAATGATAGCATAACACACTCTGGTAAATGTGGAGTGCTATGGTACCTCTTACCCAAGCATCTCAAATATACAAGCATTATGTTCCATAATATCTCTTGAAGTAGGTAAATATTGTTACGACTATTTTACAGATGGGAAACTAAGACCCAGAGAGACTAACTGATTTTGTATTAGTTTTACACAAGCAGGTTGGTGTCGGAGCTGGGAATAGAACCTGATTCAAAGTTGTGTGATAGCCTCTAGGCAGTGTTCTCTACTGATCTAGTCTGTTTGATATTCATTAAGAAGTACTAGGAAATAGAAAAACAATGAGAAGTTCTGAAGAAGTGGTTTTTTTACCCACAAAAGCTTATGCCCAAATAAATCTGTTAGTCTTTAAGGTGCCACCAGACTCCTCGTTGTTTTTGTGGATACAGACTAACATGGCTACCCCCTGATAGGAAATAGAAATTCATCATATTCAAGGGATATTTACAACACTGTAGCAACCTTCAACATAAATGACAAGCATATAAATTAATGCCATGCAGGCAAAGGTGCCCAGTACCTCAGATATTAGTTACATTTTGTTATGTATTGGAGGAAAAACAATAGCTTATACTGTATATGTGGACCTGAAAGCACAGCCCTATATTTGGCTTCATCCAATCTCCTACTTGCACTCCTTTGTGATACTTCATGAAGAGGTCCCTGCTGACAAACAGTGGATATTGGTATACTGATAATACAAAAAAAATGTTCTTTACTCGTGGCAGAATTCATGCTTCTTTTGCTGCATAAAATCTACTAAAAATTATGTAAACAGTACATAAATATTTCAAAAAATGTATAATACACTTTTTTTTGCACATTGAGACCATTGTTTACATATATATAATTTTTTAATCCCTTTTAGCATTTAGCTTTATAGGATGATAGAAGGTATATTCATAAATACAAATTGGAAATTCATAGCTTGTTTTTTAAACTTAAATGTTCAAATGGAAAAGCAGAAAAAAGTATGCAAACTAACCAAGAATTCTGAAAAATATCTCTAAGCAGTTTTCAACAAGAGACACAAGTGAAATCCCTTCAGAGTTAGTGATACTGTTCTTTGTGTTGTAATTATCATTTATAATAATTTGGGAACTTCAGTTCCTCTCAGTGGAACTATTGGTAATTCAAACAAATGATATTTTATCTTTAATTAATCCCTCAAAGAAGTCACATTATTGTTGTCCAATGATATTCTCTCTCCTATCCCTCCACCCCCCAAAATTTAACAGCTGCAGTTATAACACTGAGGATGCAGTTGTAATTATTCCATGACTATTATTTCTCTTCCTACAGAGAAATGCAATGATAATTCAGTGGCAAGGATAATTAAAAAATATCAATTTTGTTTAGAAGACAAGAAAAATTATAGCATTACATTAGTATTTTCAAAATCCTCTGGTTACTCTATACCTTTAGGAATAAAATAAGCTTTTCATCTCCATTATAAAAAATAAGCAAAAAAAATAACATAATCAGGAGCATCATTTCTGTCCAAGAGAAATCAAATATAATTTATAAATGATGCTCCTATTTGCAAGGAATGGACTGTAATTCAGTTCCATTTTAATAGACCATTTCAGTTTAGCACAAGACTTCCTTCACGTTTAAGTAAGTTAAGTGGAAATCTTTCAAAGTTCCATTATGGGCTGTCTCCTCAGGTTGGCTGGCAGTTAAAGAACCTTGTAAATGCATTGCGGGAAGACCCAAATGGAGTGATCTTAACCTTGAAGAAACGTCCTCAAAACACCCTGGTTTCTGCTCCTGCACTTCTGAAGAATGTGAGGTGGAAGCCTCTAGCACTTCAGGTAAGAAGGTTGTTGAAACTAGTGTTTTATGGTAAATGCTATCTTTTGTTAAAGAGCAAGGTGGTAGAGTGGTTATTCCTTCCAAACAGAAGCTACAGTTGTAACTATAGTACAGTTCATAATGACTGGTATGGTAAGCCTGTGACAGAGAAAATTAGTGAAATGGTGCTGGGACACGCTCATGGCCCAAGGATCAGCACTCTGGTACAATGAGGCTAATTGTTTTTTCTCCATATCTTTGTATGAGTGGGGACCAAAGGAGTCAAAAGAGACAGAGAACAGCTGCAAACAATAATATATTCAATATATCTAACCATTCTGACCCAACTCCAACTCAGTTGCTTACTGTCTCCAGCAAAATCAGTACAGCCCTTCCAATCATTCTACATTTCTATCATATCCCAGCCAGTCTTTTGTAATCTTTTTAAGAGGGGATTCCAATCCCTTTGGATTTCGACATGGTCTGTTTATTTTCCACATTTTTGACCAACAGGATTATGATTCATTTGCAGAACCAGTAATACTTTTATGTTTACTTGTTCCAAGGAAGCTGCCAATATGAAAATAAGCAGTTATAAAGAATAATGGTTGGTGTGCTTGTCAGCTTGGTTTCCCTCAACATGCTAAAAGTTTCCTATGCTTTCCCATGATTTGTAGCTGGAAAACATTGGCATATGTGGTAGAAACTGACCCACCAGAAAACTTAAAAGGAAAACTACTAAAGGCAACTTTGAATAAGCAAATGGATATGGCTGCCTATTTCTACCTTTTAAAAGTGTATAAGATTCACTAAGAAGTTTCTGCACTTTTATAATGTGCGAACCAAGTTTGGAGATTTTGTTTGGATCATTCAAAAAAAATGAATAATTTTTTTTAATCCAGTCTTAATAAATAAACTTGTTTATTATATCCTGTGACAAAGTTCCTCCTCTACCTTGGTGAGTCCTGCGCTTATTGACGGATTTTGATCGCCTCAGAGATCTTCCCCTCTGGTAGAACCCACAGTCAAATTCCTCCTGTGTCTGATCAGGAGTTGGGAGGTTTGGGGGGAACCCGGGCCCGCCCTCTACTCCGGGTTCCAGCCCAGGGTCCTGTGGATTGCAGTTGTCTATAGGGTTTCCTGTAACAGCTGCGTGACAGCTACAACTCCCTGGGCTACTTCCCCACGGCCTCCTCCCAACACCTTCTTTACGCTTATTGCAGGACCTTCCTCCTGATGGTCTGCTGATGCTTGTACTCCTCAGTCCTTCAACTCTTCTCCCTCTCAACTCCTTGTGTGCCTCTTGCTCCCAGCTCCTCGCACGCCACACCACAAACTAAAGTGAGCTCCTTTTTAAACCCAGGTGCCCTGATTAGCCTGCCTGTCTTAATTGATTCTAGCAGGTTCTTCTTAATTGGCTCCAGGTATCCTAATTAGCCTGCCTGCCTTAAATTGGTTCCAGAAAGTTCCTGCTTGTTCTAGTGCAGCCCCTGCTCTGGTCACTCAGGGAACAGAAAACTATTACTCCAATGGCCAGTATATTTGCCTTCTATGAGATTTCTGTATCCCACTTGTCTGGGTCTGTCACAATCCCATATTTCTCTTTCCTTAATCCCAACCAAAGAGTGTGTCCTCCCTTCTGCCTCTACATCTTTCCTAACTTTTATTCTCAACAATGATCACATCCCCACTTAGCTCTCTAGCTGATCCTCACAATTTGGAAATTCTGACATTTGTTCAGTTCCTTTCTCCCTCTCAAAGCTAACACCTGGACTGAGTAACCTGCCCCTAAGAGGGACTTTCTGACACACACAAAATTCAAAAGGTTGCAGATTTTTCTAACAGTAGGTCACAAAAATCAAACTTTCCTATCCACTAGAATGCTTGAAGATCTAAAGAGAGAGGCAGCTATCCATGTAGTTAATCTGAAACCTTCTTGAACAGCAAAATAGAGTTGACAAGTAGAGATCCCTCCTTTGTTAATTATGTAGTTAAAGAACCTGAAAAGAAACAGAACACAGGTCCAAGAAGCTCTGTCAGAATGGAAGTGATCAGTGCTATTATATATAGCATCCAATTTCCTCTACGATACAATGGGTTGCTCCATTGCCATCACAGTCATGATAGTTGGATGAATGGGGGAGCACATTAAGCTATTTCACTAGTGATCAGTAGTTTCTGCTTTTGTGGTGCACCTCATTGAGGAAACCAGAATTAAATATTTTATATTATGTTATTCCATGCATTTTCTTCACTTAGGGACCAGCAAGGCGTGTTGTATTTATCATTGTCTCCACTAGACCGTGCTTCTCCAATAAGGAGGAAATATTACAATGAAGGAACTCAGTAAAATTGTACGTTGCTATTTCTCAGATTTTTTCTAAAGTAATGCCACTGTTCTTCATGAGTACCCTCTAAGAACAGATTTTTGTCAAACAAGATGTCTGAAACCATTGTAGCTAGATTTAGCTCTTTTTATTTTTTCTCCCAGCATCTTTCTTTTTTTTAGGCACTCAGATGCCACAGTGATGAAGACTGTATAAGTGCCTAGATAGATTTCAGGATACCAATTTTTGATTTTATCTATCTCTTACCACAAGGAGACACCAACAAATGCCAGACCTAACTTGCGATAGATTTCCAGGCATTTGATTTATGCAGATGCAAATATTTTATGCATATGTAAATTAGGTAATTGTGCCACCAGGGTAATTTCCCAATCTGATCATAAATGACTACTTTTGTGCACAAATGCAGTCTTTAAGTGCAGAAGTGGATTTTGAGAACAAAATATATGTACACTGGCTGAAAATGTGGCCCGGTACACTATGTCTTGAGACTTGAATCTCTCATGAACTGAAGAATCCTTATTTCTGTACATCTGCAATAAATGAATGATGTAAAAATTTATGAGCATTTTTCAGTCACCTTAATGTAATTATCAATGTAAGAAATCAGCTAAACCAGAGGCCTTGAATTTAAAATGTTTACTGCAAGTAGACTAAGTATGTGAAAAGTTGAACATTTATAAAATAAATGTCATGTACTTGTAAGTTCATCAATCAGTGCAGTAGCTATCTCTGTCTAATGAGTCCCCCCCCCATCCCTGTCATATCTGAGTGCCTAAAATACTGTTTTCATATTTTCATACTGTTGGTTGTTTATGTATAGGAAATGTGTTTATTTTGGGTTCGTGAGACCCTTAACACAGCCCTCACACACAAGTTCTGTTTTGA
The DNA here is from genome assembly GCA_033296515.1 of Macrochelys suwanniensis. Classification (NCBI taxonomy): domain Eukaryota; kingdom Metazoa; phylum Chordata; order Testudines; family Chelydridae; genus Macrochelys; species Macrochelys suwanniensis. Next base: position 75,784,114 of record CM065783.1, on the reverse strand, counting down.
TTGGTTGACCTTTTAATAAATGTTTGTTTTGTGTAGAGAAAGTTTATCATGCTAATTTCCCATAGCTTATTCCCACAGCTGTTTTAGCTGCCCTTGTTATAGGACTGCAGGAGGTTCCCAGTACACCAGAACCTTTGCAATTCTGCATAGTGGGCACACAGGGAGATTCTGTACTATCTGCGACCAGTTCTGCATAGGCTGTCATGAAGAGGATTGGGGAAATGGTTCATGATCATACAGATCCAGTAACCACATACACCCACATACAGGACAAAGGTGGTTATTTTTCTATACAGACCCAAGGTCTGAATTAGTGAACATGCAGGAGTGTGTGATGCCTTGCCGATGAGTTAAAGGGCTGGATTCTGTCTCACCAACTCTTGTTCATTTTCCAGTTCATTATTGTTTTATGAGTAGTGGACATGGTAGACATTACACCTTTAATGCACTGAAGAATCCTGTGAGCAAGAGGTATGCTTTTATAAACTGACCACTGGCTTTTGGGAGCCAGGAAACCCTAGACTCTAATCCTGGGTCTTGACAGGTAACTCTTTCTGTGGCTGTGGCTGACTCATGTGACCTCTCTGACTATGTTCCATTTCTGTTTTGGGCATACTAATACCTCTGACGCTCAGAGGTGCTGTAGTGGGATGGTATGGAGAATAATTAATGATTGGAAAATACTTTGCAGGTATAAAGAGCTATATGAGAGCTCATAATTTAAAGAATGGATATACTTAAGGGGAATTGTCAAAAACTCATTGTGGAGATCAGTATTTTCTCCCTGCCAATGACTACATCAGCTTTATTCAATGAAAAAAATCAAAAGATGGTTTTTCTTAAAACTGCCAATAATGCATACTTATCCTAGTATCTAAAATCCAAAATGTTTATTTTTCATCATCGTAGTTATTTTATCATAATTATAATGGAATCGTATAACTGTTGTCTATTTACATAATGTCATGTGCACATAGTGCATCACAGCTGTAAACAATGGCAGTGTTCTTGCCCAAGGAATTCACGGGGTCATTCATAACAAAACAATGACAAAAGTGAGGGCAGATAGCACCACAAAGGCGTGGACTGTAAGTATGCTGTTTGTATAATTAGGCTCCAATCTCAGGTAAGGCATCTAGCCAGTGCTTTAATACAAATAATAATTCCTCTTTCAATTTAGTAATACAGATTCTGTAATTATAATTTAAGAACATAAGAATGGCCTTACTGTGTCAGACCAATGGTCCATCTAGCTCAGTATCCTGTCTTCCAACAGTGATAAGTACCTGATGCTTCAAAGGGAATGAACAGAATGGGGAATTTGAGTGATAAATTTGCGTCCCCAACCATCTTGGCTAATAGCCATTCATGGGCCTATCCTCCATGAAATTATCTAATTATTTTTGAATCCTGTTATAGTTATGGCCTTAACGACCTACCTCAGGTTCCATAGGTTGGCTGTGTGTTGTGTGAAGTACTTCCTTAAGTTTGTTTTAAACCTGCTGCCTGTTAATTTTTTGTGTGACCCCAGGTTCTTGTGTTCGGTGAAAGGGCAAATAACACTTCCTTATTTGCTTTTTCCCCACCCTTCATGATTTTATAGACCTCTATCATATCCCCCACTTAGTCATCTCTTTTCCAAGTTGACTAGCCCCAGTCTTTTTTAAGCTGTCCTCATATGGAAGCTGTCCCATACTCCTAATAATTTTTGTCATCCATCTCAGTACTCAGACCAGAACTGCATGCATTATTCAAGGTATGGACATACCATGGATTTATATAGTGGCATTATGATTTTTTTCTATCTTATTATCTATCCTTTTCCTAATGGTTCTTAACATTCTGTTAGGTTTTTTGAATGCTGCTGCACATTGAGCAGATATTTTCAGAGAACTCTCCACAGTGATTCCCAGATCTCTTTCTTGAGTGTTAACAGCTAATTTAGACCCAATCATTTTGTATGTATAGTTGGGATTATGTTTTCCAATGTGAATTACTTTGCATTTATCAACATTGAATTTCATCTGCCATTTTGTTGCCTAGTCACCCAATTTGGTGAGATTCCTTTGTAATTCTTTGCAGTCTGCTTTGGACTTAACTATCTCGAGTAATTTTGTATCATCTGCAAACTTTGCCACCTCACTGTTTACCCCTTTTTCCAGATCATTTATGAATATGTTGAACAGCATGGGTCTCAGTATAGATTGTTGGGGGACCCCACTATTTACCTCTCTCCACTGTGAAAACTGTCCAATTACCCTTTGTTTCCTTAGTTGACAATTTTGTTGGTGTTGCACAGAGCGTAACTGAGTCCAGCTTACTCTTCCATAGCACTGTTACATTTGTCAAAAAAGATGCAAACCCCTAAATTTTTACCTGTTTGTACTTAAACAATATGTAAAATGCAGTTTTGAGATCTCACATTTCTTGACTATAAAACATGAAACAGTGATTCTTCTTTCAGTAGTGTCCCTATGGTTGCTCCACGTTAGGTGTCTGTGCACCCCTGTGCCTCTATTCAGAGATTTTTGGTAGCAGTGTCCCATTGAGCCCGTGCATGTGTCCTCCCTCCCTTGTGGTCTGCGAGGCTATTTAGCACTGCACGGGGGAACCGCCCTCACTTCCTTCTCTACCGCCTTTGGCCTCTGACGGAAGGAGCAGTCGTCCCTTCCTTATCTGTGTCATTACCATAAGTAGTGTTTGTTTTGTTACCTTTGTTCCCCTTAAAAGTAATTAGGCTAGTGTTTCTTTATTTTATTCCTTTGGTTTAAAGAAAGAAAGAGAGAGCGAGAGAAAAGAAAAAAACTTCAGTTTCCTGCCCTGTCTGGGGGCATTCCTTCCTCCCCCCACCCCCCAGGCATCTAGTAGACTCATAATTATTTTCTTTTTCAGTTAAAAAAAGAAAAGGTGAAGAGGACATTCTTCTGCATTCCTCCCTGCTGAGGATGAAAACCCCCTGCCCAGGGGCTTTTCTGGCTCTCTCTGCTCCAAGGGGTGCCTCTCCTGACAGGAGTCAGTTTTTGTAATGGCCAGACACTCACTGTGCCTGGGGGAGCCCCACAGAAATGCTTTACTTGCCACAGCTAAAACTGCAACCTCACAGGAGCTTTGAGCTGAAGTAAAAATTCCTCCCTATGGAGAAAACACTTCAGCCTGCAGGGGACTCTGGTGGGTGTTGACCCCAGATTATCCCCAGAGCCTTCGCTTCAAAAGGGGTCAAGTCGTGAAGAGGAGAAGAGAGCTGCAGACTCCCCCTGGAAAGGCTCCTCCGAGTTCTGGTCAGCCAGCGGGGCGTTCCCCAGTGCGACCATCTCGGCACCGTACCCGAGCAACTGGTCAGCCACAGTGAGGCCATCTCTGTCTCCGGGTAGCTGGCCAGCCAGGGGGCTCCCCAGAGCGGCCACCTTGGTAGGACAGTAACAGCAGAGGAACTCCCTGCTATGAGCTCAGCTGCCCCATCGTCGGCACCGAAGCTCTGTAGGGACGCCTCGGCATCACAGGTTCGGCTGTGAGCTCTTACAGCTCCGAGAGGTGACAGCTACCGTACCATCTCTATAAGAGCAGCACTCAGAAGCCCTGCTGTCAATTCTGCTACGGCACTGACAGGCCAGGGGCTTCCACAGTCATGCTCTGAGGCAATAGTACCGCCCCCTAAGGAGAGACGACAGTTACCGTACCATCTCTAAAAGAGCAGCACAGAGAAACCCTTTGGTACCAGGTGCAACAAAACTCCCATCTAGGAAGTGTTCTGCACCTTCCCAGTCATCGATACTGATTACAGACGCTCCTCTGTGGTTCCACATGAGCCCATGGTAACACATGTGTTCTAAGACTTTGAAGACTTGTGGCCTCGGTACCCAAGGAGAGACAATTACCATACCATCTCTAAAAAAGTGCCACCAACAAACTTTTTGTACTGGGCAAAACTCTCATTTAAGGAGTGCTCTACCCAACTATTGGTACTGACAATGTACCATGGACACTCCTCTGTGGTACCAAATGATCCCAGGGTACTGCATGAGCTCTGGTACCCTGGAGAAGAACTACTATTCAGGAAGAACCACTATCCCCGTTACTTGGTACCAGAATCCCGTGTCTAGCACATCCCGGCACCCAGAATCACTCTTAGCACTGGGCTGTATACTGCCAAGACCCCACTCAGAGGCACCCTTACCCACTGATGAATCTGACAATGGCAAGGAGGAGATCATTCCCTGGCCCCTCATGGTGGCCCACCACCACGCTACAAGGATCATCCCCAATTCCATCACGCCAACCGCCTGTGCCCACCTTCCTGCCTCTCCCTCCCAAGGCCATATTGGCAATATACACATGACGTGACTGCCCCCGGTTTCTCTCAGGGAGAGTCCACCAGCTGGTTTGCTACAGCCTGGCACCTGACCCAGGACAGGAGAAGGCTTTTTCAGAACAGCGCGCGCAAAAAAAAGAAGGAAGCTACCTCTTCTGCACACTTCTCCTCTCCCAGATGAGACTGTGCTGCCCACCCCTCATCATTAGACTAAGATTTAAGAACATTTTGGATCTTACCAAGCGGATGGCAGAGGAGCTGCAGATTCCCCTACAGGAGGTGGCAGATACACATCACAAGTTGGTGGAAATTCTGCACACTACCTTCTCATCTAGAACTGTCCTCCCAATTAATGTCCTGATCCTTGATCCTACCAAAGTCATCTGGCAGAACCAGCCTCCATCACACCAACCAGCAACAGAGTGTAAACAAAAACAACCCTACATCTCTCCCCAAAGAGGCAGACTTTGTTTTCAACATCTGCAACGCAACTCTATCATAGTGGATGTGGTTAATGCATGAAGCAAGCAACATAATGCGAAGTCAACTCCATATGATCAGGCTTCACAAGATGGCGTATTCATCGACAACATTACTCCACTGGATGTAGATGTTACAGCTGCCCGCCCAGTCTCCATGACAGCAGTACTGAGGTGGGTTGTGGATTTTTTTGTTCGCTACACCTCTCTAGAATGCCCAAAGAGCTAGAGACTTCCAGTTTGAAGGGCCAAACTCTTGGTGGAGAAGACAGATTTCTCTCCACATTCTCAAGGATTCTTGGACCGCACTACACTCCTTAGGAATCTACACTGTGGACCAGAAGAGAAGATATACCTCTCAACCACACCGCAGATCACAATCTTCCCAATACTCACCATCTCAGTGTGGTTATGGGCCACAGTGTAAGAGGCCCAGGGCTCAAAAGTGAGAACAATCTGCACCCAAGTCCATGACCTCTCAAACTGCCTCTTATGAGCACTTTTGATGAGCTGGTAAGGGGCCTGACCAATGATACCTAACAGCGTCAGCTGCCATCTATACACCTGTCATGCCACTCAGAAGTCACCTTACCTTACTTCACAGCAATTAGGACCAGCTCTAGAGCAAAGAGAGTGATTTCTAGCCCTGAACCTACAGGGTGCCTACTTCCATATCTCAATACAACCATCGACAGGAGATTTCCTACTGCTTACCTTTGGAGCAGCATCATTATCAATACAGACTGCTCTGCAGAGGGGAATTCTCCAAGATTAACTTCATTGTAGTGGCATACTAATCCCGGTACAGTGACTGGACTTTATCAGCACCAACCTGATGCTGTATGAGTGAGAGCGCTCCTCTCAATACCCACATTCACCACCCTAGGACACATGTCGCCCTAATATGCTGGGGAGCTCACCTACACAACAACAAGTTTCAGAACAAAGGGCCTTCCACAGAAATGACCTTCCATATCACTCTTTTGGGCTAAGGGCTGTCAGGAGTCCCTGTGCACAAACTGCTTTTCACCAAAAACAACACACAAAGGTTATGATGGACTTTATGTGACCTGTATGTTTTGAATAAACTGCCAAGGAGCTACCAGATCTCCCTCCCTCTACAAGACAGCATTCAAACTTTGGAATTGATGCACCCATCACAATGTGCTCATCTCAGCTGTCTCTCTACAAGGGATACAGAGTGGTACAACCAACAGTCTCAGTTGGAATTTTCTCACAACAATGAGTGTATACTGACTTCAGAGATGCTTCAAGATATAGCCACCCTTTGAGGAACCAGGCCTATGGATCTCTTCGCTACTTATCGGAACAAGAAAGGTCCTTGTTACTGCTCCAGGGCTACATTTCCTTTGGGAAAGATTCACTAGCAGTTGCCCTCATCTTCCCAAGGGACAGGGCTCACTTGTATGCCTTTCCCAGTTTCCTACTCTATCTAAAATTCTGTTGAAAATTCAATGAAACAAAGCGAGAGTTATTCTGATTGCCCCTCTTGACTATGACAAGTCTGGCTCCCTTACCTGATGCAGGTGGCAATATGCCCTCCTGTTCCTCTGACTTCAGCCCATTCCTCACCCACTCTCTCAAAGCAATGGGCTGACCCTTCACCCCAACCCGTGGGTCCTCTGCCTCCAAGCTTGGATTTTTTCTTCGTTCCAAGGCTTAGAAGCAGAATGCTCTGACAAGCTGAAACGTGTTGCAACACAACCACAAGTTGACCACTATCTACAACATGGAAACAGCTCCAAGTGTGTACCATTCCAAATGGATAGACCCAACCTCATCTTTCCTCCCTCTGATTTTCCACTACATTTAAACTCTCACTCCGCTCCCTTAAAGTACATCTCATGGTGAAAATGGCTTCCCACTTGGAGTTTGCTCAACCACTAATGCGTAGATTCTTTATGGACATTGGGGACTCTCTTCCCCTACGTGACACCACCCGCTCCAGCCTGGCACTTTAACCTAGTTCTCAGGGCTTGGACTAGACCTCCCTCCAAGTCCACGGCAACTTGTTCTCTCTTACACCTGTCCCTGACGACAGCATTTCTAATTGCCATCGCCTCAGCTAGGCACATACAAGAAATAGCAGCCCTGATGGCACACCCATCATTCATTCTCTTTTTTTCTAAGGATGAAGTAACTCTAAGACCATATCCCAAGTTTCTCCCTACTTTTTCTGCACTTTCCATATGAATCAACAGGTCCGCCTCCCTGTTTTTTTCTCAAAACCACATTGTGACAACTGGGAGACAATTGGGCATATATGTTAGATATTAGAAAGACATTAGCATTCTACTTGGACAGGACTAAGGACCTCAGGAAATCCCCTAAACTCTTCCTTTCGTCCACAGAAAGATCCAAAAGCTCTGTGATATCTCCTCAGAGACTATCCAAATGGGTCTCTAGTTGCATTAATCACTTAGCAAGGGCACAACTTGCTTCTGTCCATACGCAGTCCATGAGGTCAGTTCCTATCACAATCCATATGGATGCCCCTACCTCCCCAATCTATAGAGCAATGATTGGGGCCTCTGTCTATATTTTTACAGAACATTATGCAATCACTGAAGATTTGGCCGCTGACACCATCTTCGACTTCCAGTGATGGGTACTGCTCTGGAGTCACCTAATGTGGAGCAACCATAGGGACATTACTCGAAGAAGAAGAAGAAGAAGTTACTCACCTTGTGCAGTAACGATGGTTCTTCGAGCTGTGTGTCCCTATGGGTGCTCCACAACCCGCTCTCCTCCCCTCTACTTCGGAGTCCTCTATGGGGCTCTGTGGTAGAGAAGGAAGGGAGGGGGGTTCCCCCATGCAGTGCTAAATAGCCTCGAGGCAGACCACGAGGGAGGGAGGGCACATGCACGGGCTCAATGGGACACTGCTACCAAAAATCTCCGAATAGAGGCGCAGGGGCGCACAGACACCTTACGTGGAACACCCATAGGGTCACACATCTCGAAGAACCATCATTACTGCACAAGGTGAGTAACTTCTTCTTTTAGGCCTGAATTGTCCCCAATAGGCATTGATGGTGGGAAGTTCACCTGCACCCCAGTGATGCTCAACCGTGTAGTCTGCAAAGCAGGGAAAGCCAGGCTCCAGCTTTTCTCTTGGGCAGCTTCTGTCAGGACTGCTCCTATAATGCTGCTGCTGCTGCTTGCCATCCTCCCTCAGACACCATTACCTACATACAGGTACAAGGGAATGCAAATTGCACCCATTCTGCCTTCAAGGCTTAATCGAGGCCTAAGTCTGTGCACTTAAAATGTTTTAAGTGCTGTATAAACAATATGCATTCTTATTATTTATCATCATTAGGGGTTTTCCCTATATATGAAGGAATGTGTGTTTTTAAAAGCAAAAATGTTAGTTTCTCAATTAGCATAACATTTTAAAAAGTCGTATCTCTCTCATAGTCTAAGAGGAAACCAAAGTTATCAAGATGTGCCTCTTGAGTCTCAATTTATTTCAGGAAGTTCTAAAATTTCACAAACTAATGACGAATTTTTCTTTGCATTCACATGCTGTTTCCCTATTTGACCCAAATTTCAGGTGCTTCAGCTCTGTGTTTATCAGGAAAGATAAAACAAATACTTCTCTATTTTTTCAGTAAAAATAAATACTGATAACTTCACTCAGTTTTAAAACTATATTTAATATTTTTTTAAATGTAGAGAATTATTTCTAAGTGGAATCACACTGCAGGCAGTAGGCCCAGCACACAGACCTTGCTGTCAGTTGTGCTTGAGATATAGAACTCCATATTGCAGCCGGTTGTCTGACTAGTAAAACTTTCAGCAACAGGGACAGTTATACTGTATAATGAAACTTCTGTGTTACAAATAGCTCCTATTCTATGTAATATGGTAAGCACTTAGGGATAGTCTCAGTCATATGGCTTAATTGGCTGAATATCCTTAACCATATGAATTTGGATATAGGGTGCCTTGTGTAATGGATAATTTCTGCAGTGTTGTAAGAACAGGCCTGGGAGCAATGTGGACGGGCAAATGACAAGTCGGTGTTTCTTGTGCAGCTCTCTGAGATTACTTCTCTTTGTATTAAAGGATTTTTCAATTTACTGTTCAGATAAGGTATCTTGACAGCTTTACTTTGCAATCATATAGTTTCTATATTTGCCCAAACGTCTGTCAACCAAGCAGGGCCGGCTCTGGCTTTTTTGCCACCCCAGGCAAAAAAGCCACCCGCCGCCCCCCCCACCCCCGCCGGGGTGGAGCCCGCTCCCCCGGTCAGGGCGGGGAGCGCAGCAGGCCCCGCTGCCCCGGACAGGGCGCAGAGCGCGGCAAGGAAGGGCGCCGAGCCCGGCCGCGGCCCCGCTCTCCCCGGCGGCCAAAGCGCGGCGGGGGAGGGCGCCGAGCCTGGCTGCGGCCCCACTCTCCCCGGCGGCCGGAGCGCGGCAGGGGAGGGTGCCGAGCCCGGCCGCGGCCCCGCTTTCCCCAGCAGCTGGAGCCCGGCCACGGCCCCGGCCCTGCTCTCCGGGCAGGCGGTAAGCCAGGCCGCGGCGCCGCTCTCCCTGGCAGCTGGAGGGAGGGCGCCGAGTCCGGCCGCGGCGCCGCTCTCCCTGGCAGCCGGGGGAAGGGCGCCGAGTCCGGCCACGGTGCCGCTCTCCCTGGCGGCCGGGGAAAGGGCGCTGAGTCCGGCTGCGGTGCTGCTCTCCTTGGCAGCCGGGGGAAGGGCGCCGAGTCCGGCCGTGGCGCCACTCTCCCTGGCGGCCGGGGGAAGGGCACCGAGTCTGGCCGCGGCGTCGCTCTCCCTGGCGGCCGGGGGAAGGGCGCCGAGTCCGGCCGCGGCCCAGCTCTCCAGGCGGGCGGTAAGCCAGGCCGCGGCGCCGCTCTCTCCGGCGGCCGAAGGGAGGGTGCCTAGCCGGGCCGCGGCGCCGCTCTCTCTGGCAGCCGAAGGGAGGGCGCCGAGCCGGGCCGCGGCGCCGCTCTCTCCGGCAGCCGAAGGGAGGGCACCGAGCCGGGCTGCGGCGCAGCTCTCTCCGGCTGCCGGACAGCGGCAGGCGGCGAGCCCAGCTGTGGCGCCGCTCTCTCCTGTGGCTGAAGGGAGGGTGCCGAGCCGGGCCGCGGTGCCGCTCTCTCCGGTGGCCGAAGGGAGGGCGCCAAGCACGGCAGGGGAGGGCGCCAAGCCCGGCTGCGGCCCAGCTCTCCGGGCGGGCGGTAAGCCAGGCCGCGGCGCTGCTCTCTCCGGCGGCCGAAGGGAGGGCGCCTAGCCGGGCCGTGGCGCCGCTCTCTCCGGCGGCTGAAGGGAGGGCGCCGAGCCGGGCCGCGGTGCCGCTCTCTCCGGTGGCCGAAGGGAGGGCGCCGAGCCGGGCCGCGGCGCCGCTCTCTCCAGCAGCTGGACCGCAGCAGGCGGCGAGTCCAGCCGCGGCCCTGCTCTCCCGGAGGGCCGGGCGAGGGCGGCGAGCCCTGCCAGGGCCCTGCTCTCAGGCCGGAGCGCCACGGGCACCCGAACAGCTGGCCAATATGTTTAAAAAAAAAAAACACCCTAGCGCCGCCCCCCTCCAGGTGCCGCCCCAAGCACGTGCTTGGTAAGCTGGTGCCTGGAGCCGGCCCTGCAACCAAGGTAAGTAGGCAAAGAAGGAAAAAGCAAAGAAGAAAGGCCTGTTCTACATAATGTTACTATGCCTGAGAACTCTTGCTAGCAATTGCATTGACAAGCACAATGCTGAATACCATTTAGAAGTCCGTGTGGACTAGGATGAACCCTGTTCAGCATTGTGTCACTTGACATGACTGTTCTGAGCAGTATTCAGGCACAGTAACATTTTGTAGTGGAAATTTACCCAAAGAAGATACTACTACATTAAGCATTGATGCTTGGGTTTTTTCTCTCCAGATGGCCTCATGAATTTTCTCTCCTCCAAACTCTGCCTGTTTTATGATGATGCAAGTGGAGAAATTCTTTCTATGTAATAACGTCTTAAACTGTGGAGGTATAAGACAGGAGCTTGTTTCATTCAGAGGCTGCCGCAGTGAGTTTAATACAAGTTGTCAGGACACTGGTAGTGCCCCAGTAGTACTTTGTGTGGTACTGTAGATTATTTTACAATAGAAAATTTATTCTGCCTTCATCATGAGACAACCTGTGCTGTGATGCCAACTGTAGAAAATTGATGAGGGATAATGGATATATATTGTTAAACATATCTTAGGTGAAAATATTTGTATGGAAATCTTGCAACTAATTGCAAGTGGTTGCTTAAAGGAAAATGCCAGCATAATGAAAATGAATTTTAATTACTGCACATAACAAAAATAAGAAGTGGTCTCAACTACAGATTTCATTCTGTGTGTGTGAGAATTTGTGCCAACGTAGGGAAGAGATGGGTTTGCTCTCACTGTTAAGCTTGTTATGTTTACTGTTTCAATAGTGGTGATAGAAGTTATTGAAGACGGTGACCAGATCATCAGCTTGGGTGAATTAGCATAACTCAGTAGATATTAGAACACTAATTTACATAAATTGAGGGGCTGGCTCAGTTTCTGTCATTTATTTTATCAGCATAAAAATATAAATGTAGAAAAAGAACTAATTAAAATAAAAGTTTGTGTTTGTTGAAAGCCATATAGCTACATGGCACCTCAACAGTGCTTAAAGCCCTAACAGCCAACAGGTTTTTTGGTACTTGCTACACAAGAGAGTGGAAAGGGACCCACTGTTTTAACTTCCATCCTATTGGACATTTGTAACTAGTGAGGCTCACAATAGAAAGCAGCTTTATACCTTAATATTTCCTCTACAGAAAAGCCTTTTTTTCTCATTTTTGATCAGTGGCTTCATAACCGGGTCTGACTCTGTAAACCCTTAATTCTATGTGTAGCTCTTATCCAAGTAGACCCATTCAATTCAATGGAACTACTCACATGAGTAGGGTTTACTGGACCGGGCCCCATATTAGTAAAAGTAACAAATAACTATACAGAAAGAACACCCGTGAGTAAGGATTAGAACACCTTATGAATGTTGCTGAATCATTCCTATGAAGCTGGTAAATATTCATTGATGTAGTACATGACTGAAAAACAGCAGGTATAATTATAATATTTGCAAGTCCTATGCATTTATAAATCTCTGCAACTTTAAGCATATGCCTTTTTATGTGTAAATATGAATTTGGTCCCTAGATTAGTTGGCACTGAGAATGCAATGAAATGCAGCAAGTAAATAAAGTAATCAAAGAAAAAAAGTAAATATTCATGAAGTGCTGCAATAATTGTTTGATTATTTAATTGAAATGTACCAGTAGACTCTGAACATATTCCCGGGAGAAACAAAAAATTTATATTCTCTGTGCAGAAACTCTCTTTAAAAAAACCCTGCAAAGACGTTTCCATCTCAAAAGGTTTCAGACACTCAGAGTCACTCTGTCAAGTTAAAAATAATATTTTTAAAAAACAAATTATTTTCCCTGTTATTAATACCTTAACAGCCCAGATAGAATTTTCAAAATCTAATCCAGGTCTCACCATTTGTGCTGCTTCTTTCCTTTTTTCTTTAGTTGTGGTACGAAAACTTACAGATTCCATTTCAGTTAAGTTTCACAAATCTTGCTGTAGTTTAGCAAAATTTGAGAATGAATATTTAAAGAAAAACCTAAGAATGAAGTAAAAAAGGAGGGTAGTTTTGTATATCTTTTTGCCAACATAAAACAAACTAGTAGGAAAGAAAATGGTTGATTAGGAATTCTCTGCTGAGTAGTTTAGTCCTTTGTATTCAATAATACAGCATAGGAAGTCCTGGCATCAAGCAGTCAGCGTTTTTAAAACATAATACAATTTTTCAGGTGAGATCCATGGCAGTTTGTCGCAGAAAAATGCAGAATTTGTATTTTTACAGAGAAAAAATAAAACCATATATTAACTATTAACTAAATTTTACTGGAAGTACCAGTGTCACTTATTCAATGCCTGTCTGGGGCTCAGGTGGTCATCTCTGGGCAGCTGGGGCTGAACACACAAGCCCCACCAGTGTCAGTCCCAAGCGGCTGGTGGTTCAGTTAGTACAAAGAGATGGATAATGGAGACTCTCTGATAAATGTGGTTCTACTGTATATCAATAAAACATTGGTTTCAACCGATACCTATATATCTTGTGGCTAGAGTTCAGCATTTAATTTTAATAATGGAAAAACGTGGATTTTTATATATTTTTTTTTAAATCAGAGAATTTGGGGTTTTTTTAATCACAGAAACTTAGTATCCTTGTTTATCACCTTTCATCTTGAAGGATCGTAAAACACTTCACACTCCTGCAAGAATTACTGATCATAGTGTGTACAAAAAAAGCTAAAATAATGGTGGTGTAGTAAACATAAAATCTGGTAGTGTTTGCAGTGTTTTAGGCCGCACAGCCGTTGGGGTGGGGAGGACATTTTTGGCTAAGGACACTGGGTGAAATCCCCACTCTTGTGAAAAGTGTTATAGGATCTTTTATGTTTACTAGTGGGGGATGGAATTTTTAGCATATCATTGAAAATACCCCCACAAATGAAACTGCATGGTGTTCCAGTTATCTACGTTCAAAGACTAAGAGCTTAGTCCGGACTTAAATATGTGTTTCTAGAGAATTCTGGTATTCCCCACCTGATTCCTAGATTCACTTGGTTTTCCTTCTAGCCTGCTAGAAAATTAGCTGTATATATTTAAACACATTTGTGTGTCTTCAAACTGGAGCCTTCCACATAAATAATCTATACAGCCTGCCTAAATACATTATTTATATGTATATATCCATGCCCTAAATACATATAAAATGGTCTATAGATAGACACTATACTGCATCTATGAAAAACACAATGACGTTACAATGAAAATGTATCCTTATATCTAGGAGCCAGAAATTGTTTGATTAAAATATGTCCTTCGCTTTTTTATACTTTAAAATTCATTTATATAATATTTACCTTTTCCATAGCCCTTCTTTCTTCCTTTTTTATTAATTAATTACCTATAGCAACACCCACAGGGTATCAATGGGTCAGTCTTTGATGCTTTTACTGCAGGTGTCATGTAAGGTTAGAACATTAACATAATCTCTCAATTCAGCATGATTAGCTCATTTTAGCTACTTGTAATCATACCATCCTGTTAGTAGTAATATTGCAGGGCGTGGCTCCCAAAGCAGATGTGAGAAGACAAGTCATTGCTGATTACTGTGATTGATAGTAACCTGTACCTTTTTATATTGTGAATAAAAAAATCTAACTTGGTTTCTCAAATAGTGATTTATATCACATCATCAGCTGAATAATGTCACAGCTGTGAATGGGACCTTTACATAGACATTTGTAATATGGTCAGCGCATTATTTAACATCATATTGTTTGTTCATTCCTATATTTCCCCTATTTCTATGTTCTAATATGAGTCAAATTGTATTAGACAAGAGCTTTGTAGTTTACTGTGTTTGCTGGCTTCATGTTACATTTTTGCCTGTGTTAAATCATTTTGCATCATCCATTACCAGTGTATGTGAAATAGAGGCAAGTAGTGTAAGTAGCCAAATGTCCTAAGCCTAAAAAATAATAAAAAGTATTAATAAACATAAAAAATAATATCGTCCTAGAAAAGCTAAAATTAGAAACAGAAAAAACACTTCTAGACAAAATTACAAGTTTAAAGACTGCAGGTTCCACATTAATTTTTTTTAATTCCCCTCCCATCGCCAGCATTGCTCTAAATTAACTTTTGGAGAGAGAACTGAGAAGAAGAATGCTGACATCTACCGTCTGTCTACATAAAGACTAGTCTGAACAATCATAGAGTTTTCTAGAGTGTACCACCAGTATTCCTGAACATTGAGCTGGAGGGGCCATTTTTTTAGGGGTGAGAGGATAGTTCAGTGTCCAGGCTAGTGAACTCTTAATTTCTCTGCTGATACTGCCAAAAAGGTTTATCAGTGATGATGGTGGTTTTAGTTATGCGCACATCTGTCCACTAGCCACTGGAGTGAAACCATCAAAGCAGCAATTTGCTAGCAGTAACCAACAATCACTAGTGATCTGGGTTAGCTGTGAACTAATGAATGACCACATAAGTGACTGGTGTGTAGTCCATTACCAATCTCAAAAGTCCTCTCTGAAAAGTTCTGTGTAGTGACACATCTAAATAGTGTACAGATCTATATAATGTCTGTATTTTTCTTCCCTTTTTTTATTTTAATAAAAACATTTGCATGAAAACAGTATCTTTGGATGAAATTGATTCCATCCACATAGTGCCCAAGTGTCTGGGCCCTATGCAGAGACAGTGAAGAGCGGTAAGGAAGGTGTAATCCATCTCCCCAACCCTTAGGTTAGACTAACAGCTGTAGACCTTCCATGCCAATTGCATGGGATACAGAGGCCACTGGATCAATATAAACACAAATCCAGGGATCCTTCTTGAAATGCCCTTGGACTGCTAAATGGCCTCTGTGCATCAGTCTATGCAGGGGTGGTGCTAAGCCCATTTCTGTGTCATGCAGGAAGTGTGCAGCACTGTTCCCTCTAAGCTGTGTGCATGTGTGCGTGCACACAGATCCTAAACCCCGTGCTCACGGCGAAACACTGCGCACACAAACATTTGCACAGAAGCACAGCAGATTGCACAGAAGAATTTTTTTGCGCACATGACCTGTCAAAAATTAGAGGGAACATTGGTGTGTAGTGCCCTATATGGGCATGTAGACAGTTGACCTCCCACAGAGAGCCCATTCAGAACATTATGTGATACTGTCCTTCCAACCAGGGATGAAATTCACTTTTTTTGAAAAAATGTGTGCTGGTGGTGTTTCCGCTTATTCCTCAGATTAATTTATATTTCATTAATTGTGGCCTCACAATCAGTTGGTATGGAGCCACGAATGTCACAAACAGGATTATCCTTTCAGATGAGGAATAAGCAGCAGCTGGAGTGGATGGGCTAAAGATCCGATTTTCATAGGAATCCTTTAGTTATGTCCCAAAGGGAGAGGTAGGAGCAGTAAGAAGTCTTCCCTCCCCCTCCCCCAATATTATGGTTCTGAACTCTTTCATTTAGTATCTGTATTGTACCATCTATAATTAAATACAATTAAAGCCCGGGGTACACTATAGAAATTCCTTCTTCAGATACAGCCAAGAGAAAATCCTATTTGGAAACAACTAGCTTCTGTATATAATTATTTCCATTCCAATTGGCAAATCCCACCTTTTAGCAGGGAATAAATACTATACATTAAACTTATGGGTGTTGCGTTCCCACAGGAATAGAGAGGAGAGCTATTGAAAGTGAAGAAATATCTGCTTGAATTAGTAATAGGCAGACCATTCCTCCAGTTTTAAGTCGGACAGTCCTGTTTTTTCCCCCCAAGGTTTGTCCCCTGTCCAGTACTGGTATAAAACTGTATGGCAGCCTCGTAAGATGGAGGCTGCCGTTTTGAAGAGCGTGCCACTCCGCCCCACTGCTGTGACCTTGCACAAACCATGCGTGGGGATCATGACACAGGGGCAGGGTCATGAAGATAGGGGAGGGCCGATGCTGTTTTCAGAAGTACCAGAATGTCCAGTGTTCTGGGCATGCACCAGTGGCCACCCTAATCAGTACGGGGGGGGTGTCAGTTGGAGAAAGTATATCACGTGCAACTTTACTTTCATTTTAATAATGGCTATCCTGCAGTCCAGCATCGGGTGGGTTTAACATACCCCAGTGTTCTAAATATTCTCTAATCCATTGCTTATTGTTTTGAAGTTTAAAGATCATACTTTATTGATTTATGATTTTTAAAACTTTCCATAAGACATCTTTAACACTAATACAGATATGTTTGCTTTAGTTCAGCCTCTTCCACCAAATAACTTTGCCCTTGTAATACTTACAAAAGCAGGGTGACATTTCAACAAACATCCTTTTTGCAAGAAGCTGTAATTATGACTAATCCAAAAGAGAGAGCAGCCAAGAGAATGGTGATCCCCGCTAGGAAAACACAGTTTAGCTTTGTTAGAGCACTGCTGAAATGTAGCATGGAAATGATGAGTTTCATTTTTAATTTGTTTGTTTCTCTTTCACAGCCTGTGATTCCAACCAGTCCAACAAGCAGCTCCACAACACCAACCAGCACAATGGGCATGTCCTCAAAAATTGACAGCTCTGCTCTTCAGGACATTTTCATCCTCTCTCCCATGTCAGGACTTTATGGCCCAAGGTAAATCTCCCAATGAATCTGAGCATACTCGGGCAATATTTTACAGGTTAATTGCTTCAGACTAGAAAACAGAAATAATGTACTCTTTCCTTCCACTTTATGTATAATCAAATATTTCAAGATGTTGTACAAGGCATTTAATTAAAATAAAAAGTTGTAACAGAGTAGCTATGTGTAGAAAATGTCATAAGTATCATCCTCCATGCAGCCATGAAAGTCTAGCACTATTCTGGATTGCCAGCTAATGTGCAGTGGAATTAAGAGGAAGGAATATGTTAGCCAGGATACCAAAATTCTGAGTGACTTTTGTTTTTAATAATGTCATAGCACCTTTTGTTTCCACTTAAACAACTGATTGGGAGATGACACTAAAACCTGTTTTAGACCATGATTCAGCAAAGCACGTAAGCAGGTGCATAACTTCAATCATGTGAGAAGTCTCTCGTTGACTTTGGTGAGACTACTTATATCTTATTCAGAGGCTTGCATTTCTAGTAGTAATGTAGTAGTCCCTCTACCCCTGTCTGCCACCTTTAAGGAGGCAACCAGATAATCCCTTTCTGGCTTTTCAGGGATGACCAGCTGGTATGATTCCTCATCTTTTGTCAGAAAGGGTAAATCTCCCTTTCCCCCTTCAAAGGAAATATCTTCAGATAGTACCAGTGCCTTCTAAGGCATCTCTCAGTTCTAGAATGAGTTAGAAGCCAGCTCAGTCATTAGCAGAAAGATAAACTTTCAGTGTTTAGGATCCCACTGTTTCTGAATTGGACTGGGTAGGAAATCTGATGTTCTGCAGAGGTTTCCTATGGATTGTGGGAACAAAAGTTTTACTTTGATGCTCTCCCTGAAGATAGAATATTAGGAGTAGGTCACCCAGCCATGGCCTGAAGAGTGAGAAGTGTGAGAGAGTTAAGTGAACTCTGAAGTTGATGCAGGGTGTGGAGTGGACATGACAAACCTGTGTTGTGAGGAGGTGGTCCAATTGGAATTGAGCAGGGCCAGGTTTGGTTTTGGGAGAAAGTTTTGCAAGACTCAGTAGCTTTGTGCACTTTTAACCTGACACCAGGTGAAATCTGGTAGTTTCAGTTGAGTTGTGAATTGAGATTTTTGACTTTTCAAAAACCTCAACATGAAATCCATGGACCAATTCCCTTTCTCCAAGCCCCTCTCCCTCCACTGAAAGAAGAGTTTTAGGGTATGTGTCAGTATGGATCCCACTGCAAGCACACATGCATGTAGAAATTGGTATCTTTTGAATAACAGTGTTTGTCCAGGTCTCACATGTGCCCTGTGCCTCCTTGCGCTTCCATGCGAGGGCTTACTGGGCAGAGCAGCCACGACCCTCCCTCAGTTCCATGTTATGGCACAAGGCAGCAAGACACAACCTAGTGAATGTCCAACCCACTACTCTCTTGTGAGCTTCAAAACCTGTATTTTTCACAAAAAAACTGTGAAGAGCTTCATATTCTCAACCCTGCCAAATTGGACATTTAAAAGAAAGAGAGAGAAAAAAGAAAACTAATCAGCAAGCCCTTAGACAACAGGGTGAGGCACTTCTCACAAACCAGCATGTCTCATGGCAGACTCTAAGTCTATGGCTACACAACAAGCTAGGGTTGTGGTTCCTCTCATCTAACTGGCATGAGTATAAGTAGCAGTGTAGCTGTGGTACCACAGGTGGCAGCAGAGGAGGCACGGCTGAACTGTGTCAAGTACATACCCACCAGTTTCTGGTGGGTTTGTAGTCCATATCGCTCAGCCATGCCTCCACTGCCGCTACCCATGCTACTGTAGTTATGCTACTGTTTATACTTATGCTAGCAGCTAGCTCAATGAGAGCTAGCATGAGTATATGAACACAAGCAAGGGAAACACATCCCTGATTTGCAGTGTAGACATAGCCTAAGCTGGTAAGGTTCAACCCTCCCCATCCTGTGACAGCCTCATTCATCTCAGAGACAGACACAGGCAAAGCTTTTTCTGCTTGGGAGAGAGCCACATTACAGACAGGTCTCCTCAAGGATTCAAAGTACAAAGATGCTCAGCTCAAGTTATACCTGCTCTGACCCTGAGGAAACACTAACAGCCAGAGGGAAGCAAAAAAATCATCATTGACCAGTAGTCCTTCAAGAAGACCCTATACCCCAGAGTCCAGGAAGAAGAAAGTACCAACAACATCAGCATCAATAACCTCAGCACTAATAACTTCAACCCCAACAATCTTGGCACCAGCATCCTGGGCACTGACCCCAACAGGTTCAGCGCCTGCACCCCTGACAGTGTAGGGTGACTCTGAGAGACAAGGCTAGGTGAAGCATAAACATGGCTCCAAGCACCGCACAGGACTACTAAACAAGGATTCTAAATGCCACTCCTGCAAAGACAAAACCTCGAAACACAAGATCTCTTCCTCACTCTCCCTAAGTTACTTGTTCTTGTTGGTGTCAAGTAAAGATCCCTCTACCCTATCATTGGAGAGTGACCTCAGGGAGGCTTCTGGAAGCCACCCATTCTGGGACCCACTGTAGGCAAAATGTGAATGGCACTGAGCCAGCCAACCTCAACCGGGCAAATACACTTACAGCATATGCCACTTCAGTCATATTGGCCATACTGGGGACCAGCATAATATATGTTCCAGAACAGATCCTCCCCTCATTTGCATACATCAAGAAAGTGGGGGACATCCCACTTCCCAGCATCAATAGCCAGGCCACCCACACTAGAGCCAGATGTCAGCATCCAGAAGCAGGTGGCGATGGAGGGACAGCAGTAATCTTTGTCTGCAACTAAGGAATCATCATCATTACCAAATGAATGCATGGCTCCAACACTGACAGCAACTTTAAGGCTTTCCAGGCCCTCCTGTTGCAGATTGTGAAGATCCAGGCCACTGAAACCAAGGTGATCCAAGAAAGATCTCACAAGCTCTTTAATGTACTGATCTCCAAAATCCTAGCTTGGTTCACCCTCTCAGTAAAGTAGGGCACGCTCAAGCTGGCAAAGGGGCTGCGGCAGATCCTCACCACTCAGACCTCACATGTCACCATACAGGACCTGCCCTTTGAAGAATGGAGTTCTTTAGTAGCAGAACTCAAGGAACATTCCATTCGCTAAAAGACTCATAGGCCACTCTGCAATCCTGGGTATCTACAGAAGTTACATATGCTGGGTGTTTTCAGAGGCTTACATCAACAGAACCCCATTGCACCCAGCCCAAAACATTCCTCTATGCCCCCCAGTTCAGGGACCACTGCACTATGCAGTGGACTAACCACCAGGGTAGATGCCAAGTTCAGGAGGGTGGTACTACAATATCTGTTTGACTAATGCAGGTGAAATTCCTCACCCATCATCCAGAGGGGACACTACTTGCCAGTCACCTACAGTAGGATCCATACTGACATATACTTGAAGAAGAAAGAACTATTACTTACCCTACAGTAACAGTGGTTATCCAAGATGTCAGTGTGAATCCCTTGACCCACCCTCCATCCCCGCTCTCTGAATCCTCAGCTGTCACAGGAATTGTGAGGGTCCTGAGGAAGGGTTGCATCGCTCCACCCTTTATGCCCTCGCATATGAGCATGAAGATGCACACGTTGCACGTATCGCCACAACAGACCCTGCTGTTCAAAACAATTTGATCTCGGGTCTTCGAGGCACCTGCAGATCTTTAGTGGGATCCACACAGACTGCAAAATCTCAGAGAAACGCATTTAATGTAGGGTAAAAAAAAACATTCTTACTCCACGGTGACAATGTTGAGATTTTTTGCCTCTTTAACTTGGTGTAAAATTTAAGCACAGAGTCTTTGATGATCAGCACATTACGAATTTATATTGGAAACAGTGTTTTTTCTTTTATGATTATAGTCAATGCCTATACTATGTTTTGTAAAAATGAATATTGCTTGTCCTATAAGTCTGATAAATACTGAAAGCAAAATAATTCATTTCAGCTAATTATTTTAAAGAAAATTGAAAAAAATGCTCAGCAGTGCTTTTTGTTTTGGCTACAGGTACATTCACTTTCTTTTTCAGTTACTGCCAAATAGTGCAAAATATCAAATTTCTCTTTCACATAATAAATTATATCCTAATGACAATGTACCATTGTTTAGAACAGAGTGAGAAGTGGTAGTCCACTTTAGGCCTTCATCGTTAAATGATCCTTTCCCCCATATCTCTTTGGATTATTGTTTTATGTCAATATTTTTAGGGATGAAATTGGAATAATGTCTTGTGATGACATCAGCAAATATGGAAAGTCTGGAATGAAAGGCTCCGAGTCACCTAGCTATTTTCTGGAGCATGAAAGTGGGAAGTATTACACATTAATTGAAGATGAGGGTCACCCAATGGGCTCTGAGTATGAGAGAGGCAGAACCACAGGAGTTCGGAGAAGAGAAAAGACACCCACTCATGGTATGTTTGATTGCTTTGGTCTTCAGAAGTTGACTGGATTAACAAATTGTATCACTATATTATTTACCAACTCACAGTCCTCTATGACCTGTTTGAGACCAAAAGTTGATAGACATATGCTTTTGCTTTGAATAGTAACTGGATGTTAGTATTATTAAATATTCAGGATCAAAGTACAAGATTTTTTTTAATACATTATCTACTTCAAACCTACAAGATTGTGTGTGAAAATTATTTTAAAAAATTGTAATGGATGGGGAGATAGATGCCACTTTCACTTATTAGTCTCTACCTACAGTCTCTCGGAGAGATTCCTACCTGCAACTTGCAGAACTACTAAAATATTATGGAACTGCCTGAAAAGGCATTGTTAGAAGATGAAAGCATCTGCAAAATGAAATGTCATCCCTAATTTAATCTTGTATTATAGTGTGTAATCACTTAGTACCTTGAAAAGTATTGTAAGGATTAATTAGTTAATGCTTGCAATGCAATTTGAGATCCTAGGATGGTTAGTGCTAAGTATGATTGCAAGATATTGTAACAATAATAAAGCCTGGTTTTTATGTAGAAATCAAGTATTGTACATAATACATTGTAAAAGAATTGCTGAGCTATAGATATATTTGTATCTATTAAAGATTAACAGTGAACTTTAGAATAACATGACTGGAAGCCAATTTACTCTTGTATTTGTGGTATTTTTCTTTTCAGTGCAGTAGAGATTATTTTCTTGTGAAGGTCACACACCTTTAAGATGGTATGTGCTGAGCATATTTATAAATAGATGTATATTTATATGTAACTTGTAATACATTATATTGATTTTGATTTTTATTTGGTTGAGAGAGTGACAACATTTCCCTGTCATTGTCACCAGTGAAAAGAATTACCCTTTCTGTCAGACAGGGCACTCCCTAAGAGACTGGTTCTGTCCTCTGATACATGCATACAACTCCCACTGAAGTCAGTCAGCTGCCCATATGAATGTTTGGGGCTCAATTTGATCCTTAGTCTTTTGTTTCACTTGGAATAATTCTAAATAGTTGCACCGATTACTGTCAGGAATTAATCACAAGTATAAGGTTTGTCCCTTCTGCTTCAACTTTATGACCTCCACTTCCCAACATACATTTGAATTATTCTTGAAAGAAATGATGATTAATACTGTAAGAAATGGCTTCTGGCAGACTCATTAAAAGCAGAGTTAGAGTCTGTGCAGCGTACTTGCATTCCTCTGGGAAACTACAAAAACACAGGAACCTTCCACTAATGATTTTTTTTAGGTGACATATATAACTTTGTAAACATAAGCACACGCTATTGTTTACCTGATGACAATTTGGCTGCAGAACTAACTTTAATAGTAAATACGGTGTACACTGTGCATCTTGGAGAGGTTCTCTTCTGTGTTGTTTCTCTCCTACTGTACTTACCTTATACTACTTTAGTTTGTGGAACCCCCATGTAAAGTACTAGCAGAAACTAACAACAAGGTACTGAATTTTAAATGAAATTCTGGAAAGATGCAGTTCTGGGACTTAATGCTGCCACCTCTTCTTCGCCATAGAAAGCATTAAACCAATGCTACTCATGAAGATAATCCCAAAGTTAATGAAAGAGGAGAGTGGATCCAATATGGCCTGCTTTCCCTAAACTCCTAGCATTCCTGCATATTTGGGGCTTGGTTGGCTGTTGAGAGGACACAGAGCCTGGATGCAGTCACTCTACGTGACTTACTCCCAGGGCCGGCGCTTCCACTAGGCGACCCTAGGTGGTCGCCTAGGGCAGCAGGATTTGGGGGGCAGCATTTCGCCGCCCTCTGCGGCATTTCGGCGGCGAATCCCCGGCGGCAAGAAAAGCGGCCGCCGAAACGCCGCCGAGAATGCAAGCAAAAACCCTGGTGCCGCTACTGAGCGGAGGTGAGCTGCTGCGGGAGCTGCCACAGGTGGTGGGGGCGGGGCCTGCCACGGGGGATGGGGAGCTGCCGCGGGCGCGGGGGGGTGAGCTGCCACGGCTGGGGTTTGGCTGCCGCAGGGGGGTGGGGAGCTGCTGCGGGCGGGGGAGGGGAGCTGCCGTGGGGGGGTGCTGCTGCCAGGGGGATTAGTTGCCGCAGGCGGGGGGCTGGTGAACTGCCGCGGGCATGGGGGGAGGCTGACGCGGGTGGGTGGGTGGGGTTAACTGCCGCAGGGGGTGGGCTGGCGAGGTGGGGTGGGGCTGGCTGCCTTGAGCGGGGGGCTGGCTGCCGTGGGTGGGGTAACTGCTGTGGGGGGGAGCTGGTTGCCATGGGCAGAGGGGAGCTGCCACGGGCAGGGGGCTGGCTGCCTCCAGGGGGGTTAGTTGCCGTGGGCGGGGGCTAGCGAACTGCTGCAGAGGGGTGGGGAGCGTCTGCGGGTTGGCTGCTGCGGGGGGGGGGGGGCGTGCCTGGGTGGCGTGGGCAGCGGGCAGGGTTAGCTGCCATGGAGGGTGGGGCTCCCTGGGCGGGGTTAGCTGCAGCGGTGTGGGGTAGCTGTTGCCGGGGGCTCCCCGGGCGGCGGGCTGGATTAGGTGCCGCGGCGGGCAGGGTTAGCTACCGTGGGGGTGGGGGGCTCCTCTGGTGGGGGGGGGGACAGGTGGGCAGGGTTAGCTGCCGCTGGGGGGGCGGTGGCATTAGCTGGGCGGGGTGGGCGCTAGGTGGAAGTTTCGCCTAGGGTGCGAAACTTCCTTGCACCAGCCCTGCTTACTCCCATAGAAAAAAAAAACCATTAGAATTGCCAACGAATTTGCTTTTGGAAATTAAGAATGCTCATTGGTGAATCCGGTTGATATGTGACATTTATTTTGTAATATATCGACAAAGGACTAATAAAAATATGACCACATAATTGGCTACACTGCAGAAGTAGGATTTTTGCTACAAAGTCAGTGGATACCACTAGCCCTCTATGCTTAATTATACGAACTGGTTTCTATGCAAGCCTGAGTAACTGCACAACTGGTATTTCTAAAAATCCTTAAAATGGGACTGGCATGTCTCCAGATATGTACACAATCTCTTTAGAGACCGGACTAGGCAGCACAGAATTTACTAGGCTGTTGGGGGCAACCTTGAGAAATTTCTCTTCCTGGACTTTCTCAAAGAGAGAAAATCTGGGAAGTCCTTAAATCAAAGATGTTTGGAGGAGAAACTTAAACCTATAGAATACTACTTTTTTTAAAAGCATTGTTTCATGTTCTTATCTTTGCATTCCCCAATGATTCCTAGAACTACAAAAGTCAGATTTGAGGGCTGCTTTAAATTGTGCCACGCTGCAATGATGAACCTCACAGGGATTTTAACAGCTGTGAGTTGCTGAAGTATATGATGTCATGACCACACCCCTCCCCAGAAATGTTCCCAGTATGCCCCCTATATCAGGACTGGGAGTGGCGAAGACACGGAGCCTGCTACTCTCTGCTATACAGAGATTCCCCAGGCAAGGGGCATTCAGGTTTCCAAATGCTTTGCATTGCTTTTGTTTCAAGAACAGTCCTCAGAAAAAATTCCCAGTCCATGCTAATCAAGTAAACAGTACTAGGGCTTGCCAGCAACAATGGTATTTAAATATGGTGGTAGGTGGCACAGTTTCAACCATAGTATGGACTGGGCCTTAGTTAAATATCATTCTGTTAACTGATAAGATTGAAGAAACCTTAGGAGATCATTTGTCTGTGTAGTATATTTCCAGTATACTATACAATCAGACACTATAACCTGCACAATGCTCGAAAGAGTAGTCACCAGATTAACACTGAAGAGTAAGACTCCATATTAATACTGTTATCATTCAGTTTTTATCATCTCCCTGAGCAAGTAAATCCCACAGGCTTTTACCTTAATATAGAATCAAAGAGAAATCTGAATTGCATTTGAAATATGAGCCAGTAATCAGGGGCAGCGCCAGCTTTTTTGCCGCCCTAGGCAGCAGCGGGAGACGCTGCCGCTGAGGTTCCAAGCAACCGAAGAAGCTGCCGCCGAAGTGCCGCCGGAGTCCTTGACGGCAGCTTCTTCAGCCGCCGGGGTTCTCGGTGGCATTTCAGCGGCAGCCTCTCCTGCCAGCGGCCACCAAGGGACCTGAGATGCCGCCTCCCCAAATCCTGGCGCCCTAGGCAACCACCTAGGGTCGCCTAATGGTAGCGCCGGCCCTGCCAGTAATATGAATTTGGCTTGCTTTCATAAACTCATACTGTTCAGTGACTTGTAGTTAAAACATCAGGCTGTGTGTGTGTGTGCCAGATTCCAGTACCATTTAAACTTGCTTCTTATGCTCCTGATGGGGCCATTGTGTGTGCTTTCCACAGCTTTGAGAAATTGTTTGAAAACTTAGAATGAAAATTTGAAAAAATTATAAATAAAGCAGCAGCACAGGAAAAGGCCTTGCAAAGTAAAGAGAAAGTGAAAATGAACAGAAAGCACTTTTGTATTTACCTCTGGCACTTGTAGGAGAAACTAGTAAAACAAGAAGTTTTAAACAAGTGTTGTTAAAAGAAAGCGAAGCTTTCTAACCCTGAGAAGAACTTTTAGTTTTAGTTTTATAGTGTGTTTTAAATCTCTTGCTTTAAAGAGCCACTTTTGTAAGCCTTAGGAGTTATGATAAATGACTGTGTTTATGCTTTCAAGCTATGGTTTATCTTTGGTGCAATATCTAGAAGCTTGGGTCTGCTGCTGGAGCTGAATACCCAGGGTAAAGAGGAAAAAATATTATTTAAAAAATTAAATATATTTTAAATCACTTTCTTAGTTGAATAGTCTCTTCTCAGTCTTAGTGGGGTTCATACAAACTGCAGTTCAGAAATTCCTACAGGGGATTTGCCAAAATACGAATGATAGGCACGATATTATGACCATCACAGCTGGTAGATTTAATGAATCTGCCATAAGTCCCTGCAGGTGAGACTTCTTTGATGTTTATAGCAAGTGCAAAAGCCAAGCAAGAAAGTAGAAAATCGCTTTCTTTCAATTTCTCATTTTCAAAACTGTTTGTGAAAATATAGCTTAGCGCCATGATGAGACTCTATCCCAGTTACAATATATTTGCCATTTGCGTTTTATAAGACTTATGGATCATAGTTGTGAACTCGTATGCTGGCAGATAATCTCGTCTCTACTTTGACTGTGTACTAAAAACACACATACGTAGTGAAGCACAGTTGGTTTTCTTGGTATTAAATTATTCTTTTACAATATCTGTTTTACTTGGTTTCAGAGTAGCAGCCGTGTTACCCAGGAACGGAAGTTAAATCCATTAACCTTATCAATAGAGGTTGGTATCTCAGTGGCGCTTGATCTAGGTCTTTTCTGTTGGTGAGGGTTATAAGTGGTTTATGGTCTGTTATCAGTGTAAAAGAATCCAGTCTTCACAGATATCTGTAAAAGTTCTGACATACCCATACACTTGCCAGGCACTCATTTTCAATCTGTGCATATAGTTTTTCTGTTTCTGTGAGCATGCAAGAGCAAAATATAATTGGCTTCCACTCAGATCCTTGTTGCAGCAATACACCACCTAGACTATAGCTTCTTACATTCACGCTGACCATTGTGGGCTTGTTCACATCACAGTACTTGAGATTTGGAGCTGTTGAGATTATTTCTTTCTTGAAGTCAATTTCTTGATGTAGCCCCATAACCGCAATGTGTTGGACTTTAATAGTTCATTCAGTGATTTTGTCACTATAGAAAGATCTTGTGGTTATCGACCAAGGTAATTTACCAGCCCAGTACATGTCTCAGTTCTAGTATATTTGTCGGTGCTTTCAGCTCCTGAATTGCTTTTACTTTCTCAGAACTAGGACTGATTCCATGTGTTTTTGTTGTCTGTCCCAAAAACGCAATTTGGTGTAGACAGAAGACATACTTATGTAGCTTCAGTCCAAACTCAAAATTCAACCTTCCATTTTCAAGAGAGGTTTTCCCCATAGGAGAGGACAATACAGGCCTCTTTTGCAGATCTTCTGCATAGGGCCATTTTTATGTTGTAAGCTGGTATACCACCCATTCCAAATAGAAGATTTAACCTAGGTAAAAATGTGGAGATTTTGTAGTAAATTGCTATGCTTTTCGTCCCATAAACAAAAATCTATAAGTATGTGACTCAGAAGCATGAGCATGTAATTGTTTTTTTCTTGTATTTGTCGTGATTTGAGAATCAGCTATAGCAGAGCATGCCCTTTTACACTATCAGTTTATATCCTATTCTACCTCATTATTGGAGGATTTTTTTCAAGAGATAAATGTCCTTTTTATGGGAAGAGTATGTCTCACAATTTTAATAATCTTTAAGTACAAATTTTCGCCCATTGCATTTTATCTGACTTGAGAATTCTAGTATAAAAGTTACAATATTTTAAAAATCTTTCTATTTATTGAGTTGAGCAAACCAACTGTAATCTGACAAAATGATTATAAGTATCGCTCTTTCCATCTGTAGTTTAAATTTAAATTTTATTTTGTTTAAACCCACATTGTATATCCTTGAAGTAACATTATAGTTTTACAGTTCTTTTATAAATAAGGGGTAAACCAAAATCAATACATCTGAACCCCTTACAATTTCAGACAAGAGTCCTGATACAAAGCCATAGCTACAGTTTTGGTACCAGTTCAGATCCAAAACTAGAAGGGATCTGTCTAATAATTCTGCATAAAATTTTCCCAGAAATTCATATAAACAAACCTTCTCATAAAATTTTAACTCAAGATAACAGAAATCTTCTGATAACAGCTGATATGGTGAAATTTCTTCCATTTTGACTCCAAATTTCATATTTCTGTACTCCTGACTCTGAACTCTAGTCATGACTTGTTTACCAGAACAGATCTATATCCAACCACCTCCTCCTGGCCAAACTGTTAAAATCCAAAATGTATAAGAATCCTAAAGTCCCTAAAAAGGGAGTAGGTATGTATTTGGAAGGAAGAGGAGAAAAAATTAAACTAAGAATTGTCCGGTTCCATTTTAAAGGCTGTCTAAGGAACAATCAGCTCTTTCATACAGCAGCCTGGTGTCCTGTCTAAATCGGGAAATGTCTGATTTTATTTTAACTATAGAGCAGTGCCCTAGCTCCTTTGTGAATGTCTAATACTAAAATTGGCTGATACACATGACATGCATAAGTGAAGCCTTTTTAAAGTCATAGCTAGGATTGCTATCAATCCAGTATTGACTCCTGGTATTCAGAGAACATTTCAGCATGACTTTTTTTGTACATGTTGACAGTTGTTGCTTGTGTTTGGAGCAGAGCTTTGTATTATGAGAATTAGTATGCAAAATCAGCAATTTGTTTTGTTTGGGCTGTGTTTGTCTCCCATTACAAGTTCCTGTCTTTTATGCTGATTGCTCTGTGCTGGCTGGCACTAATGCTCTCCAAATCTCAGCATGGGCTTGCTCAGCAATAAATTGGAAGGTCATTGTCCTTTCCTCTTTCGCATTCTCTCCAAGTTTAAAGAACTTATATTTAGTGAAAGCTGAGAGACCATATTGGATGAAGTTTATACACAAGTAGAAATGAGCAGATCTGTGGTTTTATGTTCTGCCCAATCAACACTCATTATTATTTGAATATATTTTGTTACGGGTGCTATATTGACATTAAAGAAAAGAAGGTCCTGCCCTATGATATTTACAGTCTTGTGTGGCAAACATAATACAATGAGAAATAATAAAAGAACATAAGTGTGGAGAGGAAAGAAGAGAAACAGAAAAGAAATTCTGTTATTGGGAGAATATATAGGGATCCTCATTTTAATTTAACTTGCCTGCACCTAAGAAATTAGTCTGTCTTTATCAGTATTGCAAAGTACATGCACATTGTGAGAGAGTTATCTGGTGCTTTGTGGGGTTGGATCCATTACAGGAGGTTTCTGTAGTTTATAAGACTCTTGTGTTGTGGAATGATTAAGGGACTGAATGTGATACAAATGGAGTATGAAAAGATTGTCTTGTTTTGTCTCCCCCTCCCCCGTTATATTTGTTTATGCTGCAGCATTTTTCTATTCTAGTTCCTTTCATGCTTTCTTCCTTTCAGTTGAGCAGAGCAGCAGAGAATGCTGACACCTGGGAATCAGTTGGGTTGCCTTAACAACAATTAGGCAGAAAACTCAGGGGATAATTGCCCTGATTTACTCTTGCAGTGTTGTGGTAGCCATGTTGATCCCAGGATATTAGAGAGACAAGGTGGGTGAGGTAATATCTTTTATTGGACTAAGTTGTTAAGAAGGCAGAATCTGGGACCAGTCAGAACAGGAGATGGGCCAGAAAAGCAGTTCCAGAGTTTGAGTGTGGGTAATTTAAACACTGGACGCGTCAGGTGGCCTGAACCTGAATGCCAAGCTCCAGGTGTTGGGGCTAAACCTGTGAGGACGGCATGCTGAAGACTGTCTGAAAAACAGCAATTTTGACAGTGGTTTTGTGTTTGCAATGTTTTGTGCACATCCTTTTCCAGCTCACGGAAGGACAAATAAAACTTTTTTTTAACCCTCGAGAAAGAGAGGTACCTGTGAGTCAGTTTATGAAAGTTAGATCTACCACTGGACTACCTATGACATATGGTACTAGATAAGAAATAATAAATATAGAGCATCACACAAGTTTGACACTGCATTCTTAGTTCTTATTAATCAGTTTCTTGCCCATTTTACTTTCAGGATCTTATGCACTTAGCATAGTGCCGCTGTGTTTGGGTTGCAAACCCTGGAAGAGAATGATTATTTGTTTTTTAAAAAATGTTTACAGTTTGAATTATTTTTTTTAACTTCACAGAAGGATTTTTATTGATCTCAAGTTTTGTAAAAATTTATTGCTACAAAATCTAAAACCTGCTGTCAGGTTTGACCTACCTGTATCCTTTTCATTAATTTTGATGGACAATCTTAATCTTGTTCAGGTCTTCTAAGGTACAGTGCCCAATACAGTCTTTACAAATGTTGAAAGGTATTATACATAAAACTGAAACCAAAGGTATTTAAGAAAATATAACAGGCAAAATCCAAGTCAGGGAAAATCCAAATAAGAAATAGTAAAAATGCCTTTTATTATATATATATATATATATATATATATATATATATATATATATATAATAATATATATATATATATATATATATATATATATATATATATATATTTATTTAAAAAGATGGTTAAGGAAAAGTGCCATTAGAACAATGGAGCAAGGTAAATAATATCTTATTATTTATAGCACAGGATTATTATGAAAGAAATCTTCCTATAAAAATAGCGTATGTATGTTGTAATATTATAAATTAGTGCCAGCTTAGTTAAGATAGAACACTCAGTGAAGATGTTTCATATATCTGTAAATAACAAAGTCCATTAATCCATCAGTATAGTAGCTATGCACCATAAGTGCTTTTTTCAGTGATGAACAGTAGAATTGAGGAAATGAGCTATTGGAAACAAGAAAATAAACTTTTATGTACAGTGTTTTTGGATATGTGATTATTTTAGGAACAAGATAGTTGGGCAATGTTTAATGTTTCAGAAAATAACTTGATTCCGAAACAAGCAGACCACAGAACTAGACTCATCTTGGCTTTTAGAATGCTTTTTTTGGATGATTATTTCAGACAGGAGTTGACTCATGATCTAGAGAGTGGTTTTGTGTGTTCACTGATGATAATCAAGGTGAAAAAAGATTATCCCCCCTCCCCTCCCTCCCCCCCCCCCCCCCCCCCCCGTAGTCAGTATTCCTAGTTTAATGGCCTTGCTACCATAACTATTACTGGTTCCATAGTATAGAATGAGGCTTACAGGTTCATTCAGCATGGTTCTAGTGCAGATATTACAGTAAAGGTAAGACTAGGGGAAACCATCATTTCTGAATCTCTGTTTTTCACAAGGTGTCCTTTGTTTTCCTCATGGCATTTGCAGTTAGTTCACTTTCTATTGGGTAAAAGATGCCCACATCAGCCAGCATGTAACTTTCAGAGTCAGATATATGTTACAAGATTGATGTTACTATTTTTAGACTGAGAGTTCTGAATTACTGTGGTTGGATCAGTGACCTTTCTAATTTTATCAAAGCATGTTAGCCACTTCAGAAAGCTTTTTTTCCTCCATCCAAAATCATCTACTTGCTGAGCTGGGAACTCTCTTTCAGGAGATAGCTATGCAGCAAAACTCTAATCTCAATTACAATAAGGAATATCTGCACTGAAATCAGTGGAGTTTACATTTAAACCATCATAACAAAAAGCAGAATCTAACCCATGATATTTGAAAGCTTCAGGGAGTTGTAACCTTAATAATAAATGGATGTTAATAAAAGGGATTACACTGGAGGGCGATTTTTCTAACCAGTTTACAGGCATTAATTATTCTACCATACAACTTTTTTTGAGTTGAAAAAATTAAATTGGTTCTTCTTTGATTGTTTCCAGGTGACTTGAGGCCTGTTTCTATGCCTACAGAGTTCAGCTGGATAGGGGAGTCAAAAGAACCAAACATGTACAAGAGGGGCAGCCGAGGTGAGTACCTTCTCCACTGCTGTGATCCAAGATTTTTCTCTCTGGTTTTTAAAAAAGATGAAAATATGCATCACAGACACCTGCTGTAGTTCTCATGAGTGCCATGGAGAGTACAGAAGAGTCTGTCTACTAACTGTCCTATTACTTCTGCTTTCCTGAAAATTAAAATAGAATTATGTCCGTTAAGGAGTTTTATTTTCTTTAATTGTAATAAAAAATAAAATACCTTTCCAAATGCCCAAGAGACTATATGGCTCAGATAGTTACTAATGGTATATACAACTCTTAATATATTCATTCATTATGATTCCATACCCACATTATACATACAAACTGGTGTAAAAGTTCACTTCGATGAGTATTTTACACCTGGTCATGAAACTGCAACATCAAGGCTCAGTCTGGCAGTCCCTGAGTGTTCAAGCTTCCACTGCTTTCAGTGAGTGTTTTGGAGACACAAGGATTGAGGGCAGGTCTTCACTACCCGCCGGATCGGCGGGTAGCAATCGATCTATCGGGGATCGATTTTTTGCGTCTCGTTAAGACGCGATTAATCGATCCCCGATCGCGCTCCCCGTCGGCGCCGGCAATCCACCTCATCGAAAGGCGGAAGCGGCGTCGACGGGGGAGCGGCAGCGATCGAATCGCCGCCGTCCTCATCACCAGGTAAGTCGATTACGATACGCCGACTTCAGCTACGCTATTCCCGTAGCTGAAGTTGCGTATCGTAGATCGACCCCCTCCCCTAGTGTAGCCCTGGGCTCAGGGTTGGGCCTTTGGGAAGAAGGCTGGTGGTAGAAATAGTACCAATAGCTAAAAGAATGTATTTGTCATGATTCAGCTTTGATTGGTGGTGGATGAAACTTGCCGACTGTTCCTCATCTCTCTCAGCTGTTAGTGGTAGGGTGAGCAGATGTTCCATTTTTAATGGGACAGTCCAGTTTTTAAGCCCTCCTGCAGGTGTCCTGACATTTTCTTAAAAGTGGGCAAATTGTCCCATATTTTCTGCCTCCCTGTCCCCACCATGAGTACCGGTGGGTCCGGCTGCTGGCTGGATCCATGCTCACCAGCTGCCCACCCACCAGCAGGGAGTGGGGCAGTCCAGTGACCAAAGATGGGGGTGGGTGTGCAAGGCTGGTGGTGGAGCGAAGCTGCAGTGTGCGGGGCTGGGCCACTCCCCCTGCCAGTCTTTCAGCGAAGCCCCCGCTGCGTGTGGGCTCTCAGTAGGATTGCCAACTTTCTAACTGCACAAAACTGAATACCTTTGCCCTGCTCCCTGCCCTTCCCCTTCCCTGAGTTCCCACCCCACCCCTTCTCTGAGGCCCCACCCCTGCTCACTCCATCCCCCATCCATCGCTCGCTCTCCCCCACCCTCACTCACTTTCACCGGGCTGGGGCAGAGGGTTGGGGTGTGGGAGGGGATGCGGGCTCCAGGGTAGAGCCAGAAAAGAGAGGTTTGGGGTGCAGGAGGGGGCCCAGTTAAGGGATCTTAGGAAAGGGGATTCAGGGCTGCTACCTGGCATGCAGCTGGGGAGCCGACCCCTCTCTTTTTTTCTAGTGTCTCTTTAACACTCATGCCAAGGAAGTCACAGCAATGGGGTGCCTGCAGCCTGGTTGGGCATTATGTGGAAATGATTAAGTAAATGATGATGACCTGCACTGTACAATTTATTGCAGGGTACGGCCAAATATATTTTAAGTGAATAAAATTGTGGGCTAATTAAACCACATCCATTGCCTTCTATCTTTCTTCCGCTGTGTCTGAGCAATATACTTCAAGTGAAGATCTGTTCAAATCCTCTTCGGCAAGAATGATGGTGATTGGGATGTTGAGCTTCAAAGATTCTTTAAGTCATGAGTGCAGTATAAATATCTAGATAGGTAATAAGGAGTCTTTCAGACACAGAATTCCCATTATCATAAATGGAGTTTCTGCATGTAGAGGGCTCACAGGAATGAGAAGTAGCTGTCTGTAGCTTAATGAAACTCAAGGATATAATTTAAAGCTAATATAAAAAATTTAAACATACTTTTTGATAATATTTTTCAATTATATTTAACTTCTTCCATTCCAAAATACAATAATTCCTATTTAACTCCGCAATTTTCTGTTCATTCGTACCAGATCAAGATTTCATACTAGTATTTTAAAAATGTTCCTATTTTATTCTAAATATTAATATGCAAGTTTATTTACCTAAATTTTACTCGTTCTGAAATTATGAGTAAAGACATGATTGGGCTAAAAATATCTGACAAAATACAGCATCCTGTCAGGTCATGCAAGATTTTCAATCCATATTATTATTGTATATTAGGAGTCTAGTGTTACTTCTCTTAAAATCAGCATCAAAACTTCTGTTGTCTTCAGTGGAAAGACGTTAGGACTAGAGCTGGGGGGAAAATGTATTTTCTGTTCCATGGGAAATCCACAATTAAAAAAAAAAATCCATTCCAAAATGGAACAGCAACAACATAGTTCAAAATACCATTGAAATGAAATTCTGAAAAAAAAAATCATTGGGTTGATCAAAACATTTTGTTAAATAAAATCAAAAATTCATTCCTGTTTTGACCTTTTTATATTTTTGTAATTGTTTTATATAAGCATTTAAGTTTGTTTCAAAAAGTCATATCGAAAACATTCTTAAAATGTTGAAATAGAATATTTTGACATTGAAATGCTTTGTTTTGTTTTTTAAACAAAATTTTCTCAAAATTGACACACTTTCTAAATGTTGATTAAAAACATCATTTTAACTAGATGAAAATTTTCTAGATTTAACCCTCGTTAATCATGTACACTTCAAATAATTTATTAGTATGTTGGTAAATAAGGACCCGATCCTTGTGTAGAAGAGCATTTACTTCAGTGGATCTATGTGCATTTGTCAGGTCACTCATGTACAGTAAATAAGATTAACAGACCCCTGATAATAAAGTACTTTTAATATATGAATTGACCCTTTATTGGTGATCAATTTAACTGTACATAGACAGCACATATTACTGGTGTACAACTGTGGGTATGTAGAGCGAAACACATCAAAAATACCTTTTTCTGTAAACCATACCATTAAAATCATTTGTATTAATAACCAGGCGGGTTATGGTAGATGACAAATTCAATATGAGTCACCAATGCAACGGTGAGGCAAAAAGCACACCAGTTAAGCACCAGTTGGCGTACCCGTTCAGTTTTGGGTACTGTTTTAAAAAGCAATGGATAGCAATGAAACTGTCAAAGGATTTGAAAAATAAGACCTGTGAGGAAAAATTAAGAAATGTGCAATGTTCATTTTAGGGAAAAGAAGATTTAAAGGAAATCTGGTAACTTTCTAGAAGTATCAGAGGGGTAGCCGTGGTAGTCTGGATCTGTAAAAGTGGCAAAGAGTCCTGTGGCACCTTATAGACTAACAGATGTATTGGAGCATAAGCTTTCGTGGGTGAATATCCACTTTCTTCAAATTTGACACCATCAGCTCAGGATTAAACAAAGACCTTGAATGGCTAGCCAACTACAAAAGCAGTCTCTCCTCCCTCGGTGTTCACACCTAACTGCTAGAAGAGGGCCTCATCCTCCCTGATTGAACTAACCTCGTTATCCCTAGCCTGATTCTTGCTTGCATATTTATACCTGCCTCTGGAAATGTCCACTTCATGCATCTGAAGAAGTTGGTATTCACCCACAAAAGCTTATGCTCCAGTACGTCTGTTAGTCTATAAGGTGCCACAGGACTCTGCCGCTTTTCTAGAAGTATACTCTTTAAAGCAATGTTATGAAGTGGCTAGGGCTATATTGAATTCATTTACAGTGAATCTCAGAGTTACAGACACCTTGGGAATGAAGGTTGTCCGTAACTTTGAAATGTTCGTAACGCTGACCAAAGTGCAATTCCGGCTCCAGATCCAGCAGCAGCTGAGGTCCTCCTCAGCACTAGCACTGGCAGCTTCGGCAGCTTCTCTCCCAGGGTTGGACTGAGTTTACATGCGTGTGTGTGTGTGTGTGTGTGTGTGTGTGTGTGAACAGCACATTCCGTCCCGGCCGGGGGAGGAGCAGGTAAAAATAGCGTGCCCGTGGGGTGAAAGCAGCACAGACCCCAGCACTGCTCCTACTCTGCTGGCTTCTGCCAGCGTCTTCACCTTCTAGCTGTAAGTGATTGCCCCGCGTGTAGGGATGGGGTTGGAGATGGAGGTGGGGTGAGGACAGGCAGCCCAGATGTGCCTACCTTTAAGATGCAATACAGGCACAGTACGGTATTTGTTTTTTTGTTGGGTCGTTTGGGGGGAGGAGGAGGAGTTGGTCTCTGCTGCTGCCTGATTGGTTACTTCTGGTTTCACATGGTTGCCGGTTAGTCCATGACTGTGGTATTCGTATCTTTGAGGTTCTCCTGTAATATGGAAAGAACAGGAAGTACTGAGGTTAAATATATGGGGAAGTATTTTCTAACATTGGATAGTGGAAGATATTTTAAAGGGATTTGGTGGATTTTCCATTATAGGAAGCATTCACACTTAGATCAAAAAGAAAAGGAATACTTGTGGCACCTTAGAGACTAACAAATTTATTTCAGCATAAGCTTTCGTGGACTGTAGTCTCTAAGGTGCCACAAGTATTCCTTTTCTTTTTGCTGACACAGACTAGCACGGCTACGTCTCTGAAACCTGACACTTAGATCAAACATTCATAGGATTTTTCAATTCAGGTAACTTTAATAATTAAATTCTGCCTTTGGATGCACATATTTCATATGCAAAGATTTCAGTGGGAGCTCCATACAAAATGTGTAAGATAGTATTTGGCTCAAGGAGTCTGTGTATATACTGCTAATAAAAATGTATTTGAATATGGTATGTACTTTGTAAACTTTGCCAACATTCACTTCATCCTACCTAAAGAAAAACTCGTAGATGTGTTATGATGGGATGACGTACTCAGTCCTGTTCTTGCTCAGTTCTACCTGCCATTTGTAAATTAATCCTTAACTGAATATTACATTGCCCACTGTAACATATTCATTGTTTACTAACCACAACTAGCGTTAGCTTTTTATAATATGTTGGCTAATTGGCTGTTTATTTCAGAGAGCAACTCTTAACAATTAAGTATTACCAGTTGTTTATAGCCACTTGTAGCTAGAAAATAAAGTTAATTATGCATATTCCAGACAGAATGATATATACATAAAATATTATAGCTGCAGTGCATCAAGGGTGATGATTAGGATAGATAGGCATTTTGGAATTCAAGGATTCGTGAACTATTTTTGAGTTAGAAAATAGTCTGTTTTTGCAAGACTTTTTACTCCTCATAATTTTGTAATTTAAACCCATGGTTTTCTCACAAGCACATCAAATTATTTTCTTAATTAAAGGGAAACCTACAGTATGTATTAAGGATAGATACTGCACGACCCAACTCCCCATAAAAAGCTACAGTGGCATGAGTGGGTGGCCTATATAAACAGATAAATATTATTTTTTGTATTCAGTTTTTATCTCATTTGATTAATTCCTTACTTTCCTAGGTCCATGTGCCCATGTGTGTTTGGTGTTGTCATTTTGTTTTGGTTTTGGTGATTAACTAAAGAGTTAACTAAACTGCATAGCCAAAAAAATTGAAAAAGACAGGGCTCCAGAATTGTGCAGCCATGAGCTTATAAGGGTTTACAATTTAAGAAAAACTATTGGAGTAGGAGTCTCAGTGATTCACAGTTTTAATGCATAAAGTCCACCGTATTTGTAAACTCAAAAAAAAAGTCAAGATTTTTTGAGGCTTTGTGCTGTAAATGAAACAGCAGAATCAATTACTGTTGTCTCCATCTGTTTCCAAGGGAAAAGAAATAAGGTAATGTGTACTTGTAGTTACCATGCCATATAGAACAATGACTTCACATGGTCTCCTGTATGCTAGTGAACTCTGACTTAGTAAGGACTGCTTTTCTCAAGCGCAGCAAGCATTTTGGATCAAAGGGCTATGAAAGACTGAGATAATAGCTGTGTTCCATTTATCATGGCTCAGTAAAACTCTCTAGACAATACCCACGTGAATAAAAGACTGTGGGTTGTAGTCTCCATTTGAAATGTCATATTGCAACACCCATTATTACCCTGTTTAAGGTGCAGATTTATTTTTGCACAGATATGTGCTTGAGTGGTTAAGTATAAAAGTGTAGCCTGGTTATATTTTTTGTGTGTGTTTTGTCTTATTCATATTTCTTTTCTTCTTCCTCCAACAACTGACTCGGAGAATTCACTCCTGCGATACCTGAGTGATGACAAGATCTTGGTGATCCAAGAAGAGCCTTTGACACAGAAAGACAACAAGAGAGACACAGGCCGCAGGTCAAGGAAAAAGGGCAAAAATACAAGTAGCCCGAACTATCCAATTAGCCCATCTATGTTGACATCTACTGTTAGCGTTAGGCTGGAACCTGGGCAGCAAGATGTCCTGAATTTCTCACTAGCTGAAAGCAACACTGTTCCACTGTACCACGTAAGTTCATAAAAAAATGGAAGTTTTAATTCTTTTTTCTTAATAGCCATTGGAACTGGGATTGGCACAGCAGAAATATGATCTTATAATCTTACAGTATCATGTTGCATGGCAGGGTTCTACGGTTCATTTTTCACATCCATACCATAAGTTACAGAGCTCATCTGAAAACCATCTGGATATTATGAAAAAGTTCAGTCTATAATACAGAGAACACTTGTCCACTATGGGTAGGTCTATACATGCAGTAGCATGTAGACTGCAAACACTGCTCACCCAGCTAGCATGGGTATAAATAGTAGTGTAGAAAGTGAGGCACAGCTTAGGTGAGTATAGTAGAGAAAGGCCAGTACCCTGCCTGGATCTCTGCATGCTCAGTAATCCCTCCCTTCTCTACTTCACTATTTTTAGCAGTGTGGTGTCCAGGTGCAAGAGTCTTTCCATGCCACAGTGAAAGACTCTGGCAAAGGGGAGGCAGTGAAGGAAGGCTGTGACAACAGCTCCCTCAGTCAAAGGTCACATTCTCCTGTATCTTGACTACAGTTAGTGAGTTGTAGTTTTAACATGTTAGATGGTGAAGGTAAAGCATAGAGGAGAGGCTAGGGTTTCCTTCAACCAGCTAACGTGAAAAAGTATGAATTGCCTTGTCTTCACTAGGAATTTAGCACGTTAGAAGTCAACTATCAGTTAACACATGTTAAAAACACACCTTTATTCCTAGTGAAGACAAGGCCCGTGTGACTCACTTGGTGGGATCTCTTCATTCCAAATGGATTGGCTAAATTCCAGACTCTGCTCCCAGGACAATCAATGCCAAACCAGGAGATCTTCAGTTTGGTCTGTAATCATTAGGGTAATCCAATAATGGACTTTTTGCAATATCAGAGAATGTGAGCATGCCCACGTTCTGAGTTTCTGCAGTCGATACAAGGAGCTCATTGCTTGGACCATGGAAGCATTCTTAATCATGGTAGGTTGAGAGGCATGTCCCCTGACATACACGTTACCTATCTTTTGAGGAAGGAAAAATTCGTCAGAGGATCCCTGATACTAATTGCCTACTCAGGTTGTAATTACTTAGTGCTGTTAACCTTGTTGGCTGGGTCCCTTTGGACCTGCTCCAAATTGCAGATCTACTGTCCTGAGACCCAGTGGTTCAGTCATTCAAGCAAGCTCTTTCTAAAATCTTGGGGTGTAATCATAACCCTATTAAGTTTAATGCAGAAATTCAAATGTATTTAAATGGTGTCCGGATTTCACCCTGGAGTTTAAGTACAAGGAACATATGAATGGTCATGCTGGATCAGACTTGGAGTCCATCTAGTCCAATATCCTATTAACAACAGTGGCCAGTACCAGGGGCTTCAGAGGAACATACAAGAACTTCAGAGTATACCCCCCATAATAGATCTCATGCTCATCTTTTGTAATCAAAGATTGGCTTACTCCCTTTTACATGGAGTTTAATATGCCTTCCACAACATTTTTGTTCTGTTAATTATGGTAACTCTGAATATTCTTGATATTTATATGAATGCCCAATCTCTTTTCAAATCTTGTTAAGTTTCTGGATTTAATGACTTCATGTGGCAATGAGTTCCATGGTCCAATTACACATTGTGTGAAAAAGTATTTCCTTTTATCCGTTTTGAATTTCTCACCTTTTTATGTTATTGACTGTCCCCTTGTTCTTATATTATGGAGTAGCAAGAACAGGGTACTGCTATTTATAGCCCTTTCAGACTGGTTTCCAGCTTAGCAAAAAAAGCATTTTGGTTCTTACCTTGTAAATTGAATTTCTGCAGAGTGGGACCAACAATCTGGAAGCCTCAGCCGTGTAGATATGGCTCAAATTGTGTGTGTGTGGGGGGGGGGGGTTTCAGAGTTATTTGCTTACTTAACTTTCTTTGCATCTATATTATCAACTGGTTCTTTAGTCAGGCTGTTCTACGTGGGAGGAGGCTAGAACCTGAAAAGCCTAACAACCATTTGGAGGGGGCTCCCTATTAGGAGATAAGGAGGGAGAAGCCCATTTCAGATTGGTTAGCCCAAAATGCAGAAATTCAGTATTCAAGGTAAAACCAAAATCTCCTTTGTTGTACATGCGTCTGAGAGAGAAATTAGTACATATCCAGAGTGAACCACACTCATCACTGATTAACCTCACTGACATCAGTGAGGATATACCAGGGACAAATCTAGCCCTGTGTTAAGTAATGTTGAAAGTGAAGTTACTGTGGCATTATAACTTTTTTTAAAAAAAACCTGTTCTCCCAAAACACTATTTCAGTTAATATATTTTTATTTTAATTTAATCTTAACTCCATTACATCTACCTACTTTATCAAATTCCCAATATATTACTCTGAAGTGCTCCAGCAGAGTATTCAGTATTAGTGGACTGTTTTTGTCAGCACAAATAAATACTCTTGCTCACTGAAACTGGGCAAAATGGTTACCTCTGAGACATAATTAAGTTGTTATGCATTGGATTTAGCTTTGTTACACTTCATTAGTCCTGGTAAACAAAAGACATTTAATTTAGACTATAGTGTCTACATGCATGAATATGCAACTCAAAGCGATTTTTTTGTTTTCCACTGGAACATGTAATTGTAATCTTAAAATACATTCTAAGTTGTTAAAAAATGTTTAGAACCAGAATGCAAATGGCTTTTGTTTTGTTTTTTGCGGGGAGGCTGGGGGCGGGGGGAGTGGTTACCACTTCTGCTCAGATGCAAAATTGACCAGGATATTTTTGAGTTATAAAAAACAGTTATGCTGCTTTTGATGTTTGCAAACAGCTATTTCTACCTGGAAGAAAATGACACCAAGGCCTGACCATGTGTACTTGAGCTCAAAATAATATGAAAGCTTTTCTAGAAGGCTTTGTATTGTGATGTTTAACCATTCACTGGGATCCCACCATATTAATTGTATACGTTTCCATCTACCTCATGCTTAGTGGAAGACTTTGACTGGCCACTATAGAATCATAAAAATGTAGGGCTGGAAGGAACCTCGAGATGTCATCTAGACATTCCCCCACCCCCAATGATGAGGCAGGACTAAGTATACCTAGACCAGTGGTTCTCAACCTACTTATCATTGTGGGCCACATATGCGGCCCACAATGTGTTGCCTGGGCCGCAGGTTGAGAACCATTGCGCCCCCACCACCTCCAGACTCCTATGCCCAGTGCCTGCCCCAACCCAGAGACCCCTCTACAGAGAGGGGCCAGGAGCGAACCCCACTGCAGGGCTGAGTGGCAGGGCAGCCCCAGACTCCGCTGCGTGGCAAGGCAGAGTAGCCCCAGGCCCCACCACGCGGCAAGGCAGAGTAGCCCTTGCGCCCTGGACCCTGCCACATGGTCCAGCCCCAGGCCCCAGCCATGTGGGCCCTGTGGCCTTTAGCACACAGCTGAGAACCGCTGACCTAGACCGTCCCTGACAGATATTTGTCTGTGTTCTTTAAAACCTCACTGACGGGGATTCCACAGCCTTCCTTGATAACTTTTCTCTACTTTTCTATCCTTAAAGTTAGAAAGTTTTCCTAATATTGAATCTAAATTTCCCTTGCTGCAGATTAAGCCGATTACTTTCCGCAGTGGGCATGAAGAACAACAGATCCAGGATCAGATTCCCACTTAGGAATTGGATCCAGTAATGTTACCCAAAGTTCAACAAACTTCCCTGAGGCAGGGTTTTCCTCCTTAGATGGACACTCAAAGACCTTCTATGCAACAGGCATATGATATGATGCTGCACTGGAGCAATTGGCAGGACTGGCACATGCCACTTTGGATGCCTTGGCCATAC
Source organism: Macrochelys suwanniensis (assembly GCA_033296515.1). Lineage (NCBI taxonomy): Eukaryota > Metazoa > Chordata > Testudines > Chelydridae > Macrochelys > Macrochelys suwanniensis. The sequence continues at coordinate 75,741,865 of CM065783.1, read as the reverse complement.
TGACCAATTCCCACTTATCAGTGCCCTATAAGAAAGTCTGACTGTTTGGTTCCAGATCAAGGACAGCCTACATCTGTGAATCTGAGGTGACTGGGTCCTATACAGTCAGAACCAATAGATCCAGAACATTCTTGTAACTTGGTACAAGATACATTTTTGGAAGAAGAAGGAGATACAGCTTCTCCAGTTGAATTTCAAAAACAAGAAATTGAATTAGATAGTGGTTCATCTCTGGCCAAGAATGTAGGGGAGTCTTCTCCTTCAGAAAATGCTATTCAGTTCCATGAACTAGTAGACAGAATAGTGTCAATTTTAAAATAACCATCCTGATTTTCAAAATATTAGGTTCTACTACAAGAAATAAAATATCTTTGCCAATATTAGAAGGGCTTTGACAACCAGCAAAAGCAATCTGGTCCAATCCATCTTCATGTCAGCCAATTTAAAAAAAGGCTGACAAATTATACCAGATTCCATAAGAAGGGTTTTCTTGTTTTCATGTTCACCTCCCTCTGATTCACTTGTTGTAACAGTGGTACAAAGATCCAAGTCCAGGTCTCTTACACTCCACTCCAAAATGAAAGAGAAGGGGAAAAGTGAACACTTTAGGACGAAATTTGTTTTTTTCAGCTTCCTATGAGAGTGGCCAGTTACCAAGCTGCAATGGCCACATAACAATTTCTACTTCGGGAAAATATTTCACTTTTCACTAAAAACCTCCCAGAATTTAAAAGAAAATGAATGGCTGGCTGCCCTTGTAAAAGAAGTCCAAAATGCTGCTAAACATGAACTTGAGGACATTTTTTGGCATTTCAGATACTGCATCCAGATCTATTGCTTCATGAGTAGCTCTCCATAGACATGTGTGGCTAAGATCATCGTCATTACCTGTGGAGACACAATCTAAAATAGAGGGTCTTCCCTTTGAAGGAAATGTACTCTTCATTGCTAGCACTGATGAAGTTTTAGAGAAAATAAGAGACATGTTCGATGGCTAGATCTTTGGTTTACGTCAGCCTTCTAGAAGAAAGACATCAATGCTTATGTTCAGATATCGTAGACGGTACTACCTCCCTCCTCCTTCATCATCATATTTTACACAAAGAAGGCAGCAACAATACCAACAATAATTGTCTCAGGCTAGGAAAAAGGCCTATAAACATTGAAGGGGAAGTAAAAATTCTTCAGGTATATCCTCCTTACTCAGTGTCAGACCAAAAGTTTGACGTACCAGTCGAGAGCTTGGAAGCGGTCTTAGAATTTTCTATCTGTATCTTTAGAGACCATTTGTCTCATATTTACAATGTATGGAAAACAGTTACCTCAGATAGATGCATTTTAGACACAAAGAAGGAAGATTATACCATTCAGTTTGAATCCCTTCCTCCATACAATCCCCTTCCCCCTTCCTTTATCAGAGACCATTCTCACAAGAAGGTACCCAGAGAAAAATAAAAGCTCTATTACAAGCAGGCAAAATAGAGGAATTCCCAGTAAGTTCCCAAAACAGGGAATTTTAATGCTCGTTATTTTCTGATCCCACAGGACGAAGGAATCAGACCTCTTCTGGGTCTCAGAAGACTGAATAGATACATCAGAAAGTTTCTGTTCAGAATGCTAACCTTTGCAAACAATTATCCCTTTCCTTTCTACTCTAGTTTGGCTTGCTGCTCTCGATTTTAAGGATGTGTACGTCCTTATTTCTACAAGACCCTCTTGTTTTACGCTTGGTCAATATCATTTCCAATACAGAGTGTTGCCATTTGGCCTCTCCACTACACCCAGAGTCTTTACCAATGCCTTTCTCTTGTAGCTGCATATCTGAGGAGACAAGGAATTTTCATTTTCCCATACTTAGACGACTGGCTTCTAAAGACTTCCTCTGAAGAGGAATTGAAAAGTGTCACTCAAATTACTGATTTTCTGTTGGAGAAACTGTCTTCTAATAGACGAAAGGAAGTCTCTCCTATCTCCTTCTCAAAAAATCCCCCTCATTGGGGCAATTCTCAATTCAAAAAAAGGAAATATTTCCTCCCAGAGGAAAGGTTCATGAAGCTACACAACAATATTCAGAAACTACTTCACGAACCCTCTAAACAACGTGATTCTACTAGGTCTCATGGCCTCAGCAATGTATATGATAACTTATGCCAGGCTCAAAATGAGGCCGCTTCAACATTGGATTTCAAGATATCTCAAAGCCAGCCTGAACAGTGTGTTAAAGATACTCACTATCTGAGAAAAATATGAATTTCTCTAAGGTGGTGTCTGAAACCAGAGAATGTTGTCAAAGGAGCTTTATTCAACCCTGTTTATCTCCTATTGTGTCAAACTCTTCTAGAATGGGCTGGGAAGCACATCTAAAAACAGTTTTTCATTTGGAGTCTTTGGAGGCACCAAGAATCCCTTCTTAATATAAATGTGTTAGAACTGAAAGCTATTAATCTTCCTATCCTTCCTTCCACAATTACAGAATTCAAGTAGCAACAGATGCTATGTCTGTAATGTACTACATAAACAAACAATGAGGAGTTCAGTCGCCTCGGCTCTGCAAAGAGGTGATAAAACTTTGGAACTAGTGTATCCTATATAACATTTATTTGATTGTTTAGAGCATGGATCAGATGAGCAGGGATGCTCACAGATACACAAGTGGTCTCCAAAACATTTGGTGATTCAGCACTTTTTTAGCTTTAGGTCTTTCTGGCCATAGACCTGTTTTGCTGTCAGGTTCAATACCAAGTGTCCCCAATTTTGTTCATGATGTGCTCCTCCTCAGTTGGAGAGGGGCCTATGTATGCCTTTCCTCCATTCCCACCAATATTAAAGGTAGTTAAGAAAACAAAACTGGGCTCGGCCAAGATGATCTTACTTGATTCTGCGTGGCCAAAACAGCATCGGTACGCCACTTTACTCCTATGCAAGGGAATATTCAAGTTGCATCCAGTGAAAATGAATTAGTTTCCCAACAGGAAGGGAAGGTCTTTTACCCAGAACCCCAATCATTTCATCTAATGGTTTGGGCGATAGAAATTTGACAGATTTAGAAAATTCTTGTTCTGTTGAGGTGCAATGTGTTTTAATTCTAGGAAGCAGACCACTAGAAAATGTTATAGCTTGAAGTGGAAACAAATGTTATATGGGTGTCTAATAAGGGCATTGTCACAGCCTTGGCTTCTATTAATTACATTTGAAAATATTTATTGCACTTAAAAACTATGGGTTTGTCTGTCTCCACACTTAAGGTCCATTTAGCAGTGATAGTAGCTTTTCATATTCATATCGACAGTAAATCTATTTTCTCACACTCCTTGGTCAAAAGATTTTTAAAAAGTTTATTGAATTTGTACCCATCAGGATGAAACCCAGCTCCTTTAAATTTGTCTCCTCCCTTTGAACCTCTCTGAGTGTTCCTGGTTTCATCTTTCTATAAAGATAGCATACAGTCTCACATCTGCTAGAAGGATTAGTGATCTACATGCTCTCATGGCTACTCCCTCCTCCCCGTACTGCTTTTATAAGGACAAAGGACTTTGGGCCTCACTCCAGATTCCTTTCTAAAATAATTTTGGACTTTCATGCAAATCAATGTATTAATTTACCAGTATTTTTACACAAATCCATGCACATAAGGGTGAATCCAAGTTACCCAGCTGTATCCATAATGGGCCAAAGCAGAATCCCAGAAACAATTCCATACTTTTTGGAGTTTTAAATTCAGATTTAGTGGCTCAGGAACTTGCCTTGTCATAACCAGTGCTGTAGTGGTCCTTCTGCCTTACCATAGTGATGGTATTTTGATCTATTCTCCTTTTCACAGTCTTTGACAATCTTTAGGTTACATAGCTGCTGTCTCTCTCTTCTTGCCCAGCCCCTGAAATTGAGCTCGTTGGTTGTTGTTGGTGTCCATTAGTCTCGAGAGACGATGGATATGCGCCCATGGGGAATGTTTAGTTGATGGTTGTACAGCGTCTGTTGTGGCTGTGAAGCCCCACACGAGAGTGGCAGTCTCGATTGCATTTCCTGCATTTGAAGGTGGTGTCAGCTGTGGGTTGGCGCCAGCTCTATGCCAATCGAGCAGGGGGCTTATAACCAGTAAACTGTTGCTTCCCGTGTTGTGTCGACGCTGTGAAGTGAAGCTGGAGTGTCCTTTCCAGGGCGCAAGCCAGGGCAGGGTGATATGGAGGAACAGCTGTTGCCCATGCAGCAGAACCCCCCTGTCCACGCAACTGATGGATCCAAGGGAAAGACAATGTCGATACAACTTGGCACCAGTGGCGTCGCAGGAGTTGCCGGAATGACGTTGAGGACAATGTCAGACCGCCATCGGGACTCTGACATCGGGACTCGTTGGTACTGTAACCAGTATTGCTGGTTGGTACATTAGCAACTCCCTATTCCAGCAGCATAGTCCCATGAATGGCAGTGTGGTAGGGGATTACATGAGTTTTACCTGATTTTGAGGGGAAATAATTAATTGGTGATGACTTGTTTGAAAATTTTTCAAGCCATACAAACCCTTTAAAGCAGCCATGGCTGAGTCAGTAAGGACCCTTGAAATATGCTGTGTTCTTGAGTCATTTATTCTTAGATACAAATACCAGAATGTTCCCAAACAGAGAGCTATCTTATATAATGTCTTGTATTAGCAGGTGTGTGTTTGTACTATTGCAATCTGCTCCATGGGATCAGAACTGTGTATCTATGTGACACAGGCCCAGTCATACTTACAGCTAAAAGCTTATGGCTTTAGGGGTCAGTGTTTATGGAGCAGGGAGGAGTTCTGGATTTCATTCCACTTTGAAGTTCCTTGAGCCCATAGTGTATAGGAAAGTGACAACCATGGGTTTAAATTAGACTCCTATTATTTGAAAATAGATTTTTATGATTTAACATATCAATAGGCATGTACTGGAAAAAGTCATATTCAGGCTGGTACATTATACTAGATCTGGAAGGCTTTAAGAAAAGCTGTCACTTACAGCAAGGCATTTTAAGTGAATGACCAGAAATAACTGTCCACTAGAAAGCCTTCATATTCCAGCTGAGTTTCTTTTATTCCTTCCTCTGCCTCTTTATAGTTTGGCCTTTTGGAAATCTCTGTTTTCATTACATTCATAGTGAGAAATGTTCTGTAGTTAACCAAAGCTGGGCAATAGTATAATAAGAAAATACACTGAGTAAATAAGTTTACAGCAGTTGGTTAGAAGCAACTGTGCACTGCATTTGGAAGCCACAGTTTCCTAAGTTACACAGGTTAAAAGTTTAAACAGGCAATTTAGAGGTGGAGATAGAAATCCAAGAGTAAATTCATTTTCACAGTATAAGGTTGTGATTTGAAACAGCTTGAAACCATGTACAAATAACTGTTTGTCACTATTATGCATGATAGTCATCTTGTGTGGCTTCAAACCTAAAGGGACTACACCATTTTATAATCCTGCCACACTGTGTCACACAAACGGTTTCATATATAATCTTACCAATTACTGTAATAAAAGGAAAAGTATCCACTGTTTGTAAAATGATAATTAGCTAATGGCCTGTAACACTATATAGCAAGCTATAGTGTTAGATGGTTACAGTGGAATATTCTTTTACTTCTAGAGCCAGAACAATAATTGAGTTATACGTACAGTAAAATGTCCATTTTCAGTATCCTAACATTTTTGCTGATTGACTAGCTGTCATTTTTATAGCATGCAGAACTAAGAACTCCTGTGCTTAGTCCCTGCAGCCTGGCCTACATTAAAAATTAGGTCAATCCAACTACGTTGCTCAGAGGTGTGAAAAATCCACGTCCCCGAGCGACGTAGTTAAGGTGATCTAACCTCCTAGTGTAGACAGCACTAGTTGGTGGAAGAATGCTTCCACTGAGTTAGCTACTACCTCTCAGGAAGGTGGATTACCAGAGCCCTGCATGGATAAAAATATATATCTGTGGATGCAGATATCTGCGGATATACATTGGTATTCGCGGAACCACAAGGCTCTCCTGGGAAGCACAGCATTGAAAGGAGCAGAACGTTGAGCCACCGGTCCCAGGAGCCAGCGCCACATACCGGCAGCTCCTCCAGCACGGCTGTACCATCTGCAGCCCTGCTCCCATCCCTTCCATGCACCTGTCTGTGTTTCTTGTCTGGAGGCATGAGTGCCACTTAAACACAAGGGTGCAACCAGGGACATGGTCTGCTCCTCTCGCCACTGCAGTTCCTGGGAGAGCCCAGCGGTTCCATGGATACCGATTTTTATCTCTGGATATCTGCATGCATGGATATAAACTTATATCCGTGCAGGGCTTCTATGGAATACCTACACCAATGGGAGAACCTCTCCCATCAGCGTAGGTAGTGTGTACATTGAAGCGCTACAGTGGCATGGCGGCAGCTTGTTGCTGTAGCATTTCAAATGCGGACAATGGCATGCAATTTATGTCAGGCATGGAATTCTGCCGCACCTGCTTGGATTCACTATGTGTGAAAAATATCCAGTTCACTATCCTGGCCACCTAAAAAGCTTTCAGTGGCTTTATTTTACAGTATTTTTTTAAAAAAACCTTTTAGAATGGTAACAAAATTATTTTGCTGTGACTGACATTTTGGATTCATTCCACCTAAGGTGTGAGTCCTTTGAAGGCGTTCATTGCTTTGCAAGTCTTGATTTGCATTCTAAAGCATATTTGACATTTCCAAAGCTCACATACTTTTTCAACACAAAACATTTTTAAACATTTAAAAAAGACATGGGGATTCACTCCTTGAGTAAAAAATGGTGACCTACACTTTGTACTGCATGGCTACAACAATTTTAAATTAATAAGTTGATAAGATAAAGTTTTGTCAACTGTGAGGTAGAATGGGCTGGAAGAAATTGAGGAAATTACAGGCAATCATACTACATGCAGCACTCAGGTCTATTCATAAGAATCACAGAAGAACGTAAAAACGGCCATACTACATCAGACCTAAGGTCCATCTAGCCCAGTATCCTATCCTGTTTTCCAACAGTCGCCTATGCTAGGTTCCCCAGAGGGAATAAACAGAACAGGCAATCATCAAATGATCCATCCCGTCGCCCATTCCCAGCTTCTGGCCAACAGAGGCTAGGGACACCATCCCTGCCCATCCTGGCTAATAGCCATTGATGGACCTGTCCTCCATTAACTTATCTAGTTTTTTTTAACCCTGTTATAGTCTTGACCTTCACAAGATCCTCTGGCAAAGAGTTCCACAGGTTGACTGCATTGTGTGAAAAAATACTTCCTTTTGTTAGTTTTAAACCTGCTGCCTATTAATTTCATTTGGTGACCCCTAGTTCTTGTGTTATGAGAAGGAGTAAATAACACTTCCTTATTTACTTTCTCCACACCAGTCATGCTTTTATAGACCTCTATTATATTCCCCTTTAGTCGTCTCTTTTCCAAGCTGAAAAGTCCCAGTCTTATTAATCTATCCTCATATGGCAGCCATTCCATACCATACCCCTAATAATTTTTGTTGCCCTTTTCTGAGCCTTTTCCAATCCCAATATATAATATCCATATACAGAGACTGTCATCATGTGAAGAAAATATCTAGAAGATAAACATTCTAGGACTGATATAGCAGGGTAAATCAGCATTATATCAATGTAACTCTCTCCTTGAAGTACTGTCTTCAAGAGCCAGAACTTTCTGTCCCTCAGGGGTAAATGTACATGAATGAAAATATCTAAGCCATCTGCAGCTCTGTTGATTCCCTCCTGTTGTGATGTTCAGAAGTAACTGAACTCTCTGCTGTATCAGATTCTGTAGGTTCTTATCAAACAGCATGGTGTGGGTCACCCTGATCTTGCCACCTTGAGCACTGACAAGAACCATGGCAAGAACCTTTTGGCTGACAAAACTGCCCGGAAATATAGCTATCCAAAGGGACCTGAAAACATTTAATGGCATTTTGGTGTCAAAAAGAAAGGGGAAATTACACAAGGTTATATTTCTGAATAGAGGCTTAGTTTCTCTGAGCAGACTGTCTTCTTTCCTTATTATATAATAATGTTTTGTGAATTTTTCTTCTGCTTTTTTGTATGTATGCTACATACAGCTTTCTATATAATGAGACTTCAGGTTAGCAAGACTTAGGGTACGTCTATACTTACCCGCCGCGTCGGAGGAGTCCAATCAATCTTCTGGGTTCGAGTTATCGCGTCTTGTCTAGACGCGATAAATTGAACCAGGAAGTGCTCCCCCGTCGACGCTGGTAATCCTGCTCCACGAATGGAGCAGGCGGAGTCGACGGGGGAGCCTGCGCGCCGCCGTGTGGACCAGTGGTGAGTACTTTGAAGTTCAAAATAAGATACTTCGACTTCAGCTACGATATTCACATAGCTGAAGTTGCGTATCTTAGTTCGAACTTGGGGGGTAGTGTGGACCAGCCCTTAGAGTTTACAGTAGACTGTATAAAAAACAACCAGATGCTGTGACTATGAGGTTTTACCAAACCAAATTTGTTGTGAAACTAATGTGTGCTACTGGCTTATAAAAATATATAAATCATTTGTTTTGGATACTGCTAAGTGGTTCTTCTCTCTTTCGTTTGTCTCTGTCTGTGTTTTCCCTGGTGTCTGAAATGTTTGAAGGTAGCAGGATCAGGCCCTAAATATGATTTTAAAAAATAGGAAAGGTTACTGAACTCAAAAACTGCTGAAGCAATTTTGATCAAATTTACATTCCTGCTTTCCCCCTCCCTCCACCCACGCACACATTCCAAAATCACTTTTAGACAAAGACCCAGATTTAGAAAATTTCAGTCAAGGTAAATATTTTGGAAGGTTGGAATGACAGTGTGATAATGGAAACTGTGATGCACTCTTAATAAACATGGGTGATGGCCAGTGTTCTGTATAATAAAATATAGTATGATCAAATAAGAAAACAAGGGACCCAGTATTATTTGGCTACCCCGCTACCACCTCCTTATTAAATTTACATAGAAGTAAACAACTGATAATTGCACAGGCCGATCATGCCAGATAAACGTTTACAAAACTATGTGGAACTGGAACCTAAAGATTGAGTGATTTCATAAAATGCTATGAGGATGCAGAGTTAGCTGTATAAGATGGATATGTAAGTAATATAATATTGTAGGATGCCCAGATTATAAAATGGTGCACAGGATTGTGCTAACAGGAATATGCCAGGAAACACTACCCCTTCAGTACAAGTTTAGAATTCTAATTTCAGGGTTTTAACAATGTGTGCTTGGATGGAGGTTTTTTTGTTTGTTTTTATTGGGGTTTTTTTTAGTGTCATCATATTTCTCCTTCAATAGACCTAATCAATTTATTTGAATCAGTGCTTTGAGAAGTTTCAGTATCTTTAAAGGAAAACTGCTATGTGAAATAAAATGCTTTCTAATCATTACAGTTAATTAATTATTAATATTAAATCCCTAAAAAATGTTTGAACTGCCTGCTATAACAATGACAATGAAAGAGGAAGTTCCCACGTTGACAGTTTGACATAGTTTGAAACAGAAAAATGTTGAGCTAATTGTCAAGAACAACTGTCATCACCCTGGACTTCCTGGAAAGAATTACAAAATGGAGGCTCACACTGAGAGACAGCAGCACCATTTCTAGCTATGGAGATATTAGAAAAAGGAGCAGGAATTTCTGATTTTTTTCTGAAGAATGACTTTAAATTATATTCTTATTTATTAATTAATTTTATTGATTCTCGCAATTCTACCAGGAAAACTAAAAGGACGTTATATCTCAATTGGAAGTCACTCTTTGCGTATCTTAAAGTAGTGATCAATTCCTTGATTAATTGGATCAGTTTTCAAGATGAGCTAGATTTGAAGGTCTGAGTACTTCGTATTACTTAATTATTTCAAAACTGTTTCATCTCCTTTAGGTTAAACTGGGTTTTAAGAACACACTGGTCGTGCTCTGGTTCCGCAGCAAAAAGATTAGTAATAATGAGACTGGGCTCCAGAGACTGGGAGAAAGCAAAGATATGCAGCAGAACAGAGAATAATAGTGTGGCATCATGAATCAGCAATTAAACAAACAACAGCAGAAAGAAAAAGGTGCCAGGGGAAAATGTGAACAGTAAGACAGGGCAAGAGTACCCTAGACAGAGAGAGCACAGTCAGAAGTTTAGCCACAAAGTGAATGAGTACCCTTTAAAATATTTATATTGGAATTGCTGAATTTTTTTTTCATGGATTCACAATTTAATGCCAGAAAGCACCATTATGATTGCCTAGTCTCATCCCCTGCATAACACAGGCCATAGAATTTCATCCAGTTGTTCTGGCATCAAGCCCCTAAATAAGAAGGTTGAGGGGGTCACAAGTTTTCATTTCACAATACAATATCTGTGCTCAGTATCCACCAAGTAACAATATACTTGTATTTCATAATAAAGAAACCAGCTCCTAAACAATGAAATCTTCCCATGTTTTTGATTTATGTATGTAATGCGTGGAAGATGATCTTGGCTGCTGACAGATTTTATGACAGATACTTTCACTACTAAACTCTCTACACAGTGAAATTGAGAGTATGTCCATTCTAGGGCAGAGTCACTGTAAATCAGTGGTTCTCAAACTTTTGTACTGGTGACCCCTTTCACATAACAAGCCTCTGGGTGTGACCCTCCCCCCCTTATAAATTAAAAACACCTTTTTATATATTTAACACCATTATAAATGCTGGAGGCAAAGCTGGGTTTAGGGTAAAGGCTGACAGCTCGTGACCCCCCATGTAATATCCTCGTGACCCCCTGAGGGGTCCCGACCCCCAGTTTGAGAACCCCTGCTGTCTAATAGTACATCAGAGATGCCTTTGTTTATTTTTTAAGTGTGTCACAGTATTAAAATGGTTTAGGGCTTATCACTGCGCTTGCTTAACTTCCAATTTATTTTCTGTCTGCTGACCAAGCAGAGCTGTTAATACAAGCCCATTAGTACAGAGATTTTATAGATGAATGGAGTAAAATCTACAAAACTATTTCTGGAGCTGGCAGAAGCCAATTTGACAAATGGTGCACAGTTTAATGGCATATGTTGAGAGCTAAAAACGTGAAGTAAAATAGTTGAACAAAAAAAATTAGAATTAGTTCTTGTCTTCACACGTGCAATTTGGGATGTCCCAGGTGCACCAAACATCTCTTTTGGATAATGGTAACCCTGAGCACTACCATAATATATATTATAATAATAAGATGGGCTAAGGAAATCACATATTCGTGTGTTCAGCTCCATGTGATTGGAAAAGTGCTGGCCCTTCATTTCTTACTTCCTGTTTCACAAAAGAAGGGAGAACTGTCTCCTTGTCAAAGCATGGGACTGAAAATCACTTCTAAGTTTTATTTCCAGTTTAATTGGGAACTTGTTTTATGGCCTCAGGTAACCACTTAACCTTTCTGTGCCTTAGTTAAACTGTCTGTAACATGGCTAATATCACTTTCCTAAATTGCTGGGATTTTGAAGTTCATCTATCCACCATATCCCATGTGTTCTAGAAGGTGGTTAGAAGCCTGACCTACAGCCCATTGAAGGCAGTGTGAGTTTTTCCAGGCCCTATAACTACAAGGTGACTCTTACTGGCTGTTTTGACTATGACGTGATGATCCTATTTTATGTTTGTAGAGCACCATGACTGTGTCAATGAGAGCTTGAATTAGCAGGAGTATAAGCTTTCAGAGATTTGGCTCAATTTATAACAGGCTCCACTCAGCCTGTTCCATAACATAGTGCCCTCTTGCAACTTAGCTACAAATGTCATTTTATTAATCATACTCTGCATAAAATTACAAATGCATAGACTTTAAAGGGAAACAATTTTCACCCATTATTATAATAGGGAAAGGAAAGAGAAAGAAGTAAAGTGATTAGGGCTAGCTGAATACAATCAACAATCTTTAAATGTCTGCATGCATTCACTTTCTTTTGGAGATCCTTGATGAATTGTATAGTAGAAGTGAAAAGTATAATTTTTAATCAGTGACAATTACCGTGATATTATAAGCTGTAAAATGGTCAGAAGTTTGATCATCATTATCTGTCTAGTGAGAGAAAGCCCTGGACAATTCTAATTCAGAAATATACCCAACCTTGACGTCAAAAGAAAATAGTTTATTTGGACTGAGTTATTTTCTTTTGAGCAACAAAATGGAAGGTCACCTGCTTTGTCCACTTTGCTACAAAAATAGAGGTCATTTAGTTTTCCTTATTTTCAGTCCTGTAGGATATACCTTGTTTATCAGGCATTGCTAACCTGGAAAAATGCATTGCAACACAGAAAATGTGAATCTGCCTTGAGCCAAACTTGTACCATATTTTCATAAGTAATTTTGCTGTCTTATTTCATCTTCAGAACATTTAATGTTCAGTTATTCTAAAATCTTCAAAAGAAAGAAAGCAAAAGAGGATGTTAGAACTTTTTCAGGAGACACACTTGACCTCAGATGAGGCTGCTAAATTAGAATGTGACTGGGTAGGAAAAGCAGTGTCTTGTTGTTTATCATCCACATCCAGAAGGTTAGCCATCCTCTTCCATAAAGCATGATGGTAACAGTCTCTGAGTGAATTTGAAATTATCAAGGCAGATTTTTAATCCTTAAAGTCACTATAGATGGATCTTAATCATTGTGAATATGTGTAACCCACACACCTCCTGGATGTGGTGTTCTGTCCCATCTGGTGGCTCTGAGACCACTTACAGTTATATGAGCCTGCTCTATAGTCTTAGCTAACAGCCAATTGGCTTTTAGCTCATGCGGTAGAGGCTCACAAACTAAATTCCAGAAGTCCCAGGTTCAATCCCACCCATCCACGACTGGGGTCTATTGGTGTTAAAAGTGGGGGTCAGCCAGGATTTCAACTGGGAAATCTCTGAAGCTTGGGATGCTCTTCCTCAGCTAAGGGAAGTATGTAACCCATACACCTTCTGGTTGTGGTGTTCTGTCCCATCTAGTGGCACAGAGACCTCTTAGAGAGAGTTAAATGAGTCTGTTCTACAGCCTTAGCTAACAGCCAGTTGTCTTTTAGTTCCTGTAGTAGAGGCTCATGCACTAAGCTCCAGAGGTCCCAGGTTTAATCCTGCCCGCTGACAACCGGGATCTGTCAGTGTTACATATGTATGGGCCTAAGCTTGAGGATCCTGAAACTTTGCATAGGATTCTTACTAAATGATATGGAGAACCCCATATCCCCACTGTGATTCCTGGGGATTTTAATGAAGTGCTTGACTTTTTTGTGGACAAATCTTGGCTTCAGAATCATAAACCAACCAAAACTAGAATGGGTCTAGAGTTGCACATTGAAGATCTTGGACTATGTGATATCTGGCAGCTTGTACATCCAGTGGGTAGGGGTTATTCATATTTTGATATATGGGTCCTCTTCCTATATGGATTTATTTTTGATCTCCAGGGACTTGGTTAATTCTGTAATTGACTCCCCCATGAATACAAGTGCTGACTCTGATTGTGCCCCTAGATCTCTTCAAATAGCAACAGATCTGGGTGAGAAATGGCCATATATAGATAAAGATTTCCAATTCAAATTATTTTTGAAAAAGAAATTGGGATGTGTCTGGAGGCAACCCCAGCATCTTCTAGCAGGTTATTGAGGGAGACACTCAAGGCCTATTTAAGGGGTAGAATTATAAGTTTTTTGTATCTGCCAAGAAGAGGCAATGGAGAAAATATGATAGCCCTTCAGAAAAAAGTAAAAGAGCTTGATTTCTCTTATGTCACAGCCTCATTTCCAGATTTGCTGCTATCCCTGATTAATTGTAGATATAAACTCAGTAAGCCTTGGTGTAGGCTGAATTTGTCCTATTTTGACTCAGTTAGGACTTCTGGGAGTCAAGTGAAAAAGATGGCAAGTTGCTGGCATGATGCCTAAGACAAAAGACTTCTGCATGTAGAATTGCTGCCACCTATGATAAACATGGTAAATTATGTATATTACCTAAAGATATTAATAAAGAGTTCTTTAATTTCTATAAAGATCTATACAAATTGAACACAAAGTTGTCCACAGATGCTTTGGATTAGTTAAGCAAAGGTATTTTCTGCCTAGTGTATTTTCCACTCTATGCATCTGATGAAGTGGGTTTTAGCCCATGAAATCTTTTGCCCAAATAAATTTGTTAGAATCTAAGGTGCCACAAGTACTCCTCGTTGTTTTTACAATAAAAATGAATATTCTGCCTAGGCTCCTCTATATTCTAAGTTGCCTGCTAGTATATATCCCTCTGCCTTATTTTAGAAAAGTTAGTAACATTATTAGAGCCTTTCTGTGGGGTCCAGGTCAATGCCAATGACTATCACTTAAAAAACTCCAGCCCCCGTAGGTGGGGTGAGGGGTAGGTGGGTTGGGCTTCCCAAACAAATTGGTTCCAGCATGTTAACACTCTTATACCTACACAGGTGGAAATTAAACAGGTATTAATGCATCAGTTCCCCCTGTGGATCTGCTCACTTCCTCTATTTGTGTGATGGAGAAAAATAAGATGCCTACAGTGGTGGCTGTCTGAAGTGTCTGGGCTGTCTTAGCTAAGAGGTACCAGTTTCATCCTCAACATGATGCAAAAGCATCAGAGTAATCCAGACTTGCAAATTGGTGGTGGGGGGGGGGGGGCAGACTGTAATTTGGAATATCTGATTGAACAAGGGCATCACATGGATTTCCCAATTAGTCAAGGATGAGGGCTTTGTCTCTTTTCTAACACTAAAGTAATGATATGACCTGCCACCCTCAGCGGAGTGGCAGTACTTATAACTAAACCACTTTCTAAGGTATCAAATTGGTCCGGATGCCCTAGTTGTGCCAGAGGCCTCAGAACTCCTGGGATCCTCTGAAATGCTTCATAAACTCCCCAGGCCCATGTCAACTATGTATGCTTTACTAATGATAAGGAACTCTGTTGGTCTGGAGTTCTTTGTGAAAGCGTGGGAAGGGTAGTTATTACAGCCCTTAAAAGAACCACAGTGTCAGAGCATATTAAGGAATGTTAAAAATGCTTCTGCAGATCTCAGGCTATACATCAAAAGATTCTATTCAAAATGTATTAGACATCGCAGAGGTTCTGTAAGATATTTGTTGGTGCTGTAATAAAGAGATGCATATGCTATGGGACTGACCAGCAGTCAGGCAGCTGTGGGAAGCAGTAGATACAAGAGTTAAAATAGTGCTTGGCTGCAGCAACCAAACCTTAGCTGAAAATTATACCCTAGGTTATTATATACCTACTATGCTGAATTTAACTACACCACAAAGACTTTGGTTTTTGAGGGCCGCAATGATTATCAAGTACATGATTTTACAAAAATGGAGGAGTAGATTTGTGCCCAGAACAAAGTGGTAGTATACTTGGACCTGTCTGAGTTAGCAACGAAAGCAAGAATAGCTTATCAGCGTAGAAAAATTATATGGATTTGAAGAAATTTGTTCCGCTTCTTGATATGTTTGAATAAAGAATTCTGAGGTAGCTCAAAGAATGCCAGACTTTCATTCCACCTGACTGTTCTGCTTTTTCTTCCCCAGTGCACCGGTCCCCTCCTTCCCTTTTGCCTAATTGTGTGCGTCTTTTTTTTTTTATTATTGTTACCCCCACCCTACCATGGTATGTTTGTGGGATGATACCTGATTTTTTATTGTCTGGTTTTGAGCTTTGATAAGTTGCATAATTCTATTGGATATTCTGTGAAATGTGCGGTCTTTGGTAACACATACAAGCTGTAAGTGGTTTACCTTTTTATATTTTTGATTGTTTCTTTATGAAAATCAACAAACAAATCACAAAAATAAAATCTGTAAAAGAAAAACTATTAACTAAGGTTAAAAATGAAAGTATTCACTATCTTATTTTATATATAAGTGCTTCCATTTAATAGTTCAGACTTAAGTTTTGTTTTAGCATATATTCTTTAGATTCCTTAATGCAACCATTGCAGTTTGTGAAAGCTTTCAGTCTCTGCATTCTTAGAATTAAATCTTTTTTAAGCAGAAAAATCTTTTGGTAGCTTTTTATAAATACTCCTTTTTTTGTAGGGGGGATAGGTGATAAACTTTTTTTAATCTGATTTAATGTGCTGGGAAAATCTACATTTTAAAAATGACTGGTGGCACCAATTCAGCAAAGCACTTAAGCATAGCACTTTGCTTAACTTGAACATTTAAGTAGACTAATTGATTTTGCTGAATCGGATCATTAAAGACTAACTTGAGGATCAGAGAAACACAGTGCAATACAGATTGAGAAAAGATCTTTCACTTTTTCTAGGTTGAACACAAAACTGTTTTTGTGGATGCCTATAATATGTTGATTTCTTAAATAGCGAGAAAATTCTGTGGCAGATCTGATTTTATAATTGTTCTTTGCTTCCCATCCCAAACTAGAGCAGTGTTGCTAAGCAGTGTCAACAGTTGTTGTATTCCACCTTAGAGGTGGCAAGCATTGTAGAGCCCTTTGGGGTGAAAGTGTCTATAGATTTCTGAGATTTACTGTATATTATGTTAGGCTAATAAAATGTTTAATCAGTTTTATTATTTCCTACCGCAAGCTACAAAAGGCAAGCTGAAAGTGAAAGTACATTTGAACTTCACTATCTATAAACAGGCTAAAGGGCAGCCATAAACCACATCTAAATGTTTGTTAATAATACTTAAATTACTAGTACAGGCACACTATCATTTCCCTGTAGGTCTCATTTTACATATGTACCTAAAAATAAAACCTGACATTGCAAGTGATGAAAGTCTAGACACTGTTTTAAATTGTCCTAAACCTTAAAATAAAAGAAAGCAAATGCCAGCTATCATATGGGTCTAATAACAAATTTCAGTTTCACATTTTGATAGATATATTCATTTTATTTTATCGACTGATTAATTCATGAAGCATCCAGTGGCAGGGACAGCGTACACAATAAAATTAAGCCAAACTGGGCCCAATACCCAAAAGAACTACAGGTATTACTGCTGCGTGTTTGGCTCTTGTTAATCCCATTCACAAAGTAAAATGCATGTTTCTTGCAAGTGCGATAGTGTGAAGGTGTAGTTCAGGGGCTTATTCTATTTGTAACACTAAGTATCAGCAACATCCCACATGGCGAGCTTCTAAGTGCAGTCTTTACTTAGAGCACCTATATACTTAAGGTTCCCATGTATGGTGATAATTTCTGTTGAAAAGCTCTGCACTCCATTTTCCACGTGTAATATATCTCTTCCTTCTGCTTGTATGCTCATTTTACTGCATCTTACCAAGGGACACTAAATTCCGCCTCTTAACTTTTCTCTGATCAAGCCACACACAGCCTGTTCTCTGAATTCTGGTGAATGTTTCAAGTGAGCATGATGGGGAGTGTCTTTTGGCTTCCATCTACAGATTCAGATAATTTGTTAGGTTTTCAATTAAATGCAAACATTCATGGCTTTCACCAGGGGTGAATAATCATTATTTTTCCTTTCCTCCTCAGTCTTTGCAGGGATTTGTGTTGATAATATACTCTATTGGTAGATTGTGAATTCCACAAAACATTGGCACATTGCTGAATTTGCTGTAACACAAACATGTCTCATATCTGTTCCAGTCATGTTAAAGAATGGACTTGAGACCTGTGGTTCAGGTTACAAGTTATTGTGCCATTTCTAGCTGCCCAAAACAACCCAGCCTGCCATGTCTATTATTTGGGAATGCATTCTTTATCATTGGTCCCTGAAGAAGGGAGACAAAACCTCATGTTTCCAGACCTCAGATACACATTAATTTGTTTAAAACTGTGTTTGTTGTTATCAGTGACTAAACTAGGCTTTTGCTTACTGTAAAATGAAATTTAACCATTGCTGGTAAGTGTCCTGCCTGTTCTCTCTGTCTTATTTTAGGCATTTTTTCATGATCTTCATATATTCTACTGATCTGGGTAGGCATAGGTGTCCACTCCTCCTTTAACCCATTTTTAATTATTGTTTCATTTTCTGTATCCATACTTATTATTTTAGATAATATCTATTTGTTGCCCATGGAATGTACCAACTTTTCCTACCATGAAAAAATATAGCAGGTAGTAGGGTGGATCATGATGTGATATTTCAACATAAAAACTATTAAAGGGAGACCTAGATGTGTCACAATGGCTTTGCATGTTAGAATCAGTGGATTGGGGTGAAGAAAATGCAATATAATTCTAGCAATGACCTTCCAAACCAAGGTGTTATGAACTCTCAATGCACCCACCTCCTTCATAATGAAGGTTTGAAATATTTTGAGGTCATATTCTGCCAGAAGTGAGAGATGCAATCTCCAGCCACAAAACAGATGCTTGGAATCTCCAGGTACATCTTAAATCAGAGTAACAATGGAATAGAGGTAGGAAATTTTCAAGGATCTCCCTAGCCCAGAAAAATATGTATTTATTTGTGGGAAGTTCTGATGAATAATAGAATGTAATCAAAACCAGACATATGAGATGATATTTTGTGTTGTCAAAGGAAAGTTTTACTCTATTAGAGCAAAAATATTTTGAAATGTTTAAAATGAGTTGTGTCCTGATTTCTTCGGATCCCATCTATATCCCTGTGATAATTGCCATCATCTGGGGCAAATTAATCCCTACTTTAAGTGTTATAAAATTGGAAGCTGTGTGTTCTCAGTGAGGGGTCCTTGGCTGTATAATGCATTTCCTTCTTTGATTCACCAAAGCTCTAGTTTGTTGTTATAGATCACATTGTGAATCCCATGTGTTCTTTCATGCTTTTCCTGAGATGTAGGGGAAGAAGGCTGAGCTAGTGGATGGGGTGAAAGAATTTGCGGGGGGGTTATGGGAGATAGGGTTACTGGGAATAATTAGTTTACTGCACTTTGATCCTAAATTGTTGCTATGCCTCAAGTGTGAATTTACCCAGAGAACTGGATGGAGTGCATTTTTAAAAATCAAAAGAAATTAAATATTTCTTTTTTGATGTTTCTGTCTGGTGAATCTGTTACACTACTACACTACACTACTGTACGCTAACATAATATGCATAAAGTATCTGATAATTAGGAATTTTGAAATGATCCTTTTCTTTTGTTCTTTTCTTAGTTCTTTTTTGCTACATTTCTGTTTTTTAGCATAGAAATTAAGTGCCTCTTTGAATTGTAGATATATGCAGCTTGTGGGAAAGTATCTTCCTGTCTCCACCCCCACCCCTCTACATGAGCGAGTAGAAGAAAAACCTCAAAGGCAGCTTTTATTTTTAGCTGAGCATAATAAATTTGCCAGTGTTGTATCTTTGATGGGTTAAGCATCAGCTTACTGAACTAGAGAGATATGTAACGCCTCTGGGACTAAGGCTGCTGCTTAGAACAAGTCTGCTGTAGAAAATGCTTAGGATAAAGAATACACGGGTTTCAAAGCAATAAAAAAAGTATTTTTGTAGAGTATGAATTGCCCAAATGTAGCAGAACAGTGACTATAATAAAGATGTAGCAAAGCTACATCTGCATCTAAAGCAAAGGACATATCTAGATAGAATATATTGCATTTGAGATTGTCTGTATGGCATATCAAGATGCTTTTTGCTAGCAAATTCTCATTTCCATAAAATGCTAGTCTTTGTGAGCAGGGAATGGACCATGAAAGATTTCATGCCATCTCCAAGGTTCAGCTCTTTATTTTATGATGGGGTTACTTTTTTATTTCTTAGCATGGACCTTTTTTTTTTCTCATAAAAATCCTTGTAATTTAAGCGATGAATGTAAGGGATGTTAATAATTTACAGACGTGTCGGGCAGATTAGAATTCTCACAGGCTTTGACTAGAACACCACAAGCAACTCTAGTTGCTAGGCTTGTATAGAGGAAAATGTAAGGCCTAAATCTCCTCTCACTTATAGTGGTGTAAAGGAGAGATAAATTCACTGAAATCAATAAAGCGACACTTATGTGAAACTGTTGTGAGGGGAGAATCAGGCCTGTAGTTGCTATACTAGTCATGAGGTTTTTAACCAGAGGTTGTCCAGAACAGGGCTGTCTTTTTCACTAGTGTCTATAAAGCATTCAACACAATGGGACTCCTAGCCTGACTGGAGGCAGGGTGCGATTCCATGATATAAATGACTATTAATAATAATAATAATAATTAATAATGTGGGATGGAAACAGTTCATTTATTTTGCTTTAGGGAGTTATCATTTTTGCAGAACTTTTCATATTTATTAGGGCTGTTGATTAATCGCAGTTAACTCACACAATTAACTCAGAAAAAATAATTGTGATTAAAAACATTAATCACAATTAATTGCAGTTTTAATTTCACTGTTAAACAATAGAATACCAATTGACATTTATTAAATATTTTTGATGTTTTTCTACATTTTCCTGTATATTGTATTCTGTGTTGTAATTGAAATCAAAGTGTATATTATTTTTATTATAAATATTTGCATAGTAAAAATGATAAAAGAAATAGTATTTTTCAATTCACCTCATACAAGTACTGTAGTTCAGTCTCTTTGTCATGAAAGTGCAACTTACAAATGTAGATTTTTTTTTTGTTATATAACTGCATTCAAAAAGAAAACAATGTAAAACTTCAGTGCCTACAAGTCCGCTCAGTCCTTATTCTTGTTCAGCCGATCGCTAAGACAAACAAGTTTGTTTGCATTTACAGGAGATAATGCTGTCCTCTTCTTATTTACAATGTCACCAGAAAGTGAGAACAGGCATTTGCATGGCACTTTTGTAGCCAGCATTGCAAGGTATTTATGTGCCATATATGATAAACATTTGTATGCCCCTTCATGCTTCAGCCATCATTCCAGAGGACATGCTTCCATGATGGTGATGTTCGTTAAAAAAATAATGTGTTAATTAAATTTGTGACTGAACTCCTTGAGAGAGAATTGTATGTCCCCTTCTCCGTTTTACCCACATTCTGCCATGTTTCATGTTATAGCAGCCTCAGATCATGACCCAGCACGTTATTCATATTAAGAACACTTTCACTGCAGATTTGACAACAGGCAAAGAAGGTACCAATGTGAGATTTCTAAAGATAGCTACAGCACTCGACCCAAGTTTTAAGAATCTGAAGTGCCTTCCAAAATCTGAGAGGGACAAGGTGTAGAACATGCTTTCAGAAGTCTTAAAAGAGCAATCCTCCAATGCAGAAACTACAGAACCTGAACCACCAAAAAAGAAAATCAACCTTGTGCTGGTGGCGTCTGACTCAAATAATGAAAATGAACATCCGTCAGTCTGCACTGCTTTGGATTCTTATTGAGTGGAACCTGTCATCAGCATGAATGCATGTCTCCTGGAATGGTGGTTGAAGCATGAAGGGACATATGACATCTGGCATGTAAATATCTTGCAACTCCAGCAACAACAGTGCCATGAGAACACCTGTTCTCACTGTCAGGTGACATTGTAAACAAGAACCATCAGTATTATCTTCTGCAAATATAAACAAACTTGTTTGAGCAATTGGCTTAACAAGAAGCAGGACTTAGTACACTTGCAGGCGCTACAATTTTACATTGTTTAATATTTGAAAGCAGTTTTTTTTTTACATAATTCTACATTTGTAAGTTCAACTTTCATGATAAAGAGATTGCACTACAGTACTTAGGTGAATTGAAAAATAGTATTTCTGTTTACAGTGCAAATACTTGTAATCAAAAATAAATATAAAGTGAGCAATGTACACTTGTATTCAGTGTTGTAATTGAAATCAATGTGTTTGGAAATGTAGAAAACATCCAAAATATTTAAATAAATGGTATTCTATATTATTTAACAATGTGATTAATCGTGATTAATTTTTTTAATGGCTTGATGGCCCTAATATTCATATTAAAATGTCACTGCCTCCCTATCACCCAAGAGTCTTATCCCACAACCATTATGGTTAGTAGTTTGTGGGTTAGCAACTGAATCAGAATCCTCTATTCAGGTACAGATATATAAGTTCAGAAGCTTCTGAAAATACATGAAAATATAGTGTTAGAAATTTAGAAGCCAATAAAAAAGGTAGAATCAGTTATGCAAATATCAACACAAATACAAGGGTATACTTATAACAGTCACATCCACCACATGTCATCTATTGATTTATACTTAGTCTTTGTCTTTTAAATGGCGGAAGTCAAATGACCAGATACAATTTAGTTTATACCATCAATGCCTTGTTCAAGAACAACTCCTGAGTTTGTTTAGGATCTCTTAAGAGCAAAAATGTAAGTTACAACAATTAAGGTGATTTTCTGCCCTCCTCCCAATATTATTATTGTACAAAAAGTAGGCTTCGATTAGAGAGGCAAAAATTTGGGATTACAATAAACAAAACATTTTATTTTATGTGTGTTTCAGTATTTACAGAACAAACAGCAAGACTTTATAATTGGTCATACTTAAAAATAAAACTTTAACTTTCAGTAAACCAGAGGAAACGAATTGAGCAAACAAAACCAAAGGGAATATGTCCCGATTCAGCATCCAAAAATCTATCAAATTACAGCAAGCACCAATGAAGTACAAGGGGCAACTATCAAAGATAGGTGTAGTAAGCCTTTGTAGATTGGGGCATATTCTTGTGATTTACTTTAATCCATAGTGTTACCATTGAAGGTCATGGTTCTCTTATTTTCTTTAAAGACTGGCTATTAGTTTTTCCAAAGGTCAGACCTTGTACCATTGAACTTAATGGGATTTTTGTGATTGCCTTTAGTGGGAGCAGGATCAGACCTCAGGTCAAATCTCTGTCTCAGACTTCTGGAATATAGTTATTTCTAGTTCCGTGAATTAGCTGAGCAGTAAGCCCTTTATTCCAAATGGCAGAACTCTCTTCTACTGTTATCCTGTCAATAAAATCTTTATCTCCCTTCTAATCTTACCTGATCTTGGGACCAGGATGAACCATTGGTGGTGTATACACATTTACAGGCCTACCAGAAAGTTATTGGGTAATTTTGATTACATTTCCTTTAGCATACAAGATATCTGAATGCACTTTGCAATAGATGGAGAAATAATTGTGCTTCCAAACACACTTTCTTGAGCATCTTCCCAGTTTCTGGACCAGTCTCCTCAAATAAGAATTAAGCTCCATATTCTATTTTCAGATACATGTGTGAAGACCTGTGCTCTTAATTAACACTTGGACAAAAATTATCCTAATGTTGGAGTTATCCTAATGTTGGCAGAACAAAAAATTATAAAATGTCGTCATGTGAAATTTTGATGTCAGCTACATATCTGCATAACTCAGTTAGTCAGAACAGTTACTCTCGATTTATGCTAATGTAAGTGAATTCAGACTCTGATTCATTATTTGGAATTGGATTTTTTTATTTAAATTGTACACATCTTGGGTTCACTCAACTGCTGGTTAGAAACTCAGCAATTTAAAGCTTAACTGTGTAGATCTGTAATACAAATAGTATTTGCTTTTTCATGGAATTATTATCTAAGCCAAGAATGACCTTGCAATACATTTTTAAAATAGTTTTCCTTTTTATAACTGATATGAAAAAATGGGTTAAAAAAACAACATATTTCCTTCCACTACTTCTAAAAACCCATTTCCTTATACTAAGTCTCTGATCAATGGTCAGATCTGAGAGAGAATATGTTCATGCAGAAGACTATTAGGTACACATGAAGTCCTTGTGATGTATGCACAATGCTCCTTATTTCATTCAGGAAATTCTGCTTCCTTTTTTCTCTGATCACATATAGCTTTTTTGTGCCTCCAAGTGTCAAATGCTTTATAAGACAATCAAGTGCATTCTATATTTGGTACAAAGGATGACATCGCTCTCTCAAACTATTTTCCAGTTGCGGCATTCTGTTAGGCCTTTTTAATGGCCTACGTACTGGTGCACCCACTCCTGAGCAGTAGAAGAGTGGAGTCTCTAGGCCAGGGGTTCTCAAACTTCATTGCACCGTGACCCCCCTTCTGACCCCCAAAATTACTATACGACCCCAAAGCCTGATCCAGCCTGAGCCCTGCCACCCCAGGCAAGGGAGGGGGGCAAAGCCCAAGCCCAAGCCCTACCGCCCTGGGTGGGAGGGCCAAAGTCAAAGCCCAAGGGTTTCAGCCCCAGGCAGGGGGCCTGTAACCTGAGCCCTCCCACCCAGGGCTGAAGCCCTGGGCTTCGGCATTGGGCAGTGGGGCTCAGGCTTCAGCTATAGCGCCAGACCCTAGCAAGTCTAACATCAGCCCTGGCTACGCCATTAAAATGGGGTCGCGACCCACTTTGGGGTCCCGACCCACAGTTTGAGAACCACTGCTC
Organism: Macrochelys suwanniensis; assembly: GCA_033296515.1. Taxonomy (NCBI): domain Eukaryota; kingdom Metazoa; phylum Chordata; order Testudines; family Chelydridae; genus Macrochelys; species Macrochelys suwanniensis. The sequence continues at coordinate 75,717,587 of CM065783.1, read as the reverse complement.
TAGGCTTTAAGAACTAGTAATCTTTAAATACTCAAACTTATACAGACTTGGACCCCAGTCTGCTCTTAACTTTAAGCACATTGAGAACTTTTAGTTGGCCACATAAATCCATTTTTAGGTACCTAAATACGTGTTTTTCAGAGGCACTGAGACTCTTCAGGTCCTATTGAAATCAGTGCACTTTGTATAGAAAAGTTCTGTCTGGGAGAGAAGGGGAGAAGGTCAGCCAAGGCTACCTTAGAAAGTATGAGAGCAGATTCATTGGATAAATATGGGTCAAAAGACTGTTGAAGAGAACCGTCCATAAGAGGGAGATGAGCCCTTAAGGAAAGAATGTTAGTGGTGTTAGGTTATCAGATCATCTTGACAGCTAGAAAATAGTGTTCAAAATAGCCAACTCACAGGTGATACATACATACATACATACATACATACTGCCCCACTCATGGGCTGACATCCCCCTGGTGAATACAACTGTGGAGGGTCAATTATCACAGCTCTCTTCTCTTTCAAATTCTAAACAGGGAATAGAGCAGTCACTCAGAATCCTTTTGAAATGCATTAGCTTGTGTCTGGAAACCTGGATCAATCTGACTTGAAACCCCTTGATCCCTCAATGTAAATCTCAGTATTTTTGGACTAAACTCACAGAACTCTAATTATTTCCCAGTACAGGTGATACTCTTTCAATTTACTGCCATGATTTACAGATCAAAACCATACCGCTTAGATCTGATATCAAAAGACACTGTTTAACCTTTTGAAGCTCATTACCCTAGTAAATTACAATTTAGGCTCAATTCTGCCCTTACTGAAGCAAAAGGTTTTATGCCATTGAGTTCAGAGAGAGTAGGATCAGCTCATTACATAATTATTTTAAATGCCAACATTTCTAACGTTAATGCGCTGTCAAAAAATTGTAGTGCAGTAATCTTTCTCAAATGATAAGTTAATGGGGAAAATGTGGCTTTTTGAATCTAAGCACTACAAGAACTGTCATTCTACTTTACTGACAAGATCATCCATGATTGGGAAGATTTTGCAAGACGTGGATCCAATTGCACTTCACTCCTTGAGTTTGGTCCATTCACTCCACAAGACGTATAGGGCATCTAAAGAGGATTTGATCAAATACCTGTGAGTCTAAACTATATTTACCCTTGCTGGTTGGTAAAAGAGAGTCAGAAGCAACTTTGGTCATTCATGGCTGATATAGACAGTGCCTCATTTTGTGAAGGAATCTTCCTTCCCTCCTTCCAGCAATAGTCTGACCAACACTTAAGAAATTCACCCTGGAGATATTTGACCTGGCTAATTAATGCTCACAAACCTCCCATTCTTGAGCAAACTCTCAGAGAAGCTGAACAAAAGCCACTTTCAAACTCATCTTGCTACAGCAAATATCCTAGAACCAGCACAATTCAGACCAGGACATGGAATGGAAATAGCATTGGTGGCACTAATGGATGGTTTCTTATATCAGTGAACAAAGAGCAGAGATCAGTTCTCATATTCTTGGACCCCTGCAGCATTCGATACAGTGCATTATGAGATATTGCCTTCCCACTGGAGGTAGGTAGCAGGGTGCCAAGGGAATGTGCTAAGATGGTCTGAGTCCTTCCTGTAGGCAGATATCCAAGGAGTAGTGATGGGAAACTCCACTATTAGACACCCCCACCTCCACACACACTGTTGAGTTCTACAAGGATCAGTTCTCTCTCTGGCTCTATTCATAAGAACGGTCATACTGGGCCAGATCAAAGGTCCATCTAGCCCAATATCCTGTCTTCTGACAGTGGCCAGTGCCAGGTGTCCCAGAGGGAATGAACAGAACAGGTAATCATCAAGTGATCCATCCCCTGCTGCCCATTCCCAGCTTCTGGCAAACAGAGGCTAGGGATACCATCCCTGTCCATCCTGGCTAATAGCCATTGATGGACCTATCCTCTATGAACTTGTATAGTTCTTTTTTGAACCCTGTTATAGTCTTGGCCTTCCCAAGATCCTCTGGCAAAGAGTTCCACAGTTTGTGCATTGTGTGAAAAAAATACTTCCTTTTGTTAGTTTTAACCCTGCTGCCTATTAATTTCATGTGGTGACCCCTAGTTCTCATGTTATGAGAAGAAGTAAATAATACTTCCTTATTTACTTTCTCCACACCAGTCATGATTTTACAGACCTCTATTATATCCCCCTTTAGTCGTCTCTTTTCCAAGCTGAAAAGTCCCAGTCTTACTAATCTCTCCTCATATGGCAGCCATTCACTACCCCTAATAATTTTTGTTGCCCTTTTCTGAACCTTTTACAATTCCAATATATCTTTTTTGAGATGGGGTGACAACATCTGCACGCAGTATTCAAGTTGTCGGCGTACCATGGATTTATATAGAGGCAATATAATAGTGTCTTATTATCTATCCCTTTCTTAATGATTCCTAACATTCTGTTCGCTTTTTTGACTGCTGCTGCACATTGAATGGACTATCTACAATGACTCCAAGATCTCTTTCTTGAGTGGTAACAGCTAATTTAGAGCCCATCAATTTATATGTATAGTTGGGATTATGCTTTCCAATGTGCATTACTTTGCATTTAACAACATTGAATTTCATCTGCCATTTTGTTGCCCAGTCACCCAGTTTTGAGAGATCCTTTTGTAGCTCTTCGCAGTCTGACTGGGACTTTACCATCTTGAGTAGTTTTGTATCATCTGCAAATTTTGACACTTCACTGTTTATCCCTTTTTCCAGATCATTTATGAATATGTTGAATAGGACTTGGCCCAGTATAGACCCCTGGGGGATACCACTATTTACCTCTCTCCATTCTGAAAACTGACTATTTACTCCTACCCTTTGTTTCTTCTCTTTTAACCAGTTACCAGTCCATGAGAGGACCTTCCCTCTTATCCCATGACAGCTTACTTTGCTTAAGAGCCTTTGGTGAAGGACCTTGTCAAAGGCTTTCTGGAAATCTAAGTACACTATATCCACTGGATCCCCTTTGTCCACATGTTTGTTGACCCCCCCTCAAAGAATTCTAGTAGATAGGTGAAACATGATTTCCCTTTACAAAAACCATGTTGATTCTTCCCCAACAAATTATGTTAATCTTCTCCAAGAAGCAATCATTTAAGGTGTCAAGAAACTTTATCTCTGCATCCTGTCCTGAGGTCACTTGTACTCAGTCAATATGGGGATAGTTGAAATTTCCCATTATTATTGAGTTGTTTATTATAAAAGCTGCTCTTATCTCCCTGAGCATTTCACAGTCACAATCACCATCCTGGTCAGGTGGTCAGTAATACATCCCTACTGCTATATTCTTATTATTCGAGCATGGAATTATTATCCATAGAGTTTCTATGATACAGTATGGTTCATTTAAGATTTTTACTTCATTTGATTCTATGCCTTCTTTCACATATAGTGCCATTCACCCACCAGCATGACTTGTCCTTCTGATATATTTTGTGCCTTGATATTACGGTGTCCCATTGATGATCATCATTCCACCAAGTTTCTGTGATGCCTGTCATATTAATATCCTATTTAATATGAGGCACTCTAGTTCACCCATCTTATTATTTAGACTTCTAGCATTGGTATGTAAGCACTTTGAAAACTTGTCACTTTTTAGCTGTCTGCCATTACATGATGTAATTGAATGGGACTTTTTTTCATTTGACTGTTTCTCATCAAATCCCACCTGTATTTTATCATCTTCCATCCTTTCCTCCTTACTAGGACATAGAGAATCTCCATTTATAGATCCTCCCCTAAGAGATGTTGCTATCTGAACCATGTGCACCACCGCACCTGTTGGCTTTCCCCCAGCCCTTAGTTTAAAAACTGCTCTACGACCTTTTTAGTTTTATTTCAACCTCTAAATCCAGCCACTGAGAGAACTGGGGAGACATTGTGAACCCAAGTGCCAACAATATGCATATGACTCATAGTTCTGCCTATCTTTCACAGTATATTACAGCACCATTGTCACTAACCTGGCATAGTGCTTAGATGAGATCAGCTTATGGATGAAAAACAGCTGGCTAAAACTGAATATAAGCAAGATGGAAGCACTTTGAGCAGTTTGCAGACGTGGCACAGTTTTCATTGGTTGAAGATGCACAACCACAATTTGTCAGTTTAGTCTGCAGTTTGAATGCTCCCGCATTCTTCACTGATGTGTATCTGCAAGTAATATATGTAACACCAGTCATAGTATGTCCCCAAAATAATTCCTAAAGCAGATCTTTTAGAAAAACATTCAGTCTTGATTTAAGAATTGTCAGTGATGGAGAATCCACTGTGACGGTTGGTAAATTGTTCCAATGGTTAATTACCCTCACTGTTAAAAATGTATGCCTCATAGAACATAGCAGCCTAGTTCCTTAATAACTCAGGCTACCATGAATACATCTTATCTGTCCTCTGCTTTTTACACTGTCTGTCCTTCCCAGGTCAAATTCAGGGTGTTCATTCTTATCTTCAAGGCATGCAGCAGTCTGCATCCAGGTTACCTAATTGCTAAAGCTCCGTGACAAGAACCACAGATGACAACTGTGCTTCTCAGGCACATTCCCCCCCTCCCTAAAATGTGTCCATTGTAAGGACAAATTTTGCCTGTGCAGGAGACAGAGCTCTCTCTGGGGCTGGTCCAAGACTTTGGAACAAACTCACACTGGAAATAAGGACCATCGCAAACCTCATCACCTTTTGCTCAAAGTGCAAGGTGCACTTCCTGGACTTTGCTTTTGCTAATGTAAACAGGTAGCACATGGTACATATAATATATTAAATTATCATTTAAGAAAAAAATTAATGAAATAAAACTCCAAACAAACCCCAGACAATTTCTTTTTGGGGAGAGGATGAGAGAACAAATGTGACAGGTTAGTCACATTGCTTACTGCACTTCTTCAAGACACGGAGATGTTATAGTGCTGGGGCTGTATCAGAACCTGATTAGAACAGAAGTTTAAATTTTTAATTAATAATAGAACAGTAACATTAATATTGATCAAGACTAGTAGTATTTTATTAAAAAATCTGAATGTATGTTAAAAATGTAGTATCGTATTTTAATTTTTCAGTGGCTGAGGTTATATGAAATAAAAACAATTCACTTGCAGTGGAGTGGAGAAGCCAAATTAAACAAAGTCAATCATCCATATGAAGATGTGATATCTAAAATATCAACAACATTAAACAAGTGGGAGCCATTTAAATGATGAGGTACAACCAAATAGAAATAGACTGATTCTTTTAACAATAAGATCAAATATTGGCTTGATTTTTCAGAGTTGTAGTGTGCCTTTGGCTCTGACTTCGGTATGTGTTGTGAGTTCTCAGGATCTTTTGAAAATTAGACAATATATGAATAATATAAATATATGACCCACCGCAGGGTTTGAAACCACTTCTCTTACAATCCTAGAATCATAGGTCCATGTTCTGCCAAACCACAAGGCAATTCTGTTTCTACTAGCATGCATCATATGTAATTTCCCACAAGTCAAAATTAAATATGTTAAATGAGTTATGGGAGAACTACTCTATTCTCTAAACTCAATAGAAACATAAATAAAATAATCAGGGTAAAGTTACCATTATTTATGTTTTAATTTGTGGTCAAACAAAGCCTAGTTCATACCAATGGAAGAAAGGTAGACTTTGTGGGTAAAACACAAAAGTGGGAGGCAGGTGGGTTTTTACCTGGCTCTGCCTTAGCCTTCCTGATCATCTCTTTCTGTGTCAGTTTCTTCACATATAAAATTGGAATACCTTCTTCACGGGGCATCCTGGGGTTAAATTGCTAGTATCAATAAAATGTTTTTTGGATGTAAGATGGAAGGTGCTCTAGCAATGCAAATTATTTTTATAATATTCATTTATTAATTTAATTAATTATATTCAGGGGGGAGGGATAGCTCAGTGGTTTGAGCATTGGTCTGCTAAACCCAGGGTTGTGAGTTCAATCCTTGAGGGGGCCATTTAGGGATCTGGGGTAAAAATTGGGTATTGGTCCTGCTTTGAGCAGGGGGTTGGACTAGATGACCTCCTAAGGTCCCTTCCAATCCTGATATTCTATGTGCATACAAACTTTCATACATATTGAACTTAGTTTTTTTTCTCATTTAAATAGTAGAAAATTAAAACCCTAATAATAATAATAAAAGCCTGATCTACTGTTTTTGTCTATTTCCTAACATTTTACCTATTATTCCCCACAAATAATGTACTTATTAACATTAAAATGATTTCTTTGACTATGCATAACAGCTAAAAAAGCTTGGTGTTTTGAGTGTAATGTCCCAATTTCTGTTACACTAATCTCTCTTTAAAAGGGAGTGTAGTACTTATGAAAGGTGACAGACAGACAGTGCTGGAAAATGAAATCTGTTAAAAAAAATTACAGCACAGGTAGCTACAGTGCCATCTACCTTACGCTGAACCATCAATGTATCTCCATCTTGTTCTGGGAGGACTATCTCTAAACATATGTCTCCACTGAAAAAAAGGTGTCTTCTTTACTCGGGTTAGCTAATCCAAGTTAGCCAACTCCAGTTAAAATAGCAGATTAGCTGTGTGAGAGAGAGCCTATAGGTCAGCCTGGGGTGAATGCATGTTGCTAATCCAAATTAAAATCTGAGTTGACATGTCTTCATTTCTGTTGTAACCCAGATTAGCTAATTCAGGTTAGCTAACCTGAGTTAATAACTCGCTTTTTTTTGCAGTGTGGACACACCCTAAAATGATAGATGGATCCAAATTCAGTCAAACCGTGACCAAAAAGGATTTTAATTAGTGCCAGCTGTGCTGGTGGATGTGACCAGATTACAAAACCACTAAAAAATTGACTGAATTGTATAAGCTACCAAACAACCTTTTGACTACAATAATTTTTAGGCCCTGATCCTGCAAAGACTTAAGCAAGTGCCTAACTTTACATACTGCTCACAGCCATATAAAGTTAATCACAAACTATGCAAGTAAGCAGTGTGTAAAATTAAGGACATGCATACATCTTTGCAGGACGGGGCCCTACTCACCATTAGCTGTATTTGAACTGGTGACCACAAGACTAAAGACTCTGTAGTTACCAATCCTGCTCTATCCTGTTCCCCGTGTTCATTTTCAAACTTGGCTTAATTTATCTCATTGACTGCTGACTGAGTAAAACCAATGGTTTTCATTTGCAGACTTTTCTGTAAGCTTAGGTACTAGCTACTATTTTGTTTCCCAGAATTTAGAAACTTTAAGTGTGAGCTGTGAATTAGTTATTTGTACTCAATTCTAGTTTAAAAGATTTATTAGAATTAGGTGACAGTGTGCCCTTTAGAACATTTGGCATCTCAAGGGAAAGTAGTAGAGTGCATTTTAAAAGACGATTTTCCCTGCACAGTCCTGCTTTCCCTACTGTCAGTCTTGATCTTTCATCTGCTGTAGAAAAACTTGCATGGGATTAAATTTTCATCATTTTGATTCTTATTTTGTATATGCTCCTATTACTGTTGGTATACTGATTGCTGATTTTGCTGTGGGACAGAAACCTAGTATTCTGTGCTAGTTCACATTTTACTTAACTTGGGTGGACTCTAATATATAGCAGTATTATGTCTGGTGTAATGTATTTCCTGGAACATTTATTTAATTATTTAGTTTTAATCAAGGTAATTATAATGTAACAATGAATATAAGTCAGTTGGCTAAGTGCAACTTCTCAATAAACTGTTTCTTTAAACAGAAAACACTTTGTTTTAAACATAAACTTTAAAAACTTAAACAGAAAACACTTTGATATAGAAAAAGATAAGATGTTTCAACCAATACTAAGTTTCAGATGCCCTTAATTATTTTTAAAATAAATAAAATAAAATAGAATATTTCAACTATTATATTATGTCATATATATGATGTGCCACTAGTAGTGCATATAACTATGGCTAATATATCATGAAATAATGTAAAAAATAAATATAAAAATAAAAACCTCACAAAATAAAATATGAAATATTTTGAAATTCCAAAATGAAATTTCACAATTTTCCAAAACATTTATCTGAAATGAAAAAATTTTCATTCTTCATTTTGAAATTCTTTTGTGGGAAATGTCATAAAAATCCATATGATTTCATGGGGAAAAAATCTGTTTCGCTGAATCAGCATTTTCAAATGAAAAACTATTTCATCAAAAGTATTCTGACCAGATCCAAAATGCAGTAAATACTCATTTAAAATACAGAAAAAAATTTTAATGATATAATATTTACTAGTACTTAGATGCTATTATTCATTTATTTGCAAGGCATTTTGGTGTTTCATTAATTTTTAATGTAATCAAGAAAAGTTCATTCAAATTTCTAATTGGGGAAAAACCCAACTTTATGCTGACTAATTTTCTGCCTTCAGTTTACATAATTATAGTTTAAAAGAGACATGAAAATTCTGTGGATTGGAAGCAGACAATTAATCTCTTACTAAACTCTGCCTGTGTAGGATGCATACTATACATCTATATTTATTCCTTGTCAGAATATGAAGACATTCAGTAGACAGAGTATTAGAGTGGCTGATTAATGTAATAATAACTATATAATAGTATCTAAAATATGGCTAGTTAAAATATTTAATGTAATTCTGAGCGGATTCTTTTTAATAATTGTGAAGCAAACATTTAGTAGCTCACATGTGCATTACATGAAGGGGTGTTGGTTTGGGTTTTTTTGGTTGCTATAGGTTTAGCTAGTCATATCTAATTTTACTTCAGAACACCCACTCTTGTGAAATGTAGGCCTTTTTACCTGGATTGCCACCAATTCAATTTGGTTTTGTGCACATAGAGAAAAGGGGTTTCATATGCTTGCAGCACTTCAATGCAAGTGAATTATGCGTTAGATTGTTGCACATCCATTGACTTCAATTTTACAGTGCATTCTTGTATCTGATGTAAAGTTTGAATGTCATCAATTAGATCACTAGTTCTGGATCATGGAAATAAAACATAATTTATGCAGGTATTTTTTCAAAATTTTCAACCAGGTAATACCTGGGTGTGAAATATATGTTATGCTAGAGGATGCATCCTCATTGTCCAGCTATACCAAAAGAAGGGCAGGAGACATGAGATGGTTTTAATCAGGCCGCAACTTTATTATTAGATGTCTGGGACTAGTTGGCAGATAAAAATGTACAATGCAGGTAACTCCATGTTCATTCAGTATCTAGCCAGGGGGCTTCCGCCAGCTTCCCTCTTTTTCCATCCAGGTCCCCCAGCCAACTCATTGCTAGGACCTTACCATTCCCCACCTGCTCCCCGACCCCAAACTAGGGTTAAGGTAGGCTATAAGAAAGGGAGGCTGGCTCCTTGCTGTACCAGTCATAGGAGCCCCAACCCTTCCCCGCCTCCCATTCAGCTCCTTTAACAACACCTCCTTTTGAAGTCCTTTAACCAAGCCATTTATCCAGTCACTGTATCCCTTCCCTATGGAGTACCTGCACTGGACCCCCACCACACACTTAAATAATGAGTTGTGATATAATAACTTAACATCCTTCCCACCTAGACCAATCTGGTGATGAGGGAAAAATTCCTTCCCAGCCCCCTAGAAAGGAGCGGCTAGCACAATGCCCACAGCAGGACCTGACCAAACCTGTTATTTTGAGACCTCAATGGGATGGAAGGTGGGTGCTGCTCCTCCTGGTCCGGGGAAAAGGGGTTTCTCCCGCCTGGCCTTGCCCCTTTTGAACTCCCCAGCCATTCCGGTCCCTGGGGATGAGTCAGCCTTGCCACGCTGACTCACTCCCCCATTTTGCAGCAGCTTCTGAGCCTCGCGCCCCTCCTGGCTGTAAGGAGCTATTCCCTCTCCCCTGAAAGCCAGACAATGCCTCCCTGCTCTGCTTGAAGGTGTGGTGTGGTCTAGTGTACAGCAATTTCTGAAAGTTTAGCCTGAGCTGCAAAGCTCAGATGCAGATTCAATTTTCCAAAAGTTCAAAGGAGTTCTAGTCTGGGCCCATTTATATATTTGTTTATTTGTAGTGGACAGTACAGTCAGCACTTCATTGTACCATCATTTTCTATGCACTGAGATGGATTGTTCATTTACAGTTTAAAGCAGTGCTTCACCAAAGTGACAATAAATTCTTATCTCAAAGTAAAGAGAGACATGGTGTAGTGATTTGGTGCTTATGTTGAAAGCTAGGTGCATATTTTATATGTAGGTGTTGATCCTGTACCCACTGACATCAATGAGAGTGTTGTCATCGATGTCAATGAGTGTATGATGAGCTCCTTATTGCGCTAAAAACCATATGAATACTGAAATAATAAGAAATACATATTGCAGGTGCAGAAAACATTGCTTGTGTACAGCTGTGTGTTCATTGTAGTTATGTAAGCAGCACACCCCACATGCCAGCTGATTTATCAGACGTGGTTTGCTACAGGGTGATCTATTTCACTGAAGCCATCCTCATTACTTGTAATATTCTTAATTTTTTTGTTCATTATTTCAGTGTGTTTCTAAATCTATAAACACAGGTACCCCATGTTCATTCAGTATCGAGACAGGGGACTTCCGCCAGCCCCCCTCTTTTTCCATCCAGGTCCCATAGCCAACCCTTGCTGGGACCCTTACCATCCCAGCATGTACATGCTTTGTGTACATTGGGAACACTTCTGGGGAAAAGTGCAGGAAACTGTTAAATTGAGTGAATGAGTTTTCCATTTTTCAATGTCTCAGATTAACTCCAGAATGAAGAGGCATGTGAGAAAAAAAATCATTTAGTCTTTTAATATGAATAAAACATACATGGATGGCAGTAATATGGTTGGAATGATGATGCGCCTATCTCTAAAAGTTCTTTTACTAGGTTGCTTTAGCTGTCCAGTGTAATTCTAGATAGATCAGCTTGGTTCATTTATATTTTAATAACACTTTAATAAATGTCAGAATTTCTACTGCAGTAATCAGGATTTTATTGTGACCTTTTTAACTGATACTGTGCTGCTGACAGGTATGGTATGCTGAATGGTCTTTCACATTATGTTTCAAGGAAATGTAGATGAATACTTTACTCTTCCTATAGATAGCTCCAACATAAGTTTTCTTTTCTTGTAGGCACTGAGGCTTGTGCCTCTTAATTTACTTTGCAGGGTGTGGGGGAAGGGAAGGGAGGAGGAATGAAGTCACCTGCTTAGTATTCACCTGCTTAAAATGGAAAACCTATTAAATAATTTTATGCTGAGTGGCAGCCCATGCACTATTACTAAGTCTGAATGCAATCATTTCAGACAATGAAATTCCCTCACTTCCTAGGGCAAGGGTGCAACATTGTTATCACAGAAGTACTTTTCATCCACTATAAAATCTTATTTGAAGGGAAGCCATCTTTGATATCAGCATTAGATAAGTTATTGTAACTGGATCAGTGAGAGAGAGTGGCATTGTGTGCAGCAACAAGAGGAAACAGACCCATCACTCTGAACAATATATAATGCAAAATAGCTAGGAAGCTAAGGGGGGCGGGGGGGAAGGATATAAAATAAAGATGCTTACTGTCTTGCCATTTATATTGTACTACAGATGTTTTAATAATTGCATATACTCTGGTTTTGATTAAAAGTACATATTTACCATGGCAACATTTTAATCCAAAAGACATTCCATAAATCAAATATGGAAACTAATGTATAATAATTACACAGGATCTCCGCAGAATATTTGAAACATCTTGGCAAAGTATGCAGCTACATTTGTCACTACCGTGTATTTTGAATGTCAGTCAATCACATCTGAAGCAGAATGTGCAGTTGAAATATAGAGTATCAGTATCAGTCACTGATTGCAATCGTCCTGCTTGTTCTCTCAAAGGTGGTTGTGTCAATCAATGGAAATAGATGTGCAAGAAATTAACATTAAAAACATTTCTCTTCTTTTCCATGCAATTTCTAGAGACATTTACATGTGACTTGGCATCTTTGGAGGGTTCATCAAAATTGTCTCTCTTGCTTTACTGAACAAAGATTTAAGACTTTTAAAAATGCTTTATACATGTAGCATGCAGCTGGCAAAAAATATCCTTCTGATCACCATAATGCACTGCTTATGTAAAGGTAAATAGCACAATCCTCATTCTCATTTTGTGAAATGGACACTTTATCAGAGGGTGAGTATGATTTCTTATTTAAATGTAGGTACAGAATGACAATAGTACTTTGCAATTATGTATTATTTTTCATCTGAGGATCTCCAAGTACTCTTTACAAACATTAATAGAGTTTAATAACACCTTTGTGAGGTAGTTTTTTTGGCCCCACTTTATAAATGGGGAAACCAAAGGACAGAGTTCAGGGCTGAACATTTAAAATTGTGTACTTATAGTTAAGAACCTAAATAAATGTCTTTCTTTTTTCAGAGATGCTGATCATCTGCAGCTACCATTGAAGTAACTGAAGTCACTGTAAAAATCAGGCGACTTATTCTAGTGCCTAAATAATGTCTTGGGTGCTTAACTTTATACACCAAAAGTTTGATATTTTTGGTATAAGTAACTTATGCAAGGTCTTAGAGTGAAGCTGCGGCAGATCCAGCAATAGTGCTCAGGACTCTTAATTCCCAGTCCTGTGTGCTAATCATTAAGAGAACATTCCAACTTGGAAAGATGTAAATTTTCCAAGATGTATACATTTTATTAATTCTGATAACCTTTGTGGGACCTTTGTGAAACTTCACATGCTAATTTAGTACCCAAAGCATAACTTTGGTATGGACTGTCAGCTCTCATATTTTAGACAAGTGCAATGACATTGTCGTTAATGCCTTTGTGATAGCAAGTGCCATTTACAAGTGTATTCATTGCACACTTTGCTCTTAAAGGAGACTGGCTGTTTGAAGTATTATGGACATGACAAGAGGAGTAATTAAGAAAAATGGTTGTGAGTAGAGCCACTGCAAAAAAATAAATCTAATGCAAATATCTCCCATCTTTCAAACCTTACCAAGGTAAACAGTCAGGAAGGAAAATTAATCTAATTGGCACCCAATTCTAATAGATATAGTATACAAATTCTTACATGTAACATCAGGGTAGCCTCAAACTGATATCTTTCTAGATAGTGACAGCTTGCAGTACATGTCTGGAATATTTAAACCCTATCTGAACATCACTAGAATAAATGACCTTTCTTGAAAGTATACTTTGGGTGTATTTGAGCTTTGGTGTTCCTTAAAAAAAATAATTTTACAGATCGGTAGCCTGGATCTATATTGGATTAATAACATAATATTAACACATTTCTAACTCAGGCTCATGAATCATATTTGATTTATCATTTCCACTTCTTAATTTTTCATCGACATTTAAAACAATATCATACAGGGATAAAGGACAGTCTTGTAGTTTTTTATTGTTTATTGCTTTTTATTTCTTACAGAGAACTGTAGATAAACATAGTGCTTTACAGATAAATAATAAAAGAAAGTTCCTTGTCCTGAGCAACTTAGTCTAAAATCTACTAGTAGAAATGGCACAGTAAAGAGTAACAAACAAAGGATGGTTGGGTGGGGGTATGATGATGGGTTATATGAACAAAGAGAGTTACGAGTGTAAAGGATTGTTTTACATGCTTTTTTTACTTGAACATTTTAGCATTTAATGAGGGTAGATGAGTTTCCTATTTTTTATACATTAATATATGTTTGTAGTTTGAGGGAGTAAAGTGGGGCAGGAGCTGTGGAGAGGGGGTTAGCTTTGAAAAGCTAAGTAAAGTGATTCTTGAAGAATGAAGAAGAATTAATGGTACAAAGGATCTGAAAAGATATTACCAGCATAGGGAATAGCATGAGAAAATTGTAGTTGCTGGTGGGAGGAGTAGAGCAATGTGGCATGACAAGTTAGGAGAATGGGGGAGATGAGATGTAGACAGAAGAGATTTGAAGGTGAAAATGAGAAGTTTTGATACCTCAATTTTATTCCAGTTTTTGCAAATCACTTAACTTCTTTGTGGTTAAATTTCCCATCTGTAAGTTGGAAATAATACTACCTACCTCACTAAAATATTGTGAGACTAAATTATTTAAAGTCTGAAAAGTATATGGAGATTCTCAAGTGGAAGGTGTTATAGAAATGCAAAACATAGTAGCCAAAATGCATTTGGATGCCTAACTTTAGACACCCAAGTCTGTAACACATTGTTGCAAACTCTCATGATATTGTTATGAGTGTAGTGATGTTTGGTTGGGTGTTTGTCTCATGAAAACGCAATGAAAGGCTTCCAAGTTGTGGATTTTCCTTTATTCAAAATGGCTGTATCCCATTACTCTCAATGAAGTGGAAGCCAGCAAGATGACTGCTATTTCCTTACAATCTATCTGCATGTGGACATGAGGCTACCCCTAACAAAGATGGCTGCCACTGACTACTCTTTTCAATGAGACAGAAACCATGTCCACAGGCAAAATGGCTGCCACTCTATTTTTGCTGGGGCTAGACAGGACACTGTTAGGACACAGGGACTGTGAGGAGCAGGCTGGGCACTGTAAAATGTGAATGAGGAGACTGAGTGAGGAGCTGGAGGCAGAGTGGCCTCCCACTGAGCCAGAGGGGGAGGGACAACTCTGTGAATCTTGGAGGGCGGAGCCAGGCTGTGCCTTCCCCTCCCATCGGAAGTCAGAGAGCAGAACAGGAAGTATTAAAGGCGGGGCCTGGAACTCAGTCGGGCTGCAGCTGCCAAAGGAGATAGACGCCTCCCGGCTGCTCCCAAGCTGGGAGGCTACCGCAGACCCCTAAGGAGCTGAGGACTGGCCAGAGCTACCAGAGCCACCCACTGACCAAGCCACGGAGGAGTTGCTGGGACTGCCATGGGCTTTCTACCCTGATGACCCAGAGGACCACCTACAGATCCAGGTACATTCTGAGTGGAAGATAGGAAGTGGCGCAGGAGCAGCTGACCCTAGTCTGGCTGCAGCACTGCCTGAGATAAGGTCAGCGTGTTGCAGTCAGGATCCCGCCACTGTTAGGGCCCTGGGCCAGGACGCAGTGGAGTTGGGTAGGTCTGCATCATCCCTACCCCTGCCACCGCACCCCTGATTGTGAGGTTTTGTATACTACTGTTTCCCCAGGTAGACACTAAAACTCCCAAAGTCTTTTATCTAATTAGTAAGAAATTATTTTGGGTTAAAAGTGTGTTATTCCAAAACTATGTACCTGACTTAATCACTTCTGCATCTGTGTAAGTGTGTATTAAAAGGTGCAGACATATTAATATGGGATGAGAAATAAGCGAAGTAAATAGTCTAATATAGGCAGGATGTTCAGCGAAACCTGAGGTGGACACCAAAATGGGATGCTATAAAAATAATTTTAAGAGCTGGACTTCCTTAAAACAAAGGCAAGGGACAGCTTGTGTCTTTGGCAGACTCTTCTTCTTCCTTAACTTTCCTGTAGAGTATTAAAATAATTCTTGTGTTCATCTTATACATTGATTTAATTATTGAGTGTACTAATTGACAAGCCAGATGAATTGAACCATTCATTTATTGATTGAATTTCAGTTGTAACCTTAATTTGATCATTTGATTAGTTCAGAGAAATTAGAAGTAAATTAGTTAGTGATATATTTGTTGGCTTAGTCTTTTAAAAATCCATAAATCCTGGTAGGATACTTCCATATTCAAAGCAGCAACAGAGTAGTGGCGAATCAGGCCCAAGGAATGCCTTAATGTAATGAAGTGGGTAATTCTAGGTCTCACCAAGAATAATCATCTCTCTTTGAGCTGGTCTACACTCACTTTTTATACCAGTTTAACTAGACCAGTTTAGAAACCCATATAGCTAAATTGGTGCAACCCCCATAGTGTGTATGCAGTAATACCCATATAAAGGTGCTTTTACTGGTAAAGCTTATTTCCATAAATCTATGGAATTATATTTAATCGGTACAAAAGCTGTATAGAATAGACAAGCCCATTTTTAAATATCAAATTGACACTGGAATTCAAATGGCAATCCCATTCATTGTTCACCTACTTTTGAATTTAAGCAAATCATTAGAAATAATGTAGAGCTCTCTGTGTGTGTAGGTGTAGCTCAGTCACACTAGCATTATTCCGTTTGACTTAGACTATGTAAGTGAGATCAGAACCATGCCCCATTCTGTGTAAATAATGGCACAATTTGCAGTTTGTTAAATACAATTTTATGAACCATAAATTGTGATGTTTTGTAACATTTTAAAATAAAGCCCTGCTCATCCATTTTTGTAATTCATCTTATACTGTGTTAGGTACTTCTAAAGCTATGAAACTACTGATAGCTGGGTATAAATGGGGAAACTCCATCACTATCCTCTGATGTCTTAGAAACCTCTCAGTCTCTCTAGTAAGTGGCTACTTCGTGTGAATTTATTTATATACCCATCACCACCACCAACTCAGTCTCGTGCAGCAAAGAATTTATAGTGTTTTTGTCCTTTAGCCCTTTTGCACAGGGCAAGGCGGGAACAGGGGTCTCCCTGCATTGAGAACTCACAGCATACTGGACTCAGCTAGCCCAGATTCTCCTTTTTATACCCCTCAGATGATGGCTAATTGGTTCATCAGCCCTCCCAACCTGATCAGCTGCATATCCCCAATCAGCCTTCTCCAGTGGAGCTGATTGGTGCCTAAGTGATCAGAGTGCTGGCTCATCTCTTAGCTCCCAGCACTCTGTCACACTGGGCTCAAAGATGTTAATAAAGATCTGAGGGCTAGTCTACACTTACCAGCTCTGTCAGACGCGTCGGATCAATCTTCTTGGTTCGATTTATCGCGTCTTGTCTAGACGCGATAAATCGAACCAGGAAGTGCTCCCCCGTCGACGCTGGAAATCCTGCTCCACGAACGGAGCAGGCAGAGTCGACGGGGGAGCCTGCGCGCCGCGGTGTGGACCAGGGGTGAGTACTTTGAAGTTCGAAATAAGATACTTCGACTTCAGCTACGTTATTTACGTAGCTGAAGTCGCGTATCTTACTTCGAACTTCGGGGCTAGTGTAGACCAGCCCTAAGAGCCTAGTTTTATCATTTGTCCCACCAATTTAACTAAGGACAGAATTGAGCTCTTATGGCCATATTAAGTCATTACCAGGCTGTACTGCACTACAGGAGAGTCAGGGGGAACATAAGAATGGCCATACTGGGTCAGACCAATGGTCCGTCTAGTCCAGTATCCTGTCTTATGACAGTGGCCAATACCAGGTGCTTCTGAGGGAACAAACAGAACAGGTAATCATCAAGTGATCCACTCCTGTCATCCAGGCACAACATCTGGCAGTCAGAGGCTTAGGGATGCCCAGAGCATGGAGTTGCATCCCTGACCATCTTAACTAATAGCCATTGATGGACCTATCCTCTATGAACTTATCTAATTCTTTTTTGAAGGCAGTTATAGTTTTGTACTTCACAATATCCCCTGGCAATGAGTTCCATAGGTTGACTGTGTGTTGTGTGATGAAGTACTTCCTTTTGTTTGTTTTAAACCTGCTGCCTATTAATTTCATGGGGTGACCCCTGGTTCCTGTTAAGAGCACTTTTCCTGTGGGAGCCTTGGTAGGCATTGGCCCAGATTTTGAGCTACATCCAAAGGGTGATCAGCACAGCTCAAGGTGGTAGGGCAAAGTTGGCTGTATGTCACCCTTGTATCCCCTGGATTCTGTGGGTAAGTTACAGCAGTCTGTAATTTATGCTTGGCTGCCTCTGGCTCCAAAAGGCCGTTCCATCAGCTGGGAATGGCTGGAGTGCAGAGGCACTCAGCAATTCCCCTATGCCAGGGACAAGGACAGCCACTATGTCTGCTCTGTGCTTCCAGGGGAGTCCTCTTATGTAGAGTTTAAGCAGGCTTTCCAGAGCACTGCACAGCAGTCAGATCAGGTGGCCAGAAGTGGGCCAGCTATGACTACAGAACCCAGAGCAGACATAAAGCAGTATCTTCATATCTAAGGCCTGGTCTACACTGGGAGGGGAGGATCAATCTAGGAAACGCAACTTCAGCTACGAGAATAACATAGCTGAAGTCGACGTACTTAGATCCACTTACCGTGGCATCTTCACTGTGGTGAGTCGACTGCTGTCGCTCCCCCGTCGACTCTGCCTGTGCGGCAGTGGAGTATAGGAGTCAACGGGAGAGTGCTCGGGGGTCGATTTATCGTGTCTAGACTAGATGTGATAAATCGACCCTCGCTGGATCAATCGCTACCCGCCGATCCGGCGGGTAGTGAAGACATACCCTAAGATACACCTGTGTAAATCTGGAGTAGCTCTCTTAATTCAGTGGAGTTACTCCATATTTATACTGGTGTAACAGAGATCAGCATCTGGGCCAGCACTTCCATCATAGCTAGGTGAAAAGAGCAGGATTTGTCCCTTTAGAATTTTGTATCAAAATCCTGAGAAACTTTGTGTAGTTTCAACACAAAACTAGATTCTTTTGCAATGTGGTGTAGGTTTTATAGCATACACAAATTCCTCAACTTTGCTTCTACATATAAATCTTATATATGTAGGAGCAAGGTTATCATTTAAAAATTCTCTTTGACATTTTTGTTCATAACCTAGATAGTTAAAGAAAACCAACAGACTTTGTTTTATTCTGTGTAGGTTGTCATGCAGCGCTCATCACCATAGTATGTGAGTGCCTTCCAGTAAGGCATTTAGCAACATGACTACACATCTGTCACTTGTTTGTTCTCTCTTCTTCTTCCCACTGCATATGCAGTGGAATGTCTTGTCTTGGTAGGTTGGTTTGGTTTGTTTGTTTGTTTTTTAAATATTCATATTGCTATGTATTTACGTTCAAGAAGGCAAGGACTTGCACTTGAAGACTTCCTGTCCCTACGCTTGAAATATGCACCCATGAGTGATCAAAAATCTCTTTTCTCTCTGAGCCCATGTGTGCTTGATATCATCATGGTAAAACTTTAATGTAATGGTATTAAGATGCATACACATCTTACTACATAGGAAATTCAGAGGAAGAAAACTAGTACGTGTCTAGGCTCCTACAGTATACTGTTTGTTACTGTTGCTGACTAAATTGTAAAAGTTTTCAGGGTTCGTTTTTTAAAACTTTCACACATTTATCTGTGTTTCCAAATACATAAATGATATGAAAATTTTTGAACTTACATGTTTGTGGTTTCAAGCTGTTAGGCTGATTTCATGAGAATAAATTATTTTATTGCTTTCTTAATTTATGAGAAAACTTCTTACCCCTCAGGGAAACTTGGTTTAAGTTCTTCATAAACAAAACATTTTGCAGAAGGTGTTCTTTTTAATCCATGGATCATTTACTTCTGGAATATAAATATTTATCTAAACCCTCATATGGATAATTTCTGTGAAGCAAAGTAAGTTAAATTGACAGTTTCCTCCTTTTCCTTAAAATCCCCACTCAGTTAATTAGAAATGTAAATATTATAGTATATGCTCTATTCTGAAGAAAATACAGTTTCTTAATCTTAAAGCACGCTATGTATTTTAAAGAGCCTTCATTACAATAACCTCATCAGCTGAGGTTTATTTTATAAATGCAGATTTTTTTAACATTATATCTCTGTTGTGAAATCCCTTTTTGTTGAAATTGAACTAAGTTTTCAGTTTCCTTTCTCTTAGAGTTACTGAGCTGCTATTATGGTTTATATCTGTGACCTCATTTTCCTACAGATAGCGTGGTTTTGATCACACGAGGAAGTATTTTTTTTTAAAGCAGAAACTAAATACTACTTTTTATTCTTCTCTACAGAGAGCAGGGGAGACAATCGGTGGAGATTCTGAAAGGTAATTTCTTTTTTGTCATCTTGCATTTAAATGTAAAAAACTGTTGCAGTCCATATACATTATATTTTAAGAAATTAGCTGTGCTTTTCACTTTTGTAGGGGTATTTTTTGTTTTGTTTTTCTGAGAGACTGAAGTAATTTCCAGATTTTAGTGAGAAAAACATTGATCTCAGTTAATATATTTAACGGCTTCCCCTGATTGCTTCAAGTATGAACATAGTTTTTAGACTTAAAGGGTTTCTTGAACTTTTTTTAAAATTAAAATAGTATCAGATATAAATGAAAATAAATTAAAGCTGTAATACAAAGTTGAGAGAGCAAATGTCTTCCCCTTTCCTTTATTTTTCTCATTCCTTATTTATAAGGATTAATGTTTCAAAAGTACTTTGAAGATGAAAAGTGTCACCTAAATGTTTAGTAGTAGTATTTTTGGAAATAAACAATGAAATAGTCCTTTCTGTGAATATTTTTGTTCCATCAACATTTTTAAAATGCTAACCCCATCTGCACAAATATGTGAACTAATCTTTATCTTTCTTAGTATCTATTTAATAAATAGTAGGGCTAAGCAATTATTGTTCAGTTTGTTCTTTAGTGTTTGTATTTGGTCAAATAGAATACCGAGAAACACAAATAATAGTGACAATATCTTTGATTCATTTACAATTAGACTGAGTATGCACAAATTATATAACAGATTACATCCAATAAACTACATTAAAAGAACATTGTTTAAACATTAAAAGAACAAAGTCAAATACTTGAACATTAGGAAATGCCAGAATTATGGTTGTCCATGCGACATTAATTGAGGTCCTCTTCGGCCTATGCATTATGATACAGTCTTTAATTACATGATCACATCCTATTATTTTCCATAGAAACACTGTCTTGCTCAACCTATGGATAATTATTCAACATTTCTTTTTATCCTTCTCATTCATTGCGTGGCACTACGCCTTATTAACCATCCAAACCTTCCACTGAATAAAAAATAATTAATTTTCCGATGGGTGTTTCAATGGTGCTTTTAAAATAGTATACAAATGCTTCACTAATAAGCACTAAAGAATTTATTTTCACAACACCCATGTGAGATTTGGTGGTATTCCTGTCCCCATTTTACAGCTTGGGTACTGAGGCACAGAAATATCAATGTCAAAAGTATCCACTAATTTTGGGCTCCTAACTTGAGACACCTGGGGCCTGTGTTTTCAGAGTTCTTTATAGCACTTTATGTGCTCAAAGCACAGCTCCAAGTCAACTGCAATGGCAGTTATGAGCACTTAGCACTTCTGCAAGCCTGGCCTCAGCTGTCTCACATTACGCACTCATAAAAGGAAGAACACATAATTTGTTACCAACTGTGGTGTAAATGTTTGGCATAACTGGTTAAATCTAGCATCAAATAGGAATTATGTGGTAGGGATAGGCTCCAGTTCTCTAAGGTGGCATTCAGCCTCCTTAATTAGGAGACTGTCCTTTCTCTCGTGCAATCCCCTGCCTCATTGCCTTCCAACTTCTGCAACAAATGGGACAGACAAGGATCTCATTCACTACATAACCCTGCTTCATTCCAGAGCACTGTCCAGTCTGTGCACTGAATGAGACAGGACTTGTGGTAAAAAAAACTATGATCATGTAATAAAAGACTATATCATAATGCATACACACAAAGTGGCCAACTTAAGGTTGCACAGGCAACATTTATAGTGGCATTTACTAACTTTTTGGTGCTTGACCTTGCAACCTTAACATTCTTTTAACATAGTTTTTTTTTTTAAATGTGATTTTTTTAAAAACAAAAATAAAACCTCTATCACATGGAACCATATTGACCCCCAACTTGAGTCATTTTATAATGGAAAGTGTCAGTACCCTTAACTCCCAACAGCACTACCAGCTCCTCCAATAATTATTACAGATGACAAGCCCATCTCCAAATATATTCAAAACTACCTGCCCAGCTACTATACAAACTATGGGTCAGATCTTTCAAAGACAACTGCGTGATGAGACCCATGCTCCTTGGGAAGGCACCATCGACTTCACTTGAGCTCTGCACAGTCATAGACATCTGCCCATGCAGATCTTTGACCTTTATAACAAATTGTTTATAATATATAACAGAGTAGGTACATGTTAAAAAACCCGCATGCAAATATGTTGAAAAACACTCCTGTTATTTGCAAAATATGAGACTCGTTACAATATAGTGCACTATATATCCATTAAAGAAAGCAACTTCAAATAAGTAGTCTGTCAAGTGAGCCTAAAGTTGCTGATTTCCCTTGACAAGAAGGGCCTGGGAAAGTGCTCAGACTCTCTTGTTGCAATTTCTTGTAGCTTTGGAACCCTGTGTGTGGATATCTAATAATATAATAGCTGATTTGTGGAAGCCAGAGGCCCAAGGGAGAAGGCTGCAGTTCCTTGTGGTTGATCCTGGGTTGCTCTTTTTTTCTAGCTGTGATTGTTGACAGAAAGAGGCTGCCAAGCAGTCTGATGCAGACATGAAGCCACAAAATGATCTCTCTGGGGAAAATCTGTGGGAGGGTAAAAACCCAGTAGAAAACACTGAATGTAACTCAGAGTTCCTGCCTAGTTCTTTTTTCAAAAGGGAGAAATTTGCATGTCCATTGAGAGGATAGGGAATGGAATCCTCAGTTTCTGTGGACCCTAGTGATCTGTGAGCAATGTGACCACAGAGCCATGCCATCACTACAAAGAGTATAGGCAAAGAGCCCTTCAGAGCTATTCTCTTTGTCTCCCCTGTTAGGGTTATAGAAGGCACAGAGGAACAGTTATTTCTACTTAGAGAAATAAAAACTATAGAACATTTCTCACCAGGAATTCCTTCTTGTCTCCATTCCCTCTTACTTCTAGCTCTACCATTTCACCTGGCTCCCCATTTCACCTATTGAGAGGCTTTCCTGCCACTTTTTGCTGCTCTGTGCAGAGTATAGTGGAAAGTTACATATGGTCTAGTTTTTTTATGTCTGGATCATTGAGACTATGATTCCCCCCTCCCTTCCTCATCATCATTCTCCTCTGTTTCTTCATGCTGCTAAACACCCAGGTAGAAAAGCAGAAGAAGATGCTCCTTTATTTGTTGCCCAAGTATTCAAACCAAAAGGAAAGAAAATTGTATTGTCCATCAAATTGCATGGGGATGTTACAGATCAATATAGCTACAAGTAACAAAAGTGCAGTGGAATCCCCATTTTCCAATTTCAGCCACGGTATTAGATGCCACAGTCTCCACAGAGCTCTAATGAACTGTCATCTTGGAAATCTTGTTTATTGGGGAAGGGAACGCTCAGTTGTGTGGGAAAATCATTGCCAGCACAAAGTTCCATAGCAACTGTTCTTAGTGTTTGTATTCAGTGAATATCAGTAACTACTCACTGGTGTTCATCTTAAAAATGGTATTAATCATATCCTCAGTAAATATTGCATGCTTAAAAAAATAAGTTATTTCAATCATTGTAGTTAATGTTCAGGAGAAAAACAGAAATATTTTGTAGACTTTTTTACATGTACAGTATTTTTTTATACTTGCATTTAAAAAATGAGGTACCTTTGCAATTTTATGTTCCTCTGAGCAAGTAAAATTTCATATACAGTACCTCTCATTACAAACATTTATTTGTATAATGAAATTTGTAGTCAATGGAGTCGCACCAGTGATGAATTTGGTCCCTTTTGTTTGTACTTTAATGGGTTCCACTTCACCACTTTAGAATGAATGGTGCAGTCAATCATAGATCCATTAAGGCAGAAAGAAAACATTTGGTATCAAGCGCTGTGGGCAATATGTTACTACTTATGTTCAATATCAAAAGTTGAAAACCTGAAATATAGGCTGCAATGAAGGTTTTAAATGACAAAGTTGTATCTTCTACGTCCTTTCAGATATTTTTTGCAGTTTTAAATTATGTAAGATTGTGCTTGTGACCTGGGCCCTAGACCAAATGGTGCCCCAGGTGAGAAGCATCTTCGCACCCCCCCCCCCCCGCCCTCCATTTTTTAAACTTTTGAATAACTTATTTTTATTGCATTTGTATCCCATTTCATGACTTTGATGCACGATTGGAATGCATGATCTATCCCTGTCATATAAGACGATAAATTTACACTTTCACAATTACACAATAAAACAAGGTTCACAATATCGCAGCTGGGCTCTCACTTCACTTCATTCTTATATCTCACTGACTGAGTGCCAATGCCCTGCCCCTTATATACCCACCAGTGCATGACTGACAACACTTTAGAAGGTTCGAGGAAAATGTAGTTCTCAGAGTCTGGAAGGTTCCACAAGATTCGATATAGGTCTAGAACATTCTAGGAGGATAGTGAAAAATTAATTCACATACAGAATACTGGAAACATTTTATTTCAGACATTCTATTTTCCCTTTTGTCGCTAACAACAAAAACAGCACTCCAAGCCCGGCTCCCCAAGCAGTTGCCTTGGTCACCTGCCCCTAAATCTGGCCCTGCTTGTGACTTCTGGCACAAATAAGCCTAATGTTAAAAGGTTAATTTTTCTTCTTAGATCCCTTGTCAGTTTTATATCTGAATAGAGCAAAGTTTACGCAGGAAATGAAAAACGGAAAGTGCTTAATAACCTATCTGTACATCTCTTAACTTAAATTTAAGGGTTTAATCTTCAGCTGGGACCAACCTGCACTTGACATAGCTCAGGAGATGCACAAAAGCAGGAGAATGCTTTTGCACACACATCCTTATCCTGGGGCCCTCTAGTCACAAGTCTGGTCCCTGGTATAAAAGAGTACGCTCAGAGATGCACAATTTTACATTGGTTTCCGATAGCCCCAAAGAAGGGGGTATTCTGGCACCAACAGCTCACCAGGGCTCAGGGACAACTCAGCCATACCCATCTTATGGTGACTGTGTGCCACTTAAGGATTCCCATTGATGGGGAATCCTGAACTGCCAGTTAAGCCAGCAAGAGTGTTGCCTTTTGCCCTTGAAACAGCACAAGCAGCCTTACCAAACCAGAGGATCTGGCCCAGAGATATATATTGTCCTGCCAGTTTTAATGCAGTTGAATTTTTCCACATCATACATAAGTAGATGCTCTGATTTTCCTTTGTTACAGTTTGTTTCCTGTCACTTGATTATAATTTTCATACCAAGTTAAAGGCAAAAAACATTGATGTTCACAGATATTGGTAAACTATAACAACTCCTTTGCCAGATCAGAAGTCACATTGCACCATTTTGTTCCCCAATTTGAAATTTAAAGCCTACCTTCTGTTGGTCACCAGCATTTAATTTGCTGGCCATATGATATATATTTTCAGATCAAATGGCAAGTTTTTATTTCCAACTTCTATTTGCCATTGATATAGCTGATCTCTTGTAGAGCAGGAAGACACATAACAGTAGGGGTGAAAGTAACTTAAAGGACTTACTGGTACGCCAGAGTCCTGAGCAGGGGGGCGGGGCCTCAACCGGAAGGGACGGGGCCTTTAAATCCCTGGGCCCTTTAAATATCAATTTATAGGGACTGGGGTTCCAGCTGCGGTAGTGGTGGCTGGAAGCCCCGGGCCCTTTAAATCTGGGCCGCCACCGCTACTCTGGGGTTCTGGCAGCAGGGCTCAGGTGGCGATTTAAAGGGCCCGGGCCTCCGCTGCAGTAGCAGCGGCCAGAGTCCCGAGCCGTTTAGATTGCTGCCAGTGCCCCGCTGCTGGAGCCCAGGGAATCCAGCGGCGATGTAGAGGGCCCGGGGCACCCCACAGTGGCCGGAGCCCCGGGCCCTTTAAATTGCCACCAGAGCCTTGGGGCTCCCAGCCGCTGCCGCTACCCCGGGACTCCGGCTGCGATTTAAAGGGCCTGGGGCTCTGCTGTAGTAGCAGTGGCTGGAGCCTCAGGCCCTTTAAATCTCCGCCAGAGCCCCAGGGCTCTGGCAGCGGGGCTTTGGCAGCAATTTAAAGGGCCAGGGACTCCAGCTGCTGCCAGGAGCCCCAGGCCCTTTAAATCGCCGGCCTGGGGAAGCTGCCCCATGCCAGTACATTTGGCTGTGTCCAGTTCTTGCCGGTACACCGTACTGTCTTACTTTCATCTCTGCATAACAGCCGCCTGCATACAAACAACAGGAACACGTGCAGACCTGTTCAGCAAGGACCCATGAACTTCTTCACTTAGTGAAAGCCTGTAGATGGAATGTACTGAATCCACCATTGGAGGAGATTGTCATAGCCTCTCTTTGAGAGAACAAGATGCCAGCATCTCTTAAAGAAGCAATTATTAGTTCTCTTTTCAAGAAACCATCTCTTGACATTAGCTTTTTAATGGCTCTGACCTTTGTTTTTTGATTGATCCCAGAGTAGTTTGAGGCAATTAGTCACCTGCTCTAGGGTTATCCTATGGTGGGTTTTACAGGAATCTGTTCTGTAACCCTTCCAAGTCAATGACAATATGAGTCTATTAGGGTATAAGGAAGTGGTTCTTCTGCCTTCACTGTGTGGCTGTTACCCTTTTCAACATCTCTATTTTGTCTGTCCTAGATGGTGCAGATGGTCCAGATTAGGGCTTGGATGGGGGTCACTTGGTTGAGACCCAACCTGGATTAGACCGTGATAAAGCTTGTAGTCTTATTTTACCTCCATTGTTTGAAGATGTTTGCCCACCATGTTTTAGTTCTTTAAATGCCCAGGTAGCAGTAGTGGCCAAGAATGCATATTCTTTCAGATGCAGCCCTCACTACAGTTGACTATATTTTACCAATAATATCCAAGTCTTCCTCTGAATCATCCATATCTAACCATTGTGCAATGACTCTTCCTGTGAAACCAATATTTTTATAGCCAATTCTGTTATCAGAGACTGATCTGAAATGATTGCCTAGTTGTCCATGAGAACTTGAACCCCCTCCCCCATACACTATCAGATCTGGAAAATGTTTAAAGTGCTCACGGACTCCATTTTTAAAAATTACTGAACTCTCTTAATTCTTCTATTCAAAAACCTTGTCAGCTTCTATCTGAAATTATTGCAACCACACCCAGATATGATACATCTGTCTTTAAGAACATAGAATTGTGTAAATAAAAGCTAGAAAGATGGGTCCACTGACCCAAGATTGCTTTTTCACCAACATTGCCCTTTGAAACTATTTCAGTTTTGTGTGCCAATTTTCCATTCTCTCTCTTTTCCAGCAGATTCCCCCTGTACTATAGTGTTACCATTCAGAAACTATGCAACAAAACCAGTCTCTTTAAAAAGCTGATCATGTAACATTTAGTCACCTCTACTAGCAGCTTTTGACAAATGTAAAATCCCCTTCTTTTTTCTCCTTGTGACTTTCATAAATAAGAGAAAACTACAAGCTGGAGTCATCAGCAGATACTTTCGGATCTTGCTCATTGATCGAATAATTTAATAAAAATAAGAGAAAGAATTAGCCTCCAGCTTGATCCCAGAGTTAATGGAGAACATATCTTATCTGTTTGTAATGCACTACAGAAAATGTATTACTACTGACAATAATTCATAATCATTTAAACTTCTATCCATTATCAGTGGAGTTGGCAGTAGCTAACCAGAGGTATAAAAAATGTTTATTTCAACAAGATACATTGCTACCATCACCCAATCTACATACAGTACTAGATAAATGGTAGAACTGAAGTAGTAGTAGAGATGTTTTTCAGACTTCTGCAATATTATGTGGAGAATAAGATATCGTAGAAGAAAGCTAAAATCATGCTGACTTGACCCAAATTAGGCTGTCATTTTCTCTTAATCACAGAAGCTCAGGAGGATCCTCACAACTTTTTCCTTTTTATTAGTCCCTTTATGGCTTTGTGTCACTAATTATTCCTTCATCTCAGAAAAAATGGAAACACAACTGAGGCCCATCATATGCTGTTATTTAATCAGCCAAACAGGTGCCTGTGGAGTGATGTGATGTCACAACATTCAAGGTAATGTTCTTATCTTCTAGACCAAACTCATGGCCGCTATTTCAAGATTTGTTAACTGCAGCCTGTCAGCTGCAGAGAAGCCAAAATGATAGCAATTTTACTAGGAGCTATAAAGGGGGTTAGGTTGCTCTGGCACAATTGTGACTTTTCCTTTAATGATGGATTTAATTACCTTGAAGGTGATACAAAGAAAAATAGGATGATCAAATTAGGTGAATTAAGCTTTGTTCCCTAGTGTGTGTGAACGCCAGCTATGAGGCTCCACTTCTTCAGAGGCTAGTCACATGACCAAGGAATACTTAACTTATTAGCACAAATCTTCAGCTGGTGTAGCCCTTCATGTAGCCCTTATGTGGTGGTTCTGTATTACCAGTTGCACTCATTTGGTGATATCTAATACATGCTGAAATAACAAATTATTTCAATTTGTTAGAGGAATTGTTGTAAGTCGGATTTGTTTTTGCACAGATAGAAAATGTGGGTTAATCACTGTACCAGTGATTCTTCACTCATAAATGGATTTACTTGTCTTTGACATCAAGGGTGCTTCAGATATAGGTGCTTGGATTTTTGCAGTTCTATCAGAGAGATCTGAAATTTTAGAGTTCCATTTGTATCATCCACTTAATACAAATGGACTGTTTTAATCAGCACCGGTGCACTTCCTTTTTTTTTTTTTTTTTAGGCTTGTAAGGTGTGCAAATGAGGTTGAGCAAGTCTGTGCTAGTTGCAGAAGAGTCCTATGTAGCACAACCACTGGGAATATTTTTAAAAATATGTTTATAAATTCTAGTTGTTCTCCTTCAGACTATTCCATCTATACAATCAAATACAGCTTATCAGCTGGACCAAGTTTTGTGGATTTCCTGTACAACACTGCACTGCCATTCCTGAGATTCCTGTATGATTTTCAGACACATCATTTCATTTCCTAGTGATTCAGCATGTTGCAAAGGCAATGCACTTAGTTTCAGAGGTTGCAACATCACATCACTCCACAGGCATCTGTTTGGCTGATTAAATAACAACATTGATGGGCCTCAATTGTGTTCCATACTTTCTGAGATGAAGGAATAGTGTCAGTGACACAAAGCCAGAAAGGCACTAATGAAAAGGGAAAAGTTTGTGGGGATTCTCCTGACAATCTATGGTTAAGAGAAAATGACAGCACAATTTCGGTCAACTCAGCATGATTTTAGCTTTCTTCTACTATATCTTATACTGCACATAATACTGCAGAAAGTCTGAAAAATCCCTACTACTACTAATAGTTATATTGGAAGTTTTACAGGTGGAAGCTCAGATGGCTGGAGTCATTTGAGCTAATCCTGTTAGCAACTTACATAACTATTTGTGACTGTTTACTGCAGCCTTCATTAACCTGCCTCAGGGATGTGCTAACTTTTGGCTCACAAAGCAACAGAACTGACTTGTTCACTACCATGGATTAAAGAAGACACATTTGATAGAATAGTTTTGAAATCATCAGCATTAAAAACTGCAGATCCAATCCTGCACTCATTACCTAGACAAAACTAAAACTGAAGCCAAATGTGTAGCACTGTGTCCTGTGTGTTTATAGAAGCTGTGGGCTAAGTTACACCCTTCCTTTATAGGAGAGCCGCATGTAACTTGGTCTGTATGAAAACATCTATAGCTAAAGTCGGCAATCTAGCTCCTGGATTCAATATGTTTGGATATATTTATTAGCAATGGGTGAAATTCAGATGGTTTGGATGTATCGTTCTAATAGGTCCTGTAAAATTTTGGGTGCTTATCCAGTAATATATCTATATCTTTTGAGGCCTACTCTCTGCTTTTTCTCTTGTTTTTGACATAATTATTTGTATGACCACTTATCTCGCCCTCCTCACCTAAACACTTCCTTCTCCCATCCCTCTTCTTTCCTCTGCTCTCATAACACGTTTTTTAAAATGCCAACAAACACTGTTCCTAGAACTCTATTGCCATCATTGATGACACTGGTGTTGTCTATAAAACTGGTGGCAATACACTAGAATAAACTTAATGAATTAGTGGAGTTTCCTTTACGACTAGCCTCAGATCCATGTTTTAGGGGGCTTTCCTGTACTGAACATTCAAAACATTTAAAGCTCACCCAGCGACTTGTACTGAAAGATATCACCATTGCCTGAGTTTTTAGAGAATTATGTGAAAAGTGTTTGTGGTCTTAGTCCAGTTTGTGGTGGACAGGGGTCATCACCAAAGCCAACGGTAGGCATAAGCAGACTAAGCAATTGCTTAGGGACCCCAAGCAGCCCAGTGGGCCCCCATTAGCTTTTTATTATAAGAACTTGCCTGTTTTAGTATTAGGGGAGCAAAAATATTTCCTGCTAAGGGCCCCCAATGGGCCATCAGAAATGGTACCCTTGTAAGTCTCAGCAGAGAGGCCCAGTAATAGAGACTGAACAACAATCTGTATAGAGCAGGGATTAGGCACATTAGTGAGCTATAGTAAGGGGAGTTTTTATTGCTCCTGCCCAAGTTGTATTAAGTTCAGTGAATACGTGGAAAATTTCAATCCCCTAACTAGTTAATTCGGTATCTTTCCATGAGTATTTGCTATAAAAATGAAAGATAAATTTTGTGACTAAATGGATTTAGGACATTTTGTTTAAAGTTACAAAATTCTGTTCTAAACTATTTACATTAAAAATAGTACTTTGTAACTGGATGTAACGTTACTATATGACTTTCTAATAAGTATTATCCTCGGCTTCTGTCTATCCCAAGCTGCTTTTAGTACACTTATGAGTCAAAATGTTGTTAATTTATCAAGTTTAAATATCAGAAATAATTTTCCTTTGACCTTTGTTCCTCTGCTTTTCTATTTTCTTCAGCTTATCTATGGATGTTTTGTTTGAGAGTATGTGAATTTTACATAGTGTGAGAGTTGTCTCTGCAATTTGCCTTACATGTGCTTTCTGTGTAAGCTACATTTATGTCCTGTGTAGCTAAGCTTTTGCCATTTCTATTTATCTCGCCAACACATTACATATACTTTCAGTTTCATTTCCAAAGTGTAGGTTTTTTCTTACAGGGCTCTCTACTATATTCTCTTCTATAGCTGCTAATTACTTTTAAGCCTCATAATAATCTGACTTTAGGAGAGAAGATAGTGCTGTTTTCACTATAAGCAGTGTTGTGACTAAGGAACAGTTGCCAAAAGAAAAGAAAAAACAATTTGAAACTTCACCTAAGTAATTGTACGTGATGGTAAATTTTCAGGACTTATGTAGAATTCATGCTACATATGTTTTTGAAACTGTTCACCATGGTCGTTAAAGTGAATGACTCTCTTTGCCACTGAATGTGAAAAAAAATTACTTTTAATCAGTGATGTAGCTAGGAATGGAAAATTAGATAGGCCCCAATTTATGGTGGATGGGCAGTGACCAAAAGCCTGATGTCACAGCAAATCATTTATGTTGCAAATGACTTAAAACAATTAAATCTCCACATGCACTAAATATTGTCCATGTACAGTCATTTAACATAACATAAAGCAGAGTCTATATAAATCTGCAGTAAATGTACTTAGAAAAGTCAAGCAAGCAGTGTCACCAAATCAACAAGAACACAGTAATTTTAAATTTTAACCAATTACTAAATTAAATGAAAGTCCATAAAAAACTTACATTGCCTAGCTAGTGTCCCCCCACCACTTTGCAGAGATGGACAGGGACACTTACACACACGACACACACATACTCAGGGAAAACATACACAGGACAGGTGGCATACACACACGTACAGTGAAAACACATACACACAGCTGACACACATACAGGGAAAACATGCACACACACACAGGGACAGCTCTGTGTCACATGCAGGTAGAGTGTACACACCCATACATGGACAGCTCATACACACATACTTACAGGGACAACGCATGCACACACACTGCCTACGAGGGAGGGAGCAGTCAGAGCTGCTGCTAAGGTTCTAGCTCTCCCTGGGCTCCATGCTGCCAAAGGATTCTGTGAGTAGGAAGGATCTGGCAGAGCTGCCAGAGTGTAGCTTTCCAAAGGATTGGAGCATAGCTCCATCCTGGATTTCAGGTGCTAGAGCAATGCTCCAGACTGCTTTGGCAGCACTGCACCCATCAGGGTGCATTGTTCAAAAAACAACAACCACCTGTTATTGAATGGTCCACCCAGGCATACTCATGGCTCTTCCCTGCTTTTAACATGGACAATATAAACTATTAAGGAGTGGTTAGTTCATGCGTGAATTGACTGTTTTTCAAAGTATTTTATCACATTAAGTTTTCAGATATAAAATGATTGTTACTGTAAGGTGGAAGCAAAATTGCAAGACTAAAGGTTAGCAATGCAGTGTGATGTAAGACTGACGTCCGTTGTGAATGAGGTGTCCTTTGTGAGATCTCAAAGAAACATCCTTCAAGTATGGTTCTACTCTGAAAAGTAACTTTATTAAAAACCTGCTCCATGAAGAGATGTTTTTTCTAAGTGCCAGTTTTGCAGATCCCCGATTGGAAATATATCTATAGAATTAATTAGTAGTCAAAATTATTTTAATCATAATACAAATAATTATAAAATAAGTAGATATATTTCCAATCGATTCCCCGATCTATCGGGGATCAATTTATCACGTCTAGTGTAGACGCGATAAATGATCCCCAATCGCTCTTCTGTCGACTCCTGTACTCCACCGTGGCGCGAGGCGAAAGCAGAGTTGACGGGGGAGCGGTGGCAGTCAACCCTGCGCCGTGAGGATGCAAGGTAAGTCGACCTAAGATACGTCGACTTCAGCTACGCTATTCTCATATCTTAGGTCGATTCCCCCCCAACCCCCCCAGTGTAGACCAGGGCCAAGTATGCACAGAGAACAGATTGCTTGGGATGGGCCCATTTTTACATAGTCACTTTCTCAGGGAAGAACTGTACTTTCATATAACAGAGTTTCTTAAACACTTCCACTGAGATCATCATAACTCCAAAGTCAAAAAGGAATTAAAGGAATGGAATAGATGCAGGACTCCATTATCAATATACCCCTGAAGGTATAGGTTAGATCCACATAGACTGTCTCCAAAGGTGTCACGCAATTAAATGCAGTGCAACATGTAGAAATAACTAGATGAGATAAAGGTGAAGGGACTAATTCTGTTCTCGCACTGGTGGAATCCCACTGAATTCAGTGAGAGTAAAATTTGGCCCTACGTTTTTATTCCAGTTTCTTGTATAACTTGTGAGGCTGAACATGATCAAAGATCTTCCAAGGAGTTCAAGCTGAATCCAGTCAACAATCTAAGAAAAGATTCTTAATCTCCACATAAGACTGTGTTGCAGAATGGTATTTTTCCTGTGTAAAGCAAATATATGTCTATGCTTTATGTAGACTAATTGTTTAACATTTTAATAAACATTTAATATAACAATAATTAATAAAGACACTATTTTGGAAACCAAATGTAACATACAACCTGTGGGAAAAAGCCACAGCATGTACTGCTCCAATTTTTCGGGCACAGAAATCCATCAAATTAAAAGCCTATAGTCTGTCTCCTCAGCAACATCAGACTCAAGAGGAGCAGGAACTAACTTGGTGGAAAAGAACTGTGGCAAGCACATCTGGGTTCCCTCCACTAATGCCTCAGGCTCATAACCCCAAAGAGCATTGGCTGCAGCCAAGTCAGCAGCAGGCCAGCTCTTCAGCTACTGACTCCATGCCTGGGGAGAGAAGTGGGATGCAGATTTCTTGCACTGGCAAACCACCTTCCCATTTTAAGAAATGTCTGGCCTAATTCTGACTTAGTATGCCCCAGTACTCCCACCATTGCAATCAATGGACCCACTTAAAAGGGAGGCATTTTTGCTAGCCACAAGTAGAGGATGTGTCTCCTGCAGGGCTGGCGCGCCCACTAGGCGACCCTAGGCGGTCGCCTAGGGCGCTGGGAGCTGTGGGGCAGCTGGCCGCGGCTGCCGCCCGCCCTCCCAGCTCCACAGCTGAACTGGGAGCCGGGGGTGCGGCTGGCTGCGGCTGCCACCTGCCCTCTTGGCTCCGCAGCTGAGCCAGGAGCTGGGGGGGTGCCGCGGGCAGGGGGAGGCTGCCATGGGTGGGGGGGAGCCATCACGGGGGGGACGGGGTCAGCTGGGGATGGGGGGGCGCAGGGCTGGTGCAAGGAAGTTTTGCCTAGGGCACGAAACTTCCTTGCACCGGCCCTGGTCTCCTGCAGGAAGACATTTACTATTGAGGAGTCTTTCTGAAGCTTCAAGACCAGGGGATGTGTGTCTTGTCCTTCATATCCCTTCTGAGGCTTCAAGATTAGGTCTATCTTTTACCCCTCTGCACCTCCATCTTTCTCAGCATCTCCACTCTTCATCCCATCTCCAGTTCCTTCCACTTTATCACAACAGATCCTTAGCTGGACACGACCCCTTCTGTACCATTGGTATGCTGGCTAGAGCTGGTTGAAACTCAGAATATCCTGGGAAACTTTGACATTTAAATATTTGTTTTGGCTCAGAATTGGAACCAAACAAAATATTTTTGAAATTTTCTGCAAAATAGAAATTTTAGAAAATGTTATTTCAGAAAAATGTGGAAAATTCATTTTAAAACCATTTTCATTTTCAATTTTTTTATATTTTATTTTTACATTATTTCATGTCATACCAGTAGTGCATAAGGAGGTCATATGATGTTCTGTTTATTTTATTTTTAAAATCAATAAAAGCAGGTGCTACTTATTACTGATTAAAACATCTGATGTTCTTTTCTAGATTCAAGTATTTCCTGTTTGCATTGTAATTAAACAGTTTGAGACTTTGAACAAGAAAGGAAGTTAAGCACTCAGTGTACTAATTAGAAGAGCAGCTGTTTTCAATACCCTAGAAAAATGATTCCAGGCTAAAATAAGGATATGTTCCCCCTTCAACTCTTCCTCCTTTCCTTCTTTGACAACTGTCCTCAGAAAAAGGAAAACTAAGAAGAACTCAACCAAAATGAGATTATATAGATTACTTGGATCTGAACTAGTTAACATAGTAGGTCTCTTTCATCTCTAACTTCCTTGATGCCCTTGTGACGGTGTACCCCATAAAACTTTATGGGGAGATGCTTATAAATGTATACATGATGTAACTGGACTATGTTTTATGCTACATGTGCCATGTAACATATCTCTGTGAAAGTTATGACCTACTGAATTTATTCCTCCCGTTTATATGCATGTATCATTGTTGTAGTTGAAGTTATGAATATTGGTTGTATTTCTTGAGAAAGAAATGTGCAGGTTAAGTGCCCAATCAAGAAGCACTTAACAGACAATAGAACTTGCAGACACCAATCCACATCTGAGCTTTGCCAGGAATGTGGCTGGTCTGAGAAGGAACTGAGTTGTGCATGGACAGGTGACTTGTCCATGTGACCCCAACTCCATTTGGTAACTGGATGCTACACAGGGGGAGGGAGGGGTGTCCACCCAGAGGAGAAAATCTATTTAAACCCCTGGGAAACCCCTCCATTTTGTCTTCAGCTGGATAAAGAGAGAGACTCTCCACCCCCCAAGGACACCTGAAAGAGACTGAACAAAGGACAAAGACATTAGGGGGGTGAGTGATTGCTGGACCCAGGCTAGAAGGAAGATAGCCTGTTTACTGGACCTAGTGAGGTTTTTATCTGTACACAGGGCGATTAGACATAGAACTGCGTGTTCTATTTTATTTTATTTAGTAATTCACTTTGTTCTGTCTGTCACTACTTGGAATCACTTAAATCCTACTTTCTGTACTTATTAAAATCACTTTTTACTTATTAAGTTGCCTGGAGTACGAGTTGGTACCTAGGGGGGCAAACAGCTGAGCATATCTTTCTATCTTTGAAATGGAAGGCGAACCATTTATGAGTTTGCCCTGTATAAGCCTTACAGGGTAAAATAGATTTATTAAGGGTGCGAACCTCTTTGGGAGCTGGGCACCTGGGTGTCAAAGGCAAGAGCACTTCCAGGAGCCTTACAGTTGTTAGTGGACTTGGTTCGGACCTGGGACTGTGTTTGTAGCAGATCAGTGGAATCTTGCTCCAAACAGACAGGATTCGGGAGTCCCAAGCTGGAAAAGGCCTGGAAGCAGGGACAGAAGTAGCCTTGGCACACCAGGTGGCAGCACCAAGCAGGTCTCTGTGACCCCAACCTGTCACAGCCCTAACTTCTATGGAGAGAATTTCCTCCTCTGAAGTGGAGAAGTCAGGCCGCCTCTTCTTCCAGTGTGATCACTGGATAAGAATGTCTGAGGAATCATTTTAATTGGAGGGAAATTATTTCATACACATAAGACCTTAAATAATTATCCTGCAGATTATTAAAGCTCTAGAAATTGACTCTGAAGGCAAATTTTATAAGGTACCAAAGAAGGCCCTTCAAAAATGAAAACAAACAAATAAAAAAAAAGGTTGACCAGGCAGAGGCACTAACTTTGTGATTTGCCAGGGGGTACTTGATCTCCCCCACTCTGCCCCAGGACCCAACCCTACTCCACCCCTTCTCCCAACGCCCCATCTCCACCCTGCCTCTTCCCATCCTGCCCCCGTCCCACCTCTTCTCGCCCCTACTCCACCCCAACTCCCCCTCCTTCCCCCCCCCCCAGTGCCTCCTGCATGCCACTGAACAGCTGATCACAGCGGGCGGAAGGCGCTGGGAGAGAGAGAGAGAGGAACTGATTGGTGGGGCTGCCAGTAGGTGCTGAGCACCCGCTATTTTTTTTCATGGGTGCTCTAGCCCTGGAGCACCCCCGGAGTCAGCACCTATATGATGACCAAGTATCCCTGAATCTGAGAGGATATTGTAGACCCTGGACATCTAGAACCTAAAAACATCTGTTTATAGACTCGCCCTAAAACTTCACAAGGTGCCTTCAGATAATATTCCTAAAATCACCCTAAGAAGGTACAGCTTTATTTTCTGGCACTGTAAATCTTTACTTAATAAACAGGACTCCTCAGTTCAAGAAACAGATTAATTATTCATACTGTATGCTGTCCATAAAAGAGGAGATAAAATATTGACCCTGACATTTTCCAGATGAGTCAAAACAGTGACTTAAAAAAAACAGTCCAGAAGTCAGGGGAAACTTTTCCCAGCAGGACTGAAGTACTTTACAGCAGAGAGAAGGGAAGCATTTTAAGACAAAATGTGCTGTGCGCAGTTTGAGCTCCTGCACATTCCTTTATCAAACACTACATGTTGAGCATTTCCTCATTTCCAGGTGCCTCTTTCAATCCCCCAAATCTGCAGGCTGCTCTGATCTCCTAAATCTTTCCTTTAAACTTCCATTTCTTTTTATCAAAAATTGTGTTCTTATTCACCCTTCCCACTCATGGGAGTAGTTTGTGGGGAGCATTGCCTGCCCTAAACTGCAAGCTTTGGGCAGCAGAATTTGCATCCCTGCATGCAGCCCCATTGTCCTGACTGGAGCCTTCCTCTCTCTCCTGTCCCCCCCACGCCCCCCACCCAATATAGAAATCAAACTACGCCTATGTCACTTTTGACTACTGCCTGCCAGTTTCCATTAGTGATTCAGGACTGATGGATCCCTGTCTACGAGAACTGGATAATTTTGTTCTGACTGGTAAATTCATCTTCTCATAACAGCTGAATTCATCAAATCAGAAAACTATCTGCACCACCTACCATAGGCTTCTATATGTTTATGTTGTTCATGAAAATATTGCTGCTGATAGGGATTCTTAAGGAAACAGAATAAAAATGTTGTTTGGCTAGCACTGCAATAACCTAACTGAAAGCATCTCTTTCTGGAAGTGATACATGCCCAGGAAGGGCATGAAAACATGGATATTTAAAATGCCCATGTATATGTGGATATTTGAGGGCACAGGCCACCAGGTATTGCATATTTTCATGGCAGCCAGTTTCCTATTCAAGGCCATCCCAGGTAGTAAAGCATGAGTGACTGACAGCATGCTTAAATCCTAATTCTGTGGATGATTTCACTTGTTTGTTGTTGCCAGCTCCTTGTCAGGATCCTAACTGATACTGAATACCAGTTAGTCCTTTTAGTTGTTCCTAAGTATGGTAATGTCAACTCAGCTCACCAAATTGTTCACATAAAGCACCTTATGCAGTAGCTAACATTGCTTTATTCAAATATGCCAACTATAATTTAGCAATATGTGAGTGCATAGGGAGGCTGTGGGGGGAGGTGGGCAAGATGTTTCCCCCTTTTTGTACTACGGCCAAGTACAATAGTGATCTCTCTGAGTGCGGATTGGCAGTCTTGCTCCCTCTCTTCACTGACTTGCCAAGCAGGATCAGTGCATCAGGGCACTAACTGATGCCATCCTAATGGATGGTGCAGAGCAAGTACTAGCCCCAGAGAGATTCTGCCTCGTGAAAGGCAAATCCTT
Source organism: Macrochelys suwanniensis (assembly GCA_033296515.1). NCBI lineage: Eukaryota > Metazoa > Chordata > Testudines > Chelydridae > Macrochelys > Macrochelys suwanniensis. The sequence continues at coordinate 75,679,407 of CM065783.1, read as the reverse complement.
CTGATGCTTCCCCAGTGTGGTGTGGCTCCAAGCTGCACCCTACAAAAGGTTGTCTGCAAATTGTACCACAGAACCTGTGGTAAATAACAGCAATAGCAAAAAATCTCAGTGAGTTCAATACCAGCAGGAATAAGGCCCTAAAAAGAGATTATGTTGTGATAGTTAATTCAGTTTTCATTTTCTATCTAAAAGTGAGTCCCCAGTTTCCCTATCATAGGCAGCTTCTGGGTCTGGAAGAACTGGACATGATGACCACTGTTTTCTGAGGGTAGGTGTGACAGTTGCATGCCATGTTTGCCAGCCAAGAATATAATGCTAGGTCATCAATGGTAGAGTATGTTTGGGGCTTTCTGGATCTCTAGATTGTTCTTCCCTCTCTGGACTTCCTTATTCTGATCTCTCTGGAGTGTCTGTTTTATATTATTGCCAATTTCTCTATCAAGGAGATGAGAGGCACGCACAGATTCTTGTTTATTTACTATGATAATGGAGAGAACAGAAAACCTATTTTAGGTATGTGTCAATGCTTTTTACATGTCTTGGTGTGATAATATGATTCTCTGGAAAACTCAAACTGAAAGATTTAGAGAGGAAAAGTCAGAGAGGTCACAATCTGTGTCATTACATGTCCTACTAAGCAGTGTTTTAGCAGCTATAACGTGATGGAAGAGTTGCTGAATGGCACATTAGAGAAGTATCGACTGTCTAACAGATTATAAGGGCTCATGAAACAGTGTTAAAAAGTTTGACACAGGATGATAAGAATGAGAGAAAAGGTTTAGGATCTCCATTCAGTGCCAAAAGTGGTACCTACCAGTCCTGTCAAATTAGTGTTTTGGCACCACGGCACAGTCGCTAGTATCAGTGTATATGTAAGTGTCCTTACATGTTGCTAAAATAAAGGCATAGGAAATAACACAAATTATCCCTGTTATGACTGTATAATTATATGGGAGAAAATGACAAATTTACACAGCTTAGTGTGTTGAATAAATTACTTGTACAGGGCACAATTCAAACACATCTACAGACTAACACGTCATAAAACATAGGTGACATTTAAAACAAAACTCACAATTTCAACTAATATTAGTGTATTTTTTCTGAAGAAGCCAAGAAAATGCTGCTTTATGTGAATAAAAATGTTCTATCTACCTGTCATGATGTCTGGAGTAGTTCATAACTGAGAATGCCAACCTCAGGGCAGACTGTCAAAAAGCAGGGCAGACACCCCAAACTGGTTGCACGTTCTATAATTAGATTTCACCAACCCAGTAACAAATGTGAACTCCCGAAGTACTACAATAGCCTTATAATGGAGTCACAGACAGTCCCCTTTGACACTCCAGGCTATCTTGCCACCCAGGTAAGATTGACTATGTGATAAATTGTCACTTACACCAAAGATCACAAAATGTTCAGATTGCTCCCAGTCCCAAAGATCAGTCACTTACCCCAGGTCAATTTGTACTTTAGATCTCACACCAAAGACAATGCTTGTAGCCAATCCTGTGGTAAACTAAGTAAAAGGTAATTAACTAGGGAAAAGAAAAAGTTATTTATAGGTTCAAGCAAGCATATATACACAATGAGTTTCAGTCTGTGATTCAAAAGGTGACAGTTGTAGTAATCTGTCAATTCAAAATTTATTTCAGGACTAACCCATGCCAAGCAGCACGGGAATCTCTTTGCTTATGTCTAGAAATCTTTGCCCCTCACAGTACAGACAGCATAAAAGAGATTCAGTTTCTCCTTGTCAGGGATTTTTATCCTCTCCACACCAGGGGCCAAGCTGATGGGATGAGTTCATGCATAGGTCTGTTCTCCTTGGAGGTAATTAGGAATGCAGTCAACGGGGACTCTCTCCTTTTATGCTACACCATATGCCATTTGCCTTCAATAGGCCACCTTGTAGCAGCAGTGGCGTAGCCAGGTTTAGAGCACAGGGGGAGCGGCACTATAAAAAGGCGCCTCCCCGCTCCCCCTGTACTCACCCTGGCGGCACTTTAAAGGGCCCGGGGCTCCAGCCGCTGCGGAGCCCCCGGGCCTTTTAAATCCCCGCCCGAGCCCGGCTCCGGCAGCGGGCCTGGGGGGGGCACTTTAAAAGGCCCACAGCTCCCCGCAGCGGCAGGAGCCGCCAGCCTTTTAAAGCACTCCCCCCAGCCCGGCTCCCGCAGCCGGGCTCGGGCGGCCCCTTAGCGCTGCTTCTCCTCACAGGGGGAGCGGCCGCTCCCCCTGCTCCCCCACTGGCTACTCTACTGTGTAGCAGGATGAGCCCTTTACATTAATGCTTCTTTTCCTGTTTGGTGAGTTACACAATAACAGAGGTTTACAATGCAAACACTCAATATAACTTTACACCATGGGCTATAGAGGTTATAAATGAGATTGATACATGCAGCATCCTACAAGCATTTATCAAGTCTAAACACTGTTACGTTGATAAGAATGTGTTTATCTAATATATATTTTGATAATGCTAACACACAGGTAAGCAAGACAGGTTTCCCGCTATGCATTTGCAAGTGTTCAGTGAGGCCTGGGGCCTTGTCATGAGCTGGAACCTGGTCTGCCAGCCAGTAGCGCAGCCAGGTCCGGAGCGCGGGGGGAGCGGCGCTATAAAAAGGCGCCTCCCCCTGTACTCACCCCCTGTACTCACCCCCTGTTGCTCCGGGTCTTCGGCGGCACTTTTTGGCGGCGGGTCCTCACTCACTCCGGGTCTTCAATGGTACCCGCCGCTGAAATGCCGCCCGGAGCGCCACCGGGTGAGTGCAAGAAGCGGCGCTTAAAAAGAAGCAGCGCCTTTTTTTGGCAGTGAGGCGCCGCTTCCTTTTTAAGGCACCGCTTCTGCTCACAGGGGGAGTGGCCGCTCCCCTTGCTCCCCGCACCACCCCGGCTACGCTACTGCTGCCAGCATCACACTAACCAACCAACCAACTATATCTTCTGGTGCCCTCTTTCGGCCTGATGGTTGCAATGGCTGGTATGGCCCTCTTCCAGCCATATAAAGTCCCATTGGTACAAGACACAGATATCAAAGTGATGCATACTACAAAGAACTTACAACCTAGGACATACAAGACTCACTAAAGACACTGAGGAAAGAGTCACTTCAAATACTTTTTTTAAATCTATTTTTGTCAATATTTGCATTAGCTAGACCTCAGTTAATTAACTTTGAAGATTGTTAGGACAAAAACTTGCAAAGGGATCAGACTGTCTTACACTGAATTTGTCTATTTGTAAATCAGAATGTTGAAGATGGACCTGGATTCATTTTTAATACTTCATTTGTATAAAGTACACATATTAGGTATATTTTCAAAGTGCTGCACAGAAATTTAGCTACATGATTTGCATTTGCCATCACAGGGAGTCATGCAGTTAAATCACTAAGCATGCCTGAATATATGTCATTTTTATTCACATTCTGTTTTCTTCTACATTCTAAAATCTTCTTCATCTCTGTAATAGGTACGCTAGTTCTGCCAGTGACCGTCAAGGGAGCACATCCATGAGGAAGGTAAATAATTATTGCACTACCTTAAAAACAAAAATATTCCAACCAATCTAATTTCATTATTACGTATTATTTATTTGTTTGTTTGTATTATAATAATGCTTAAGAGCCCCAGTCATGGTCCAGGACCCCATTGTGCTAGGCACTGTACAAACCCAGAACAAAAAAGACAGTCCCTGCCCCAAAGAGCTTACAATCTAAGTTTCACTGTCATATCTTGATGTAAAGGATACTCAGGGTATTATGGTCTTTGAGTTTTGTTTATACTGATGAAAGACTTGAAAAGTCAAGATTTCTCAAGTAATACAGAAACGATGGGCAGCATTATATTTACAAAAAAGAGTAGTCCAGGGCATGCTTTAAAGCTCAAAGCATTGAAAGTACATTCAAATTACCTGCAAAGATGGTGAATTAGGCATTGGAAGGAGTCTTGTAAATTTTCCAAGGCATGCATGAGTATTGGGAGAGGGGGTTACTTTATTTTGTCCTTATATTTCTAAAAATCTCCATTGTATATGATTTTTAAACAATGCCAGTATTTTTATATCAAAATATCTCCCTTCCCTTCTTTAGGCCAAAGCTTTGGCTTGCCCTGTATGCCCTCTCAGGGACTCAGGAAACAAAAAGAACCCCTCAGTCCCCTACACTGTCTATCTGCCTTGCAGATTACTGTGCAGGGCTGGGGAGCAACTCCTGCAAGACCACTATTCACCACTCCCACCCCATGCAAAAGAGGGTTGGGAGTAGGAGGAACCCTAACTCTTCCTCCTAACACACCAGCTGGCACATCTGTGCCCAATTACTTCCCCCAGGAGCAATGGAGAAGAGGAAATTTTGACTTTGCATCACAATTCAGTTCCTCATCTCTTTCTGGCTTAATGTAATTATGTTGCCCCATACCTTGTGGTAACTATACAATCAAGCCCTACATTGTTTATTTTGTTTATTAATTACTTAAATGTAGTAAGCAGATAATAGGGTTGAATCTAAATAATGATACTTACTTCATCTGGAAATCTCAAAGTGCTTTACAAAGGAGGTCAGTATCATTATCCCATTTTACAGACAGGGAAACTATACAATGGCACAGAGCAGTGAACCCACTTGACTAAGGTCACCTAGCAGATCAGTGGCAAAGCCAGGAATAGAACCCAGTTCTCTTGATTTCTAGTCTAGTAATCTGTCTACTAGGCCACATGTATTCTTTTAAAGCACTTTAGTTTTAATCCACCTAAATATATAGTTTTAAAATTATGTCTACATAAGAGAAAATTGTATTTGATTTTCTTTGTTGATTTTTGTCCGTGGTTTCTTTGGACAGAATTCAGCCAAAAATTCTGTTGAACTCAATGGAAGTTGCATCCACATAGCTGAGGGAAGAACATAGTCCTCTGCCAGACTGCTATGAATTTTCATTTCCTTCTGGTTATGCGCTGCATAGCACGCATACTTAATAAACAGAACTGAAATGCGCTGGACAAAATGCCTTGGTGTCCAATCACTTTTTGCTTATTACTTGAATTTGCATTCTGTTCAGATTAAGATTAACATTTGTAGCAAACTGTATAAGCAAGTGGATTTGGTGATTAAAGTTCTCTTAAAGCTTTGAAACAAGAAACAAACTTTTAAAGACTCCTAAGAATTGATTGATAACATCACACCTTTAAATCTTAGTCTAAATAAAGCCTGTGAAAAGGTATAAAGGGCTAGTATAAAGGGATTTTCTGTACGAATGATGACCATTTATAAGAATCTCAGGATGAGGATTAGAAAAACCTGAGAGGACAACATGCAATCTGCAAGGATAGGCATGCATGCTAGTAGCTAGAAGATTATGAGTAGATGACATGTTTTTTGTGGTCAAATTTCCAGTTTTTAACAGCTAAACATGTGAGGCCTTATGTCTTGACTAGATAAAAGATGCTTTTTTAAATCAAGATAGCTGACTCAATGTTGCTGAGGGATTAGAGACTGCTAGGAGTGAGTGGGCTCTATCAGGGAGACCTGGGAGTTAGGACTCAGACTCCAGCCAGGTGGGGCCTGGGAGTGGCCTGCCAAAGCAGGAGAAGTCCAGGCAGGAAGGAGAGAAAGAAGCCCCAGGGAGAAAGAAGAAAAATCTTTGTTTGTGTGGACTTTTGGATAGACTTGGAAACTTTATTTTGAATATTTGTTAAGGTGATAAAGCACAATCAGAGAAGGGATGGGAATGAACAAGTGATTTTTAATTTCTTGAACAATCCAAGAAGGGAAATAAGTCAGGCTGCTTGTAGGCCATGAGGGATGCACTGGACACTTCTGGCCCACTACAATGACATATACTGTGTGTTTTTCGTTGACGTACAGAAACAGTGTCACCATTTTCATGGACCACTGTAAATAACTATTTTCCTTTTTTGTCCTAGTCCTACATTTCAGGACATAAAAAACACATTACCTTTTGAACAAATGGAAAGATAACTTGTCATTTCCAAGAATTTCTGTGCTACCTGGCATATAAAACTAGTGATAATTTGCAAAAACAGATGCACACACATATATATGTATGTACACACAAATATCTGTGTAATGTTACTGTTAGTCTGTGCAACTTTAGTTTTAGGACGATCTTTTATTGCCTGACTCTAAAAATAGTTACTCTAGGTAATTCCACACCACTATTGAAAAATCTTAATTTTTTCTACATGATCATACTCCCAGATGGACCTACTGTTTGGTAATTTCAGGCTAAATAATTTTACGGAGAAACAGGAAGGCATTCTTGAACAATATAACATGGTTCACAACTATCTTTTAATGGATGAGAAACAATAAGAAAAGAAAGGGAATAAATCAAACAGCTATAATTGTAGATACTACGTGGATGTTTTCAGGTGAGAGTAAGAATACTTGCTTAAAGAAGCCTGATGTATGTTCCTAGAATTGGCCTTCATCTCTAATGCTGGTTGTTTGTTATAGTTATTTTAAAAAGGGGAGCTACACTATTTTTAAATGTACTCATCAACGCCTTGCATAAAAAATGACCTTTGGGGTTTAATCTTCAATTCAACATCTTTTTTCTTATCCTGTAACCAATATAGATAACCAAAATGGGGAGTATCTAGACTATGTTGGGCCTGATTCTCCACTGCCTTGTGTCTTGTGTAGTAATTTACCTCAATGCAAAGTGAATATTCTAGTGGGTAAAAAATATTACAATTCTGATCTGAGAATGTGTCTCCCACTATGCAGTGTAATTGACTACACAGGTGCCAAGGAGTAGAGAATCAGGCTTTTTGCAGGCAGGTCCTCTGCTAGCATAAATTGGTGTAGTTCCAGTGAAGCTGAGGAGCTATATCTGAGTATCTGTCCCCTTGTGTCTAGTTCATGACAGAAGCTGCTCAAGCCACTCCTTACTGGTAAGATGTAAACATAATTGATAGTCTACTGTCCGAAATTCCTAGCTTAGGCAGCAATCCTGCTCATATGGTGAGTGTGTATTTGACTGAGTATTGTTATATATCTGCTCACAGTGTTAATCACATGTGTAAGACTTTGCTGGATTTACTCAGGCACTCCTGTCTCTAGTACCAATGAGATATTAACTCATGAATTTAGGAATAATAACCCTGCATTAAAACTAGCCATTTTAAAAATTGTGTAAAACCTTAGCCTCCAGCATGTTCTTGACACTTTATGCACCAGAGAAGACACTGGGAGAGAAGAGTACTACCTCTTCTGCAAGACAAAATTTAAGTTCCTCAAAAGAATATTGAACAGACAATCAGAATGGCAGATTATATCAATTTGAACCCACTCCACATTTTTCAAAAACTCAGTGCTGATTGGCTTTCACAGTTATGAATGAAATTGCTTATGTGACATTGGACAGCATCATCCTGGACTCCTCTCACATGAAGATGTCCAGTGAATCTCTCTCTCTTCAGTTAGAGGGGAGATGCCACTTCTGATTAAATAGGGGGAAAGCTAGGAAAACATCAAAGGCTAACAAAGTAATTAAAAGTGGGTAGGGAGCTAAGAAACATGCAGTATCTAGAGAAGTAATAGAACAAATGGGGAAAGAAGGATCCTGGAGAAAATTTGTTGGGAGTTTAAATGCCACATGCCTGATTTTTTTGTTACCAATTTTTGTTATTTTAATTAGTTTATGGTGATAAAAGAAATCCAAAAGCAGACAGCTGTGAAAAATTGTTATTTTAATTAGTAAAGTGTTAGGCAAGAAAATCCTCATATGACCTGATTCATCACATCAGACTGTGGACAGCTTCCTCATGACCAAAGAGAAAGACCATGACACCAACATCTTAATGCTAAATTAAAGAGTGTTCTTGTTCTTACAGTTCCAGCTGCACTGTTAGCGCCTACAATTTGAACACTTCAGATTTTTCTGTCAGCTCCATGGCCTGATTTTTCAACTTGCTCTTTATTACAAGTTTCAGTAACAAATGGCAGCAAGCTCATGAGACTAGACAGACTTGTTCTCCAGAAAGTCATATCTCCAGTGAACATCTGATTGTAGCACTGTTGTAAAAGATCCATGGAAGTTACTTCATAATTGTTGTTTATATGCAGAGGGGAGGGGTGTTTCATCACTTGCCTCTACCGTTAGATGCAAATAAAGTAAACAATATAGCTCTTAAGGGGACTCTTCATAAATATAATATGTTTATTAAAAAAACTTACATAAGTTATTAATATCTCACTTCAAACACCTATTTGTTTACTTCTGCCTTCAGTTGGACAATATGATGTAATGAAAACTTTTCATTACTTTTACTGTTGTTTGATAAGCCTATTTTTCCTCCTTTTGTTTTAGAATATATAAAGATACTCTGTCAAAATAAATGCTTGTGGGCATATGAAATATGGCAATAATAAAGTATTTAAAAACTTGCAGACATTTTTATGCTTTTCTGAGCATTTAAGTGCACTAAATGGAAAACAAACTGAACGTCTGAGAGACATGTGAGCATCACAAATGAATTATACCACTAGAGAGGACACATCCCTGCCATTTCTAATCTAACACTAAAGCTGTGTCCTACCTAATTACATGGCCATTGAATCCCTTTGTGTGTCCCATTTCATATGAATCCCTGCAAAAGATTTATGAAAATAGCTTCTTGTGATTTGCTTTTCAATGGGCACAGCCTTCATCTCCTCAATACGAGTATCCTGCCTGTGACGCTTTTCCTCTAAATTCTACTTATATCTCTGGCCTAGTGCCACCCCCAATGTTGCCACCAAATATTCTTTCCCCTGCTACATCCTCAGCGACTCTCCTGTACCACCCAAAACTCTCCTTCCTTCCTGGTATCTCCAGTAACCACACGCATATACTTTTCTTGTTACTCCCTATTCTCCTTACCCTGCACTTGCCTCAGCCCATTCTCGCCCATTCCATACCTTCATGCTGGCCGATCTGTCTCTAAGCTTCATAGAGAATCAACATTTTAAAAATTAATAATATCTATTTTCTTGACATTTCAGATGTGAAATTCTACAGTTTCATGTCTTGGAAGTTTATTTCTTGAGTTTGCCTATGTATTCAAGAAAATAATGTACATGGTTTGTTTTTTTTAAATGTTCTGGAAAAGGAAACCAATAAGTCAGTTGCAAATTAATGACAAGATTCACCAATATATGGGCTTCATTTATATATATGAATTCATTTATGGCTACTTTATATTACTACAGTGGCACGAAGCAGACAGTTCTTGTGAATCTGACTCTAAATTTTTTTTTTTAAATAGATATCTTCAGCAGGTTACAGACAGTGTCAAAGCTGCACTCACAATGGGGTTCTTAGTTAGTGTTCATGGATGATGATTTAAATATTTTTTAAAAACAAAGAAATTCTCAGGCAGAACAATGTTAAAAATAAGAAGGGGAGCTACGGTTCAGAGTACAAATGTAAGAATTAAGCAAAATTTGAAGAAAAAAAAACCAAGAAAAATTTTAGGCCTTTTATAAACATCAAAAATAAGTAAAATAGGGCACATCTCTATATTTTTCCCTTTGTGGGTCACCTTTAAGCTGCATTGTAGACAGTTTAATTGTTGTTAACTAGAATGGAGGACACTAGCCTCTGCCTTTGCTGGTGCATAACTATTTAGCATCCTCTCTTCCCTTGTGCTCTCATTAGCCTCTCTAGGAGGCAGAGCCAGCTTTAGGCCGATGCCCCTGATTCCCCCAAATCGGGCCCCTACCTAAGAGGGCCCTGCAACGTCCATGCGGGGCCCCACAATGTCCGTGTCATCATCGGCACTTTGGCGGCAGCTCAAGCGCTGCCGCTGTCGTCGTCGGCATTTCGGCGGAAGGTCTCTGCTGGGGCCCTGTCGAAACAGTTCAAATCAGGCCCCACACTTTGTAAAGCCAGCCCTGCTAGGAGGGTCAGAAATATGTACCCACCTTTTATTACAAAGAAACTGGCCACAACTCTGAGATACAGATGTGGACTTTATTCTGAAGGGCAAGACTGAACCGAGGGCTGGAACAGTAGTTACGGGTCTGGTTCCCTTTGCCTGTATTTGCTGTAGAGTATGATTTCTGTGCTATGGACAGATGTGTGAAGGGGAAAGAAGAGATGAGGGAAGGTTTTATTGGGAAATGAAAGGTTAAGTATAGGATAGAAGTTAGGCTGGCGGGAAAGCTTTTCAAAAGACGGTGGATAATGACAGATTTTACAGAGCTGAGAAGAGTAGCAGAGGGGAAAAAGTTGTTGATGATGTTTGAAGTGTATGGAGTAAGAGTGAGGACACAAAACCAGACGGGAGGAGGGAAAAGCAAGAGGTGGTTTTCTCAGGGAACTGGGTAATACTGCAGAGGTTCAGAAGGGACAATGTAAGGAGATAAAAGGGAGAGAAGGAATCTCAAAAAGTTGAGACAATCACAGGATTTCTGGAGAGACATCTGTGGAAAATGAGATTGTTTGGCAAGCTGACTTTGTAAAGAGATGTCCTAAAGTACTTGGATAGGTTCTAATTAGTATGCCAACTGCTCACTTTCTGTCCAGGTCACTTGAGACATCTCCTTGCAAAATTAGATTAGTGGAAAAGGAATGTGCTGAAACTAAGATAATATGATCATAAATAATGTGGTATAAATGTAAATTAGCTAATATGATGCTATTCCGACATTTTCTATCTTCCTTTCCCAGTTTTCTTTCAGCATTGCCTGTATGAACAGGGAGTTGTGATTCATGTGTTTGTAAATATAATTCCATATGTAGTCTAAATGTGACGATAAGGTATAAGTAAATAACAGAATTACAGAAATTAGAGATGGAAGACTCCAAGTCATCTGCATTCCCCTGAAATCCAGTTTCATCCCATTACTTAGGGAGCCAAATCCTACTCCTTTTCCTCATCCTAGTATTCCATTGGCATTAGTGGAAGTACTTAGATGAATAAAGGGAGCAGGATTTGACCCTTGGATTATTTCCCTCAACAATGTTTCTTCTTTCTTGGTGTTTGCAGTATTCTGATATTTGTAAAAGATTCTCATATCTCCTCCTTATTCATTGTTTTGCTACGAAGCACACATTTAGTTCTTTTAATCTTTTCTCATAATTCAGTCCGTCCAGTCACTTAATCATATTAGCTTTATATCCCTGAAATTCTTTGTTTGTTGCCATATTTCAAGTGCTGAGGTGCCCTAAGGCTGTTTCTCATATTTTAAATATCAATCTGGGAATTATCCTTTAAATCTCCTTCACCCATATCATAGTTTACTGGGGTATTGTTTTCAGTTTGTTGTGGTGTTGGTTTTCTTAATGAAGAGTAGGGTGGGTCCTATCCACTGCACTATTAAAATCACATTTTTAATTAAGCCTTTTCCGAGCCTTGTTTTATGAAAAAGTAGGTGTGCTTAGTCTTGGTTTGTCACAATATTTAAATTACAAACCAATCTGTATGGTTACCCTTGAGGAATTTTTTTTTAAAATAAAAAGGCAGTATTTTCTAAAAGGTTTGCAAGTGGCACACATAGATGCTATATATATGGGGGAAATAGGATTAAGTTTCAAGATTCTCAAAGGCTGGTGATTCAAATTCCTGTCCTCTGGTATGTCCTGTGTCTAACATAAGAGATTTGTAAATTAGTTTAACACCCTTCCAATAGATATATACTCCTTGGGGTAATTCTGAAACAGATATCATAGCTCTGCCATTTTAAATGTAGAGAGAGTCTATTCTTTCATTGCTCAGACTATTGGAAGCATCCTTCATCCCTATACCCCCCACACCAGATTGTTCTGACCACATGCCCCTTGTTACCTTTTCTCCTTTGAATACAGCAAGCATGAGTTCCATAGTGGCCATCATAATAAACATTAATTCTTGAATTTACATGTAGAGCAAACACTGATCTGACCTGGTAGGCCACTTGAACTTCCTCCAAATGAAACTCTCTCAGCATCATATGCCTGGCCCTTGATAGATGCTGGAGCGCTACTTACCAGTACTGATCTGTCCCCACTGATCTGTCCCCCGGGTAGCTGTGCTGTTGTTGATATAGTAGCAGTAGAGACTCCCTTCTACAGTGACAGCTGTGCACAAGCTATTGGTACGCATAATGAAACATCCATTCCAATGACTGAGATAGCACACAAATACAGGATGAGACCTAATTGCTGTGATTTATAGCCCTCCTCTTGAAGTACATGTTCTTAGAAAATCTGTTCCATGTGGAACATGTTTGAGATGGATGGGAATGATGGGTTGACCTCTTGCACCTTCTCTTTTTTTCGTTCTCTCTTCCTGGCCCTGAAGCCCATTCCTGCTGCTACCTACTCCACTGAGGAAATTAAACCTCTGCTCACTAATGGCATAAACTTATGCTATTGTCACATTGTTTCCAGGTGTCACTTCCACCTGCTTGCTATCTCCCCAGTCAAGCTAAGGAAGGTAGGGAATGCTGGAAGGAGCTGCCCAAGGTGCATCACTACCTTCCATGCAGTCTAGGAAGAACTCTCACTACACCGCCTCCTTACTCACCCCTATCCTCCAGCTTAAATATCACCACTGCTGACAAACACTTGATTCCCCCACTTCTACTGCTGCTCCCCAGGAATGTGGCACTGTAGTGTACACATACATACTCTAAGGCTGCACTGCAGGTGGGAGCATCTACTTGTGTGTTTTCAATGTTTTTATTGCATTCAGTTATTGAATTAAGGTAAAAACCCTTGAGGGTGAAAATAGCTGAGGTACATACAACCAGATTTTCTTCAACGTGTTAGTTTCCTTAAATCTTTTTAGCTAGTCTAAATCACTGATCTCTGTAGTATTATTTAAACATAGGTGCAACTTTTCAGTTAGGTAATTTTGTGTCAGCTAAACATTATGTTCTTCTCAGTGGTTATGCTGAGGTTTGTGTCGCTGCTGGAACTTCACGAATGCAGACTGTTGTCAGCCCGTGTTTTGTGCTGCTCTTTTAACATCACACTTCATGCTGTGGTTTTGAGAGGAGGCCATAAATGCTGACAACCATGATACATTCTCTCATCTTCCGGCTGGTTCCCATAGCCACTCTATGAATCATTTTGAAGTTGCAAGTTTAAAATGTTTACTTATACTGTGTAGCATAAAGTGGATTATTTGGTTCCTTTGCATCTTAAAATGTGACTCTAGAGTTTTGCAAGTTACCAAAGCATTCATTGCTCAGTGTATTTTCTCATGCCCTTTTTTCTTTGTTGTTTTGACCAACATGATTTTATATGCTGTTCAGCACACAGAAGAAAGAAAATGAGGCTGATTGACTCATAGTTTAAAATTGCAAGTCCCTTCTGTTCTCTGATCTGTTGTGCTTTTATTCTCACCATATTTTATGTTGAATCAGATCTAGAGATTTTTTAATGGATAATGAATAATTTGATATAGGCATTCTCCATCTCATTCTAAGGAACTACTACTCTGCTTCTCAACCTGTTCTATTTGAATTTTTAAGGAATTGTAAGCAGTCAAGCTATTTCTAAAAATATTCTGAAGATATCATTTATTTATTTTAGATGTCATATCTTATCAATGTACATTTCAGCTCAAACTGTGTAACCTATGTTTACAGCGTGTGGCTCTCTCCCCCCTCCCCCCATCCCCTGACTCTAGTGACTAGATCACTTACAGATTTATGTGTCTGCTACAGACTTTGAGATAAAAGATGTAGGTCTTTTAACTCAGGCAGTAGAGGCTCATGGTTATAGATTCCGAAACTGCAGGTTCATTCCTTGCTATATATGACCCACCCAGGGTCATTATGTCATAGCTGCATGGCTGTGAAAAGGCTTCTATAAATAGTAGTCATTGTGCTCCCAGCACTCGGTGGAGTGGGGATTGCACACTCTGGATCCTGAAAATGGGATGGAGAAGAGCAAGGACCATGACACAGTCACCTGCAATGGCCCACAGAGAAGGGACAGTGTATTAGAGCAGGAGTTCTCAACCTTTTTATTTCTGAGCCCTCCTCCCCTGCCCCTCCCACCTCACACACACACGCTATAAAAACTCCACGGCTCACCTGTGCCACAACAGCTGTTTTCTGCATATAAAAGCCAGGGCCGGCATTAGAGGGTAGCAAGCAGGGCACTTGCCTGGGGCCCCCATGAAGCTAAGTTGCTCAGGCTTCTGCTTCAGTTCTGTGTGGCAGGGCTCAGGGCCCCGGGCTTCAGCCCTGCATTACAGAGCTTAGCCTTTCTGCCCTGGGCCCCAGTGAGTCTACCACTGGTCCTACTTGGTGAATCCCCTGGAATCTGCTTGTGGCCCCCCAGGGGATCCCGGACCCCTGGTTGAGAACCACTGCACTAGAGGGAACAGCCTGCTCCATCCTGATTCATCCCCATTCACAAGAAGCATAACCAGAGAGTGTCAATTTGGGCAGTCTGGTTGCACAGCACCTCTTACTCACTGCTCTAGTTTAAAATAAATACATAAAAGCCACAATACACTGTTTAATTTTTTTGCCACTTTTTCCCATTTAACATCCATTCTCTGTCCTTGTTTCCAATATTTCTCATACAAACAGCAACATACTGGTGGCCTTTCTCTCTTCAATCTTCCATACCACTCCACATGCTTGAAATACAGTTTCCCCACCCAGCGGATGGAGAGAATTTACTAAATCCAGGGCCAGCGCGCCCTCTAGGCTGAGCCGGGACCGGGGGGGCAGCTGGCCGCGGCTGCCGCCCGCCCTCCCAGCTCCGCAGCTGAACTGAGAGCCGGGCGGGGGGCAGCTGGCCGCGGCTGCCACCCACCCTCCCGGCTCCGTGGCTGAACCGGGAGCTGGGGGGATGGCTGGCTGTGGCTGCCGCCCGCCCTCCCAGCTGAGCCAGGAGCTGGGGGGGGCCGCAGGCGGGGGGAGGCTGCCGTGGGCAGGGGGAGGCTGAGCTGCTGGCGGAGGGGGGAGCCACTGTGGGGAGGGGACTGGCTGCGAGGAGGGGCGGAGCTAGCTGGGGGCGGGGGCACAGGGCCGGTGCAAGGAAGTTTCGCCTATGGCGCGAAACTTCCTTGCACCGGCCCTGACTAAATCTTTGCATGACATCATACCTGTTAAATTTATGGATTTTGTCAGTCTCACAGTTCAATTCTGTCTATCTGCAGCACGTCAAACATTGTACTGTTGTTGGCTGGGAGAGTGGCCAGAACAAAAGAGAGAATGGAGCAGGCCTAGAAAAATGAGAGAATGACTCAGAGGCTAAAAGAATTTCTAGACACGCATTAGTGTAAAGCTGCCTCTGGAGCATTGCTATAGATAGTGGCAGCCTGTGGGTACTTAGTCTAATGTGCAATGAGCCAGGCTTCACAGGAGTATGGTGTAGCTGATTCCTGCAAGAGATTCAGGGCCAGAAAGTGCTCATGCTGCCAAATATGGCAGGTCACTTCTGGCTGAATTTTAAGGGGACAACAAGCAGGCCTACGGTGATGCTGAGACAATCCCTCCCATCCACCACTGTCATTTAAAATTATGCCTGGCTTAAGCCTCTCCAGCACAGTGGCGTAGCCAGATTTAGAGCACAGGGGGAGCGGAGCTAAAAAAAGGCGCCGGGAGCTAAAGGCGTCGGGAGCAAAAAAAGGCGCCGGGAGCAAAAAAAATGCTCCGCTCTGGCTGCAGCACAGGAGCAAAAAGTGTCGGAGCACAAAAAAGGCTCCACTTCTGCTCTGTGGGGGGGGGGGGGGGGCGGCCGCTCCCCCTGCTCCACCCTGGCTACGCTACTGCTCCAGCATTCAGAGTCCTATCTTCAGATGCTGCTATTATGTGATATGCTTGTTCAGTGTTTAAATTATAACCCCTGTTAAATATTGTTAAATGAATTACTGTAAATGTTATAATCTACACTCCACCATTCAACCCTTACTCATAAGAAGGATGTTCCTTAATGAAAAATAATTAGACTATGCACTTATTACAGCACCTTCTCTCATAGAAACTCAAAACCCTTTACAAAAATAAGTAAGCATTATTCTGATTTTACAGATGGATAAACGGAGACACCTAGAGAAGTGACTCATACAAAGTTACACAATGAATCACTGGTAGAATCATCAGTTGAACCCAAGTCCCTTATGCCAGGTCCTCTGCTCTAACCACTAAATTGCAATTGCCTCTGTACCCAAACCCCTGTCTAACTAATAAAATCATAAATTTTTAAAGTAGTAAAAAATAGTTGCACTTATTTGTAACTCTGTAACTGCACAATTTTTTTAGGTTCTCATTACTTCATATCTACAGAGGACTGTTGGTATTTACAGCTTCCCTCTGTGGCCCAAACTATAGTCACAGTCTAATAATGCCATCTTGTTGGGATTTATACTTAATCTTTGCTTTGTGCTGAGCTAACTCAGAATATCTGATGTATCTGCAAACAGTCTTGCACTATTGAGTAACTTTTCAGCTATTTTTGTCTCTCATTTCAGGCTAGACTGTCAGGGGAATTTGTGATGAAAAGAACAGCATAACGGGGTGTATTTGCAGTGGTATTTGTTGGCCTTTTATGTGGTCTATTTATTCAGAAAAATGCTACTTTTACAGAATGTCCTCCCTGAACAGAAAGATCTTGCTAGGCTAATAAAAGCACCAAATGCCCATGTCTCATTTTATACAATTTTTATAATACAGAAGAAATGGTAATAGAAGGAATCTGGGCCAATATAGTTGGAGTTCTGCCAGTTTTCCTTTAATAAATTTTCTATTTTCTGTGGAAATAACTGAACGGTAAGAATTTGATGAATACTGAAATTCAGCACAAAGTTTCAACCCAAAAACAATATTTTTGCAACAAGTGTTTTGTATGTTTAAATTGGTTGTGTGGAAATAAAAATATAAGTTCACCAATTTAGAGAACTATCCTAAACATTTACTGCGGTCTAAAATATATAAAATGGTAAGCAGTTAGTCTAAATTAAACATTTGTTTATTATTATGATCTAATATTATGTTCAGAGCTTCATGTGTTCTGCAGTTCATGGCCACAGAACTTGCTACGCACAACTGAGCTTCAGAATCTAAATTTTCTTTTTAAAAACACCTATGTTTTTAGCCCACATTGGTTGCAGAGATAACATTGAAAACAGGAATGGTGTATAAACTGATGTCTGCCTGCATATGCATATAGGCTGAAACAATAGGTCTTAGGTAATAGCTTCTCCATGTATTCCTCTTGGTTGTTAACTCTGAAGCTTAAGGATAACATTTTTAATATTAACAATAACTGTCTCACTGATTATCATTTTAGCAGAAATATCCAATTAATGTGCTTTGCTCACAATCTCAAACTTCCTCCCATACTTTTCTAGGGACCAGAAGCCATAGCCATGTCCTACTCACCTGCAAAAATGTCATCTAGCCCTATGACAATTTCTGAGATGAAATAAAGCATTATCAATTCACAAAGATACATGTTGAAAATGAAAATGTGAAGACATAACATTAATTTAATATCAAAATAAATAGCAGGGCTGGACTACTGTACTTATTATATTATTCATGTCTGGGCATGCATATCATGGTCATCATCCTGATGTCTGAGTCTTTCTTCCTGCCCATCCCCCTTCTCTCCCTTTAGCCTTCAGCGCATCTTTTTTCCTCTCCTCACTCCCTTTTCTTTTTGTGTTCCAGCCAGGCTCTTCGCCTCTCATAGTGTAGTATATTTTGTTTTCATTTTGTTCTAGAATTGAACTAGGAGGAAGGGACTATGTAAACCAACAAGAAGAGCCCTGCTGGCCTGTAGGGTAAGATGGGAATAGAAATGAGATAAAAGACCCAAGGCTACTCCCATTGAACAGTAGCAAAATTCCCATTGACTTCAGTGGGAGCAGGATGCAGCCTGAGGGGTAATGATTCAAAGAGATTTGGGGTTTGGTTTTTTTAAATGTTTAGAAAACAGTTTCCTTTTCAACAGTTTCTCAGCCCCATTCTCTTTGCATTTGAGGGGTTTCTTTGTTTTGTTTTTTGAAAAGGTGAATTTCTTTTTTTTCTCTCCTTTTCATATAAGTAGTGATGCTTTTCTATTTCATGTGAAGGAAATAAAAAGCTACGGTGGTGTCATTTTTGCTGGTAATCAGCTTGAAAATCCTGAGAACAAGAACCAGTCTGCGCAGAAAGGGATTATAGCAGCAAATCAGAGCAAAGATCAGTGCAGTGTGGTCATTGAGAAATAACTACAGTGGGATTATGCAAATACCGGCACAGTTGACAGGAAGGGGTGTCACCCAGTACAGGGATTCACATACTGTACGGTTATTGAGCCCTACAGAGACAAATCAACCCCTTGGAGGCAAGCAGAGCACAAAGAATTGTACTAAAAGGGAAACAACCACCGTACAATTAAGTCTCAATAACTGTACAGTTTCTTGCACTCTAATTTGCTTAGATTATTGTATCTATTGCTTATGGTTATGATCTACTTCCTTAAAAAAACCTGCTGCTTAACCACAGTAACTTCTAGTTACTAGAGTGTTACAGATATATGTTTAGTAGACATTATATTATTTTTTATTTATTTGTATTATGGTACGAGCTAGAAGCCCCTGTTAAGGATCAGGACCACAATGTGCTAGGCACTATACAGACAAATAGCGAAGATGACAGTCCCTGATCCAGAGAGCTCACAATCTATATGTCAGACAGGACAAAACGGATGAAAAAGACTGCCTTTCAATCACCACGCGACGCTGCCCTACATATGTGTCTGCGACGCCATGAGCTCCTTGCCTTTGCTCTGCCAGTTACTATAGCCTCAGCTGCCAGCAGTCCACTTCTCCCTCAAGCTGGCCTGTTCTTTCTCCTGTGCCATTTCCATGCAGAAAAAATCTCCCCACTCTCAATTAAATAATACTTATGTTTTAAAATGTATAAAAATGACTTACTTTCCATTGTTTTCAGAATTAATGGTATATTCTGCAGTCACAAAAGAATGGTAGTTATTCACACTCTCAGAATAAAATGATGCTCTGTTACTACATTTTGGGTGTCATTTCATTGCTACAGCAGATATGTACCTGGATATAATTAGAGGACTTGTATATGAGTTCCCACTAATATGGCATTAAACAAAGTCTAAAATCACGTATTAACTTTATAAGATTCGAGACAGAAATTTCTCCTTGAATTGATTAGTTGTGTGTAACAGTTTAATTTATTCTTAAAATGAATTAATATGTGACTTTTTGTTAGTATATAATGCCTGTGAAACCCCCATGAAATTATCTCCTCACTACTGCATAAGGATTCACTCACAGAGCTCCTGTTGATTTGATGGGGAAGCATGTGGCTAAATACCCCAGGTAGCTCTGTGGAAATACAGATGTTAGTTTATTTATTTAGCATTGCATTGTTCTGCTTGTTTGTTGTTTGTTTTTATCCTCCTATTATTATAAAACAAAATAACACCAAAGGAGATTATAGTGATTGCTCAGTACCACCAATTATTACTACTGTTTTGATGCTGCCTAATAATTGGAATTTGTGTTAGTTTTATAGCAATATTTTATAATATGATTATTAAAAATTATGATTTTCTCATGCTTGAAATGGCAGAGATAGGAAGATCATGGGCACAAACAATCATTAATGAAGAGATTACTGTATATCAACATAATAACGTGGTTTAATATTGCATGCACTGGTACTCATCCATATTTTTTTCTCTCCTTATAGTCTTTCCACTACGCTTCCCTGAGGGTAAAAACCAAAAAATGGTCCAAAGGTAAACCATTTGAGTTAATAAATACTCAGAATTTAGAAAATGAAGGCCCTATTATGGCAATGGGAGGTGTGTGGGTCATGTATACAGATCCACTCTCGGGATCAGACCTAATTAATGTATTTCCAGATATCACATACATTTATCTACATATTTGCTAGTAAATACTCAAGGGAACCTACTGTGGACCTGTTACCCCATTAAAATCAGTGTTAAAACTTCCTTTGATTTCAGTGGGAGAAAGACATATATTATGCCATTTCTTATTACTTTATTCTTTAAAAAAAACTATTTGAGAAGATCAAGAAAACAAACTTTTGATAAAAAGTTATAAAATAAAAAGGCACTTCTTTTGTCATTCTATAATATATTTAGGGAATTAAAGTAATCTGGTATTTATATATAGTACATGCAAACTGGTCTTTTTATTCTGTTTGCAGTTTTAACTCACTGCCTAAAGACTTCTCCTTTACTCAGTCAATACATTTGTAGTATTTCTAAAGATGATCAGGATGCAGTATCTTATTTTGAAAAGAACAAAATGTTAAGATCAATGGAATACTATCAAGAAAAGGGTAGTAATTTAATGTGATCTAACCTGCTGGCATTGCTTCACAGCTGTCAGACAAATATAATTTATGACAAATATAATTGATGTAACAATGTAAACTTGATTTTTCACAGTAAAGCATCTAATATTTTAATTAACTTTGCCGTAGGCTTTTAAGGAAAAATTATACAATATTAGGAAAAAAATCTGTTTGATAGTTATATCTGTAAGACAGAGTTATCAACTAGGATGTGTTGAAGTAATGAAAACAAGGTATTTTCCTGTTACTGTGCATTTAAACTAAGTTCAGTAAATCTAAAATATTGTTGATTAATTAAAATCAGAGTACAAACATTGTGGGCATATACTGTTCCATCATTCTTACGGAATGATGATACTCCCTTTTTCTTTACAATAAACTTCCTTACCAGAATTTGACTTATTTTAGGGCTGCTAAAATTAAGAGCTAAAAATGGACTGAGGAAGTGGTGTTTGGATTTGGATCTAGATTTAAATTTATGCCATTTACAGGCCAAATCAGGACAAGGTTTTTGGTTTTGGATTTGATGATGCCAAAATATCACAAACTATTCTCATCAGATTTTGGCCCCATCTGGCAGAACTCCTTTGAGATTAAATAATTGGATAAGATTTTATTCAATCCAAACCAGAATTACAAACTACGCCTCTTCTATCTTTGCATCCATCTGGAAACCAAAATCACAGGATATGTCTAGATTTAGGAATTATAATCTGAACCACCCTCTGCCCTGAAATTTGAAGGGTTTCAGTTTAGAGGTTCCTGTTTTGGCTCATCACTAGTTTTAAAAAGTAACAAAGAGTTCTGTGGCACCTTATAGACTAACAGACGTATTGGAGCATAAGCTTTTGTGGGTGAATACCCACTTCTTCAGGTGCCACAGAACTCTTTGTCAGTTCTACAGATCCAGACTAACACAGCTACCCCTCTGATACTTTAAAAAGTAAGTTATTGTATTTATTTTTATAGTAATAGGATCCCTCAGTCTCTCACGTTATCTTCCCATTTATAGGGAGCTCTCTGACTAGTGGGAGCAGGAGGCGGATTTCCTGCAAAGACTTGGGCCATGGAGATTGTGAGGGCTGGCTGTGGAAGAAAAAAGATGCCAAAGGATACTTTACACAAAAATGGAAAAAATACTGGTTTATTCTGAAGGATTCTTCACTGTACTGGTACACAAACCAGAATGTAAGTATATGCTACACTAGAAAGAATAATAAAAACAGCCTAAATTAAATTTTGCTACTTTTTAAATAAAAGGAAGCTAATATTTACCAATTAGTAGTTAAATACAGAGTTTACTTGTACAGGAGTCTGTGATACATGGGTCTGGATAGGAAAAAATTCAGCTGCAAATATTCAGTTGAAGTCTTCAATCATCTATGTGTGAGTCTAACAATAAAATAGCACAAAAGCTACATGGCATTCTTCAAGAACTACAAGTGTCAACAATAAACAGTACTTCTTTTCCATATTTGTTATTAATTAGGTTAACAAGATGTTCGCTGTCATCTTGTCCTATTATCAACAGTGTGGGGAAATTCAGCCATGAGTTCACCTGGGATGAGTTCATCCCTACATTCTAAAAATTAAACCAAATGTGAAAACCTGACACAGGAGAGCAGTTGATTTGAGTCATGGAGACTTATTTTCTTAGGTTATGCTGGGGGTAATAATAAAACAGTTTGAGTGTATGCTTGTGTTGTGTGTATATCAATATATTTATTGATGTGTCTGCAAATGTAAGATGATGCTCCTTATGTGTGCCAGTGGTTCCCAGGCTGAGCGGTACATGAACCATCAGTGATCTGCGCCGCGCTTACGGGTGGTCTTCAGAAAGCTGGCCAGTCATATTGTGCTGATCGTCTTCTTCCACTGTTAAATCACATTTAAGGAAATGAAAATTACATTAAATATTTTCCTAATATTACTTTTCCATGCAAACAGTTGTTGAAATTGCCACAGTAATGTTTTCGCCATTAGGAAGGGAGGTGTCCACAAAACAATCACCGTTAAGATGTAATATACTCTTTTTTTAAAATCTGAGAATGTTCAGATACCTGGTATGATGTTGAAAGTAATTTTCACATTTGAATGTGCTCTGTATTGTCATTAACACAGAAGGACTGGTGTTACTGTGGCATAGTTAGTGAACTGACAAGTCCGTCAGTTTATAAAAAAACTGTCAATAGCATATGTTTAAGTAAACTATCTTTATGAATTAATGGTGTGGGAACAATGTATTCTTTGTCTTTATTAATTGGATTTGACCTGGCTTTTGACCATAAGTCACAGCTGTCTAGGGTGACCAGATGTCCTGATTTTATAGGGACAGTCCCGATTTTTGGGTCTTTTTCTTATATAGGCTCCTATTACCCCCCACCCCTTGTCCCGATTTTTCACATTTGCTCTCTGGTTACCCTACAGCTGTCCAGTTCTCATCTCCCATTTCTCAATAATGTACTCATCTTCACCTGAACTTCCTCTTCTCTTGTGATAGGATGAAAAAGCAGAAGGATTCATCAGTTTACCTGAGTTCAGGATAGATAGAGCCATTGAATGCAGAAGGAAACAGTGAGTATGAGTCAAACTGTTCTACAAATGAAAGGACCACCTTTGTAAGGATATTGTGTAAAGTATGGCACTGGGGAAAGTGGTCTGTCTTTATCTACAATCTATACTTAGAATGCAAAAAGTTCTGGAAAAGGAGTTATATAGAAAACCCTAAAACAGACCAATATTGTTTTACGTCCTTATGGGCACCAGTGTTTCTTATTTACTTAAAAAATTTAACTTGAATAATGCAAATACAAACAATTAGAAAACTTTTTTCTTAGCTATCCAGATACCCAATTCCTATTTTAATGCAATGAAAGAATCCGGGGGGGGGGGGGGAGAAGTATATTAATTAGGACGTAGATAAAGATTTCTTACTGTGATGGGATTTACAGAACATAAGAACGGCCATACTGGTTCAGACCAAAGGTCCATCTAGCCCAGTATTCTGTCTTCTGACAGTGGCCAATGCCAGGTGCCCCAGAGGGAATGAACAGAACAGGTAATCGCCAAGTGATCCATCCCCTATTGCCCATTCCAAGCTTGTGGCAAACAGAGGCCAGGGACACCATCCCTGTCCATCCTGGATAATAGCCATTGATGGATTTATCCTCCATGAACTTATCTAGTTCTTTTTTGAACCCTATTATAGTCTTGGCCTTCACAACATCCTCTGGCAAGGAGTTCCACAGGTTGACTGTGCATTGTGTGAAAAAATACTTCCTTTTATTTGTTTCAAACCTGCTGCCAAATAATTTCATTTGGTGACCCTTAGTTCTTGTGTTATGAGAAGGAGTAAATAACACTTCCTTATTTACTTTCTCCACATGAATCATGATTTTATAGACCTCTATCATATCCCCCCCCTTAGTCGCCTCTTTTCCAAGATGAAAAGTCCATGTCTTATCATTGGGATTATGTTTTCCAATGTGCATTACTTTGCATTTATCAACACTGAATTTCATCTGCCATTTTGTTGCCCAGTCACCCAGTTTTGAGAGATCCCTTTGTAGGTCTTCGCAATCTGCCTGGGACTTAACTGTCTTGAGCAATTTTGTATTATCTGCAAATTTTGCCACCTCACTGTTTACCCCTTTTCCCAGATCATTTATGAATATATTAAATAGGACTGGGCCCAGTACAGACCCCTGGGAGACACCACCATTTACCTCTCTCCATTCTGAAAACTGACCATTTATTCCTACCCTTTGTTTCCTATCTTTTAACCAGTTACTAATCCATGAGAGGACCTTCCTTCTTATCCCGTGACATCTTCCGCAGAGCAAATAGAGTCCCAGAGTAGAATCATATCACTTGCTATCCCTGTTAATTTGGAGAGGGCGCTAATATGCTGAAAGTGGTAATTTTTCACCCTATTTTAGGGGAGCAAGGTATTCCCAACTGTTATAATATTTAAGTTCCAAAGGTTAATGGGTTGAAGCTTGGGTATCTCAGCCTCTCCACTGGCCATCTGTTCATCGCTATTAGTGGCTTGTGCTCCTAGCACAAAGCATATGATAAATTTACCCATCTCCGTGGCATATTTAATGTTAGATACTTATTGACAGAACTTGAAAATTCTCTGGCCAGCAGTGCTGCAGTTGGAACTAACAGCTGCTGAATACAGCAGGTTTAACACAACAATTCTATTGCTTTGAGACTAACACATCCTCAAGCAGTCCTGATTTATTCCATCACTTTTTTTCACACTCCCTGTAAAATATTGAAAATCCTCTGCCTTTGGGAATTGAAGAGAGCAACATTAATTATAGTCTCTTACTAAAGCTTTCCTAGTTATAATTTAATGCCCTGCATTGGTTGTTTGTCAGGCCTCTTCAAATGATGAACATGGCATTGGTCTCTCAGAAGCAGGCTTCATACAACTGTGATCATATGCATAATAAACCACTGGTAATATTAATTAGGACAAGGAATGTTGATCAGGATGAAAGTTTTCCTTAGTCACTTTTATTATTATCTCATGATCTCATTAAAGTCTCATAAACAGAAGCCAGAGCTACAACTTACACTTTTATTTCTCCTTTCGTCTGAGGATCTCAGGGTGCATTAAATTAAAATTTAGCGGAGTCTCACAATTACAGCCAGGTATAATCGATTTTTCAGTTTGCTGCCAATTCTCAAAAAAAAAAAATTTAGTTTCAGGTTGAACTGAAATCTTTTTTGTTGTTGAGATTTTCAAATGATCTGAAAAGTTGAAAAAAATTAATTCAGTTTTGAGTATTTTTAACTATTTTAATTCTTTTAAATACAATTAAAGGAAATTTCTAAACAAAAAGTTTCTTTGAATGGAAAAATCAAAATGTTTCATTTAAAAAGTGTCAACACATAATGTTTCAATTTTGGGGGTGAGGTCTCAGAATGAACAATTTGGCAAAATTGACATTAATTCAGTGTGATTGAATATGCTTTTTTTTTTTGCTGAAAAAAAGTTTGGATTGAAAACTTTTGCCTAGCTCTACTCATAATACCCCTATGAGAGAAGATAGTAACTACTAACAACAATACTTAGCCAAAATATGGGCAGGATTATACCCAGTTTACAGATGGCGTCAGTGAGTCAGTGTGCAGAACTGGGAATGGCTTCCAGTCCCCTGGTCTAAACACTAGAACACTTACAGAACATTTCCCAGGGAACAATTCCCATAGAGAAAAGAGAGAGAGATTCTGACTCTAAATTCCAGTTTTCCCCATATTTTTATTAAATTAATCGGATTTAGGGCCTATTCCTGCCTCACTGAAATCAGCAGCAAACTGTCTTTGTCTTCAGTAAAAAAGCAGAAGGCTGGTCCTTCATGTCCATCCAGATAGTAGTGCATGCTTGTAAACTTGAAGGGTCAGAATCATTTCTCAGTATTTCAGATTGTGTGATAATCTGTCAGCAGCTAGAAACTGTTTTTAGTTTACAATCTTAAAATTATTCTGAAATATTAAATGAAAAAGATTAAGACAATAAGTCCCAGGCTCCACTGGGAGCCAGTAAACTCTGCTTTCATGGCGACTTCCCTTCCTCCTCCTTCTGGAGCATGAATGGTTCAAGCACACTGAAGGCCTTTAGCAGAACCAATCTATTGTGGCCTCCCATATAATGTAAGCCTGGGGAAAGCCTCACTTCTGAATACACTTATCCATAGTGGGAGGCCCCCAGAGCACCCACCCACTGAGCCACCATCACACATAGGGGTGCTGTCATCAAAAGGATAAGCCCACTTGTTGTGCCAAAAGCCCCCTCTATATCTTCCCTGCTGTTGCACTATTACCTTCATAGAGAGCGAATTTCAAAAATGCCCCCTTTGGGGTCACCATCACCCAAGGGAGGCCTGGAGGAAGCTAAGGCACTATCACACACCCTTCATGTCTATCAGTGGTGACCAACACGTTCACAGTGTTGAGTCCACCAGTGAGGACCTGCTTCTTGCAAAGGCTTATGGCTTCAGCTCCAGCATAAGGTCAGCATCTCACTCAGGAGGGATTAAGGAAGGTCACCCTCACAGGACCTGCTTTTGCTTCCCTCTATTTCAGGAGATCTTTTTCACTAGATGGGGCATTTTTCACTAGAGATCTTTGAGACTTGTTTTAAGTTTAGCCCAGACCCAAGAAACCTGAAAAAATCAGCACCTGATCCTCCTCTCACACTGTTGTATTTCATGAGTAACTCCAGTAAGCTCATTGGAACTATACTACTGCTAACTGCTTTAAGTGAGAAGAGCATCGGGCTTATGTGATGTAAATGAGGACAGGGAAGAAGAAAACTAACTCACCTTGATTAGCTTGATCAATCGGTCCTTCAGCCCTCATATAGATTGCGCCTCTCATAACACGTCTTCCATTTTTCTCTTATCCTTGCCTTCCTTCTTCATGTGCAGCCATGCCTTTTCACAATAACATCCTCCATCTCGTTGGAGGTCGGCCAAGTGGTCGTTTCAGTTTCCGTGGATACCACTCAATGACAGCTGTAGTCCATCGATTGTCAGTGAACCTAGCTATATACCCAGCTCATTGCATTTTACTGTACCTGCTTTCAACAATGACGTCTTGCATGCCAATCTGCTGTCTGATCACTTTGTTTCTTGCCGCCCCCCACCCCCGGCCCTGCCTCAACTCTGCCCCTTCCCAACCCCTTCCCCAAATCCCCAGCCCTGCCTCCTCCCCCGCATGTGCTGCACTTCCCCCACCCCATTGCTTCCTGTGGCCCCCCCACAACTCCCCGCCCTAGCTCACCTCCGCTCCGCCTGCTCCCCTGAACATGCCGCAGCTCCACTTCTCCCCACTCCCTCACCTGAGAAGCAAAGTGGCGGCGCCTTCAGGGGAGCAGGTGGAGCGGAGGTGAGCTAGAGCGAGGCGGGCGCAGGAAGTAATGGGGGTAGAGGAACAGGAACCGCTCCCCACCCCAGCTCACCTCCGCTCTGCCGCCACCGCTCAGCTTCTCCTGCTCCCTCCCAGACTTGAAAGCCTCCCTCCCTCCCACGGCAGCCGGAAATTTTTTCCCATAGCTGCATCTGTCATGTCGGTCTGGGTGCCCCCTGGAATCGTGCCTTCACGGCGCTCAACCGTGCTGGGCCAACCCAGCACCCCCATCAATTCCTTCTT
This sequence comes from Macrochelys suwanniensis, assembly GCA_033296515.1. Taxonomy (NCBI): domain Eukaryota; kingdom Metazoa; phylum Chordata; order Testudines; family Chelydridae; genus Macrochelys; species Macrochelys suwanniensis. Next base: position 75,651,941 of record CM065783.1, on the reverse strand, counting down.
GCTGACTACTCCGACAGACGGGTAGGTGGGTGGGTATTGGAATGGACATGAACATGGACATCTCGAAGAACAACAGTTACAAGAAGGTGAGTAACTGTTTTTTCTTCGAGTGCTTATTCATGTCCATTCCAAAGAGGTGACTCCCAAGCCTAAGTTCTGGAGGCAGGATCGGATGCAGTGATGCGTACCAGTGCTGGCGGGGCCAGGCTGGAGCTATCAATATCACTGAAGCTTGTTCCCTACATATCTTGAGGAGTACCTTGTGAATGAGCGGAATGGGCGGGAACGCGTAAAGGAGATGGTATCCCAATGGGAGGAGGAACGCATCTGTGATGGAACCCAGACTGTGACTCAGGAAGGAGCAAAACTGCAGACACTTCCTGTTGTGCCATGTGGCGAACAGATCTATCTGGGGAAAGCCCCGCAGATGGAAGATGGAGTTCGCGATGTCCGGGCGTAAGGACCACTCATGGCCGTAGAATGTACCCCTCGGAGGTATGATGCTTGCAGGTGTATTGAATGCTCTGTGCAGAAGTCCCACAACATGAGGGCTTCCTGGCACAGAGGAAAGGAATATGCATCCCCCGTTTATTGATATAGAACATCGCCGTGATGTTGTCTGTCATCACTGATACACATTTCCCTGGCGCATGCCAGACGTACTGCTCTCAGCTCTCTGACATGGATGTGGAGAGCAAGTTCGGCCCAAACCCAGAGGCCTTGAGTCCTGAGGTCTCCCATATGTGCTCCCCAGCCCAGAGCTGATGTGTCCATTACTAGGGAGAGAGACGGCTAAGGGCTGGAGAAGGGGACCCCTGCACATACTACCTGTAGGTCGAGCCACCACAGAAGGGAGTCGAGAATCTGGTGGGGCAGGGTTACTACCCTGTCCAAATTGTCCCGGGCTGACCGACACACCAATGCTAGCCATGACTGAAGAGGCCGAAGTCTGAGCCTGGCATGCTGCACCACATAGATACAGGCTGCCATGTGTCCTAGAAGTTTCAGGCAGTTCCTTGCTGTAGTGGTGGGGAACTGCCTGAGACTTGAAATGATGTTGCCGAGAGCTTGGAACCTCACCTCTGGGAGGTATGCCCTGGCCTGGTCAAGTCCAGCGCCGCCCCTATAAAATCTATCCGCTGAACTGGAGACAATGTCAATTTTCCCTCGTTCAGAAGAAGGCCCAAATTGTTGAACATCACTCTTACAAATTGACCTTTCCACTGAAAAAGTCGAGTCTTTTCGCTTCCCTGTTCTTAGGGGAAGGTCCCTGATAGCCTGCCACTCACGCTGGTTAGCAGCGTCCACGACCAGGGAATCAGGTGGCGGGGTGCAAGTATAGATGCTCATAACCCTTCGATAGCACAAAGTAGTGCCTTTCATTGCACTTAGCTGTGGGAGGCAACGAGGCTGGGGTCTGCCATAAAGTTTTGGTTGTGGCAGATACAGTTTTCTTGAGAGGGAGAGCAATGCGTGTAGGTCCGGAGAGCACTAGGATGTCCACCATGGGATCCGCTTCCTTAATTACCTCCTCCGCCTGAATTCCCAGGCCCTGGACAACTCACCACAGCAACTGCTGCAACACCCTGTTGTCCTCCAGAGCTGGGGCTGTAGCGGTGTCCGCCAGTGCCTCATCTGGCGAGGAGGCGGAAGAACCTCCCATAAAGAGTGGCTGTTCCCTCCCTTCAGCGCCCAAGGGGTCCCATGACTCCTGGGGATCCTGGGCTAGAGCCAACTCGAATGGTGCCGTGCCCGTAGGTGCCGGGACAGAGGACACCCATGCCAGGGCTGCAGGCATTGCTGTAGGTTTCGGTGCCGGTGTCAGCGCTGGTGCCGATGTGGGCACCGATGTTAACGCTGTTGTGGTCGTCAGTGCCAGGGCCACAGCCGACAGTGTAGATGTATGCGGCGGCGGTGCCTCAATAGCTGGGTGAAGTGTCTGAGAGATCTCCGGGACTGCAGATCCCTCAGGGGCGGAAGGCAGAACAAAAGTAGCTGTGGCTACCGATATTGCTGCTGCGCACGACCCTTGGCTCCATCCCGGCTCTGATGGAAGGCCCAGGACGTCCAGAAGGGCCACTGCACCAGATTCTGCCTCTGCGGGAGCCACAGTGCCAGGTAATCTCATCTCTCCCGCCGTGACCTGGACCTCCTGCTCTTGGTTGTGCTGGAGCAATAGGAGTCAGGCTCCGACTCTGAGGTCTCCGAGAAGGAAGACCACAGTGGAGCTTCACTTCGGGGCACTGAGCATTGGGAGCTAGGGGACCAACTGGCCTCTTGTTCCAGAACGACTGGTATCAGAGGGTGCTGTGGAAAATGCAAGCACTGGGACAGCATAGCCGGTTTCCCTCTTGACTGTACTGCAGGACGGACCAGTGCTGTCGACGCAGGTATGAGGAACAATAAGTCCTAAAGTGCATTAAATGCCTCCAGGGTCGATGGTAGCTGCAGCTGCTGACTCCTGAGGTCCACCGAGCAGGGTGGGTCCGGACACAACTGCTCTTCCGGGGCAGGAGTCAACACGGCCCTCATAGGCAATGTGGAGCTGTGGCTCAACTGGGGTCTCACAGTTGCTGGCTCCTTAGATTTAGCCAGCGGAGAACGATCCCTCTCCGGCTTTTCTTCTTTTTCTTCTGAGGCACTAGCGATTGAGACCGGTGCATAGCCACCGAATGGATGTGGGAGGAGCTATGACGGTGCTGAGAGTCTCGGGAAGAGTCCTTTCTTAGCACCGGTTCCCAGGATGCTGTGTTGCTCCGCACAGAGGAGGAGGTGCCGGAGCGAGGTCCACAGGTCCCAGGTCTGAATGGGGATGAAGAGCTGCCTCCATGAGCAGAACTTTGAGCCGCTGTTCCCTCTCCTTCAAAGTTCTGGGGCGGAACTCGCAGCAAATTCTGCAACGGTCCTCACCTAGACACCCTAAACATGCAGTGTGTGGGTTGCTTTTTGGCATGCGCTTAGTGCAGACCTCACACTTTTTGAACCCCGGGAACAGCAGCATACCATGGCTCCGGGGATCGGAAGTGGAGGGAACCCCCAACAAACTCTAACTAACTATAGCAACTACTAACTATAACAACAACTATTAACTACAGATAACAGAGAAAAGTGCTTGCTAAGCAAGGGCTATGGGATGTTCCAGCTAACCATCACTGGCGGTAAGAAGGAAATGGGGGGGGGCAGTTCGGCAGGGCTCTATATTGAGCGCCATGAAGGCGTGACTCCAGAGGGGGCACGTGCCGACCAGGAGTGCAAGTAGGGTGGTACCCCGCAGTACACAGTACCGGCAAGACATTTTTGTAAGTACGAGGTACTGGAAAGAGTTGGGGCTAGCCCCCAACCCCCGCACTCAAGGGAGGGTGTGGGGCTGTGCGCTGCTCCTTAAAGGAGCAGAACATGGCTAGGGAGGGCATTCATTCTTTATATGGCTTTAACAACACAGTACATACGCTAACAAACTTAAACAAAGGCTATGTTTAAGTTTGTTAGCATATGTATTGTGCTATTACATTGGTCAGGAGTCCTCCAGAGGGGAGGGGTGGGGGAGACAGAAGGTGTTTAAACAGTGTTTTTGATTCTGTTTCTTCCCATTGGTAATTATCCATGACATTAACACTGCATCACATCAAGTCCAAATCATTAGAAGAATGCCTCTGCTTTCACTGACCAGAGGATGTTTGGATTCTGATGTCAGCTCAGTTCTGCAGCCTGATGGGAATCAGGTGCTGTCCCCAGTGTACATAGAATTCTTCTTTGCAGCCAAACTAGTCTAACAGGCATTTTGTTAACTGGAACTGGAGCAGCAAAACAAAGAAAACAAATGCCTCATTTTCCAGCTTCATGGGTGAGAGAATTATAAGTGAAGATTATAATGCTGGACACTGACGGCCTTAAACCAGCTGCCTTAGGAATCTGCCAAGAACTTTGCTGAAAATATGTTTCTCATCTTAGCAAAACGGAGCTAAGACTTATCACACATCTGTCCACCTTTATTCGAATGAAGCTCCTTCTGATCTGACAGCTCAGGCATTGTCAGTTTTGTCCAGAACAATTTCCAAACTTGGAAACTAATCCTGTAGTGTAAACCCTTAATCATTTGATCAATCCCATTGAAGACAATGGAACTATTTGCATGACTATGGACCACTTTTATGGACTATAAGAGTTTCAGGAGTCTGTTCCTATAAAGAAAGTTGAATCTTCCATTAAAATGCAATGTTTGGGTACAATACCATAAAGAAGTTTAGGATACAGTTCTACTTAAAATTTGTCTTTTAATAAGTCATACATATGCTGAAATGGCTCCTCACCCAACTCCCATATTCCATATAAACAGACTGAATACTACATATTTGGGGGAAAAGTGAATAGTTAAGCATGTTGATGTTTGTATATACAAAGTGGGGTGTTGGAGGGGACAGGTAGAGAGTGGGGGCCCAGGGCTGGGGGCAGGGCAGGGAGATGTCACATGGAAGGTCATGTGGGGAGGTCAAGTGCCCCCCCTTGTGTCCCTCCCATGAGGAAAGTACCGGCAAGAAATGATTTCTACTTGCACCACTGGTGCCGACCCAACGGATGCTGCTATGGAAAAAAAATTCTGGCTGCCGTACATGCACGGACACACCTAATTGGAATGGACATGAACAGGCACTCAAAGAAGAACTAACTATTTTATCAATTATTTGTTTTGTGGTTTCAATTTATTTAAGTAAACAGAAGAAAAATGTCTACAAAGAGTTCTTAGTATTAGTGTATAAATAGCTCTAGCTGAGATAACAACACTAACTTTGTTTCCTCTATCTCAGAGCATAGCCAAAACTAGTAGGTTCAGTCATTTAGGCGCTGATCCTGCACTTCTCTCTCAAAGCACCTATTGCCATAATGCAGAGTTTTCAAAGAGTAAGGAGTGCAGGATTTGGACCTTTGTTAATAGAACACAGGAAACTTGGGTCCAACAGCAAAAATAAATAGGTGTTTCTCTTTCCAGTATTCTTATCAATCATGGGGAAGCTGCTTTACTGAATAATTGTTACTGCTGCCCATGTTACACATTGAGTGGAATGCCCTTGAGAAACTTCGACAAAAATGCATAACTGTTAGGCTACTGTGTCTATGTGGTTTGAATAGCTGTCTCACTCATACAATTAATGAAGGTACTTAATTTTATAAATAGGAGTCATGGCATTATCTCACCCAGGTTTAGCTCTCCTCCAGAGTCAAAGTAATGATTTCAGGCTGTATATTTGAGTGCTAAGATGTCCATGGTGCTACCAATGGAGGTTGGATAGCTGATGTCACTGAAAGATGTTCCATAGATTTTAGGCAGTATCTTAGAATCATAGACTCCTATGATCCATCATGACTCCTATGTCCATCATCATATTTTTTAAAAAAAACATTTTAAGAGTAAGCAGAAATATAAGAACCCAAACAGAAACCGAAGTAGTTAAATCTTCATATGAGGTAACACAAATATCACTTGTTTAAATGTTCTTTTTTCAAAGACACTGTCAAGTCTGTGGTTATCATACAATGGTAAATGCATAAGGCTGCCTGATCCTACTTCCATTAAAATCAATGACAAAAAAGTTAAACCCATTGTCTTCAATGGGGGCAGGATCAAGTTCTAAACATTTAATAACATTTAATTCTAAACATAATATATGCTAGTATACTAGTCATTTAGTTTGCCCGGTATGTATCATTCGTATATTCATGTTACTTTTCCAAATATAAGCACTTCATCGGATTTATTTTGCACTATTCCCACCCAGTTTAATAAAAAATGTACTTCTATGTTTACATATGACATGGAGTTTACCAGTGTGTTTAGTAGGCTTAGTATCAGCAGTTTCTCAGTTATTCTAAGTTTCTTGTAAATAATCTAAATGTGCTGCTATTTCATTATGGCCTTTGATAAAACTAATTATGAGAGCTGGGATTAGTGGGGATCCATCTGTAATGAATCACTGTTGATCAGAATTATGCTAAAACATTGGAGGTCTCAATCTTACATGCCCTGTGCACCCAAAAGTCTTGTTCAGTTCAATGTGAATATGTAAGAATTTCAGGTTTGGGCCTTTTATCTAATGGAAGTTTATTGCCAGAGTATTCTTGACACCTCAAAATGAAACAGTACAGTCAAAATTCTTTTAAAAATTCCACCTATGTAACATAATAAGTAAAAATATATACCTTGGATGCCACACCAATGGCTTTTCATACCAAGAGACTCTGAACACAATTCTAACATATACTGACTTCAGACACTGCACTAACCTGAAGCCACAGAATGAAAAATACCCTTCTGCATTATTCAAACCCTGCTCGGAAGACAATTATTAATTTCCTCATGGGCTTCTCTATGGTGCTCACCACTAGAATATCTGAGTGCTTCAAAAACCTGAAGAAGAGCTCTGTGTAAGCTCAAAAGCTTCTTTTTCACCAACAGTAGCTGGTCCAGTAAAAGATATCATCTCACCCACCTTGCTTCACAAACATTAATTTTTCTCTACATCACCCCTGTGAGGTAAGGGAGTGGCATTATCTGCATTTTAAAGACCCATTCATTGTAGATTTTTGAGCACCATTATGTATATACACATGCATTTGATATCTGGACCCCAGGAAGGCACAAGTCCCATCTATCTTGTCAGAGATGCATAGGAATTCTAGAAGTCATTTGGCATGGAAGAGAGTGAAAGATATAGCCAGGGACTAATAAACTGGACACTTCCAGTGCTCTGAAGCTAGGCCACTACCACTAAAAATGTTAAATTAAAAACAGCACAGCAGTCAACAGATGGATCACAGGCCACCTATAATTTCTTATATGTAACAACAAGAACCAAAAAGCCATTGCACTGGAACCTTATTTTTAATATACAGGGAGTCCTCGGCCTTACGACACAACTAGTTCCTCGGAATTGCATTGTAAGTCGAAATGTTGTAAGTCAAAACTACTTTTCCCATAGGAATCAATGGTATGAAGGTGGGATTGGTTCCTGAACCAAGGCTTGATACACTATTTTCATCACAATAACCCAAATTTTTGTACTAAATGAATGATAGATGATACATTTTTCAACATCAGTGTATTTACTGTCCACTGTATTTTGTAAACAGCATTCAAATAAACATATAAACTCACATATGCTGCTCAGAGTGCCAGCAACACAGGCTCAGAAAGCCAGGAAGTATGGCACACATGCTGAGCCTCAGCCAATCACTGTTCAAGCTTTCTGATTGGCTGAGCCCAGGGCTGGGAGCCAATCAAAAACAAGCCGCAAACCTACCTGGCAACAAACTAACCTGCTGCCTAAAAGCCAATCAGGAGCAACCCCTTCCAGCTCCATATCAGTATAAGGCAGTGGTTCCCAAACTGGGGTTTGTGAACCCCTGGGGGTTCGCGAAATGTTACAGGGGGTTCTTGGGCAAAAATTCCCTAATGGCGGACAGAGCTGTCCCTAGGGACCCCAGGCAGCATGGGGCCAGCAGCCCGGAGCTCCTGGACTTCCAAGAGCTAAGCCGATCAAAGCAAGCATATCTATCACACTGAGGAGATTTAAACTTCAAGACTCCTTATAAGAAATGGAAAGGGAGGTGGATATTTTTTGCTGTTTTTAAAATTAAATAGGCAGCTAATATTGTTTTTTAAATTATTATGAAGAACAAGTTTAAGCTTTGTTGTAACGTGCGTTGTTTGCCTGGACTGCTCAAGACCTGAATGCTTGTGTAGGAGGAACTTTTTGAGTTGGCTTCTTAAATACCTTCATGTTGTTTCACATCTGATACTCCTTGATGAAACACAGGAGCCTTGTTCTTATAACAGGCTTATTCAAAGTGATACAAGCTACCAAGTGAGATCTTGGAAGAGTGTTGCCGTTTTCACAACGTAATAAAAATACTGTAATGATAAATAATAATTAATAATGAATAGTGTGTAATAAGCATGTCATAAAAACAAATGTTATTATATTTCCAAGATCATTGCTTTTATAATTTATACTCAGGTAAAGGAGAAAATCCCTGGAAATATTCATTTTTAGGAGGGGATTTGCGAGACTTGACATTTTAGTGGAAGGGGTTCACAGGTTGTCAAAGTTTGGGAACCACTGGTATAAGGCAATCAGGAAGTGATTTCAAGCGAACTTTATGCAAATCGAGCATTGTAAGGGCAAAACAAGCATCATAAGGGCGAAATAAGCAGTCAATTGAAAAGCATTGTAAGTGGCATCCAACGTAAGTCGGGCGTCCTAAGTCCGAAGACTTATAATACATATGAAGTGGGTAATAACCCACGAAAGCTTATGCTGAAATGAATTTGTTAGTCTCTAAGGTGCTACAAGTTTTTTTCTTATTTTCGTTATAATTAGTTAGTGTGCGCCATCTAGTGGGCACCATAAGAATGTTCCATTTCTTTTAAGGGGTCGTTCTGGAACTCACTATTTACATTTGCAAAACAGAATTTTTCCAGTTAATTCAATTCGCTAGTAATATTTATAATAATTACAATATTAACAGTATTTTTGTCCTTTTGCTTATTTACTTTAACTTTTACATCATCTCCCCAGCTGGTATTAATAACTCATTTCTCTTGGATATTTTGTCCTCATAACTTCATTAAAACATCAAATTGTGGTCATAACAGATTGTGATACAATTGAATCATCAGCAAATGACCAGTAATCAGTCAGTGAGATGAGAGTATAAAATGTCTATGGGTGAAAGGGGTTAACACTTTCAGGGCCGGTTCTAACTATTTGGCTGCCCCAAGCAAAACAAAAAACAAAAACAAAAAAACCCCAAGCGCCGTCCCATCGAAACAAAAAAAACCAACCCCCCCTAGCACCCACGGAACCCTCTCCTGTTGTGTCGGCCAGCCCGGCCCGGGCCCCGCTCTCCTGGCCGTGGCCGGAGCTCCGGGGGCAGGGCAGCCAGCCTGGCCCCTGGCCCGCTCTCCCGGCCGCAGCCGGAGCGCCGGGGGTGGGGCAGCCAGCCCGGCCCAGGCCCCACTCTCCCGGCCGCGGCTGGAGTGCCGGGGCAGCCAGTCCGGCTCCGCTCTCGCGTCCGGAGCGCTGGGGGCAGGGCGGTCAGCCCGCCCTGGCCCCGCTCTCCCGGCCAGCCCCGAGGGCGGCTCCATAGTATTTAAAAAAAAACAAAAAAAACACACACACACACACCTGAGCGCCGCCCCCCCTAAGGTGCCGCCCCAAGCACTTGCTTGGTAGGCTGGTGCCTGGAGATGGCCCTGAACACTTTCTACAAGTAGGGACACCAGATGTCCTGAGTTTATAGTCCCGATATTTGGGGCTTTGTCTTATATAGGCTCCTATTACCCCCTACTCCCTGTCCCAATTTTTCACACTTGCTGTCTGGTCACCCTATCTACAAGGCCAGCTCAAGGCCTGTAAGTCACTTAAGTCTCACTTCAGCCCATGAAATAGGACTTAAGTGGGCTTTATGCTGAGCTATTGCCCATGGGTGAATTTCACCCCAATGAATAATTAATTTCCCAACAGAGAGGAAACTGTACAGGCAGCGGATTCTGTATTCCTCTGCTGTTTCCACATTTACCTCTTTTGAATGCATTTGTCTTGTAAAATTCTGTTACTGTATGTATTAATGTTAATGATGGGGTGTAAAAGAAATCAGCCAAACTGGGATTTCCATAGCTTTGATTTATGTCTCTGAAAGTCAGAATAAATCATAATGGTAGATATTACAATGTGATTCACATTCGGATATTAATAGCACAAGTGTTCATCTCACCTTTTTCATAACTCTATGTTTACTGTTTCCTGATCCAATTCTTACATCTATTAATTATCTTACAAGGCTGGGTATTCTAATTTAGATATTGGAATATATCATAAGTAATCAAAATAACAGAAGCCTTCATTCCCTGAGGACTCAGTTTCTTTGTCAAGAATACCCCCTATCCTACAACTGTGGAAATGTGAGCTAGACAAAACTAGTATCACTCTCAACAGCTATTTTATTGTAGTTCAAAAGAGGATGACTCAGGAAAAGCAGAGTTTTTTTTAAAAAAAGATGCATACCTATATGTACTGTATTGGCCCAGTCTTGCAAGGTGCAGAATGTTCACAATTCCCATTGGACCTGATTGTGACCTCATGAGAGTTATTCCATTTAAATCAATGGAGTTAAATCCGCCTGATGCCAGCATGATATGATAATCAGGCCTGCTGACTACAATCCTTGCCTAATATAAATCTGTCAGTCCACTGAAGTCAATGAAGCATGGCTGACGTACACTAGCCAAGGAGCTGGGGCCATTTTCTTTAATGGGAGTTGAGAGAGCTCTAGGAATATAGGACAGAGCTTGTAATCTTACAGCTGCTTTCCCTCATGCCATTCTAGTAAACAATAAAGTTTACTAGACAGTAAAACAATGCAGCCAAAATTCGATTTAAAATTCCACTTATATAAAACAAGTACAAATATTAAGACACTCCTTTGATGCCACAACAATGGCTTTCCCAAACAAAAGAGTTTGGCACACACTTTTAAAAGAAACTTGTTCTGTAGTTCAGCAAAGACTTGGAAATTGCACACTGCACAAACCTGGAGCCAGAAAAAATACATAGTCATCACCCTTCTGCCTGAGGAAACCCTGAGGCCAAAATTCAACCTCCCTCAGAGGACAAGAGGATGTCTATGATACCAGAAACTCAGTAAAAAGACATGAAACTCACTGTTATGGTAGTAAATTCTATGATAAAACCTGTAATAAATTATAATGTAGCTATAAAGTTATAGTAATTTCATTTTGTTTGCTTGGCTTTTTACCATATTTATTAAAGGAACTTTTTCTAGGTACACTACAGTACAGATTATGATGAACCATTATAGGAGTTCAACAATGAGCATATATATTTGCTAAAGAAATAACACCACATAAATATAGCTGCAGCAAAATGTACACATGTGCATGCACATAACCCCCACACTGATACTGGGAAACTGTTAATAAAAGAGGCTAACTATATCTGGAACCATCAAAATGCATCATAAATGGCATTATTGCAAGTCCTCATCAAACTCCCCTTGGTGTCAGTGAAATAACATTGGAGGTATTTGGAGGTATAAGATCAGATTTTGAAGAAGACAGAAGGAAAGGAGATTTCCTCTTGTTAAAGTATAAATAGACTGCTTTGCATTTATTGACAATTTTATTCAGTTAATTGTACAAAATTCATATGTGATGGGCCAAATTATTCCTTGGTGTAACTCAATTTATTTCAGTGGTAAAATGAATTAGTCCTCTTGTGTGTTTTTTTGTTTCAGCCATCTTTCCACATGTGCAATATTACTGGATCTTTTAATCAGGCTAGGCCTGATTAATTTCACATGCATTTTCCTGCATATCTTATAACATTAAGTTTGTATACATACAGGAACTGCTGATGTTTGTGAAAACATATCCACAGACGTAAAATCCAAATCATGTCCTTGGACATCTTACTAAAAATAAAAATGGGGTGCCTAATATTTTTACTTTTTAAATATAAAATTAATTCTGGTCCAGATGTTGTAGAAACAGTTTTAAAGCCATTAACACAGAATCCAACTATTAAAGATCAGTAATTAAAGAATTAATATGAAGGAAGTGGGACGATATGGGGGTATGACTATGATAAGAACACTTAGGACTTATATAGCACTTTACAAATGTTATCTAATTGCAACTACCAAGTGAGGTAAGTATCCCTTTTTTGTAGACAGAGAAACTGAGGCAGAGAGGTTTGTGATTTGCCGAAGGCTGCATAGTAAATGGCAGAGAATTAATTAGAACTAAGCAGTCTTATCTCCTGGCCTTGAACACCATGCTACCACCAGGGTTTGTCACATTTTTTTGTAGTGTGAATGACAGCATCTTGTGAACCACCACTGCTCCCATTCGGATGGGCACCTCACATCAATTTTGTGCAAGCCACCTGCCCCTTAACTTGGGCAGACCACTTGCCTTCCAATTTTTACTGTGCAACATCCCTGTGGTAACAAATAATGGAATATTTAGCTCATTTTTATTGTCCCACGGGTGGCTTTGCTTCCTGACAACAGTTCCGCTTTCTTTGCATTCTCTTACACAGCAACAAATACTAGGACTCCTTCTTTCCAGCTCCTTTTATAGGCATCTAAGCTGTTCTTTCAGTGAAGTACATGGACAAGTGAAGTGGGCCACTTATAGCCTGTAAAAGCAGCTAGAAAAAAAGGAGCACCATGTAACTAACCAGCTCTCTGCAGACCACCAGTGCTCTGCAGACGACAGTTTGATAAATGCTGTTCTGGAGCATGATGCTTGCCTTTGACAATGCTGGATGGCTCGGGACATTGGCAGAAGAACATTTTTCAAGTTAGGGAGCATGTCCAAAATACATCATTTTAATGGGTGCTTTTAGATAAGAATCCATTAACTTTGAAGGACTAAGCCTCCCCATAGTTTTCCTCATAATTGATTTTGAAATTAATAATAGGATACAAAGCCGTTCATCTCTAGGTTCACAGTCTACTTATTTTTATCAGATACCTGTGTTAAGGACCTGCGTGGACAATAATCTGGGGTTCTCAATCCAATTTTTGGTGGACAGCTGTCCATATCATTGGCACCCACTCTGGCAGTGTCAAAAGATAAGCCAAAGACTGAATAAGCAAGAATAATGATCCCATAGACCAGATCTGAGACATATTTGCAATGCTGGGTGCAAGAAACTTGCCTGTTCTATAGATCATTAGAGGGTGTCAGTCTGTAACATTGTCAGTCTTGTTTCTTTCACAGCACCACATTAACTTGAGTTTCTATTAAAATAGAGCTAAGATAATGTTTTAAAAATGAAAATATCAGCATGATTCTTTTTTTCTAAATCAACAGTTGTAGTCTCTGCCTCTACACACACTTTTTTTTATAGGGGGAGGCACATATTTTAAGGGGAATTTTATGGAGTAACATACAGTATATAGTATTGTTAAGACAAACACACTTCTGACATTTATTAACTATCATGAACAAAACGTTACTTCCATAGTTTATTGCATATGAAGTCCAAAACAGGATTCACAGAAGTCCTCATCAACTGAATCCAAGATCAGTGCTTGAATGGACTGTTCATAATGATGCCTAAGACTAGTGCAGATTGTATTGATTATAATAAAATGAGATTATTATTTCTGTATGCAAATCCCACATGCTTTAAGCACATAATACTGTCAGCAAAGTATGTAAACTCAACAAACGTATACATAACTGAAGATATGGTTAATAAATTATGTAAAGTACAGAGTTTTGTCTCTGTAGACACATACTCACCTGCAGAATCATCACCTATTCTACCCTCCAAAGTTATTTTGCTAGTGGACAACTCTTCAATTTATCCATTTTACCAGTGAAAACTGCAGATTAAGATATTTCTTTCATTTTTCTGCTAACTAATGCTAGAGCAATTGTAAGTGACTTTTTTACAAAAAATACCCTACATAAACAGTGGATATCTACTCTGAAATGACAGCCTTTCAGGAAATGAAAGATTACACATTGCGGGACATTATCTGTAGCTCTGCAGTGACCTGGGATGAGTTCTTTAGTGAAAGAACAGAAAACTGTTGGCTGAATGCCTTCCCAGTAGTTTTATAAGAGAATGATGCTACAATAGATGCAAAGAGATATACACATCCTGAAACACTAGCCAGAGGCTGGTCCCAATACTGAAGAAATGGTAAATAATCTAGACAATAAGCACAGCAAGAAAACTCAGCTGTGAAAAAGTTGTATGTGAAAGATAACACATTGACCATACAGCTGATGACCACTTCAGAAATCAAGTCAGATTTACCCTTGATGTAACTCCATTGACGTCCATGAAGTTACAACAGGGGTTAATTGGGCCCATTGTGACTACAAGAAACAAAATATCAAAGCTAGTAAATTACAAACCCTAAGACCACTTGAGGTTTGGCTTGTTTCAGTTTCACTCTTGGAAGCTGTTTCTGAACTCGGGGTGGGTGGCCCCCACCAATGAGAGCTTCCACATTTTTGTTCACTTGTCAGCGAAGCAATTCTATTTCTTCTATCCCCCCAGAGTGACAAGGTTGCTGCCATCAAGTTCAATTTGAATGAAAAGACCCTGATTAGAGAGACAGAACAAATGCAGAAGTGAATTGGTAAATTTATTCTGAGTGCTACCAGATCTTTTTTGCAGTGTTGTAGCTGTGTTGGTCCCAGGATATTAGAGAGTCAAGATGGGTGAGGTAATGTATTTTATTGGACCAACTTATCTTGGTGAAAGAGACAAGCTTCCAAGTTTACACAGAGCTCTTCCTCAGGCCTGGGAAATGTACTCAATGTCACAGCTAAATATAAGGTGGAACTGATTGTTTAGTTCCACACATTGGAACCATCAGTAGTAGTAATACATATTGGAGACCATTCAAAGTGAAATTGCCAGTTAATACCTCTGCAGTCATAGCGGGGAAAAGGGTGATTAATGATTTTACAGATTGTTGTAATGAGCCATAAATCCAGTGTCTTTATCAAGTCCATGGTTTTTAGTGTCTATCAAAGTTATGAATTTAAGCTCCCAGGCTCATCTTTTGAAGGTGTTGTTCAGGTTTCCTTTGAGGATGAGGACTTGAGAGGTCAGTTTAAGAGTGAGCACTTTGAAAAGTTTTCATCCATAGATGATAAGGTGTTTTTGTCTTTTATCATTTTTCATTGAACTCACATAGAAAAATGTATGTGTAATTCTATAACGTTCTGAAGAACCCAAGAGCAAGTAAGTCTGAGGAGGATTTTTCAACCTCATCATGTAAATTTATTAACAAAGGGGAATAAAGTCATTATAGACAAACTATTTGAAAAGAAAACTACATTTTTCTCCTTTGTTTGTTTTACAGTGCCTTCAAAGCATGCCACCCAAAAATTAAGAGCTTTTACTTCGCAACTGACTGTCTTGAAGAAATGAATAGGTAAGTTACTTCTATTCTTCATAGGACTACCCTAATAATTTTACTGAGATATGTGGAATACCACAATGTAAGGAAAATATTATATCAGCTCTTCTAGGAACACACATGTCACTTAGGGAACATCGTAATAGATGCACAGTGCTTTCAGTATATGCTCCTTACTTTGCTACTGATTTATGTGACTTCATGCCTTTGCCTATAGTGTTACAATGTATGCCTCATTCTTCAGTTTATTCTTTATGTGGTGCTTGAAACAATACATGTGAAAGGGTCTTTGCAATGCCACAGGGCCTGATCTGTAAATATGCATGTTAGTAACTTTGCTCCAATGACGTGATCTCATTTAAGTTCATGAACCTTCTCACGTGAGTAAAGTTTCTTTTGTGCATAAATTTTGCGGGATTAGGCCTACAAATACTAAGGCCGATATTTGAAGGCCAAATGCTTCCAGTGCCCAAGAACTGTATATCTTAAACTGCACACTTAGTACCCATACCACTCCATAACTGTGCTGCTATTATCACAATTATAGAAAGGGGCTGGGATTTTTATATTAGGAAATTTTACCTACAGTGTTTAATGTTTTACCTGAGTTTTAAAATACATAGGTGTGTATCTGAACTCAGCTGTCAGTTTCATGCATACAACCCCGTAGAGTTCAGTGGGGCTAGAAATGTGTACCTGAAAACAGAATTTGTCCTGTGCTCTAAACGCCACACATTTCAGATCACTTGTCAGCAAATGTGATTGCTCCCCCAACAAATGCTATTTTATAACTGTGTTTCATGTCACTTTTGTCCTCCCTAATCTTTACAGCTGACACTTAACAATTTAGAGCAACATATTTTGATCCAAACTCTCAGAGGTGAGTTTGCCTTATGTGTGTGCAGACCTTGGTGTGCACATCCCTGGTGCATGCACAACAGCTGGGGGTTGTTATTGCACATTCTGTTGTGTGTGTGTGTGTAATCCCTGCTTGTTTGCATACAGTAAGGATTCATATGCCCAGATTGGATGTGGGCACTTAGACCAGCACATCTTTGAAAACTAGGGCCATGTATATTACAGATACTGACTCTTCCATTGAAGTTCATAGGGACTGGACCAATAAGGGTTCTGCCTGCGAACTATGGTTACAATGTACCCCAGGTAATTCTTTGAGTGGTCTCTGTATATTCCCACTCATGGGAATGTGCCGCCTGATGCAGACTAGATGGTAGAACCTTCTCCGTCTTATCCCGTAAATGAAATGGTAATGGGGTATGACAGCCTGGTACAGTTTATCAGCTTTCTTAGAAATGGGTGGACAAGAAGCTGAATTGGCCCAACTAGCTTTTGCAGGCTGTTTTTTTAAAAAAAATCCCAAATAGGGAAATAAACTATTTTTGAGGGGGTTCCCAAAATATCAAACACAAGATGAGAAGCTTCCTCCACAGCCTCAAAAGGTAACTTTATTGTTGAAACCACACTAGCTCACACAATTGGAGAGCATCTTCAGCATGAGAAAACATAGAGGATATGCCCCATTTACATTTGGGAACAAATCAGATTCCATCTCAGTCTTAAACTGCTGATGTTCCATATGATCAACTATTTTCTCATCTTCCTCTGACAAACATCACCTATTATGGTAGCAGCAGACTAACGGATCTGGAGCTACAGAATCCAGAGGCACTGATATGGTCTCATTCTTAGCAACAGGAGCTTCTCTTTATCAGTCATATTGGGGAGAGCCCATAAATTTCCTAGTTGGAGGCCAGTACGGCCATGGAGTCCAAGGCTGCCATTCTTGCCAAAACCACCCCTATGGAAACATGCCCATGGGATAAGGAGATCTGAATGGTCCATAAACCCTGACCTAGGGTAGTTAAAACCTAGGCTGTCTAGGTTGAGCAGATCTGTCCTGATCCTCGTCTGTTTGCAGATCCAATCTTGGATAGCTAACAGAGCTTATAGAAGATAATATCAGAACCAGAAGATGTATAGGTCTGAATTGACAGAAAAATTTGCCTGGTGATCTCATAGGAATCTTAGGAGGAGACCATGACAACTCTGGAGTAAAGCTCAGAATGTCCTCCAACCTGCACCTCTAATGAGTAGAAGATTAAGAAATAATCACTGTTGGAACCTCTCTTCTTTCCACAAAAGATATGACACTTTGATCCAGAGGCTGATTTAACTGCCTGTGATGAATCACTCGCAGTCTTTCTCAGATCTGATACTGTTGCCAAAGCTACTAAAACTACTGGTATCAATCTGATACTTTTGATGTTTTCAGATCTGGGGAAATTCTTGGATCTGCAGGTTCAGGTCCAAGGATGGGGGTGCTTCATGGACCCAATCCTGATGTCCGTCATCGAAAGGAGGAAGATGAATCCAAGTCAGATGGATCTGATGAATTGCCTGTCTAAGATCAGGCCCTGCTAACAGTGGCTCTCTTAGCAGCAGCCTTCTTCTTCATAATCACAACTGACTGATCCAAAGGCTTAGTCTTATACTTGCTTAACACCTTTGAAGAAAGTGCTCCAAGAACTTTAGGACCCTTGAGCAGATCTGAAGTTCTGGCCTCTGAACATGTGAACATACTTGGAGGCAAATCCAGTGCCGATTCAATAGTCTTCCTAGCCACTTTAATTTTTTCAGGTGCTGAAGATAGAACCAACATAGGTCTCTTCCCTTTATGCTCCAGCTTCTCAGATCTGGAAAGGTTTAGCTGATGGGGTTCCTGAAGTAAGAGTGCCTGAAGTCTATTGAGTTTCTCCTAGCATACTCTAGGCAAGAATGTAGAGTATATTGTACATCTAGATGGATAATGTCCCTCGCCGACACATGCTAGGTACCTTACATGGTTGTCCAATGCCGGGGAAACTGACAGACAAGAAGCACATCTTTTGAAACCTACTTACTACTTCTTCAGATCCACCATTCTGAAAGGAAATGAGACAAAACCTATACTAACTTGACCTGTAAACGGCTACCTCTAAGAACAGCAAACTACACAGAAGAACTAACAGCTATTATGGTAATGAGAGAGAAGCTCCATGTCCATTGGATCCAGAGAGGTTCACTTCTGTAGTGTACTGTGCTGCAGTTGAAAGGAACTGAGTCAATAAAGGGCTCTGCACCTTCTTTTATAGCCTCACCCTCAGAATGTTCATGAAGGGTAGGAGGTGGCACGCAGGCACTCTGATAGGCACTGCTTGGAGAAGGCTGTACTGTTTATGTTACACCGGAAATGGTGCATTTCCATAAGTGTGAATATGCAGAGGCTCATCTCAAAGAACTCCAGTTACAAGTTAGTAACCTTCATTTTTATTGTGTGTATGTATGTGCTATGACAGGGTCAGGCCAGATGGCTACAAGAGAGTGGTTGAAGGCAGATATATTAGCCCTAGGTTAAGTAGGTCCCTTTTCCCTGGGTAAGGTAACAAGGAAGGTTCCAGAACACTCAGGAACTTTCTGGAAACAATTAAAGCAGACAGGCTGATTAGAACACCTGCTGCCAATCAAGAAGCTGCTAGAATCAATTAAGGCAGGCTAATCAGGGCACCTGGGTTTAAAAAGGAGCTCACTTCAGTTTGTGGTATGCGTGCGAGGAGCTGGGAACAAGAGGCACCAGGAGCTGAGAGGGCATACTGCTGGAAGATCCTGTGGTGAGGATAAAGAAGGTGTTGGGAGGAGTCCATGGGGAAGTAGCCCAGGGAATTGTAGCTGTCGTGCAGTTGTTCCTGAAGGCACTCTAAACAGCTGCAGTCCACAGGGCCCTGGGCTGGAACCCGGAGTAGAGGGCGGGCCTGGGTTCCCCCCAAACCTCCTCAACTGCTGATCAGACACAGGAGGAGTTGACCTGGACTGTGAGTTCTACCAGAAGGAAAGATCTTTGAGGCAAGCAAAATCCGCCTATAAGCGCAGGACCCACCAAGGTAGAGGAGGAACTTTGTCACAGTGCATAATATATAATATGAACACACCTGGGTAATTGAAGCTTCTCACTTTTTTAAAAAATAAGAGTTAATTGAAATGAAACACATTGCATACAGTATAACATTTGTTTTAATTATCTTGGTATTTATTATTACAGGATATATAAAAAGACATTTTAAAAAGCAGTGAGCAAGACATTTAAAATAATGCAATAACATTTGAAAACCTCAAGAGTCAGGGATACAGACAGATGAATGTATACTATATACATAGTGTTATAATTCAGCAACTTTTTTTACACTAATCTATACAGCATAAGACTTGAACATATGTAATAAGAGAGGTGAGCCCCAGCCTGGATCCTGGCTCCCACACAAATGAAGGCACTCCCATGCCAAAATTGTCTCTCAATTCCAAAGTTAAACAAACACATGAAATAAATATAAAAATATACTCCCAGTTAGATAATAGTCTGCAATGGGCAAGTGCTAACAGCAGAGCTCTTCTACATAGGCCTGCCTGATGTTCTACTCTCACTGCAAATGTTCAGAGTATAGTAACAGCTTCTG
This sequence comes from Macrochelys suwanniensis, assembly GCA_033296515.1. NCBI lineage: Eukaryota > Metazoa > Chordata > Testudines > Chelydridae > Macrochelys > Macrochelys suwanniensis. The sequence continues at coordinate 75,632,463 of CM065783.1, read as the reverse complement.
CCATTGTACTTCCATTGTAATGGTCACATTCTTATAAGTAGTGTCTGAAAAATCTCCTTTTGTTAATGAATTTTTAACAAAGTCATCCAAATGAAATTGTGTGTATTTGATTATAATTGTCTATAGAAAGCTCCAGCTAAAAAGTCAAATGGCACTTTTTGTGCAGGAGGTTAAAAGAATTTAAGTTAAAGTATTAATCAGGTCTGCTGTTTTGTATATTTGTGATTGTATCCTTATGTTAATACCTGTCTGCATGTTGATCTTGAAATGTGGGTTGTTCTATATGGACTTTAATATTACAGGTGAGAGATTGAAGCTAGTGAGTGCTGAAAGTTACTGTAGTATGCCAGGTTGTATTAAATACGTGTCTTTTGTCTTGGGAGTTTTGAAAGGTGTTCCAGCTAAGAGAAGGCTCAGGCTAGTAATTATTTTGTTTTCCGTGTTGAGTACTGATGGTACATATTCACTTTAAGTGTAGCTGTGTTACAGTGTAAGTAGAATGCTAGCATAAGTAGCATTCCTTTGACATATCATTTGTATTTTATCTGAGAGATATAACTTCTTTTTTGGCCAAACAATGTGTTCATTATGGGCCTAATCCAAATCCCATTGAACTCAAGGCAGTGGCATGGGAACACTTTGAATAGTAGGGGTGCTGAAAGCGAGCCCCCTTACCCCTGTTCCCTCCCTCCCCCCTAACTCCCCTCCTCCCCCGGAGCCAGGGGGTCAGCAGCTGAGACCTGGGGGCCGGTGGGCCAGGACCCGGGCACCGGGGGGCCCAGCAGGCCAGAACCCGGCTAAAACCTGAGGGTGTTGGAACACCCCTGCACCTCTAGTTCCTGAGCTTATGACTCAAGGATAGTCTTTCCATTAGCTACAGTGGGCTTGGATCAGGACCTCTGTTGTTTCTCTGAATGTTGCAATTTTCGTATTGTTTTCTTCACAATAAATGTGCTCTTCTTTGTACGTACATTTCAAGCATAGAAGTACCTGCTAACATACAGTATGGGAAGAGTGGGGTGTTTGGGAATCTCTTGCATGAACAATAGTCATCATTTAAAAGTCATCATTTTGTCAACAGTTATACAATAGAATGTGAGATACCATAATTATTTCTCAGTACAGAAAATAATAGTTGTGTCTGATATATTACTATATATGGTAACAAAAGCTGATCTTTTAAACTGACCACTGTAGCTCACTATAGGTGGAGTGGTGGTACCATGATTACTTTTACTTTATCTTGCTACACAGATTTACAACACAGTTCATTATCAGTACATCACACAATTGTATGGTTTCTTAAAACTCTACTTGATAATGAAGCAGGTCTCTAGCTCTTTAAGAATGAGTTCCACTAAATATAAAATACACACTGACCAGTATAACAGTTCCCAGTTGTCTCACTTCCAGGAGATTTCTTAAAATGCACCTCCACCATTAGTGTTAAAATGCGCTTGACACTTCATCTGAGAATGCTTTTTAAAAAAACAACCACACATACTCTTTATAGACAATTCTGCCTATAAATCCCATTGTGGAAGGAGATGTATTCATTTTCCCTTGCTTTTTTAGTACAAAATTTATATTAAAATAGCAGCTTTGTTTTATAAAAGGTCATTTGTGCATGTGGCTTATTCCCACCTTGAAGTTACAATCTGCATCTGTTGATGACATTATTACCATAGCCCCAATTGTGAGGTCAGAAAAAGAGAATTGTGATTTCAGGTCGAAGGTAAGCAGCTACATAAATGGATAAACTATTAAGGAATAAGGATGGTGTTTCTTGTGCAGATATTCTTATTAATAAAGGAAAAAGCAACAGAACTACAAATACATACATTACATTAGCCGAATTCTCTCTAAATTGAATATGTCTTAGTTTCCCATGAGGCTTTAAAAAGTCTCTAAACAGCTGCACTGTATAAGTTATTAAAATGTCAAACCTTTGTGTTATTTCAAGATCTTTCCTATCCTCCTAATTCCCAGTATAATTCCAAATTTTGTGGCTAGACCAGATGTTGTTTTGTTTTCTTGTTTCGCTGCTATATTTTTGTTGGTATTAACACTAAAATTCTAGTCTGACTTTAACAATCATGCTTAAAATAGTAATGCTCAAGGAATCTCTGCATGCCATAATCGAAATTTTATGTCAAAACTTGAATTCACTGTTACTGCTTTTGTAGTTGAAATTTCAGACTCAGCTCCTTTGATAAAAGTGGTGGGATCAGTTTTGGGGAGGAAAATGATAGTACTCTGCTCAAACTCTGTCCACGTTCCGAGAATAATGGAAAATTTCAGCTGGAGTTATGAACAATGAAATCGTTAACAATGTTGACATGTAATTCATCTAACACTTAACTGCCTTCAGAGTTGATGCTCCATTCTTACCAATGGAGCAGTCACCCCATCTTAGAGTTATTGGATCACATGCTAGCCCCTGGCTCTTTCCTCGTTATGCCAGTTTGGGAATTCCAACTATGGACAAAAACTGGCTTAGGTGACTCTATGCCTCCCTCCCACACACACACACACACTCTCTCTCTTCACCACAGACTTAGAGGGTGTTCTTGAGAGGGCTTGGGGCTGACTAACGTCAGTGCACAGCAAGTACCTATCCCCTCAGCTCTATTCCTTCACCAACAAAGGGGCTTCCTTGAAATATGAGAAAGTATTATCTTACAGAGGTGTCACTACCCACTCCTGCTATACCTGTAGGATTCGACTGAGTTTTCCATGGAGGCAGAGGGAACAATCTGACCATAACATTTGAGATTCTCTTATTTGAAAAACATGAAAATAGAATTTCTATATCAAAAACATAGAAAATACATCCACTTTAGTCAATGGTATTTAGCATGGGCTCTCATTAACAGTTAATTTTACTTCAGATTCTCACTCCAGATTCAGTATTTATTCACTTGAAAGGCAATTAATTTGTTTTTTACACATGGCAATTATTCAATTTATCTTTAATATCATGTCCTAATTTCCTGAAAGAGTTAAGTACTGATCGGTAATGATTGACTTGTTTGCAGCACATACAGTTGTTCTGTTGCTGATTAATTGTTCCTGCTGTGTTGCTTGTTTCAGACAGACTTTGCTTTGCAAAATTAATGTGCACAGGCAGGTTTGTCAGGTCTACATGACTACACTTGTGTTCTTAAAAATGAATTAATGAAATTAATTAACTGATCTCTCACTTGGCTTGGTTACTTGGTGGCTTATAAATTGATAAACGCCTCATGCCACAGTGATGATTCGAGGGTGCAATCCTGATCAGTGAGGGGGTTTTGTCACCACTAACCCTGTGGCCCTGGATGCCTCACAATGCTTTGCTGCTGTAGCTCCCAGCCTGAGATGCTCAGAACTAGCTTACAAGTGTCTATGTGCTTAGAGAGCCCTGGTTCAGCAGCTGTGACCCAAGCAGCCTGTCTACAGCCCCTCTGTGGCTTCCACAAGCCTTGGTGACAACCAGCAAGGTGACCCCAACACACTGACAATCCCAAATTTTTCAAAACCATGTGGTCTGTAATGTCCAGATCTTTCCTGGACAGTTCAAAGACCTATGGTCCATTTGTTCCTCTAGAGACACAAACTTATTAACTTAACTTTCATTTTAAAACAGTATTGGCTTGGTTTATGGTAAAAATAAAGCAAATTTATTAACAATAGGACATAGGTTAAGTCAGAGGTTCTCAAATTGTGGTCCGTGGACCACCAGTGGTTTTGCAAGCTCCATTCAGGTGGTCCGCAGATAGTTCCCTCTAAGGTGTGTGCCTGGGTGGCCACATTCAAGAGAATGAAGGGCCACCCATCTACTTTGTGGAGCCGCGCAGGCGTGGCTCCACTAATTAGGTGCCTTGACCCCGGAGAAGATGCACATGCAAGGTGAGGTGATGGCCTTTGGGGGAATAGGGGTAGGTGGGAGGGGGAAGTGGAGTGAGAAGAGGGTGTGCGGGGAATTTGGGACGTGCAGGGCTGTGGCGGACAGAGAAATAAGCGACTTTCCTCAGCTCCAGGGCTGCAGCTGCCGGGGAGAGACAGCCCTCCTTCTCAGCCGCAGCTTGGAGGCAGCCGCGGCAGGGGAGAGAGGGGAGAGACCCCTCCCTCGTTCCCAGCCCAGCTTGGTGGCTACCACGGCGAGGGAGAGAGGGCACATCCATCACATTAAAAAGGTAACACTAGTGTTATTAAAATATGAGTTGTGCACTTTTATTTGTAGAACAAAAATTTTTAATTATTATTAAGTTTCTTTTAATATAGCGCTTTTATCCAAAGTGCTTTACAATAGCTAGCTAACAGTGCAAACAACATTTGGAAAGATCATTAAGTGGTCCACCGAGACCTTCAGCAGTTTTCAAGTGGTCCATGGAAAAAAAGTTTAAGAACCATTAGGTTAAGTGATGCCGAGTAAAAGGAATAAAGTTAGAAAGGGTAACAAGCAAATAAAAGTGCAAATGCGCATCTAAAACCTAATATAGCAAGATACAGGCTTTGTTCAAGATGGTTTCTCACCTATATTCAATTTCCAGAAACTTCAGTCCCCCTCTGGCTGAAGAACCCATTTTTCTCAGCTTGCAAAAGCAGTTCCCTTGTATCTGTCTAATGATAGATGCCAAAGATGGCTTCTGTCTTTTCTTATATCTTCCAAAGTTCAATGACCACATGCTGTTCTTCCCTTCCTGTGGGCTTCCCATCTCACTGTATCTAAATTGGGTTCCATTGTTTTGATTCCCCCATGCTTAATATGCATTGGAGACAGGTAAGTAGCTGTCTTTCTCCTGTCTGGAAGGGAACCTTCTTCTCCCAGTTTGGCCAAGGACTTTAAAACATAATATCATTAAGTATTCATATTTCCTCACATAGTGTTAATACATAATATCATTGTGAACTGTAATCACTACTGTGTCATTAGTTTTCAGATATCTCATTCTATATATTTTTATAATACAATAATATTGTATACAATAAGTTGATTAGTTATCACTTGAGGTTGACCCTCTGTCTTTATAGACCAATAAACCTTTAAAATTGATTCTTCTGAAGGTTACCCCTCACAATAAAGTTTATTCAAGCTGTTATTCAAGTTAATTCATTGCTGAATTGCAAATTGTTCTATTTTCTGCCATCTCCACCCACTGCTATCTTGATGGTCCTGTTTCCCCTGTAAACTGAGGGGAACACACATTCCTTTGTTTAGGATAGACATGTTTACCAACTCCCCCTCACATACCTGGTTTACACACACTTGAGTCATATGCCAGCATATATTCATAACTCTTAATACACCTTGTGTGATGTATGTGTGATGGGTTCCCCTCGGGGTGCCACCTGGAACTGGGGTACCACTGAGCCCTCCCTGGACCACCAGCTTGGGCTCCCTTTACACTGTACTGCTGTGACCAGCCTGCCAAGCCCTCTTCCAGGCTCCAGTCTGCACGCAGCACACATACAGGTAGGGACACATCCAACTGCAATGCATACAGATGCTCAGCTCTGCATGGGGAGGCACACCATGTTCCTAAGGCACACACCTCCTTTCTGGAGGGTAAACACAAAATGATACCGTCTTGTGCTGCACAGAGAACTGTACAGTGTAAGCTCATGTAATTTACCCCCTCCCACAATGTGGAGAGGAAATATACAACAGCTTTCTGCCCCAAATTATGGCTTCCACACACACTGGTTTTAGACAAAGCACTGAGCAGCATGAAAGGTTTCACTTGCAAAAAAGCCTGTCATGGGTGTATCTTCCTTTTAATTTTAAATTTAGTTTATTCATTTAGATGTGCAGTTTTAGTAGTCTGTATGTTATGTAGCACCTGCAGTCTGCAGATATTTATTAGTGCCCAATTTAGCCCTACCATATTGGAACTGAGATTCTCTTAGGTTTGCTGAATGAGCTATTTTCCATTATATTCAGGATGTAGCCCTGTGACTGGGATCCCAGGGAGCCATGCTGATGTCACTCAATTAGGATGAACTGCAAAGAATGGGGCAGACCATCCCCAAAGCTGGTGGATATTCCAATACTTAGATTTACCAAGCTAGCACAAAACAGCTTCTATGATAACTCAGTGGTTACCCAGAAGCCAACAACACAGTTCCCTCAAAGCAACCCAGCCTCATGCCTCCACCCAGACACCCAAGTCAAATATGATGAGGATTACTGAAAATCTTATTCATCATAGTGTGGCAAACCCAGGACTAACAGCTACAAAGGAGGTGGGGTAGTAATTAGTCCCAGGTGGTTCAAAGTCCTCTCCCTATCCACGGAGGAGAGATAACTACGGGGAAATAAGGTTCAGCTGGGAAAGAGGTTACTAGGGAGCTAATTAGGTCCAGCTGGCTGCAACTGCTGGAGACGTTTTTAAACCCTCCTCTGTATGAATGGAGGGAGGCACGAGAGTGTGAGAGAAGCTGCCAGTAGGCTGAGTGCAGCAAGACACTGAACCCTTCCTGGAAGAAGGGCTGCACTTCCTCCCCAGAAGGGAAGGAAAACAAACACAAGGGACTGACCAGGGGAAGGTATAGCCGGCCCCTGCACTACCGGTAAGGTATAGCCTTGCCCAAGCCTATGTCTCCAAGGCTAAAAAGGACCGAGTCTGCCGAGGAGAAGCAGGTACTTTGCCACAATAGAAGAAGGTTCTACCAATCCCAAAGGATTGGACACATTACCTCCCCGATTAATGAATATTCCAGATTTTACCCAAATACACGCTTACAGCCAATTCTTACTAATTAAACTAAAACGTATTTAAAAAGAAAAGAGAAAGAGATCAGTATACATACAAACATGAGTACAGTTCTGAGATCAGATTCATAGTAGAGATGGTGAGCTTTGTAGTTGCAAAGAGTTCTTTCAGAATTAGTCCATAGGTTATAGTCCAATGTTCATATTCAGGGTGATCCAGATTAAGACTGGAGATCTCAGTTTTAGGACGTAAGCTTCCCATGTGTAAGGGGACTGTTATCCCCTTACTAACATTCAGAGCTCCCAGTACCAAAAGGGGAAGGGTCGATGGGACTGACAGTCCCCAGGGGCAATGGGGAGAGGCCAATGCTCCAGGTCAGCCTGATTGACAGGGCGGGCAGGCGAATCAGGGAGTCAGGAGGTCAGGGTGAATCCCGTCCTCCGTGTGAGCTGAAGTGGCCTGAGTCAGAGTGAGTGGGGCTGAGCTAAGGAGAGGCCAGAGGTGAGCTGGGCCAGATCTGGAGGGGCCAGAAAAGCAGCCCAGAGACACAGACCTGCCCTGGGAGCAGAGCTGCAGCCCAGAGACAGACCTGCCCTGGGGGGAGAAGCTGCAGCCCAGAGACAGACCTGCCCTGGGGGGAGAAGCTGCAGCAGCCAGAGGGGCCAGGGCAGCAGCCCAGGCAGCTGGAGGCAGAGCAGCAGCAGCAGCAGCCGTGCTGAGGCAGAGGAGCTGGAGCTGAGGCAGAGCGGTGGAGCTGGGGCTGGAGCAGTCCGGAGCCGGGTGCGGTGAGCAGCTGGGGAGAGCGAGGGGAACCCTGGGCAGTGGGCCCAGCGCAGGGAGACGCCTCAGCCAAGGGGCCCTGCAGGCCAGACTTGCAGGGGGATCGTAACCCCGACAGGGCGGGGGCAACGCTGGGTCCTGCCACCCAGAGCCTGCGAGCGTGTGGCCACCGCCAGAGCAAGTGTCCAAGCCACAGCGTCCCTGCAGCACAGCCAAGGCCTGAGAAGGAGCCTGGGACTTGCAAAGGAACAGACTGAACTGCCCTGACATTGTAGAGACACTGTTGGGATGTTCCCTGCCACAGAGCGGGGCGATGTGTTTTCATTAGTCTTTCCCATTTTTCCTTATTCCTGTTACAAATTAATTGTTAATTAAATAATTTGCCTTTGCTTTGAATTGTATGCAGTGATCAGTGGGTCAGGGAAGCATCCTGTTTAGAGAGTACACCCCGGAGTGGGGACACCCTAGCCCCTGACCTAGGTGACCACAGCAAGGTTGGGGGTTGAGCCCCCCAGGAATCCTGGGCCCAGCCTTGTTGGGGTTACGAGGACTCTGCCAGACAGGAGAGTGCAAGGGGAGTCCTCGAGGGCAGGGAGGCCTCTGGGTAAAGGAGGTGGGAGCGAGGACTCAGATCCTTCTGCTAGCCCATTTCACCGGGGTAGTGGAGAGACGAGGAAAGTTCCCCACAATAGCGGGACTATTCCCCCGCTTACATAATTGGCGTCACGAACAGGATCCTATTCACAGGGTCCACCCCATTGGTTTACTGGTTGAGTTCTGGTAGCACTGTCCAGGCCTGGTCAAGAAACCTACCATGGCTCGAATTGAAGAACTAAAGGCCCAGGTTGCTGAACTTCAGCGCAGATTGTCAGACCAAGCTGAGGCATTACAACAAGCTAGAACAGAACAGAGAGAAGCCTTATCACTGGCTAAGGCTGTAATAGACCAACAGGCAGCAGAAGCTAAGAAACCCCCTACTATTTATGTCCCACGGGAGCAGAAGGTCACAGAGTTTGGTGGCTTCCCGACCAGAGCAGGAGACATTACAGTAGAGGAGTGGGTCAAGTCTGTGAAGACGGCTCTGCGTGTGCTAAGAGTACCTGAGGAAGACCATGTGGACTTCATAGAGGAACACCTCAAGGGCCAGGCGAAGGCCACTGTAAAGTTCATGGCAATGGCAGACAAGAAAGATGTGAAAAAGGTGTTTGAACTCCTCCTGGAAGTGTACGGAGACAAGGTACCTATTGGAACTCGACTAAAGGAGTTCTTTGAGAGAAAGCAGGAGCCCGGTGAAACTATCCGGGCATACGCATATGACCTTCAGGAGAGAATGAGCAAAGTGGAGCGGCGAGACTCTCAACGAGTTCCAGACCCAGATATGTTTCTAAAAGAGCAGTTGGTGTTGGGGCTCCGGGACGACTCCCTCCGACGTGAAATGAAAAGGAGGTTTAAGGAAGAGCCCAGTAAAAAGTTCCATGAACTCATGCAGGCTGCCATTATGTGGTCAGAAGAAGAGGAAGTTCCTGGGGCAGAGAGGGCCAAGCCTAAACCCCATACACAAAGTGGGGGCCTAGTGAATGCAGCTGCTGGGGAAAAGGCCCTGCCCCAAACACAGCTAACATTGGAAAGCCTAAGTGAAGCTGTCCAAAAACTGGCTGTCCAACAGGGGGAGATGCTGAAAGTGATGACTGAGGTGATGAAAGGAAATACCTCCACTAGTGTGCCAAAATATCCAAGAGCTCCAGGATCCCGAAGATCTCCACTGAAGGATGAGCTAGGGAGGTACATTTGTTACACCTGTGAAAGGCCAGGACATACTAGCCGAGATTGTACACTGAGAAGGAGACCAGAGTCCCAGGCACTCGAAATCGGTGGGGCACCAGGAGCGAGTGGTCCATCTACAGTAGAAGGCCAAGCAGTGGCAGAAGGATTCCTAGGCCTCTCCTTCGTGGAAAATCACTCTGCATACAGTGATGGGAGGAACATGGGCAGGACCAGCATATCTAGCGACTTCTGTAAGCGAGCATTTGGAGACTGTCTAACTGCTGAAGTATGTATAGCAGGGGTAAAAACCAGATGTTTGTTAGATACTGGCTCAGAAGTCACCACCATTACTGAATCACATTTTCAAAAATACTTGAAAGACAAGGAGCTGACCACGCACAACACACAGTTTGTACATCTAACAGCAGTTAATGGACTGGCAATCCCAGTGGTGGGATGCCTCGAAGCAGACATCGACTACATGGGCCAGACACTGCCAGGGAAATGCATCTTCATCCTGAAAGACAAGGCCTCTGAAGGGAGCCATATAGGAGAAGGAGTCCCAGGGATTCTGGGGATGAACATCATTAGTGAGCTGAAAGAGCTACAGTTGCCAGTAAAAGGAACCAGGAGGATGAACCGTCATGGGCACTCTAAGAGGAATGCTGTGCTGAGTGGAGTACTGGCTCGAGCGGAGAGGCAGAGTCATTCCCTGGGCCCCACAAGGTGGATTGGAAATGTTAAAGTTGGCAGAAACCGGAAGACCATTATTTCTCCTTGGAGAGAGAAGATCCTTCATGAACGCTGCTGGATGCCAGGAAATACCAATGAATATCGAGTGCTGGTAGAGCCTACAACTGGGTCAAGCCTACCTAAGGGACTTCAGTCAGCCAATGTATTGACTAGTGCCATCAAAGGAAGAGTACCAGTGAGTCTTTTAAACCCAAGCGTGAAGGCTATGGAGTTGCAGCCTGAGGAGGCGATCCCTCAGGTGAAGATAACATTTGGGGAGAAGGGAGAACAAGTTACCTTTCCTCAAGAAAGATGTGGTGGGAGACTGCCAGTTCCAGTTCAAGCGGTATGCCAAGGGCTGATTCCTGCACAGGTGGCTAACTTAAGGGTGTTGCCAGAGAAGCATCAAGTAGCCTTTTCTAAGGATGAGGTGACCAATTTTGATGACGGGGTCAAAGGTGTCCATTACAGGCCAAAGACAACCAGCAAAGTTGCTCTCAGTACAGCTAAAGACACAGCCCAAAGTAGGAAAAGGACTTATGATCGCAAGTCCAGTGGGGCTCTCATCAGGCCTGGTGACCGTGTACTAGTTCGTAACCATGGACAACAGGGGCGTAATAAAATACAGGACAAGTGGGAGTCAAATCCCCACATTGTAGTTGCTCACAACAATCCCGAGCTACCAGTTTATACCATCCGGCCTGAGCGAGGAGGTCCTGAGAGACTAGTACATAGGGATCAACTAAAACATTGCACTCTTAGTCCAGTCAGGGACCATAGGAGGCGTACATCAGCACACCCTGAGGAGACGGAAACCAATTGGGGGATGGTTCTAGTCCCACAAACTGAGTACAGAGGGGAACAGAGTGGGGCAAACACAAACCCTAACAAGAATGGCCAGATCCCTCAAGCTGACCCAGTATTACCCGAGGACAGGGAAATAGAAAATATGAGTAATGAACCACCATTTTTAAGAAGGTCCCAGAGGGCTAATAAGGGTGTACTGCCTGTTAAATTTAGAGATGATTATGTGATTGGTTCTATGTAGTGTTTTAATTAATATTGTTATGTATAGTATGAAGAAGTAGATGTGAAATGTTTAATATGTTAAATGTTCTTTTGATGTTAATGGGTTTGATATGATATGATGTGGGTATATGTTGTTAATAATGGGTCCGGAGGTATTAGTGTAAACATTGTGGTTGTGGCAGAATTTTAGCAAGGGGGAATGTAAGGGGACTGTTATCCCCTTACTAACATTCAGAGCTCCCAGTACCAAAAGGGGAAGGGTCGATGGGACTGACAGTCCCCAGGGGCAATGGGGAGAGGCCAATGCTCCAGGTCAGCCTGATTGACAGGGCGGGCAGGCGAATCAGGGAGTCAGGAGGTCAGGGTGAATCCCGTCCTCCGTGTGAGCTGAAGTGGCCTGAGTCAGAGTGAGTGGGGCTGAGCTAAGGAGAGGCCAGAGGTGAGCTGGGCCAGATCTGGAGGGGCCAGAAAAGCAGCCCAGAGACACAGACCTGCCCTGGGAGCAGAGCTGCAGCCCAGAGACAGACCTGCCCTGGGGGGAGAAGCTGCAGCCCAGAGACAGACCTGCCCTGGGGGGAGAAGCTGCAGCAGCCAGAGGGGCCAGGGCAGCAGCCCAGGCAGCTGGAGGCAGAGCAGCAGCAGCAGCAGCCGTGCTGAGGCAGAGGAGCTGGAGCTGAGGCAGAGCGGTGGAGCTGGGGCTGGAGCAGTCCGGAGCCGGGTGCGGTGAGCAGCTGGGGAGAGCGAGGGGAACCCTGGGCAGTGGGCCCAGCGCAGGGAGACGCCTCAGCCAAGGGGCCCTGCAGGCCAGACTTGCAGGGGGATCGTAACCCCGACAGGGCGGGGGCAACGCTGGGTCCTGCCACCCAGAGCCTGCGAGCGTGTGGCCACCGCCAGAGCAAGTGTCCAAGCCACAGCGTCCCTGCAGCACAGCCAAGGCCTGAGAAGGAGCCTGGGACTTGCAAAGGAACAGACTGAACTGCCCTGACATTGTAGAGACACTGTTGGGATGTTCCCTGCCACAGAGCGGGGCGATGTGTTTTCATTAGTCTTTCCCATTTTTCCTTATTCCTGTTACAAATTAATTGTTAATTAAATAATTTGCCTTTGCTTTGAATTGTATGCAGTGATCAGTGGGTCAGGGAAGCATCCTGTTTAGAGAGTACACCCCGGAGTGGGGACACCCTAGCCCCTGACCTAGGTGACCACAGCAAGGTTGGGGGTTGAGCCCCCCAGGAATCCTGGGCCCAGCCTTGTTGGGGTTACGAGGACTCTGCCAGACAGGAGAGTGCAAGGGGAGTCCTCGAGGGCAGGGAGGCCTCTGGGTAAAGGAGGTGGGAGCGAGGACTCAGATCCTTCTGCTAGCCCATTTCACCGGGGTAGTGGAGAGACGAGGAAAGTTCCCCACAATAGCGGGACTATTCCCCCGCTTACACATGCATGAAGGATCAGGCAGATCTGAGATAAAAAGGATCAGGACCCAAGACGTTTTTATACAGTTCCAGGTCTTCTTTGACAGCTAGGAATCCTTATGTGACCAATAGGTAATCATGGAGACTTTGAAGTAGACCTGTTTCCTAAGCATCACCGGTAATTAGCTACACCGATTAACATAAGGTAATTGGCTTTTTCCACCATTTGCTATAGATTTCAAAGAGAATGGATACAGTGATATCACTATGTTTACAGTTCATTTAAATGTTAATATTTCCTTTTAATCTCTGAATTAACAGAATACAGCATAGACAGGGACTATTTGATTACATTGTTAACCTCTAACGCTATATATGTAAATACATAAAAACACAAACATTATCTACCAATATGTTCCTAAAGGTTGAATCTGGGTCAATTAGCCTGCAAGCTGCAAACCCTTTCTGGCCACGCATCACACTTTGTATAAGATTTGTTGCAATTACTCAAGCATATTTGTGTTTTCTCCTACACCACTGCTTATGCATGGGCGCCTCTTGTAAAAATCCATAATGCTGCAACATTATCTTCCTTCATGCCCACTTCTTTCTTAGCTGTATTAGTATTAGACTAGTGAGTGTGACACTGGAAGGCTACATGCTCACACACAATGGAGCAGGTCTAACATTCTATCCAGTAAAAGGGAAGTGATACAAGTATACAGCAGCTAATACTTGGCAGTAAAATGAGGCACAGAGAGATTAGTTGAGGTCCAAATTAACATACAAATCAACAGAAAATCTGGGAATAGAACCAAGGATTCCTGAGTCCCAAGACCCTCTATAGCTGATAGCACTGTACATGGATTAGTATAAACACATATTAGTATTAAAGATATGTTCTATTAAATGGATTTGAAGCAAATTGGAAAACACAAGCCTAAATTTAGTTCTCATCTGAGTTACTATAAACACTAACTACCAAATATCTGTAATCATAAAATATATTATGGTCTATGAGATTTTTTTCATTTAACAATATATCATTGAGTGATTTCATTGGACATAGTGAAAAGAACAGGTTACTATATTGTACTGATTAAAACCCCGATCCTGAAAATATTTATGCACAAGAATGACTATACATGTGAGTAGTCCCGTTGAGCTCATTGTCACTATTTGTGTGTTTAAAGTATCAGGCCCTAAAACTGAAGTCCTAGTCTCTCTGGAGAAAAACAGACTGGCAAATGGGGGGTGAAAGCCATAAGGAAAAGATATCTTTCACAATTCTAGCCTGAAAAATAATCAAGCTGCATATTTGTAGACAACTAAATCATGAAGTTTTAAATGTTTATTTTTCTTTGTTGCATTTATTTTATTATTGGTGTGGTGTTGCCCTTTTCTTGGGTTTTACCCTTTTTATTGCTTTGGGTTTCTTAATTTGAAATGAAAATAAATTCCAAGGCTGAATTGTTTTGAGCCCAGTCTATGGTACTATATTGTGCCATAAATTTTTAAACAAAACTCCCTATGATTTCAAGGCTCACTGAGTTAACAGGAAGCACATTCTGATTACTATATTGTTTTTATTAAATATGCAAATGTTAAATGAAACAGAAGGGAAAACTCCTCCACAAAAATGGGTTGTGAAAATGCTGAATTGTAAGTTGTTTAAAAAACGTGCAAACTTTTATGTCCTTTCCTTCTCCACTCTGTTATATCATCTCTCCTACGTTTTCCCCATTTCCCGTTCCCCTCCATATAGACCAGCAACAATCTTCTCCCCACAATAACTTTAATATATTCTGGTTAATATTTATTTTGTTTCAAAACTGAGTTGAAAGAGGAGGGAAAACAGACTCCCAGTACACAAATATTTAATGTTGTGGGAACAAGGTCCCTGCCTAGCTTGTAGAGAGGAAAGAAGGATTGTGTGTGGAAGTAAGGTCCTATCCTGATTCCATATGAGGGCTGAGCTGCATACAAAACTTGCACTGGTTTAACTAAACATTTTTTTAATTGGTTTAATTAAATCATCACTTATCCTGTTACTCAATTAAACTACATCGATTTCAATCAGTTTACAACTGGCTTCAGTGTGCCATAACGGGGTTTGCACCAGGTTTATGTGTAGACAAAACTCCCATTGACTTCACATGAAGTGTGATTAGGCAGGGAGAAGGGAAGTGAATAAATCTGAGTTTTTGAACATTGTTTTTTCTTTTTTTATGCAAATGTCGGAGTCTTTGCTGCTTCAGCTGAAGGCAATGAGAAGCTGAGGTAGCATCTTTGTTGCTGGCAAACAGTTTTAAAGAACTGAATACAGGAAACAAAATAATAGTCAGAGGAGAGAAATGTGTATGTTCAGAGTATAGTTACTAAATAGTAACCATAGAGTTATTTTGGGAGCCAGTCATAGTAAACTGCATAGATATTGAGGAATTAACTGAAAATAAAACAAAGTGATTATATAAATAACACCCTAGAATGAATGAGAGGGCACAAAATTGCGCAAATAAGGGGAAAATATAGTATGTTTCTGTAACTAAACAGTATCTCTGCATTCTGAGTGCCTGAAAGAGTTCCATTTCAGTATAATGAAAAAAAACATATGGAAGAATTTTGTGAAAGGGACTATGTCAAGTAGCTTAAACCCAAAATTTAATTTTGGTGCTTTGGAGATATAAAATAAAATGGGGTAACAGAAATATTTAATCAGGTGAATGATGGTGGTGGTGGTTGTTACTTGCATTTAAAACTAATTTCTTTTAAATTAAGCATTTCCCCTATTGTGGTAATGAAAATTAGAATAGAACTAGCCAATCTCATCAAAGTGAAATGCAAAACCAAACAGAATAAATGATTTTTTTTTTCATTTTTAAAGCTACTGTTATTTAATTTTCCAAAATATTATTTAGGAGTACAGATAAGGACTTTTAAAAATATAAAAAAATTGTCTTAACAAATTCCTTTTAAGGAACAGCTTATGTTTCTTAAGTCCTGCCCCGTAGGGCAGTGACCATTCTTTCTTGGATGTCTTGAAAGTGCACAGTACTTTGTGAGTTCTATCAAAACAAATATATAAATATTATTATTAATAATAATGAGGTTCCAGTTGATTTAGTGCCATGTGACTGTTGTCAGATTTTTAAAGCCACCATTTTAGTGTATTGTCTGTGGCACACTTGTGATTTTTGTGCAATATGAAGATGTTTTTCCCCTATAGAGTGATTTCCCCTATAGAGATAATGGGCTTAATCGTTCCAGCAGGGCAAGGAAAACAGGCTTCTGACTAAAACGACATAACTGTGCCTTCATTTGATAGGGTGAAGTTTAAAAAAAGATTCCCATTTAATGCATAAAATAGATGCACACACAAAGAGACCATGAATTGTTATGGTTCACTTGTCATCTGTTAAGCTGTCTAGGGCTTATTCATCTGTTGCTGGCCTGACAAATTTAAGTAGACACTGCATGAAACAAGATCAACAGACTCATGTCAAATTATCAAATCAGAGAGAATACTTAGTTTTATCCCATGAGTGATTTTACTTATCAAAATCCAGCAACGGTGACAGACACAATAGCAGAAATGCTGCATACTAAGAGTTGATGTATTTGGATAGATGAACTCATTAATGCAAGTCTGTTTATCCTTTTATTTCTGAGTGGAAAGTCAGTTATGATTTTTTTTTCCTTCAAGGAAAACAAAGGATCGAATGTTTGTAAGACATGTGTCCAGTTTAGCCTTACATAATACATGAATGCTAATTCAACCAAATGTATACACGAGCTATACTACCTTAGAAAATGGTCAAAATAATATTTGCCTAATTTCCTGACATGCATTTGTTGAATATATATTTTAATCTCAAGTAAAAAGAAGGGGGAAAAAAGGAAAAAGATAATTTTAGTTACAAGTCAGGACACACAATACACAATCCATTATTTTAAAGTGCTACTGTATCATATAGAACATTGTAGTTGTAGAACACCATATTGTACTTAAGAACCTTGCTGTAGTGCAAGGATGAAATATAAAGTTTAGTCAAAGTGGCAGTATAAAATGTACAGAATAAATTACAATTACTAAATAAATGACTCAAGGGAATCCTTATGATACTAAAGATGTATTTATTTGGTTTTACTTATGTTTATTTTTTTCCATTCTAACTTTCTGTGAATTTTTTGTAAACACCCCAGAGGAGGGTAGGCACTTCACAAACAAATAAACCGGACATATTCTCTGCCCTAAAGAGCTATCTTACATTGCAAATATGAGATAAGCCACACAAGTGAGTTGCAATCAGTTCAGGGGGAATTGGGGAACAAAACACATGGGTTGAGAATATACAGATATGTGGTTACTTAGGTATATCATGTGCATGTCTTGGCATCCCATGATATGTATCAATGTGTATATAGATACTTTTACAAATTATATTAGTTTTTAGATGTGAATGTTTTGGGGAGAAATAATTATGGTGCTATGAGTGAGGGAGTAGGGGGAATGTGTGAAAAAGGGAGATAGCAAACAGTGAAATGCAGGGGGTGTGAAGAGGAAGAGAAAGGCATGGAGGGTCAAGGTAGATGGAGATGTAAAGGTCAGTAAGATGAAGCTAGGAGGCATGATGATGTAGAGGTATTTAAGGCTAGTGAGTTTATCGTTAGATTACATACCCCAAAATTTGATAGACTATTTATTGACTGACATTTTATGTGAAGGCTTCTATTCTGAAGCAATTAGCATTTTAACAGCAAGAAGCAATTAAAGGAGGAAGGGACTATTTCTCAAATTTAGATCTTTCTTGAATTTATGCCCACTACTTACTTTTTTTAGCTGACTTAAACTGTTTCTTCTATATCCCTACTATCCAGTGTTTAATGTAAGTACATCCAAAATTGGGAAAAATATAAAATATCATTAATTAAAATTGTTCTTTGGTCAAAAATTTGCTTGAAACAGGGACTAGATGGTGTAACTGTTAGTACTTTAGCCTTTCAAGACCCAAGCGTCAACTCTGGAAGCAATGCAAGTGTGTAGATTAGGACTGATGGGCAATGACAGAACAGTCTTTAGGAGTTAGATGGACTGACTCAAGTTCACTCAAATGTAAAACTTCTTGGATACTCTAAGCCATGCATTTTGGAGTTTACATGACCTCTCCTCTGTCAAACCCTCCTGTCCCACCAATTTATAAATCAGGATTGGATGTCATTCTAAAAGATATGCTCTAAATCAATCAGAAGTTATGAATTAGAGCAATAATTAGTGGGTGACACTCTAGATCTGCATTATGCAGAAGGTCAGAGTAGGTGAGTGTATTTGTCTCCTCTGGCCTTAAAAATCTATGAATTTGTGTGCAAATGTTTACAGGCTCAAGCCCTAAAGCCTTGTCTATACAGACTTTTTTTAAAAAAAATTCCTAGAGTTAAATTCCACCAGAGAGAGTAACTTGAGAAGCCCTGGTGTAGGCTGAACCCTGCTGCTACCACCGGAGTAAGCACTGTGTCAATTAAACCTGTTATGAACTGATCCACTGTTAGCAATGGCAGAGAACACTTAAAAAATATCTCTACTGTAGACAAGAGTATACAGAATCACCTCTCCTTTTACACCTGAAGTCATCAATTACTTCAGAAATGTTAGTCAAACAGTCTGTTCTGTTAATAAATTCTAAATTATAGCTGCCTTTAAATTCTAGTGAGATAAATTTATACTCAACAGCTACAAATATCTTTACACTTTGGTTTTCTCCTGATTTTATTACAAACTATGGTAAATATGGTGTAATGGAAACAAATCTTTCTTAGTTTATTGATGTATCCATAGAAATTGATGTTTTGTTATTTAACTGTCAATTTTTATTTGAGAGTTCTGGACTCTTGTATTTACTGTAGGGATTTAAGATGAGACTGAAGATTAAAAACATTCCTTCTTAGGGAAACAAGAAACGTGAGCTTTGGGCAGGTAAAGGCTAATTAAATGATTACTTCATTTGTTTAAATAAAAAAGCTTGTATTTATTTTTATTGGATTCAACAGGTTTTCAGCAAAGCATAGTAGGACTTGTGTTCTTGTGAAAATGCTTACCTCATTTTGATAATAGTCTAACATTTTCCCCTTCTTACAACTAAATACTCCACAAATGAATGTAAACTTGTCCTCTGGTTCAGCTTATAGCATTGTGTCATACACAAACATGGAGATTTGGTGGGAACTGCTCCTCAGTTCAGTGACTGAAGGTATCCAGAGATGACTCACTCTTCTAGGGCAAGTATATGGATTATTGTCACAACTAACTGCACTTCTGACCACTCCTGGACTCTTTAATGCACCTCTCAGGTCTCTATCCATCACCAGTCTTTGGGTGAAATCACACAATACTCCCACTCTCAGACAAGGCCTTGGCTGCGGTGCTCTGATACTAACCATGACTAGCTCAGCAGGTCTAACTTAGGTTCAGACCCTGCAGTTGTTCCCTCCATGAGCTATGACAGTGGAATCCAGTAATGAAACAGTCTTTTTCAAGCAAAATGCTATTTATTTAGAAATAAGAGAAAACAAATATAAGAGAAAACAAATCTTTAAAACAATAAACCAGTATATGTTCCCTGGATCTGGAGGGGGGAAATTCCAACTTCTTAAGATTCCCTCCACGGATTCTCTATGTGAGCCTGTCTTCTTGGACAGCTCCTGACAATTGACCCTCCCCCACCCTTTCCCTGCAGAGAAGGGCATTTTAACTGTTTAGTGTTCCATTGGTCTCTGGGCTCCCAGCTTGGCAAAACAAGGCCTGTATCTTCATTGGAGACAGGATATACAATCATCATAATTTTGTTTGTTTAGGGAAAAGATTTTATGTATTGCTATCTTGGGTAATTTACAATAAAACATTGCAATTACATTGGTCTTGACACATATAGGTACATATCTTAATACAGAATTACCAATATTAAGCAACATATTGGTAATGATATAACAATATATGGTCAATATACATTTTCCTTTTTTCCCAAAAATTATTTAAACACAGCCTATATATGTGTGTGTATATATGTATTTAACCAACTCACGTTAAGGTAGGAGGATTTGGGGGCGGGGGAGGAAGGAGGGGAAGCTGAGTGTTTTCCTAGAGCAGGGGGAAAGGAGGAGGCAGGAAGAGTCTCAGGAAAATAGATAGAAAAGAAAGCTAAGGGAGGAGGGGAGATATAATTCAGTTATTATCCTCTGTGCATATCTGTCATAGTTAGGCTGCCCCAGCATGTCCCTTTGCAGTCAGGCATGATGCTGCATGATGAAGCCTGCCTCAGTTTCCCTTCACTCCAAGTATAAACAAGTCCAAGCAGGCTTTAGAAATTAAGGAGGACCCTCTTAGGAGGGTGTCATTTATTTAACAGACAGTCCACCACAAAGCTTAAACAAAACCTTCATCCCAGCTTCCTAGCTGAGAGACCAAATCAGTCCCAGTCCATCTACTCCACTACTTATCTCCATCCAAGCTCTTCACCTGCGGTTCACTCAGCTCAGGTCACCAACTCTGGAGTCAGGTCTCCTGCTGCTACTGGGCTAGAGTCTTCGTCCAGAGTCTGGGGTTTATGGAGGTCTGTCAAGAATAGCTCTTCCCCAGGACAACTCTTCCCCATGAGACCTCATACCTCTGGCAGGCCAGGCTTCTGGCTATTGCGTGGGGGCTCCAACTGCAGCTCTTTCTGTAGAATTCTCCCATCTCTAGGAGCATCCCTTCTAGGCTCCCAGAGAGCTCACTGTTTCTCAGAGCATACCTTCAACTTAGCTCCCCTCCTCAGGAGTTTCCTCCCTCCTCAGGAGTGCCATCTCTAACTGAACTTGGGTGACCTTTATTGGGTCCAGTGTACATTTACTAATTAACCCTTACTTGGCCACCTGGGCAGTCACTTCCCTTATGTGTGCCTTCAGAAGGCAGACACGGCAGACTGGTGACCTGAACACAGACTGTATGACTCAGAGTAGCATAGACATCAATTCTCAGTAGCATAGAAAAGTGTGTGCCCTGCATGGTACAAGGTGTATGTTGTACTCTGTCTATCCTGTGGGATGAAAAGCAAATCAAAGAGAACAATAAAACCCAACTAGCTTTTGTGGAGGAAGAGACGTGTAAGGTAACTCCCTTCTCTTCACGTGCCAGTATATCTCTGCCTGTATCTGTAATTTTCACTCCATGCATCTGAAGAAGTGAGGTTTTTTACCCACGATAGCTTATGCCCAAATAAATCTGTTAGTCTTCAAGGTGCCACCGGACTGTGCTAGGTGGAAGTCTGTGCTTCAGAGAGCTGCGATTCACACAGACACATGCATGTTTGACATATGCAGACCTGTCAAAACACTTCTCTTCTTCCTGTGATCTCATAGAATTCTGGGCCAAGTAGAGAAGCAGCCATATTAAGCAAGTGGAATAAACTATCTCCTGGTTTTTCATTGTGGCTGTTTGACAGGTATAGCATAGATAATTTCATTGCCTGATCTTTGATTAGACATGCAACCAGCTATCCCTTAGAGATTTGAATTCTGACTTATATTCCCTCTGCATTTTTAAGACCTGCCATTTGTCTACAAAATGTGCAATGAAGAGGGTTCGAAAACAAGACCCCCCGAGCTTCCAAGCTTCCAGAAAACTTCAAAACTTCAGTAAGGAGGAGAGCCAACACAGCTGTCAAAACCAAAAGATAAAAATGACAGTGAGATCATTATATCCCGACTTTAGTCTGAATCAGATCATTTTTATGTTCATTGTTTAGAAGGGGAGGGACTGATTTTACATTCACAACTGCGTTGTGTCAGAAATACAAAGGAAGTAATGAAAGAGACTTAGCATGGAACAGAACTTCAAAGGGAATAATTTTTGGAACAGTGTTTCCCGTACAGAGAAGAAAGAATGCATCTACTTCCTCCTACTTTACTGCTTTCCCCTGTGACCTGTATCATAACAGTAACATGATGGTATTGGATCTGGGATTCCCCTGTTAAATTTTTCCACCAGTTTGAAGGGAAGTACACATAGGAGCCTGAATTTGGCCCAGAGGAAACCAATGATTTACTCAATGAATTTTTTCCAAATACAGTTTATTTTTTAATTTCCAAGACACATCAGCCTCTCTACAATTCTTCCGAATTCTATTGTTTTCATGCGGTAGATTCCAATGCCCTGTAGGTAACTAACATTACAGTGGAAATACACAATACTGGGATTCTAGGAAAACTTTAATACCATTCACATTTAAGACTGTGTATTTGTTTCCTGTAGAGGCCTGTTCCTATAACATATCCGTCAAACATACACATTGCAACCCTAGATTTACTGACTGAATTCAATGGACTAAGGGAATGAACTGATCCTGTCAAGAAGATTAAAGGCTATTTGTCAGCTGTGTTACATAAAGGGCATTCTTTAACATTGTTAGGAAAAAACAAGATGCATGTGTGAGGTGAGAGTTAAAGAAGCTCTTATTGCCCTATTCAATAGGTTGTTTGAACTGATTTTGATTTATATTTATTATGAAAGATCCAACAAATGTTAGCAGCAGAGTCAAATTTTTTTTGGAGCATTTGCCCTAACTTCTTATATATGTTTATCTTTTTAAGGTACTAGCTATATGCTTTTTAATAGGTTAAAATACTAAGGAAAAACAAAGCTTGTACCACTTTTTATCCCTTAAGAGTCTGACAATTATTTATAATGAAAGACTGATGCTGCCATTATGTTAGAAAATAAGCTATCATCTCTGTGCAGCATATACATTTGAAAAAAGAAATGATAAAAATTACTGTGAACTGCTGTCAGGGACTTTATAATTTAGAAACCTAACAGTGACCAGCACAGGGTATTTTTTACAAATTGTATATTAGTACACTATATTCTCAGTATTATTTTACAGCTTTGTGTTGCAGAACTTGAATCTTTACTTAGACTGAAATAAGAAACTTACCACACTAAATTCATCATGTTGTATAAGCTTTCCTATTACATAAATTATTCATCTTAAGTTATTTATCTTTGCCTTTCATATATGTGTGTGTGTATGTGTGTGTGCTGCTGTTGCTTTGAGAGCCTTCCAGTGATCAGATATTCTCTTTGATCTGATTCACTGGCTGCTGCTTTCGAAATATGCAGAAGGTGCAATATTTTGTTAATTTATATTGTTGTCTTGAAATCACTCAAGCAACATAATAGGTTGTAAGCTAAGCTTCAGAAAAAAAGATGTATTTTGTAGTTATTTTTAGTTATATTCCTTTGTGAAGCAATTATGTTTTGTGATTATATGCACTGATTTTGTTTTTATTTTGGGTGACTTACTACGTTATGCAATATTTTAGTCAATGGGTCAAATACAGCCTACAACCCATTTTACTCTACTATAGTGTGATGTATAAATAATGCTTTTGACAATAATGCTTTTGACAATTGTCCTTCATTACTATGAACCTTTAAAAATAAGAGAACCTGGACAGAATCTGTTAGATCACTTTACTCTAAGTCTCTCTCAGGTATTGGGGATGGGGGTGGGGAAGATTCCCGGGAGACTTATAATGAGGAATATATATTTCTATAATAAGAAGGAAAACATCCAGCATCTCACATTTCTTAGCAACTGTGTAATTGGTGTTGAAGGAAACCCTTGTAATAAGAAAATGTTTCTTTTTTCTATCAGTGATTGTCCATATATATATATTCCACTCTTGGTTTGCATGTGGCCCATGCATCAAAAGCAGAATCCTTTGGTCAGCAGTGTCCATTGGACCACACCTGCATGCTGAGTGCCTTTATGCCACTCACCTGCATAAAGGGTAGAGCAGGGTCAACATCCTTCCATTCCTTCTTACCACCTGTGGCCATGAAATGGAACTGTGAGCAGTGTTTCTACTCTTGTGCACTTGTGAATTTAAAAAGTTTTGTAAATACTTGTTCCTTTAGGCCAGTTTAGTACTTAGGTTAGTGTAGGATTTTTTGTTAAGTTTCCATTTGAGCACTGTTTTTTGGTTACCAAGCTTCTTCAGCCTTCATGATTGAACAACAAACTCCAGATTCTAAGTATCATGCATCATGTGAAGCAAGTATGACCCTCAATGGCAGTCACTCAAAATGTTTATTTTGCCTTGGTAAGGGGCACATCATGGACAAATGTTCAATTTGCTGTTCATTTTTAAAAAACCCACACAACAGACAAGAGACTCTCCTGAAACTTTTTCTTCTGGACAGGTAATAATCTAATCTGGGTAAACAAAGTCTGCCCAGATCTGAACAGTCCTCCTCCAGAATTGCTGTGATGAGCACTGGCTCTGCAGCCAGTACCAGGATGCCAGCTGCTTCAAAGCATTCCTTTATGGTTCCTGGTGCCCTTTTTGGTGCCCGAGGGACCTAAGTCAGTCCTTGTGCTGCCCTTAACTGAGGTAGGATGAGGCAATATCTCCCTCTTTTTCTTGCTAGGTACCTCAGATGGTGACCTGTGATTGTGCTTTTTAGAAATGTGGTGCTGAGCCCTACCCCATCAGCCAGTGTCCACACTTCAGTACCAGCTGTGGAAGAAAATAAATCCTCACACTCAGGTTGGAATGCAACAAAATCAGAGACAGCTTTATTTCAAGCAATTGCCAGGGAAGAAATACAGCTGACAGAGAGCATCTCTGCCTCAGTTTCTCCAAAATACAAACAATAAGCCACAAGCATTTATACTCTTTCATGGAATGCATTAATTAAAATATCTGCAGTTTATTTATGTTATGTCCTGCCCATTCCAGTATTTTCTCACTTCTGTCTCACTTCTGTTCTCACAACATCGCTATCTTCAAGGCTAGGTCACACTGACTCTGCACTGTTGTGTCCCACCCGCTTCAGACACAGATCCTGCTTTCCCAAGTCTCGCATTATGAGACTTCAGAGTTAGCTTGACTGTGCCCTGTCTTGACATAACTGAGACACCTATAGTCAAATCCTTTAACCCTTGTTTCCACACAGCTAAAGACCAGCTTCACTTGGTCTCTGGTGCAGACCCTGCATATGTTTGTAATGTGTAAACTAGAAACAGATTCAGAAATTTAGTAACCAGAAAGGTAATTTATTTTATAAAGTTTCAAGGAATCCATTATTTTTTAAAGTTGGTTAATAAAAGGTACTAACTGCTAATTTCAAACAGGTCATTATAGTTAAGAATACCACACACCACTCCTTTTTCAAATATAGTAATACTGTTCTTGGAAGTTAGTTTTGTTTCTTAATAGACGGTTTGGCATTTGAAAGAATTATTTATTTCCATTTTTAAAACATACCTAACTAGGAGTATCAAAGGGGTAGCCATGTTAGTCTGGATCTATAGAAGCGACAAAGGGTCCCGTGGCACCTTATAGACTAACAGAGGTATTGGAGCATAAGCTTTCGTGGGTGAATACCCAATTCATCGGATGCAAGCAGTGGAAATGTCCAGGGGCAGATATAAATGTGCAGGGAAGAGTCAAGCTAGAGATAATGAGGTTAGCTCAATCAGGGAGGGTGAGGCCCTCTTCTAGCAGTTGAGGTGTGAATACCAAGGGAGGAGAAACTGCTTTTGTAGTTGGCTAGCCATTCATAATCTTTGTTTAATCCTGAGCTGATGGTGTCGAATTTGCAAATGAACTGAAGCTCAACAGTTTCTCTTTGGAGTCTGGTCCTGAAGTTTTTTTGCTGTCCAGGGAGATTGAAGTGTTCTCCTACAGGCTTTTGTATATTGCCATTACTTATATCTGATTTGTGTCCATTTATCCTTTTGCGTAAGGACTGTCCAGTTTGGCCGATGTACATAGCAGAGGGGCATTGTTGGCACATTATGGCATATAACTAGGAGTGCGCATCCCATGATCTGTGCACTTCTTCCAGTATTTAAAACACAATAACCAGCAACTACTCTGAACCACTAACATTCACTGCTAAATACACATCATTCCTTCCTACCTTCATGAAAATTGTCAGTCTTCCATGTTATAAAGTGACTATGAAACATAAAAATGATGATTTTAAAGGACAGAATTATCTGAAGAGGACTCAGTGTATAGTCCTCCTAGAGTCCTAGACCATATTTATTCATTATGATTGTGAAAATTTGCTGTTAATAGCCCTTGTTATTCAAGTTTAAAAGAAAATAGCTCATGTTCAGATATGTACCATTAAAATATTTGTTTTTAAAACTTCTAAAATTTTAGCCCAATGTTGTCTCTTCCCAAACCAAAAGGAACCATTTCTAGTAGTCAAAAAGAACATTTCTGTTTATTCAGATTTTATTTCCATTAGCTTATTGGCTGCTATTGAGAAAATGCTCAAAAGTATGACATTTAGTCTCAGTGGTGATGGTCACTTTTATTACAACTTTCTGGTGTTTCATTTGGTTTTAAATTTTCTATTTTATGATAATTTACCTTGTATTGTATCAGGAGTATTGCATTGTATCTGGTGCTCAGATACCATAGGAATGAAAATTATTAAAATGTAGAGAGATGGATTTTATTACTAATGTAGCATCTTGAGTGCCCTTCAAGTAAAAAATTCAGAATATATGGATGCTTTATATATATCAAGCTATCCACTAAGACTTGGACTGAGACCATCAACTCATTGTGGCCCACTAAAACAGCTATCAGATGCCAATGGCTATCGGTCACTACCAACTGGAGCCAAATATGAACTAGTGACCCATATATAGAGGACTGTTTCTCATCATCAAGCCCTTTGGTCATCCAGTCCCCTGTTGACAATTTAATAGCTTATATAGTGAATTCATTCAAACCCCAAAGGAAGAAAAGAGGATTCTAAAAATGTCTGTGGTAGTTTGTTTCCATGAGATTGCAATGGTAATTCTGTATGTCAGCAACTTTCTCGTACCGCATTGTAACCTGAAGGTGGGATTTATCCCACCAGCATTAAAGCTCCAGGTCACTGAGCTTTTTTTTGAATCAGGAGAGAGAACCATCTTATAGTAATTGATTTTGTCATAATTTCCCTTAAGCTATAAAATGACATAGTAAAATTTCCCCTTGATTCTGATATCTCCTTTAG
This sequence comes from Macrochelys suwanniensis, assembly GCA_033296515.1. NCBI lineage: Eukaryota > Metazoa > Chordata > Testudines > Chelydridae > Macrochelys > Macrochelys suwanniensis. The sequence continues at coordinate 75,605,992 of CM065783.1, read as the reverse complement.
GACTGAATAATTGGACCTACCAGAAATTGTTCATTAAATGTCTCTGCTTATCTCTACTTCATTGTTTTCTTTTGATTGTTGGCAGGGCCATTACTTGCAGTCTTTTTATTATCCTTAACTTCGAAATTGAAAAACCAGCTGCTGAATTAGTGTATCTTAAAAGCACTGCTCTTATATCAAGGCAAGTGGTCTCCTCCAGCAGAATTGAGGAGCCTCAAAGGGCTGGATCTGAGAGCCATAGGGATCACACTGACTCCTCTCCTCTTTTCCAACTTCCTTGTTTTCTCTTTATCTATTTCTCCTCTGGTGGGGTACCATTAAAACTGAGCCAAATATAATTTTTAAAAATGGATCTCTTCTGCTCCAGACACCAGAAGAAATATCTTGCGACCTTCCTACATCTCCTTCAGATGGACTGGTCATCTGATACATGATTTGACATTCTGTACCAGAAAAGCCAATGAAATCAGGTGAGGTAGGGCAAGGTGAATTCTTCTAGCTCTCTATTGGCTCTGGTTCTCTCATCTACAAGAGGTGCCTCTATGTGTTCCTGGGAAGCTACACCTCAAAGACGATCTTAATGTGCAGGGTCCAAAAGTGCAGGATTCAAATTCCTGTTGACAGATTGGAACTTGAGAGGGTGAACCTCCAGGAGTGTGGATCATATCTGAAAGACCTTCTGACTCTTTCAATCTAGGTTACTTTTAAAAATGCAATCATCTTCACCAGAAGGGTCAGTGAGTTGATTGCATTTGTCTCAAAATACCTTTTTTCTTCAATGCCTTTTTCTTCCTTCATATCATCTAGTACTCAGGTCTACCCCAGAATTCCTGCCAAAAGTAGTTTCTCTTTACAATTTCAATCAAAACACCATTTACCTAAACCTGTTAATCTTCAAGAGTCCCAATGGCTTTGTCTGGTTGTCTACAGAACCATCAGATTCTTTCTAGACAGGACAAAATCCTTTAGGAAGTCAGATGCCATGTTCATCTCTCAATGTTGGCATGAACAAAAGTCTCAAAGCATCTAATACAACCATTTTCAAATGGATAAGATATGCTAATTTAGAAGGTTATATAAAGGCTGGAAATACACCATCTTGAAGTCTCAGAACACATTCAACAAGTTATATTTTTATACCTTTTCAAGAGATCTGTAGGGTGGCCCTGGGCACCCTTTGCTCTGGGGGAGGAGTAAATTACTTGACTCATTTCCGTGGAGCAACTTCCTTTCCCCGAGCTATTCTAGTTGGCAAGTGGGCTGAAAGAAAGAGGGAGTCTGAGCTCTTCCCACTTCCTGCTTCTCTTCTCCAACCTCCCCTCCCCACTTGCTTGCTGAAAGGAGTAGAAGGCAAAGAGTCTCTGCTCTCCCCATCATGGCCAAAGTCACAGTCAGAGCAGGGGGCTTAGCAAAAGAGTAATGGCAGCCTTATTCACCCCTATTCCCCCATGCAGCTAAGTAAAGGCTTTGACAGACTAGCCATAGTAATCTAATACTTTGTGTCGACTGAGGAAAATTGCATTGTTTATAAGAACAGAAATACCTAGAATATTTCAGATGTATGCATTTTTCACCTTTGTTCCTAGAATTTACTGTATGTTTAGTTCTTCTTTTCAACCACCTCAGGTTATATTGTATTATGAGGCATGGGCAATATGATAAATTTGGCAAGAAGAATTTTAAAGTGATTAATAGATTCCAAGGCCAGACTGGACCACTGTGATTATCTAGTCTATCTAACCTCCTGTATAACACAGGCCATAGAACTTCCCTAAAATAATTCTTAGAGCATATTGTGATGTTACACCCCATATTCTTCATAGAAATATGGTTATGATATGAATATGGCATAACTAAGATATATTTTATGCAAGATGGCTCATGTAAGATATAATTGGAAAGGTTATGATTTACTGAATGTGATTATCCCATTTGTATGCATGTATCATTTCTGTATCTAAAGTTAGGAATATTGACTATGTAACAATTACAATTGTGTGTGTACTTGGGGGGAACACCCACCAGACAGTAGGAAATCCTCCTGAATGACCCATTTAAGAAGAACAATAGAACTCGGAAGATACTAATCTCTCTCTTTCCTGAGAGGTGTCCTGGGATGTAACTGTGACACTACCAGGTCAGGTGGTCCTGTCACCTGGTACAAAATACCACCTTGGACACTGCTGGAACTTTTCCTCTGTAGGTGTATGGGGACCAAACAAAGGTTTCCCACCTTAGGTAAATCCTTTTCAAGGCTGCGGAGGAGCTTAATCTGGACTCTCTTCCATTGCCTAACCAAGAAGATGGACTGCTTAAAGAGCCTGAAGGGACAAAGTAACTAACCTGAAGGGAAAGCAGGGGTGATCCAGACTGAGATGGGGATCCAGTCTGTAAGAAAAATAACTGCAACTCTAAGCTACTGAAACTCTGAAACTTACCTAAAATAACATATAGGGTAAGAAATTACTTCTTGAAACCAGTCTCTTTAAGATCTTAAGCTTAGTATGCATGTTTTGTTTTATTAGCTCAGTAATCTGCTTTGTCCTGTTTGCACGTGAGTGCTGGGTGAATCCTCTTACACAGAGATGACTTTCAGTCTGTGTCTGCAGCTGGGTGTGGCCCTACCAGTGTGTGTGTGTGTGCAAGAGGCTGGAGAGCTTAATTCAGCAAAACAGGGAGAGGGAATCCAGGCTGGTGGAGCAGGAGGGGCTCAGTGAAACCCCAGTACATCAGGTGGCATCCCAGAAGTGGGGAGGGGAGTCTAACCTGTCACAGTGGCATAGTCAAGCAGGGTAATGTGCACAGCTTATTGCTTTTTTGAAACACTGATGTAGATTTTAGGTGAGTTTTAAGTGTGTTGGCTGGAGAACAAAGTGGTAACTGGTTTGTTTTTTCTGTTTGCTTATTTTGAGTAATAAAAATAGGCGCAGAAAAGTCAGAAAATGAGTGAAAGTGAAGCTACCAAAAAGTTGGAGCTTTACAGATTGCAAGCAGAAGAAAATGAAAAAATGCATAAAAGACAGGTGGAATTAAAACAGATGGAAATTCAAGCAGTAGCAACATGAGCAGAAGTTAGCTCATGAGAGAGCCATGGAACTGAGGTAGAGGCTGAGGAAGCCCGAGAACGGAGAAAGCTGGAGGCTAACAAAGAATGGGAAGCAGAAAATGCCAGACAAGAAGCAGAAAATACCAGACAAAAGACAGCACAATAGAGAGCCCTGGAACTGAATGACAAAGAACTGGAGGAAAATAAAAAGAGAGAAAGCATCAACTGGCTATAATGGAGTGGAAGAGACAGAACCCCACACCAGGGAGATCCACCTCTCCAAAAATCCACAAGTGGGAGCGGTTGTGCCCTCTTGTGATGGGGTGGCTGCCCCTCACTGGTAGGTAAGGGGTTAAAGTCACCCTGGGGAGGCTGCATGGGAGGCAGCCAATGACTAAAAGGCTTATAGTGCCAGCCAATCAGGAGAAGCTTTATTGGAACAGACAATCAGGGCCAGGCTGGCCCATATAAAAAGGGGCTGCTGAGCAGAGCAGAGGGAAGTCACTCGCTGGAATTTGAGGGAGGAGGACTGGCTGCTGAGAGGGCTGGAGCACTATGGACAAAGCAGTGCTGGGTAGGGTCAGCAGAGTATGAGACAGCTCCAGGCTGACGGCTACCAAACTGAGGCCCTGATACAAGGGCAGAGGAGGTGCTGGGGCTGCGGGGCAAGTGGCCCAGGGAAGGAGATGGCAGAGTTGGGGGAGGGGCAACACATGGTGGCTAGCTATAGGGTCCCTGGTCAGGACCTGGAGTAGCGGGTGGACCCTGGTGTCTCCCCCCCCCTTGCCATAGAGGGGAGTGGCCAGTGAATGGATTGCAGTTTGCCACTGAGACAAGCGGCTAGAATCGGGACTGCAGTTTGCCACTGAGGCAAGTGGTTGGACCCTGTAAGGAGGGAAAGGACTGACTGGGACACCGCCGAGGGCATGTCCAGAAGAGGATGATGTAGTCCGGGGAGTGACACGGGTCCTGGAGGTGGAGACAGATGAGATGATGGGCGAGACACCACCTGAGAAGGGCGTGCTGGAAACCCCTGAGCTAATTCCCTGGATGGCCAGCAGGAGGTGCCGCGGTGGTGAGTCCAGCCCCATTACACCTCCATACAGCGAGTCTGGGGACATTGCTAAATATTTCATTACTTTTGAGAGCCTGTGTATGCTCCATGCAATTCCTGAGGATCAACAGATGACCACTTTGGTTGCAAAGTTGACTGGGAGAGGTCTGGACATATTCAATAAGATACCAATTGGTGATACTGCCGATTATGTCAAATTTAAGGAACTGATTTTAAAACTGTTTCAGATTACACCTGAAATTTACAGAGTAAAATTTAGAAGACTTGAGAGAGGCTGGATTAAGTAATGTGTTTGTTAACCAAACGAGAGAGCTACTGGATAAGTGGATAAGGGGAAAAGGTATTACAAACTTTGAAGCAATGTATGATTTGGTTGCTCAGGAACTGTTCCTGAGCAATGTCTAATGATGATGTAAAACAGCGTTTATGGGGAAAAAAGGTAGAGACGATCAAAGAACTTTCAACTTTTGCAGATAAATTTGAACAATCCCAAGCAGCTAGTAGGAATAAATCACAGGCAGAGGGGTTTAAGTTTCGTGGGAAGCAAGGTTCCCAGTTTGCTCCTGGGAAGAAGGAGGGTGGATGGGAGGCTGAACACACACCTCCCCAAGTTAACTCCTCCAGTCCTCGTCCCAAATCTCCTGCAAAAGTAGAAGAGCCCAGAAGGTGCTATCATTTTAATTCCATTGAGCACCTGAGGAATAAATGCCCTATGCTGAGTGAGAACAGGCAGCAGGTAACTCATGGATATGCTGTTACCCAGAGGCTGTTACCTCAGGCAGTTGCCTCTTACCATACACTGTTTGTAAACCTTGCCACTGCACAGCCAGTTTGACTTAGTTGCAAAGTTTTGGAACTAGGGATTTTGTGGTGTAATAAATAAATAGCATTCCATCAGTTCAGTAACCTTTTCTTACTGTGGAGGACGGGAGAGGTTGATAAAATCAGATGCTGAAACACTGTCTCATTAATAAGAATTATGGAGATTCCCCTTCATGATTATCTTTGACACTGGTACACACTGCGTACTAAGGATGTTAATCAGACTGAAGCTATAGTCCACTTTTACTAACATCATTTTTACCACAAATCTAATGCATGTAGCTAGCAAATGATAGACTACTCCTTGATAGCATTTTTTTATTCTAATTGCTTTTCTTAAATTCTTTCAATTTTATAATTCTATAGTACAAATAAAACTGAATTGTTCATAATCCTCTTTAGAAATCTCCCAATTTTCTTTGGAATTATATACAGTGATATGGTCTGTAATAGAATATGTCCAAATACAGTACTTTTGATAAACTTGATGGTCACTGTCTTAATTCAAATAAGTCCCAAAATATTAAAGATAAATTGATAGGCTACGATATCAAATGTAAGTTGTTTCATATCTACTCATATTGAATCTAAACACCTAATTTTTTTCAGATTACAGAAGAATAAAATGGCAGTCCTTCCAATGTTTAGATTATTGAGGTGGAATGGGATAACATCTGTATACAAATACAGTTTTGCCTCTGTCGATTCAAGAGAAAATTATTCAGTTTTCTTACAGTTCTTTTGGGAATTTTAATGCCTCTGCATGATCTTCACTATCATCATGTTTGTAGCCTGTGATAGGGCCTTCAGTGGCCGGGCAGCCTAGTGGCTAGATTGTTGGATAGGGGCTGGAGGGTGGGACCTGCCCTCTTCTCCCTCAGGTCCTGGCTCAGAGTCCTGGGCCTCTCACACCACTAGACAGAGGAGATGGATCTTGCTCCCAGCCGTGAGGGGGAGGCTCAGGACCTGTTGTCTGAGCTGCTCCCTATGTAAGTTCTTTAGTTTGGGGCATGGCCCTGCTAGTCCAGTTTCCCAACAGTTGGGGCTTGGCGGTAGATTCCCCTTGGCAGGGGAAGATTTACTTGCTTCCAGTAGCTGCATTGGCAGGCAGGTTGTGTCTGTGCCTTCCTGCCTCTTCGCCAGCCAGTCTAACTAAGCCAGGCTCCCTTCTTTTCTCCCCCTTCCAAGCCTGGCATTGGCTGCAGCTATAATGGGGCGGGGCTAGCTGAACCCACAGGTTTTCTTTAACCCCTTCTGTGCCTGGCAACCGTCTCTCTGCTCCTTCACATAGCCAGTTTTGCATAAATAGACTCTACATATGCATACTAGTAACTTTGTTCAGTACATTCAGGGTGTTCCTGTGAATTAACGTAAGTTTGAAGTTTAGGTAAATGTCAACAAAAATAAATTATGCGTTTGTGACTGAATAATCTTCCTTCTCTGAATCATATCAATTATCATTCCTGGTCCTACAGTCCTTATTCAGGTGAAACTCCAACTGAAATCAGTGGTTATTTTGCTTGAGTAAGGATGATGGATGAGGTCATAATTTATACTTAGCTAGCAAAGAAAATGAGATCAGTATCAGGTCATAAGTGTCTAAAGACAAACAATAACAGTATTTTTCTAAAGCAAGACACCAATAAAATGTTTAAAGGAAAAGAAATGTGACAAACCTCTTATATATATACATAAGTGAGAAATTTATATTCACAGTCAGTGCCATATTATGATATGTAATTTGGTGATTCAAGAACACAATTTTAAAATTACCAAAACAAAGTATTAGTAATGACCAACGGGAAATGTGATTTCAGTTACTGCAATAAATAATGCTTTTTGTCAAGAAAAGCAAGTATCGCACAAATTATAAACATGTCTTTTGTTGAATGAACTTATATTGCTGGGTATTATAGTGGAGAAAATGTTAAAGAACTGTTCATTGCTTAAAAATAACTTCCTGTATGTTCTCGAGGTCAGTTATTTGGGATGGCAAATCACATACATTAGATGTCTGTAGGCAGTTTTAACATTTGCACCTGATGTTTGTGAAAAGTGGTCTGCATTTTCATTCCTATTTCTAAATTTCCCACCTTTTTTAATTTAATAACAATACGTAGCATTTTAGTAGGTAGTTTTTTCATATCTTCACAGGTCTACAAACAAATTAATTCTCACACCTCTGTAAGTCTGAAAATTAAGTTGGTCATTGTCCTTATTGTACACCTGAGAAAGCTGTGATTCAGCTAAATTAAGTGGTTTGCTGAGGACCACATACTGTAGTAAGTCAGTGACAGATCCATGTGGAAGAAAATAAATCCTCACTTTCAGGTTGGAATGCAACAAAATCAGAGACAGCTTTATTTCAAGCAATTGCCAGGGAAGAAATACAGCTGACAGAGAACATCTCTGCCTCAGTTTCTCCAAAGTACAAACACTCTCACACAAGCATTTGTACATTCCACTAAAAATGTATAAATGCTTGTGTGAGAGTGTTTGTACTTTGGAGAAACTGAGGCAGAGATGCTCTCTGTCAGCTATATTTCTTCCCTGGCAATTGCTTGAAATAAAGCTGTCTCTGATTTTGTTGCATTCCAACCTGAGAGGATTTATTTTCTTCCACATCCAGTATTAGAACAAAAGCATTCTGACTCACGAGTCCTTGCTTAAACCATTAGACCATTTTATCTCATTTCTCCATTGCCTTCTTTTTATGGTAGCAATGACTTTTCCCTCATTTTATATACCCTGCTGTACCATCAGAATACTCACAAATTCAGTGAGTTAGAAATTTATTGTTGAATATTGTTCTCATGTAAATAGGAAAGAAGAATATTAAACTATCTTTCTTCATGTAACTTACACAAAAATCAACGTTCTTGTAATACATATGTTGTTCATGAACATTTGTCTCTTATGAGAAGCCCTTGAAGGGTGATCTTGTCACATGGCTAATAATTTTATCCTTGGTTGATTAACTGTATCAGCTTCAAGTTGTACCATTTAAAAGGGGGCAGAATTGCTTCCAAAAAGCATGTAATCTCACTGTATAAGGAAACTGTTATCTTTTAGACAGCTGTTAAGTCTTTGTTGATTAAGGAAATATTTGAGGCTGCAGCGTGATTGTTCTCAATTTCTATTATAAACACATTTTTCATATTTCTGAAATAGAGAATGCTTTTTAGTTATCAAGAGAAATCTGGCATAGAAAACACTGATGTTCATACTAGGGGTTTTTCTTCATCCATTGTGATCTTGATGTTTCATTGTTGCTGAAAATTGGCTGATTCATTCAGTGTAACATGATCATTCTATATGCAGGCAAAAGGAAATGAATTACCCTTGATAGACTTCCTTCTGGAGAGTTCTATTTCAATCAAGTATCTTTACCTTCTCTCTAATTTTGTTCATTTTCTTCTTTTTGTACCATTCAAGTAAATACACTGATTTTGTATTTATACAATGTATTTCAATTAGAATGGGGTTTGGGGAATTAGTCCCAAAATATGCTTTATCTAATGGTCTGGTTTTGAAAATACCAGATCCTCTTGTCAAATAAGGAGCAGCTCAGGGACAAAAGAGTAAATGTGTGTGCAAAATTGTAGCATGTTGTGAGGGTAATATCCCTTTATAGATTATATTATTATTGATGCTGTCAGGGTATATTTCTTTCTGGATAAAAGCAAAGCCATAATCACAAAAGATAACAGAGATCAAAATTTGCTTCCATGACTCCAATAGTATGTACACCTAGACTAATACTTCAGCAATCAATCATATACTACAGTCTCATTTTCACTTTTAGCTTTCTGATTCTACAAGTACAGAATTTTCTTTCATAATGTATGTCTCCATGAAATCATGAGCATCTTTCTGTTTTTATTTTAATTCTGTCTTGTATTATCACCATGGCCTGGTGTGGTGGCACGTGCCTGTAATCCCAGCTGCTTGGGAGGCTGCGGTTGGCGGATCGCTCAGGAGTTCTAGGCTGCTGTGCGCTATGTCAATCAGGTGTCCAGTGCTACTGACAGCCTGGCCAGCGGGTAGTTGGCGGTCTGGCTAGAACGACACGTCTGACGTGTTGTGATCGGCGCTTTCTCTGTGAAGGCTGATAGACCGATGGATGACAGTGAGTGATTATCACCATGAATGTACAATGAATATCACCATGGAAAATACTGTTGTTGGTTTCTGAAGTAATTATTACTTTGGCAGTAGGTGCACCAGCAATTGATCTGTCTTTGAGCTAGTTGTGTAGGGCCATAAAGGGATGCAAAGGCCCAGAAACAAGCAGAGGGGGCATCAGAACCGATGTAGTATGTTCCCCTCCCCAAAACCATGGAAGCCTTTCCACACAAGCACTATGCAGTTAGGGTTCAATGGATATTTGATTGCACTTGAAGGAGGGCAAACTTAGGAAGCCTCTGCTCTACACAGCATGCTCCCCTCAGTATCCAATGGAACTATGTGTAGAAAAGTCAGTGTTAATTAATTCTGCTATTTGTAGTATTAGCTGGTGTGCTTTGCGTTTGGTGTTCCATTTCGGTGGCGTGATAGAGGGACCATTGGCATCCTGGCTCTTAACAATGCTAGGCTGGCACAGAGTGAGTTACAGAGAGAAGCATAGAGGGTCTGGTTCTCCACATGGATGCTCCACAAGCTGTGGATTGAGATCAGAGTTCTCAATGGCTCCTCGGAGTGGCCTCCTACTTCAGTGGCTGCATCCTCCATGTAACCTCATTACTCTGATGAACGTGTGAGTCAGGTTTTTCTCAGTTTGAAACCATCGGTTTTTACACTACTACTTCTCTTCCCTCTGTTTTTTCCACATTATAAGAGAATGTAGGCCACAGCATTTACCACTGGAGAGTCCATTAAATATTCTTCTTCCTTGTCTATTATTTTATTAGATGGATGAACCGTCTGGGTCTTGCAGCCATTGGTTATACACCAGATGACAAGGATATTCGGCCAGATGAAGGTAAGGCTTCTGTGATTTTAATCAAAATTGACTTAGAGAGGTCTGATAAGAAAGAGAGGCTCCAAAAATGCTTCTGTTCATTGAGTCAACTCCTGATTTGGACATAAATCACAGATATCTCACAATGAGTTCTTCATTAATGTAGGCAGTATCTTTTAACTGTTTGTTTTCATAGATATGTGTAACCCCTTAGAAAATATATTTACCTGTGCAAACAGAAGAAAAAATGAAATCCAGAGTGATCATTTAAAAAAGCAAAGAAAACATTCTTAAGGCAGTCTTTAGGAAAACAAGCATGATGAATAGAATTACAATTTTACGTTTAGTATAAGAATGCTAAGTGAAAGCAGATGGCTCTGCATAGGTCTCTGTTAATTACATCAGCTGTGCTAATTCCTAATGGGAGAGTGACATGGGCATAGGGCAAGTTGCACTTTAAACCCCTTTTAGTCCCTCTTGAGTGCACTCTTCAGGTGACAAACTTGGCTTCCTTCACCTCTCTCGGGGTGGAACCCCAAAGTCCAACTACCCTTGGACTGGATTTCTGGGTTGCAGCCCTGATTCCAAACTGTGTAAACACAACAAGCCCAAATGTACTTGACCTGCAAGAAATGTTCTCTTTAGGAGTCTGTGACCAGCAACTGATTAAAGAGACTTACAAAGTTGCATCAAAACAAACATCTTTTTGTTCACCCAAAGATACATAGTAAGAAGGATAAAACAACAAAAAGCCTACAGTATATGCCTCATTCTTACATCACTTTATTCTTTCCTTGCAAGTGTTGGGTAAGATCCACTCAAACCAGCCCATCCCTACACCTGTCTGGGAGTGATGTGCGTGTGTGTGTCCGTGTGTGTCTGTGACCGACCTCCAGCCAGGGCTGCCACTCAACGCCCCCTTCCTCCTGAGGCTGAGAACATTAGTGGTTTAGTATCCCCTTTGATCCCAGGTTTGGGCATGAGAAGAATAAACCTTCCTCTCTGACAGTGCCTTATTTTTGCCATTGTTTCATTTCCTGTTTGTTTTCCCCCTAACAGCTTCTTTAAGTTAACCCCTCAAAATTAGGCAGGATAATATCAAGCCTATAAACTGAGATGCAAGTGCATATGATCTTCATTAAAAATAATACAGATAATGCCCTCATTCTCCACAGAGAAACAGGGTAGTAGCCCTACCCCTCATTTATCCATCAGCCAGCAGAGCACGTCACACACACATGGGGTGAGGAGAATGCACTCATTTAAAGAGAAAATAGTAAACAGGAGAGAAAAATGAACTGAGAAAAAGTGTACTTTGTTTTTACATTATGCAGTCCAGATACAGACTTTTCTATCATCATGTACAGATTATGATAAAATACCCAGGAAGGAACATTTGGACAATAGAATGACTTGATTAACTGAATATTTTGATATTACGGTTTGTAAATGCTTTTGTCTTCTGTGAAGGAATATGCATCTCCTTTCTGGTTATTACTGTTGGGGAAGAGAATTCCCAATAACCCAGTGTCTGATTTGATATGCTACTGGTATACTCCTTGGGTGAGTTTTGAGGCATTGGGCTGAAAGTGAAGTGCCTTTCAACCATCCAGGAAGTATGTCCATAGCCAGCTAATGAACACAGTGATATACGCAATATGCACAATATGGTTCATTCATAAATTACTTTTTTAAAAGAGAAAACTCAAGCCAGCATTTTTTAAAAACCCTTTTGAAACATTTATGCTTGTGTATATGTCTAGAGGTAAATTTTTCAAAAGTGCCTATAACTTAGGAGCTTGAGTTCCATTTTCCAAAGTGACCTAGTCACTTCAGGACCCAAGTCTCACTGAAAGTCAGTGGGACTGAGATTCCTAAGGTTATGCCTACACTGCAAAAGAAATCCCATGGCAGCAAGTCTCAGAGCCCTGGTCAACTGACTTGGGCTTGTGGGGCTTGTGCTATGGGGCTAAAAATAGCAGTATAGACATTCCTGTTTATGCTAGAGCCTGGGCTCTGAGACCTGGCAAGGCAGGTGGGTCTCGGAGCCCAAGCTCCACCCCAGGCAAGAACACCTACACTGCTATTTTTAGCTCTATAGTTCGAGCCCAAATCAGATGAACCAGGCTCTGTGACTCACTGCTGTAGGGGATTTTTTGCAATGTAGATGTGCCATAAGTGTCTAAGGACCAGATTTTCAAAGGTACTTAGGGGCTTGAAGATGCAGATTGGTAACTAGTGGGATTTTCAAAAGTGCCTGAGGTGGGTTAGGCACTTAACTCCCTGTGAAATCAATGGGACTAAGGTGCTTAACCTGCTCAGGCTCTTTTGAAAATCCCACTAGGCACCTATCCATGTCTTAAGGCAGTGGTCACCAACCGGTAGATTGTGATCAACTGGTTGATCCTGGAGCCTCTCCCAGAAGTGGCCATCATGCCCATGAGACCCCTGGTGGGGAACAGAGTCTCCACACACCACTCCTGCCTGCAGGCATTGCTCCCGCAGCTCCCACTGGCCGAGAACGGGGAACTGCAGACAATGGGAGCTGCAGGAGCCGTGCCTGCAGAGATAGGCAGTGCCTGCAGAGACGGGCATTGCGCGAAGACCCCTGTCCCTCTACCAGGTGCCACAGAGGTGTGTTGGGCCAGGGCAGGCAGGGAGCCTGTGTTAGCCCTGCTGTGCCACTGCCTGAGGTAAGTGCCACCCGGCGGGAGCCCACACTCCTCCCGCACCCCAACCCTCAGTCCTGAGCCCCCTCTTGGAGCCAGCACCCCATACCCACTCCTGCACCCCAACACTCTGCCCTAGCCTGGAGCCTCCCCCTGCACCCAAACTCCCTCCCAGAGCTTGCTCCCTTCACTCCCTCCTGCACCCCAACATCCTGCCCCAAGCTCATCCCAAAGCCCCCTCCTACACGCCAAACCCCTCAACCCCAGCCCAAAGCCCAAACCCCTCCCCACATCCCTGCCCGGTGAAAGTGAGTGAGGGTGGGGGTGAGCAAACAGAGGGAGGGGGGATGGCATGAGCAGGGTGGGGCCTCAGGGAAGAGGCAGGGTAGATCCTGGGTTGCACTTAAATTCAAAAAGTGATCTTGTGCATAAAGAGGTTGGAGACCACTGTCTTAAGGCATCCAAATATCTTAGAAAATCCAGCCCTTAGACACTTCAGAGAATGGGACTTGACTTGTCTATATCAGAGAAAAAGTGTCAATTATGCTTTGAAAATGTTGCCAATACTATCTCATGAGTAAATATTTCAATGAAACATAGAACATTTTGTTACCAGATTACTGGAGTGAAAGTGACCAGGATGATATTGATGGCTCTTTAACCCTGAAACAGGAAGGCCCTTCAACACTATGTGACACCTACCATCGAACACCCTCAGTAAGTCATGAATAGTAATGCTGTATAAGGCCAAGAAATAAATTTCCATGCTTCTTTGATTAGTATTTTGCTTGTTTTGTAATGGCATCTAATTACATTATGAGCAGAACAGAGGTGGTTCTCAGCTGTGAACTATGAGAATATTCTCATTTCTAATGGCTAAGAGCTGGAGTGAATGTTCTGAAAATAAGAAATGGAAGCACATAGGAAGAAGAGGCTACTGCTGTCTTACTCTGCTGTGTTTACCTAGTGTGTTCAAGCCAATTTGTTCTTTGCAAAAAAATCCAATACAAAAGGAATACATAGATTTTGACTCCATTATGAATAAAATGTCTTATACGTGGGTCATCTCTATTAACTGAGAGTTTATACTGTATCTACCGTGCTCCATATTTACTGGAAATTAAGATTTTTAGATTGTATTCATACAATAGTCATGATCTGGAGGAAAAATACTTTATTTATAAGAAACATATTTTTAAAGACAAGTTCCTTTCAAAATATAGCATTGTGTAAAATACCCATTGTATTTGCAATATTTTTCTTAAGAAGTGTTTTAAAGCGAAAAATAGCTGATAAAAGTTGTGTACAGTGTATGGGCAGGTTCTGATAGCTGATGAAAGCATTGCTGCTATACAGTACATGGGTAGGCTGTGATATTTAACCTTTGTTTCTAAGTGCAGATAGGACTGTTCTCTATTTTTCTTTCAGATTTTTCTTCAGCGTGAATGACACGATCCTCACACAACCAGAACCAAAGAGAGTGACTGAGGCAACAGCATCACATGGGTGAAGTTCAGACTGATTTTCACCCATGTGATGCTGTTTTATCAACCAGGATACAGGTTAAGCCCCTCCCTTTCTGTTTTTCCACTTTTTTGCCTTTCTCTCTTTTTTTAATTAAAATAATACAAAGACCAAGCAGAATTTAATTAAAATAATTTGGATAAGCTCAGCAGTCCCCTAAAATTTAAATGTTTTCTTGGGTGCTGAAGTGTCTTTTTTTTTTCCTGTTTGGCTGGAACACCTGCCCTCTGAAAAGAAGGAAATCCCGTTATGGTTTCTTTTGGGGGCTTCCATGTCTTCCTCACAACACGCCGCTGGACTGGGTGTAAGCTGGGTAGGTCTTTGCAAAACCTATACCAGTGCTATCCTGTCCTTTCCAGCAGGAGTTGCTCTTGGGCAGAGAATGTGTCAAAACAAGAATAGGGAGTGGTTAAAAATGTAGTGCTTACATAAAGTATTACACAGTTAGTTATGTCTTGCTTACTAAGACTTTATAGTGTGACATACTAAAATATACAAATCAAATAATTTGGTTAGTACTAATCATATACTGAACTGTATCTGTTGTGGTTTGCCACTGTCTAGTCACAATTATGTCTTTATAATCAGATATTTTCATTCCTTCTTAGGTGAATTCTTCAAGTCCATTCCCTGAACCCAAACATGGTCGACACTTTTCAAGCGAATCTACCTACTCTTATTCTTCTGCGGAGGATTCCCGACAAGATGCCACAGGAAGTACACACTCATCAGGATGCAGACCTCCTTATCGAGAAAGGCGCTCATGGCAGGACCTGATAGAGACGCCCTTAACCAGTTCTGGCCTCCATTTTCTTCAGACTGTTCCTCCTGACCCAGAATATATGAGTGGCCGACCTGGAATGTCACCAGAGAAGCGAAGACAGGCAACATTACCAGTCCAAAGACGTCACAATCATGAACGAGATGGACCTTTCCCTTTGGTGGAGTGGCAAAGAGGATATAGTTCTCATAACAGGCCCCAGAAGCAACGTAGTCAAAGCCTTCCACGAAACAGAGATGTCAGGGGGAAAGGGCGTGTAAAGTCTTCAGGCATAACAGAAGAGAAGCCTGAAGAGAAACTTCTTATAAAAAAGCAAAATAGTTTCTGTGAAGAAGGTAAGATTTTGAAGGTACTGTGGCACTAGTACTCACCATTGACTTCAATGGGAGCTTTGCCATTGACCTCATTGATGAATGATCAGGCTTTATATGAATATCTTTGTGGCAGAATTATAATTTCCAAGAAAAATGAAAATATGGAGATTGCGTTAGTTACTACAGCATAATTTTGGTTCAGAAAGTCTATGTATGTTCTGATCCCAACTTTATTGTCGACCAGAAGGTTTTGATTTTATCAATTCTCAACTCGGGAAAGGATATTAGGTGGTTATTCCATAGGCAACTTTCAGAATTCTTGAGCTTTTTGGGATTTTTCATTACCCTCCCATCCAAAGTTGCCTGGATTGTTAAAAAAATTATCATTTTTTTTCCAGAAAACATAAAGGAAATCAGGGAAAGTACAGATGGTCTGCAAGAGCTGTACAAGTCTTTGGAACAAGCCAACTTGTCAGCCTTTGGAGAGCAGCGTCCTTCTACCAAGCAAGAATTCCGGAAGTCTTTTGTAAAGCGGTGCAATGATCCAAAT
This sequence comes from Macrochelys suwanniensis, assembly GCA_033296515.1. Taxonomy (NCBI): domain Eukaryota; kingdom Metazoa; phylum Chordata; order Testudines; family Chelydridae; genus Macrochelys; species Macrochelys suwanniensis. The sequence goes on along the minus strand of CM065783.1, from coordinate 75,590,251 downwards.
ATCAACGAAAAGCTTCAGCACATCAGAGTTCTCAAGAGCACTTTAAAAGTAAGCTGTTACCATTAATGTTTATGTTCAACATGAAATTGTAACAGTGTAGCTTCTTAAAATTTTCAGTGTATGGACTTTTATTTGAGAGAGAATTAGGTCACAAGGAAACTTTGGCAGTACTGAGAGAAACAGAAGGTAGGGGACAGTTGCCAACCGCAACCATTGCCAGTATTTGGCACTCTTGTTACTGTGTCATGAAGGATGCCAAGGACTGAATTGTCAAGACGACCTAATTTACTACACTTTTACAATTAGAGATGGTCACTGTGGAATCATGCCAACGGATATAGGGAAGATTGTATTGCACTGTGTGAGCTGTAACAGTTCTGTGTATAGATAAAGGACCTTAGTGTGCATTGCAGTTGCTCTAGCACCTTTTGTTAGCACTCAAGGACAAATAAAAGGCCAAGTATAACATGTCACTTAAATTGTATTTCTGAAATGTGCTGTGGTTTTTTTTTTTGGCATTTGACAGGCAAAGGAAGGGGACCTGGTAACTATCAACAATCTTCTGGATGATCCCAACTTGACATCAAAGAAGTTCAAAGAGTGGAAGCTAAAAAACTATGAGTTTTTCCTGGACATCTGTGAGTACAGCGCTGCTCTGAAACCTCAAAATGGAGCCGCTGAACTTGTAACCCCCGCACCACTGCTGACACACACACATTCATTCATTGAAACACATGTCTGACAGGACTAGCACCGTGAACACTTGCTGGGTGCCATGAGAAATCCAGTATGGCAAACACTGTAATATTTGTAAATGTACTCAGCAGTATTGTAAATAACTTGGATAAGAGAATAGTGCCACAGGATGCCTACTACATTGCATGATAAGTATTATTCTGTTCTGAATTATTTTGTTTGCTATTATCAACCAACATGCTTATCAAGTTCTGCATTAGAAAGAAGCAGTGCAGAAGTGTAATGGAACATATATACCAGTATATTTATTTAAGGACTGTACTAAAGCTAAGCTTATAGTAATGAGTTCTTACAACCATTTTATATATTTAGATATATATTATATGTAAACATATCTACGTATATAAAATATAACATGGTAGTTTATATTTATTTTTTAAAATACCCTAAAATTCACCTTTTCACAAGTTTTTCTTGAAAGAAAAATATAAAAAAAGATACATTGACCACTCTTAGGGGTGCACATTTTTTTCCAACCTTTCCAAGCGGTGGTAGCTACCATCTTTATGAAATTAGAGAAGACCAGAGTAATAAAAAAAGTTAACTTAACCACTTTCGTGTGCCTTACAATGTATAGTGTATATATCCAGCAAATAGACTCTCCTTTGGCCCTATGGGCATATTGTACATGCCACTTTGATGTTGTGCTTATTTTTAAAAGAATGAGCTTGCCTTTAAAAGGAGTGGCCATGGGCGTGCAAGTGTGGCACAGAAGAGGTTAAGACACAAGTAGAACAAAGCTGGTTGTTCACCGATGCTGTCACTTGAACTGACTTTTCTATCTACTTTGAAGTGTTTCATGGTAAAAGAAAAACATCTGCTTCTGAAGATGGTAGCTATGGCAGTTTTCATAATCGCACCACTGTGAATTTAGTGCCACAAATCTGTGAGTCATAAAATTATTAAAATATTATCTGATGCTTCAAGACTGAGCATTAAGTAAAAGATTCTTGAACTGATCAATTGTTTGTATATCACTGTCCTATAGAGCTGGGTAAAGAATTCATATTGTTCAAAATTATTCACCATATAATTTTTTATCTGTAGATACTTCTTGAACAGGTTAATTGCAAGTATTCAATTCAGTATTTGAAACTCAATCTGTATTAGTTAGTTTTAAATGGATGTGTAAAATCACATGGTTTCTTTCTGTTCCCTGCTTAGAAACTTGAAGAATCAGGTTTTTGGAGTGAATACTTGCATTTATGAAAACACAATCTGCTTTCCATAAATATTCTCAAATATGCACTTAAAACTCAAGTTTCTGCAAACATTCCTGCTAGTAAACTTATTTATTAGAATATTCTCAGAAAGCAATTTCATATATAAATTTGAATAAATATTTGCAGAAAAATGTATTTGCCCAGTTCTAGTTTCACAGAAGGAATCAAATTGTAAAGTTCAAATTATTTGTTGTGATATGAAATGGAAACAAATGGCTCAAGGAGATAAATTTACTTGATAGAGAAAAGAATTTAGTGAGAAAGCATCCTTTTGTTTAGTTCATTTACAATACAGTACCTGAAAAAAAAATGCCACTCACACTTATTTTTCTGTTATCACTGTTACACCACCATTTATTTGAACCACAGTGGACACAGTGGTAAAAAAATTCACCCTGAAATAATTCCAGGATACAGTTATATTATTAGTAGAAGAGTATTACTGACCTTTATATTGGGTTCTCTGCATCACACCAGCTCTTGAATGATGAAATCATTGCACTACAATTATAATTACATTTGGATAGAACATACAAAATAAGTGCATTTAGGTCCCTAATTCGGCAAAGCAATTAAGTCCATGCTAGGTCCCATTCAGGTCAATGGGCTCATAAGCATGGGCTTAAAAGGGTATGATCCTGCTCCTGTTTAAATTAATGGCAAAATTCCCATTGACTTCAGAGGAGCAGGATTAAACCCTAAATGCTCTGCTGAATAGTGATGGATTTAAGCATACACTTAAAGTTAAGCCTGTGCCTAAGTGCTTTGCTGAATTGGAGCAATAATGAAGGTGCAGGGAATAGAGAGAGAGAAACTTGCCATCACACATTCACCAAAATCATAGTTGCGATATTCATGCAAACAGTAAACACAAATCTGAATGTATTTACTATGTGAACATTTTAATTAGTGCACCACTGAATAGAAAGAGCATGAGAAGAGAGTTCTTATCTTTCTAACTTTTGTTCATATCAGATCTATAAATATTAGATATAAATATATATCTCACTATTTTTTTATTGCTGTCCTCCATATGGTGTGGGAGGAGTATTATGTATTGAAATAAGCAATGGTGTAAGGTGGAAAAGCCATTTTGAAATTGTACTGCATACTGTATGTGCATTAACAAGAAGCTATAGATGGTCACAGAATACTAATTAAATGGATTGTGCTTTTGGTGTTCTTACTGAGATTTAAACATCTGCATTTTGTTTCAAACCAAATCACAGTCTGTGCTATTGTACTAAGATTTTAAAACAATACTCGAGGGATTCCATTGTATTGTAACCTAAAGATCAGAAAATGCCACTTGACTGGAGAACATGTTAAATGAAGTCTTTGGTTAAAATTCAAAAGTGAACTTACACTCTTCTCAAATATTAATTGGATAGAGCTAAAATAGAATATTTTTTCTTAGTGGATATGTGCCTCCAAAAATAAACAAAAATGGTAGCTAAGGAGATTGGATCGCAACCTTCATTTCTCAGAGGGTTTAGTATAATTAAAAGAAAAATAATCAAAGGTATTTCTGAAAGCTAATGAGTGGCTGAGATTAGTCTGGGCCATAAAACTAATCCCTCCCATGGCTAAGAGATCACAACTTCTTTTGATCATATTTTCTTAAAAAGCTTTCCTTGGCATGAGTCTATTCGTTTTGAAGTTCTAAGTGTCATGAGTCTATATTTTACTCTTGGAAAGCCATCCCCATCAAAAAAGCTAAAAGGTGTTTTGGTTATTCAGAATAAAAAAAGGGAACTAATAAGGAAAATGAACTATTTTTCCTTTTAGTATATGCCGGAGAGGTTTCTCATGGCTGGGGTTGAGACATACTGGGAGATAGGTTTGGGGCAATGCTTAGCCCCTAGAAAAACAAAAAAATTATTTCTAAGTCTAAATCAGTATTTTTATTCTTTTAACTTTTACAAATATCACTAACGTCAAAAAAGACAAAGTATTTCCAGAAGAATTTTGACATTTATTTACATGCATACAAAATTCTGTACAATAAATAAGAAACAGTTAAAGCTGATTTGTTAAGAAAATGTCAACCAATGTATACCCCTCAATTTGTTTAATATTAGGAGAAACAGAGTTTAACTTTCTAAACCAAAAAAGACAAGACTTTCTGTATTTAGGTTTTTAAAAAACCACTTAAGAATCAAGATGTGGAGTTCTTTAAGTTAAAACAAGAAATTGTTTTTAAAATGTGAATTATACATCCTACATTTTAAAAATAGCCTCCATCTTTTCCACTGGATAAAATCAATTACTAGGCTGGTTAATACAGACATTTTGTTTGACATATGAGGTCAGATATTTGGCTGTTTCTTCCTATTTTGCCTTCTCAGGTCATGCAAGAAAGTCAAAAAGCTGCCCTAAAAGAGGCTGTTGGAGATTTTCTTGGCATAGAAGAATCTCAGAAGAAAATGTAGACAGATCTACTCCACCAGTTCTTGCTCACAGTGTAAAAGGTGTCATAAGGGCAGGGCTAGGGAACACAGCATTCCAATGAACCTTGTGGCATAATGGCACTGAGGCTGTTCAAATTTGTGCTCATAGTTGGCTCAGCTCCTAGCCAGCCCTGAGGTTCAGGGAAGACAAAAGATGCCTTTGAGCTATCTGCCTCCTCACTGCTTTAGCTGTGCCAAGCTCTGCTCCAGTGAAATGAAGTTTGGAGTCCATAGTGTCTCTCAGATAAATAAATAAATCCAGCTTCCACAGTATCTATCTATAGATACTGTTGTAGATATTATATATTCTACAAATGGTGCACAAACCTGCATTAGCACAAATTGTTTTGGGGTTTGTGACCTGTAAGCCAATTGGAATGCAAGTTGTGATCCAAAGATTTTATTTATAAACAGTGGGCCTGATCGTATTTTCATTTAAATCAGTGGCAAAATTTCCTGATCCAAATTTGCCCTAACACCCCATATAGTCCTGCTGAAATCAATATGGTTGCACATGAGTAAGGGCAGGATTGGCTCTCCCTTGACTTCAGTGGTGGAGCAAAATCAAGCCCAGAATCAATATATAATATTTATTAGTTCAACAGAATTCCTGCCTGAATACTCAGATATATCCTGTATTCTTATTAACTTCAACCACATAAACAATGTGTTTGGATGTATTTTATTTATTCAAATGTTTTCAAAGTTATCCAAACACTTTGAGCCTTTATTCAGACTTTCTGCCAGTAATATTTTTAACCAAAGACGTCACTCAATCAGCATGGCTTTCCTGCGACTCCACAAACTTCAGTAAGTCTTTTTGTTGCTAGATGCTCTTTTTGCAACTGATTGCATGCTTTTCACCAGCCACCCTCTTTTTTTTATTATTATTGGTATTCTTCCATTTCCTCTAAATACAGTCCTTTGATCATCCCAATATCTATCTCTATCTCAGTAGCACTTCCTGAAGGGTTTGAGACTTTTTTATTTTGTCATATTATCAAATGAAAATGTCCCCGAACTCATTCTATTTAATAAAGAAATAATCAAAGGAAAAGAGAAGCTCTAACAAGTTGCAGCATCAGTATTCTTTAATATCATCATGTGGCAGAGATTTTGAGTCAGATTCTATCCCTTATCCCAGTTCCTACATGCAAAAGCAAATATGGGCCATAGCTGTCACACAAAAGGTGGAGACAACAGTGCAGAGCTATCATGGATATCAGAGGCATTATCTCCATAGTGCAATGAAGATTCTGGGCTGTGACGCAGCCGCTAGACAAGTCATCAGGAGGCTGCTGTAAATTAGAGTAGCTCTTGGCAGCTCTAATTTGCTTTGAGGCCTGAACTGACCCCACAGTAACCTGCAATCCTGAGGGTTCAAAGGTGATTTAAAGTTATCTTTGCCCCCACCTCCTCCTGGGCTGCACTTTCTTAAACATTGACAGGAGATTGTTTCTTTCTCTTTAGGATTAACAATCCTCTTGCTCTTGTGCCAACTTTAGGGTCCTTCTTTCCCAAATAGCCCATAAGCACCTCTTGGATTAGGATAGGTCTTATTGCCACAAATCAGCCCGGACATTTGTTATCAAAAGACTCAGGTGGCCACTGTGCCAAACAGAGAATTTTGAACTTGGAATGTTGATCATCAGTCCATTGTCAGAGCTCGGCCACTACCCATTAGACTGGAAAACTGGCGCACCATTTGTCTTTTTTCTTTCTTTCTTTTTTTTTTTTTTGAGTGGGGGCTGACAAGAGAAGCAGGGGAGGGAGTGGCATCCATACAATTGATGCAGGGAGTTCTCAGGTTTTGAAGAACCTTAGATGAAAACTTAATTTTACCCCAACTCTCCTCTTTAATTATAGTTTTCTAGGTCAAAGTATTGCAGTTTGGGGAAGGGTACCATTTGAAAGCTTTTACTAAGGAAGTTCTCCAGTTATTCTCCAGAAAGCTTGAGTCCTGACCAACCTCTCACTGAAGTCAATGGGTGTCTTACTATTGACTTTAAGGGGATTTAGACTGGACTGTTGATAGCGTAGAGACTGGGAATGTTATCAGTGGTGATGAAAGTGTTGACATCAAAATTAAGATTCTGGCAGAAATTCCATATCGTGTGCCTAACGTACAGTACATCTCTGAGGAAAACTCCAAGGGCCATTAAACTGAGATCCATTAAATCTGCTTTTGTGTTTCTCCAGTGACACAAAGCACACTTAAGACTATCTGATCTGGGTCTCTGAGTACTATCTCAACATGCAATCTCCTGCAATCCTCCAGTGGCATGAAGCCACCATGCTGTGTAAAGCCCTCTCACTCACCAACACAGTGCATGTGCCTGTGAGAAAGGGAACATAGCTGGGGCTTCTTACATCCTGGCAAACTCTGGCTGTCAGCCCATTGGAGCTGTTGGAAGTCACTCTGAGATGAAGCTGTCTGAATGCCTAAGGTTTGGGCCAACATTTAATGGCTTTAGGGTCAGGGAGTCACAAAGGTGACAAAGTAATTTTTGCTCCCTTTAAACACACTGGACTTGTGTCAGGTGCCACTCAGCTGCTCCAGAGAATCTGAGCCCAAAGGCTTAGCTGTCCCATGACACAAGTGTCCCAGAAAGACCTGTGAGACTTGAGACTGTATGAGGTCAATTGACCAATGGTATATGAAATATAATTTAATTTACAGACTAAACACCAATTTACTGATGCCCAGGTAAATCAGAAAACTGGGCTACTACCATGAACCCAGTCCTGAAAAGGGTCAGCAAGGATATCAGGGATCTGCCTGCATGGATTGTTCTGCAGGATTGGGGACCTGTGCCTCTAAAATGTCCGCAACAGCACACCACAATTCAAACTGTTAGTGTAATATCTACAAGGGAGAACTTCCTAAAGTGGCATTTAATTGGCTTAAGTTTTAAAATATGGAAACTAGGCATCTGTAGGAAAGACATAAAGGGTATGGCTACCCTGTAATAAAACACCTGTGGCTGGCCAATGTCAACTGACTTGGGCTTGTGAGGCTCAGGGTACAGGGCCATAAAATTGCAGATTAGACATTTGGGCTCAAGCTGGAGCCCGGACTCTGGGACCCCACAAGAGGGGAATGCGAAAACTGGATAACAATGGTGATAGCAATATTAACTCAGCTACGGATAACTTGGGCAAGGTGCTGAGCACTTGGCCCTGATCTATCAAAACATTTAAGCAGGCGCTTAACTTTTAGCACATGCAAAGTCCCACTGGAGTCAGTGGAACTACACACTTGCTTAAAGTTTAGCCTGTGGGGGGAGGGATAGCTCAGTGGTTTGAGCATTGGTTTGCTAAACCCAGGGTTGTGAGTTCAATCCTTGAGGGGGCCATTTGGGGATCTGGGGCAAAAATTGGGGATTGGTCCTGCTTTGAGCAGGGGGTTGGACTAGATGACCTACTAAGGTCCCTTCCAACCCTGATATTCTATGATTAATTGCTATGCTGGGGCCTTAGATTTTTTGTGGACTGTTACTTTTTTGTGAGGAGAGCCGTTATAGCTCTTTTTTGACCCATCAGTTCTTATTAAACTGCCTGCTTTTACTTCTTCATCTATCAGATTTTTCTTGTTAAACCTCAGTTCCGAAGAAGCTTTCATAGGTGTCCTAGATTTCTCTTTGCTTTTGGCTTTTATCTCCATTTCCTCCCAAATAAATTTACATACTGTAGCTTAGGCCCTGCAAAGATGTTGTCTTAATACATACCACTTAGTATCTAAATCTAATCTCAGCCATGTTATCCATTACTGAATGGAAATTTGTTTTATATTAGGTATTATTTAACTAACAGCTATTGAAATGTAATATTTTTATGGTTGATTTTTAAAAGATTTTATTTCTTTAGCTTCTTATAAGCAGAACCAGTATTTTAATTATGATTAACTCTATTTATTAATGTATAGGCATCTGATTATCTAATCTTAATATAACTAATAGATTAAATTTATTTTCTAGATGTTACAATTTATGCCATACTTCCATATTTGGAAGGAAGATTAAAATTAATATTGTTTAACCTTTGTCTGATTTTGAGATGGCTGATATACTATTGCAATCTGGTGTTCATGAAAATGTTACACACCTCATTTAAAAAAATACTGACTATATTCACTGTATTCAGAAAATATGTATAGTCATTTTTAATACAGGCCAGTGCTGGAATAAACAAATTGAACTGTCTATTTTTATTAAAATATGTACGCACACTGCATGCATTAAATCTGACAGTTGAGTACTGTATGGTGTTCATTACAGCCATATATGTGCAGTACTTGATGTAAGTACTGATGTTATACAAGAGATAAAATAGGTAGAGAACTGTTACTTGACTGGAAATGCCCAATAAACTAGAGTATTATACGGTCTGAGGCATTTGTGGGGTCTCAATACAGCTGTTTTTACTTATTGTAAATGCATCTGGCACAATGTTGCAAATAACACACATTTCCTTATCTTGATTCTCTCTTGCATTTTGTCACTACAAAACATGTCTTAACCAACAAATTCTCTTCACTGGTCAAAGTAACAGTGAGACCTGTTATAAATGCTAAATTAAGCTTAGTATCCAGTAAGGACTTCTGTTTTACCAAGAAATTAAAGCATTTCAGTCTAAGAAGCTAGGAAGAGAAAAGGATAGACAATAAGAGGAAGGCACTAGTATTAAGGATCCTTTTGCATTTGACACTGACGCTGTATTAATTACAAAGAAAATATCCTCGTAACACCATTAATTGCTGGGTCATAGGTGACATCTGTCTAGTTTACTAAAATAGATATTAAGACTTGTACAAATAGAGAGCCTATTTTAGATAATGCTTAAATGTATGACACCCTTGTACTATGGCTTGCACTTTACTTGCATATAAACTGTGAAGTAGGCTGTAGTAATAATGTCTTTGTATATTCAGGGGTTGAAATACCAAATCACTAGAGTATTATAATGCTGGTGTTCAACCTGTACTGTTAATCAAATCTGAACAAGCTCACAAAGTGTATTTTGAAAATCCTGCTAACTTTAAGATCATTAGCAAATAATGGTATGGAGTCTCCATGGTCTTTCTTTTGTAAATATGAACATTCTTACTATTTCTGTAGCAATAGGAGGTTATAAACCAAACTTTCACTAGGACTGTTTTCAACAACAAAAAATTCTATAGCGCCTTGTATAAAAATCATGGAGACTCCATGATTTGTGGGCATTTTTGTTTACAGACAATATGTATATATGTATTAGAGGCAGAACTGTTATTTATCACAAAGCTACGTTGTGGTTGATTATTTCTAAAAGAAAATGTATGTTTTCTGTCTTAAAGAGAAAAAAAAGTATTTTAGTAGGAGCCATTCTGAAAAGAAGTTTGAAGATTCAAAGCTTCGAATACCAGTATGTCCACATTACAGATGTTTCAGCCCCATCTGCTGTGTTTTCATAATTAGCTGTGAAATAAAACTGAGAGGTGATGATAAAATGTCTATCTGAGCCAGGGAAGAATCCTGGATTGTATTACAGTTTATACATGGTTGGATATTTTGAGACTGCAATATAATAATTACCATCATATTTATATCTGAAGGTCCCTTTTATGAGTAGACACCATTTAGATTCTGTAGTAGATAAAGTTCTTCAGCTCACTGATGCTACAGAGATAGAAAATGTATTACTCTGGACTCATACAGGTAAAACTACATTTCAACCCCTGGATAATACAGTACTTCAGTTTCCCAACAGTATACCTAATTTTATACTTGTCCTATGTTGGGAGGTGATCCACTAATTTATATAGGCTATGAATGTTAGTTTATTTTTCTTTTCTCTTTTCAGATTAGTTCTGTGTGAATTATTGTAATTGGCTGCATTTTTTCTATCACAGGTTATCTTTTTGTGTGTCTACAATGAGAATTTATGAATGGAAAATTTCACTGTGTGTTGCTCACTGGGCATATACCTCATGGTACATTGCACAGACGTGTAAGTTGTAAGTTGCACTGCAACATTAAAAAAGGAACATATTGCTCTTTTTTCAAAGATATTAACTTATTTAAAAGATATAGTCTGTACATTATGAAAAGGACATTTATTCCTCCTAAATTCAGAAGTAGCTTTTGTTTTGGGGGAAATAAGTTGTAAACTTCAGTTGTAAATTTGGACTTCAATAAACTGAATTCTCTGCACTTAATTTTGTGCTTCTCTCTTCTTTTATCTTTGTGTCCTGTAATGTAATTTAAATGGGTTACTCAACCTAGGTCTCAATCCCACAAGAGGATTTGTGCAGGCATAAGGATCCTGTATGGATTCAGGTGTAGCACTGAGCCTCATTTTGTTAGCTATTATCTGAAACTTTGTGTGGTTACTATGAGGCACCCTGAGGCAGCTGTTTAAACAAGCTTTTTGGCCAAAGCAATTCTAATTTAATCAGCTTTTCCATTCCTTTCAAGTGAGAGATACTACCCACTTACTTAAATTAGTTCAGAAAAAAAGCCATCAAATGGTCTTATTGCACGCTCCAGAACAGAATGGAAGAAATTTGTATAAGTGAAAAATACACCTTAATGATCAGGCCTGCACAACTCGTAAAGCGGCGAGGGCCATATTACTCCAAAGAAAACAGCTGAGGGCCGAACCCCCCCCCCCCCGACCCCGTGGAAACACCCCCTCCCCCCAGCGCCGCCCGCCCCGCAGAAACAACCCCTTCTTCCCCAGCGATGGGGTGTGGAAGCCTGTAGAGGGGGAAAGAAACAGCGCACATAGGATGACCAGATCACAGCAGTAAAATAGGACCCGCCCCCTCCCCGCTTGGCCCCACCATCCCACCCCTCTTCACCCCCCAGGGGTCACTATATTACTGCACACAACAGTCAATCAATGCAGTTGTAGATAAATCTCTGCATTATGCATTTTTGTATAACTTTTATATGACTTTGTATTGAACTTTGGTAATATTTTATAGCGGGCCCCTAAGGCAGTATAATTAAGGTAAAAGAAAAATGTCTTTTTGCTAGAAGTAGAATAACATCTTCCCCCCACTTTGTATTCAATTGTCCTGTTGAATGAATGAGGTGTGAATGAGGAAGGCGTGGAAGGCAGGCACCTCCAGACAGCTGCAACCCTTGGAGAGGGGATGGGAACCAGACCAAGGACAATCAAATTTCTCAAGTGGGCTGACTAGAGAAGAGCAGACATACTGACGGCCTCGGGGGTTAGAAGCAAGCACCTTCCTTTGGGAACACCCTCTTTGCAGCACTGGGACAACCCCCCAGCCCAGAGGCAAGCAGCAAAAAGGACCAACGGACACAGTCCCAGATTTTGGGCTGCACCTACTCACCCTCCCACGGGCCACACAGTGAGCCCACGCGGGCCGCATGTTGTGCAGGCCTGCCTTAATGTTTACTTTGGTGTTATCTAAGGGCCTGATCCTGCAAACACTTATGCACAAGAGTAGTTCACTATGTACAATGGAACTATTTTGGTGAGTAAAGTTACCCGTGATTGTCAGTTGTTTGCAGAATCAAACCCTACAACTGTTAAAGGAGAAAGAGAGAAGACTTCTTTTTAAATGTGAGTGATTGTGGGAAGAGACCATAAAAGTATATTAGGTCTGCCACCTTAAAGGTCATTACTAAAGCATATTTTCAATTTTACACAAAATTGCATCTTACATTAATCAGTTTCCAGTTAACTTTTTGATACTGATTAGCATATGACACCAGATTCCTCTCGTAAACAAGGTGAGTTAATTATTTATTGTTATTTTCTATTTGTATTGCAGTAGCAGCTAAACACCCCAGTCAAGGTTGGAGTCACATTTGGCTATGCCCCGTTCAGAGAGAAAGACAGACTCCCTAGATACATTGCTTCCTTCTCTCCAATAAAAGTTGTTTATCATTTTGTTTTAAAGTAATCTCCCAAAGCACAATGAGAATTAGAACATCTTAAAGGCTAATGGAGCACTGAATGCTGTCCTTAAAATGACGAACAGTCAAAGAATCACAATCTGTGTGAATAATAACTTACAATATAGAATTATGTAAAAAAAAACTGCATTCAAAAATAAAACAATGTAAAACTTCAGAGTCTACAAGTCCACTCAGTCCTATTTCTTGTTCAGCCAATCGCTCAGGCAAACAAGTTTGTTTACATTTACAGGAGATAATGCTGCCCACTTCTTGTTTACAATGTCATCTGAAAGTGAGAACAGGTGTTCGCATGACACTGTTGAAACCAGCTTCGCAAGATATTAATGTGCCAGATGCACTAAAGATTAATAGGTTTCCCTTCATACTTCGACCACCATTCCAAAAGACTTGCATCAATGCTGATTACTGGTTCTGCTCAATAACGATCCAAAGCAGCGCAGACTGACACATGTTCATTTTCATCATCCAAGTCAGATGCCACCAGCAGAAGGTTGATTTTCTTTTTTGGTGGTTCAGGTTCTGTAGTTTCCACATCATTGTGTTGCTCTTTTAAGACTTCTGAAAGCATTCTCCACACCTCATCCCTCTCAGATTTTGGAAGGCACTTCAGATTCTTAAACCTTGGGTTGAGTGCTGTAGCTAGCTTTAGAAATCTCACATTGGTACTTTCTTTGCGTTTTGTCAGATCTGCAGTGAAAGTGTTCTTAAAATGAATAACGTGCTGGGTGATCATACGAGACTGCTATAACATGAAATATATGGCAGAATGCGGGTAAAACAGAGCAGGGCACATACAATTCTCCCCCAAGGAGTTCAGTCAAAAATGTAATTAACGCATTATTTTTTAACGCGCGTCATCAGCGTGGAAGCATGTCTCTGGAATGGTGGCCAAAGCATGACAGGGCATATGAATGTTTAGCATATCTAGTATGTAAATACCTTGCAACGCTGGTTACAAAAGTGCCATGTGAATGCCTGTTCTCACTTTCAGGTGACACTGTAAATAAGAAGTGGGCAGCATTATCTCTTGTAAATGTAAACAAAGTTGTTTGTCTTAGCAATTGGCTGAATTTTTTATCTAGCATTTTTACAGTGCAAATATTTGTAATAAAAATATAAATAAAGTGAGCACTGTACATTTTGTACTCTATGTTGTAATTGAAATCAATATATTTGAAAATGTAGAAAAACATCCAAAATATTTAATAAATTTCTGTTGGTATTCTATTGTTTAACAATACAATTAAAACTGCAATTAATCATGATTAATTTTTTGGGGTTAATAACGCGAGTTAACTGCAATTAACAGCCCTATTATCAATATTTCAGTTTCAGTCAATATACATTATTGAGAAAAACTATACCAATTAGATACTAAAGAACTGAAGCACATTTTTATAATTTCTAAGAATGCATAAGGGACCATATCTAAAATGTATTCAGTTACTTTTCAGCTGTGTGTGCACATGCACACTCACACAGGGCTTCAAGTTCATGACCAGCCTCATCATCATTTCTCATTAGTTAATAAAAATCTCATATTTTAACATTCTCTCATTTATGTAAAATATTTTGTATTAGTTTACTGCATACTCTTTGGAATGGTATAGTACAGGGTTGTCAACTTGGTATATGCACAAGAAAGACTCTATAGCCTTGTGCTGAGAGCACTCACCCAGCATGTGGGAGACCCAGGATCCGATCTGATCCCTTAGCTACAATGACTCTTCAATTATTTGTCCAAAGTGGAACAGATTTAACAGCAGAGATTGAGGGGGTACCATCTCCCCACTTCAGAATATACCATACCCCAGTCATTACGGTACTCTCCAGAGAGGTAGCATCTCCCTTCTCTCTCTCAGGCAGAGGAGGGAGTTGAAGTGGGAGGGTCTCCCACATCCCAGGTAAGTATCCTAATCACTAAAAGTTATGAGGAAGGTCCTCCCCCATGGCTTATTGCAAGAAACACCTTGGCACCGGGCTTCACGTTCACCGCTGAGAATCCTAAACAGAGACAGGCAACTGCTTCCAGCCTAGATTTAGGGACGGAACTCCGTGAGAGGGGTTGCATTTACCACACACTCCTCCCCTTGGCATCTCCTATTGGCTAGTTTAGGCAGGGCGCCCCCTAGCATTTTGTCTTTTATGAATCCCATTCATAGGTGCCTATCTCCCGACATTTATTTTGTAGGAAACCTAACTCAGGCTTTGTGAATATTATTGATTTTAAAGGTGCCTAAAAGGTGTGGCAACACTGAGCACCGCTATGCCTAAATCCCTTTATGCTAAAGGCTGGGAAGGGGAGCCAAGTCATTACAGCAATCTTACCCCATCTAAGGATTCCTACACAGATTAAGCTGGTTTCCTGGCTGTTTTGCCTCATTGGCTCAGCACAAAGCAGCCTGATCAGACTGGAAGATCCAGTTTCCTTTTTCTCTGATTAATTTCCTTCAGAAAATCGCCCCCTTTGAAATGATACATGTCAGCAGCACATACCATCTTAGAAGCCTGAAACGGCCTTTTCTACTTTATTCCTTCCCAGAAGCTTGAATTATATTTCCAGCTCTGTTGCTCCCCAGAAACATGAATGATTTTCTATTTCAATGGGAGAAGACACGCTGACATTAATCAGTACAGTCACTTTCATAGCTTCTGCCCCCCATGTCTCAGGGTCATGAGGTACTGTACTTGGTCGACTCTTCAAAAACGTATCCCTGCTCTGGGTTACCTTTCACAGAGGCCATACGGTTAGTAAATGGATGGCCTTTTCTTTCCCACGCCTGTTTTTTTTTTTGGGTCAAAGCTGTCCTTCCTTTTCCCGTTAGCTTCTTTACCTCGGCTGGAAAATGATGTCGCAAAACCCCACTATTTGTAGGGGTCACTCCGAGCCCCTGCAGCGTGTGAATGAGCGTATGGTGGTGCTACATAATCTTTTAACGTTGAAACTTAGAAGGCGAACTCCTGGGGAACGGCCAGGGCCAGGCTCTTCGAAAGGATGATCGAACCCTGATTACAGTCGCTCGAGAAGAACCGTGTAGCTCGCGGCACCGGGCGCGCTTCGCATTCGAGTCTGACAGGGAGGCTCTGATGAGCGGTGTCTCTGGCCCCGCCCCTCGTCTCTCACGCTCAGGGGGTGGGGTGCCAGGCCCGCCCCAGAGGCC
Organism: Macrochelys suwanniensis; assembly: GCA_033296515.1. Taxonomy (NCBI): domain Eukaryota; kingdom Metazoa; phylum Chordata; order Testudines; family Chelydridae; genus Macrochelys; species Macrochelys suwanniensis. Next base: position 75,574,727 of record CM065783.1, on the reverse strand, counting down.
CCGCGGGAGAAGAGCGCTGGCTTGGCCTTCTCGCTTGCCGTACCAGGTCGCCGCTGGGAGACAGCACAGGCGGAGGAGGGGTCACTAAAATGGCGGCTAAGGTGAGCGTCCGTCCCCGCTCCAACTGTCGAGGGGCGGGGGCAGCGGTTCTGCCCCCGGGGCACGGTATAGGCGAGAGCAGATCGGGTGGGGACGGCAGTACCCCCCGACTCCCTCCCGCAGCCGTTGTCTGCCCCCAGCTCTCCCCTCAGAGCCCGGGGACGCGCCCTCCCGCCAGGGAGCCTAGCCGGCCTGCTCCGCCGACACTTCCCCTCTGCACAGAGAGCCGGACGCTCCTTCCTACGGTGCTGTGGCTCGGGGTCACCCATCGACCGGGGCGTGCGGCTGGGAGAGGCATGGACATTGCCCTGGCTGTGCGCGGCCCCGGCCTGGGATGCTCTCTGAGCCTCCAGCATGGGCAGAAGAGGCACATGGGGGCTAGTTCGTACCGATGGCCCAGAGCCTGTGACCGGGTGAAGTACCCGCCATGGAGACGGTGGGGCCCTGCACCGTAGGGCGCGCAGACGGCCTGACATGGGTCTGTGTAGTCATAGTCACCTCACTGCTTCATTGGCTCTCTCCACGCGCCTATTGTGTCTCCGCCTTGGCCACTTGTAGCCCCTGCCTTAGGGTGGTTAATGTTATCTTGATGACAGCTGTATGGGGAACAGTGTTGGAGACTTGTCCTGTTCATTCATATTTAAGGCTACGATTTTGCCACGGACATTTTTAGTAAAAGTCATGGGCAATAAACAAAAATTCACGGAAGCAGTAACCTGTCCCTGACTTTTACTAAAAATGTCCGTGACAAAATGGGGAGGGAGGAGGGTCCAGCACCCTGCCCTACTATGGCTGGGAGTTGTGATCCCTGGCCAGAGGCTGTGAGGGACCCCCGCTGCGGCTGAGGAGCTGCCAGGGATCCCCCACTGCCCATGGGGACTGGGGAACTCTGGGGGATTTCCTTCCCCCCAGGAGCTGTGGGGACCTGCCACTCTGGGCAGCAGGGGTATCCTGCATCTCCTGGCCACCATGGGGGTGGGGATACCCTGAAGCTCCCAACAGCTGCGGGCTGAAGTCATGGAGGTCTACAGAAGTCACGGATTCTGTGACTTCCGCAACCGCGTGACCAAATTGTAGCCCTACTCATGATTACTGTGTATCTCTTAGGGTGTGCCAAAAATATCTGTTGGAGTCACTGAGTCACATTTTTTTCTTGACATTTTAAAATGTGACTGCTTCTAGGTGTCGTGTATTGAGTTTATAGCTATAGGGAAATACTGGCTTTCCTGTTCTGTTTAATAATGCATTTAATGCAGCATTTGTGTACACAGCAATTTTAAATATTGGTGATTAAAAATAACAGTTAACCTCCCCCATTGCCACAAGAAAAGAAAAATGAAATTCAACACACTTGTATTGCATCATTCAACCAAAGCCTGATTAAATGGCTAGTGGAAACCAATGTTATGGTTTTGTTCCCTATATATACTAACTTTAAAATAAAAAAATACTTCTGATCTTGCACACCTCTGTGTATATGCTTAAATTGGTTTGTAAGATATTGGGTGCTAAAATCATGTCACAGAGTGAAGTGGGGGAATTAGGATGGCCTTAAAATGTTATTTAAGGGCTAGTGTTTAATGGCTGATCAGGTGTAAAAGCAATAGGTGTCAAATACAAATGTAAGCCCTATACCTTGCAGTATATTGCATGGGGATGGACTGCTATGCCCACATGGAGCCCCTTTGACTTCAGTGTGGGTTGCATGTGAGTGCTGCAGACTCTTCTATTGTCTATGGCTCAGCTCCTAAGGACTAATACTCCTAGGTAAAAATGCCCTACCAATTAAAACTTCCCCCTTCACAAGTGGGTAAGGAACTGACTTTTGAGTGTGACGTTTGAATCTACCACTACTGTGCCAAAAAAGTCTGAGACACTGAGAAGAATGTGCAACTTACGAATTTTTTATTAAATAGCAGAAAGACTCCTTCACTTTTCAAATTCTCCAAAAAATAATTCTACCCTCCTTTTTAAACATTCCAATTTGTATGCAAATCAGTCACTTCTATCAAAACTTAGAGGGCAATGCACAATAGAGCTTAGAACAATGTCTAAACCTAACCATTAAGTGAAATTGAGACAGAAGCTTCCATAATGACGTCATGGAGCATCACAACAGCCTGTAAAGTAGATAAAATATTCTAATGCTGTTTTTTTTAAATTGAGGCATCAGAGAGGTAAAGTGACACGACCAAGCTATCACAGCAAGATAATGGCGTCTCTGGGTATAGACCCAGGAGTCCTGATTTCTAGAAATTTAACTCAACCAGTAGATGCACATTCTAAATGGAGGGTAGAAATAAAGTTATCAGTTGATGCACTATTGTATATAATTAGTAATGCTGATGTTCTTGCATCATAGACGTTTAACAAAGAGTAATATTCCCGATACCCCCAATTTTTTTTCTTTTACTAAATTACTTCATGTTTGCTCTGTCCTCAATAATAGAACATACATTGCCTGTCATAATGTTCCCTTGTCACAAGTGTACAAAAGATTCTCTTTTGAATTACAAAGGTAAACTGAAAGTTGAAATAAAGGTTTTAAAACAGTAAAACTATCAAAGTGATTCTGAAAATTCTTAGAGGTTTAGTGCTCATTTCTCTGACACCTTGTATGTTTTACTCATGTGGAAGAGAATAGGAATTTTAAGAGAACTTAGAAATACTATTTGCTATTTTGGAATCTGCTCCTTGATACATTTGACAGGCAGGTTTCATTTAATGGATTCTTATTTTTAAAATTTTGTTATTGAGAAAATTGGAAAGAAAAAAATCCTTTATAATAAAAATAGAATACCTGCATCTTGTCAGCCATGTTTCATATAATCGTATCTAGCCTTTAAATGATAATTACTATTAATAAAACTTGAAGTAAAGTACACTTACTTATTGGCGGAACAGTGGGAAGAAATGAGATTTACAATATGCAGTCTGTTACTTAAAATGGGAATGTAATCTGACATCTGATTGTAATTGAGGCACTTTGCTTCAGTGGAGTCATTCCAGATTGACACCAGTAAAACTTTGATTACCCTTTCCCTCTCAAGGGTAGAGTTCCAGCTATTAGCTAGCCCCTCTTATCTGCTCAGTAGCATTGGTTTCCGCTCTCTGAGGGCTGCTAGCCTTGCTTCTTGACAAAAGTGAAGTGGTGTCTGATTAAAATATGAAAAAAGACTGAAGAGAAAATTAGTTTTGTTAATTATTTTTTTACAGTCCTTTTCATCTTCACAACATTTTGCAGATGTTGACTAAATTAATCCCCACAACACCCCCGCGAGATAGGTGAAATCAAAGCAGAGGTTAGGAACTTGATCATGCAAGATGCTGATACTTTGCAGTGTTGGACCAGTCTGTCTTTCCCAAAGCTACAGAAAAAATCATTCTAAGAGCCAGGTTTGCACTCCAAAGTTCCTGGCTCCTACTATATGGCTTCCCTATATGTGAAGTTATTTCACGTATACAAGTTATTTCACATATAGTGAAATATAGCCACATATGGCTTCACTATATGTTGATATAACTAGACTGCACCCTTTTTATTTTGAAATTAGAACACACAGTACAGTGATGCATTAAGAAATTACAAACATTATTTTGATAAAATGCTTGATAAGTAAATAACAAATGGACTATCAGCAAATTTAAGACATGTCCGTATGCCATTGAGCAAGTATAATCACACATAATTTTACCAATAAGATTATCTGTTTCACACCATGGCCATTCCCACCTGTTATGCATGCCCTGTGCAGCTTGACTTTTACTTAATTTAAAAGAGATGTACAATATCATGGAATAATTGCAGCATTTCACATAAAGTATTCACTTTGCAGTCATAAAAGTATACAGGCAAGATTAATATTTTTATGAACAGCCTATAAGTACAATAGAAATCAATTCCTTATAAATACTTGAAGTAATGTTTGGAAGATGCAGTTATACATAAGAAAACATGACATTAAAACATGCTATATTATAAGTAAATTAATGTTTTAAATACATACAATATATTGTAGACAACAGATGTTAAATGCTTCATCATTTTAAATGAGACATAAACTATACCTAAAGGCCTCTACTAGACTTCCATTCAGGTGTGCAAACAAACGTGTGCACATTTTTTTCAGTACAAGCATGAATCAAACTGTTGAATAGTTCTTGTACCTGCTCACATGCAAGGGCTGTTTGCCCCTACAAAATCATTGAAGCAAATGTGTGCACACATACTTGCACCCTTACTGTGCATATTCATACAAGTGGAGTCAATGGGATGAAAATCAGGTTTGTTACCTAAAATTCAATTAAGATGCATTTTCTTAAAAAGGATCTGTGTACAGCTAGCCTGTGTAGATGGGTCGTGTTATCTCAATAGTATTTGGTATATGAATATGACTGAGGTGCAAAGTCTGCTTATGTGACTGACTCTTTAGTGGTGCTGTATGGAAGGATCCACATTACATCATAAGAATGGACATAGTGGGTCAGATCAGTGGTCCATCTAGCCTAGTATCCTGTCTTCTTTCAGTGTCCAGTGCCAGATGCTTCAAAGGGAATTAACAGAACAGGGAAATTATCAACCGATCTATCCCTTATTGTCCAGTCCCAGCTTCTGGCAGTCAGAGGTTTAGGGATACCCAGAGCATGGGGTTCCATCCCTGACTGTCTTGGCTAATAGCCATTGGTGGACCTATCCTCCATAACCTTGGAGCGTCAGTGCTCTAAAGTTTGCTCTACTTTCTGTTTTGTTTCCATATGGATTTCAAGATGTTGGTTTGAATCACAGAATGCTAAATCAATGGTTCTCAACCAGGGGTCTGGGGCGCCCTGGCTTTTATATGCAAAAACCAGTTATTGTGACATAAGTGGGCCATGGAGTTTTTATAGCATGTTGGGGGGGGCCTCAGAAAGGAAAAAGGTTGAGAACCCCTTCCCTAAATGATCTGGCTTTCTGAGAACAGTGGAAGAGCACAAACTCTCAGTCCCTTGGTTTACCTGGTTAGGATTGTAACTGAAGGCCTCTTGATTTCCGCTTCTCTTCATCCTCTGACTTTTCTGTTATCCCAGGCTATTTAGGAGTGAAAAGATTACCAGGGTGTTCGGGAGTAGCATGTACTACTAATCTGGATGGATTATTGTTCGTACTAAAGTCTTTAACTTTGTATTTAATTTATTTTTTAGGATATTTGTAGTAGTTATATTGTACAGACACCCAGAACATGTGGATATGCATAGTTTGAGACTCCAGATAAGTAAATACTATGTTGGCGGATGAAAAGATTCATTATAAAGGAAAATGTTTGCTTTGAATTTTTCTTTTTTTTTTTTGTCAAAGATCCATATAAAAATGATAACTTTTCAGTTTTTGTCAGTAAACAATGTGCCTCTGACTTTATTTTTCCAACACAGCTTCCAATTTTGCAGGTGTGCTATGGTAATTAAATATCTAACGGCTGTCATGTTCACCTGCAGTTAATTCCAGATGCAAAATTGGAGTCTTTCTGAATATAAAATCATCTGGGCCAAATTCTGCCTTCATATGTGTGTGTGCGTGCGCGGTGCATCTTTCATGGAAGCCAGAGGGTGGTATGTGATTGTGTGTAAAGGCAAAATTTGGCCCAGAGTTCTGTTTTCTTTATTTAAAAGAAAAAGTTAATGTACAGCATGGATTGATTTAAATCAGTTATTTAAATCACTGATTTTAATATTGTTGAGCATTAGTAATTTTTGCTATTTTCCTAAAGAAACTGATTCATAACAATTACAACTCATTGATTTGCAGCTAAATATAGATTTTACACCAAATTTGTGCTTCTTTTTGCTGACCAGGAGGCTACACTATGTGTATACATATTTATTTAAGCCATTAGATTGCTTACATTTATTTGGATTCTTAATTTTCACACCTTTATAATGTTTGAAAATGGTGAAGGATGCATTTCTTATTTACTAGCTGATTAATTGTTTTACTAGTGTTTTGTTAAACTCTATTTGGATAGAAATTCAATTTAAATGCAAAAAACCTGGCATTTTAAAATGTTTTTATTTGTTTCAAAAACGCCTGAATACATTAAACAAAAATTATCAAAACATGTTTTGAATTGTGAACTAAACAGTTTTTGGCCACCATGCCCTTCAGGATTTTAGAACTAGCAGATCTCATCCTCTCACACCTTGTTTTTATTCAGAGATTAGAAAACAATCTTTTTTGCTTTTTTTCAACTCCTACCAATTTCTTAACTTCAACGGAATGAAGAAAATATTCACTCTGCCCCAGTAGAAAAGGCTATTGCTGTTAAAAGCTTGTTTAGCACTCCAGCAAATTCTGGTTCCAGGTGCTCAGCCAGGGACTTCTACCAGATCAGTGGTTTGGCTTTCTTTAACACTTGACAGCAAATGTATTGCTTAATACTGTTTGTTTTATTGATTTTATTACTGTAATAAGAGGAGGCCCTGAAACATAAACTCTTGTATCAGAGGCCTAGTCTAAGACCTGAACCAAAGTACTTCTAAGCATTGTTAAGCAAAAGCTGGGCTGTGAGCCAGAGGCAGGTCCCACTCACAGAAGTTGGCAAGAAAAGGTTGTTAGAAACACGTGCACACTCACGCAATAAGTGCTAATGACGGAATCAGAACAATCCGCAGACACAACAAGGAATGGGCAGGTGCATCTTAAAGACAGGGTCAAAAGGACAGCATGATGGATAGATTCGTTTGAACTATGATGAGTAATCTGTCCTGCACAGTATAAAAGTAGGTCCGGGAGCGCACATCTTTGTCCAGCCTAGGGGGCAGTGGAAAGTCCTGCCACTGACCGAGCTGTGTCCATTGCCAGGGAGCGCAAATTCGTAGTATGCCCAGTAGAGTCTATAGGGAACTATTACTGTGCTTTGTTTGACAATAAACCTGGCTCGAGTTCCTTCCTACCTTACTAGAGTCTGCGGTTTTTGGGGGTTCTCTCGGGGTCTGCTGTGTTAGCTCTCTGTGCAGAGCTGGGGCAGCACACAGAGGGAACACGCACGCAGCCGACTGTTATCATCATCGAACAAGAGCCGAGCACCACACCTGTAGCTACCAACAACAATTACAGTATAGTAAGTTTAGGTCTTAAAACGGGTCATAATTTCAAATTTAATTTAAATGGGTTTATTTTTTAAAAGGAAACGTATATTTAACAAAATCCAATTTAAAGTTAAAAAATCCAATTTTATTTTATTTATAATTGATTTTTATCCACCCTGTTAATGTATTTTTGAAGAGCCTGTCGCCATAGTATTTAGGCATGTCATATCTATGGCTTACATGTGTCGGTGTATTTTGTTCATATAAAGACTGCAGGCGCTCTTAGCGCTTAGCTCTTAATTTACTGTCCTAACCAGAGGGCCTCAGGTAGTGTGGTGTGCAAGGACTACTTGAATGCATGGTAAATAAGCTGCCGAACTGTCTAGTTCATTGTTTGTTCTCCTGTCTCTACCACTCCCAATTCCTGTAAAATTTGCTTTATTCCACATGTATGGCTGGTGTCCATATGCATTGTATGGAGATGGGAACATCATGAGACATTCTGAATCGATTTGCCTTCAAAAACACAACTGCTGTTGGTAAAATAATAATAAATCCTTTTATTAGCTTTAAACTTGCTGCCCACTAATTTCATTGGGTGGCCCCTAGTTCTTCTATTATGAGAACAAGTAAATAACTTTTCCCTATTCACTTCCTCCACACCATATCGTTTGTTTTATTGCACTGTAGTTATTAAGAGAACCAAACAGACCTCATATGGGTGTGGAATAACATCTTCAGTCTGTTGTTCCCCTGGGATACTTTCAAAAGGATAAGGAGTTCTGAAGTGTTAGATTTTTTTTTTTCCACTAAGGTCACTACTCTGCAGTTGATCAAATTGTGGAATCCCTGTTTAAAGCCACAAGATATCTGCACAGGGTTTGAAGGTAGAATATGGTTATATGTTAGATATAGAAAACTAAGTGGTCATGGAAGGCATCTGTGCTTGATAGCAAAGATATGCAGCTTTAAGCTTTATGTGAAATTACGACCCATGCAACAGCTGCTAAAATTAGACCTATCTTGATCTCGTTGTTGAGTACTGGTTTTATGAGAGAAAGCTGCTGAAGGCAATTTTATTAAAGACAGACACATTTTTTTAAAGTAACTTTTAGGATTTCAGTGTGTAACCTGCTTATTTGAGTCTTGTATCTTTTCTCACTTGAAATTTATCCCCACCTGCTGGGTATGTTTCCTTAGCTTTACATCACATTTTTAGAGGGAGAATACCAAGTTTGCAGAGTTTTAATGAGAAGAACACTCTTCCAGGGGAGTCACATAAATGTGGAACATAGATTAAAGCATAACGGAGCCCTAAATCTTTGAGTAGCAAGGCACTGTATGCTTTGTAGTCCTGTAGCTCTTTAATTTTCATACTTTTTGCAGAATCTGTATTTTTGAGCTCTGGTATTATTCTAGCACTTGGAAGTAGATTGTTTGAAATGCAGAGATTTAAATCCCAAATTAGGTAGGTATATTTTGACAGCTTTATTATTATACTTTGACGTGTTTTACTCCAGTTCTATTAGAAATTATGCTTTTAACAGGTTTTTTTCCTGGAAAATATAGCTATGCCAGAATTTTTGCACTTAAGCAAAATATCTGCTATTCATGGTTCTGTGACCAAAAATAATGTCAAGACTATTAGTCTATTCTGTTTTATAAAAATGGTTTAGTCCTTTGGGATGAGATGGCTAATCTAATTTTTATCTATATGAGACATCTAGAGCCCCGTGGTTTTTTGCAAATGCAAAATAACACAGAATTAAATAAAAACAACCTATAAAATAGAAAAACGTATCCTGCAGCAGCAGCTCCTGTCCCACATGGCTGGGCCCAGTCCCCCATTCCAGGCTTTGTGACCTGGTGCACAGAGTCGCAGTACCACTCACTCAAATTTGGCCCATCTGACCCCTACTCCACTGGTCATGAAGGAGAGGTGGCTGGGCCAAACTTGAGCAGTGCTGCAACCCTGTGCATCAGGTGCGGATGGTTTTCCTAGCCTATGGGTGACAGGGAATGGATCACTGCATGATTACCTGTTCTGTTCATTCCCTCTGGGGCACCTGGCATTGGCCACTGTCGGAAGACAGGATACTGGGCTAGATGAACCTTTGGTCTGACCCAGTGTGGCCGTTCTTCTGTTCTATGTTCTTATGCAGTGCCTGGAGCAGGAGGCTAGGCCTAGCCCTAGCCCTGTGGGACAGGACCATTGCTATGGGTTGAGTACAGGCAGGCTCACTCTGCAAACCCCACCTACCCCCTGGGCACAGGACCCAACCACCTCCTCTCCATGGCCTTCCCCCAAGTCCCCTGGGAGCAGGACCTCATCCCCCAGGGATTCCTCCTATTTCCTCCTAGGGACAGGACCTGCCTCCCAACTCCGCCCCCTCCCCCCACCACTAGGGGGAAGGACCTGACCTGACACCACCTCTGGGCCTCTCACACACATCCCCATAGGCAGGAGTCTTTACCCTCCCCCAGAGTCACTCCCTCCATCCTGGGAGCAGGACCTCATCCCCTCTCACTTGCATCTGCCCCGGGGGCCACCCAACCTCCTTCCCACGGCCTCCCACAGGCCCCGACTCCCAGAGGCAGGACCTACCACTGCCCCCAGCCCTCCCACAATAAAACAAAATTTCCCCCAAATTAAAAAAATTAAAGAATTTAATGCAGGCTCAGAAGAACACTGTGATGTACTACACACTACTGAGATCTTTTGCAACTTGCTGGGAAACACTTTCTGATTGTTTTCAGTGGCCAGCTTTCAGTCTAGAATGCCAAAGTCACTGAGAAACTCAGGAACCAAGAATCCTGGCTCTGAATACCCTACAGTTCTAGTGAAATTTGGATCCATACTGACCCTGGATTCATCTCTAGAAAATAGTGTTTGAATTCATTCCTTTTAAAAAGTGTTTCTTTAGGAACTATTAAAAGTTGTTTATTGTGAGCAATACTTGATGCTGCTTTTCATTTACAGCCTGATTCCATTGAAGCCAGTGGGAAGATTTCCATTGACTTTATTTGGGTTGGATTAGATCCTTAGTAAAAATAAAAAAGAGCACACACAAAAATGCATTGCAAATATTGAGTAACTGAATTCTTATTTTAGAATTTCATGCTCTTCCATGACAAGGGATATTTTTCAATATAAATGCATTTCTTGAAAGTTCTTGTGATTAGTGCTTTGAAACAGAACAAGACTCTGGCATAAAATCAGATACAGGCACTTTGCCTTCAGAAAAGCAGTATTCTCCAGATTAGCAACAAAATTCCAGTTTGATTTTTATGTCCTTGTGCTTGTGTACAGAAGTTTCCCCTCTGTACTGCTTTTAGCAAGTCTGCAAGAGCTGAAGAGACTTCATGATCATGCTTTCTTTCTATTTTTAATAACTTATTATAGAAGATGTAAAATCCTAAAGAAACCAGAAAATGTTTGACTTTACCCATGTAATATGAAAGTTCTAGGGCTCATTTGCATATCTCACTCCATTTCATCTTAATTATGTTTTACTTTATTTAAATTAATTATGCTTTGTGTTAAGGGAAGTTAGCATAGTTAGCATATGTGACTCCATTTTGGGTTTCCTATCTGCCATTAGCTAGAAGCGAGCACATTACATACCAAGGAGGGGAAGGCACCTTCAAGGCGGACAGCTGGACGGTTTCAAGATAAGGGAAACAAAGGAGACAGAAGCCGACTGACATGCCTGAAGTAGTTCAAGTAGTTGCAGTATCAGAATGCCTACACGGGGAAGGTGGCAGCAGGGGATTGGTAATAGATAAGAGAAAGGCCTATTTATTGGCGTAGGCTTCCGATGCATGCAGACAGCACGCTTTGCCAATAGTATATAGCCTTTGTGTAGCCTGTAACCATTGTCCCATTCTGCTTAACAGACGGTACCACACTTGCAAGTGTAATAAACTTATCAGCTTGGAAACACTCTCTGCAGTCGGGTTTTTACCTGGTTGCCTCAGCCTAGAAACGAACTGTACGTGTCCTAACAGGAATAATTCGTAACAGTTTGAAATTATCAATTTTTATTTTACTATGTTTGACCTAATTATTAGGCTTCAAGAGGAGGACAAACTAACCAGTGGATATGGTGAAGTCTCTTAAATATAGCACAAAAATGATATTTTTTTGCTTTTGTAATTTGATTCAATTCTTAATAATTATTAAATTACTGGACAGTAAAGTGAAGATGAGTTGCATTTTGTGAGTCATTATACAGTTGTCTTTAATAGGCATCCAAAGTAAAGCAGTTAGTGCCATTTAAGAATTGAACTATTTTCATCATTCACTATATAACTCTCTCATTTTTAATTTACCACAGTAAACGCAATGGTATACGTGCTGAATTAAACAAAACAAGCTTTATTTAATGAACAGTATCCTCCGTACACCCTTCTCACTTACGTTAATATTTGACTGTTGTTCCCCTTTCCTTTGTATTGCAACCTAGTATCACTAGTCCTGGAATAGAATGTCACAATTAAGACAAATTCTGAGAATGTTCCACTGGTAATAATAAATATAATAATAATGTAAAGAAAGTTTGTTTTAACATAGCATATCTTCAAATGGCTGAATAGAAATATGTATACACTTTTTAGAGGTACACATCCTTTCATAAATTATCTTCTGTATCTCAGACCATGGCATTTTATTTCGGGACTTGTTATAACAAAGACACTTATTCGTGTGTTAATTGTTTCCTGTTTTGATTGCTGCCCCTCTCTCTCTCTCTCTTTATAGTCTCCCTATATCTTTACTCTCAAAACTTCACAAGGTTTCAGGAAGTGAGGCCATATTATTTTCTCCTCCACCACTACCACTGTCTGTCATTGGAATGCAACTGGAAAAGGCGTACTATTTTTTTTTTAATTTCCTTGAGCTTTTACCATCCTTTAGCTCTCTAGCCTTATATCCTCTTGCCCTCTCTGCTCACTATACACTTTTAGCCTTTGCATTCTTCTCTTACATTTGTGCCTGCCTTATCTGCCTAGCAGCTCTCTTTACCTGTCTTCCAATACAGTGAATCAATTCATGTCTTTATCTGTTGGCTTATTACTTTGCTTTTTGTTCTGGATATATTGACTCTTTCTAAAGTGGCTTGTGTAGCGTACTATACAAAAATAGATTGTGCTGTATTGTAAGCACTGTGTTCTATATTTGAATAAACAGTTGTCCAAGTTAATTAAAATTGTTGGCTTTGTGCTCACAATCAATGTGAATTCTTAAACTGTTTTTCCAATAGCAGTTCAAGAAAATGCTGTGGAGCAAATCCATGCTATTGAAAATAATTGTGTTGAATTATGCCATTTGAAATTCAAGACAACAGACGAGGCATATGTACTATTAATTTATTTTAGGGAATTGAAATCAGACATTCTGCCACTGCTCACGGCATCCAAGCATGTATCAAATGTCTTAGTTGCCCACTTCATTTAAGTGGTCTACAGCATCCGACGAAGTGGGTATTCACCCACGAAAGCTTATGCTCCAGTACGTCTGTTAGTCTATAAGGTGCCACAGGACTCTTTGTCGCTTCTACAACATATGTGAATCTCTTATGCTTAAATACAAGGTAGGACCGATCATTATCTCAGACCCCTTGGTTACCTTCTGCACACCTAAAGAAGAACTCTGTGTAACTCAAAAGCTTGTTTCTTCCACCAACAGAAGTTGGTTCAGTAAAAGATATTATCTCACCTACATTGTCTTTCAAATGTAGATGTCAGGAATACTGTATATTATGTCGTCATATTTTTCTTCATATTTATAAAGAATCAAAAATGCTTTTGGTGAAAGGCAGGACAGAGAGTGAACCCTTTACAGAGTTGGGGGAAATGACTGGTAGGAGAAAAGGAAATGGAGGAGAAGTTAAAAGATCAGACACAAACAAAAGTATAGTAAATATTATAGCAGACAGCTTACAATTAGGTGACAATGAAAGGATGCACTAATGAAAAAGAAAGGGAAAGAAAAGTTAGATTTAGAGTTAAAACTGATTAAATAACGTGTGCTATTATAGTACCATCATGATCTGAAAATTGCAGTTTTAGAATCGGAGTTCTTGCTGTTCCTTAGATTTCCTCAGCTATCTTATAAACACCTTGAGACACGGACAGTGCCATTTTATGTTTGCGCAGTGCCTAGCACAATGAATCCGCAGTCCTGATTGTATCCTTTACGTGCTACTGCAGTACAAATGCTAAATAATAATACTCTTGATTATTAGAATATTTAGATGTATTTGGACTTTAAGCTGAGTGCAATGTATATTTTTCAGAACAAATCGTCTTGCAGTTCTGATCATATCGATATACAGTATCAATTATATGGTAAGTTTCATGATCTGGAGGGATGAGCATGAAGTTGGAAATCACACAATCCTAAATTAAAATCCTTGCTCTGTCATTGATTTGCTAATAAAAAGCAGCTTCTTTAAACCAACGATATTGTAGTCACTGCACAGTGGTGTGAGAAGAAGAAATTTTGGCCAATGACATGAGAGAAATCTCCTGTTCTTACAAATAATGCTGTGGAAACTTTATTGTTTAAACAGAATAGAGAGGACCTCATGCACTTGAAACATCCATACAGTAAGTTGCATAGAACACAATTTACCTCTCTCAGAAGTCTAAAGGAGAAATCTGCCTTGTTTTGATTTGATCATGATGTTCTGGGATCTCTAGATATTTCAAACCTGAGTGTTATGGTTTTCACTGATGTCATTGAAAAGGATATTACAAGTTTTTCCTCTATCCGTGATTTCTAGAGAGATGGTCAGGTCAGAAATACGTATTTACTTGCAAATTATTGTAAAATCAGATTATGGGCTAACTAATCAAAGAACAGTAGAGTATGAAAACTTCTATTAAGGCACTAATGACTGTCCCACTTGTAGTATTTTGATGACTAATTGCAGTTTGTCATTGGGTTGTTATATATCAGAAACACACATACTAAATTTTAGTTAATGTTAAATTCAGATCTACCTTACGATTAATTTAGTAGCCATGACATTGCTTTTATGTAGCTCAGAATAATATATATTTTTCAGGACTATTTTTACAACGACTGAGAGACTTGTGAGAGTATGGAAGGAACATTTTTCTGATGGTTTTCAGGAGTGACAGCAAAACGCTTGGGCCTTTGGATTGCTCTGCTGGGTGAATTTTTTTAAGCAGAAACCAGTAATAGGTAGACAGTGTGGAAGTGTTACTAGAAGGTTACAGGCTGCACTGTTTTTCAAACTACTTTTCCATGAGTATAATATTGATGGTGCCTTCGAATAAGGTCATGCATTATACCCTCAATTCTGGAAGAAAATTGATATGATTATTAAAAGCAGAGATGTGAAGAAAATTAATTTATTTTAAAAAATCAGGAACAAAAAGATAGAGTATTTAATTCACTTCCATGCCAGATTTCTGTTAGGCATGAGGGGATGAGCACGAAGGAGTTGGTTACAGCTTTCCAATCCTGTGCTGCATGGCCCTTGCCTAATTTACACCACTATCATAAGGTCTTTAAGGGTATGTCTGCACAGGGATAAAAGCCCCACAGCATGGCTGTGGCTGACTGGGGTCAGCTGCAGGTATTTTATCTCCATGTAGATATACTCTAGTGACCTTAAGCCAGTGGAGGATAGGTGTGGTTCTGCTATGCTAAGCCCCATTTGTCTCTCTACTCCAGAAGTTTGGGAAAGTGTTGGCACAGGAGGTGGCTATGCCAGCAGAGAGTCTCTTAAACGGGGGGAATTTTCTGGCCAGAATATGCCATTTCATCCCAACCAAGCAGTGCAGAGCAGCCATAGCAGACGCGTGAAACTCCTATTTTTAAAATTAAATAAATAAAATAAATTAAAAAAAAAAAAATTAATAGTCAGAGAATGTCTATATTGTATAATTGTAGAAGATGAACAGTGATTAATTATTCTTCATTAGGCTGACTGGATCGCAAATATAATGAGAGGAAAGATCTGTTTGTTCATCAGTCTGTTCTCTTGGAAAACACATCACAGATTATTTTAAGATCAGATGTATTATTTTAAAGTTTTGTACTAAAAGTGATCATATAAAAATGACACTTTTTAATACAACAAACTTCTTTGTGGCTGTGTCTATGCTAGTATTTTTCTTAATGTTTCCACACCATTACGCTACTATAGGGTAGATAATAGCATTTTAACCAACATCCTATCCCTGCTCAGGTTAATCACATGGTGGTTAAATTGCTGGCAGCCTCCCTATACTAGTGCTACCATCTTTGGAAATTTAGTAATGGAAATGCAACTGTGTGAAACTTTTTAAGAAAACAGCTTTCTGTGCTCAGTCATAACTGGAGCCCTGTGCGGATACAAAATTTATATCCGTATCCACATCTGGTCCTCAATCTGCAAACATGGTCCGTGGATATAAAGCAGATATCTGCAGATTTGCAGGGCTCTGGTCATAACTGCTGACTTTACTGATTACTAATCCTTATTTTCATTAATCCTGAGGAGTCAACACAATTTATGGGGATTTTGTTTTGGTTCATATTTTATCAGAATAGTTCCAAATGAAACATCTTTGAGTGAACCAGAAAGAATGCATCTTGATTTTTGGTTTCCTGGTTGAATTAGCAAAACTGGCAGTTGTTTTTTAAAAAAAAAGTTTTTACATATAAACTGAAAAGATCTGATCTGGATTAATTGTAAAATAATAAAATTGAAACCCACTGATTCATTTTTACAAATGTAACAAAAACTCCAAGTCAGAATCTCCAAATGAATGCTACATTTACTGTTGTTTTTTGCTGTACTCTGTGTCCTGTGTATCGTGAAGATTTCTATTTTAGGGTACTATTATTTAAATATTATGTATGTAGTTTATAGTGACACTTTCATAGTTAAGTTTGTATAACAATTTCCACTACTAGCCCCCATTCTCATTTGCTTATAATGTTATAAAACTTCAGCCATTGGTTTTCAAATTTTCCATGCTTGGTCTCTGCCTCAGGTGGAATTTTTATTTTTAATTAAATTTCAGCAAAAATTCAGTTGCAGTTTCAGAAAATTAGGTCGGGGAAATATGTAACTTTGCTAATGTTAAAAAATGTTTTCAAACCATTTCTATGAAGAGCTCTAGCGCTTTTGTGATTTGAAGTAGGAGCTTGAAATTTGGCAGTGACTAATCCTGGGATGTGAGAGGCACTTATTTCTATCCCCATGAAAATGTATCCAAATGTGGCCAGGTTATAAACTGCTGAAAATGTTTGTTTGCATATATTCAACAGAGCTTTGTAGAGGCTTTCAGCTAATACCTCTTAATATTCCAGCTGGACTGAGCTCCCCAGGCCCACAGAGTTTGAGCTCCAGACAGGACACAGCAACAGATGCCATCCATTTGGCTTATGGTATAAAGTGCCAGGCTAGGAGCCAGGAGGAAACCATCTCTTCTAATTTCGGTTGTTCTGCTTGCTCGTGTTAATAATTCTGTGCACTTCACAGCCCTTATTACTGAGTACGGTTTCATACCGCTAACTTAAGAAGTATACTGTCCTCGCATTTTACAGATGGAGTAAAATGCATTTTTTGTACATCAAATGATAGTCCTTTGTTTTTAGAGTTAGAGGATCAAGATTTCAACCCCAGCTCTGTTTACTTCATCACAGCACAATAACATTAACCAAAATAAATACTGTTCTTTCTTCAATAATCTCAGTATACACACACAACAGAAACTTCTGAAAAAGAACAATAGTAATTATGTATGCACACAGTAGTGTTACGTTGATCAGCATTAAATGCAAGTTAACATATAATTATGCTAAATTGATGTTCTATACTTCCCCATTAAACTACATAAACAATCTTATTAGAAGAAACAAAATTTGTAAACATTTTATCAATAGATTGTTAATGAAAATATTAACTGATATTTTCCATTTAACAGAATCACTTAGAAGGAAATATTTAGAGGTAAAGTTGTTATGATGAATATATATTTCTTTATACTTAAGAATAATGTGTTCTCCTTGGAGTGATGATCTCCATGTATATTGCACTGTGGGGTATACATGCTTCTGAGACTGGAGAATTCTTGCAAGTAGAGTCCATTGGTCCATGCATGCTCCCTTGCTTTTCTCATGTTCTGTGCTGTAGGTATAAGGGGCTCTGTGGACCAGCGCTTCTCCGGTTCCTTCTTACCAGTACATGGCCTGAGTCTCCAGTGTCTGGAGCTAGCTATTTCAAAGATTTATAGGTAGTAAGCATTGTTAGTAGTTTTACAAGTTTAAGTAGCAGTTGGTTAGAACCCCCACCCCAGGGAATTCTCTGATCCCTGGCATGGGACTTAGATTATGCCTGGGCTTCAGGAACCGCATCTTCTGCTGCTGCTCCTTTTCAGTCAGCAGTGACCACCAGGGCTGCCTGTACTTCCTCGGAAAAGCTCATATCTGTGTAAAATTCAGTGTCCGCCTCGCCTTCCCCAGCTGAACATGGCAGGCGTAAGAAGTTCAACTTCAAAAGCACCTATGGAATGCCATGAGGCCTCACTCAGATCCAGGTTGCAGAGATGCCCCCTGTACATTGACCTGAGCCCTAGAAGAGTACTCCTCCCAGCTTGATGTTTGACTCAGGAATGTAATGACTAGAGTGAAAGACCCTTCGTCTGGGCTTTCTCATAAGAGTAAGGGACACTCATAAACAGAAGAGTAGATCCTCTGCTAAGAGAAGAGATCCCTCCCTGATCCTGTCCAGGTAAAGCAAGACTTCATACCTAAAACACAAGGATTTAGGTCCTCCTAAGCCTCATGACTGTTGATTAGAAGGCACATAGGAGCAAGGCTCTTTCAGTACCGTTCCTTTCATCGTCATTGATGCTGACCATAGTACCAACTAAAACAAAGCATCGGAGCTGAGGGACCGGGAATGGTTGGTATGAACAAAGACCATGTAGTCAGACACGTCTTTACACTTCACAGCCCTATAAGGATTACTGAGAGTCCCTTTACACTGACTCCGATGGCGCAAGTTGATGTGATGCAGCTTTCAGAGGTTCCAGTATCTTGCAGAACTCCAAAGGATATCTTCATCCTTCCAGACCTGCAATCTCCCTTGTTGTTGGGACCAACCCTAGCAGGGAGATTCTATCAATAGAGAACATGGACTTAGGGAGAAGCACATCTCTCATCCCATCCATGGTACCAGTGTTGATTCATCTCCACCTGATTCCGAGATATGCTGAGGTGGATACCTAGCACAATTTTCCCATGACTGGAGGACAATGACTGTGGACAGGTGGATGCTGGATATCATCCATTCCAGCTATGTCATCGAATTTCATTCCCCACTGCTTCCAAAAACCCCTTTCTTGTCCCTCTTCTGGGACCACTCTCATGAGGCGGTCCTCCTTCAGGAAGGAGAATCCTTTCTCCAGTCCCTGCAATGGAGTGAGTACATCTAGGTATTCAAGATGCTATGCACATTCCTTTTGTAATTCATTTTTACTTACTGTAAAACAGTAAACAGGCTATACTATTATCTCCCAAGGGCCAGTTGAAAAGATACTGTATTTGAACAGAATCATAGAATATCAGGGTTGGAAGGGACCTTAGGAGGTCATCTAGTCCAACCCCCTGCTCAAAGCAGGACCAATCCCCAATTTTTGCCCCAGATCCCTAAATGGCCCCCTCAAGGATTGAACTCACAACCCTGGGTTTAGCAGGCCAGGGCTCAAACCACTGAGCTATCCCTCCCCCCCTATTAAATTCTGTATTTGAACAGAATTTTCTAGTATCTTCAACAACATTTGCAAAAAGAACAAATTTTATCTGTTTGCTTATGCCACCTTCCATATTTTATTTAAGCATTAAACAAAACCAGGCTGATAGGCTACCGGGAGTGGAAATTATAGCAACCCACTTTGAGCTACATACGTCAGTGTTTAACATGCATCTAAAACATTAAGCCACCCAACACAACTGAGAGACAGGCAAGTATTCACCTTTTACTGTTAGAGATTTAAGGCCAAAATTTTCAAAAGTGGCCAGTGACTTTTGGATATACTGGGCCTGACTTTCGGAGGTGCTAACCACTTGCAGTTCCCATTGACTTACATTGGAGATGTGGGTGTTCAACACCTGAAAATCAGGCCTAAACTATATGTTTTGGCCCAAGTGATGTGCCCATGGTCACACAGCCAGTATATGGCAGAATCTGAAATAGAACTCAAAGATAAAACATACCTTTCTCCATAAAACTCTTCTTAGTATTTACTTGTGTATGTACTACAACACTGATATTTTACTAGTAAAATTCAATATTTGAGAAGCAGAATTTATTAATATACATGCTATGAGCTATCTTTAAATAGAAAGCCTTTGTGGCAAGGGAAATGCATACTCTTTAGCACCACCTCTTTCTTCTTTGTCTATACAGCACGTAGCAAAATGAGGCTGAACCATGAGTGGGTCTCCTAAACGCTATTGCAATATATATTTTTTCTGATGTATTATTATTTATTTTGTTTGACAAAATCATTCTATCAATATTACTTTAAATAAAATGAGTATAGTCAGAAGTACCCAAACACAGCATTATGGTACTGGCAGTAATAATAGCTGTGGGAAACAATATTAATTGCTGCTTTCTGAAACTGAACTAGCTGATATAATAGCGCAACCTTATACTGCATCTCAGAGGTAATTCTGATAAATAAAAAATTACTAAAAAACTAATAGTAGGTCCATACCAATACAGTGGACTGCACTTTTCAGGCTATGGATCTCTTTCAAAGTGAATGCTCTTGTACTTTTGTTGTATCAAAAAGGTTTCTGATGTTTTTGTGTGATAGAAGTGGATTTTAAAAGGTACTTTCTTAACCTGATTTTTAATTTAAAATCATTTGACATGCTTGGTTTGTTATTAGATCAGTCACATCAGTGTTACTGGAATGACCTCTGGATTTTAGTGAAGAGGAGAAAAGAGAGTTTCCTAATTAACAAATTTAAAAAAAAAATCTTTATCTCCGTCTCTCTCCCAGATAGCAAAGCTAGCAGCTATCCCTGCTGGTCTGGCATTTGTGTCTATTAATGTATATGCTGCAACAGAAGAAGAATCAAAAGCCCCATCAGTAAAGCCAAATCAGGTAAGATTCTTGCTGTTGTCTCATGCATTTTTTTAACACTACGTGGACGTATACAAACACCAGTGAATCTTTACTGTAAAATATGTCATACAGAAAACAAAGAATAACATTTAGAAGATGTTTTGGAATGCTATAGCACTGCTTTATATGCTACTATGAATGATCAAAATATAGACAGAATTACAGAAAAAATAGTTTTAAAGTTTAATATAATAATAGATTTTATGGATGTAGGCCAAGCAGCCAGGAATACAGTTGTCACAGATCCTAGCAAGTGACCCTCCTGGCCACTGTGAGGGGAATCCAAGCCTCTGTGTCCTTGGATCCCCAAGTTGTGTTAAGCCCCTGGAGTCCAAACAGAGTCCAGCCACTTCCCCAATCTTGGGAACTTTAGTTGCACTGTCAGGGCATAGACCTTTTATGTGGCATCCCTTTCAGAGAACTGGAAAGCGTCCATCTGCCTGGCCCCTTGGACCAGTAGCGGCTCTTCCAAACTCCCTTGTACTTACACGCATCCTCTCCCAAAACTCCACCCAAAATGTGTGAAGCTTCTGGTTTATGGTTAATTCTCAGGGGATGCAGCAGTTGTGAAGCAGTTAATTTGCACGCACACTTTGCACAGAGTCTAACACATTTGTTATTTTACTTAATCCTATAAAGCACAGAAGAGTACAGCTCATACAGAACAATAAACATCTTAAACTGCAGTTTCCTTCACTTTCTAGTGGGTCATTGGGGATCATAGATGTTCAGAAAAGCAGGCGGGCAGGGTGTCTCCTGCTTCACAGAGGCTCTTTCCATCTCGTGAAGTCCCTTACTCAGCTTCTGTGACCTTGCTGTTTCCTGCTTCCTCTTCTCATTTGGCTTGCTATTTAACCTTCTCCACCCCACTGCCTTTGTTTTGTACTTTAGGTAACTTTCCACTGCTCCTATGTTCCCTCCACCCTCCCGCCCCAGCTCCTCCCTTTCAGAGGAGTCCACTAAACTTGATTTCCAAGGATACAGTTGTGTTTCTCTATAACCTTTTGGTGTGGTTGAAATACTGTCATTAACCTCAAGTATATTCCATTGTCCCTATCTGGTGTGTACAAGCTACAGGACCTGTAAGCATTGGTGGAACTACATACATATAGGCCCCCATTTTTTCATAATACAACTTCACAATATCAACCAGAAGTCATAAGTTTCACAGACGTAGCCTCAATTCATCACAACAGTATTTACTGAGACTTGCATGTTACTATTGCCCTAAAGTTCAATTTTAAGTAATATCACACATTTAGATATATTTGTATTAATATTAAAAAGACTGGTTTTCCAATTCTTGCCTTCATTTTATTTTCTAAAGTAGAAGGGGTGTGTGTGTGTGTGTGTGTGTGTGTGTGTGTGTGAGATTATATCATACTTATTAATAATGTTACTAATTAAAACTTATATAATGCTTCTCATCTCCAAGAACATTATAAAAATTAATTAATCCACACCACAGTTTTGTAAAGTAGGTTTATAAATACAACATGATATGGAGACTTTGTTGTCTTATGGGAAGAAAGAGCATTTGCTATTTTCTTTAAAGTTGTTTCTAAAATTTAGTATTTACATCTAATGTCTTTTATATGTTTCTGAAACTAGCTCACTAGAATAGATTCTTTTTCCTTTCAGCTTCCTATTTATTGTGTGCCGCCTCTGAAATCTAAATACGTTGAAGAAGACCCTGGTCATTTGCAGGCGGGGTTTTCTGCATTCAGAAAGACAACTAGTCATTATGTTGAGTGGTGCAAGGTAAGAAATATAGTTTGATTAATGCTTGAAGACAAAATGTTCTGGATTTCCTGATTTAACACTTGAGTACAACATTAAAGAACAGCATATTCCATCCAATTTGTTGGGCACTTCATTAAATCAGAATTGTCATGATATGTAGCAGACAAATATGAATGATATTCTTGGCCTGAGCTTAGCAGGGAGCCAAGAAAAGTGTGTGGAGAGTGAGATGACCTATTCAGTCTCCCTGCAGTCCAAATCAAACGGCAGTGACCCCGAACAGGTCCCTTTCCGTCTACCCCTGGATTTCACAATTATGACAGCATCTAATGGCAGCATTCAAAATCACTACTTGGTTAAAACAAGAGTGAAATATGTTAATATATTGTCTTTTTCCAGTGCTATTACATTTTATTTTTTCTCTTTAATCTAAATGACTTTTAAAAATAAAGTATTAAGTCCACCCTCACTGAATAGGCATATTCACTGAGGCATAAGTCTTTGCTAGAATGGATCCCAATTTTGAATTTACATCGTAATTTTACTTTTCCCCAACTGCATTGGTTGAAATGGATTGATGGAAAATTTGAACGCCTGGAAATATGCAAGTTCTAGGACTTCCCATGGTTTGCTTGATTTAAATAATTCAAATAGCAATATTTTACACAATGAACACAGTGATTAAATAGTAAAACTAACTCCTAAGACCACATGGTCAGTTCCATATTTTTAAAAGTTCACATCTCAAACTACAAATGTCAATTTTAAGAAATTTAGAATAATAAGAGTTACTTCAGCATTGCAGATTGTTTTAGCTCAATAAAGTAAAAGGAATAAAAACATTTCTCTTGGGTTTTTTTCATTAGAATAAAGCCTGTTTTACAGTTTAAGAAGCTAATAATTCAGATTTCTAATTGGATCCAAGGAACTATATTTAATACCATTGTTCTTTCAGCTGCCATTGTTAAAGTACAGTTAGGCTGTGTGATTTCTTATGATCTCTACCTTGGAGCTCTTGACATTTAAAATTATTTTTCATCCATTAACCTTATGACCTCACTATTTAAAGAATCTATATTATTACCATATCTTTGGTATGGTCCTCATCAGACTAAGATATATTTTTGCACATTCATACACTTTATGTAAAAGATTGCCTTGGCTTTCATTTTCATGCACACTCCATCCCCATGCTAAGTAAAAGTGCAATGTTAGCTAACAAGGAAAAAAGATTTAAGAAGGGAAGGAAATTCAGTGATGCGGAGATTGTCTGGATGAGCTGAATGATCAGTGGGGTAGGTATGAGGTCCTGAGGAAAGAGTACAGTAAGTCCATGGGGGACACTTGAGAGGTTACTCAGAGTTAGCTAAAATTTCATTACAAGATTTGTCAGTCATATTTTCCTTTTCTTTTACCTTAATAAGAGGGCTTTCTCTAGCCACTTTGAGACTTGCCTCTACTGTTTAGAATCTAGATCAAAAAGGAATAGTCACTTGTGCTAGCAAGGCATCAGATATATAACTCTATCAGCTAAAGAATAGCCTACAGGCATTTCAAGTGAGTGTAGTACTCATAAAATTCATCAGGTTGATAGTCCTGGAAATTAAAGTCCTCTCGTCAATTAATCAATATAACAGTTATAGCATGAGAGGTACCTCGGTATGAGTTCCCCCCCCCCTTTTTTTGCAACCACTTCTAGAAATGAAGGTGTCAATGAACCACAAAGGTGACAATTTTGATGGTAGTTTTTCTAAAGTGCACCCTGGTCCTTTAGCAGCTAGATTTAAACCACCAATCGATCTTGGATAAAGATATTGAACAATTGTCAGGACTTTAATATCATTTCAATAACACTGACCAGAGTTGGATTTAAACTAGTGACCGAGGCCAGGTGTACATTTAAGGTTTTGCTGCTATGGAAATGTTGCTTGGGTTATTTTTTTGGAGACACTTCTGTACTGGCAAAAACTCTACTGTAGATGCAGTTATTCTGGCAAAAATGTGCATTTTCTGGCATAGTTTATTTTGCTTGGGGAATCAGCATAAGCTATACCATCAGAAGCACTCTTTTGCTGGTATAAGCTGCATCTCCATTAGGAGGTTTGCCAGCATAAAAATGTAATAAAAATAATCACATCCCTAAGTGACATTACTATACCGACAATAGTTCCTAGTGTACACCCGGTCTAACACTCAGTGAATACATGTATCAGAGGGGTAGCCGTGTTAGTCTGGATCTGTAGAAGCGACAAAGTGTCCTGTGGCACCTTATAGACTAACAGAGGTATTGAAGCATAAGCTTTCGTGGGTGAATACCCACTTCTTCGGATGCAAGCAGTGGAAAACATGTAATGCTCCATAATTTGTAGTTTTCCCATAGATATAGCTATAGGGTGTTTTGCTGAGCACTTTGTGGAAATTGCAGCACTCCTTGCCTTCAAGTTGTGTACAATGCATGCCGAAAGGTAAAAAGCTGATAAAGCTTTAAATTGGTTCCCTCGTCCCATTTGATGTGGGAGTGTGTACTGTGACGGGGTCCCCGGGGTGAAACCTGTATTGTGGGACTGCTGAGCCCTGTATCCCAACAACCTGGGTTGCTTCTCACACTGATGCTGATGTCAAGTGACAAGCCTCTGATTGGCACTGCACTTACACAGACATCCACAGGCAGGTACACACCCAACTGTGTTACATGAATGATCTCCCAGTCACTCATGGACCATCAACAAAGAGGCTCTAGCCAATTTCCTCCAGCTCCCTAGTCTTGCACCCCATAATTGTACTGTCTTGCACTGGTCAGAAGCATGATTAGTGTAAGTTCATTACTTAGTTTGCCACTTCTTCATAGGAAAGTGGCCACGCACCAGCCTTTATAATTTGAGCTGAGATTTCTCAAGCACTTTAGACAAACATTAAAATAAATAAGTTTATTAACTACAGAAAGGTAGATTTTGAGTGATTATAAGTGGTAGGCATAAAGGTCAGAGATAGTTACCTTAAGAAAATAAAAAGTAAACATGCATTCTAAATCCTAAACTTTGATTCAGCCCTTCCTTAGACTGAATCAGCTTTTCTCACTCTGACAGATCGTACAAGCAGGTTACAGTTCCTCAATACACAGACTGGGACTCCCTTCCAGCCTAAGACCAAACTTCCCCAGTTCAAAGTCTTTGTCCTCCAGATGTTCTTCCAGGTGTTGAGTTGGGAGGGGGGAAGAGGCCAAGTGATGATGTCACTGTCTCTCTTTTATACTTCTCGCTTGCTGAAAAGATTCTTGCTGTGATGTGGTGGTCAGGCAATCCCCATTGGTCAAGCAATTTCTATTGTGTACGTGCTTTCTCCAAGGAGCCTCTGGGATAGCGGATTGTGTGCTGATGAGCCATTAACAACTGTCTGGCTATTGATGGCTATTCCTTTGTAACTGAAAGGCTGGTTGTGGGTGTTCCCAACCTCATAACTTATTTCAGTAACATATAGAAATACTTCATAACTTCATATACAATGATAGTATGTACAATTCAACAGGTTGTTATTCAGCATCTCAAGACTTGCAAAATGATACCATACAAGGCATACTTTGTTCAAAACATAGGATAATATCACAGCAGTGAATATGGAGGATCCAGGGTGCTACTTTGAGGTACAGAGTGTCACAGTATCCCTTAACCAAATTAACAGTAGGTGTTAACTTTGGCAATCTGATATGCTCTCATGTGATCTTCTAGTGTAAATATACGTTAAATGTCAATCTATTGCTTAT
Source organism: Macrochelys suwanniensis (assembly GCA_033296515.1). Classification (NCBI taxonomy): domain Eukaryota; kingdom Metazoa; phylum Chordata; order Testudines; family Chelydridae; genus Macrochelys; species Macrochelys suwanniensis. Next base: position 75,548,899 of record CM065783.1, on the reverse strand, counting down.
TTAATAAAATATGTTCCATTTTCTCATCAACACGGAGTTCTCATGAGGATTTTTAATTAATATTTATAAAGTAGTGCAAGATTATTTAAGGTATATAAATTTTGTTTGCACTTATAGCACAACATGAACTACTTTTGATATGCTTTAAGTATGATATTTTAGTAAAATTCTATTTTAAGATGAAGAAAGATTCCACAATAAGTAAATCACCCAAAACAATCTTTGATACTAAATAATCGGGTTAAATGAAGGGAAGTAAACAACCTGAAGAAACTGTGCAAAGTAGATTTTTTTTTTTACATTCATAAGTGTTGCAACTTTTAAGCCCCAGTTGTGCAAACAGGTACACCTGAGTACTGTTGAGTATGGTTATTCATGTACGTAGGGATAATTCATAGATTCCAAGGTCAGATTGGACCATTCTGGTCATCTAGTCTGACCTCCTGTATAATACATGCCTAGAATGGCCTCAAAAATAGTTGCTAGGGCATATCTTTGACAAAATTTTAAATCAAGATTGAATTTTTTCTGTGATGGATAATCTGCCAAAGCCCTTGGTAAATTGTTCCAGTGGTTAATTACCCTCACTGTTAAAAATGTACGTTTTATTTCCAGTATGAATTTGTCGATCTTCAGCTTCCAGCCATTGGAACATGTTATACCTTGCTCAGCTAGATTGAAGAACCTATTATTAAATATTTGTTCTACATGTAGATATTTATAGACTGTAATCAGTCACCTGTTAACCTTCTCTTCGTTAAGCTAAATAGAATGAGCTCCTTGAGACTGTCACTATAAAGCTGGTTTTCTAATCCTTTAATCGTTCTCGTGGCTCTTCTCTCAACCCTCTCCTGTTTATCAACATCCATCTGGAATTGTGGGTGCCAGACCTGGACTTAGTATTCCAGCAGCAATTGCCAGAGCCAAATAAAGAGGTAAAATAACCTCTCTACTCCTACCTGGGATTCCCCTGTGTATGCATCCCAGGATTGCATTAGGTTTTTTGGCCACAGCATCACACTGGGAGCTCATGTTGAGCTCATTTACCACCACAACCCCCAGATGTCGTTCAAAGTCATTGCTTCCCAGGATAGAGTCCCCCATCAAGTATACTACATCTACTTTGTTTAGATGTATACATTTATATTTTACCATATTAAAACACACATTGTTTGGTTGTGCCCAGTTTACCAAGCGATCCAGATTGCTCTGAATCAGTGAGCTGGTCTCTTCATTATTTACCACTCACCCAATTTTGTTATCAGATTTTATTAGTGATGATTTTGTTTTCTTCCAGGTCCTTGTTAAAAATGTTTAATAATATAGGGCCAAAAGTCAATCCCTGCAGGATCCACACTGGAAACAATCCTACTTGATGATGATTCCCCATTTACAGTTACATTTTGAGACCTATCATTTAGCCTGTTTTTAATCCATTTAATGTGTGCCATGTTCATTTTACATCATTCCAGTTTTTTAATCAAGATGTTGTACGGTACCACGTCAAACCTTTTAAAGAAGTATATTATGTCAACACTATTACCTTTATCAACCAAACTTGTAATCTCATAAAAAAAAGATATTTATTAAGTTTGGCAGGTTCTGGTTTCTTTAAATCCATACTGATTTACATTAATTACATTACTCTCCTTTAATTTTTCATTAATCGCGTCCCATATCAGATGCTCCATTGCCAGGGCTTAATGTTAAGATGACTGGCCTGTAGTTACTTGGATCATTCCATTTACCCTTTTAAAAAATGGGTACAACATTGGCTTCTTCCGGTCTTCTGGAACAACCGTGGTGCGTGCTGCAAGACTTATTGAAAATTTAACGTTAATGGTCCAGTGAGCTGCTCAACTAGCACTTTTAAAACTCTTGGATGCAAGTTATCTGGACCTGCTGATTTAAAGAGTCTAACTTTAGTAGCTTCTGTTTAACATTCTCCAGATATGCTAGTGGAATGGAAAGTATGTTATCACTATATGATGAGACTGTGTCATCTGTGTTTCCCCAAATGCAGAACAAATTTGTACTGTATACTTCTGACTTTTCTGCATTATTATTGATAATTCTACTATTCCCATCTAGTAAAGGACTAATGTCATTGTCAGATTCTTTTTGTTCCTAATATATTTTTAAAACTCCTTATTGTCCCTAAGTCTACTGGCAATACATTTCTTCTTGTTTCCCTTGACTCCCCTTATCAATTTTCTGCAATTCAACTCCCCCTTTCTTCCATTTGGTATATATTATTATTTTATTTAGACCTATGAGGCAAAATTTTCAAAAGCCCCTAAATGGCTTAAGTCCCATGTTCAAAAAGCCTCTAAATCACTTAGGCATTTTGGAAAATGTAACCATAATCATTGTCATCAGTACTTACTCAAGGTCAAATCCCGATTCCATTTAAATCAATGGGAGATTTCACTGAAACGAGGATTTGGTCCTAAAGCATTCACAATTAAAGTATCAAACTTTTGCTATATATTAGCTTAAACAATTTCTAAATAGATTTTTAGTATTTTAACACTTGAATAGAAGTGACCCCTTGTGGCATAAATTCAAAAATTGATTGCAACAAAATTTCTCATAAAAGAAATGGAATTATACCTTATAATCTGCAGTTAATCAATGTTCTGAAGCATGTGCGGTATACTAATTCTTGCTATGCTTAGTAAACCTCACTATGATGATTCAAACTATAGGCTATCAAACTATATCTTCCTTTACTACTTCAAGAAAAATGTTAAATATGACTTTTGACCAAGTTGAAATTTTGCTGTGGACTAGTACATTTGAATGGTTCTCTTGTTGGATGTCAATAGGATGAACTGGTTATTACTTTCTGAGCCTAGGTTGCACATCTGACTGAGCTATATTACTGAACACAAATAACTCCATGCAAATCACTATTGTACATCATGTAATCTTTAAGTTTATAGAGGAGTTAAACATTAGGTGTAACTGCACATAGAAAAGTTGGGCTTTTTCCCTACCAGCATAACTTTACTATATGGGGGGAAATCAATTTTGAATATTATATTAAATAATATTACATTACATATTTCAAATACAATGAAGAATAACTTTTTACAGTTGGTGCTCTATTTTTTGTTCCCAGATGATTATTTTTTAAATTACTGTAAAAACATTTTTTTTCAAGGAATGCCATGGTAGTGTTGAAATCAGAAGCTAGCACTGGGCTCTTTCTAAGCAAGCTCATTTATTCTTAAGGTAAAAGCATTAAAAAAACCAATAAATAGATTTAAGCACACACTAAACATACCAATCGTCACCTATCAGCATAGGTGGGGGACCCGCATAGGCCAATGTCTTTCTAACATTACCACAAGGATTAGGGCCTCTACAGGACAGTAGGTCCTGTCAATTTGCTGGATCAGAAAGAAAGCCCTGAGTCTGTTTAAACACTGCCTTTTTATGCCCAAAACTCTTTCTTTCTCTGTGGGTCTATGGAAAACCCAGTTTTAACCAGTATGTGGAAGCCTCCCAATGGGTGGTACCTCTCTGGAGGTGTTTATAAACTGAGTGATTCACCTTTACCACCCCCCATCTCTACTGTTCTTGGGTAAGAACATAAGAACGGCCATACTGGGTCAGACCAAAGGTCCATCTAGCCCAGTATTCTGTCTTCTGACAGTGGCCATTGCCAGGTGCCCCAGAGGGAATGAACAGAACAGGTAATCACCAAGTGATCTATTCCCTGTCACCCATTCCTAGCTTCTGGCAGGCAGAGGCCAGGGACACCATCCCTGCCCATCCTGGCTAATAGCCATTGATGGACCTACCCTCCGTGAACTTGTATAGTTCTTTTTTGAACCCTATTATAGTCTTGGCTTTCACAACATCCTCTGGCAAGGAGTTCCACAGGTTTACTTCCTTTTGTTTGTTTTAAACCTGCTGCCTATTAATTTCATTTGGTGGCCCCTAGTTCTTGTGTTATGAGAAGGAGTAAATCACAATTCCTTATTTACTTTCTCCACACCAGTCATGATTTTATAGACCTCTATCGTATCCCCCCTGTGGTAAACCCAGGACAAATAGCTACAAAAGGGGGAGTAGTAATTGGTCCCTGGGGGTAAAAGGCCTCTCCCCATCCACTAAGGGGAGATGACTGTGGGGAAATAAGATTCAGCTGGGAAAGGGGTTACTAGGGAACTAATTAGGTCCAGCTTGCTGCAATTGCTGGGGATCTTTTTAAACCCTCCCCTGTGTGCATGGCAGGGAGGAGAGAGGTGAGAGAAGCAGAAGCAGGAAAGCTACCAGTGGGCTGGGTGCCACGAGACACTGAGCCCTTCCCAGAAGAAGGGCTATATTTCCTTCCCAGAAGGAAAGGAAAACAACCAAGGGACTGACCGGGGGAAGGTAAAGCCGGACCCTGTGCTACTGGTAAGGGTTTGCCTTGCCCAAGCCTGTGTCTCCAAGTCTTAAAAGGACTGAAACCGCTGAGGAGAAGCAGGTACTTTGCCACACCCCTTAGTGATCTCTTTTCCAAGCTGAAAAGTCCCAGTCTTACTAATCTCTCCTCATACGGCATCCGTTCCATACCCCATTTTTGTTACCCTTTTCTGAACCTTTTCCAAGCCCAGTATATCTTTTTTGAGATGGGGTCACCCCATCTGCATGCAGTATTCAAAATATGGGCGTACCATGGATTTATATAAAGGCAATATGATATTTTCTGTTTTATTATTTATCCCTTTCTTAATGATTCCCAACATTCTGTTCGCTTTTTTGACTGCGACTGCACATTGAGTGGATTGTTTCAGAAAACTATCCACAATGACTCCAAGATCTTTCTTGAGTGGTAACAGCTACTTTAGACCCCATCATTATATATGTATAGTTGGGATTATGTTTTCCAATGTCATTACTTTGCATTTATCAACATTGAATTTCATCTGCCATTTTGTTGCCCAGTTACCCAATTCTGAGAGATCCTTTTGCAGCTCTTCGCAGTCTTCCTGGGACTTAACTACCTTGAGTAGTTTTGTATCATCTGCAAAGTTTTCCACCTCACTGTTTACCCCTTTTTCCAGATCATTTATGAATATGTTAAATAGGACTGGGGCCAGTACAGACCCCTGGGGGACTGTTTACCTCTCTCCATTCTGAAAACTGACCATTTATTCCTACCCTTAGTTTCCTAACTTTTAACCAGTTACCAATCCATGAGAGCACCTTCCCTCTTATCCTATGACTGCTTTATTTGCTTAAGAGCCTTTGGTGAGGACCTTGTCAAAGGCTTTCTGAAAATCTAAATACACTGTATCCACTGGATCCCCCTTGTCCACATGCTTGGACATGCTCTGTTCCTGGCAGAGCTGTAGCAACCCTTCCCCCCTGGAGCTGTATAGAGTCCCTGGCCCACAGTGATATATAAAGCATTCATATGCTTAATACAATGTGGTCCTCAAAAATATTCCACATGGTTGCAATATCTGTCACACCATCCATATATAATTTAAACATACACTGTACGAACAGGGAGCAAAGTAGAAATGTATCTCTGCATTTTTCGTTCTAAAAGCTTTTTGACTGATCTGTTTCTTTTACTTATTATGTAATTACTCGATTCTCTTTGGCCAGAGTGGAAAAGTATGTACTCCAGTGTGTTAGTGTTATATCCATGGCATTGAAGACTTCAACTCAAAAACAGAGTTCACTTTATCTGAATTTTCTTTTGTGTAGGATGCCTATGTCTTTGTTAAAAATGGGATAATGGATTCAATACAGTTTGGAAAAGGTAGGTGAGTCATAGAGTCAAAATTTAAAACTAGTCTCTTCTTGCTCATTGTTTGGCTATGAAAGTTACAAAACTAGTTTATACTGGAGAACAGCAAATTCTATCAAAAATATTGATATTGTACTAGAGCAAACACAAGAATCAATAAAACGGAAGGCGCACACATGCCTTCCTTAGAAACTGGCTTCATGCTATTTACCGTAGTCTCTTGTTTGAAAACAGAAAGGAAGTTCCTAATGTCTTTTTGTAATTATGACTCAACCAATTTAGCTAATGTTTGTAATTCCTTTGATTTTAATAGATGACATTTTGAGGCCAAATGCTACCCATTCCCTCAGTAGGTTCAGAAGCTTCTAAATATCATAGAACTGTCATGATTCCACTGCAGGGTTGGATAAAAGGGGAATGGAGCAAGAATCTGGTTATACAGTGCATCTCTACATCCCAAGTGTCTCTACATCCCCAATGCACTACATGCTGTAGAACTTTTCTCCCTAGTGCTTTCTCTTAGCAGCACAGAGTATGGTTTGGGGAGTGGCATCACATGCTTAAACCTCCACATAGGTGTGGCATAGGTAGTCCAACTCCTATTAGAATCCGTAGCTGTGGTAGCAGCAGTACGGTTGCCAACTTCCTAATCGCACAAAACTGAACACCCTTGCCCTGCCCCTTCCCGAGGTCCCACCCCCCACTCACTACATTCCCCCTCCCTCAATGGCTCGCTCTCCCCAATCCTCACTCACTTTCACTGGGCTGGGGCAGGGGGTTAGGGTGCAGGAGAGAGAGTGAAGGCTCTAACTGAGGGTGTGGGCTCTGGGGTAGGCCCAGAAATGAGGAGTTCAGGGTGTGGGAGGGGGCTCCAGTCTGGGGCAGGGAGTTGGGGGTGCGGGACTGGGTGAGGGCTCTGGCTGGGGATGCAGGCTCTGGAGTGGGGCTGGAGATAAGAGGTCTGGGGTGCAGGAGGGGCCTCCAGACTGGGGGGTGGGGCCAAGGGATTCACAATAGGGAAGGGAGCTGTGGGTTGAGGCAGGGGGTTGAGATGTGGGAAGGGGTACGGGCTCTGGGCTGGGGCTGGTGATGAAGGGTTTGGGGCACGGGGGGGCTCAGAGCTGGGATAATGGGGTTGGGGCTCAGGGTTGGGGTGCGGGCTTACCTCGGGTGATTCCCGGTCACCAGCACAGTGGGGCTAAGGCAGGCTCCCTGCCTGTCCTGGCTCCACGCTGTGCCCCAGAAGGAGCCAGCAGGTCCAGCTTCTAGGCGTGGGGGAGGGCCAGGAGGCGCTGCGCGCTGCTCTCGCCCGCAGACACCGCTCCTCTAGCTCCCATTGGCGGTGGTTCCTGGCCAATGGGGGTGCGGAGCCGGTGCTCGGGGCAGCAGCAGCGCATGAAGCCCCGTGGCCCTACTGCCTAGGAGCCAGACCTGCTGGCCGCTTCCGGGGTGCAGCACAGTGCCAGGACAGCTACAGACTAACCTGCCTTAGCCCTGCAGCACTGCCAACCGGATTTTTAATGACCCGGTCGGCAGTGCTGACCATAGCTACCAGGGTCCGTTTTTAACCCGGCATTCCGGTCGAAAACCGGACACCTGGCAACCTTAAGCAGCAGGAGGAGGCTACACAGCTGCTGTACACCGAACTGCTGTATAGGTGAGAAGAATTCCTTTCCCTTGCTTCCTTATTTTAGTTCTCATTTACACTTCACAGTTTGGTCCTAATTTTGGCATTGATGATAAAAATACTCTTTGTATTAAAGATGCATTTCTGAAATTACCGTGGAAAATAAGTTTCATTAAAAAGAAACAAAGGATGATCCAGTGGTTAGGGCACTAGCTTAGGATTTGGACGAGCACGGTTCAGTTCCCTGCTCTACTGCAGACATCCTGTGTGACCTTGGGCAAGTCTCTCTGTGCTTCAGTTCTGTAAAAATGGGGATAAATGAAACTTCCCTATGTCACAGGGGCATTGCGAGAATAAATACATTAAAGATTGTGAAAGACTTTGAGATCTACTGATGAAAAGCGCTATATACAAGTAGTAGTAGTATTAAAAAAATCAAGAAACACCAACATAGTGGCATCTCCTCTCACCAATTTTTAAATACATTTTTGACATGCATTGAAACCTGAAAACCCTGTCACTTGCATTAGAAACAAGTGCTAACATTTTACCCAATACAAAATGGTACCTAAAGAGCATGATTGTGAACTTCATAAAATGTTTATTTTATGAATGACACATCAGAATCCTGATACTGCAGTGCTGACTCCCATGCGTACGCCTGCAAAATAGGTCAGTGCAGGTTGACATGGATGCAGGTATCCGCAGTAGCAGATCCAGTTGTAAGATAGGGCCTACCTCAGCAGTCAGCTTTTCATAGACATGACTTTACTGCTCTCTCTTAAAATGAAAATAAATAAATAAAAACAGCTATGGTATAATAACGGAAGATCAGTCAATTTTCTCTCTCTTTTGTTAAAGATACATATGCTTATCTGAAGAATCCACCTCCAGAATTTCTTCCAAAAGTTGCTGTAATTACAATTTCAGGTCTAGCTGGTTTAGTTCTGTCAAGAAAAGGTATGTTCTTTTGTTTGTTTTCAAACACTGTCAGATTGGTAATTATATGACACGTCTTTAATTTAACAATACTTTATTTTATGCTTTCTGCAATTTTGACTTAAGTTTTGGTAAAAACCTTTTGAACACTTGTGAACAGTTACATAGTTTTAAAAACAAACAAACCAAGATTTCCTATCATTATAGTATGTAGAGGGGATGCCAGCAGACACTTTTCTTTTACAGCTTTGTTTAATTTACTCCATTTAAAATAATAATTTTATATATAATTCTATAATTTAAGAATTATGTTTTTAGAAATATAGGACCCTATTGTGCCATCAGAAATGCCTTAATTTTCTTTGGTAATTTATTATTTGATAATTTAATTTAAATCAGCACACAATGTAAATGATCTTATTCACAGCTTCTACAGTCAGGGGAAAGGTATGCAAATCTAGATCCACATGAAAAAGATTCTGTAGAGATTCTGCCAGCACAGGGATAGGGTTTGAGGAGGAACTTATCAAAATTACTCCTGTACAATACTCTCTGCATCACAGAGTACCTCCCCCATTCCTTAAAAGGATCAGCATAAGTTGTAGGTTTCTTTCTGGAGGAAGGAGCACCTCAACCCTTTCAGTGAACCTCCTGGCCGGCCAGTCAAGAAGCATTTCTAGTGAACACTGAAGAGTCTCTCTCTCAGTGCTCCTGGACCAGTGTGATGGTAGTTGCGACATGGAATGTTGAAATGGAGCTGTGTAAGACAGTGGGGAATTGGGTGCTTTGACACAGGAACAGAGATGTGCTTGAGAGAAGTGATGTATTAAAAAATCATTGGATTTAATTTTCATAAAATAATGAAATATATATTCAAAATCCCCAGACTTAATTTTTGTAAAATTATGAAATAGTATTGTAGGCTTTGTATTTCATTATATTACTGTAGAATTTACAAATTTTTCCTTCTGAAATTTTCATAAGAATAAATGTCAGGGAAAATAATGATTTAAATTATGGAAATTTACATCAATGTGATTTTTTTTTTTTTTTTTTTAAGTAAAACCACCAACAAATTGAAAGAGAATACTGGGCATAATTGGAACATCACATTTGCAAATGATCTTTATTTCCTTGGATTTTTAAATACCCCAAATCTAAATCATTCCCCACCGTTTGGATTATACAATGGTAGTCATGGGCAGTGAATCCTATGGGCCCGTGGTGCCTGGGCACCTGGAATATTCCTTGCCCAGGGCTTGGCTCCAGCAATGTTTGGGGCCGGGTTTCTCCCTCGGCCCTGACTTCTGCCCCCGCTCCGCCCCCACAGGCCATTTAAAGCAGCCCGGGGCCCGTACTTACCACTGGCAGCGCAGCAGAGCTGATTGGCTTCCTCCCTGCTCGCTCCACGTGGCTGCCGAACCCTCCCTGCAGCCCCTGGGCAGGGTGGGTCTGTGTCCCGCCCCAAGCACCCCTGCAGCCAATGGGAAGCTGTGGGGCCAGTGCCTGGGGGTAGCAGCACATGGAGACTCCCGGCCCGCCCTGCCTAGGAGCCCCAGGTAAGCGTCCCACCCCCTCCCAGAGCCTGCCCCCGCCCCTTCGGCCACCAAACTCCTTCCCAGAGCCTGCACCCCCTCCCTCCACACCCCCTCCCATTCCCAAGCTCCCTCCCAGAGCCTGCACGCTCAGCCTGCGCCCAAACTCAGTCCCAGCGCCTGCACCCCTCATCCCCTCCTGCAGCCCCAGCCCCTGTCCCAGCCCGGAGCCAGCACACAGCACCCAAACTCTGTCCCAGAGCCTGCATCCCCACCCCTTTCCCACATATCCCCTCCTGCCCCCAAACTCCCTCCCGAAGCCTGCACCCTAGCCCTTTGCACTCCCTCCCAGAGCCTGCACCCAAACTCCCTCCCAGAGATATGTAATAGGACAAATGTTTAATACATTCATTAGTGACCTGGAAAAGGTGGGGGGAACAGGGAGGTGGTAAAATTAACAGATAACACAAAATTATGTAGGATAGTCAAGAGCACAGAAGGGTATGAGTATTCATAGACACCTCAGAGAGGCTGGCAGTTGGGTAACATGATGGCAGAGGAAACTTTAATAAATGCAAGATAATACACATTGGAATTTGAACTAGTTATATAGAAGATTTTAATAATAATTCCTAATTTAAGATATATCCTCATTTTTTTAATTCAGTAAATTTTACTGAAACATCAGTTGGCCCATTGGAATACAGACCCTAACTCCACACTAATCATACCTGCGATAGAATTTGATCTAGGTAGATGCCAAGAGTCGGAGGTTAAAAAGCTATCCAATACTATGTTTAATTTGTATCTACAACCTGTTTAAATTATTTGTGTGGTTTACACAGGTTCTAGAGTTAAGAAAATTGCTTACCCGCTGGGGCTTGGCACTTTAGCAGTATCCGTTTGTTACCCAGCTCAGTCAGTAGTACTTGCTAAGGTAAGTTTTGTTTTGTTCTTTCATAGGGTGAAAATATCAACATTTTAATATTTAAGCTGAGTGAGACTGAAATGTTCAAAACATCTGCAGTATTTAATTCCCAGGGATATGGAGCTGGCATCAGTTTATACACTGTGTGTGTGTGTGATGCCTCACAGTAGTAATATCATGTCCATCAGAAACTAATAAAATGGCTGAATTTACTTGACCAATACAATGCTGTTTTCCATATTTAATTCTTACTTGGCAAAAGGAGAGTTTCCTTTTTTAGATACAATACAATTAAATTTTTAATTAACAGAAAATTTCATTTTTTAACAGCTACTCATTTCAGTTTATTAAAATAATACTGTACAAGAAACTTCCCAATGGATACACAGGTGACATTTCTGAAGCTCTTTCTTTTAATGTATATCCAGTGCTGGATCCATGTGAAACAGGGAATCTCCCTCACTATTTTCTTGTGACCGTCATCTTGAAGTTTGCTTGTTGGCTAGCTACTTAAAATACTGATTTTACAGGATTAACTACGCTGCCCTGCAGTTCAGCTACAAGTGTGCACCAAAGTGCTGCACTGTGATTCCCCTGTGTGGATGCTGTAGGCGTGAAATAAAATGTTCCTAGTTTGAATAAATATAGTCCTCTTTAGACAAGACTATGTTAATGTGGAGGAACCTTTTAGTTTGTGCACGCAGTGACCACACGGGGGGGTTTCAGCACAGCACTTTGGTGCACACTGCTATTTACATTCTTATAGTCCAAACAGCAGGACAGTGTATAGATAGCGATAGTACCAGAACTTTCTGCATAGTTCTCTGTGAATGAGGAAATAAAATCCTCCCTGTCTGCAGCTTATCTACAGAGCCACTCCACAGATGTTGCTGTAACCTCACACAGTTTGAATAATTACAGGCTGAATAAAAATTTATAAATTCAGACCTTTGTGAAGCAAAACAGAAATGTTCACTAATTTCAGTCAGGTCCTTTTATTTCTTGGTTGTATCTTTCCTCACCATGGGATTTGTTTTAACCGGGCATAAATTTAGCTATGATTGTCTTCGCATGAATGAAAAGAATCTAGCTAAAATGAGTTACGTTTTTGTTTCAAGTTTGTAACATGTGATATGTCTGACTTTTCTTGCTGTTCCAGCCTCCAGTGCATTCATTTATTCAAACCACTATTCCCTAGTTAAGTTTTAAATCCATTTTGTGTAAATGGATGCACTGCAGCAGATTTGCAATACCAATTTAAATGTGATTTATAATATAAGATTGGGAGTGGTGGGGAGATCTGAGATGCATCAAATTTGTGAAATGCAGATTTTCTGTCTTCCAGTATTGGAGCTAATATACAGTTTATTAAAGGAGAATATTTGCTTTACTTGAAATGTTCTGTGAACCCTACCATTTTTAAAGTTTCTTATTAAAATAATACATTTTAACTAATTAAATTAGATAACAGGGAAAAAAGTATATGGTGCAAGCCATCAAACCTATCAAGCAATAGGATCACTATGGACAAAAAACTCCTCTATGAAAGAAGTGCTACTCACAAAGAAAGAAGATACCAAGGTAGGTTTTTCCAAGGAATGATCAGTTAGTCATTCAGTTCAATACTTTGGATTGATTTTTGAAATGCAAATTTAAGCAAAAAGATACAGGTATGTTTGCTGATACTATTTAATATCACAATGAAGTGTCTTATGAGGCACAAAGATGCATGCTCTAAAGGTCCTCATATTTTATTGCTATTGTTGTTATTTATTATTTGTATTATCGTAGCACCTAGGAATCCCAGTCCTGGACCAGGACTCTATTGTACTAGGTGCTGTACAAACACAGAACAAAAAGACAGCCCCTGCCCCAAGAGCTTACAGTCAAAGTGATTTTTAAAAATTTTTTGTTTGAATGTAGTGTTTGTGACAAATCCCAAATTGATAGACCTTGAGATCTGTTTACTCATACAACATATTCAGCATGCACAACAGCTAGGTGAGCTTTCCTCCACTGCCTTTTAATACACCTCATTGATCTGGAGATGCAACCATAAGAAGATAGTTCATTTTCCTTATTCAGGCCATGGACCTGCGAACACTTAGACATGCTTATCTTTTCTATCTATGAGTGGCTTCATTGATTTCAGTAGGACTACTCATGGTAATATAGTTAAAAACATGTGTAAATGTTTGCAGGATAAGTCCTTGGTGCCTAGAGTGACCAGATGTTCTGATTTTATAGGGACAGTCCCTATATTTGGGGCTTTGTCTTATATAGGTGCTGTGACAGACCCAGACGAGTGGGGTACAGAAGTCTGGTAGAAGGCAAATATACTGGCCATTGGATGAATAGTTTTCTGTTCCCTGAGTGACCAGAGCAGGGGCTGCACTAGAACAGGCAGGAACTTGCTGGAACCAATTTAAGGCAGGCAGGCTAATAAGCGCAGGACCCACCGAGGTAGAGGAGGAACTTTGTCACAGTGCCTATTACTCCCCCACCTCTTCCCAATTTTTCACACTTGCTGTCTGGTTACCCTATTGGCGCCTTTTTTGATATCGCTAACATGAGTGCCAGTTTATGAAAAATGTGATGCTTTTTAGCATGTGGATGCCTATCAAGTGGCAGCTAGCCAGAACACGCCTATTTTATTGTGATTAAAAAGTGTAAATAGGACATTTCATTTTAGTGAATACAAAATATAGATTTTTCCATTGGTTCTGATGATTCCAGATATTCGTGAATTTGACTTACTCTAGTTTGGAAACATGAGTATTCTGAATGCCAGTTTACAATTTAAAACATCTTATGAGAATATGGCTGTATATCTGAATAATAATAATTAATAAAGAATTAGATCTGAGCAAAAATTGGGATTTCTATCCTGAGGGAAATGCTGATATTTCAACATTTAAAAAAATAAATAAATCCTGAATTAGGATGAAAAGTTGAAAGCAATATTTTTCACAAATGGAAAGTTCAAAACAAATTTTCGATTCAGAAATGGTGAAATATTTCATTTCAGCATTTTTGATAGAAACAAAACATTTTGAATCAGTTCAGCATGAAACTGCATTTCCCTATGAGAATACAGACATAGGAAACGTATAGTTTTGGACATCTCGTGCTCCATTTTCTGCAGTGCACCCAGCTCACTGGCCAGATTACATTTCCGCTGATGCACCACACGGCTCAGTCAGAGGAGGAGACCACACTGCATCATGGGAGATGTAGTCTGGTTAACAAGTATCCAGTGGATACGAGGAATCCGGTGGCACCTTAAAGACTAACAGATTTATTTGGGCATAAGCTTTCATGGGTAAAAAACCCACTTCTTGAGATGGTTAGAAAGCCAAGCCAGTAGGAGAAAGTGAGGGCACAAGATGCCCAAACTACAACTTCCATGAGGCATCGAAGCACTATATGGAAATACAGTTTAATGTTTAATCAATTAGAAATTAAACATTTCGGTTTACTCCAGCAAACAAATATTTTGATATATCTATTAAAACACTGATATATTTTTGACATTTTTGTTAATCCTCAGTTTTATTTCCATTGAGAACCATGAGCAGAATTCTGACTGAAGAGTATTTTATTTCAGTTGAACAATGAGAAACTGTTAGGGAAATAAGAACTGGCGTGGTAAGAAGAATTATAAACTGTCAGAGTTTTGCTAAATAAAGTCAGTTGTTTCCTAAGCTATGTCTACACTACTGCAGTAAGTCGACTTATGCTACGCAACTCCAGCTATGGGAATAACGTAGCTGGAGTCGACGTATCCTTAAGTTGAGTCTTACACCACGGGGGGGTCGATGGGAGAAAATCTGGCAATTTATCTTACTCTTCTCGTCGGGGGTAGAGTACAGGGGTCAAATGGAGAGTGATCTGCAGTCGATTTGGTGGGTCTTAACTAGACCCACTAAATCGACCGCCGGTGAATTGATCTCAGAGCGTCAATCCGTGCCGTAGTGTAGACCTGCCCCTAAACTAACCAGTTGCTCATTACTAATCAAGAATAATCTGCAGGAGGTTTGTTAGTTATCTTGATCTAAGTGGTTAGTGATAATTCAAACTCCAAGTCTCTTAATAACTTTGGTAAGGCTGGCAATTATCCTGTAAATCCACCTGTTACTTTAACCTTGTTCTGTAAAAGGGGATAATGACCTGTACCATTCTTTGTAAAGTCTTTTGAGTATCTTGGATGAAAAGCGGTATATCAAAACTTAGTAGTATTATTCATTTACCATTAAACAAGCTTCCATACGTCCAAATTGAAGTTCCTTGTATCTTGATAGTATTCTGAAATGCATCTTCTGTCCCCTTATTGTGGTGCCTATTTTATGCAAACAACCTCAACATCATCAGGGAATATTGTCAATTATTTGAATCTAACATGAAGTGAATTGAGGCATATAGTATACTAGTTTCTTCTGGCATATTTCTGTGTATCCGGTATGAAACTTTGTACACACAGAATGCACATCTGGAAATCATTTATTAAAACGTGACCGCTCTTTTGTAATTTCCTTTATCAACGATATAATAAACATACACATAAATATTTTTCTATTTTGTTTGGTTGGTTCATTTGCAATTTAGCCTGTTTCACATCTGCAACAAGTTCTGGAACCAGCTGTAGGAGACAATAAAAGTGCAGAGATTCATAAAACAACCCCTGAATCTGAGGTTAAGTCAAAACCACTTGCTGTAGCAGATTCTCCTGTAATGAAGATTCAGAGTTCAAAAGATATGGTGCCTTTGCCAGCAGAAATAAAAGTGCCAAATGTCATCTCAGGTACAAAACTCAAATTATCATCAACTGCAGCGAATTGTGAATTATTTAATGTTATTTTTCATTTTTTTTTAAAAAAGCAACTCTAGCAGGCCTGTCAAATTTAGCTTTAGAAATCTAGCTGTCAAATTTAGCTTTCTAATGTGGTAAACGCCATAAAATTTATTATGTTATATCAAGAGCCCAAAGAGGTGATGGGGGATCCCACACTGTGGACTACACCTCAATAAAGAATATGTATTGTGGACCACTTACCTTCCCATTCCCAATCACATGGACCCTTCTTGCTGTCAGTTGCACATCTTCTCGATAGAAACTGCAGCATTTGCTTTTGTAAAAAGATAATATTCCTTGAAGGTAACATCTGTTTCCTCACATATAGCATCAGCTTACTTGTAAAGGCAACTAGTGTGGCTTCTGGTTGTTTCCAGTTGCTTTTACAGGCATCCAGATCTGTTGTAGTGAAATATCTAGGTATCTGATCTTCTGCTCCCAAAGGAACAGTACACTCAGCTTAACAGTTATACCCTATCACAGCTCCGCTTAACACGCAGCACTTAGATATGTTTATGGTAAAAACAAGACATTTATTTAACAAAGAGCAAAGATTCAAGTGATAGCAAGTAGAATTATTGGAGACAAATGGTTACATATAAAACAAAATCCTAACATGCATTCTAGAAATCTAGAGCCTAGATTTAATTAACAAAATATACCCTTGTCAAATCAAGTTTAGCTCATCCCAAAGTCTTTCTAGCATTTTTCAGTCAGACTTGGTTGTGATCCTTTTTTCATGAAGCAAATACACTATCAGCCTAGGTGAAGCATAACAGGGTGTACCTCTGCACCCCCAGACATATCCAGTGATCCATTGTCTTCACTTGTAAACAGGGTGTCCCCTGCTGCTTACTTTTTCCTGTCTTGAATCTCCCCCTGGAGACTTTTCTTTCCTTGATCAGACTGCAAATAGGCTTTCATTGTGAAGTATACAATACTCAAGCCTATAAAGCAGGACACTCTGCCTGAAAGAAACGTATTTATCACCTTCTGGTGACCAGCTCCAACTCACACACCTAAGAGCATAACTTTGTGTGTATATATACATAACTCCTTATATTATCTGTACATACATTCCACAGTGATTACAGTGGTCAATGTGACACAAGCTTTCAGTAGAGACTTTACATGACTCCCTTTGATGAACTATTATCTAGTGATTGGAACCAGGGGATCCATGTAATCCTGTGCACCCCTGTGCCCTCTGTCAGTTAGCACCAGGAGGTCCCTGGGTGACATCCCCCGCTTTACGACCTTTAACATAGGAATCCTTTTTTTTAATCCTGTTGCTCCCTTATTTTTCCTTTTTAATTTTGTGGAATTATTGGGTCTCTTTATACATAACTTTCTCAGTCCCTTCATCCCCCACTTTTCCTTTCACATTAAATATATATATTTATAGAAGTTGAAAGGTAAAATAAAGTTTTTCCTATTTGTCACCACATTTCCAGGTGGAAGCCATTCCGTGTCCCTAGTAGAGCCAACAGATTTCTATCTTTTTGGCTCAGATGGGCTGGATGGGGTTCACTTCCCATAAACTCTACACATTATTTGGGAGAGTCACTTCATACAAGGCATACCCTGTGCCTCACCTCCCTGCACTGTGTGTTGCCTCCACATTTTAATAAACTTATGAAATCACCAATAAAGTCAAATTGTGTGAATTTATTTGCACTAATTTAGGCCTAGATAATCCATCTGTGATCTAGCTTGTAGTATGGTGCAGTGAGTTGTTCAGCTTGCCCCCTGGACCAGCTGTCAAGGAGATAGTGACTCAATCACTATCTGCTTCTCAGTCTCCCCACTGCTCTGGAAAGGTACTAAACTGTGATCCTGTCACAGCATTCTCTGCACAGTGTGCTGATCTAACTGTGCTGCTGGGGGGAGAGTCAAGGTTCTGCCTGCTTCCCAATTTGTCTCATTCATTACTTCCCACCTGCAGGAGGGAGGGATGTTGCAGCTCTGCAGAGCCTGCTGACCCAGGAAGCAGCAGTATGGTATAAAGGAGAGCCTTACACATTACCCTCTTCTCCCTTGTGTCAGTGCTCAGGGCATGCCATGATCAGTCTTTTAATAGATTCCTTTTTAATTGTGAAAACAATTTAGTGATGAGTTTGTCAGAGATCGTAGATCTTTCAAATGTTTTTCTTACTTGTGATTTTCACTGCGTGGCAACAACTTGCCTGCATTATTCCCACCAATGTAATTTACAATTAATTCATAACTGTAGAGCACTTTTTATTATAATGCTTGAATTTTCACACTATCAGTATGTATAACTTCTGAAGAAGCATTTGTTTTTTTTAAAAAAAGCTTTTATGCCTTTATCATTTTATTTCATTTTAATATCTTTAACAGATGTAGTGAAGACAACAAAATTTAAGCTTGACCCCAGGCATATGGACCATGGTCAGTCCAACCCAGAGGATGTGGATATGTACAGTACTAGAAGCTAAGGCACCAATTTACAAATATTGGGAAGTACTAACAATAGCAAAGAAAACTGGAAGGATTATGCAATGTATGATTGTACCAAATGTGGTATAATTTAATCAGGTATTTTTCTTAAATCCCAATATGTACAGTCAATCTACTTTGTCCTTGTTGTTTACTGTATATTGTTTCTTACTACCTATAAGCAATTAAATATTTTAATTTCTTTGAACAATAATTAGCTGTTTGACACTGAGAATTATATTTCTCTCAATATGTGTTTGCAATGGG
Organism: Macrochelys suwanniensis; assembly: GCA_033296515.1. Lineage (NCBI taxonomy): Eukaryota > Metazoa > Chordata > Testudines > Chelydridae > Macrochelys > Macrochelys suwanniensis. The sequence goes on along the minus strand of CM065783.1, from coordinate 75,530,536 downwards.
GTGTATCAGGATTGTCAGTGTCAAGTTGTTAATAAACATAAATCACCTTTATAAGGGACTGTTTGAAAATGTAATTCTGTCCTTCGGGTCCTTAGTTGTTCAAAGACAGTAAAAGAGAAATCTGGTAATCTTTTGATTGTTGTCCCCCTTCTCGCTCACGTCCAGCTCTGGAATGTTATGGGCAAATGATAGCATTTGGCATCTATGTTGGCTAAAATATCTTATTAGTCTGAGCACTTATAAGATAAAAGAAGCCAGCTGTAATTATTGTACTCTCTCAATTTCAGTTGCTTTAAGATTTATGTAAGATAACTCCTTTTGTAAAAATCACTGCTGTTAACCTCTAGTTACTGAGGTAACTAGAATAGAAAATAAATTTTGCTCTGTATGTGTGTAGCTTTCCTGATTTAAAAGTAACATTTAAAGTGAAAAGAAAAAATTGGAGCTAGTCTTCAAAGCATCCCTTGTAGACCACATATAAGTTTTCAGACAACCTTTAATAACATAGACGGATGTTTATTTAGTTGCTTATCAGCTCCATCATCAACTCTAACTCAAGTTACTGGTACTGTTTGTGCTAATGTGGAATTTATTAGCAAATTATGGCAGGAAAGTTGGGCATTTTAGTGACACGGGTTAAAACAGGCAATTATACTATTGGATGAAAGTGCTCTCACAGCTTAACTTTAAAAGAATAAAAAGTTGTGGAGGTTAGTAGGGATAAAACCATGGTCCACGGTCTGTCTTGAAGCATGCATACCCAGAGCCCATTGACTTCAATGGGATTTCTGTGAACGTAAGAATGAGCAAATATTTAGAGTGAATTTTTCATTCTGGTAAAATGTTGACATGATAAAGTGCTTTGAGACAAAATGGAAATCCTTTTTAAGGGCTGTTTGTTTGACTTATGAAGAGTAGCATGTTCTGGCACAATACAGCTATTACTATCATTTTTGGAGCAGAACATATACACAATTCTTTGCCTCTTGAAGTAATTATTAGTAGTTATGCCAATGTCACGTGTGTCAACAGTTTTTAATATCAACATATAGTTTTAAAAAATGTGAAAAGTAGTTTGTGCCTGTGGCTAGCAGCATCTTTTTAAACAAACAACATAGCTGTTTCAGTAAAGAAAACAAAAATACCTAAAATACTGAGCTCCTGTTAAGTGACTAAGGTCTCAATCCTGCAAACTGTTTTGTGTGCATAACTTATAAACCATGAGTATTTCTATTAAATCCAACATGAAAGTGTAGTGATTTCAATATCTGGCTAGGCAAGTATCAGATGAATTTATTGGGACTACTCAAAGTCATAAAGTTATTCGTGTGTCTTTGCATGCTTGGGCCCTAAGAGTCTACAACAGTGGGACAATACAAGATGTATATTATTCTTGTTCTTCTGAAATTGAATCTCACCTAACTGAGGGAAATAATAGATTAGAAGAGTGCTAGAAATGCAGTTCAATTTTCTATGTGAAACTTAGAGGTAAATTTTTTAAGAGAGAGTGATTTAGCCACAAGATATCCACTAGTGTCACTGGGAGTCATATGCTTATGTCCCCAGGCACCATGTAACACACACAAAAAAGACACTTTGAAAGTTTACCATGAATCAAATCAATGGCTTGTGAGGAAAGAATCTGCATTTAGATTCTACACAATTAACCATCATTCATTCACTTAATCCTTTGGTTATGAAAAAGTGGGAAGCTAACACACAGGATTACAGATTGCCTTTTCTCTACAAATCTTATTTTAAAATAAACGAAGTTGTCTTTCCTACTAAACTCAATGCATTGTCCAGTTGCAAAAGAATTATTTAAGTGTTTTGTAGAATTAGGTAAAAGGGAAAAAGCAGAAAGAGATCCGTGTCTTCCTGGTGTCATAGCCAGAGTGGCTGAGATGGGTCCGCTTAATAAATACTCACTCCTCAAAGTTAGGGATTTCAAACTGGTTTTGTGTTGCCTCATCTATTCCTGAAAGAAGAGTGGTATATCTGCTTATAGTTGTATGGTCTGTCTTTTTCCTAGTATTGCATATCCAATGGGAACTTGACCAGGAACTCCAATATCCCTTCCAATCAGGAGTTCTTTCAGAATGGGTTTGACAAAAGGTTCTGTACTAGCTGCCCTAGGGTCCAGGTAGGGTGACCAGACAGCAAGTGTGAAAAATCGGGACAGGGGGTAGGGGGTAATAGGTGCCTATATAACAAAAAGACCCCAAAATCGGGACTGTCCCTATAAAATCAGGACATCTGGTCAACCTAGGTCCAGGCCTCCTCCTGCAGTGTCCTCAGAAGTTTCATCGAAGGGTTCCCAGGGGGGTCCCTCCCTCTGTTAGCCAGTTTCCAGTCTCTTACTTTAAAGTCTACAGTTTCCCTCCATAGATCATCTACTCTGACCTGTTGGAACATATGTTTACCATTCTGAATGGTCTTCCTGACAAGAAAAGTGGCCTTTATGGTTGTCATGCTCTCAACCCAAAGAGTCAGGAAACTTGCAGCTCTAGCTTGCAATCCCTCATATGTAATCTTCTACAAGGGGAAACTAATTCTCTGAATGTACCCCAGTTTTCTCCTCAAATTGGCCTCTCAGCCTTCATCCTTAGCAATAAGAGCTTGCTTCCCAACTTCTGCCATGACCCCAAGACCAGACTTCGTGTGGTGGCACTACCTAGATCTCCCTAGAGCTTGAGGTACGCATTACCTCATCTAAAATATTCCCCAAATCCAGGTCTTTGTTCATGCTGTTCAGAGGGCTCATAAAGAGGAGAAGGTGTGTAAATATATCTTTTTCTGTAGGATCCAAACTTGCATGCAGCACTTCAGCTCCCTTCCATGCCTCACTTCTTACCCCAGAGGAGCTTTGAGCTCACTGTATACTAACTGTGTTCATGTCCTGGGCAGAATTGGGGGAGGCCTTAGTTGAGGAGCTTTTCCATGTTGCTACCTGTTTGAGACAGTACTGGCTGGAGTTGTGTCTGCTGAAGAGGCCTTCAATCAGCAAGTTCCCATAGGTGTCCTTCCTCAGCAGTTTTTAAAAGGCTACCTTCAGGAGGTTTGCTCATCTTAATAGGCTCTTCGTGGTCATCTTCTCCTCTTGTCACTTTAGCCTGGTCTATCTTAACTTCTCCTTAGTTACTCCTTCCTTCCTGGTAACTGGATCCATTCATCATTTGTTAATGGTAACACCAGCATCACAAGAAAAAAAATGTGTCTCACCTTGCTCTCTCTGATGTAGCAACACCAGTATGAAAACCAACCATGAATGCCACAGTGAATGACCAGTCTCAGACAAAGTGTCTAGCTTAGATGATGATCATGTTCTTCAGCTACATTGCTCATTAACAGGGGATGCCTACTTGCATCCCCTAGATGAGGAAGAACTGGGTGAAAAATTCTAATCCTGATTGGCTACTACCTGCCTAAAAGATGAGGACACAATCATTCATCATACTGATAATGTCACATCATGGAAAAGGTTAGTAACATAAGACTTGTTTTTGTAGCAGGCAGGATTACTTTAAATATAAATAAGCTTGTGATACAATGCATACAGTACAGTAACACTTTAACATATACATCTATTTGTTAATGTGAGGTGGGGAGATAAAACATGGGGTCTCCTTGAATAGTGTCCAGTTATGTAACAAACAATGAAAGAAACTTTAGTAATTCTAATAGTACCTAATAGTAATAAAGGCTGCTGGTCATAAAACAGAGAAGTTACATAAAATTGATTAATCTTGGTAAATGCATAACAAACTGGAACTCCAGGGTGTAAGCAGCAGATGTTGTATTGTGCAAAACCTAACGCAGGACAAACTGATTGCAGATTAAAAATCTAATCTCTCACAAATCTTGAAATGGTGAATGGGAACTTCCTTCATTTTCCAGATGCCATTCTGAGAAGATTCTCTTTGTCAAATCTGAAGAGATGCCAGCCCTCTTCAGTGGAAAGGTCTAAAGCTCCACGTCTCACATAGTACTCTATAGATGGCTTGTTCCAAATGACTACAAGGAAATGCATGCAGCTACAGTTTGTTTTGATTGCTATCTGTTGAAAAGTAAACATTCTGTATTACTTGCAGGGCATTATTTTGGGATGCCTTCTCCAATACTAGTTCGGCTACTCATCTACAAATAGAGCAATCTATGAAAAGGGCCATTGGTACCATTGCAAAAGGCCACTGCACACACAGTAGATGCCAGAGCAGTTCATGTTCTCTAACAAGCTAGTCCCATTTCGCACATGGTATAGTGATGAACCCAAGAAAATAGCAACAGTTTGAGCCAAAATTCTCCGCAGAGATGCCTTACCCTCTTTTGTCATTATGACATTCACAGGACCAACAAGCGAGTAGTCTGCTAGATTAGATCACTCTTAGTTAAACTGAGGGGGGAAAAGGCAGTGTAACTAGTCTATGGTCCAGTTCCTGGAAACTCTCCAATACACTAGTATATGGGCATGGCAGAGGGATTCTCAGGCGGCCAGGGATGGCGACTCCAAGGGTATGTCTACATGACAGCTTGGAGCAAGCCTCCCAGCCGGCAAAGACAGACTTGTATTAGCAGGCCTTGTGCTAGTGCTAAAAATAGCTGTGTGGATGTTGCAGCACTGGTGAAGGCTGAGGCTAGTTGCTTGAGCACTCGTGGCTAGCCCATGTCTCCATTGGTGCTGCAACATTCACACAGCTATTTTTAGCACACTAGTGCAAGCCCCACTAGCACAAGCATGTCTACCCAGGCTGGGAGGCTTGCTCCTAGTTACAGTGTAGGGACATATGCCAACATAAGCCTTGGAGCGTATCCACATCTAGTACTGCAATAGGAAGGCTGCAGCTGCTCTTCTGATTTCCACAGAGGTGCTTAGTTTAACCATTAAACTCTGCCTAGTCTGCTCATTAGACACATATCTAAGACCCCTCTTGTTCCGCAGACCAGGTCTTCGGAACACAATAAATGGAGACACCTTGAAGGGCTTCTTGTATTCCAGTATAATCACACAAGCGCTGCTGCCTACTGGGACCTTTTTACACACTGAGCAGGGGGTAAGATTTTTTCCCTCATTATTTGAAAGTAAGTATGAAGGCCAGAGAAGAATTACTTAGTGTGTTCCTAAAGAGGTACAAGAGGGTATATAACAGTGTGAAATTGAGCATAGGGAAACAAGCAAAATATCAGAAGGCTTGTCCTAACTGAACTGTGAGAGTCTATTTAAAGTTAAAGGAAAATCTCCCTGTGGAAGATGTAGAAGTCCCACTGCTTTCGGAGTCCATTTACCACTAGACTGAACAAAAAAATCACTTGATAAAATGTTGCTGAGAACAGACTTGTATTGGCAGGAAAAGAAATCTATATGAAAACAAGTCTACATGTTTGTGTTACATTAATTCATCATATGTAGTAAGCATACTGTACAGTGAATTTATGAATCAAAATCTTACACTGTCATAGATCATAAAATGAGGGAAATAACCATTTAAATTGTATAGTGTTTGTAAGTCTTTGTTTTAAATGATACATACCTGGCTTAATCTCTTTAAGATTTCCGAGCCAATGCCCAAGCCTATTAAATAGTGCAAACATTAAAAATATCAGTACACACAGTTTCATAGCAAGATATATTTTTATGAATATATATTGTAGTTGGACATTTAAAATATTTAATTGGAAATTCAAATTAATTAAACTTTTATATACAAAATAGAATTACTCTTCTCATAAATAATGTCATTGGAAGTGAGAAAATATACATTTTGTATCATTTTCTATTTAATTTATATAATGTAAATATATTGAATTAAGCTATGTGTGGTTTGACTGGATCATAAAGAAATGTTGATTTACAGTGAAGTAGTACTACTTTTAAACTATTGCGTAAAATATATTTTCATTTGAGATTACTTGTACTATTATGAAATTTTGGAATTTGTTTAAATTTGTGGATTTTTTTTTTAATTTGTGAGTAATTGTGATATATTTTAGCACCTTCATAAGTACTTGAAATAAAGGGTTAGCATGAGAAATTTTTTTAAAAGTTAATTATTTTATATTTTGTGTCAATATCACTTCTATTGCAGATCAAGCTCTTGATCCTTTTATTGAATTAAATTTAAAGGTATTAAAAGTTACTTTCAAACATGATTAGAAATTAAAATATACTTATTTCACTGACAGAAAACAATATTAGCTTCACCTTTAAAGTTTCAAAATTCTGCAACGTAATTTCTTTGAAGAGTTCTCAAAATCATACACAGAATGTATTAATAGTGTTCAAGTATATTATGTTTCAGAAGACAAAGTCCTCTAATAGTTGGAAACACATTCATGCTTTGTTCCCTTATAAAACTTGCAGGATATTTATTTACAGAACTATATTGCCTAGAAGTATGGAAAGAGAAAGATGGAAGCTAATTCATACTGAAAGAGTAAACGAGTAATTATTTGTTGTTGTTTTTTATGAAGAGTGAGGCTTGTTAACAAGCTTTGTTTGTTTGTTTGTTTGTTTATTTTTATTACCTCTATACGGTTCCATGACATAGAAGTCTTCCAGGTAAAGTAACTTGCCAATCCAAGGGTCATATGTAAAGTAATACATAGCATAGCCTACAATGCAACTACCTGAAAAGAAAGAAGATAAAAAGTGAAATAACTGATTATTATATGTAAAGTATAATATCAATACGATTCTTTATAGCTATCCTTCAACCTTTTAAAGGAAACTTTTGATAGCTCTCAGTGAAAATTCCTGTGTACTGAATCATGTTAAAATGCAGCAAATATAGGTTTCAGACCAAGCACCACAAAGCCAATATTTGTTTTAATAGTATCGAAAGACATGCACTCCAAACTGCAGGGTTTTTAAAAAGTCTTGGGTATTTTTCACGCAGAAAGCACTTGTAAAATCTGAGATACTAGGAAGGAAACCTCAGATTCTTGCTGATACAAAGGTGTAATTAAGAAGGCAGAATGTATTATCGAAAGCATTTTGCAAAATTATCTGGAGATACTGGGCGAAGGGGTTCTTCATAATGAACAGGTTTCAGATTAAATGTATTTGCCTTACTAACAATAGTCTAATCTCTATTGCCATTTGATCACATCCACAGAATTAGTACCACTAACTGGCACTCTTGTCAATCTCTAAAGACTGACAAAGTGGAATGTGCATTGTGGATGAACATCACATCACCAGTGTGCCTCAGCTATGAGTGCCGGGGAGCACCTTTTAGATAGAGAAGATAATTCAGTCTCTGTTTATTCATCCATGAAGTTCTCTTGCTGTGGTCAGGTAATGGGTCCATATTGGAGCTTGAGATGGCCTCAGCCGTCTCAGTATTGTTATCCCTTATGTCACTCTTTGTGTAATCAGGGATTGCTAGAGGTAATCAATAGATAAATATTTAAAACATGTTTAGCTTACTTCCTGTTTGTCCTTCCTTTGGCACCTCTGCTATTAGACAGTGGTAGAAAGGATGTTCTCCAAAGCCATCTTCAAGCAATTCTAAAATTAAAATTAAAACCTCTGAGTTAATGGCAGGCTTACCGCATTAAAAAAATAGTCAATAAGAATATTTGTAAAGTAGCTTTCCATTTGAGGGAGTACTTGGAAATAGTTACTGATGGTTGTACAATTACAGTCCATCAGCTTCTTCCAGAAAAATGCATGGAGTGTTCAAAAGGGGTAGATTGGAATACGAGGAAAAAGAAAGAGGTATGGTAGGGTGAGAATAAAAGCTATTTAGGAGCATGAGTCAAGATATTAATGCACTAGATTGTATTTGCAATAATCTTTAATAAAAAGGCATAAAGCTGAAGAAAAATTAAAGATTGTGAAATGGAAAATGTTCAAACATCAGTATTTGGGGGGAGTGGGGGAAGTACTAAAATGTGTCTGCTCTTGGACTATCAAAACATACACACCAGAAACTATAATTTACAGCTGAACTGACCCTTCCATGAGGCCTGATCCAAAACCTTTTGAAGACAATAGGATTCTTTCAGTTGACTTCAGTGGGCTTTGGATCAGGCCCACGATGAGCAGTTCCAACTCTGCTGCAACAGTACTTCAAAGAAACATTAAAGGGTCATGGGTTTGGGTAGTTTGTTTAGAGCAGTAAAGTGTTAAATATAAAAACTCAAGATTTCCACTTCACCTTTGATCTGGAACTGGAGCTTTAAAATTAGTTTGACATCATCACCTACTGTTTCAATTAGCAACTAAGTTGGAAAACATTTTCCTAAACCAGTGTTAACAATGTTGAGGGGACTGATCCTGCAACCCTTGCTCACATGAGTACTCCTGCTGACTTCAGTAGAACTCACATGTATAAAGCCTAGAAGATCAAGATCCTAGTTTGCTGTCCTCCTTTAATCAAGGCCAGAAATAACTAGGCTGAGGCAGATGAAGAAATGCCATTTTTTACACAACATAAAACTTAAATTTCTGTGTTTTAAAAGTTAGTGTTCAATTTTTATTTACAGTTCTCTCAGGGTACAAATTCAGTATGGAACCAGACGGGAAACAAAGCCAATTGCAAAAAGGAAAGTATATGAAAGGGATAAAATACTTTACACTTATGCAGCTTTTTTAAGAATCTTGCAGCTGAAGATCTCGCAGCTTTTAAATGAGGTAAGTGTTTTTCTCCATTAACAGATGAGGAGACAGACTGTGTGACTCTAAGGCTATGTCTACACTAGAGAGCTTACAGTGGCGCAGCTGTATTAACTCCGCTGCACTGCTATCAGGGCCAGCAGGAAGCGGAGTGGCAAGCTGCAGGGGGCGGCATGACGGTTGCTGAGAGGTCGGCACTCAGGCGGCCTTCGGTGGTGTTTCTACGGGAGGTCCACTGGTCCCGCGGTTTCGGCGGCAATTCGGTGGTGGGGACGCCGACGGTGTGGGACCAGCGGACCTCCCGCAGAAACACCACGGGACCAGGGATCACCCGCAGGCATGCTGCCGAAGGCTGCCTGACTGCCGTGCTTGGGGCAGCAAAATTCATAGAGCCGCCCCTGACTGCTATAAGATTTCTCGTGTAGCCTGCTCTATGCCGATGGGAGAGAGCTCTCCCATTGACATAATTAAACCACCCCCAACGCCAGAAGCTCTCCTGGCGACGTAGTGCTGTGCACGCTTGGGCTTATGTCAGTGTAACTTACTTTGCTCAAGTGGGGTGGAATATTTACACTCCTGTGTGACATAAGTTTTGCCAACATAGGCGCTAGTGTAGACATAGCCTTATAAGTGTAACTGCAAGTAGCCATAAGCCAATGGCAGAGTTGGGAATAGAACTCGGTTTTTTCTGTCTGTCCTAACTAACATGTTGCCTCCAACAGCAATATTCATCATAATCTTTCAGAAATATACAGTTCATAGTTCTTTTATATACAGTTGAACTTAAGAGTTACGAACACCTCGGGAATGGAGGTTGTTCGTAACTCTGAAATGTTCATAACTCTGAACAAAATGTTATGGTTCTTTCAAAAGTTCACAACTGAACATTGACTTACTACAGCTTTGAAACTTTACTATGCAGAAGAAAAAAATGCAGCTAAATCTTAATTTAAATTGAAACAAGCACAGAAACAGTTTCCTTACCTTGACATCTTTTTTTAAACTTTCCCTTTTTTTTTTTTAGTAGTTTTATGTTTAACACAGTACTGTTGGTGGTTTTTTTTTAGGGTTTTTTTCTCTGCTGCTGCCTTATTCTGTACTTCTAGTTCCAAATGAGGTGTGTGGTTGACCGGTTAGTTCGTAACTTTAGTGTTCGTAACTCTGATGTTCTACTGTATAATGTATGAGTTTCCATAGGTGTTTTTATTTAGAGTATAGTCTTACCTTTTTCTGTTAATTTTACTGCATTTGGCATATTTTCATATGCGGCTAGTTCCTGTCGGATGAACAAATTGGAGTTTGAGGTTTCATCAATAGTTGCAGTCTTTAGAGAATACTATGTAAAATATTAATGTTTATGCTAAACTTTGATTTTGATGCAAAATGCATCAATCCTGCAGTGAGCTCTGCAAGTGAGGTAGGCATAAACTATTGCTCTATATCTGCTACTTTCTAGTTCACTGTGGAAACTGGAAAAAAACTGCAGCATATGTGTTATCCTATAAACTGAGCACAATCTGACTATAATAATACTTTTACACTTACATAGCACCTTTTTATCAGAATAGTAAAGCACTTTTTATTACTAAAGGCTGTCAGCTTGAAATCTAGTCACCTTTAAAAAGAGAAGTAGTTTCATGGACTACCTCATCCCAAATCCCCCTTCCAATTTTTGTGATTTTTACCGTTCCATTTTTATTTTTTTGTTAAACAAAATCTCCCTTGTTTGAAAGACATAAACAGGAGAACTACATAGAAGAAATAATAATATTGACTATACACTACCTGGAAAAATAGAGAAAATATTTTTCTTTAGTCAGTTTTATAGTAACTTTAGGTGTCACTTGTACGGCATGTAGGTGGTAAAAACTTCATGTGACTTTTTTTTAACTTGATGTCCCTTTGACTAATAATGCTTCACAACATTTGTGAGACAGGTAAATGGAAGCAGAGAGTAGTTGTTGCACCCAAGACTTCGACTGTCTTGAAGTAAGTCGGGTGGTAAAGCTAGAATCAGAATACGGAGGTCCCAATTCCCCTAATCTGCTCAACCTAGTGATACTTTTTGTTTGTTATTAGAAAGAACATTCCTGAGTATTTTGTGAAGGATGTAGCATGCTGTCTTGTCACATCAGCAGAACTGTATAAATGATGATGAAAAATTGCTGCCATTAAGGCTGGCTCAGTATTTTCCAGAAAACTGCTGCCATATTAGTTAAAATTAACTCCAAAAGATGGCAGTATTTTAGCTACCCCTACAGAAGACCTGAATTTCAGAACTGATTAGGAAACTCTCCTCTTGGACCATTGAGGAATGAACACTTCGTAAAGGTGGTGAACATTTTATCTATGGGAAGGATTGCTGTATTACTTTCACAAACTTCATAAGTCTGAATACTGTTCCAACAGGTGTAGGAGCATATTCGCTTAGCCTACAACTATCTGGGCTTATTTCTTGCATAGAGGAACGTTATATCATTCCTTTGCATGTTAACCTTACTAGCCCTTCATTGTTTTGTGGGTACATGATGTAATACCCTCCCTGGCTTGCAGGTGAGATGCAGTCAAAAACTAGAAAGGGAAGACAGGGAATAAATACAAAAAATTAAAATGGCAACTGGATGACCCCAGTTTGGGAACAAGATCAGGTTTTTTTTTCCTAGATGTAAGACTTAGACACATCACCTCTAGAGAAGAAGATGTCTTTAAAGGCCTGATAGGGAGAGACAAATATGAATAGTAAGGGTCAGATTGTGCCTGTAAGCCACTGGCCACATTGTGGGGATTGTACTTGGGCTATTGTACAGTGGTTGTCACTGTGAGAATTCTGTCTAACTCCTGCTGTGCTAAGGGGTAGCACACACTCAAGTTGAAGTTACTCTGGTCTTTGAAATGGGATAGTATAAGCTTTTGCACTCACAATGGGTCAACTCAACTGGCAGGAAGGGACAGGGACGTGGTTGTGTCCCCACCTCAGCTCTTCCCACAGTGGCCAGTTTTATCCACAATAACTGACTAGCTCTTCCAGAGGGGCACAAAGAGAGTGGGGATACTGCAAGCTCTCACTTCTTAATGCACCAGTCAGGACCTGCCACAGTCTTAAAGTGAAACTCACCACTCCGTGCCCAAAGCCAGAGTATTAGTACTACTAATTATTTATCAGTCAAAATGTGTTAGGAACTTTACAGATGAGGAAGAAGACAAGGTCTGTCCCAAATAGTTTGCAATCTAGTGAGAAAATGTGCAACTGAGGGATGGAAAATGGTATGAAACAAGAAGAAAAATGGTTAGCTTCAAACACAACCATGACCCTTGTTAGTGCCCCTTTTGCCATTCCTCTTTTCCTTTTATTTTTTAATGTTTCTGTCAGAAGAACACCATAGCTTTCAACATGTTGAAAGGACTTTTAAAGAGGTCTGTGAAGAGGATGCAGGCATTTCTGACCAGATATGGGAGGTAATTGCAGGTGTCATGGAGTAAGGCATAGAAAAGGAAATGAAGGGCAGTTTGTTGTGCCGCATAGGTAGAATAACCATGATCAGGAGTGATCCAAAAGAAAGGGGAACAGAATAGTAGTCAGGGAAACATTTTTTTGTGGGCATTGGGTATTTTATTTGAGAAATGTTTTTATGGCATTGTTAAACCTGTGTGTGTATGTGTATCTACATTTATTTATTTATTTATTTATTTATATAGATATAGATAAATAGCGCAGATCTTAGGAAGGGCAGTGAAAAAAATCAAACTCTGAATTAAATTGAGTACATTTTGCAGTCTTGAAAAGAAGATCAATGCAGAAGGTGAGTAAACAAGCTTTTTAGGGGGAGCTAGGTGTGGGATTAAGAACATGGAATCCATCATCAGCTCCAGCACATGGGCAAGACTCAGAGCTGCAGTGCAATCTGTTGGCACTTGGTAATTGATCCTATCTACTGGTCCACATAAGCGTGGATCCAAGAGGCATGCCCAAAGCCCAGGCTGCTTCTCTATTCTGGTATGTTTAGAGTTGTCATGGAGCCCATCTGCATTGTATACAGGGGATAGAGAAGCGACAAAGGGTCCTGTGGCACCTTATAGACTAACAGAGGTATTGGAGCATAAGCTTTCGTGGGTGAATACCCACTTCATCGGATGCAACAGTTGCATCCAATGAAGTGGGTATTCACCCACGAAAGCTTATGCTCCAATACCTCTGTTAGTCTATAAGGTGCCACAGGACCCTTTGTTGCTTCTACAGATCCAGACTAACACAGCTACCCCTCTGATACAGGGGATAGAGAGGGACTCCTCTGAGTCACTTTACCTTCACACACAGGGTTAACATGGGACATTGACAGCACAGAGGGGCCATCCTTGAAGAAGTGAATTCCATCCTAAGGGCTTTATCCAGTCTGCATTTTAAAATGCCAAGTGGTGAGGTTTCTATTACTTTCCTTGGGAGACTAACTAATGAATTTCACATATGTAACCTTTGATTTATGTGTTCCTAATTAGTAAGTTAAAAATGAGGAATAAAATCAAACTGAATTCTTTAAGGTTCAAGCATCCAGGGTGGTTACAGAAAATATAATTTAACGGATGACTGTGAATGACACAGAGTGATAAAATTAAAAACTTTATTTAATATAAAATAGTTAAGCAAACAGGCATTACATTATAAACCTGCAATGCATTTATACTCGTATTCTAAAATGAAATTATGCATTTAGGGTGATTAGTCCCTAAACGAGGCATAATCCTTTCTGTAACCTTGATGGAGGATGGGCACCTCTAATATAAAATTAGTGTGCTATCCTTTTCATACTCAACTATAATAATGGCGCTTAATTAATTAACATTAAATCCACCTTTTACTATATCTGTATTTCCACTACTATAATGAAATATTTTCTGCTTTCTCATTGGCTAGTTAATATGAAGCATTGTTTTAATTAATATCTGCATAAATACCATACCCATAACTAACTATATAGATTGCATTGTTTAAAACATTAACATTTTATCTAAAATACTTGTAAAAACCAGTTGGAACCAAAATACGTTTACAATATGACCTAGGTTTAGGCCATAACTTATCTCCAGCTTGCTTTTCTAAATTGTTTCACTTTACTTCACTCGTATTTTACCAGGCCTTGCCCAACTATCATCAAGTGTATTTTTAGGAAATAAATTTTTGGGCCAACTTACATTTCAACAAACTTCTATATAAACATAAGCAATCATCATCTCTATAGTCTACATGTCAGGGAAAACTAAATTTCTTCCCATTCGTTATCGTAATTGATTAGAGTATTTGTACAGCGCCAACAGTGTGCTAGGTGTTTAGAGACAATGCCCTTATCTCAGAGGTTACAGTGTAAAGATATAGCATACTAATCACTGTCAGGGGCCGAATGTAATGAAAAGCAGTATGAGTGAATGGTGAAGTTTAGCACAGGGCTTTATGTCTTGGTAGCTCCATGATTATAGTTTGTTTTTTTTCCACAGTCTTGTTAACAGGTCACTTATCTTGTAGGGAGGATTATGGTTTATGGACTGTTGGAAGAAATGAAAGGAGCTGAAGGCAGAGAGGATTAAAGCATGGCAGACCAGGACTGGGAGAGAGCAGCATGGAGGAAGGATGGGAAACAGGACCGAGAGAAAGACATGAAGGGGACAGGTGGTCATGTGCTTTGGATGGAGTGAAAAGAGAAAATAGATTGGGGGAACAAAAAGACAAGGAATCAGAGAGATTAGGCAAGAGTTACGTCTACACCTCATGCTTCTACTTCTAACTGTCAAGACAAATTAGATAGATGTCTCAATGTACCAGCACATTAACAGTAGTAGCTAATAAAGATGCTTACTGGGGTTTATGCCTAGGAAATAGTAGTACGCTTTAAAAAGGAAACTTGGAAAGACACTGACTGAGGGAAAGATGCCTGCACACTTCACTGTCCCTCTCTTACTTTGATGAGGCGCAGGATTTCAGGACAGTCCTGGGGCTCTGCCGGGCGGATTCGGAAACAGCTCATGGCGCCAGCGCCAAGGCCAGACCTGTGGAAAGTAGAAGGCAGAGAACTGATTACTTCCCAGGAGGGAGATGGAGCACTGCTGGGCCGCCGTTTGGGAGATATTCCTCCTCATTCACCATTTCAAAAAAGCACTTTGGGGCAGGAAAGAAACAAAAATGTTTCTTCCTCCTCCTCTTTCTTTCCTTCACTAAAGTGGTAATTTAGCCTCCACTCCTTGCTCTGTCTTAGTTACATCCTACCCCTACTTATCCTTGTGACCTACTACTTTCTTTTAAACAAGCAGCCCCTGAGCAGATAGGTAGTCACAATGGAAATCAGCATCACAATACTCACATTTCCCCTGCCTCAGGTTCATGGCATAGCAGGCTGTTGGGATCCCTGAAATCAATCACTGAGACTGGAAAAAGAAAGAGGGGAGCTAAACTCAGTTGATTTATGGGGAGCAATTGCTTTCCATCGTACCAGCTCTATGTTCTCTGCCCAGAAGGGGATACCAGAGGGCTGTCCCCAGTGCTCTCTCCTATAATTTCTTGGGTAGGGGATGGACTCTGTCACAAAGATAAGTGAATTGGGAGACATGCCAGTATGTTGGGAGAATTAGGCATGAGAGGGAGAGCAGTGGAAGTCTTGGGTGTGCAAGATGATTCAGGGCTCGGAGAGGAGGATATGTATGGAAAGGGAGAGTATGGCTGGCCAGGATGTGTGGGAGGAAATGGACAATAAGGGCAGTCCAATATCTGTCTTTCCTCACTGCAGCCTGATCAGGCAATTACCTTTTCTTAGTCTTAAATTCTCTGCTTGTTTTCCTCTCTTTTCTATTTCATACCAAGTATACATCTTTCCATGTGTCTCTGTGCAGCTTTTTAGCTTCTGCTTCCTCTATTTGCTGCAGTGTTGACATCTCTGCAACTTTTTTTTAATTAAGAGAATTTGCCCTTCAAGAGATTTTTCAGCCTACCAAAGGGTCTCTACCAAGTCTTGATAATTCTCTGCACCCCACTTTCCTGGTTAGAGCAGCTTGTATCATCTGGCCAAAGTAAATGTATTTTTGAATAGTTGCTGATTTCCACCCCCCACCCCCCCCGGCTCTCAACTACTATATATTTTTTCTTCTTCTAGAGAGACTTAATTCCACAAATTTAGAAAACAAACTCAGTCTAGAGGACACCCAATCAGTTCCCATTTGTGTTGTGATCCCATCAGACCTCACATATTAAACCACATTGAGCTGGCTTAGTTCTTGGATAAGAGGCCTAAAGGAATGCCAGGAAACTGTAGGAAGTAGTTTTGGTATAGTCCACACTATAACTGGCACATTTTCTCTTATTTGCTATTGAACCAATGTTCTGGGATGGAGGCTAGCAGGCATTGTGCAGCACGAGGTTCTGTCTTGCAGATGGGATTTATGAAATCAAGTTCCTGACCACTTGTGACCATTAAAGATTCCATGGCATTTTTTTGTCATGTAGGAATGTTAATCTCAGAGTCCAGACCAAATTTCATTTAAGGATGTTACATTGGGTCTGATCAGACTTCTTTGGTTATGTCTACTGTGCAATAAAACACCTGCGGTTGGCCTGTGTTAGCTGAGTTGGGCTCACGTCTCAGATTATGGTGCTTTCAGATTTCAATGGGGATGTTAGTGGGATGAAAGGCATATTATAAGTGTAAGATCTTTGTTTCCACCTGAAGTCAATAGGGCTACATGGTTGTGACAGTGACCTGAATAAAGCTAAAGTTCAGTCTGAAATAAATCTAAGTTTATTTCCTCATGTACAGAAAGAACAAAGTTCAGGGGAAATTTTTACACTACAGAAATTATCAGCTTGTCTTACTGGAAACTTTAGGGCAAAGAACATGGAATTGTAAATACCTCCCTTCAGAACTAGAATTGAAGATGTATAAACTTGGATGATAGTATATGCATTAGAAACTAAAGATGTAGGTGTTTCATTTTAAACTTTGGGAGAAGTGATGGTAAAATCAAAGTGCAAATATTGTCAGCCATAGAAATCATAGCAAAAAATTGAACATGTTTTGTAACCAAACTATGGTATGGCCAGGGGAAAGAGGTATGGATAGAGTGGTACTATACTCCAACAATGCTTGGCATCCGGAAAGGTCCTTTAAGGACCATTACAGTAAGGTACATATGAGAGCAACCTTGAGCTGCTCTAAGTTGTGCTCGGGGTCAAAATGAGCCCAGCCAACCCAAGATTGAAAGGAGTGTGTTTTAAAAGGTAAAGTAAAGCCACCTTTATTTCCACTGGGTACTGCATCAAGCAGAGCTCAATTGCACCTAAAGAGCTAGCCCACTTCCTTTAAATAAAATTACATGAAAATTTCTCAGCATTTCTAAACTCCAAGTGGGAAAATGTTTGGAAGCCATTATTGGCCTGATAACAGTGCCATGTTAGTGCATTTATTCCTGAGTAAATGGCTTTTTGATCAATGGCCTCCAGAATCTCTATAGCTAACTGATATCAAGATGTCTTGATAGATGCAGGCCACAATATTCTTTCAGTGTTCTCCCTCTTCCAGTCCAATGAAATGAAATATTACAGACTTTTTGGGTGCCTTTATGTTAGTGAGGTAAGATGCATGAATCTTTGCCATACAAATATTAATCATAAAATGAAATATTAAATACTAAAATGTGTTACTGAATGTTTTAGGTTTGACATTTTGGTTTTTTCTTTTTCTCTTCTCTGATATGATAACTGTTGTGCCAAATAGGAAAAAAGGTAGATTTTTTTTTCTACAGTCATTATACATCTTTTTGTTAATTCTAAAAATGTTTACTAATGAAATGCTTTATATTCATTGTGTTAAAAAGGCTTCAATTTCATAAAGTTTAAAGCCAGAAGGGACCATTAGATTATCTACTCTGACCTCCTGCATATCATAGGCCATTAAATTCTGCCCACAGTATTTCAGTCCTCAGAAAACTAAATAGTTGTGAAAAGCTACATTAAAGAAAGAACAAAGCTAAACAAATAAATGTTCTTATTGAATCTCTTTAACCCTTTATGCCACTAACGTGATTGTATTTACATATGATTACAAGAATTCAGAAAGAAAGGGATTAATAGTAAAGATTTTTATAGACATATTTAGTAACCCTAGAAGATTATATGCTAGAAACAATGCCAATAAGTTTATTAGAGAGAGGTTAATTAGTAATTTTTGCATGGAAGGTTACTGTAAACCAAGTTCAAAATCCATGATCTTTGATCTGCTATGACAAAAGCAAAAGTAATAGATGTTACTTTTATCAGCTACTCAACAAACACAGGAGAAGAATTTGAGTCGTCTCTTACTGTAACAGCTTCACAATGTCCAATTTCAGCCACTTCTTACCTCTCATTGTCTTACTGTCGAGTGTTTTGCTGACTGAACAGGCTTCAGAACGTAAGAAATATTTGGGTTTCTTTGCAATATAGAAAAATGATGTTTTCAAGCAAAGTCCTGCTTACCTGTTGACACTTTGTCCTAGTGGACAACATTCTTCTCTTGTGCTAGGTGGAAATGATGTTGAAATAGGAAAAAAGCAAAGATGTAAGGACGCTTCTATGACAACTAACAATGTGTATATGCTATTATTAGACATTCTAGGCTTTTTGAATTCTGTGATGAAAAGGTTATGATGATATATAGAAAAGTAGGCATGTGAGATATAAGACTACCTGGCACTTTTGTTGGTAAAACTTTTGTCAGTCAGGGGTGTGAAAAAGCACACCCCTGACTAACAAAAGTTTCACTGACAAATGTGCTGGTGTGGACAGCGCTATGTTGGTGGGAGACATTCTCCCACCGACATAGCTACTGCCGCTTGTTAGTGGTGGGTTCATTATGCCAGTGGGAGAGCTCTCCTGCCAGCATATAGTGGCTACACAGGAGACTTTACGTGGTCTCAGTCCTACAAGGTGCGTAATACTATGGTCCCTAATCCAGAAAAGTGCTTAAGCATATATTTGATTTTAAAGGAAACCCATCCCACCTCTATTTACATGCTAATGGAACGGCAAATCAGTTTTTGTTTGTTTATTTAACTCCCTTAATGTTTTCTCATGACAGCTCTTAAAAAAAAATCCAAATATAGCTTTACCTTTCTTTTTTGGTTCTCTAGCAGTCGCTTCCATTTGTGCTCTGTCAGCTAATACAAGTTTGCTGTAAAAACAGTATTGGTCTTCTTCATTCAAATGCTCCCATACTACTTCCTACCCTTCTCAGAGATCTTTGATGAGAAATTTCTGGTCTGATGGAAGAATTGTACTTTGATGGGGGACCCTCCCTTCCCTTTGCCTCCCCCATATCTTATGTCCCTCTCTCTTAATTTCCTCCTCACTCTCCCTAAAGCAATGGAATAGATGTTCTTTTTGCCTCTCTGGAGTCTGGAATCTAAGGGTATGTCTTCACTGCAGTTCACCTGGGTCTGAGCAGCCAAGGTATGGGAAGCCTGGATGTGGCGTGTCCATGCTGCTAAGCGACACTTGAATAATATCTTCATATCTGTGTCCACATTGGCACTGCATTAACCCAGGCTTTAGATGCTAGTATTTCTGGTGGCATATCCCATGGTTCTTAGTGCTGCACTAAGCTGATCCACTTTATGAATTTTTTCCCAGTGTATTGTGAGAGGACTTGTATCCTCCCTGGGCTCCTGTGCATAAGAATTCGTAGCCCACCAGTGCAGTAAACTAAAGTACTTACACCACTGTATGATCCTCACTTCTGTCAGCAGCCACCATTCCAGCAGATGCTAAGTCATGGCTTCAGCTCAGGACCATGACCTATTCTACCTGTTTTTACAACTGGAGGCAGAGAGAAGGCATTTCAGCAGTGACTTGTTGCCTGAGAAGGAAGCAGCATGTCTTGGTTAGGAGATCATGTGGGCTGCATGCAGACATGGTGGAGCAGAGACATCTAATGTGAGCTTAATAGCTATGGAATTCCCATGCTGACCAGTGGTTCTGGAGCAGAAGTGTGGGGGGAATACCTTGTCATGCATATGGGGATGACCAGCAGTGGGTCCAGAACTTCTGATGAGGAAGGACACTTTCATGGAGCTATGTGAGGAGCTTGCTCTGACCCTTCAGCACCAGGAGATGCATGAGGGCACTCATACCAATTCAGAAGTGGGTTGCCATTGGCATCTGGAAGCAGCCTGCCCCAGACTTCTGCAAGTTGGTGACTAACCAGTTTGATATTAAACCAACTGTTGGTGGTGTGGTGATGGCGTTTTGTGAGGCAACCATTGCTGTGGTCTACCCATAGCTGGTGAAGATTGCTAATATCCCTGTGTCATGGGGTTTATGTACCCCACGCTGGACCAGTGGCCAAAGGCTTAATACAGGCACTGCTGGCCACTGCTGACTGGAAGCCTCACTGTAGCTGGGAGGATAAAAGGGCTGGGAAGCAGAGGGGGATGGTGGCTACCAGAGGAGTGAGCAGACTGGAGAAAGGAGCTCCTGCCAGCAAGCTACTGAAGAGCTGCCCAAAGACAACAGCCCAGGAGGGGACAGGCAGGAGAGCTTGCAGAGATCCAGGAGAGGATAGGAAAAAAAGTTCAGGGCATTGTCAGAGTCAAAGAATCCTGATTCTGCTTACCTAACTCGAGAGCCCTGAGCTGGAGGAGTGCAGGTAGGGTAGTATGCTCCAGTATGCAGTACACAGCCACGTTAAAGCGTAGATAAAGGTAAGCTAGCGTGAGAGCCTGGGAGGGAGGGGGAGAAGCGAAGTGGTGGCGCATTCAGGGGAGCAGGCGGAGCGGAGGTGAGCTAGGGCCCTAGGTGAGCTAGGCGAGGGAGTGGGGAGAAGTGGAGTGACGGCATGTTCAGGGGAGCAGGCAGAGTGGAGGTGAGCTAGGGCAGGAGGTTGCGGAGCGGCCACAGGAAGCAATGGGGTGGGAGAAATGCAGCACGTGCAGGGGAGGAGGCTGGAGATTTGGGGAAGGGGTTGGGAAGAGGCAGAGTTGAGGCGGGGCCGGGGGTGAGGGAAGCAAGAAAAAAACGGGCGGGGGCGGGGGGTCAAAATTGTTTTTGCTTGGGGCGGCAAAAATCCTAGAGCCGGCCCTGGCAGAAGCTTAGTTTGGACATAAGGGGAGGCACTGATAGTGTGTTAAGGGAAAGTGAGGTGATTGTCCTTCCTAACCTTTCATTTAAGAAGTTTAACAGCTGCAGTTGTAAAATTTTAGACAGGAAACAGGAGTGTAAGGGGGGACGGGGAGAGCGTGGGGGCCCAGGGCTGGGGGCAGGGTGGGGAGGAGTCACATGGAGGGTCACGTGGGGAGGTCACGTGCCCCCCCCTTGTGTCCCTCCCATGAGTGTGCAGTACCGGCAAGAAATTATTTCTACTTGCACCACTGGCTGGAACCCAATGGAGTGGGCAGGCCTCGGTTCCCCTACTAACCACCTGATGGACTTGGGAGTGTAGAAAGGGTTTTCAGACTCCTGAGGCACCAGAAATAGACTGACAGCCCTGCTAGGCAATGTGGGCCCAGGGGCTGTGCCACACTTGGCCAGAGGGGGTGCCATTGCACTGACACACCACCTCACACCTTGAAATAATAGCTGGCTTTGAGAGAATAGGATTCTCAAACTGTGCTGGGACCATCAATAGCATGTATCCATTGTATGCCACCACAAGGTGCACAAGGATACTAACTTGCTCATTATGCAGGCCTTGGTCAACCACAGAAGGAGGTAAATGAAAACCAACATGAGCTGCACCAGCAAGATACATGACGCCAGAGTGCTCAGGAGATATGGCATTTACCTACTTGGACAACAAAGGACATAATTCCCTCCTAATAATATGGATAGAAGTGATGTGCCTTTGCCCACCCACTATTATATAGGGATGCTTCCTATCCTCCGGCTCTGACTCATGAACCCATACCCTGATTTAAGGACACCTGGCAGAAGAAAGTTTCATCCTGTAACTACTCAGTGTGTAATTAGAGTAGAATGTGCATTTGCCAGCTTGAAGGCAAGATGGTGCTGTCTACAAACCTGTTTGGATGTTAGCGTGCCCAGTGCCATTCATGTTGTTGGGTATTCTGTGCACTGCATAATATATGTAAGGATAAGGAGGAGAACTTTTGCCACAAATGAGTAAAAGACAGAGTTGGTTTGCAAGTCACAACAAGCAACCAGACAATGTGCCTCTGATAAGCAGGGCTAGATCCCAGAGAGCAAGGGAGTATGGGATGCCTTGTGTACCCATATCCTTGCTTTGCATGGGGAAATATGGAGTAATATGACTTGCCCATACTGTACATATGAATTTACTTTACTAAAAGCTGTGGTATAAACTTCCTTTTTCTGTTTCCCAGACACTCACATACTTAATTAAAAATAAATACAGGCAGCCTAGCCACAATTGTTAATAAAAGTGAAAAGTGCCAACAAAACCAATTGTAATGCCAATCAGTGTAGTGTCACTGGAAATGGACCAATGTACCTGTTCTCATTCCCTCTTGGACATGTCGTTGTAGAGGTGCTAGGTTTGGATACATCTCCCCAAATTATGGACTCTACTAACCTTGCTCTAGAGGTCCATCAAACATTGGTGTGAGACCCTGGCCAGCTAGCAGCATGTGAGGTGAGGATCTCCCAAATTATATTTTGTTCAAGTGCTGTGTAGAAATGGAGCAGGCCTTGTGGAATATAAGGTTCAAATGCTAACTAGGGGTTAGGTGACCTCCAGTGCAAAGGAAGGCAGTTGATAGAAAGGCAGGAAAATATAGCTTCTAGAGGATTGTGGGAAGTCATTGGAGAACTATCAGCAACCAGGTTCTGGAACCCAGGATACAACCTGAATCCACATAGCAAAGAAGGTGGGTTAGAGTGAAACCGACTTCTAACCTACATCCCCAGGTGAATAAGGAAGCCTGATTCAAAGCACATACAAATCCAAGTAAAATCTTTGTGTTTGTGGATGGAAGGGGGGTTAGGTATGACTAAAACTGGGGTGAGAACCCAAGTGTGATGGGGTACTACCCCACACAGGCATAGAAGGGGTTAATCATAGAAGGGGCCCAGAGAGGCTGTATGAAGCACAGCCAATCAGGGAGGAGTTGCAGGGAGCAACCAATCCAGGCCTGGCAGGCTCAGATAAAAAGGAGCTGCAGGGCAGAGTAGAGTCAGTTGCTGCTGGGAGCCCAGGGAATAAGGTTCCTGGAGGGCTGAGAGAACCAAGCACCTTGGACAGAACAGCTGCTAGCAGGGACCAGGGAAGTGAGAGTGAGCTCTTGGCTTGCTGCTGGGACTGAGCAACTGAGTGCCCTGAGATAAGGGTTAAGAAGGTGCTGAGGCCATGGGCAAGTGGCCCAGGAAATATAGCAGCATTGACAGAGATTACTGAGGAGCAGAAAGAGGCTGCTATTTACAGGGTCCCTGGTCTGGAGCCCAGAATAGTGGGTGGGCCTGGGTCCCTCCCCACTCACCATGGGGGAAGTGGCTGGACTGTTGGACAGAGATATCTCCTTCCCCCCCACCCCCCAGAAGGGGGAAACACTGAAGGAAACCTGGATGGTGACACAGCCAGAAAGGTGAGTCGCAAAGAGGATGCTGCAGTTCTGCGAGCTGAGAGGAGCCATAGGCTGGAACAGAGACAAAGTGCTGGTGTGCAGACAATGGACCTGGGTGTCGGCCGTGAGTTAATCCCTAGCATGACCAAGAGGAGGCGCTAGTCCAGCGATGAGGGTGACACCCCATGACACCATTACTTCTGCAGTCAAGACATACTCTAAGTGGCCAGTCTCATTGTGACATCACTTCCTGCCATTGATTCTATACTTAGATGTATTTAGTATGCTATTGCAGTGTCTTGATTTTGTCAGCCAAAAATCTAACTACAAATATTTTGTAATAAAGGTAAAAGTCTGATCCTCTAACAGGTTTTGCAGGCCTCATGATATCTGGTGTCTAGCAAGGTTTAAATGACCACGTTGAGAGAAATTCAGATATGGCAACACTGATATTAAATCATAATACCTACATCTGATGGGTATGATTTAAGGGCTAATGGAGGACAAATGAGAATGTAGGGTACAGATTCAGAATAAAATAACTTGTGGAGGTAAGGCTTCATGAATCATAGAATCTCAGGGTTGGACCGGACCTCAGGAGGTCATCTAGTCCAACCCCCTGCTCAAAGCAGGACCAACCCCAACTAAATCATCCCAGCCAGGCCTTTGTCAAGCCTGACCTTAAAAACCTCTAAGGAAGGAGATTCCACCACCTCCCTAGGGAACCCATTCCAGTTCTTCACCACCCTACTAGTGAAAAAGTTTTTCCTACTATCCAACCTAAACCTCCCCCTCTGCAACTTGAGACCATTACTCCTTGTTCTGTCATCTGCTACCACTGAGAACAGTCTAGATCCATCCTCTTTGGAACCCCCGTTCAGGTAGTTGAAAGCAGCTATCAAATCTCCCCTCATTCTTCTGCAGGCTAAACAATCCCAATTCCCTCAGCCTCTCCTCATAAGTCATGTGCTCCAGCCCCCTAATCATTTTTGTTGCCCTCCGCTGGACTCTTTCCAATTTATCCACATCCTTCTTGTAGTGTGGGGCCCAAAACTGGACACAGTACTCCAAATGAGGCCTCACCAGTGCCGAATAGTGGGGAATGATCACGTCCCTTGATCTGCTGGAAATGCCCCTACTTATACAACCCAAAATGCCATTAGCCTTCTTGACAACAAGGGCACACTGTTGACTCATATTCAGCTTTTCGTCCGCCGTAACCCCTAGGTCCTTTTCTGCAGAACTGCTGCCCAGCCATTCAGTCCCTAGTCTGTAGCGGTGCATAGGATTCTTCCATCCTAAGTGCAGGACTCTGCACTTGTCCTTGTTGAACCTCATCAGATTTCTTTTGGCCCAATCCTCTTTGTCTAGGTCCCTCCTATCCCTACCCTCCAGCGTATCAACCACTCCTCCCAGTTTAGTGTCATCTGCAAACTTGCTAAGGGTGCAGTCCACACCATCCTCCAGATCGTTAATGAAGACATTGAACAAAACCGGCCCCAGCACCGACCCTTGGGGCACCCCACTTGATACCGGCTGCCAACTAGACATGGAACCATTGATCACTACCCGTTGAGCCCGATCATCTAGCCAGTTTTCTATCCACCTTACCATCATTCATCCAGCCCATACTTCTTTAACTTGCTGGCAAGAATACTGTGGGAGACTGTATCAAAAGCTTTGCTAAAGTCAAGAAATAGCACATCCACTGCTTTCCCCTCATCCACAGAGCCAGTTATTTCATCATAGAAGGCAATTAGGTTAGTCAGGCATGACTTGCCCTTGGTGAATCCATGCTGACTGTTCCTGATCACTTTCCTCTCCTTTAAGTGGTTCAGAATTGATTCCTTGAGGACCTGTTCCATGATTTTTCCAGGGACTGAGGTGAGACTGACTGGCCTGTAGTTCCCTGGATCTTCCTTCTTCCCTTTTTTAAAGATGGGCTCTACATTAGCTTTTTTCCATGTTTAAAAGGAGGAAATAATGAGGCTTCAAAGTTGTTCAGAACTATCAAATAGCAATTCTTATTCACTGGGTGGGGAGGGGTAAGACTTACAATTTAAAGATTATTTCACATAAATCCTGAGTTTCTGATGCAGACAAATATACAGAATGCTCATCTGCATTACTTTAAAGTTGAAGTGTTGGTTGTGTTTGTCTTTTTAATTTACAGCCAATTGCACTGGCATTACCGACTTTGATAATTGCTTGGGTAATACAGAAGGCTTCTGTCCAAAGGATATTGTTTGCGGGTGTAAAGACAACAAACCTTTTTGCAAGTAAGTATTTTGGATGTGCTATGTAAGTGAGGCATCTACAATATATTATTGCTGATAAAGTAAACGAGGACCCTGCAATCTTATCCATGAAGGTGGACCTCTGTCTTCTTTTGGGCTCTGCACAGGCACAGATGGCTGTTCACAAGAATCAGATTCAGGATCGGGTCCTAGCATTGGTATTTTGTTCAGCATATATAAGCCATAAACTTTATAGTTAAAGTTACATAGAAGACATATAACCCTCCATTTTCTCATGCTAATAATTGTCTCCAATATGTTCTGTTTTACCTTAATCTTGAGCTAAATCTGTTTAAGTACAAGAATTTAAGATGCTTTTTTTTGTGGGTGGGTATCTCAAAAATAGTGGAACTTGAAGGCAGAGCCTTCAAAAAATAGGAGCCTACAGTTAGGTTTTTACATCAACATTTAGGCTCCCCCAAGTGGTCTGATTTTTCAAAAGTGCAGAGCAACCATTGGCTTCAGTAGGAGTTGCTGAGTTTCAAAAGCAGAACTTTTGAAAATTAGGCCACTTATTTGGGAGACTGAATGTACACACACAAGCCTAATTTTAAGTTCATATTTTTAAAAATCTTGACTCAAACTTCAAATGCCCCATGTGTTTAGTCTTAATTTTCTGGGATATTGTAGTAAAAATAACAACTGAATCATGCACAGTACAAAATTCCTGCTAGCTTAGTAGTAGTGTTACAATTCTGTCACTATGGGGTACTGTAAATGCATAGTCAGGAAGGCTCTTTGTGGTACAAGGGTTTGCCTGTATGGAACCAGTTGTAGGACTGAAGCCTTAGCTTCCTTTTAATTCTGGTTTCTGCCTGCTTCCTCTAACCCCACCCTCAAAAACAAACACAGCAACAGTGATGGACAGCAATATAAAACTTTAAGATAGATAATGCTTCATAAAAGTAATGATCTGTGGACTCCTGACATACTTCACCCAATAACAGAACAAAAATGTTTTCTTTTTTCTGAATTATTGAAGGGTTTTTTTTTAATTAGAATATTGTTCCTTTAAAAAACACACTTATTTTTTTTCTTTTTCTTTCTTTTCTTTCTTTTTTTTTTTTTATTGGCAGATGTCCTTACTACCGAGGCCTCTGGGGAGATTACTGGTACATGGGTCACAAATGTGAACAACTCTGGAATTCTCTGGACTTAATTTTAGTAACTGTACTTCCTGCAGTAGCACTGGCTTTCCTAGTTGGCGTAATTGTACAGTGTGTCTACTACTGTAAAAACAAGTCAAATAAAAGTGTTAAAGGAGCTAGGTAAGTTATTTTTTTACATAATTAAATTATTTTGCTGGTCAAAGAAATGAATCTAGATATAACTAACTCCTTATTTTATGTATATGTCGGATGACTTCAATAGAGGATCATAATATTTTACAAATCAGCTCAAAAAAATTGTGTGGAAGAGTTGGTATCAATATAATGGAACAGATACCCAAACTTTGTGTGAAGTGTAAAACAAAAAAAATCCTGGTATTTGAATTTATTTGGAGCCTCTGGTGATTTAAATTAACAGTGTTTACAGTCCAAAATCTCCACCCACTTTGTATCTGATATAGTTTAGGACTAAATCAAAACTAGAGTTGTCAAACTATTTTAAAAAATTGTGATTTAATTGCGAAATTTAAAAAAATCACAATCAGTTTTAATTGAACTGTTAAACAATAATAGAATACCATTTATTTAAATATTTTTGGATGTTTTCTACATTTTCAAATATTGATTTCAATTACAATACAGAATACAAAATGTACAGTGCTCACTTTATATTATTACTTTATTACAAATATTTGCACTGTAAAAAAGGTAAAAGTAGTAGTTTTCAGTTCACCTCATGCAAGTACTGTAATGCAATCTATATCGTGAAAGTGCAACTTACAAATGTAGATTTTTTTTGTTTCATAACTACTCTCAAAAATAAAACAATGTAAAAGTTTAGAGCCTACCAGTCCACTCAGTCCTATTTCTTGTTCAGCCAACTGCTAAGACAAACAAGTTTATTTACATTTACAGGAGATAATGCTGCCCACTTCTTATTTACAATGTCACCTGAAAGAGAGGACAAGCATTCACATGGCACTGCCTTTCTATCAACTGCCTTCCTTTGCACTGGAGGTCACCTACCAGTTTTTATACCCCAAGTTAGCATTTGAACCTTATATTCCACAAGGCCTGCTCCATTTCTACACAGCACTTGAACAAAATATCATTTGGGAGATGACAAGAGAAATTGATAGCTGAGGGAAAGGAGGACATACAGAGATTACTTAGGAGAATGAGAAAGCTTTAAGGAGGAGCTGAAGCATATGTGGAGCTTGAGATGGAAAATGGGAGACTGTTCTAGGTACTGAAAATGGAAGAAGATGGAAGGGGGAGAGGAGAGGACTGAGAGGAGACTTGCATTAATGCAACATTCTGTATCTCCACAATATAGCGGGCTCAATTTTGGCCTCAGTTAAGCCTCTGCAGTACAGTCTGTGAGGTTGCATAGGTGTAAATGAGGGGGAAATTTGGCCCAACATCTGCAATTTACTTCAGCAAGCGTTTTTAGTTAACATCCATGGCCACTGAATACACTTTTGTCCTGATTAATTGGCATGGTACATACTAATCTATGCAGCTGAGGATTGTAATAAATATTCAGTGTTCTTAGTCTATATTGTACCTGTATACAAGGGAGAAGGAGGATATAAGTTATTCATAAAAGACATGTTCATGAACATACGCCACATCATGGTTTGTTTTTAATTTCAGGAAACAGGCAAGACAAACACAACTCGAGTCACAGCATAACCCTGTGTTTGTTCCTGAGCTGGGTGGTAACTCAAGATATGTTTCTCAACAGCGGTGGGCTACGGTAAAAAGTGAAATATTTGCCATCTAGCTTGTGTCAATGCTTCCATTTCAAGTGGAAATCAGATTGATTTTGTAATGCTTCAATGTATTGGTGAATAGTATCTGTAACAGTATACGTTTTGTAGGCCAGTATGGTAAACAATCAGGGCTTAAAATCTCAGTTTGTCTTAATTCACCCAGTGCTTGATGCTGCCTTGCATTCAAGCAGTGCAGGTGAGAGGAGGAAACAAGCCAGCATTAAAAGTGCAATGAATACAGGCGAGTATGTATGGTATGTGTGAATAGACTGCTTGTGAAAAACAGATTCTCCGTTTATCTACAGAACAGGTACTGCGCGGACAGCAGTAGCACAGGTTTCCACTGCTATGGTCTGCCAATGTGTCTCAACACTGACCTCTAACAATAGTCAACTCAGATTCTGAGGAAGTGGTTTGCTTTCCAATTCACTTTACTATTGCTTTCCTAACAAACATGAATATACCTGTATGCAGTGTTGTTGTTGCCATGTTGGTCCCGCAATATACCTGTCACGTGACAGTATATGGCACATACCTGCATTGTCATTACTGTAAATACAAAGTAAAATTGTTCACCTCCAAATTTTAAAAACCTGTTAAGTTTTGCATGTACAAAATGGATATGTTCACAAATTTGATGGGCGCATTTAAGGAAGCCTAGCAAGGATTTGTTCCATACTGTCTCTCTTTAAATATGTACCTAGAGACAACAGCTCACAAGCTCTATGGTCGTGTTCTGTTGTAATGAAGATATATCAGGGCAGATTCTTAGCTGATGTACTAGCATAACTGCTTTGAAATTAATGAAGCTATACTAATTTATACTTGCTGAGAGCCTGGCCCATCATGAAAAAAGATAATGTAATGCCTTAAAATTTGATACAATGAAATCTTGGACTAATGCTGTATATAAACTATGAATGTAAGTATTTCTTCCAACTGTATTTAGTTTGCCTTTCAATTTATTCTAGGTGAAGGGCTAACCTCTGGGTAAAATTGTAATAGTGTGGCCCTTCTTTCTCCTGCCATGTATGTTGTGAGACTTCTTATCTACAGACACTTCTGTGGGGTGGATTGGTTGGTTTTGGCTAGCCAGCCAGAGTATGGTTATGCATAATGTAATTTTCATTTTTTCTCTGCTCTTCATTCCCTAGATGAACAGTCAAGCTTGTGATAGGACATATGTACCTACATACTAAGAAGTTTTACCATAATTCACAATATAAATTCAATTAAAATACACAGTGTATCATTGAATTAGTACTGAGGCTGGAATACTTTTAAACAACCACTTCCTGTTGTATGATTTTATCTTTGGAACAATGATGAGTCAAATCCTAAATTCACATTGAAGTGAACATGCAGCAACCTCTTTTACTAGTTGGCTAAACTGACCTGAAGCACAGAAGTTGCATAAAACTGGCCCAAGTTTGACTCTCACTGTGAGTCAATGACAGAGCCAGAAAAAGAGCCTGGCCTTCATTCTGGGATACATTCTTTAGGACAGTATCTAAACATTTATATGACACTCATCACCATTGTTTCAAATCACCTCACAATCATTTTAATTAATTTTATTTTCACAAACTCCCTGTCAAACAGGGTAGATTAAAAGAGTAGCCCAAGGCCACAAAGGAAATCTGTGACTGAGCTGGGACTTAAACTCCTGAGTGCCAGTCTATAGTGCCCTACTCACTAGACCATCCCTCCTATGCCAATTTCCCACTCCTGACTCACAACTCTGTTCTCCGACCATAGACAACATATTTTCAGTAACAGAGATCACCACTTGTACTAGCCGGCAACATAAAGAAGAACTGGCTATATAAACTTTAACTGTAAGAGATAAGGGACAGACAGGAACTCACTGTAATTTCCATATTCTCCATTTCTTCCATTTGGACCCATGCATGCAAGTAATCTCATTTACAAACAACAAATCTGGCTACCTGAGAAATGAAAGCAGAGATCTGCCATGATAAATACCTTTTTAAAATATTTTAATAGAAAAGCATTGATCTTATCACTTGACAGAAATACATAAGGCACAGTTTTTCTTTCACCAGTAGATGGTGATCTTTAATTTTTTTATAGATATTGCTTAATTTGGTACTACAGATGCTAGCTTTCTTTTCTTACTGAAGTAGTAAATAACCTACCTGTCAAATGAAAAGTAGAAGTGCTACAAACTAGGGGTCCACTTCCGCAGCCCTTACTCGTGTGAGCAGTCCCACTAGAGATGTAAGGGCTAATGCATTATGCCCTCGTTCACCTCCATGTTATTCTCTTACAATGAAATATTTCTTCAGATTGATAGTTTCTAAAAACCAAAAATATAATGTTAATGCAAAAAACTATTTTTAATTAAGTTATTACATCAAAAGAAGTCTATGGGCTTGTTATGATACCAAAGCAGTGAAATGGCCCTATAAAGCTGCCATAAAGGAGAAGCTAGCTGGTGAGTTTCCCATTGTGGGGGAATACCCAGGTGCTGTAAAGATGGCATAGGGGGCATGGCCAATGTGCACTGTAGTCCTAAAAATCCCTTCTACTGTAATAGCCCTATTGCCCTTAGCAATTAGCCAACATTTGGGGCCTTGTATTGTTTACATTAGGAGAAGAGAATGATTATATAAGTCAGGTTTCAGTGTAGTAGCCGTGTTAGTCTGTGTCAGCAAAAAGAAAACAAGAAAAATACCTGTGGCACCTTAGAGACTAAGAAATTTATTTCAGCATAAGCTTTCTTAATCCACGAAAGCTTATGCTGAAATAAATTTGTTAGTCTCTAAGGTGCCACAGGTATTTTTCTTGTTTTCTTTTTATATGTCAGGTGTTTCTTTGGTGCAATCCTGTTTATTTACAAAGAATGTACACAAAATCCTGTTTACTTGAACACAGTAGGAACAAACAACAGTTTTCTTGCTTATTATTTGCAAGCCTGCCTTTTCAGCTAGCACTGTGCTCAAAAGAAGCTCTTTTGACTTCCTCTCAGGGCCATGCTACTCGTGCTTCTCTGACTTTCCTGACAGCTTTCAGTTGGCTTTCTGCCTTTAAGAGAGAGAGACACACACACCCTTACCTACATACCTACCTGCAATCCAGTCAATGCCCCAGCCCCTGCATTTGTGATCAGTCCAATGGAAATCCCACTTATTCTCCCTTAATTCATTCGTGCTTAGGTTTTCCATGTGGCTGATGCTTTGGGTAGTGGCTTCTATTGTTTCAGCTATCTTATTCCATAAAGGAGCTTAATTGCTTTTTCCATTTACCCAGAATGAAGGATGGTCAGCTGCAATGAGATACTTTATTGCCCACAGATGAGACTCGCTTCCTGGAAGCTACCAACACCCTCCAGCACAACAGCCCCACTGGGGTTACGAATTAGAGTATCCCTAAGTAACTATGCCTCTGGGTGGTGTTTCTGCTGCAGCTGCTAACACTCCAGTAAAGATAATACTGACAGTCCTAAGAAATAGAGAAAACTAAAAGGATGGTGCAGCTGACATTAGTTGGATATTTGCCTAAATAAGAAAACCAGAACCAATGATTTAATGTGTTAGACAAAATTGGGCAAGTCAAAACACTAGAAACTGTACATTTAGGAACACTGGCAGGGAGGTGGGCCATATAATTCCTCCCTCCAGATGCTAGTGTGTTAAGCTAACAACTTGCTGATGATCCTGACTTACTGTAGCTTTAGAAGAGGAAGCATAATTTGAGCTTGGGTTACCACTACAGAGTACATATTTTGATTCTTCAGATTGCTCCCTTTCCTGCTGCATGAAAATGATGCTCTGGTGTTTTGTCATTCTCTTTTTAGGAAAGGATCTCACTGCAAAACAAAAAGATACTGCATTAAAAAGCAGCGCCTCTACAATTACTCTCACATATTAGACCTCCACTCTACATCCTCTTCCTTCTCTCTCTCTCTCTCTCTCCCCTCCATAATACATTTGATGAAAAAGAGAAACAAATGTTGTTTTTTAAAAAAACACATTAAAATGACCCTCACTATCAGAGTATTTTGTTGACTTTATTTTTCATTTATACTGGGAGTAAATTAGGAGTAACTGATATCAGTGGTGTTGCATTGTTATAATACTGGTGGAAGAGGAGCATCAGGTCCATTGAGCCTTATTTGTTATGTGGAATTTACACCTATTATAATGTTAATGAATTGATAGTGACAAGGATGATTATACTATCTTCACAACAAATACACCAAACGGAAAATGAATTGATGCATCTATACAAGTGTAAACACTAATTTTTTAAAATCAAAGTCAAATACTAGCAAGCTGCACCAGATGAGTTACTTTTGTAAACATACTGTTGTGTACTTGGTGTGTAAAGCCTTTGCTTCTTATCTTTCTTATACAGGATGACTGGACCACAGAGAATATTAAAATGCCAAAAATTCAACCGCAGAGCCAAAGTTTTGCACAGTCACCTGATGAAGTAGGAGGTTACAGGTATGCTGTGCTTTTGTCAGACCTCCTTTTCTCATTTTCTCTCCAGACTTGATCCTTGGCTTAGAGGGTGAAAGAGTACTACATAACTTTCAGTGGTATAGGAATTGCCATACAGGATCAAATCATTAGCCCATCTAGTCCAGTATCCTACCTCTAACAGTAGCCAGTACCAGATATTTCAGAGGATGCAAGAAACCCATAGTGCACAGTTTTGGAAAAACCTGTCCAAAGGGGAAGTTTCCTCCTTTACTCCCATCCACCCAGGATTGGCATGTGCCTTGAAACCTGAAAGTTTCTCTCTTTTAATAGATTGGAATAATGTGGCCCTTCTTTCTCTCGTCCAGTGTATAAATGTCCAGTGCTTTGTTGAATCCTTCTAAGCTTATAGCCTCAATGGCATCTATAAGAGATAAGTTCCACTTGCTAATTATGTGTTGTCTAAAAAAGTATTTCCTCTTATCAATTTAGAACCTTTCCATTTCATTGAATTTTCCTTATTCTTGTATTATGATAGGGTAAACAGAAGCATATGATTTACCTCCTCTAAATCATGTATTATTTTGCATACCTCTTTTTATTCATTACTCCTCTAAATTAAATTGTCTCTCATCATACTAAAGTCCCTCCATGCCTCTCATCATTTTCAGTGCCCATTTTAGAACTCCTTCTAGTCAGATATTTGATCAGATTAAACTTTTACTAAGAATTGATGTAAACTAAATAAATTTTATTTCTAATCACAGTTGAATTCCATTTGCTCAAGTTATGGCTTTGCACAAATATCTGAACAACTATTCTTCATTGTAATAGTCCTTCTTTTACATCTTCGTTGCCTTGTCCAGTTGCTCTTTCCCTCATTACTTCGCTACCTGCTTCTTTCTTCTACTCCCAGCCTGCTCTCCCCTCCTCATTCCCCCCCCCCTTTTTTTTTAAGGCACAAAACAGAATCTAACTGTTCTGTGACATTTTCTTTTAAGGATCATTGAAGTTCTAAGATATCTAAGTATATTCCGGGGTTGCTATTATACCTGTTGCATTAGTATTAATTGTAGTTTTGAATCTTTATATGCATATTATAATTTAGCAGCTACTGACCAGGTTGGTCAGATAAATTGTTGTAGAATTATGAGACTTTGGGGAAACTGGTGGGCTTTTCTCCTTTTGAACACTGTTCTTTGTCCTCTTATGACTCAAATACTGTTGTTGCAAATACTTCAGGATTGTTCTGTGCATTAATGTTCCATGAGAACTAGCACATAGGACTAAATTTACCAGGTTAGAGTCTAAATCTTCAACTACTAGGTGATCTTAGTGTTTTTCATAAATCTCTGAGGTTTGTCAAATGTTAAATTCTGTTCCACTTAATCTTAGCTCTCATTAAAAACAAAGAGTTAAGTTTCCAGCCCTTTTCTTTTTGAAGCTAAATTTCAAAATAGATCACTAGGCTTGTAAATTAATAATGGTGACTTTTCTCCAAAAATCATAGGTTTATTCGTTGTGATTTTTAGGGAGCAAAAAAACACAATTCCCTCAGTTAGCTCTGCTCTCTCCCCTTCTTCCTCCTCCACAACTGCCAGATACCAGAGCTCCTACCTCCAGGTTCTGCAGTAATAGAATCTTCACTCCCCTAACCTGAGGTAGGCAACTGGCAGCACGGTATTCTCCCCTTGCAGGATTAACAGGTAGAGGTATCTCTTTTCTTCCATCACTAATGGAGTGGAAAGATGAGGAAAGTCAAAAGACTCAAAAGAAAAGCATAGGAAATCCATGACACTTGTGAGCATGACGACAAATTTACTTCCCTATCCATTGCTTAAGATTAGGGTGTATCTGGATTTAGAATACAGCTGAATAGGATGAGACGATAGCAGTGCATTACCAGAGCCATGCATAACTCCAACTTCCTTTAAGGAAGAGGAACATAGCTATCAGCCTTTTGGCCCTTGGTACGGGCTTGCTCTCATACACAAATATACCAAAATAGTCAAGATATACTTATTAAAGATTTAACACCTAGCTAAAATAACCAGCTACATCAGTTCATTCTGTGCCCTGAGCAGATTTATGATACTTAAGAGAGTAAGAGAGAGAGAAGCTTCCAGTACAAACATTGTCAAACCACATAACCCTAATTTGTGGTATATACATTTTACGTGGCTAGACTTGCATTCATTTGAAAAATGTTGTGTGGTAATGGCCTACAATATCTCTAACTGTCCCCATTTTTCCTCAAAAATTTCATCTCTCTTCTCATTTTTGGCTAAATTATGCAAAGCCTGTATCTTCCAGGAGAAAACCTCCTGTATAATTTTTAAGCAACATTATCAAAATATTAAGTAGAATTATTCCTGAAGGAAATTTATTATTGAAAGCTGCTTTTGTAACCAGAGAGCCATTGCTTCAGAAATTGAATGTCACAAAAGGTTATTAGTATCAGGGGGGTAGCCGTGTTAGTCTGGATCTGTAGAAGCGACAAAGGGTCCTGTGG
Organism: Macrochelys suwanniensis; assembly: GCA_033296515.1. Classification (NCBI taxonomy): domain Eukaryota; kingdom Metazoa; phylum Chordata; order Testudines; family Chelydridae; genus Macrochelys; species Macrochelys suwanniensis. The sequence continues at coordinate 75,495,231 of CM065783.1, read as the reverse complement.
CACCTTATAGACTAACAGAGGTATTGAAGCATAAGCTTTCGTGCATCCAAAGAAGTGGGTATTCACCCACGAAAGCTTATGCTTCAATACCTCTGTTAGTCTATAAGGTGCCACAGGACCCTTTGTCGCTTCTACAAAAGGTTATTAGTTATTTGACTAGATAAAGTATAATCTGGCAATTTTAGATGAAGTATCTTTCCATTCAAATGGCAAATCAGAGGAATACAGAAAGATTTGGTCAGTATTTCTTGAGCCCTATGGTTAGTGTTCTTGCTTTCATTTTATATTTATTCTAGTATGGACCATATTTAATAACTATTATCTTTGTAAAATTGTTATTGTGTTGATTTTAAAAATGTGATATATTAATATATCAGGGGTGGCCAAACTTACTGACCCTCCAAGCCGCATACGACAATCTTCAGCTGAAGCCCCACCGACCATTGGCCGAAGAAGCTGACACCGAAATGCCACCGAAGTCCCCGGCGGTAGAAGAAGCTGCCGCTGAGATCCCCAGCGGCATTTTGGCAGCAGCTTTTTTGGCCACTGTGGATTTTGGCGGCAGCTTCTCCCAGAGGAAGAAAAACCGTAGCCGCCGAGGGACATCAAATGCCGCCCCCTGAATCCTGGCGCCCTAGGCGACCGCTTAGGGTCTCCTAGTGGTAGCGCCAGCCCTGGCTATGGCTATGGGGAGAGGCAGCGGCAAACAGCTGGGAACTGCAGGGAAAGCTGCTGCTTTTGCTGCTGCTGCTTTTGCTGCTGCCTCTCCCTGCGGAGCTAAAGCAGCGGCCCCTCCCTGCAGCTCACAGCAGTTTGCCGCTGCCACTCCACATGCTGCTGCAACTCCCACATGGGAGTTGCAGGGAGGGGCCACTGAGGCCAAGGAAGGCACATGCCTGGGGGGATGGAAACCTTTAAATTATGCCCCCACCCCACTCTCAGCAGGCACGAGTCATCTCTGGCAGAAACTCCTAATCTCACCACCCCACCACAGGGCAGAAGCCCTGAGCTTCCCCCGCCCCCGACCCTGCAGTCTAGTAGGTAGAGAATGGGGAGGGTCTGGGGGGCTTCGTGAGCCACACTTTAACTGTAAAAGAGCTGCATGCAGCTCGTGAGCCATGGTTTGGCCACCCCTGATATATATATGGTAGTAGCCACAGGCCAAAATTGGGATTTGGGCCTCACTGTGATAGGTGCCAAATATAGAGGTAGATATGGTCTCTGGTCCAAAGAGCTTGCAGTCAAAGGAAACTACTCACATCCATAAACGTACTTATATGCTTAAGTGTTGGCCTAAGAGTGAAGTGAAATGTCAAAAATAAAAAAGGTTATGGTGATTGTTTGTTTTATCTAAACACATGCAAATACTGTGGCATCATTTACAATTATTTATATTTTGATTAGACATTGCAAATATTTTTAAACCCTGTTTATTTAATTCTGATAGCTATATACCACATCGGCCATCAGGAAGACCAGTTCCAAAAGCAGACAGTTCTTTCAGCCTCCAATCTCCTCAGCATAACCAGTTTGGCTATCAGAACAGTCATATTCCTAATGTGGATTATGAAGAGGACAGTCCCATTCCAGCTATGTCTGGGAGGCAATTTCCTGTACGTATAAACGATCTCAAGCACACATGAAAGATGTCTTATACAATCTTGCAACCTGACACTTGAGAATAAACTGTCATTTTATGTGGCTAGACTTGCATTCATTTGAAAAATGTTCTGTGTGTTAAAGGCTTACATCTCTAACTTCTGTGGTTTTTATCTCAGAAATCTCATATCACTGTTCAGTCTAGGCTAGATTGTGAAAGCCCCATTTTGAGAGTTTTGTCCTTGTGTGAGCCCTCTACATATGGGTAAATTTGACCTATTGTTGAGGTCAGTGGGACTACTCATATGAATAAGTGCTTAATAAAGTGAGTAATGCATAATCCAGGCTTCTGATAGAAAATCTAGAAGACCAAAAGTGTATCCACCTGCTGCTATGGAAACTATAATTCTATGCTGCTGATACTCTACAATGAGGGGAATTTTAAAATGTATGTGAAACACAAATGCCTCTGAACTTGATTCACCAATGTGTTACACTTGTTTTGTGCCAGCATCATTTATTGATTTGGTTGGAGTTACACCAGTATAAACTGAAGTAATGTAGTGACTTTGTTTCCAGAGTCATGCTGAAATCTTCAGTGGTGGTGATGTACAAATCTAAAATGGGCGCTGTAGACACAAAGCTCTTAGTATAACGATGATATATTGAACAACTTCCAAAGTGACTCATTATTTACTGTTTAACTAAATTTCCCCTGAAGTGTCAAATGTACACTTTCTCCTTCACTTTCTGCCTTATAATTTTGTGTTATTGCTAGCACTTTTAAACAGCTAATAATAGTAATAACCATAGTGCTGCTAATATTTAACTCTTACGTAGCACCTTTCATCCAAGGATCTCCAAGTGCTTTACAAACATTAATACAAAATCTTCATGGCATGCTTGTAAAGATAGGTAGGTATACATACTATTAAAAAAGTAAACCTAGGCACAGAGAAATTAAATCTTTTTCCAATACACAGAAAGCCATTTGTACAACTGAGAGTAAACCATGACTCACATTCCTTTGCTCTAGCCACTGAATCATTTGTAAATGATTATTTAAAACAAAGTAAGGACTCCATTTGCTTCAGCAATTAATGTCGATAAAAAATTCTAAATAAATAACCTAACTAGCACTCCCTTCCTGCCCCGCAGCTTTCAGTGGTGCAGTGAAGTGGTTTGCGTATACAAACAATTTGGGGTCTTTCCATATGGAAGGTCCTATGCAAGTAAAATAGGCACAGCTCTTCATAATGGAGTCAACCAATAAAAAATCAGTAAGGGAAGAGTTTTGTGTAAAGATTCTAAAACTTGTTACAAAAATATGAAGAAAAATAAAACATTCAGAAAACCTCAAATATCTAATTTGTTTTTCATTAGACACTCCACATACTCATCATTTATGTATAATTTATATTTGAACCTTTGAGAAACATTCTTAAATCTGACAGAAATCCCAACATGGATCAGGCCTTTAGAGTAGGTGCAAAGTAGAATTAATGACATAAAAGGGAGCTAGGTTGCCACCAACCAAAAGGTTTCCACCACTATCCTTAAGGACACCAAACATTTATTTTGCTGTATAAATTTGTTGTCATCAATGCAAAAAATTAGGGTCTGAAAGCTGATTCAGCCAGTTTGAATTCTGGGAGAGTTTTCCTTTCACTCAGGCATAAGTTTCATGTAATTCCCATACAGAAAATATTTTGTTGATATAAAAATGTTGCCGGCATCCCATGAAGTCCATTTTTTTCAGAAGCCTGTATTCCTATTCAAGTATTGTCTTCAATTAGTTGTTCAAAGGTTGATTGCAAGAGGGGAAAATGGTAAGAGAATGAAAAATAAGGTGCCTTTTCCTCTAGAGTTTAAACCATGTTTTAAAACAGTTCTTGCTAGCCAAGTGCTGAACTAATTTACCTAGCCCTGGCTGGGGAAGGTAGGATCTATTCTGTTTCTATTTTGTGAAACTATGTCACATATGTGATCATGAGTACCATGTGAAATTGTGGAGCTTCGAGACAGACAGCATTTCTCATGGACTTTTGACCAGGTGGCTTACACACTGCCCAATAATTAGGGCCCTACCAAATTCACAGCTGTGAAAAACGCATCATGGGCAATGAAATCTGGTCTTTTGTATTCTTTTACCCAATACTATACCGATTTCACAGGGGAAAACAGTGTTTCTCAAACTGGGGGTTCCAACACAAAAGGGAGTTATGGGGGGTTGCAAGCTTATTGTAGGGGGGTCGTGATATTGCCACCCTTACTTCCGCTCTGCCTTCAGAATTGGTGGCCGGAAAGCAGTGCTTGCTGGCCAGGCGCCCAGCTGTGACAGCAGCACCGCCAGCAGCAGCACAGAAGTAAGGGTGGCAATGGGCAGCCGGAGAGTGGTGGCTGCTGGCCGAGGGCCCAGCTCTGAAGGCAGCAGCACAGAAGTAAGGGTGGCAATGGGCAGCCGGAGAGTGGTGGCTGCTGGCCGAGGGCCCAGCTCTGAAGGCAGCAGCACAGAAGTAAGGGTGGCAATGGGCAGCCGGAGAGTGGTGGTTGCTGGCCGAGGGCCCAGCTCTGAAGGCAGCAGCACAGAAGTAAGGGTAGCAATACTATACCAGGCCATCCTTACTTCTGTGCTGCTGCTGGCAGTGGCGCTGCCTTCAAAACTGGACTCCCGGCCAGCAGCTGCCGCTCTCCGGCCACCCAGCTCTGAAGGCAGCACCATTGCCAGCAGCAGCAGCAGTGCAGAAGTAAGGGTGGCAATACTATGACCCCCCTACAATAACCTTGCGACCTCCCCACTACACCCTTTGGAGTCAGAACCTCTACAGTTACAACACTGTGAAATTTCAGATTTAAATATCTGAAATCATGAAATGTATTGTTTTTAAAATCCTATGACCATGAAATTGACCGAAATGGACCATGAATTTGGTAGGGCCATACCAATAATCTATCTTGGCAGGATATAATGTAACATTTCAAGCTTTTGGAGAGCTTCAAAAAGACACATAAAAGGGAAAGAAAACAAACACTGCCAGAGAAATGTTTTCTTCTTTCCCCAACTGTAGAATTTCCTCCCTAAAATTACACCAGCCCAAGGTCAACTACAGGAAAAATTCAGTCCCAGTCCAGTGACAGATTTAAGGTACAATATCGCAGAGCCTTGCAAGGACAGAAATGGGAGGTGTTTGAAAAGGTGGTTTTTAGCTCTCCAATGAGACACACCGCACTTGCTTCAACTCCTGAAATTTTCCAGGATATCAAGATATTAGTTCTTAAATTCATATTTTATATATAGTAGAACAATTACAATATAGTAGTAACTTTTTGATTAGAAAAAAACATGTTTTTTTGTCCTTTCCCTCTAGTTGGTCTGTCTATAGCAGAACTCATGATACTGAGGGAAACTTTTTATTCTTTAAAACATTTCTAAAAATAGTTTTTCTGTTAAGATTGTGACATAAGCATAATACACAATGATGTGGTCTGCAGATTTTATTGACCCTTTTTTGGATAACCTACTTGTAGCTTCATCAGTGATGAACAATACAGCTATCCCAAATTCATACTGATAAAACCTTTACATTAGACCATACCTCTATTAGCTCTTACTAACATGATTTGAACTCCAGTGCAACAGGATCCAAATCTTATGTAATTTATATCAAAATGATCTCCAGACACTCCAGATGGCTAGTGTTCACAAATACAGAAACTAGTACTTAAAATGTACTTAATGAAACCTAATTTAACACATAAATATGAACAGCCAGTTTTAAGAGGAAACACAGTAGGAAATGTCTTATTAAATTACCTTTATTTACATTTTAACTTCAATCTCTTTACAGAAATCTGGCATACCGGAATTTTCTAGGTCTGACAGGTTTCAGAGTGTTGCTCAACCAATGGACAATCGAAACGCTGGAAGACCAGTAAGGCCATATGAACTAGGACGCTCACAAAAATATATATAACTACAAGAAAGCTTTATAAGAAAGGGATCATCTATGGAATATTACTCATTGTAAAACAAAATTCAGGTTGTTTCTGAAAATATCTTAATTTGTTTCCTCTCTGATTGATATAGTCCTAACTTTTTTTCTGAATACTTGATTAAGTAGTTGGATATCTGTTTCTAAGTAGTGATCTAACTGTTGCATATCTATCAAGACAAAAAGATCTTTTGTGTCCACTAAATGCATTTTGTGCATGTGTGACCGGAAAGGCCACATCAGGCCACATGCTCCCGTCCTACAGAAAAACTCATGAGAAGGGAAAAGGTGCTTTTAGGTTAACCCAAAAATCCATGGGAAATCCAACATTCTTCCTTTGAGAGGAGGATCTAGAGTCACATGGAGACAGGGTCATGGTGACCAATCAGCCCATTGTTTCACAAGAAATCCTGTCACTAGCTAGGGGAGGTTGGAGCAGACACACAGTGGTCTGCATCTCAGTGCTGCTTTCCATCCCTCTCTTTCCTTTGCAGAATGTGTTCCACAGCCATGGTGTCATAAGGCGCATTTCTACTCCCCTAAGGGGGACTGAAGACATGGAGCAGAAGTTAATGCTACTATGAGGAGCATTAACTCCCATAAGGTTTTGTTTTCTGAAATTACACAGGTTCCTCAGGACAACATGGCATGTAGAATGGCTGCTGTCAGACTCTCTCCACATTCATCATTTCCCTTAAGCAAAAAACCTAATTACAACTTGGGATTGTAAATTAAACCTTTAATTTTGTACATACTGACTACTTACAGAATTGGAGAGCCAAATTCTGTTCTTAGTTACTACGATGCAACCCCAATGACTTCAGTTAATTTTGCATGCGTGTTTGCGAGAGCAGATTTGGCTAGAGATTCCAGTAAATGCAAGAGTGAAGTTCCACCAAAATACTGTGTAAAATCCCCACTTTGTTCCATGTTTATGGATCCACTATTCCTCTCCTGGTCTGTCACAATGGGCAGATGTTTCTATAATCCAACCATTGTGATTTTAGGGCCATATTCTTCTCTCCAGCAACATGAAGCTATTCATTTCAGAACCCCGGGCAGAGTTTCCCTCCACTCAAAATCAGTGATGTCAGACCTCCATAGTAGTTTGGGCATAGGACAAGGAGAGGGTAGAGTTGGGGAACATGTTATGCTATAGACTCTACAGCTATCTATTTGGAAGTTACTACTGTTTCAGAGTTGACATTAGCTCTGTCTGGCTCCTCTCTATGGTTGCTACTGCACAGCCATGAAGAAGGCAAGTAATTATGGTCCAAATGCATGTCATGAGGAAAGCATCATGTTGAGACACTGAGTTTCCAGGTACTAAGATCAATAGCAGCGCCAGGGTTTTTGCCGCCCTAGGCGGCAGCGCTCCTCCACCCTAATCGGTGGCGCTTCGGCGGCAGCTCCTCTGAGCTGCGTTCTCGGCAGTGTTTCGGCAGCTGCTTTTCTTGCTGCTGAATCGCCGCTGGGAAATGAGTCACCGCCAAAATGCTGCCGAGGGCGGCGAAATGCGCCCCCCCCCCCCCCCCCCAAATCCTGCTGCCCTAGGCGACTGCCTAGGGTCGCTTAGTGGAAGTGCCAGCCCTGACTAAGATACAGTCAAATGTTGGGACATCCACTAATTCAGGGAGCTGAACCATCAGCTGTTCCATTGTGCTGCCCAGTCTCTCTTGTACTTTGTCTCCCTGACATCAAGTCAATTTCCCTGATCCTAAATGTTCAACTCAAAACTCTTTAGTTTTCCCTTTAAAATATGGTTTGATTTTATTTGTAACTTGTATGAAAGACACCATGAAAATATACTAGTGTGATTTCAACCCTTTATTTTACCCTTTATAATAAATCATGTTCTTCATTAACTTGATGAAATCAGTAAAACCATAAGGTAAATAAATAAACTGCAGATAAAAATGTTGACATTTCTTTTGTGTAGGTATAGTGCTTTTCTCTCAACAGCATACACTTGTCTCTATTCTGGCATCTTGCATGTTCTTCTCTCTCAGCTTTCAGTTATGGCCCACTTTGTGTGCATTTCCCTGCAACTGCATAAGCAACAAAGCCAAAGGCATATTCAGAGCCCCTCACTTCATTTCCTGCTCGCTTGAAAGAGTTTAGCTGAATAGGCATAGCTTCCTGTAAGGGGGAAAAGAAGAGTGACCCTGAGGTTGTCAGCTTTTCCTGTCCCTGTGACACACCTTCCCTTTTAGCTGGCAATCTCCCCTGCTGCTATTGTTTTCTCCCTTCCCCACACTCTTCTGTGCTCCATGCGTCATCAGCTGGGGCAGCGTCAGTTTTGTTATTCCGGCTTCTATTGGTAGAGCAGACAGGTGATAAAGGATATTTAAACAGCATCTTTTACGCATCACCTACCTCTGGGAGGCAGACTAGCTAATGCAGTTGAAACAAGTCATCTCATGGCATAGTAAAGCCAGTACTTCTCCCAGGTGGCTGCAATCTCATGCTATAGAATCTAAGATTCCATTAAAAAGAAACCAAAGTCTCTAGCCCTTGTGGTTGTGAAGGAAATCTTCCAAATGTGAAATGAATGTAAACCAATGCTGCAATGTCTGTCTGAGATTACAGATAGCCTGAAACAGTAGTTTTGCATGTCAACATTAACAATTTCAATCACAGTGATCAAAGTACACAAGAACAAGAAAGGATCATATTGCTTAGATCTGAACAGTAACAGGAAACTTGGAAATGGCAGAGATGCTTAATGACTTCTTTGTTTCGGTCTTCACTGAGAAGTCTGAAGGAATGCCTAACATAGTGAATGCTAATGGGAAGGGGGAAGGTTTAGAAGATAAAATAAAAAAAGAACAAGTTAAAAATCACTTAGATAAGTTAGATGCCTGCAAGTCACCAGGACCTGATGAAATGCATCCTAGAATACTCAAGGAGCTAATAGAGGAGGTATCTGAGCCTCTAGCTATTATCTTTGGTAAATCATGGGAGACAGGAGAGATTCCAGAAGACTGGGAAAGGGCAAATATAGTGCCCATCTATAAAAAGGGAAATAAAAACAACCCAGGAAACTACAGACCAGTTAGTTTAACTTCTGTGCCAGGGAAAATAATGGAGCACGTAATTAAGGAAATCATCTGCAAACACTTGGAAGGTGGTAAGGTGATAGGGAATAACCAGCATGGATTTGTAAAGAACAAATCATGTCAGACCAGTCTGATAGCTTTCTCTGATAGGATAACGAGTCTTGTGGATAAGGGAGAAGCGGTGGATGTGGTATACCTAGACTTTAGTAAGGCATTTGATACGGTCTCGCATGATATTCTTATCAATAAACTAAGGAAATACAACTTAGATGGGGCTACTATAAGGAGGGAGCACAACTGGCTGGATAACCGTACTCAGAGAGTAGTTATTAATGGTTCCCAATCCTGCTGGAAAGGTATAACGAGTGGGGTTCCGCAAGGGTCTGTTTTGGGACCGGCTCTGTTCAATATCTTCATCAACGACTTGGATATTGGCATAGAAAGTACGCTTATTAAGTTTGCAGATGATACCAAACTGGGAGGGATTGCAACTGCTTTGGAGGATAGGGTCATAATTCAAAATGATCTGGACAAATTGGAGAAATGGTCAGAGGTAAACTGGATGAAGTTAAATAAGGACAAATGCAAAGTGCTCCACTTAGGTAGGAACAATCAGTTTCACACATACAGAATGGGAGGAGACTGTCTAGGAAGGAGTACGGCAGAAAGGGATCTAGGGGTTATAGTGGACCACAAGCTAAATATGAGTCAACAGTGTGATGCTGTTGCAAAAAAAGCAAACTTGATTCTGGGCTGCATTAACAGGTGTGTTGTGAGCAAGACACGAGAAGTCATTCTTCTGCTCTACTCTGCGCTGGTTATGCCTCAACTGGAGTATTGTGTCCAGTTCTGGGCACCGCATTTCAAGAAAGATATGGAGAAATTGGAGAGGGTCCAGAGAAGAGCAACAAGAATGATTAAGGGTCTAGAGAACATGACCTATGAAGGAAGGCTGAAGGAATTGAGTTTGTTTAGTTTGGAAAAGAGAAGACTGAGAGGGGACATGATAGCGGTCTTCAGGTATCTAAAAGGGTGTCATAAGGAGGAGGGAGAAAACTTGTTCATTTTAGCCTCTGAGGACAGAACAAGAAGCAATGGGCTTAAACTGCAGCAAGGGAGGTTTAGGTTGGACATTAGGAAAAAGTTCCTAACTGTCAGGGTGGTTAAACACTGGAATAAACTGCCCAGGGAGGTTGTGGAATCTCCATCTCTGGAGATATTTAAGAGTGGGTTAGATAAATGTCTATCAGGTATGGTCTAGACAGTATTTGGTCCTGCCATGAGGGCAGGGGGCTGGACTCGATGACCTCTTGAGGTCCCTTCCAGCCCTAGAATCTATGAATGTATGAATCTGCATAGACTTTTGAGAGAGGTATTTTGTATGGCATCCCTAAAGGGCAGAGCTTGGTTATGGAGAGAGCTTGAGAGTTTTGCTGCTTTTAGTTTTGTTTCTGCTCTTTGCTGGCCACCAAATATAACTAAAACATACTGACGTTAGCCACTTGCACTTCCAACTCCTCTTGTAAATAAGAGAGAAATAGACATCTTTCAGAGCTATCAGCATTATTCTTGGAGGTGTACAAAAAAGGCAAGGAGATTTGGTTTTGGTATAGTTATTGTATTTGGAAAAAATAATTTAAAAAGTAAGGCAATTTGGCAGTCCTCACCACATAGATTTAGGTCCAGCAATAGAAACACAAATTGTCATGACCCTAAAAAGTCAGGTCCTAATGTGTGAATGAGTTTCACATCTGTTTGCCCCTTTTTTCCTTTTCATTCCTCTAAACTGGTGGCTTTCAACCTGTGCTCTGTGGACCCCTGGGGGTCTGCAGACTAAGATTTCCAAAGGGGTCCACACCGCCATTCAAAAATTTTTAGGGATCTGAAAATGAAAAAAGTTTGAAAATCACAGCTCTAAACAGTAGAGCAATCTGCCCATTAGCCTGCAATTGCTATTCCTTAAAATCATGAAGTCTCAGAATGCCTCCAACTAATGAGCTATTATTGGCCTTCAGATCCATCTACCTGTTGGTAACAGTTGGGACAGTCAGGCTTTTTCAGCCCCACCACTCAGTTGAGAAATAGACTGACTGTGTGGGAGGAGGAGACACTGGGTAATCCTGGCAAAGAAAGGGTGACAAGGAACAAATCCTGAGGGATTAATGCACATGATGATCCACAAGGTCGGGAAAGAAAAAAGGCTAGGAGTAACAATGATGGAAGGTATCTGGGACACAGTAGTGAGACTGTTAACAGGGTGAATGTAGTTTTCCACAGAATGAAGTTTTCCTCATTAGACTTCGTCTCTTGTCCAACATCCTTAGGCAGATCACCAATTGCAGGACATCAGTCCTGTGTGTAAGTACTACTCCAGAGAAATTTAAATACTCAAGGATCCTGGGTGAGAGAGACATTAGTATGAAGAAACTGCATGAAATACTGTGACTGTCCCTTTTAATAATGAATAATAATAGTTGTGAAAAGACTCCATCCACTGAGAATCTCACTCTTTGGTCTTTGCCTCTTAATTTGAAACTAAGTGAAATGCTGTAATTTATTAGGTCTTTTGCACCCCAAGTAGCAGCGTGAGCAGTGCAACCTAGGACCTCTAATGGCTTTTATATGCCACATCTCTGCCAATCATAAATGCTGCACACCACACATTACTGTCAGTTCCTTCTTGACTAGGTTGGTCAAAAAGCTTCCTGGAGGTAAGTAGTTCTCATTGGTATTGTTTTTTTGGTATTGTTCCTGTTCGTTCACAGATTTCAATGAAACAAGCAAGCTGTCCTTTTATCTCTGTACCCAGCCATCCAACCAGACCTGCTTGGTTGTTGAGGTGTTTACCTCGGGCACTTTGTCACATTTCCCATGGCACTCTGGCTTGTTTTTTCTTGGGTGCTTCAGAAGCTATTTTTGGTATTTTGATGCCTTTCAGTGCTTTTTCCTGTGCCTCTTGCCAATTTTTGCATGGCATTTTCCTGTTTGCTGTCTGACTCTGCAAACTTGAATGTGTCTTATGTTGTACGTTGTGTCACACTGTTGGCAATAGCCTCGTTATTGCTGCTCATTGCAGCTTTATGCTCATTTTGCTCTTCAGGCATCCCTTAAACTACTTATTCTCCAGAAGTGAGATATTGCACAGATGGGATTATTTTAGAAAGAGATCATTAATCATTTTGTAATTGTTCTCCTCTGAAACTATCCTCTTGCAGGACTCTTGCTCACCTGCCCAAACAGGAGATTTACCTATTTTTGAGTTGTTTTCTTTTAAACTTCATTTGCTGATCACTTTGAATTGACTTTCCTTCTGGGATCTTTGCCTTCAGCCTATGTAACTGGAACATTTGTAAGGCAGGGTATGTGGTCAGTAGCTCTACCCCACCACTGCTACCCTCAAGGATCAAAACAACTTCAGAACTAGAAGAGTTCTCCTAGATTTGCACAAAGAAGCTAAGATACAGAAGTGAGAATCTAGCAAGATTCTCATCTTCAGAAAAGGAAAAATAGATAGTAAGTAATGTTCCCATTTATTCTGTAACTGCTTTTATTTAATTGTAAATTAAATTAAATGGTAGTTTTGTAGTAAAATATTAGAGATATTAAACTTACATTTGTTCCAAAATGTAAGTTTTTATAAAGACAAGCTTTCACAAACCTTAAAACCATTACAAATGTTTCCATGATTAAAAACAAAAACCACCTCCCTCCTCCTTCTTCCCCCCTCCCCCCAATTAAAACAGTTCATTAATAATTCCTTCCTGGGTTGAAAAATAAATATTGTACCACAGGGCTGGTTTATACACAGTTTGTGTACTGATTTTAACTAAATTGGCTTGAGCAACTGATTTAGTTAAGTAGGTGTAGCCCTTTTGCCTTCAGTAAAATTAAGCTAAATCATGATAAAGCATTTTTAAACGATCACTGTTTCTGAGATAAAGGTACCTCTGACTCTTTTGTTGCTGCTAGCCATCACCTTTTTCAGAGCAGAGTCCCTCAAGTCTCTCCTTCTAGGCTGGGGATTTAGGCTGCAATTTCCTCCCACACTTCACTGTGATCAGTGTCTGTGTCCAACAGACATGGGTGCTGAACTAAGTCAGCATCTGCAGTCCTGTTCTGTCTGTGACAATGACAGGGCTAACCAGTGACCAGACAGCCTTTATTAAGCAAGTATTATTTATTCAGAACAAAAGCATTACAGAGGAAACATTTCTTTAAAATAATATACAATTTACATGCAGGCCTTAGCTTACCAGGCAGTCATCTATCTTCCACGTGGAGATCCTGATAGGGACAAAGGCCCTTTCCACAGGATGTCTCTCTCTTGGTCAGTTTCATGTCAGTTCTTGAGTGAGTGTAAGCTCCCTTCCTATGTCAGGCTGGTCACTTTTATACAATTTTCAGTTCTTTGGGTATCAGATTTCTTGAATCAGGTTAAATAAATACATGCAATTTCCTCCAGGAGCTAAGACTCCTTCAGACCTTGCTGCCTGCTTAGGGATTCAAACTGATAATCCCTCTATCCCCGTTCTCAGTGATTTTAGTTCCTTCTGGAAACACCTGTAAATCCCTCATGGACCTAGAATACAATCCCTAGCTCATAATGATACATACAACATTTATAAAATTGATACAATTGCCTTTGATTATTCCATATTGCAATACAATCTGTTGTATAAACCACTTTAAAAGTGTCCATACAAAGGGGGTTGTTCCAATAAACTGAATTGGTTTCTAACCCAATTTAGTTAAATCAGTGCAAAAAAATGTGTATAGACTAATCCTAAAGACTTATCTACACTAGACAGTTTTACTAGTATAGTTATACAGTTATGGGAGTGGCTGCTTTTTTATTTTGCTTAAACCCCTTTTTGAATGACAAAACTGAAAAGAGGAACTCCTATATTGCAATAAGAATGTATACTTGAACTATGGCTACGTCTACCCTATGAGCTAAGGATATGATTCCCAGCATGCATACACATACTTGCACTAGCTTGATGAGAGCTAGTGTGAATATAAATAGCAGTGTATGTTCCGATAGGGTTCAGGTGGGTGTGTAATAGGGGCATCTACCCTGTGCCACTGCTATATACACCTGTGCTAGCTTTCATTGAGCTAGTGCGAATATGTGTACATGAGCTGGATGCAAATCAGAACTTTCACTGCTGTTAATGGGAGAATATGGCACTTTCTATAATTAAAATAATTATTTGTTCAGTGCCTTATTGTCTCATTCAGTATCACTCGGTGAGAAAATATGTTCCACTTTAGGCCTAGCACTAATTTTGCCCTTTGTTTCTCTTCTTTCCATATTCTCCGTTCTCATTAAGTTTACCTTTGTTCTTGTATCTGTGTTTCCTTTCTTGTGCAACTCTTCTGCCCGTCAGAGTTGGCAGCAACAAGGGCCAGGTTCAGTATCCAGGGTTCCGTTTCAATAACACAATGCAAAACCGGCTTGAGCCCCTACCCAGTGACCTGGGACAATTACATACCATCCCCCTGGGTGCCTCTAAGAGGTACTTCCCCTCTCGCAAGCACAGAGTTTGAGTGTAGCAAAAGCCTTTTAATAAAGGAGGGAAACAATGCGGCATTATGTTGGGGAAACACCACAAACAGGATTCGTAACACAAACCATGAGCAAAAGACCTACCCCCAAATAAGTTTGGCAGTGTCCTTTTCCCCTCAGGGTCTTAAGTCCAGCAACCAAAAAGTCACCTCTCCCACAGTTTCTGTCCTTGGTCAGTGCAGCCGCCAGAGTTCAGAAGTTTATTTGGAGAGTTTACCTCCCACCCTGGGTGGAAGTGGGGGGAGGTATGAGGGCATCTTCCATGCTCTGCTGCTCGGGTCGACAGCCAATTGCCACACCTCTCTGTGGGGTTCTGCTGCAGTCTTTCACTGGCAGCTATGCCTCTCCACCAGGCAGCCACTCACTAATATATCTTCAGGCCCCACCCTACTTAAAACAGCTCTCAGTAACTTCAGCTGTTAGTAGGGGAGCTTCAGTGCTGGTGCACTAAGAACCACTAGTCCAAAGTAGGTTTAATGGTTATACCTAGGTATGTTATTTCAGCCCTGCAGCATGTAACAAGACTCCTAATGGAATCAAAATCAACTGTTATTACACAGTGGACAGGTGTGGCAAGGTGGTGTTTAGGTCCATCCGAGTGGGCCCATATTCCTGTTCCCAACCTCTCCCACTTCACAGGGCTTTGGAACCCATGTCCCTTGCCTAGCGAGTGCTGCTTAATTGAGGGTGAGTCCCTCCGTCATAAAATGCCAAGTACAGTTCTATTGTCCTTGATTCGCATAACCAGGATAACAACACTTTATTACTCCTGCCCCAATAACAAAGAGACTGGGGATCCCGCAGCAGCCAAAGTGAACATTTGGGCAAGCAGTCCCATCATGTTAGCCGGGGTGGGAAATCAGCCCCTGAAGTCCTTTTCTACAGCTCACCACCAGATGTCAGGGTAGAGCTCATTCTGACTCTGCTTACACTTGCAGCAATTACCTGTGCTTCCCTTCTATCACATTTTTTGTTCCATTTGCTAAAATAATCAGCAAAAGGCTACTTAGTGTTGACAAGGAAGTGTCATTACTGGGCGCTAGAGATGACGCTATGGTAAAATTAATAAGGATCAGGGAAGTTCCCACAGACTCTGAGCCTCTATTTCACATGGTCTGCATTGAAGTCACACATGGACTCCCATTTGTAAGCTTATCTCTGCAAACATGACAGAGACTTGGAAACTTGAGTTATCCAACAAAAGCTGAGGCGCTGCAGCATGTGCACGCAGCCTCCAGGCCATAAAAATGCATCTTTGCTACCCGTGGGTGTGTATGGCTGTAGCTTTAGTGCCACATCCCTGTCGGAGGCAGCACAGAGTCACACTGTGCACCTACAGCCACAGCAAGCCTGCTCTGCATTGGCCCTTTCACTCCGTCCTCCGCTCTCGTCCCTTTTCCGGCCTCTCCCATTTATCCTCTCCTGCCCTCTCTCCGCTTAGCACCCTCCCCCCTGCGCCCCAACTACGCTTTCTCCCCCGCGGCTTCCAGCCCCCCGCTTTGCTCTCGGGGCACGCTTGAGAACAAAGTCAGGGCAGCGACTTCAGTAGCGGTTCCCGCGCATGCTCACATCTCTGGGGCACACTCCGGCTCCCAGTGACGTGCGGCAACAGCGGCAGGGCTGGTCGCGAAGCCGGTGGGGGGAGGGGGAGAAGGCCGCGCGCGCTCGCGCCCCGTTTCCTAGCCCAGCGCCTGTGATTGGTGCAGGCCCCGGACCTGGCGGCCCCGAATGCAAGGCCCCGGCGGCGGCGGAGTCCTGCGGCCCGCCCGACCCTCAGCCGGACCCGACCCCGCGGCACGGCGCAGGGACCCGCACAGGTGAGCGGAGGTGCTAGAGGTGGGCCGGCGGGGGCTGGGAACAATGGGGGCGGATAGGCCTCAGCGCAGGCCGCGCCGGGGGCCTTCGCGCTTCGCTACCGCCGCCGGGCTTGACCGCCGCCTCCCCCGCTACAGGCGTGTGGGCTCCGCCCGCCGGCGACTGTTCCTCAGCTGGGCCGGCGCAGGGCCCGGATCCTGCGGCCGAGCGGCCTCTCGGGCGGCCATAAAATGGCGGAAAACAAGATGTCGGCGGCCAGGGCGGGAGAGACTTCGCGCGCGCCCCGGGCTGGGCTCTGCCTGCCCATCCTCCCCGCTCCCTGGCCTGGGGGCTGAGGGGCGATGGCTCCGGTCCCGCAGCCGCCGGGGCGCAGAGCCTCTCGGCGCTGCAGGGGAGGCGTGGGCCTGGCGGCCCGGGAGTGTGGGGCTCTGCACGGGCCTGGGGAGCGCTGCCCCGTGCCTGGAGGCGCAAGGGGGAGTGTGGCCGTGGCGGCGCCTGCCGAGCTGCAGCCCTGACTCATCACGAGCTTCTTTGTCTTGGCGGCTTTGCGCTCGCACCCCTCCCCCCTCCTCGCAGGCACGGCAGGGGGCGCTGGCGCCCTGCGTGTAGCCGCGCTGGCACAGCCCCGCGGAGATTGCGTCCCGCGCCAGCACGCACGGGAGCCGGGGCTGCAGTTCCCCGTCTGAATGCCTGCAGCTTGCTGCCCGCGCGCCGGGCTCCAGGGGCGAGAGCTGTGCACGGGCCCCCTCTGCGCTGTCCACCTATTATTGCGGCAGTGTGTGCTCCAGCCGCCTGCGCGCGCACTCCCGTCTGTGGCCGCAGTGCACTCGCAGTTCGTCTCATGCGCTGCCGCTATTCGGCGCGCACACTGCTGTCTGGTCTGGGATGCACGTGCCTGCACCATTGCTAGTACCCACCGCGCAGCCTTGCCAGTGCTCTGACCGCACACTGATGACTTGGCTTTGCGGTGTTCATGCGCAGGCCCTGCCAGTAGTTAGCACACACACCTCTGTCATTCTGGTGCCTAGGCACATGCCCTGCCAGTGTTTAGCATGCACACTCCTTTCTGTTGTTTTCACGTGTGTGGGAGGGATAGCTCAGTGGTTTGAGCATTGGCCTGCTAAACCCAGGGTTGTGAGTTCAATTCTTGAGGGGGCCATTTGGGGATCTGGGGCAAAAATTGGGGATTGGTCCTGCTTTGAGCAGGGGGTTGGACTAGATGACCTACTAAGGTCCCTTCCAACCCTGATATTCTATGATTCTATGTCCTGTGTACATTCAATCCTATGTGTAATTGTGGATTGTCTCATGAACATGCCTGTCTTCTTTTGTGCATATGCGTACAGACTTCTGGTTTTCAGCACTTACACTGTGCTCTGTCATGGTCTGAAGTTTTATTATTTCTTTAGTAGTCATATTTAAAATATTCAGGACCTATATGTAGACCTAAAATTTAATTTTTAGTATTTCTTGCCCACAATGGGCAGGTTTTTTTATTTGAACGGGAAATACAAACTTTTGTTTGTTTTATTATGGTAAATGAAGGTGAGGGAAATAGATTTCATACCTCACTGGTAAATTTTCATTACTTTTTTGCAGGCTGATATTACATATAAGACTGTGTTCCAATAGACATACTAATTTTTATATTGCACTCTACTGGGTAGGGTTTATGTTAAGCTGTGCATTATTTTCTAATTTTAGACTTTCCTTTGCAGGCTTTTTGTCTAGAGAAGTTAGTTCTTGTTACATTTACATTTTCTTAATGTGTTGCCATGTTGTAGATGTTCACAATACACACAAGAAAAAAAGAAAATGAGTTTGGAATGTGTGTTGGAGCAGTGGTTCTCAAACTTTTGTATTGGTGATCCCTTTCACACAGCAAGCCTATGGGTGCGACCCCCCTTCTATTAAAATTAAATTTTTTTTATATATATACTACTACTAAAAATGCTGGTGGCAAAGTGGGGTTGGAGGGTAGAGGCTGACAGCTCGTGACCTCCCACGTAATAACCTTGCAACCCCCTGAGGGGTCACGACTAGAGCTGTGGTTCTGTCATGGAGGTCGTGGAAGTTTGGGCAGCTGGCCCTGGGGAGCACCTGCACAGCCATCCCAGTGCCAGCCGCTGATTGGGTGGCTGGCCGGGGGGGGGGAGCACCCGAGCAGTGGTCCCGGGGCAGCTGGCCCCAAGGCCTTGGAGCAGGGGTGGCGGGGTGCAGTCAGCCCCCGCGGCCAGTGCAGGGAGTAGCTGTCAGCTCCCACATCCCCAGAGCGGCAGCAGTGTCCTGGGGCCCCCCAGGGCAGCAGCGCCCAGGGCCTCAGGAGCTGCTAAGTTTTAGTCAGGGTGTGTGTGTGTGTGTGTGTGTGTGTGTGTGTATATATATATATATATATATATATATATGTGTGTGTTTTTGTGATTTGCACCAATGTGCATTGTGAAAGAGCTTAAACTGGTGCAAATTACACTGTTCCTTATCTTCTCTTGGGGCTTTCATTGGCACAACTACACTGGAGGCTGGCCATCAACTGTTAAAACTGGAGCAATTTCCAAAACAGGCCCTCTATATTTAAAATGTTAAAGTGGTGCAGCTGAACTGCTGTAGCACTTCAGTGTAGACCAGTGGTTCTCAATCCGTGGGCCGCATGCAGCCCAATTAGCACACAACTGCAGCCCAGCTCAGCTGTGTGCTAAAGGCCAGGCTCCAGCTCATGGGTAATAAACAAGAATTCATGGTCCTAGGACCATGGACCATGGTCCTAGGACCATGAATTCTTGTTTATTACCCATGAGCTGGAGCCTGGCCTTTAGCACACAGCTGAGCTGGGCTGCAGTTGTGTGCTAATTGGGCTGCATGCGGCCCACGGATTGAGAACCACTGGTCTACACTGAAGTGCTACAGCAGTTCAGCTGCACCACTTTAACATTTTAAATATAGAGGGCCTGTTTTGGAAATTGCTCCAGTTTTAACAGTTGATGGCCAGCCTCCAGTGTAGTTGTGCCAATGAAAGCCCCAAGAGAAGATAAGGAACAGTGTAATTTGCACCAGTTTAAGCTCTTTCACAATGCACATTGGTGCAAATCACAAAAACACACTGTGGTTTACACTAGTGCAGCCACATTGTTGGCTGGACACAAACTGCTGAAGCTGAGGCAAAATACCAATGTACTTAAGGCCTGAGTGTCATCAGTTCTCTTTGACTATAGCGGAAGTTGAGGAAGCTCAGCATTCTGTTTCATTGGAATCTAAATCTTCTTAATCTTTCCCAACTATTAACAGGATTGGAAATTAGTTTGTCTAGCCTGGACTGTCTTCTGATTTGTCTTCATTTAATTACCTAACCTAGTTCTAGGCAGTATTTGTACTTAGGAAGTTTATGTGTGCATCTGTGTGTGTTAAGCACCTTCCCTATAATCTAGTCAGCTCTAATTTAAGGTAATTGGTGATTTTTCATCTAAAACTTTTCAGAAGGTTGGGGGGGTGGGTGGGATGGAAAAGTGTGGTCAGGAAATTGTCAGGATATTATATTAATTGTCATTGCCTTTCCATTGGCAAATGCCAATTGCCATTTATAGTCTAGAATTAAATCTGATTTAGTTATAGCAAGTATATACTGTAGCATCTGTCATAAAAATAGCTTGTATGACTAGCTTAATTTGACAATTTTTTTCAGTCAAAAATTGGAAGGTGTGAGATTCCATATGTTTTATTTTTATTTAGATAACTAAAGGACCTAATCCGGCAGTTATTCAGAATTACCGCTGAAGTCAGGAGAAGTTGTGTAAATTGATTGCAGGATTGGATGCTTAAATATTTTAATTTTTCCATTGAGACTCTGTGACTTATAATTTTTGATAGTATTGTCAGTGGTGCTAGGAATCTGGGTGGAGGGAGTTGTGGAGGCCAGGCCCCCTTACTAACTTTAGGGGCTGCCTTAGTTGTGTTTAATTATAAGTCATCAGGGTGCTGTGTTTTGGTCCCCTTATTTCTCACCTGGGTCTAGTGCTGCTGAGGAAGCACCCTGACACTTGAAATCCAGGATAGAGCTACACTGCTGCACTTCAGAAAACTATGCTCTGGCAACAGTGCTCTATCGTTTTCTGGCAAGGCCACTGACATGCTGTGAGGCAATGCTGCCAATGAGGGGAGGCTGGGGACATTGAATTCCCCCCCACACCCAAGGCTTTTGCACTTGCTCAAAGTTCAATGGGAGGGAATGTGTGTCCAAACCACTTTTAAACTGAATCAGTACAGCTGCTTCCGGAGTGGTCTGAAGCATCACTCCAGTTGTGTGCTTGCAATGCCACTGAGGCCTTGGCTACACTCACGAGTTACAGCGCAATAAAACTGCCTGCAGCGCTGTAACTCACTAACTGTCTACACTTGCAAGGCACGTGCAACGCTGCATCTCCTCAGGTACAGTGCTGCTGGTACTTCTCCTCCCCGAGAGGAATAACAGCTGTTGCGTAGTGGCTGCTACGCTGTTGCTGGAATGTAGTTGGGGAATTCGCACTAACTGACCTCCTGAAGCTCCCTTTGTTTTGAAACGGCACTTCCAGGTTGGAGTTCAGAGCTCTGTTCTGGGGCTGCTTTACAAAAAAAGCAAACACAGCTACTGTTTGCAGGCGAGGGGGCTCCGTTAGGAGTGCGGGCAGCAAAGTTAGCTTGGAGAGAGACGGAGGGGGAGGGCTCCATTTCCCCGAGTTGTCTTTTATCTGCTCTTTAAAAACAAACAAAGCCCCTGCTGCTTGCTTTCAGTGATTGAGAGAGAGGCAGGGGATGTGGAGGTGTGTAAACTTAGGAGATAATGAGCTGACACTCTGTGGATACCCCAAAAACCCACTCTCTCTCCCCACACGCTCCCTGTCACACTCCACCTCACCCCCCCCCCATTTGAAAAGCACGTTGCAGCCACTTGAACGCCCATAATGCACCGCTCCCAATACAACTGCAAATGCCTCAAATGTAGCCTCGTTAGTGCGCTGGCAGCTGCCAGTGTGGACAGGCTGCAGCGCTTTCCCTACTCAGCTGTACGAAGACGGGTTTAACTCACAGCGCTGTACATCTGCAAGTGTAGCCAAGGCCTGAAATTTGACCCATCTGCTCCTCTGAACAGATGGAGGAGTGGCCTGGCCAAGTTTTTGTCAGTGGTGTTGAGATTGGGCACATGGGGTCACAGTACCACTCAAATTTGGCCCAGCTGCCCCTCCTGCTAGATTGTGGGGTGGCCAGGCCAAATAGTGTTGCAGCCTGGCACACAGGAGTCTGTTTCTGTATGGTGGACTGCAGGTGAGTCTACCAAGAGCTCAACTTCTGGTGGCACTGGTTCATGCAGTGTGTAGGTAAGAGAGGGCAAATCTGAATTGGTGCCATTGCTGCAGGGTGTTCTTTCTTGTCATCTGTGACTGGTAGGGGCTGAGACTCGGTGAGGGTGGGAAGGATCGATTCCTGAGGTAATTGGTCCAGGCAATATTGTTCTCTCCCCCTCCCTTCCTCTTCTTTCCCCCCCCCCGCACAGGGAATGGGATGGGAGGCATGGCCTGCTGCCTGTGGGGTGGAGGGGGATTCCAAAAGGAGGTCAAAGTGTATGTTCCCTATGAGGAGGCCCCTATTCACTGAGGTGGTCATTTGGGGAAGCGATGGAAATTCTTCCCTGGCCTCAGGCGAGCTCATAGTTATGGGTGTTGATGGGAAGTATGCTGAGCCCCTTAAATATCCCCCCTCATATCTGGTCTTGGAAGGGGGGATGTATGGAGAGATGCAGAATGGCAAAGTAACACGTGCCCATCAGAGAATTCCCATCTCACTTTTCTTACTATCTACGGTAATATTTCCAAATGTGGACTCTAATGTTCACCTTGTTTTCCAGCCAGGGCTCATGGGGTGAGAGACATTTGTGTAGCCTGAAAAACTTTAATCAAGGCCAAAGACTTATCTGCCAGAGAAAGTGTCCAAGCAGGTTCATGGAAAAGAGGTTTTGTACAACAGCACAAATGTCTTTTTTAGGTCTTAGTCTGCCTTACGTGTTAAGCAAGGGAAGAAAGTCCCAACTAGGACTGTTTGTTAGAGAACACTCCTTATGTCCAGTGTGATCCTGAATCAAAACAGGACCCAGTTTCATTGGCAGACTGCCCTATCTTGAACTGGAATGGGGAATTCCTGTGTGTTCCCTTATTTTGTTGGTGCAGGAGATCGCTCTCTGCAGGGCAGTCAGGGTAGAACCAAGATGTTGAAGATAGCTGTAACCAGGTCTTTGCAGTTGCAGTTTTATCTTCAAACTACTTAGGTCTCATGCTAGCATCGCTTTCCAGTTTACTGGGTCTTTTGTGTTCCAGTTAGAGTAAAAATGTCCCTCTAAGCCTGAATCTTCTCACTTTGACATTCCGACTTCTAGATTGCTGAGATGCTTGACAAGAATGCTCTTTGGAAGTCTAATGGATCTTAATGAAAAGCTGAAGCTTTTTTAAACAAACAAACGTCTTTCTTTAATGTTGCTATCTGTTACAACTTGAACATTAAAAACTGCATTTTGAATTTCACCAGGCTGCATGGTTTGTTATTTCAGCTTTCACCCTCACAAGCTCTGGCAGCAGTCTTCATATGCCTTATGATAACCTAGCTTATGGATGGGTTGTTCCATGTACTGATAGCTTGATGGCTGCACTCAAAGAAATTGAATTTTTTTCTTAGCAATACACTTGGTTGTGCTGTGAATATACCACTGTGTGAATCTAGTATCTGGATCCAGGAGGCCTTGGCTGGGGAGCTCCTTTTCCCTTTTGTGCAGCTGTCTGACTCTATCTGCCTATTAAAAGGTATAATTAATGGCATTGTGGGCAAAAAAGTACCTAGTATAATACAAAATGCTGTAGAATCAGATTGCTAAGCAGGATCAGGATTGTCATTGGACCAAGTACAAATTTCAGGAATGACAACGTAGCACTTCTGATTTTTGCAAAGCTTCAAATGAGATCCTGTCCTCAAAAAGTAAGAGAGAGAATTTCAGAGCATATTTTTATATTCTACTCCCAAAATAGATACAAAAGGTTTGGGCTCAATTAGTACCCCTTGAGGTAAAGCTATGTGTCTGTCTGGAGTTCTGAGTGTTAAGGATGTTCCAGTAGCACATTCTAGGTAAATCCTT
The DNA here is from genome assembly GCA_033296515.1 of Macrochelys suwanniensis. Lineage (NCBI taxonomy): Eukaryota > Metazoa > Chordata > Testudines > Chelydridae > Macrochelys > Macrochelys suwanniensis. The sequence goes on along the minus strand of CM065783.1, from coordinate 75,472,050 downwards.
ACAAGTTGTAATGTAAACAGTGCATCACATAGTTTTTACTCGTTTGCTTTTGTAACTAAGGGCCAGTCCAGCAAATACTTGCACTTGCTTAATTTTGCTCACTTCAGTCCTTTTTGACTTTATCAGACTACTCATGGGTGTGTTTGCAGGACTGAGATCTAATACAGGATCATAAAATAATATGAAAAAGTGAATTGTGTAAGGTAGCATCTATTTTCTTTCCCTTCAGTTTTTCAGGGACACATTTCCATGTCTGCACGCATGGACTTACACAGAGTGAATGAGACGTTAGTCCAGTAGAGCTAAACCAACATTAATATAATATGCATTTAATATGTTACAATTTTGTTTTTACAGCTATTTGTGAAAGAGTTTAGCTGACTATGGATCCATGTGGTGGAAGTCTTGGATTGCAGACACAAGAGTCCAAAATGCCTCACACTATGATTATGCAAGATTTTGGTAAAACATTTTATTTTTAAACACTAATGCATAAAATGGGAGAGATCTTTTAAATAAAACATATTTTTTACATCACTGAATGTAGCGCATGCTCAAATGTAAGATTAACTAACAGTTTATAATAATATTTAGTATGTATTTAATTTTGTCTTCACAATGCCATACAGAGGCAGTCCTTCAAGAAACAAGCTATACATATTTGAATTCCCACTTTTATCAGTATACACTTTAGTTGCTGATGTTGGAAAAAGTCTGCATCAATTTTAAAAATTGCAGCGTTAATTCTGGATGAAGTAGAGCTTCAGTGAGTTGACTAAGGGGCAGTTTGTAAAAAGTTCTGAACGTCTCCTCTGTAGTGCTGAGTACCCTCAATTCTCATTGATTAAATTGGAATCGAGGCTTTCAGTAGCTTACAGTTTGAGATCCTTAAACAGAGAGGGTGGTTCAACAAGATCTTTATCTTAAAAGGCAGTGTGACCATTTTTTTCTCATAGTTTTTTTAAAAAAATTGTTTCTTTCTGATCTGTTAGGATGGTAGAAGGACAGGATTTAGCCTAGATTTAGCCTTTCTCCCACTTGTGGAACTGACAAGGCCTCTGTGCTCCATGAACAGCCAGTGATCTGTAAGAAAATCTCTCAGATCTTGGGCTTCCACATTACATCTTAGGCCCTCCTGGAGCATAATAGCTTGAGTCCCTTTAGATCCATGTTCTTATGGCCTCCGTACTTGCTGCTGTCCTGAATTCCCCCTGCATGCATGCGTGTATAGAGAGGAAAGCAGAGGCCTTGTCTATGCAAGAACATTGTATCTATTTAGATAATTATATTTAGAAGCTCCTAAATTGAAATGAATGTCCATCCAAGATGTTGCATTGATTTAACTAAAGCAGTTTCTAAACTAATTTAGTTAATTTGCTACTGTTTTCTCATGTAGACAGGGCAAAAGTAAGATAATAGTGACTGCAGCAGCCTCCAGTATTTGGGAGGAATGGTACAGTGGGCAGCCTTGACTCTCTCCTGGACCTACAGGTCCCTAACTTATTATTTGTGTGGGGAGGACCATTCTGCAGAGCTAGTATTAATGGCATACGCCCTTTTAGTGTGCCAAATTAAATAATATTTTCCATTTTTATTGTAATTACCACCTTCACTTTAAAAGGGCATATGTTCTTGAATATTTTATCCATAAAATTATTATTTTTATTTAGTCTTTAAAATAATTGGATATTTCTAACATGGCTTCTCTTGCAGCCCAGATCCCTGTCGGCTTTGTTTCCTAGAAAGGAAAATTGTTAATATTTACTAGAGTGAATAATTGAAACCTCTGGCATAATTTGATACGCAAGTAAAACAAGTGATATTTTTGACAGTTTGAACTCTCCGTTTTTGATACGTTTAAAGAAACTTGTGTCACAGCAAAGCCAGCCAGCTTCGTATTGTTTAGTCAGCTTTGCTGTTGGGCTCTGTTGCACTAACACAATAATGCAGCATTCAAGTTGCTAGCATAATAGAAAAATGTTTTAGCTTTTTCAGAATACATATAATGGAATCAGCTACTGACCTTCTGTCTTTTAAATCTCAGTTTTATTAAACCTAAATTGGGGGGCAGATTTGACCTAATGTTTTGGGGGGGGGGTTGTGCTTTTGTTTCTATTAATTTTAAAATAATAGAATATTACAAGATGGTGTTCATTCTTATCTAGAGGTATGTAAAATGTAATGAAATTTGTTAGAAGGCAAGGGACCACTCTTCTATGCATAGCCTGTACCTTAGTTATATTCCTTAAATACAGTACATGTGATACAGTAGTGTGAATGTTAACATTTTCTCTCATTCACAATTGTTTCACAGTGGCTGGAATGGCTGGCACTGCTCATATTGATGGTGACCATATTGTTGTATCAGTCCCTGAAGCTGTACTAGTTTCTGATGTTGTCACGGATGATGGGATAACTCTTGATCATGGTTTAGCTGCTGAAGTTGTCCAAGGACCAGATATCATCACTGAAACTGATGTTGTAACAGAAGGTGTAATTGTTCCTGAATCTGTGTTGGAAGCTGATGTTGCTATTGAAGAAGCATTAGATACCAGTGATCATGTTTTGACTTCTGATCTAATAACAGAAACCGTTAGAGTTCCTGATCAGGTTTTTGTGGCTGACCTTGTTACGGGTCCTGATGGACATTTGGAACATGTGGTGCAAGACTCTGTGTCAGGAGCTGACTCACCCACAATGGTTTCAGAAGAAGTTCTTGTAACTAATTCAGATACAGAAACTGTGATTCAAGCAGCCAGTACTGTTCCTGGTTCTACGGTTACAATAAAAACTGAAGATGATGATGATGGCAAGAGCACATCTGAAGACTACTTAATGATATCTTGTAAGTGAAATAAAGGTAGATATGAATAGGGGATTATTTCAACTAGACGTGGTCCAAGTAGGGAGAAGTTGTTATTAAAACTGAAATCTTGCTACCCTGTGCACCAGAACTCTCTGAAAGAACAGTCTCTTGCCAAATTAATGACTTGGTGCCAAGAGTTAGATTTTTCGTGCATGTGTGCGTGTGTAATTTCTGAATAATGGGTGTTCTTTTTAAAAAAATCTTTTTAATATACTACATATACTGTAATTTAACCTTGCAGTGATACAGTAAATTTAAAAAACCCATCAAATTATGGAAATATGTGCAGAAAATAGCATTTTTTGAGTTTCATCAATATCATCAAGCTAGAAAAAAGAACATAATATAAGAATGGCCATACTGGCTCAGACCAATGATCCATCTAGACCAATATCCTGTCTTCTGATAGTGGCCAGTGTCAGAGGAATGAACAGGATAGGGTAATTCCCCTGTCATCCAGTCCCATCTTCTGGTAGTCAGAGGTTTAGGGACACCCAGAGTATGGAGTTGTGTCCCTGACCATATTGGCTAACATAAAAACATTAAAGGCCATACTTTTGTCTGACAATAGGTTTATTTGTAAAACAAAAAGATAGTAGCCAAGCTTGTATGTCTCACTGACTGGTCTGAACTAAACTTAAAAAAATGTGTGCATTTATTGACGGACACCTCTGATCTGAGTCTGAAAATGAAAACTGGCTTCTCTCCCTATATTGCACTGTGGGGAATGCACATAGATTATTAGCTACCTGCAATTAGGGTACAGCTGGCTGAGAGCGCAACTGTGAGAAAACTGCAAACTAGGCAAATAATCCTTTTTTTTCTACAATTAAATGATATTGACAATTGGATGTCTTGTACCAGTTTTCACACTCACCCACAGGATTTCCATGTAGGTTAATTAGTATACACAATATTTGTCAGTGCAAACTTGCAGCTTTTCTGAGTTACAGCTAGTGAAATTTGACTAGGCCAGAATAGGTTTTGATTGTCCAATAACCATTTTATATAGCTGGTAGCAACCCATCTCAATAAATGACGAGAATGCCAAGTGTGTCAAAACTTCAGAGATCTATTTTTAATAAACTGCTTTTAAAATTTTTCAGGATAAATACAAATCACTATATTCAAATGTCTTATCAATTCTACATTTTGAAACATGTCTGTAATGCTGTTTTCCAAAACATTTTTAGAAGTATTACATGTTTAGATTTTTTTCCAAAATTGTGGGAGAGACAGAGCTACAGTTTTCATCAGTCTGTCCTTAATGTAACGTCATGTGCTACATGCAAGGGCACTTTAAATATGTCACTTAAACTAGTGAGGGTTTTTGAACAAGAACACAAACTATTATGAAAGCAAATCAAACTTTCTACAGCAGTGGTATTCCTGTGTATGTTTTGTGAGTAAAGGAACACCATTATAATGCTCAGTTGTTTTCACTGAAAGAATTCCTCCTTTCTAACAGAGTACTTATGATGAGTTGTGTTCTGTAACTGCGATATTTCCAACTGCATCCTTGTAATTGTAAGTAAAGTCATCTTTGGAATTCCTTCTAAGGTAGATAACTATAACTTGATGGTAGTTGTTGTGACTGTGTTTTAGGCACATAATGGTCTGAGTAAACACAATTGCAACCTGAGTTATAAGAAAATCTGGTTTTTTAAGTGTCATTATTAGGCTTTAAAGTCATCATCTAATTTAGACCACTAGGACAGGTCTCGCCTCTCATGGGGCTTGATCCTGTAATGTGCTGAGCACTCCAGTCCTGATGCAACAAAGTATATGCTAACTTTAAAATTAACCATAAAGTTAAGCATGTACTTAAATGTTTTGCTTGATTGGGACCAGAGTTCTCATCGCCTTGCAGAATCAGTTGTATGGAGCTGTTTTTCAGGTTTTATAAGATGGCACTGAATTGGTTATGCTTCTGAAGATATTCTGCAGAATCTGAATCTGTCATGCTGGGACAGATATGTCTAGCGAGCCAGGAGTTTGAAACCTCAGATTAGTATAGATGTTTTAGTCTATAGTTAAATATGCAACATATATTAAAGGAGTATAATTGTATTCTATGATCCCTATGATATATTACCAGGGTTGTCAAACTTTTTCGTAGTGTGGACCACATCTGAACAGAGAGATTATCGTATGGACATTTTTCTGATTCGTGAACACATAACATGCTGTGTCAACAACAGTAATTGTTTATATGGAACCATAATCTTAGAAAAGTATTTATAATATTTTTAGCTGTCTTTTAATGAAGTGTAACATCTTGAAACAAAGATCTTACATCATATGACCTGCTAGCTCTTCATGGATCACCACCAAGTGCTCTGTGGAACACGGTTTGGGAACCCCTAAAGTATACAATGTTCTGGGACAAAAAGCTAGGTTAAAGCTTGGAGCTTTAGTTCAAAGTTACCTTATCTTGTTGCTTTGTGTTACAGCGTTAATACTGCTTAAATGTAGTTTTCACCATTTTAAGTTTATATCTCCTCTGGCTATGCTACAAATTTATAAGGAAGAATCTTTATTTTAGTGGTAAATGTTACCTGGAAACTAATAAGTATAGTCTGATCTTATTTCTCAGAAGTTTATATGCACAGAAAACTTAGTAATAGTCAAAGTTTTCACTAGAAGTTTGTCACCATTGATCTGTTTTGTTTTGTGCAGATGAATTTAACTTCTTACATTAAAGGAAGCATTATGAGCATATCAGGTAAAAATCATAAGGTTGAAAACTCAATTCTTAATATACTTACAAATCAAGCCATGGCATATTGGATATGTCAAATCTCAGTTTCTGGAGACTTAAAATGACCCAACGGGACACGTTAACGCAGGGATTGGCAACCTTTGGCCCGCGGCCCGCCAAGGTAAGCCCCCTGGCGGGCCAGGCCGGTTTGTTTACCTTCCGCGTCCGCAGGTTCGGCCGATCACAGCTCCCACTGGCCACGGTTCACTGCTCCAGGCCAATAGAGGCTGCGGGAAGTGGCGCGGGCCAAAGGATGTGCTGGCCGCGCGCCAAAGGTTGTCGATCCCTGCGTTAATGTCACCAAAGAAAAAAGGAAATTTAGAAGTTAAGATAGAAAGTTGTTTTAAATATAACCTTCTTTTAGATTACTTAAAACAAACAAAATGAGATTTTGATCTGTATACTGTACACACCAGATAACCAGGGTAAATGAGACAATTGCCACACTTGTAACTTAAAACATACTTTTTGTTTTTGTTTTTCAGGTTTGCGATATTCAGACCCACAGGGGATTGCCAGCTTCTGGTCTATGTGTTGGCCCTGTATGCATTATGCGGGGGGGACCTCATACCCACCAAAGAACAACTCTGGAGCTGGCCTTTAGGGTTAAGGTAATGTTCCTCCACCACCTCCTTTTTAGTATATTACAATACAGTGTTGCATAGTTTGCTAAAATATTTTAATATATATTTCCTATATTGTACCATATGGTATATAAAGTAAACATATTAAACTTTAGAAAACTTTGCAAAATTGTAAAACCATGGGATTTATATTGCCCTAATTTCATCCCTATGGGCTTCTTTGGTGGGTGTGATATCACCAGCGTAGTGCATGCTGAGATAACACATGAATTGGGAGCTGGCAATCCACAGTGAATCTGGACATCACACACCTGAAAACAACTAAAAAAGGTAAGATTTAAGTTATAAGTGTGCTGAATGCTCCTCTTATTGTGCTTATTTAGGAGGATTCAGCATATATTTCTAAAGCAATCTGGTTGTGCTTTTTTATAAATGGGGAAGCAGCATTATCTAATGTTTATAGTGGAGAACTCAGAGCCAGGAGACTGTGTTCTGTTCACCATTATTTTACTGACTTACTTTGTGATATAGAAACTTTTATTCCTGACTTAAAACAAATACTTAAAAAAAAAAAAAGTGAATTTAGTATTCCTAAAGGCACTAGATTAACAGCCTATGTAACTGGAGTCATCTTAAGAAGTCCATACAGTATGTATTGTGTATGGGTGTTGTTCAAGCAAGCATCTGGACATTGCCTATCATCAAAGAGGAAATCTCTGGGAATTAGAAATTACTTCAGTTCTCAGTCGCTCTGCTAAGACTGTGGACAAAAACTAATTAGTGCTAACTATGTTGATTTTATTTCTAATATGACTGTCTCTGAAAAGTGGACTGAGATCACCAAACTTATTTCATATAAACTAGCGAAGTGGGTCGTAGAACTTATAGTTAACTTTTTAATTGCTACTGAGGGTGAACTAGATATGTTTCATCATTCTAGAAGTGAAAACAACTATATTCCGTTACCATTCTCTCAAACCATCCAGTTTTCCAAAATTTTTCTATTATGTTGCAGATTTATTTCAGGAGTTGACTCCAAATTTTGTTATATTCAGTTTAAACATTTTGAGTATATTTCAGCTCCACTTATTAAAAGTGGAGCAGCTTAATTTTCAGAGAGTCTAGGTATATATGGTTTAGGACAAACTTGGTTTGGTTTGGTTTCAGTTGTATGTGCTTAGCCCCTCTCAGAATCAGACTGAGGATGTTTGTTGGTTTAGAAATACTTTTAATATTTTAGTTATTGCAGTAATGTTGCCTGCCAGAGCAGGGATTTAGAATTTTTAACACGTAGTTAAAAGTAAGTTGTATATTAAGATACAATATACATCAGTATACACTATATAAGTGTTTCACTTTGTCCCTTGCTGAAAGTATTTATTTATTTTCAGGTATTTTACAATGAAGTATTTTTTTAACAGGTTCTTTGTTTCATTGGCATTGTTGCTCTGATAAAGCAAGAAAGCAAACAACCTCTAAAATATTATATTAGTTCTTAGAATTATACCAACAGAGACACAAGAACATTTGGTCATTTTCATCACTCTATACCTTGAATATTTTGGAACTTTTTAAAGAAAAGTCATGTAATTGATTATTCCACTGTTCCTGATAGGAGGAGACTTCCACTTTTGAACAATCTTTAAAGTATCAACAAGTTTATTTGTCGTATTTAAATTGATTGTGTGTAAAATTCTGTAAATTAAAAACCAGAAAACTGGATGATGTTTGAAGTCATCATCTTGAAATCACATTTACCTCAAAGTTTTATACCTATTATCGTTACAAGTAATCCCTTAAATCAGTGTAAATTTTTTTATACTTTTGTTTTATTTTGTACATTTAACAGCACTTTGTGTAATCAGTTTCATTCTTCTCCTGTATAGTCAGTTTCCAATACTGCAAAGATTTACGAATGGAACCACTCGCTTTGGTAGAACAAAGCATGTGCATCAAAGATTTATGGAGAAAGACATCAAAAATGGAACAGAAAATCCTATAATTTTTAAAGGATTTTTTTTTAATAAAGCATCTTTAATGACCTGATTCTTTTTATCCGAAAATTAAATTAGTCCGTTCCAAGATATTATAAAATAGATTCAAAATATTTAAGTTGATTGCACCCTTTAATAGACAAAACATTGGTTGTCTTAGCTCTCCTTTCCTTCCTTTCCTTTAAAAGGCATGTGGATAGTTGGATTTAGTCTTTTTTCTGGAAACACCATTCTGATAACATGAGCATGCTCTAATAGTACATGCTATAGGTGCTTCATATATAAAATTTGTATTAACAGCCTGATACTGGTAAACTTATTAATCAAAGGTATTTGTAGATTCCTTTCTAGTTTTGCTACTCTTGATATTCGTTTTCTTGTTATGTTGTACATCATGCAGTCATCTTGGGTGGGAGGTGGTGAATGTTATACAGTACATTTATTCAGGACATGTTTAACAAATAAGGGCTTGATCCTGCTCCCACTGATTTCAGTAAAGCAAGATCAGCCATAAATTCTTTAAATTAAAAGGAAAAAGACTCTGAAAGGTTTAAACTCATCCAGAAGAGGAGAAACTTACAATTGCTTTCAGTGATCCAAGTTTCTTTCGCAAACTCCCTTACTATTTACAACCCAATCTTTTTTTTAAAAAGCTTGAAATATGCAAAAAATTATGTAGCCTCCTATTCTTTCACATTTTCTTTTTTAATCTTTATTAAATTACAGAAATTTAATTTTGCAATACTTTACATTAGTATTTGTTGATTTTTAATGTTAATCAATTAGCTGCTTTATGTCTATTTAGTTCTGTTTTCAGTAGCTCCAGTATTGTTCTGACTCATTCAAAGACTTCTGAGATTCACAAGTTTCATCAGTGACACCAAAAAAACCTGCTGCAGTTGAGTAGGTATCATTAAAATGACTTTCAGAGTAGATTATGCCAAGTCATAAAGAAATAACCCACTGTCATCTCTTTTTAAAAAAAAAAAATTCTCACAGTTTTTGTATGTCTAATATAATATACATATTTTTTAACCTGGAAAATGATCCAGTATGGGTTAGAGTTTATTTCAAAGTGTGGAATTCATTCCTCATTTGAGGGCTTCAGTGGGTATTCAATGTTGCATTAACCTTATGCTGCCCATGTGCAAAGGGAGTAGGTAGTGTTCTGTCAATACATGAGTAATAAAAATGCTTGCTGTTGTGTGCCTTTCTGATCAGGCTTTTTCAGTGTCCTTTTCTATGAAATCAGCCCTATATATGTGAACATTTACTTTATCAGAACTCTGCTCTTCCACTTAATAGTAGTTTGAATGTAATGATTTGATTGTATTGATAAAAGTACATTTTGAGTAAGTAGATTGAGTAGTAGGTGACTTAATTCTTTAGTTATAGACATGAAGGATGGCGGGTAGCTCAGCTTCAAATAGTTGGACATAAATCCAAATATTACTTTTAACTAGCAAGAGACAAAATCTCAAAAATATACTTGCCAGTATAATAACTGACCCCAAAAACTAACAGACAGACTAAAACACATTTGTTAAGAATAACAGCTGTTAGTTATTAGTAATAGATATTTTGGACAGTAGAGCATTTTGAAAATCTCAGAAGAATTAAGATATCAGGTTCTGGGTTTATTTTTTTAATTATATTAGGTATGTCTTATGTTTTTACTTTTTGATCCATCTATACCTTCTAGGCTTAATAATTTACAATAGAATAAATATCAGGTACTTTTTAATTATTTAATGAGGCCGCTTCCTGTGTGATTCATTTTACAACCATGTTTGTCCTTCATTTACTAAGTTTTGATAATGAAATTGAGTACTGGACTAAAATAGACGAAGATATAAAAGGAAAAGGAACCGTCTGTATAACTGCTTTTATAATAATAGTTCCATTGGATCTTACATATTGAATATGTGAGGAAAACTTGCTAAAGATCACTTCTTGAGTCCTAACAAAATTTGTATGTGAACCTCACTGTCCTTTTTTTTTTATTTTTACAGTGGATGATGTTGGAGAAAAATTAGACCATATTGGAAGCACACCTTTAAAAATCAGCACTGAGGTTTCACACGATGATGTTTCTAAAGATGATGGGTTTGGTTCAGAAGTTATAAAAGTGTATATATTTAAAGCTGAAGCTGAGGATGACGTGGAAATAGGTAAGTTCTTACGTTCTGTTTATTGATTCAGTAGTTTGAAAATGTTTGTTAGTTTTGTGTTCTTTAATAAAATCCACTGTTTTGCTGTATATGAAATAACATTTTTGTAGTGGTCTGGGTATGTCAACCCAATTTAACTATTCATTTCTTGTGGAAGAATCTCAAGTCTGTTTTTTGCCAGCACAATATTCAAAACACGACATAAAATAGAAGCTTTGGGGTGATGTATCAAATATGAACAGAAATATTATGCACTACTAGCATGCAAAAACTGACACAGTTTACGGCTACGATACCACCCGAATAGTACTATCCAACCATTCAGCCCTGATTTTTGTCAGGATACTGGTGAGAAAGGAGGGTTTTGTCTAATGTGCCACTGATGAGTACCAAATTTGAAATGTATAATGGCAAGAAAACATTTATTTGAAAGCATTTAGTCGGGGTTTTACTAAATGGCTGTCTAAAACAGAAAAAAATACTGATATAAAACATTTTTCTAATTTAATTCTCATGAGATATTCTAGATTATCTTGTTTACATTGACTGTGTTTTTCATTTTTAAGGAGGAACAGAAATTGTCACAGAGAGTGACTTTCACAATGGACATTCTGTAGCTGGAGTAATTGAGCAGGGAGCAATAGGCAGAATGCAGCGAGAGAAGATGGTTTACATGGCTGTTAAGGACTCTTCTCAGGAAGATGAAGATATTAGTAAGAATTCTTTTTCTTTTTTTTTTAAGTACATTTAAAAAATAGTACCAGAAATGAAAACTGTATGCATAATATTGGTCACTTTCTAAAAGGAACTTTTTCATGTTTGTTCCCAGATTTAAAGTAGTAGAAATCATATTTTGCCTTTCCCACAAATAAGGGTAGCCTATAGTTATTATAAAATACATATTGTGCCTATCTTATACTAGCAGTTGATTTTTTGTATTGAATTTAATGTGATTGTTGATTGAGTCAATTAATAAGTAATTGATTTTTGCAACTTGCTAATTTTTCAGTTTGCCTAACAAACGATCTTGCTAAAATCTTGTTCACCTATTAAAACAGCTTTATTATTAAAAGTGTCAAGACCATTTTAGATCACTTTTTAAATTTTATTAAGTAGAGCAGTACTTATTCTGGCAAAGTGGCAAAGAACCATCAACAGTTACACACTTACAAGCTCCTTTTGGTGAATAGACAAAATAACTATCTCAGGTCTAGCAATATATATGAATAAAGCAAAATCACCCTGTACAAGTATTTTGGGGAGGGAAGAGAATTGTTCAGTGGGTACCACTACAAATCAGAATAATAATATGAAAATAAGCAAAGGAAAATTTAGGCTGAACATACAGTAAAATTAATTCAAGAATCACAACTTCTCCTCCTTAAATGTAGGTTGTGCTGAAATAGCAGATGAAGTTTATATGGAGGTCATTGTAGGTGAAGAGGAAGCAACATCACTTCCCGACGCACAACTTGAAGACTCTGGTGTGAATAAAACTTTTGTTCCTGTTGCTTGGGCTGCTGCTTATGGTAGGATCCTAGATTCTTCTTTTCCTAGGAATCCCCTCCTCTTATTTTCCCCATAACTTAGCTCCCAAATCTTTTAGAGCATGACCTTCCTCTTAGCTCTGTCTCAGGGGAGAGTTGCAAAAAGCTGTCTCTGTAGCCGGTCATTAACTTACAAGAGTCAGACATTGAAATATCAAAGTGATATTTCAGCGGCTGTGCATACTTTCTCCAGAAAGCCCTCAGACTGTTGCAACTAAGGAATGAAGGAAAATGCTAGTCCCAAACTCTAGCGTTTTGTTCACTAGCATGCCAGACGGCCCTTACATTATTTTAATATCTCTTTTTTTCTTAATCATAATAAATACCTTGCTTAGTGTTGGGTTTTATACAAGGGACAGCATAGTAGTTTGTAAGGTTTTGATACTGTTATTCCAGGTACTAGTTCAGGGATGTCTAGCATGCAAATTTCCCTTGCATATCTTGAAGTCAGCTACTGAGCATTATAGAATCTTGCGTAAGCTAAAGGAATTTGTTTAAAATACATGAAGCCGGCTGGTGAAAGGTTCACACAAGTTTTATCTGAGAAAAGGAAAATGAGTGTGGGAAAATAAGCTTAGGGTTTGTCACGCAAACATCTTCCTCTCTCAGTCCTAGGCCATGTCTGCACTAGAGAGCTTAGAGTGGCGCAGCTGTACCAGTGCAGCTGCACCACTGTAAGATCTCTAGTGTAGCCAGTTTATGCCAATGGAAGAGAGCTCTCCTGTCGACATAATTAATCCACCCCCAACAAGAAGCGATAGCTGTGTCAGCAGGAGAAGCTCTTCTGCAGACATAGCGCTGTCTACACCGGCACTTATGTCTGTTTAACCAGTGTCGATCAGGGTGGGGGTTATTCACACCGCTGAGTGACATAAGTTATATTGACATAGCCTTACACTGCATAATCAGACTCTTCACCCTCTGACAGAAAACAAATTGTGTGTAGGTTGTTTTTTAAAAAAAGTCTTTTGTATGTCTTAATAAGTTGATTTTCATCTTTCCCTGTGATGGGGATTGAATAGTATGAACATTTTACTAGGAAGTTTTAATGGTGCAAATTCTGTATATTCTGTTAATATAATATATATTTACTATACTGTACGGTTTTAACTTATAAATGCATCATATTTAAGGGAATAGCCTCTCAGATCATCTCTGACTCATGAAAGAGAAAGTCAGTTGTTTAAGGACAGAGTTCTAACTGGAGTTGGCTGGAAAATGGAAATCCCTTCCTTTGAAAAACTGCAGTTTTGAATTTTCTTCCATCCTGAATCAGGATGAAAAGTTGAAAATGCTAAAAAAAAAAAAAAAAAAAAAAATTGTGGGAAGGAATAAAAATTCCATTTTGAAACAACAAAAATGTTCTGCTTGCCGGCTGGCTTGGAAGACTCTTGTTAATTTAACTTTCTCCCTTAAGGCTGAAAATGAAATTGATGAGCATTCCAGGAAGGCAGCCAGAAGCCTTTCCTTATGGAAAATCGATTTTTTTGTGGAAAAATTTGAATGTTGTGAAAAGGGCATTTCCATCAGAAAATTAATTTGACAGAAAAGTCCTGGGCAGATATACTTCTAACCCCATTAGCTGGCAGACAAAAATGTGTTTGAACCACAGAGTCCAAAGGCATAGCAAAAACTTTTTCAGTCCAGAATGAGAAAATGAGAATACTACTAAGATGTAGCCCATGTCATCCAATAGAGCTTCAGCATTCTTCGTGCAAGTGCTGAATGACCACTGTATCAACACATGGTAAAGTTGTCCAAAATTTATCATGCACCAAGTTCTTGATAGGAAAGTAAGATATTTGGACTTGCTCTCATACAAAAGAGAATCGTGGAACTTGGTTATTTTGTACTAGGTGTTGTTTACCTTTACCAGAACCTAAGAATGAGTTTGTAGAGGTGTGTATATATACATATGGTCATTGTCTGGTTTGGCATCTCTGTAGAGAGCAGTCAGGATGGGGAGAACTCTGCAGTAAATAAAATTCATTAGCTAGTTAGCTCTTCTCTCTCACAAGGAGTTTCAAACCATCATTGTCAAATACAATTTCAGTTTATGAATTAGTAAATTATTGTGTTCTATAGGAGATGAAAGACGACTGCCCAGAAGGTATGAAGACTGTCAAGCAGCAGGTAAGAACATGTAATTACATTAGATGGAAGAGCTACATTTGCTTTCATAATTTTTTGAAAAAAACACAGTTGTATATCAAATTTTCCATTAAGAAATTCATGACTCTCCCTTATTTCATGGAATATTGACAGATTCCTAATCCACAGCTGTCCTGATCAGTGAATGCTACCAAACTATTCAGACTGCATATGTGTAAGGGTTCCATACACTTGGAACTCATTTCTTCAAGGAATTTCAGTTACATAAACATTGTAGAAATAAGAACAATCCTAAATGCAACAGAGGCCCTCAGAAATATACATCAGTATCTTTTAGTACAGTTTTGGGTAACCAGGGAAGGGAAAATGAGCCCACTGGAGAGTAAAGGACTGCTAGGTTGAAGGAAAGAACAGGCATAATCAGCTGAATGTTAAGGGTTTGGGAGTGGAGGAAATAAAGTCCAGTATCAGTCCAAATTTAGTGAAATTCTTATATAATGCCTTATCAATAACTATGGTAAATATTGACCCTTTGAAAAAAAGCTTGCCCATTCCTTTCTGCAGTGAACATTTATTTTTTAAGGTAATGTAAAGTGACTTGCTCCCATATGATTCCAGTCATCTAGTCCCAAAGAAAAAACTTGCTTATAGTTTTTATGGTGTCTGATCTTTGTATTCAGGAAATAACTTGGATACACGATTAGAAAACAAAAATGGTAATGCAGCACAGTACCTGCAAATCTGTGATAGCATTAACACAAATAGAGCGCTTAAACAAAAAGCCAAGAAGAGGAGGAGGGGAGAAACCAGGCAGTGGCAAACAGGTAGAATATTTTTCATTGTTTATTGTATTGATTTAATATGGAAAGATCCTTTTTCCCTGCAACTATTTTTTAAAAAAACCAGCCAACCAAACAAAAAACCTACCACCACTGAAATTGTATAGTGCATCTTTTCTAAAACTGTTGGCCCCGGATAATTTGCTGATGGTCCACAGATTGCTGGCTGGTACGTCATACTGACTCTCTTAATTTCCAGCTGGCAAATTGCATTAAAAGACATCTAAAATACTTCCCCCCAATATTACTTCTCCACATAAACAATTCCTGTAGTTGTCACAGGGATGTTACGTGATCATGAATGGGAGATGAGATGTACACAATTGGGAATGGGAGAAAGGTTGATTAACAAGATTAATCTATTAATTTGTGGTCCATTCAGTAAACAAGTGCCACCAGTGCCCATCCACTGGGGTAGCATTGGGGTTTTATGCCTTGCTTCGGTCAACTCTTTTAACAGTATTTAAAATTGTAGATGTCTGGGATTTGCAGGGCCGGCTCCAGGCACCAGCTTTCTAAACTGGTGTTTGGGGCGGCAGTTCGAGTCCCGCGGCGGCAATTCGGCAGCAGGTCCGCCGCTCTTCCCGCCACCGAATTGCCGCCGCGGGACTCGGACTGCCGCCCCATTATCGCTCGCCGCGGTGGCGGGAAGAGCGGCGGACCTGCCGCCGAATTGCCGCCGTGGTGGCAACTGCTTGGGGGGGCAAAATTGTTAGAGCCGCCCCTGGGGATTTGGTTGTTTAAAGATATTAAAGTATTTGCTCTATGTGTGAAGTTCAAGTAAATGTTCTTGAACATTCTTTTTAATTCAGCACTTTTATCAGTTTTCTTCATAACGTCTTCTGTTTGTTTGAAAACAGCTGTTATAATAGGTCCTGACGGACAGCCCTTAACTGTCTACCCTTGTCACATATGTGGGAAAAAATTTAAATCCAGAGGATTCCTGAAAAGGCATATGAAGAACCACCCAGATCATATGATTAAGAAGAAATACCAGTGTACGGATTGTGACTTTACAACTAACAAAAAAGTAAGTTTCCACAACCATCTGGAAAGCCATAAACTTATAAATAAAGTTGACAAAACCCATGAGTTTACGGAATATACAAGGAGATACAGAGAGGCAAGCCCATTGAGTTCTAATAAACTGATATTGAGGGACAAGGAGCCTAAACTACACAAGTGCAAGTACTGTGACTATGAGACTGCAGAACAGGGACTGCTGAATAGACATCTGCTTGCAGTTCACAGTAAGAACTTTCCTCATGTTTGTGTAGAGTGTGGGAAAGGATTCCGTCATCCATCTGAGCTTAAAAAGCATATGAGGACCCACACAGGGGAAAAGCCATACCAGTGTCAGCACTGTGTCTTCAGATGTGCTGATCAATCCAATCTGAAAACACACATAAAAACCAAACATGGGACTGATTTACCATTTAAATGTGAGCATTGTCCCCAAGCATTCACAGATGAAAAAGAACTTCAGCAGCACACAGAGTTATTTCAAGGACATAAGACTCATCAGTGTCCACATTGTGACCATAAGAGCACCAACTCAAGCGACCTGAAACGACACATTATTTCGGTTCACACGAAGGACTTTCCCCACAAATGTGAGGTGTGTGAAAAAGGCTTCCATCGTCCATCTGAGCTCAAAAAGCATAGTGAAACCCACAAAGGTAAAAAGATACATCAGTGTAGGCACTGTGACTTTAAAACTTCAGATCCTTTTGTACTTAGTGGGCATATCCTCTCAGTTCACACCAAGGACCTGCCTTTTAAATGCAAAAGGTGCAAGAGAGGATTTAGGCAGCAAAACGAACTTAAGAAGCACATGAAGACCCACAGTGGAAGAAAAGTGTATCAATGCCAGTATTGTGAATATAGCACCACGGATGCATCAGGCTTTAAACGACATGTAATATCAATACACACAAAAGACTATCCACACAGGTGTGAATACTGCAAAAAGGGATTCCGTAGACCATCAGAAAAAAATCAACATATAATGAGGCATCACAAAGAGGCCATAATGTAATATATGATGTTGAGAAGGAAGCAATTTAGAAACTGTGATGTGCTAATTGGGGAAAAAAATCTCATGAACTGTTTCTCCTGGTTTCAAAGCTTGATATTAAATCATAACTTTACATTCTTTGTATTAAAAGTCTTAAAAGTATTAAGGTTGACAGGGATCTCATAGTCCTATGATTGTGGCTTATCAGAACCTAAAGAGCACTATAGAATGCAGAAAGATGGATGAATGTCTGAAAGGTTGCAGAAGGATTGCTGAATGTCTTCTATTTAATAGTATTATACATTGTTAAGCTACAGAAGAGAAAATGAAGATGATTGTGTTATCCATTTCATCAGTAACAGCATTTGTCTCCAATATGAAAACTGTTCAGTTGTAGTGGGGTTATTTACAAACTTTTTGTCAAGGCAACCAATTTTAACTTCTTATGCAGTTTTGAAAAGAATATAAGTCAATCACTTGGTCATTATGTTTTTAAATTGTGCCTGGAAATTGTATTCCAGAATTGGTCAAATTTTGGGGTTTCTCCCTTTTTTTTTAAACATTTCATTGGGAAACCTTTTTGTTTCCTTTATTAGTCTAGGTTCAGTGAGTAATGTTTTAAAACCTATTTTCAGAGCTGCTAACCTATTTTATGGCAGGATATGATGTTAAAAAATATTGCATTATGTTATGAGCTCAAAGGTGGTGTTCCGGTGCTAGGGTTAAAATATGTATGTATATAATTTCCCATTTTTATCTGAAACTGCAGTTGAATGTTGTTCAGTATGGCACATGACAAAAACCTTTGAATCTGTCATTTTTTTTAAAAAGGAAAAAATGAATGCAGCTGATAGTGTTGTCTCAACACTGTTTTTTTTTCTTGCTATTTTAAGATCTTCTCTAAAAAGAGTATTAAAAAAGATTCAAAGAACACAATAGTTTTCTTGAATTAAAATACAAAATACTTATAGGTTCTTTAGGGCAGCGTTTATAACAGGTATGGCTATTATAGTCCTACCTGCTAATATAAAATTTTCAGTATAGACATAAAATTGCACCTTTTAATCAATTCTTTAAAAATCTCTACCATACTATAAACATGCATTTTCAATCTGTAAGAAAGTATATATGCAGTATTTAACCAGAAAAATATGCTGCCACTAGAGTTCAGAGGTGGATCTTCAGTTTACAGTGTATACATTTAAAATATGCATCCCTTTAAACAATGCTTTGTGTTAGCATGCTGCAAATCAAATGGCGCTTAATATAACAAGCTGGTCTAGGGCTATTTAATGAAAAACCTGTTCATAAATGTTATGCATATAATGTGTACTTTTTTACTTTTAGTTGCTTCATGTTTGCACACAGCTGTTCACATGATAAATTGTAACTTTACTTCATGCTATATTGTGGCTTTGTGTTTCAGATAATGTTCATATTTTGTTTTTGCACCAGATGAGAATCAGTTCCTTGAGAATAAATTTTTTTTATATTTCTAAACTTCAGAAAACTAAATTGGGAAATCTCTTAGAAAAATAAGTGTTTTATGTGGCTGTAAAAAATGATGTACACGCTGTAAAATAAGATTGTCACTGTTACGTGGGATTATTATTTCTAAATGTGTTACTCATCGTAATGAGCATACAATAAAATGCATCTCTTGCACTCCAAGATTCTTTGGAGTCTTTGTTTCTCATTTATACTGATTCTGGGAATGTTCTCCTTCACTGAAAGTGTGCCTAATATTTTAATTTCATCATTCTTTTCAGCTTTGTATGAGTTTAATCATCTGGACTGTGGTAAGCCAATTAACTAACAAGTGTTTTTCAAACAGGCTACCACTTTTTTATTGTTCAGTTTAATTATTTTCATTGTGTAGTGTTGGCACTAGAGCTGGGTGAAATTTTTTTGGCTAAAACTTTTTGCCGAAAAATGCAGGTTCAGATCAGCCAAAATATTTCACAAATTTGTGTTGACTGTGACAGATTGTTTTGGTCGAAACTCCTCCCATCAGCCCTCCAAAAAAAAATTCTGAAAAAATAAACGTTTTGTTTTGACGTTTAATTAAACCATTTTAAGTATGCTTCAATTGTTTTTCTTTAAAAACTCAGAAATTAAGTGTTTCATTTAATTTTCGGTCAAGCAAAACATTTTGTTCAACCCCAAACAGTTTTTTTTCAACTTTTGTTGGTTCACCAATAATTTGGGCAGGGAGGGGGGAGGGAGAATTGCTTTGGTTGGCCTGAAGTGAATTTGTTTTTCAATTTTTTTGTATCAACTAGCACACCAACAGATCAGTTATTTGTGCAGCTCTAATTAGCAGTGAGACTTTGCAGTAAATTTAATTCAACATATTTACTAAAACTGTCAACAAATATGGAAAGTAATTGATGTTCCTTTGAGTTTCCTTGTTGGATTCTGCAAAACATAATTTTCCACACATTTTGGAAAAATCACAAGTAGGTTTAAATTTTTCATAAGAATAAGAACAGTTCACAATTTAAAACACTAAACTCTTTTTTCTTATTTGAGTTTCCTCCCTCTAACTTAATGTTTTTTCAGTGGGATTATGTAAACTATAATCAAATATTTAAAAATATATAATTGAATCAGAGTTTCCCATGTGGATATGTTTCAAAACAAAACAAAAGCCTTCAAGTACTAGTATGCTGTACATATTTTTAAAGGGAGTCCCACCAAAATGTTCCCCTTTAGCTTGTTACAAATTCAGTGTACCCGGTGGGCATGTGCTCACAGATATGAGAGATGGGGACCTGGGGAGTCTATTTTATTTTTCTTTCCCATTTTAAGCCAAATACGTTCTCATAACTATTCACTAACTAATCTAAGCTAAAATCTAGTTAATTGAAAATGTTTATATTTTTTGTTCCTAAAAGTTATACTGACTATATTGACACAGCATGGGTTTTCCCTTGTACCGGGATTGAAGATCTACCCCCAGTAGACTGAAGATCAGAGCAATATTGCCACTGTCCTGGTCTGACCATCTCGTCTACCAGCAGATATCAGCGCCATCTCATCTAAAAGATGGACCATTCAGGTAACTTGGAGTATCATTGAATTTATACTATATAAAACTTTACAAAGAGATTCAGTCCCACACAGGAACAATTGTTTGTAGCTAAAAATGTCACAAAATTAGTCTGGCGTCCTCACAGGGCATTAGGGCTAGAAATAGCACTTATCTCCATAGAAAGAAATATTTCCACCCTCCCAGTGGAAGCCAGCACTTGCATCTTGCATATAACCGTGGAAGGGCCTAAAATTCTGGATTTTAGCATTGTGACTTTTCATATACAGAAAAGGAATTTGAAGTCATTTTTAGAAGTTTTTGTGTCTCCCGCTAATCCTGTACAGTAGCACTGTTGGTAGCTAAACATTCGGCTTTACAAACAGTGTCCTTTGGTGCACACCTGTGCCCCTGCTCTCCTCATGGGCTGCACTGAGAGTATAAGGGGTGGGGCAGACCAACTACCTCTCCAGTTCCTCCTTACTGGTGCATGGCCTGCATTGGAACCAAATCTGTAAATATTTAACTTTTATCTTTAATGTAGCTAGTGTAAATACTTTTAATAATATAAGTCATGTTTAATTACATTTCCCACCCCAGGGAATCCTTCTGGTTTCCTTTATGGGAATTAGATTATGCCCAGAACACTGGGCTTTTAAAATTCTCTTTGATTCCCTGCTCATTTTTGGTCAGTGACAGCCACCAGCGCTGCCTTTTCTGCATTAGGAAAGTGCATATGTTGACCAGGTGAAATATTTGTCATTCCTTCCCTAGCCATGCCCAGCCTGTGCAGGACTTCTGGCTTAAAAACCACCTGATGGAAAAGGCTGTGAGACGCCAGACAGACCCAGCCTGGGGGACCCTCTCCCTGCCCTGGTACATTGGCCAGAATCAGTGAGGTGCACTCCTCCTACCACACGGCTGATTTAGGAGCAAGGGAAATCAAATCTGTCAGGAGAGCAGGAAATGTTCTCAGAAATACAAGAGCAGATCCCCCTGTAAGTCCACTCCAAAGAGAATAGATCCCACCATGTTCAGGTAGTACAAGCCTCCGTGCCCAGCCCCCAAAGATTTAGAATATCCCAAGTCACAGAACCATGATAAGAAGAGAGGGGCTTTATCGGAACCAGACTCTGCATCATCAGTAACAATGGCAGCAATACCACCTACGTTGAAAGACAGAGAACTGCTGAGCTATGGGATAAGTCCATCTCCCATCCTGTCTATTAGCTGCAGCTTTGGTCCGATAGAACCGTTGACACTGCTGATTGAAGTGGATCTGGCCTTTTTTTCATTGAGGAAATCAGAGGAACCATCATTGCGTCCTCCAACGAAGATGTCCACACAGGCAATCGAGCTTCCTGGAACCAACCTCTACCCAGACACCACCCCTTGGGACTAGTGGTACCCCATGCCTTGGGGCTTCCATGATGCACCTTTGATCCATCCTACTGGGGCAATTGGGCCCCATACATGATACCTATGGTTGGTGGGATCTAATAAGAAATCATTCCACTCCTCCCTTCCAAGAGAGCAGCCAGACCTTATATAAGACTACAAGCTGGATCCACTGGTTCCACCAGTACTGGCAAGGCTATCCTTATTTCCCAATGAGGCAGTTACCCTAGCTTTGCCATCCCCTCCAGATTATTACAAGCAATTTCAAAAGCTGCTATGCAGGGTGATGGAGGAGCTCCTAATCTCCTTGATGGAGGTCCAGGATACACAACACAAGCTCCTAGACATCCTGCAACTCACAGGGTTCAGCCCGATAGCACTCCCAATGAATGAAGCCATACCAGAGCCAGTAAGAGCCATATGCCATAGACTGGGAACATGTGCCCCTGCCCCAGAGGGCAGAGGTGTGTTACTTTGTCCCAGCTAAGGGAGTAGAGTTTCTATTTACCACACCAAATTCCCTGGTTGTTAAGGCTGCCACAGAAAGATCTAGGCAGCAATATCCAAGAGCCAACCCCCCCTAAGGAAGCCAAGCATCTGGATCTGCTGCTGAGGGAAGGTATTGAAATCTAGTAGCCTCCAGTTCAGAATATATAACGATCAAGTGCTGTCAGCTAAGTATGATTTTCTGAATTAATCAAAGTTCTTAGATTTTAAGGGCAAATTACTTCAGCAAGACGGGCTCTATTTCAGGCCCTTATTGATTGAAAGCAAGTTCAGGGCCAGAACTGCATTACAATTTACTGCTGATGCAATGGACACTGCGTCAAGGGCAACACTGACATGGTTACTCTTAAAGTTTCTCAGGGAGGTGCAGAATTAAATGGAGGACTTGCCTTTTAAAAAGACCAACCTTTTCAACTAAAAGGCTTCTGAGTCTTTGCATTCACTAAAGGACTCTGGGGGAGCCCTGGTTCCCTGGGTATATAAACACCAGCTACAAAGAGGAAATACCACAAACATCTCTACAAACCCAGGTCTATACCTCAACTATTTTACCGTCAGCAATCCAATGAACTATCTTGTAAAGGACAGAGGTTACAAAAGCCATAATAGCCTTTCACGTCAACCACATGAACCTGGATTCACCCCCAGCCAAAGATACTTTTGATGCTCAAGAGTTGCGAACCGTTAATGACATCTCCACCCAATTCTCAAATATATCCTTTGGTGGCTGTCTAGCACTCTTTCCCACAATTGAATTGCAATAACAGTGGACAAGTGAGTGCTGGAAAGCATTCATTCTAGCTATGCCATTGAGTTTTTTTCCCTTCCCAATCCCTATTCAGGGACCATTCTCACAAGGAGATCCTCTGCCAGGAGGTGTAGAATCTCTCTTCCAATGTGGAACGATAGAGTGGGTGCCTCTTCATCATTAAAGAAAAGGGTTCTATTCAAAATATTTCCATATGATTATACTGGCATCAATACCATCCCTGGAAAAAAACACATGGTTCACAGCTCCTAATATAAAAGATGTGTACTTTCACTTGGGCATTCACTCTGCTCACAGAAGATTCCTCAGGTTTATGGTGTGTCATGACCACTATCAATACAGGATGCTTCCATTCGGTCTAGCAACTGCACCTAAGGTCTTCACAAAAGTTTCTAGTAGTAGCAGCGCAGTTCAGATGAAGCTTCTTCACCATCTTTAGATGACTGGCTTCTCATTGGCAGGACACATCTAGAAGCTCTCACATCAACTTTTTAGCTGCTTCTGTCATCCCTAGGAGCCTGTGTGAATTTGGAAAAGTCTATCTTGACCCCAGTGCAGACTATCTAATTTATAAGAGAAACCTTTTTACTCAGTCAAGGCAAGATCTTATGTCTCAATGGAGAGATTTTATACCATGACCAGCCTGCTAGACCAGGTTATATGCATTAGTTGGGATTTGCCTGTTTTGGGGCATGTGGAGCTGTGTGCTTTTGTGACACTGCTCGCCAGACTCCACCGCTGTTGCCTGGTTTGACTCCAAAAAGTGTATATAGACCAAGCAAACCTGGTATGAACACCATAGTGACAATTCCTACCAGGGTGAGGACCTCTGTAACTTGGGGGAAGGATCCAGGTCAAGTGTGTGTGTCTGTTGCTTTCTTATCCCACACACCTGACCACATGATAATTATGGATGCCTCCCTGACAGACTGGGGAACCCACACAGCACAGAGCAGTTGGACTCTTTGAGATACCAGAATGCACATCAATTTTCCAGAACTCTGGGCAACCCAAGATGCTTGCAGAGCTTCTGCATCATTCATTCAGTGTCACTGTGTACTCATAATGCCAGATGTTACAACTGTAGTCTACATAAATAAGCCAGAAGGAATGAGATCCCTCCCCCTGTGTATAGAAGCGGTCATCTTATGGAACTGGTGTATCAAGAACGATATCACACTATTGTCAGTGTACCTTCTAGGAATCCAGAATTCGCTGGCAGACAGCAGACATTTCATCATCGATCACAATGAGTTACACACGTCAGTAATGAACAGCATTTTCACTCAGTGGGAACCCCCCCCCCCCCCCCCACTTGGCACCTGTTTGCCTCGACAAACAGGAAATGCAACATGTAATGTTTCAGGGGAGCTCAAGGAAAGTACTCCAGAGGCAAAGCTCCCCTACTGCCTTGGTCAGATCGCTTGAACAATGCCTTCCATCTCATCCCACTATTACCTCGAGTTCAACAAGACAGGGCACAAGCCATCCTCATTTCCCCTGGGTAGCCCAGGCAATTCTGGTTTCCCAGGCTCCTACAAATGTCATCCAGTCCACCAATCAGCATTTGATCCTTCCTGAATCTCTTGACCCAGAAGAATGGCAGTGTCAAGCACTCAAACCCCGAGGCACTTACCTCACGGTTTGAATTTGGAAGGACATAAAGCCTAGAATCCTTCCTGCTTTGAAGCCACAGAGACCATTCTTAATAATAGCAGAAAGGACTCCACCAGAAGATGTCACCTAGCCAATTAAAAATGTTTCGTTATCTGGTCCTAGCAAAATCATATATCTTCAGAGACCATGGATATTCTTGCTCTTTTAGATTACTTTCTTACTCTCAAGGCACCGGGTCTTGCCCTTAGCTTGCTATGGGCTCCCCTGCTAGATGGGGCAGGTCACCAGCACTGGTCACTCCCCATGCACCTTCAAGGGGAAAGCCTGCCATGATGTCCCGCCGATCTCCAACCCCGGTACACCACTCCTCAGCGCCGGAACAGACCCAGCAGCCGCACCAGGCCCCAAGCCCTTGGCATGAATGGTCAGCACCTAGAAATACCGCTCCAATGTGTCTGAAAAAGAGGACCATGGAGGAGATGGCAGCCCGTTGCGCAATGGCCCTTTTGGACTCCCTGGGCTTTACATCAAAGCCATGGTCAAAGCCAAGGGTCACATTGCAGGGTGATGTCGGTGGCCTCAGCCCCGTTCGTACCCCCTCCAGCACCATTGGCATCGGCAGGATCAGGGGTAGCCCCATTGCTACCCAGCACCTCCATCCTGATGCCTCCGGCACCGGCGCGGCCTGCACCAGCCCCAGTTGTTTCAGCTCCGACGTCTCCAACCCCTCCGACAGCTCTGGCACCAACTGCAATTCCAGTGTTGACGATGGCCTCGGCACCGATGACACTTTCAGCACCGGCGGTGATTAATGCAGTCCAGACACCAAGGGGCACGACACCATGCAGGTTGGCACCAGCCCAAGAAATCCAGGTGCCACGGACGGAAGGGAGCAGCCACCCCTTACGGGGGTCTCTTCCTCGTCCTCACCAGACGAGGCGCTGGCAGGCATGGCTACAGCTCCAGCCCTGGAGGACAGCAGGGTGCTACAGCAATTGCTGTGACGGGTTGCCCCGGGCCTGGGGCAGGTGGAGGAGGTAGTGGAGGACACAGATCCAATGGTAGATATCCTTGCCCCCTCCGGACCTGCATGTAGTGCCCTGCCTCTTATAAAGACCATCTCTGTCACCACAAAAGCTTTGTGGCAGACCCCAGCCGTATTGTCCCTACGGCTAAGCGCAACGAAAGGAGCTACTTTGTGCTGTGCAGGGGCTATGAGCATTTGTATACCCATCCCCCACCTTATTCTCTCGTGGTTGATGCTGCCAACCAATGTGAACACCAGGCCTCCAGGGACTCTCCCCGAAAAATCGTGAGGCAAAACAACTCTACGG
Organism: Macrochelys suwanniensis; assembly: GCA_033296515.1. NCBI lineage: Eukaryota > Metazoa > Chordata > Testudines > Chelydridae > Macrochelys > Macrochelys suwanniensis. The sequence continues at coordinate 75,446,503 of CM065783.1, read as the reverse complement.
GAGAAAGGTCTATTCCATGGGCAGATTGCAGCTATGCATCTTTATCAGCAGGCCATTGTCAGCAGGTACTGCTACAACACGTGTGGGGCAATGGCAAAGTTTGCGGAGCTGATGCCACAGGACTCCCGTGCTGAGTTTTCGGCGCTGGTGGAGGAGGGGAAGCTCATTTAGCGAGCTTAGCTACAAACCGCACTGGACGGAGCGGCTACCCGCCTGATGGCGATGGGCATAGCCATGAGAAGGGGCTTCTGATTCCAGGTCTCGGGCCTGCTGTATGAGATCCAACAGGCTATTCAGGACCTCCCATTTGAGGGTTCGGCTCTCTTTTCTGAGAAAACAGACAAAAGGCTACATAGCCTAAAGGACCCGAGAACCACTCTCAAATCATGTGCTCCAGCCCCCTAATAATTTTTGTTGCCCTCCGCTGGACTCTTTCTAATTTTACCACATCCTTCTTGTAGTGTGGGGCCCAAAACTGGACAGTATTCCAGATGAAGCCTCACCAATGCCGAATAGAGGGGAATGATCACGTCCCTCGATCTGCTGGCAATGCTCCTACTTATACAGCCTAAAATGCTCTTAGCCTTCTTGGCAACAAGGGCACACTGTTGACTCATATCCAGCTTTTCATCCACTGTAATGCCTAGGTCCTTTTCTGCAGAACTGCTGCCTAGCCGCTTGGTCCCTAGTCTGTAGTAGTGCATGGGATTCTTCTGTCCTAAGTGCAGGACTCTGCACTTGTCCTTGTTGAACCTCATCAGATTTCTTTTGGCCCAGTCCTCTAATTTGTTTAGGTCCCTCTGTATCCTATCCTTACCCTCCAGCATGTATACCAATCCTTCCAGTTTAGTGTCATCTGCAAACTTGCTGAGGGTGCAATCCACGCCATCCTCCAGATTTATAATGATGATGATGAACAAAACCGGCTCCAGGACCGACTATTGGGGCACTCCGCTTGATACTGGCTGCCAACTAGACATGGAGCCACTGATCACTACCCGCTGAGCCCAACGATCTAGACAGCTTTCTATCCACCTTACAGTCCATTCATCCAGCCCATACTTCTTTAACTTGTTTGGCAAGAATACTGTAGGAGACCGTATCAAAAGCTTTGCTAAAGTCAAGGAATAACATGTCCACTGCTTTCCCCTCATCCACAAAGCCATTTATCTCGTCATAGAAGGCAGGTAGGTTAGTCAGGCATGACTTGCCCTTGGTGAATCCATGCTGACTGTTCCCGATCACTTTCCTCTCCTCTAAGTGCTTCAGAATTGATTCCTTGAGGACCTGTTGTGTAAATTGTTGAGATTAAATTTAATTTCTTAAACCTTTAAAAAGTTATTTTACCAGGTGTAGTATGGTATGTATATTTTAAGCCTTTAAAATTATTTTATTAGGTATTATATGTATGTACAGGTTCAGCTGCAGCTGTTATGTGATCAGTATCCCATGTGCTAAACAGTCTTTTCTGGCCTCAATACAATCCTTCCTAAATATTTATTTATGCTTTATAATATCCTCTCCTGTATAATCTGGGCTCCTACTATTTGTAGATGAGATGAAAAAATAGTTGAGAAACAAAGTAAATACATTTAAAGTTACATCGAATTATTTATTTGACGGGGAGAATTCAAAGGAAGGAACAGAGCTTATGTCCTGGGATTCTGTAGGGATATTAAAGAAGGTACGGACAGTGATTCCCCCCAAGTGAAAGTGACCCCCCATAACTTGTCTAAAATCCAACAGCTTCACCAAGTAAAAAGATCTCTTGGGTCTCCTGTTAAAACTTGTAAGTTACTGTATGTCTAAACATTGATTGCATCTGTCTTTTGAAAGATACTTTTACTATGTAAAACTTACAAACAAGTTTTTTGACTTTGTTCTTTATGCATGCTTTGTACCTAGAAACAGCATAGAAAGACCCCCCACCCTCTGATTAAAGGGCTGGGAGGCTCAAATAAATTAGTACACACCCTGAAAGTGGTGGAGACAGTATGTATGTGGATGGATGCTTGGTGTAGATAATGAATGATCAGGGAGGAGCCAGCCTAGGAATTCAGTGACCATCGGCTGAAGGTGGCATTCAGTGGGAATGACCAGACAACCCCCGGAGGGTAAACTGGGATCCACCCAATCATCTGAAAGGATGGGGAAAACAAGATAACACCTGACAGCACGGAGCCATCAGGAATGTGCCATCTGCTGATTGATTCAGCAACAGCATGATGAAGCAATTCCCATAGACTGACATAGGAATAAATCCCTGTAAGAATGGCCTCTAAAAACTGAGGACTTTGAGTCTGGTTCTGCGACCACCCTCCAGGAGCATCAGATGAATCTGTCAAGGACTCGGCTCCTCCCTCATGCCCAGGTTACCTGGCCAGTAACTTGGCATGAGCAACTGCTAGGCTGGTAACTATGACATCTATGCAGAACCTCTGTGTGTGTGTGTGTGTGTGTGTGTGTGTGTGTGTGTGTGTGTGTGTGTGTGTAAATGAATGTGAAACTGAATGAAATGTTATAGCTATAACTGACTGCTTACTGTGATTCTTTTTGTATTCACAATAAATGCGACATTTTGTCTTATCCCCTTTAATAAGATCCTGCTGCTTTTTATTGTATTGGTATAACAATTCTTAGGTGAGATTCCATACACAGTATACTGATGCTCAGTTGTCTTAACTATAAGATTATTACAACTAGAAAGGGAGTCACCTATCTTGTCCTGTTGTTTTATGATTAAGTGAACAAAATGGTTTTTTCTTTAACTATTGAAGTGTGTTTCAGTGAGAGAGAGAGAGAGCACAAGAGCAAGTTGAAATAGTCAGATTAGAGCAGCAAAAGTGTTGAGTGTAATTCCTGGGTTCCTCACCAGAAAGGAATGGGTGCAATCTGCTGGTTAGCTAGAGGTACAAGAAAGTCTCTCTTCTTTTGTGACTTAAATACTTTTGCAAAAATAAAATATGAAAATATTAAGTACCTAAAAACTGTCAAACTGTGATGAAGTAAAAAGTTTGCAATCTAACAGGCTCTTATGTTCTCAGTGCCTCAAATTTCTACTTTTGAGTAGAACAGTGTCCCCTAGTAGGAGATGTTAAAGTAAACAAACAAGACCTTTGTATCAAAACTCAAAAGTAGGCAATGGTTTATTACTTCAGCTGAAACATTACATAGCTGATAAAACTTTCCAATATTTAAATTTCTGAACAGATTGTAACATTCACTTGCAAATACACACTCCATGATTCATAATGTATGTAGCCATTTTGCCATAGTGAGGATATAATTAATTGCATTTAACACAGTGCAGTTTAAAAAAAAACCGAAAAGAGATTATTGATCTTTATCAAAACATTAACACAATTACAATAACTAATGTAGGGGTTTGTATAGTCTGTCTCATCTACCAAAAATTAGATTTAAAGTATGGAATTTTGATAGAAACATTGAGAGGACAGATGTTCTGTCCATCAGTTTAGAGAGGGAGCAGGTAACCACTTGGGTTATTCTGGGGGAGTGTAGCCAGACTATTTTATGAATATGCTTTACAAGATAAGTTTTAATTTAATCAACTAGATGTACGTTTACATTTAGTCCTACAGTTTATTTTCTACATATCCCCATAATAAGGTGCATAAACTGTGCCAACCATTATACAGTCTGCAGCACTGCATATAGACTGTAATGGGATATCTGCATCAAATACATTTTGAGAAATTGGCCTGATGGCAGAAAGTATGCCAAACCGCGTATCTTCAGAAAAGTAAAACATGTTTCATAATAGCTTAAATGAAATACGAAGTGGCAGAACAAACTTCTAGTTACAGAAAATGAAATCAGAAGTAGGATTTAACAAATAATGAACACTCCATATATATTGCATTGTGACTAAGTAGCAATGAAGGGAAAGTTCTAAAACTGTTTTTGTTAAATCTTGCAACAAAATTTTGAAATATGGTTAATGAACACATTTTTCAGCAAGAGAGCTCACCTCAGGAAGGAGTGGTTCTCAATGTTATCAGAAAAACCATTTCATTTGCAAATTGAGTTCCTACTGCCTATGAAATGCAAATATTACAATGGGGTGGCTGGCTGGTAGGGCAAGTGCTGACTGTGATACTCCTTTGTGTGTGGGCTCATATGAGACAAGTGGTGGATGGAGGAATTAAGGTGTGGTGCTTAGACCCATGGGTGGAGGAAGCTTCTCCTGTTTTTTGATAGTGCACTGGACTATTGGACCCTGAGGTGATGGCTTGGTGACCCTACTTTCTCCTATTTCTATGTTAATTTTTTTTAAAGTTGAGCCCGTTGCTTTCCCTGTACCTGTTGGTGGCTGACTTACTCCTGGCTGTGCCTGGTAAAAGGAAATTGGTTTAGAAGCAGGCTTGTGCAACTCTATCCAACAGTTAAATGTGTTACCTAGATTCTTTGTCCTCCCAGTATTCTGATCAATATACAGGGTGTGGTCAGATTTCCATCACATGGGAAACCAAACTACTGAACATTTCATTGTTTAAAAAAAAATCTAACACTAAAAATAAGGGTTTGGAGCATGTGCACTTCAGCTGAACAGCTTTTTAGAAACTGGGAGACAATTTTTATTTTAATGTGAGCACGTTAATATTGTCATCTGACCTCCCAGGCTCACAGCCCACTTCCCTCGCCTCCATGGGCAGGCTCTGTCATTGCCCAACTCTGACCAGCAGAGCACACAGTGCTGCTGCTCTCCCAGCACTACCCTCCACCAGTTCCCTGCCATCTGGCTGAGAACGGACACGGGGGCAGGTCTGGCTCACCTCTCTTCCGAGTTGCTTGTTGCATGCGCGGACATTCTCATGGGGCAGCGAAGGTTGGGGACACAGAGGGGACCGCAAGCCCAGTAGACCAAGGACAGAGGGAGACAGGCACAGACCTGGGGGTGGGTGGGAAGTAAATGGAAGGACCACCTGGAGAAGAGTGGGAAGAAGCCAGGAGCGAATAGGCTCCCAGGGTGGGGTGAGAATCCTGTGGGGTGGGAGCAGAGTGGGATTCTGGAGGGAGGACAGGGACTGCTGGAGTTGAGCTAGGAAGACGGAGATGGTGGTGGTGGCGGTAGGGCTACAAAAGAAAAATTAACTCTGAAGGAAAAGAGCCAAGCAGAAGGAAAACACAGGGAAGAGAAAAAAAGAGCAAAATCCAAGAGATGAGTTTCTCTTTAAATTCAGTTACGGAAATGAAGATGCCAAAGTATTCCAGAAATTACATGGATAGATTGCTTCTGTAGGATGAGACGGGGTCACTGGCAAACCAAGTTGTGAATGGAGGTGAACAGAGCAACCCCACAGTTCGCTATATGGAAAGGAAATACACTGCTCTTGTTTGCTGCTTATTTTTACTCTGTTGATGGTGGTCATTCTGGATATTTGTATGTAACCTTTGTGTACTATGGGAGAGTTTAGCTGTTTTTGCTGGGGTTAGTGTGTGCATTTATTGTTAGTCCAAAAAAATGCTCAGCTGTTCAACTTAGTCCAGAATTCCAAATAAGTACCAGGTTGGCATTCACTATTTTGGGCATAAACGTTTTGCTATAAATTGTTTTAAAATGCAGGTTCCATGTTGTTACTCCTAATAGAAGTACTATTCATTAAACATCTTTATCTTTCAAGAAACAAAAAATAAGGAAGATTAAGCTTTTTTAAAAAAACACAAAAAAGTTATGAACAGTTTGACTAGCAAGGGAACATGGTGTGCAATCCAGGCATATCAAAAAGTTCTTGGTGATATGCAGTATTTATGCTTTCTGCTAATTCAAGAATTCTAGATGGTATTCTTAACAAACTGTCAGTGAGTATCACACAACAAATATGGTGGTATTTTTCTGAGCAAATTTGATATGACACTATCCAAAGTAAAGTGAGCTCTGCTGTAAAGCTGTACTCTGCCCTGTGTCATAACACTAAAGTGATGCAAGTGCTATTAGCCATGTATATGTTACTTCTGTGCCTGTTAATATGATGTTTGCTCATGCAAGAAAAGAAACTTATAAATATGCAGATGGGGTTGCTTTAAAATGTCACTTTTTAATTGCACTTTATTGATTAAATGATGTAAATTAAAAAGCTATAGGCACGTAAAAAAGTGATTTATGTTTATCTCATAGGTTTTGTAGGCAGTTAACTATATTCAGCAAACCTTAATATTGCATGGTAAAAGAAAAGTTGAATACTTAATCAAAGGTGGAAAGAGCCATAGTAGAAAAGACAAAAGTCCATAGTCCCGTTTCCCACGCTCATGGTATTTGAACAATGGCTTGAGTACTTCCTACACCTTAACAATATTGGCATATGGCCAATACAGAACAAAGTTTTTATGTCTGAATAGAAGACGCTCCTAGTAAGTAAGACAATAGCTAGTAACTGCATATACAAACATGGTATTTTGCCACCAAAACTATGAAATTTTGTTTAAATGAATTTTTGTTTCACAAATTTTAAATGATGTAAGTAAGGGAAAAACTAGAAGCTTGGTGGCATGATAATTTTTCTTGGCCATGTACTGTAATTTAAAATGGGCTTCATAATACAAAGTTAAATCTGGAAAATGATTATCCCAGTGTTGCATCTAAACATTTCTGATCTTTTTTAATAAACTCCACAGCTATAGAATTAACTAAAAAGTTAAATAAGTGAAAAACGCCTTTTTTGGCAAAAGAACTTCAATTTATTTTTAATATGTACTTCCTTTTATCTACTGTTGTTTCCTGTACATGGACAAAATACATATTAGCTGTTTTAAAATTCACGTTTTAATAAAAATAATTATGTAAAAATATAACTGAGTGAATTATGTGCATTTAAAATACATAGTACTTAGTTATTAGTAGGGCTGTCAATCACAGTTAACTTTTGATTAACTCAAAAAAAATTAATTGCAATTAATCGCACTGTTAAGCAATAGAATACCAATTGAAATGTATTAAATATTTTTGGATGCTTTCCTACATTTTCAAATATATGGATTTCAGTTACAACACAGAATACAAAGTGTACAGTGCTCACTTTATATTCTTTTTTATTATAAATATTTGCACTCTAAAAATGATAAACAAAAGAAATAGCATTTTTCAATTCACCTCACACAAGTACTGGAGCACAATCTCTTTATCATGAAAGTGCAAGTTACAAATGTAGGGGTTTTTGTTGCATAACTGCACTCAAAACCAAACCAATGTAAAACTTTAGAGCCTACATGTTCACTCAGTCCTACTTCTTGTTCAGCCAATCGCTAAGAGGAACCAACTTGTTTACATTTACAGGAGATAATGCTGCCCACTTCTTAATTACAATGTCACCTGAGAGTGAGACCAGGTGTGCGTATGGCACTGTTGTAGCTGGCATCGCAAGATATTTACGTGCCAGATGCACTAAAGATTAATATCCCTCTTCATGCTTCGGCCATTGTTCCAGAGGACATACTTCCATGCTGATGACGCTCATTTAAAATAAATAAATAAATAAATAAATTCTGCCATATGTTTCATGTTCTAGCTGTCTCGTATGCTGATCCAGCACATGTTTGTTTTAAGAACACTTTCACTGCAAATTTGACATAATGCAAAGAAGATACCAATGTGAAATTGTTAAGATAGCTACAGCACTCGACCTAAGATTTAAGAATCTGAAGTGCCTCCAAAATGTGAGAGGGACAAAGTGTGAAGCATGCTTTCAGAAATCTTAAAAGAGCAAGACTCTGATGCGGAAACTACAGAACCCAAACCACCAAAAAAGAAAATCAACCTTCTGCTGGTGGCATCTGACTCAGATGATGAAAATTAACATATGTCGGTCCGCTTTGCTTTGGATCATTACCAAGCAGAACCCATCATCAACATGAACGTATATCCTCTGGAATGGTGGTTAAAGCATCAAGGAACATATGAATCTTTAGCGCATCTGGCATGTAAATATTTTGTGACACTGGCTATAACAGTGCCATGCAAATGCCTGTTCTCACTTTCAGGTGATATTGTAAACAAGAAACAGGCAGCATTATCTTCTACAAATGTAAACAAACTAGTTTAGCTGAATGATTAGCTGAACAAGAAGTAGGATTTAGTGGACTTGTGGGCTCTAAAGTTTTACATTGTTTTATTTTTGAATGCAGGAGTTTTTTGTACATAATTCTACATTTGTAAGTTCAACGTTCATGATAAAGAGATTTCACTACAGTACTTGTATTAGGTGAATTGAAAAATACTATTTTTGTTTTTTACAGTGCAAATATTTGTAATAAAAAGTAGTGAGCACTGTACACTTTGTATTCTGCTGTAATTGAAATCTATATATTTGAAAATGTAGAAAACATCCAAAAATATTTAAATAAATGGTATTCTATTATTGTTTAACTGCGTGATTAATTTTTTTAATTGCTTGACAGCCCTAGTTATCAGTTATGGCTCAGTTATTGGACAGGCTCATTAATTGTCCATTTTTAAAATAAAAATACATATAAAACTATAGTAACATAATGAGGAGTGTTAATAAAAACAAAGGAATTCAAAGAGACTGATAGTTTTATCCATAGCTCCATCTCTTGTGGATTCTGTACTATAAGTGTGGTGGATATTTGCAGAGACTTCTGCAAATAAAGAACAAATAAAGATTAAGGAAAGTTTTTCCTTAACTTTTAATTTTCTAATACTATCAATTAGTTTGGTGGGAGTTTTTTTAACCTCTGAATTATTTTTACATTTCTGCTGTTTGTATCACTGTGGAGAAGAACATTCAAATAGATCACAGCTTGGCTTTTGTAAAAGTTTTTTAAAGACTTTTAAAAGTTATTGCTATAAACATGTCACCATCTCATATTCAATAGAGAGTTTTAGTAATTTTGCATGGTTTTTTTTAAGGTGCCTCCTCTCTACATGAAGTATTCAACAGAGGAGTGTTGCAAAAGTCTGGATGTACTATGGAGCCTCCAAAATCATTTTTACTGTACGTTTTGAATATTTTCTGTTCACTCTCTTGCACTATTTACTGTGGTGTCTAGACGTATTTGGTCTATTTATGCTAATTTGACAATCTGTTAGAGAATTGTTTTGTTTAGTAGTTTTTAGTAGGTTCCATTACTGTAGCATCTGGGCACAGTTTATATAGGTAAAAACAATACCATACAATAGCTTCTCCAAAATGAGGAAACTATACTTTGACTGTATAACAGTGAACCCAACAGCAGCAGTAGTCTATGAGGAGATTCCAAGGACAGCATTTGCTTCTCTGTGGTCGCTTTTGGGCTCAGGCATGTATCTTGTAGGACTGAATTTCAGGGGTGAAGTTCTGCTACTAGGAATGCCCTGTATCTGCAGACTTTACCATAGAGATTTGATAGTCTAAGCTTTCCTTCCAAATGTTTCTATCATGGGTAGGCAATGGGGGAAGAAGGACTACCAATGCTGATGACCACCAGGAGTCAGGAAGGGAAATTTTTCTGTATAGCAGTTCCCGGTTGGATACATGCATAATCATGGTGGGAGTTACTCCCTGTCAAGCTTCAGCTATTGGGACGTGCTGGAGGCAGGCTAGCAGAGCAGACAAACTTATTCCTAGAGTTTTAAAAATTATTTTAGAATAAAATAAACTGGCAGTAAATCATGGTTTTAGGAGTTTTTTGTATCCATAGACTACTGACACCACTCATTTAGTAATCAGAAATGGCTGTCCAAATAATAAACTACATAATCTCATAGTATGTGTACTCTTGTTCTATTTGTATGGGGCAGAGTAAAAAAGGAGGACTTGATCAGTTGTCACTCTGCCTCTAATTATCTTGCACCTCAGTCATATCTCCTGTATCCTATTCCAAGCAAATTGCTTTTGGGTCAGTGTATGCGTGTGCAATAGCTGTTGTATGGTGCTTTTCATCTGTAGAGCTTAAAGTGCTTTGCAAAGAAAGGAACTCTATCTCCATTGTACAGATGATGTAACTGGAGCAAGGTCATGCAGCAGAACTGGAGAGATTTACCTCCAAGCATTTAGAAAATTTGCAGAGACACTAGGTAGAGCTTACAAGTTTCTTGAATCAGACTCTTTGTCTCACAGAGTTTGTAATCTCTTAAAAAGAAAATGTATTCATATAAATTTTTCAGGGCTTAATGTTGGGTGTATCTGTAAAGCTTCTATATTTCTTAAAGCAGATAATTGGGAGTACTGTGATATACCCATAGAGATGATACTCCCTGAACAACATCAGATGGAAAGGAGTTTTTCCTGCCTCAATGGCATCCTCTCGACAAAATCCTCAGCATCCCCATGCACAGAAGTGCTGTTTTGTTTACATAACAACGTCCCCTTGTCTCAACTGTCATATCCTCCCTTTCCAGCTCCCATCCAGGGTTAGGGGGTTGTTAATGATCCCCTTTTGAGAGAGCTTTTGGACTCAGCAAAAGGAGCCTACTGATTGTAAATAGGAGGCACAGGACCTTAAGGTGGGTGGTTCTGACCAGTCAAGATGATTTACTGCTTTTGTGGATGAATTGCATGTGGCTGCACTACTCTGGGCTGACACCTGTGATAGGATCATTTGAATTACTTACATGAGCGCAGTTCTTTTGGGGGAAATGTGGCAAGTCAATAAAACTGCAAGTCAGTAAATCCTACATGCTTTAAAATGTAGACTACACCTTTCTCTGTAGATATATTAACTATACATAAATAGAGATGTACAGCTGTACATACAGTGCTGTCTCATTATAGACATAGATGTGTGTATATATATCTATAGATGCAAATACATACCTATATAGACATAGCAATCGTTTGTAGCTAGAGATACACTGTGGATGTCTACAGTGCTAGATGTAGATAGAGATCTCTGGCGGCAGCTGGCTATCTAAAGAAGCTGGCTTTCTGAAGCCATAGATATAGATCTAGCAGATTGAGTTGTCAAATGATAACTCAGTCACAGGCATACTTTGTACAAAATTTATCATAGTCCTATAAAAAAGGGTGAACATAAGGATACAGATTCACAATGTGCTTATGTGATTTCTCCCCCGCCCCAATCTAAAGCATTCTTCCTTTACTTGTGCACTGCCTGTTGAATTGCAGTTGAGTCAGAGCGAGAGAAAAGTAAGATGATGCCAGCAAAGATAGTTAGCCATACCTATTTTTAAAATGAAGTTATTTTTTCCCTCCTGTTGACTCAAAGTAACTGGTTTTTATAGCTCCCCAGAAGTGTGTCTTTTGTTTTTTAAACAAGAAGCCATTTTATTCAGACTTTCATTACTAACCCTATGGTACTGGCTGTTTTGCTTCACTTACAGTAAAAAACAGGAGACTGTTTTATGCCAACAGAATTATGCCATGGCCATTAGGCAGACCACATTTTGACAAACAATTTCCCACCGTTTCATGTGAATATCTTTTAGCGTCACCACTTACTCTGTAAATTCTTTTACTTTGGCAGGGAAGGAGCCCTGTGAATGTCATATTTGCATAATAACTAAATGAGAATTATTTTAGAATGGTGTAAATGTCAGTGTTGTTTAATAATTTGCAGAAAGCTAACTTGTCAGGGTCTTTAAGTTAATTAAACAATGTCTATTTCTACAGGGAGAGGCTGCTTGGCCCCACAATTTCTTATGGCTAACATATGCATTAGATGTCCCCATATTCCTGTTTTAATTTTCAGGAGTTTGAGACCAGGATCTGATCCTACTCTCCATCAGGACCAGTGACAAAATACCGATTGGGTTCAGAAGGGCAGAAACAAACAAGCGCTAAACAGGAAAGTTGGTTTAGAATGAAGGAACTATTTGAGTTCTGGCAAATTAAAGCTTCAGTGAGTCTGAAGTTGCGATATCACAACTAAGTAAGGATGGATGGATGGGTCTCTCCTGAACATCTGAATCGTCAAGTTTTGAAGTTGCCTTCAATGTTTTTGAGAAAGTTTTGCCCCACATGACAGTCTTTAGTTGTGTTTTGTGACTTTGGGGTGGAGGGGGGACAGTAACTGTTTAGTTCTGATATTCTCAAAATTAAAAATATTAATTTCTTTGCTTTCTCTGGTAGTGCAAAGGGCCATAAACCAGCAGCCGTGTGGAGGACTATAGAGCAAGCATAGCTTTATGCCTGGCTCTCTCCCCTGAGTGCCCTTCAGTGTACTCTGCCACCTTTGCCCCTTACATCCTGCATGGAGGATTTGTAGTCTAGTAACAGTGTTAAATAAAAATGTAGCATCAAGTAGCCTAGCCATTTAGATCAATTACTGTATCCAAAGAATTAAAATATAGGCATTAGATGTTTTCTAAAGCAGATGGACGCATGGCTGTAAGGTTTTGTTAACAGAAAATTAAACTTGCACACTATATTTTATTAATAGACAAAGAATGTTTATTTCCCAGCTATTATCACCCATAGGTCACAAGTGCTCTCACCAACATATATAATGACCATCTGTATGGATATAAAATAGGCTCCAAGTGCCTATAATGTAACTAAATCAATCTGCAGAAATATAGAAAAGAAAACCTTTACAAAAGCAATGAAAAACTAGCACCTATTTAAGTATTGTAGATCCCTTAATTCCTCTCCTCCCAGTATCTTCTCTATATTTTTTTCAAACCCCACCCCATTGCTTCAACTTACTACTTTTTCTATTTTCTCACTTATACTAAAATCATTGCTCCATTAACAGAATATAACCCAAGCACTATTTTCATTCTACTTTTCCCCACTATAAAAAATGGATATGCCACATTCTTGAAATTTTGATTTACAAGTAAATTTCAAGAATCTTAAATTATGCCTAGTACAGATAGTTACAGCTGTTTTTCAGTTTATAAAGGTTCAGTCAAAAACCTGTTCATATGATCTCTGATGCACTTTTTAAAACTTAGTTGCCTTAAATTTAAAAGTCTACAAGATTATTTTGCCAAATTATAGATGTTGTTTTTCATAAAATCACACTCATCACTTATGGCCCAGCAATGAGGAGCTGGCTGGAGGGAATTTCTCGCATGGAGTTACTCCTGAGTTAAATAAAGCATTTTGGTTAGTTTATGTAGAGAAAATGCTGTACACGTTTTCAGAGAGGTAACTTTTACTTTTAGAATTTCTCATGCCGTTTTGAGATCATAATTTTTGTGCGCTTTTTTTTTAAAATGTAAACTTCACTGATTAAATTTCCATTAGTTCTAGATACAACTCATGGCTGCACTTAGCATTTGATCTCAGTATGGACAGATGAGAAAAGATACGTGCATAATTAGAACCAATGTAAGATCCATGAAGTAATAAAGTAACACTTTAAAACAGTGGTACCAGTTTCTATTGCTAGAAAATCTCGTAAACACTTACGTGTATCAAAATGATGAGTGTCACCATTGCAAGAAATGCTGACATGCTTACCAGAGAGGTATATGTCAAACTTTACCATGTCATTTGTAATGGATGTAATTTTGCCTCTACCGTTCACAACTGGTAGGACTATTATTCTTCACCATGCATGCAGAGAAAAAGCCAACATGCAAACTAAATATAGGTGGGGGTTTTGTTCCTCTCCTTAGTAATGCAGCAACTAAGACAGAGGAATGGAAAATATCCCTTTACTCAATGTGGTCTGGAAGGACTGAACTTCATAAATGGTATGGCCTGTTGCTTTTCATCTCCATAGAGAATGTAGTGTCTGGGATTTAACTGCATGTAATGCTAGTATTGTGTGTGTTAGGACACAGTGGTTGTAATGGGCAGACTATGAAAAATGCATGTTCTTCATCAGGTAGAAGTTAATTGCTTGCTTTGAGTAAGGCCAGTCGTTGCTTTTCACAATCCATTATTTCTCACTGTGTCTCTTTAACACATACACCTTCAACAGGGGTTCAGAGAAAGGCCTGGTTCTAAATATTAGACTGAACCTTTTAATGATGAAAAACAGCAGAAGGTAAAGCCATGATATAGTCATTTCGTATGAGCTTCTTTGAGCAGCTGGGACCGTCACTGGATCCATTCATTCCTAAAAGAAATAAGCAGTTAGTTGAGTGGAAGTTATTTCCTGTCACAAAACAAACATCATATTAAATTTCACATTTGTACATGTACAGCAAAATTGTTACATGTGTTTACAAATAAGTCTATGCAAGAAATATGGTTGTTTTTATGTAATTGGTATCTGACTTTCCATGGGACTCAGATACCTAAAGTGACTAGCCATAGTTCCCATTCAGTGCCTTACTTTAACCACCGAGATTTAAATATTCTGCTACTCATGGTAGCATGCTACTCAACTTCTATTTATTTTTAAAAACTACAGTAATGAGTAAATAGGTGCTTTGAAAATTTTACCTATATGCACCACCACATTTCAGTGACAAAAACTTGCTTAAATGCTGATTTTTTTGTGTGGTAACTGATACAAACTGAAATACACTGCCTCATATGTTACAGTAGCATTTGACGTTACAGGTGAAGTTAAAAATAAAACACTTCTAAGTATAAACCTATATTGTCATAGGTTTGTAACTTAAGTAAAATAATTTTCTTTTAAACTGAAACCTGCTGCAGTAGAACCTCAGCGTTATGAGCACCTTGGGAAGGGAGGTTGTAACTCTGAACAAAATGTTATGGATATTCTCTCAAAAGTTTACAATTAAACATTGGCTTAATACAGCTTTGAAACTTCACTATACAGAAGAAAAATGCTCTTTCCTTTCTTTTTTTTAGTAGTTTACATTTAACAGGACTATTTTTATTGGTCTCTGCTGCTGCTTGATTGCATACTTCCACTTCCAAACGAGGCATGTGGTTGACTGGTCAGTTCATAACTCTGAGGTTCTACTGTATAAAGATCTTGGGTGAAAACCTGGTGCCGTTGACTTAAAATCCTGCTCCCATTAAAGTGTGGGAAGGATTTTTCATTTAGGGAGCTGTCCTGATGTTTGCAGGAGATAAAAACTCAAAATTTCTCTCAGCTTATAGTACTCGCTCTCTCCTGTAGTGAAATAAACAAACATGTTTAATTTTCAAACAGGTTCCAAATCCTCCTTGTGACTTCTTTAAAAGTATATGCCACTTTCATAACATCTTTGTGTACCCAGGCTTGAATTTAGTTGCATGCCCGTTACATCTGGATTTCCTTTAGGCTTGATTAGGTTTGTCTGTTTCTTACTTATTCAATCAATCAATCTTCCATTATTACTTTCCCTTTTTAGAACTACTCCCCATTTTCTTCCCTCACTCACATTTGCTCTTTTATGTCCAGCCACCATCTCAAACTCAGTCTCTACAAAATTAACCTGTTAATTTCCCCCCTCTAATCACACTTCCTGCTTTCATCATCACTGGCAACTCCTCTAGTCTTTCTGCTGCTGCTTCCTGTCTGAGTGTTACTAAAATTCCCTCTTGTATAAACACCTGACTATACATTGATCATCTCTCACTTTGCATAAGGTAATCTCTACCTGTGTGGTCTCTCTGTAGGGGTTTTTTTCGTGAGAAGGGCTAGAAACACTTTCACCCAGCCCACCTCAGACATCTGAATCTTATCTTTCACTTCAAATTCAAGCTTCCTGCCCTTATCTATAAAGCTCTAAAGACATTTTCTACACCTCTACCATCACCTGTCTCCTGGTACTCAGAATTGAGTTTGCTTCTATGGTGCCCCCTATAGCAGGAACAGCAGTTCTCACCCACCATGCTCCCCACTCTCTCCTTAAAACTCACCAATCTTTCCTACCTGTCATGTGTTTGTTTCTTCAGTGAAAGGAACTGGTTTGTCTGTGTGAAGTGCCAGCTAAGTTTACGGTGCTGGATGTGTATTTATTATTTATATTCAGGGTTAAAGTACTGCTCCCCAGAAACCTTTGTCTGCAAACTACTTGTATCCAAAAGCAAGCCCCTATGAACTGCTCTAGCTCTTTACCTATTGTAAAAGGGCCCTAAAACCAATGCTGATTCCAACTGGTGAAGGTCTCTTCAAGCACTATATAAGGCTGGCTGCTGAGGATCCCCTCAGAAGCCCTGGAGACTATATGGTAGTTGGAGGGGTCGGGGATTTAGTTTACAGCAAGCAGAGATTCCAGGCAATGCTGTGGGGCAATCCTGAAGCTGCTTGTAACTGTCTCACTTATACCACAGAGCCAAAGGAGCAGCCCAGGCTTCAGAGCGCATAAAGGTGGTTTGAAACCACCAGAGTCCCTGGGCTTTGAGTTTTGTACGACAGCCTCTTATTCACCCACCCTACTAGTTTATTGAGGGTGTGGTACTCCTATTAGAGATAACAGAAAATAGGGCGCATTTTCAGTGCTGGGATTTAACAGCTAATTTGGCTTAATCTTTATTTACCACACAACAGTACTACTTATGGTGTAATATCAATAAGAACTGTAACCCTTTTAAAAGCTAAAGTAGCGTTGTAAGATATAAGGTACAATAGACGAGAGGAAAAAAGTAGACACTATTCTATTTATTCTTCTTCACCAACAACATGCATAGACCATTTTTAGAAATGTCATTGTACTTGTCTATTATGAAACATTCTCTAGGCTGTTCTTACTGACCTATTGCTCATTTTGCTATTTTATTTACTGAAATAGAAAAGAAGCCTCCAAAATAAGTTTTGTTGCCTTAATGCTTTTTACAAGCCCATTTTTTGCTTCTTTAAAGTCTGAACTTCCTAAATAGCTTTAGAGTACTGAATCTGCATATCGATGACAAGAAATGGTATATAACTAACTTACACGCTTCTATATTGCTTCAGTCGTCTCAATTACAATAGTCTCTGTTTGTCTAACTGGTGATGAAACCATGTAGTCATCGGACAGGAGACCAAGGATTGGATATTTGTTCATGTACCTGTATAAAAAGTTTTGCAAAACTGTAAGTGGAATACTGTATGTCTCTGAGCTTTTTAAACACTTATGTCCAAAGTAGTATCTTGCCTTGGAGGACCAAATTCTACCTTTCCCCCACAATACTCACTTCTAGATTAGTTATCGCACCCAAATTTGTTTATCTAAAACAGTTTTTAAAAGGCTTTAGTTAATTGGTTACCCACTGAAATTTTCTCTCTCCTCAAAGGCATCCACTTTAGAAGTGTGTTTCCACACATTTTTTTTTAAAGCCAAACAAACACTCACTACTAATTATATGCCATGATTCTGTCCAACTCCCATTAATTAGCATTAAGGGATACTCAAAAGACGGGCATACAGTTGCAGAGGACAAAAAAATAAATGGCAACAATACAAACGGTTTTTTACTGTTCTTTTGACATGTGTGTTCCCAGCCTTGGAAAAACAGCTGTAACTTTGGCTGGATCCTGCTTGAAGCATCATCATAGCTCTCATCTTGTTTGTTAACCTTCAGATGTGTTTGCCAGGAGGTGTTTTATCTGAATCCATTATGTTACCTTCCTACTTGTTTCCTTAGAGCACTGCTATTAACTAAACCAATGAATGCTTATATTAAACATTCCCATAACCCAATAGAGCCATACAGTATTCATGAATTAATATAGATCAGTCCCCATCCTTCACACCCCGTACACAACAAAGGTATATTTTAAGACTTTAAAAAAAAAAAAAAATCAGAGAGGCCTTTAAAGTTTCTATTGTTACACAATCCAGAAGAGAACCCAGCTCACTCAGGAGATGTCTACACTACGATCTTAAGCAGGTCGACTTACAGCCATCACAGTAAGCTAGCCTGAATCTTCCCTGCACTTTTATATCTGCCTCTGGACATTTCCACTGCTTGCATCCGAAGAAGTGGGTATTCACCCATGAAAGCTTATGCTTCAATACCTCTGTTAGTCTATAAGGTGCCACAGGACCCTTTGTCGCTTCTACAGATCCAGACTAACAGGGCTACCCCTCTGATAGTAATTACTACAGTGGCTGATGTCCACACTACTGTCCTTCTGTCGGTGTGCATCCTCACCAGGAGCACATCCACCGACTGAAGAGAGGTGGGGGGTGGGGGGGCAGCGGCGCTAAGAAACAGGGATTTCAGCTCCATGCAACTCCCTGCCAGGAACAGGAGGAGGGCAGCCGTCTGGGGCTTTTTGTCTCTGGCAGGAAGATCTGCGCCCGGACTCCTGTCAGTCGCTGTGCTCCAGACTGAGAGCAGCTCAGTTGGGAGCCGGCTTTGTGAATTTCATGGCTCCAGAGGAACTGTGATATTGATGAGACAGCCAACGTCCTAACTACACCGGCATAAGTGGAGATGTAATAGGGCCCTTACATTGGTGGGAGCAAGGCTGTAGTGTAAACACTGACATAAGCTGCCTTAGGTTAACCTAACTCTGTAGTGTACACCAAGCTTCAGTGTTGTTAACTCTGAAGAGCAAAATGGATTAAATAGTAGTACATATTTTTTATTCCTAAAGCAAGCAAATCTAAATCAGCATTCACATAAGGACAGAGGTTGCCATATTTATTCTGATAGTTTTCTGGCCAAATGTTCTGAATAAAAAGTGCAATAGGATAGATTTCCAACTATGTCTTAGAACACTGGCATTTCTCAGACATACAACCTTCTAAGGTTTAGTTTATCAAGTGAAATTCAGAGGAAGAAACACATTTTATCTTCACATCCTCCAAACACTTCATTAAAAGGGTCAGTGGGACTATATAAAGCACATCCTCTCCAGCTATTTTTCTTATCTGAGTTTTTTCTAAACACTGATATTAAATAAACATTTTAAAAGAAATCTTGTAACCTGACATTTGCAGGGAACTGCTTCTGTGAAACCCAGTATAAAATGAAAATTAAAAAACAATTTTTTAAAAAGAACATTACTTTTTTGTGACGATAGACTTTGTTACACCTGTGGATTGATTGCATGATAATCTTTCTTGCTTCAACCTGAAGAGTTCCTAGGGAAACCAAAAATAAAAATGATAGTTCTGAACTCTTCACTAAATGTTAACTCTAAAGTCACAAGAAAATAATTAAGGTTAAACTCCTTTCAGAAGACACACTGGAATAAAGTTTGGTTATTCCAATAGACTGTGTCAGAGAAAGGCCTACAGGCTCTACTTAACAGTTAATAGGTTTAAGTGGGTATTAACCCACGAAATCTTATGCTGAAATAAATTTGTTAGTCTCTAAGGTGCTACAAGTTTTTCTTTCTTATTTTCGTTTTGTTAACAGTTAATGTTACTACTAGGGGTTGGGCAAAACTTACTCCTGTTTCAGGAGAGACAAAGGTTGAACAGGTTACAGAACTCCCCTCTCTATGAAGCAAGCTCATAGATTCCACTGGCATCCACTTAGCATGGAGGAAAGGAAGGGGCAGCTGTTGATAAGTATTAAAGATTCTTACAGAGGAATGTTATAGTTATAGATGGAAGAAGTGTCCTGCAAACCAAAGCCTGATAGTTTACATGTAGCAGATCAATTAAAGGAAATAGCACTTGGCAGATCTTCTCTACCCCACCCACTCTCTATCTTCCACCTTAAATTCTAATGATTTACACAGTTAAAATTTGAATTTTCTTATGGTCCTCAGGGTAAGTGTAATAATAGACTTTATAAAACTGCAGCACAAATGAACACTGTTTTACCTCTTGCTGCTGTTTAATAAAAGTCTCCTTCTCGTCTAACATCGAAGTAAGTTCATGCAGCCTCATCTGGAAGTCACTGTTACTTCCATCTCTTCTTGAAATATCTTGCTGGAACTGGTTTACCTGGGACTTAAAAAAAAAAAAAAAAAAAAAAAAAAAGTTATGCACGTGGTAAGGAATCTAAGGAAAAGAATAGCTCTGAAGTCTACACATATTCAATAAAGCTGACCTGCAATGAACAAACAATGGAGTCGTGCCCCTTTTTTGCTGCTTTGTGATTCAAAAAGATCTGAATTTTATTTTATTTTATTTTTTTTGCTGGGGGGGGGAGGGGGCGAGAAAGAAAAGGAGGAAGTTCAAGTCTTTCTATGTTGTTTTTCCTGAAACATGCTACAGGCAACTGGAGAACTGGTAGAACTCGGATAATTAAACTTGAGTGATAGGAGAAGCCAATTTTATTCATACGTTTAAAACTGTTTGGTTTGTTTTTAGTTAACACTTATTTCGCTCACACACCTGACCAGGAGAAAAGATGGCTTAGTTAAAAGTTAAATACACATCTAACACCCTCAACGGCATCTTCTATCAAAACTGTGAACATGAATTACTAATGGTTTTTTTTAAAAAGGAAAAGGTTAAAAAAAAAAAAAACCCACAAAAAGCTTTTCAGACCTTTTTAATACATAATGAACTGAAAAGGCAAAAAGTCCAACTTTTCCTCGTTTGCTGGTCACCTTTAAAGTAGAATTAAGCTAATTTTATCCAGTTTGTGGATTTATTTTATTTAATGCACTACTTCTCCCATGTTTTGCTGCTGTTTGTTTTCTGTTACTTTATAATTATTTAAGATTTATATTATGGTAGTGTCTAGAAGCCTAAATAACGATCATGACCCTGAATATATGAATACAGAAAGTATGGTCCTCTGTCTATGTGACTAGTCCTGGACATGACTCTGAAAATGAAGGATTTTCATCAAATAATAAAAGGATAATTTTTTAAATTCTGTATCCTACTGGCATACACTTAAAAATCCAAATTTTATTTAAAAGTTTTATATCTGCTATTGGTATAACACCTTGGAGTACTCCAACTGAAAGAAATAAAAGGGAATATGTATTTGTATTTCCAGTTTGTCCACTTGGTACATTTGTCAGCGCTTTAGATATCATCCCCTTATGTTTGTGTGGATTCTCACACAGCATGAAACTACCCTAAAATAACCAGATTAATATTAAAATAAAATGTTCAGGGAGACTCAAGAATAGGTCAACTTCAATTACATGATTTTAGCTCCTTTTTGGTGCAATGGAGTGGTTCCAAGTTAACAGTATTACTTTAGTAGTTCACTGGTGCTTTTATTTTGTTTGGTATCAGTAGGTTTATGAAACTCAGCATGCTCTGGTAAATTCTTTTGGCTACCAATTATAGCACAAGTTAGAATGATCTCTAAGCAGGCCAAATATAATGTGACAAAGGTTTTATAGGTACAATTTAAATCAGGATGTGTCTTATTTTATGAAAGCTGCCTTTCTGGTTAGTTTTTGCACCCCCTCAAGATACGCGAATCTTTGTTTATGCTCAGCTCACAAGTCTCTAATGTGTAGTAAAACTGCCAACCCAGTTTTGGAGTCAGAAAAGATTCTGTAAAATCTGCTTCTGGAGCGTGAATTTTTAGTTATAAACCAAACACAATGTGAACAATAAGGCCAGAATTTCAATGGATACAAAACAGAGACCACTATTTCTAATTTCAAACCACAAAATACCTGATGTATGTATATTTGGTTGGTATAAGCTTTTTCCATTTTGTAATTTTGAAAATGGAACCTGCCACTTTCCTATAGCCATACTTTGCTCAGAAATCTGTATATGATTATGAATATACATGTTGTAAGATAACCAACATACCCTAAGATTGCGGATCTCTCTATCTTTATCCTCTCTCAAGTTGTTAATCATCTCCACGTAACGACTAGAGAGCTCATCTGTGGTAGTTTGTATCACTGGATTAGAACAGGTCTATGCAAAATAAAATTATAGCATTCTTAATTATGCAGTTTAATACAGTTATAAGGATATAAAGTATGTATCATGAGATGAGAAAACAAGTTTGCTCTGTATTAAAATTATCTTTACATGTCCACCTTCCCTCCACCCTATGAATTCTAAATCTAGTGCAGCTGGATTTATGAGTGAAAAAATATTGATACGAAAATAAAAAACTCATTACCTTCATTCTCAGGTTCTGGATCTCTTGTTCCAAGGCACGCTTGCAATATTCCAGTTCTTTTAACTGACAGTCCTTCTCTCCCTCAGCATACCGGAGAGAGATGATCTGTTCCTCCAATGAACGACATTTTGCAGCACTGTCTCTGAGTCCTTGCTATGAAAGCAGCACACAAAAAATTCTTAGATATGGTCAGTGAGGTAGTCTCAAGGTTTGTCTTTGAGCAAAGCTCAGTTTTGGGTATGCAGTTACTTATGGTGAGCCATTTTTTAACTTATTGTCCTACATAACTTTATTCATAGCTGATTCATATCAGCTGGAGAGCCGGATGTTGGGAGATGCTGCACATATTCAACTTTTGTTAAATCAATAGGAATTAAAGGCAGTCAGCACTTCCCTGCGCCAGGCCTTCAGCATATACACTGTGTCCAGTGTAGGTAAGCATGTGTGGAAAGAGGTTGGGCATTCTAGGAGGTAGGCCAAATTCACTCTAGAAGAAGCTATGAAATTTAGCACTGGATTTTTCAAGTGAGGAAGTTCTTCAAATCACTAGTTTTGGACAAAATTCCCTACCCCCAAACGACTACCCAATGTTTATTTGATATAGTGGGCTAAATTCTTAATAGGCTTTCACAGGTGGACAACAACTTCAATTGTATATGAAGCATTACTAAAAAAAATTTAAACAAATTACTAGCAGACTCAATTTATTGCTTCTGCTAGAATGGCTATGGATTATGATATTTTTGGCAATTACCGTATCCTACACAGAACACCTTTCCAGATCTCATTCACTTGCAACTGCTAGATACGAATTTTTTAAAAACATACAAATATATTTTTAAAAACTAACGTAGAAAAAATAATTTAGATCCATAACAAGGTTCCATTACATCAGCAGAGAAGCATATGGGGCTTTAGTATAAATGAGAACTGGACCCTTTATTTTCCTAGCCAGAACCCTGACTGTGTTAGATGCCTGAACATCTCCAGTAACAGAACTGCATAAAGTTGTTCAGAACACCACAGTCACATGTTACAGAGAATGCTGATCTCTAACTTCCCTCCTTTTTGCTGGGAGCTGTTCTAACAAGAACAGATTTGTGAAAAAGTTGTTCATAGAGCTCAGTATTTATTCTAAGTGTGAATTCTTGGGGGATAGTAAATTTGTTCACAATAAATATATGAATTTACCTGCTGTTGGCGATTATTCTCTCTCACTGATGCCAATAGTGTTTCGTACTCCTTCACCTGAGATTCTTTAAAAGCCAGGTCTTTCTCTAGTAACATCTTGTCAGTTTCCAATTTCTATGAGACAAAAGTACTTGTTATGAATAGCTACTATAATTTGTCAGTATAAATAAGAAATGGATCCCCTTATTTTTAAAAGAAACAAATTAATTAAAATGACTAATTTAGCAGCTCATCATAAAGTCAAACTAAATGTAACAAGATCCCAAAATATGTGCTTAATTCTAAAACTGTTTTGTTGGATATACTTTAAATACTATCCCTGATTTGTTTGCTCTGTTACAATACTGCACACTTAGCCCAAAGTGTCCATGGTTACATTATTTTCTATACAGATTTATCATGATACTAGTGCATTAAGCAACATGACTAACATCTGTCACGTTTATTCTCTCATCCTTCCACCAGGGGGAGAAGTGTGTGCGGTGGAATGTTTTGGTTTTAATATAATTTATATTTACACATACACTTCTATATGTTATATTAGAGAAGGCAAGGTCAAAGAAATGCACCTTTCACTTTTTAGAGTGGAAGGTAGCGAGGTTTGCGATGATCCTTTGTTCCTTTGAAAGTTCATTCCTTGGTGTTTGGCCGGCCCCTGAGAAAGCTCTGGCTCCTGTCTCGTTCTGTTCAACAGAATACTTTGGGTTCTGTTTTTTGTATTTCTGTTTTTTATAATTTTACATGTGGTCAAGTTAAGTGCCATCAGGTAAGGGTAGATATAAATCCTCCACAGTATATATAGTTATTATTTTGCTGTCCTGTCTTCCTATGCTATGCACATCATCCTGGTATCAGTGTATCCTTCATCAAAACAGGCAATTACTTATACAGCTAATTATTAAGGGAAAGTCATCATGCAACAGTGGTAACTGCAGTGGAGTTTGCTGCTGGGACAAGATACTAGTCTAGTCTAAATTTTTCTTTATGGACTAAAGCTGATTCTTGCAAATACTTCAAACAACGTAATGTAACAAACTCAGATCTGTGTTATGCAGGAGGTCAGACTAGATGATCATAATGGTCCCTTCTGACCTTCAAATCAACCAACCAAAGAGATTAGGCAATGGAAACTAAATTTTGCAATGACCTACCCCTAAGTCATCTTGTAGATGGCAAAGCTCCTCACGCAAACTGCCAAAAGTGGAAAGTACAAGTCGCAGTGATTTATCTGATGTCACTCTCATCTAGGAAAAATAAAAGGATTGGTTTCAGCTTCTTTGTGAGATATGATCTTTGACAATAACTGAAAATAACCAAACAATAATAAAAAAACTGGTTGTCTTCAGTTTAACAGTATAGGATTTATTGCAAATCTGTTTAGAGACACGTTAGATAATTGCAAACTTGGAAATTACATTTACTCTGCAGCTAACTAATTCTAGAAACAGAATTGTAAGAGCTGCTCATGTCACTTGTACTTTGAAATCTGAATCCGTGTCTACAAGGATGACACTTTTTCAAATCACTAAAAACTGTCAGTTACACAAAATTATTTAGTTTATTGCCTCATAATACAGGACAAAATAAACATTCCAACTAAGAAATAATAAGAGAAATAAAGAAGAGTTTCATATATGCACACAGTGGGAAGGGAAAAACAACATTAATATTTCTGATTTTCAGCTATATTTGTGAGTTTAGAGCATTCAGAATTAGAGCAATTACCAAAAAAAAAAAAAAAAAAAACCATTAGTCACCACTCCTGGGAAAGCACACACCGGTGATTCATCTTCTTTGAGATATGCCAAACTAAGCTTGCACCCCAAGGCCAAAACCATTAGATAAAAACACCAGCTCCTCCCTTTAGTGGGGAAAAGCGAAACAGATTTAAAAGGAGTCAGCTATATGTGAAAAGAGAAGCAGTAGTGCTTAGTAATGCTATATTGGCTGGCTTCTTTTTTCATTGTTAATACACTCAAGTGGCTGTGCTCTGGGCCTGTTCATATTAAAACTATATGTTATTGCAGTATCTCATGGTGCAACAAGTCTGTTTTAAAGTTACGATGAAGAGTCAAGTTGTTTTCCTTTAAAGGATACAAAACCACCTCTAGTTACTGGTACGATGAATGACTCTTGGGATTATCACCGAAGGCTCAGCATTTATATAGTAAAGATTGTAATCTGGTCTTTCTATGTCTGGATCAAAATGGATCATGTTTCCCTGTCTACTTTATTTTTCTTATTAATATACAGCACTTTTGAAAGCTTCTTTCACAGGATTCCCAACATCTCTTCTTAGTTCAAATTAATAAAAGTGTTTTGGAACACACAAGATTAACGCTAACAATTTTAACTGAAAGAAACACCTTTGTGTAAAATAAAAATCAGGATAGGCTGTTATTTTGACTACAGGTATCAAAATAGTATTTTAAAGCAGCATCCACGAGCACATGGTACTCCCTCATTATTCCACCTGCTGCCCCTGCAGCAGCTATCGCTAGAAGGGGGCTTCAAACATAACATTTCTATTACAATTCCTAAGCAATGCCACGTGAATTAAGGTGGAGTTTCAGTTCTGACTGAGCACATTTCACAACAGTAGCCAGAAAAGCCTACTACTACAATGTCCACAGGATGGGAAAGAAAATACGGAGAATATTATGCCATTATGTAAAGATAGTATGCCTTCATTTGGAACCTTGTGTTCTTTTCTAATCACTGCATAGCCAAGAACATCTGGCTAAAGAGATCCAAAGATGAGTGACGAAAGGAGAGACTAGGACTGTTAGAAGAGATTACTAAGAGAAAACGTGATTGAAGTATACAAAAAAAGCGAGGCACACTTTATAAACACTTTATAAGTGAATCTTAATATAAAGTGTTACGTTATTAATATATGTCATAAGTTACAGACATGAGTAGTATGTGTTATAAATGGTCATCAGATGATGTTATAGGTGGTTACAAAACATGATTGTAAGCTATCAAGAAGATCTGTTGAACTATAACAATTAACAATTTAATAAAATATCTACTAATCACTTCTTAATATAAAGTATGACCAAATAAGGAAAGGTACAGACAAGGGAATCCAGATGCTCCTATTTAATCCGTCCTCATAAGGCAAGGAGACTTCCAATGAAACTGAAAGGCAAGAGATTTAAAATGGATAAGAGGAAATGTGAATAGTGTAAAAAAAGTAATTAGTCTGTGGAAATGACTGCCACAAGACATCAAGGCCAAGCCCTTATGAGGATTCAAAAAAGGATTAGATGTTTACAGGAATAACATTCATAGTTACATTAGATAGAAAAAAATGTGTAAGACATCTGTGCTTCCAGGTGTAAGCCAAACACTAACTGCCTCAAATTAACTGTGTTTTTTGGAGATTTGCAAGTAATATTTTTCATTTGCATACCTGCAGGAGATAGCGAATTTGCTGCTTTGTCAACTCTGACAGTCCTTTGGGAATCAAACCTTCAATATCTTCTACCTAATAATGAAGATAGAAAACCAAACCAATTTGTTGGCTTTGACATCTTGAATAAGAATTCTTCCTGTATATCACAATGTGATCTCTTCATTAAATTACTCTACTGCTTGGAAAACACAAGAAAGACAGAAAACTCTGAGAAATGGACAGCACACAGATCAAGTTATATCCTGAAAACTTCCAAAATTTATATCTTACATTGTATATAAAGCAAATTTAGATGGAGACACATTAGTTTGAAGCATATTTATTTTTTGCTGATGAATAAGCCAAAAAAAGAGTCTGTCAATTTTAAAATGTGTATATTTTAGAAATAATAAACAATTATTTTCCTATTCTGGAGAAATAAAAGTTACACTGAGTTGCAGCTACATTAGCGTGTGATGTTGGGTTTGTTTAGTTTGGAAAAGAGAAGACTGAGAGGGGACATGATAGCAGTCTTCAGGTATCTAAAAGGGTGTCATAAGGAGGAGGGAGAAAACTTGTTCATCTTAGCATCTGAGGATAGAACAAGAAGCAATGGGCTTAAATTGCAGCAAGGGAGGTTTAGGTTGGACATTAGGAAAAAGTTCCTAACTGTCAGGGTGGTTAAACACTGGAATAAACTACCCAGGGCGGTTGTGGAATCTCCATCTCTGGAGATATTTAAGAGTAGGTTAGATCAATGTCTATCAGGGATGGTCTAGACAGTAACTGGTCCTGCCATGAGGGCAGGGGGCTGGACTCGATGACCTCTCGAGGTCCCTTCCAGCCCTAGAATCTATGAATCTATGTGATCTGATCAAATCAAATCCTACATACTAAGTATGGACAGACTTGGTCACTAAGTCGATGGAGACTAGAATGACCTACATGCTGCAGGACATGCTATTTATGATTTAGTAAGTGGCACTCTTTCCCCTAAGTTAGTACTGAACTAAAATTTCTGCCTGTGATCCACTTGGCCAAATTCCAACAGGATCACAGCAGTTAGAGATTGTAATTGACTAATCTGTCTGTTTGGATTTGTCAATCTAAATTCCCTTTAAGTTTCATTTGGAGACAATATTATATTTCACTTCCTGTGGAGAAAGGCTGTGCAGTGTTGTTAAAAACAGCTGCTACATTTGCAGGAGGGTGAAAGTGTAATATGTTTAAGTAGTTACAGTAGGAAGCTTTTTAAGTGACATACATCTTATCCAGGTTTTTACCTATCTTGTCAGTTTTACAGGCAAACACACAGGAAAAAAGTTTTAATGTTTGCCTCTCACAAGCTCCTTAATAATGGTACAAAAATATGTAAATGTACATTTTAAAACATCATATTTAAAACCATATTGCTATAGATATATTTAGGAATCCTACAGTTTACTAGGAGTGCACAACTATCAAAAATTGTTCTCCTTACATTACAGATGGGGCTAGATCCTCAGCTGGGGTAAACTGGCATAATTTCATTGAGTTCAAAACTGAGAATCTGCCCCATTGTTATTACCAACAAATAGTGACCATTTGGACTGGATTGCTCTGAGTGCTTACTTGACTTGTAGATTCATTGTCCTGTGTCCTGTAAAACACACACACAAAAATGACAGATTAACAACATGCCTCTTGCTGATTTGAAAGAGGAATGGAAAAAAAAAAACTGCCCAATCATGAGAAGAAATATGGGCAGGCCTTTGCTCTCCACCACATTTTTAAGTTAGGGATCAGAACAAAGGATGGTTATCTTTAGCCCAACTGGCCTCTTATTTTCCTTTTGAGGTGACAAGCAACATCGGAGAGCCATTACAATTGTTCTAAGCACCATTAATGTCTTAACCAGTACCTTGATGAGTTAAATCCTTGGTATTATTAAAATCTTACTATTTTCTACAGACTGGGCCAAATTCATTCCTGGAGAACCTTTACTGCCCGAACAGGAGGCAAATATGGCACAATGAGTCCAGGAAAAGAAGTGGGGGGGAGGAGAAGAATGAGGAATTTTAGAAAAACTTGTAATTTGTTTTGAAGATACTGAATTCTCTCAGACTGCAGCTATCAAATTATTCATGTAGAATACATGAATACATGTAGAAAGCAGCTTAATTTGCTTATAGATGCTGTGCATTATGGTACACATAGCCTGTCTCTGAATCCAGAGCATGCCATTTAACACTGGCACCAGGGTAGTTTCCTTCTTTGCATCTTCAGGTGAGTACAATTAACTGCGTCTCAAAGCAAAAAGTCACAGCGTGCAGTATATTCACTGCAGTATGCACAGTGTGCTGTCTAAATTATCATAGTAGTTTAACTCTGTAAAGTGCCTTGACCATTAGTCAAACAGTTTGAAATATACTTGTTGCATTCAATAAAATAGCATGGCTTCTGACATCTTGAGACATTCAAGGAGTTAAGTGACTATGCACCACACTCTATGAACTTTGAGCTGCATTCTGCAGACAGCTAAACAAACAGCACTGCTTTCTCTAACCATGTTATGCATTCCTGAGATTCCTAGAACACCACACTGAGGGAGATCTACAATACCTTCTTCCTATCTTTTCCACATGCTGCAGTAAACAGCTGTACAGGTCATTGCTCTTGCGGTTCACTTCAGCAAGTAGCTCGCCAAAATATCTGGAGTCCAGCTGGTCATTAGCTTCTTGAAGACAGTGTACCTGGAAGGAAGAAAAAAAAAGTTAATCAAGGTTAACAAGACACTTTTTTTAAGGTGACAACCAGGAGAGTGTAACCCAGAGATGGGGTTGGGCCTGTCACTTAAAAGGGGTAAACTTGGGGGAATGAAAAAAAAAAAAAAAGTGTCTCAGAAGAGGCCACTTACCCAGGGACCATGACAGAGGGAGGGGGAAGTAATCTGCCCAATTTCCCTCTTGTTGGCAGCTTAGGAGCCATAAAGAAGCAGACAGTTGTGAGATTTCAGTTTAGGCATGCAGCCCCTTTAAGGATCTTTACTAGTGTACAAGAGATCCGTTCACTGCTTAGCTATCTGGGTAGGATAAACTGAACAGCGTATTACCCAGCATTCTCCCCAAGGCACTTGCCGCAGGCACTCTGAAAAGGCAGAACAGACACGCTGCTTCTGGGAAGATGGGCTTGACTGGCTGCATAAAGCTGAAGTTGGCTTTAAGCGGCTGTTTCTAGGAGAAAGAATCCCCTCAAAATACAAGGCAGCCTCTGTAATTGTGGAATTTGGAAGACACTCAGGATGGAATTCACAAGGCTGAGCGTTACAGCAAATAACTTTTAGGTGCGCTGCTGCCAAGTGGAATTCACAACCCCAAAGACAGGCACCAAGGCTCTGGAGACAGGTGTCTTAGAATGGGATTCTCAGAAGCCAGTAAGCTGAGTGGGGAGCCACCTTGGCTAGCCAACAGGAAATGCTGAGAGGGATGCAGGCTGAGCCTTTCCCCTCAAATGAATGTAGACACCTCCCTTCACTCAGGATTCACAGCTGTCAACCCTCTCCTGGAGTTAGGCAGCTAAGCCAGGTCAGCTGTTTCCAAGAAAAATTATGGCAGTGGCGCTTATGCTCCCCTTACAACCTTTAGGCCAGAGGTTAGCGCACTCCTGAGGATGTGGGATACCCAGGTTCACATTCCTCCTCTGGTTGATGTGGAGCCAGGATACAAAACCCAGGTCCTCCACGCCCCAGGTGAGTGCCCCGACCAGTGAGCTAGAGACTAGTCTCTCTCTCGCCCAATCCTGGGTGAATGTTCTAGCCCCTGGCCTAAAAGTCATAAGGAGGGGGGATGGCACCATCACTTCCTCCTCCAGTTGTGTTTTGTGTTGGGCTTGATCCAGCCAATAGGCTCTAAGGCTGCCTCTGAGCAGGTCTACCAGTTTTAGGGTGACCAGATGTCACGATTTTATAGGAACAGTCCTGATATTCAGGGCTTTGTCTTATATAGGCACCTATTACCCTCACCCCCATCCCGATTTTTCACACTTGCTGTCTGGTCACCCTAACCAGTTTGTGCCCCACAAGTGAGACAGTCTGGGGAATGCCTATGGTGAACCCCGCTTGTAGCTGCTCAGTGGTGTCAGGACCCAGGAAACCGAGCAGATGCCAAACAGCAGAAATTTAGGGGCCTACCAGACTTCACCCATGGAAGCTTAAGCATCTACAGAGATAGGTGGCAGCTGCATGGGAATTTTGAGAATGTGAATTTTGGACTTAGATGCCTGAATCCCCCCTTCAGGACCTCCACGCACTATGCAGTCACAGACAATTCAAGTTAAACAGCCCAGTGGAAGTATAGAAGAGAAAAATTATTGGAAAAAATCTTTTCAGCATTCATTTGGGGCAGGGGAAACCACAACAAAAAACCCTCACTGAATGAATAAAAAAATGAAAACTGTTAACTTCCAGATTTTTGTAATGATTTTTGCTTCCACTGAATTGTGTATGGAAATGTCTTTCAAGTATCCATAGCTACACTAACTCAAATCATGCAAACACACACACACACACGCTTTAAGGATGATAGGCTCTGGACCCTTCATCAAGCAAATTAAACTGCAATTTAGATGGAGAATGACAGAACCAGAATCTCAAATAAGATCACTTATTCCATCACTGTGGTTTACAATACACTTGCAATCTGGAGAAAGAGGAAACTAGCGGTGCTAAAGTATGGAGGAGAAGTAGAACAAAAGGAAGGATCCACCAAAGTAAGCTCTAAACAACAAGCAAGTAAACAACAAAACAAGAACGATACACAACAGACTAGAACACTCTTAAGAGTGCAAAGGAACAGGAGTTCTGATTCAGGCCATGCGGCAGGAAGACGGTACTGGAGAGGTGTTGACCCGCACGGCCTATTATAACCTCGGCTGGGAGTACAAAGGAGACACACATACAGGTCAATGGACACTGCTAAGAAACCCTGGCGGGAATGCACACCCACGATTGGAATGCTTATAGGAACCACCATTCGAAGAAGAACTTCCTTTTCTTTATTGCAGAATTTAGTACACATGACTATAGTCACCTAGACGGAGGCTGTTTTCTATAGACATCTTTAATTTATTCTTTGGAGCAACCAAATAACCTTTTTGACTGCAGCAGGATTGCAAAAGCAGTCTTTATGGAGTACTGAGGTATCATTCAACTATGTCTTCCTAAGCACAAATGGAATGTCTCTCAACCTCAGAGATATGGGTTTCTTTTTACATACACACAAATATTAACCTAATGAAAAAACTTCTTCTCTAACTTTTCAAAAATTCTCCATAGATTCTGATTTCTCTCATTACAATTGGTACGCTCCTATTTAACTCTATATACGAAAGCACAGCACATTGAAAGGGAAGTGGGAGGATCTGGAGGAGTAGGAGTGAAGGCACCACTGGCTAGGGACAGGTAACTTCTCTGTAAAGCAGTGGTTCCCAAACTTGGTCCGCGGCTTGCTCAGGGTAAGCCCTGCTTCCCGCAGCTCCCATTGGCTGAGAACGGCAAACCGCGGCCAGTGGGAGCTGCGAGCAGCCATACCTACGGAAGCGGCAGGTAAACAACCGGCCCGGCATGCCAGGGGTTTACCCTGAGCAAGCTGTGGACCGAGTTTGGGAACCACTGCTCTAAAGCTATAGATTAACAAGCAAGGGTTAACTTTCATTACTGTCCTAAAGAACTGTGTTTCATTTCCTGTATAATTCTACGTGGAAAATATATGAGTCACCAGAGTAAACTTCTGCCTTTTAAGTTTGTCTCCCTCCCCTTGCTTTACCTGTTCCACACATCTTTGTCATGTTCCCTGCTCTTATATAATTTGCACTCTTTTTTTTCCTACTCACCTTGAAGTTGCCTGAGCCACTTATCGGTTCTTGTTGAAGTGCTAGTGCTGACTATGCTCAAAGATTATCATCACAGGATAAAACTATTATGTAATAGATAATTAAAACTAATTTTAATACATACAAAAATATGTTAAAATCAGTTTAAACTGGACATTTAAAATGAAATCAGTGAAGGAGATTAAGAATGCAGGGAGTCATTCTGTCCTTACTTCCTTAAATTTAGCCTTGGAATTATAAGCATCTCAGAACAGAGAGCACTCTTACAGCTCAGAAGGTAATAAAATGTCTTGCCACACAACAGGTGTCGGCCTACTTAAGAAGCCCTGGAGACCATTCAAACAAGGACTATTGCTCTTTTTTTTTTTTAAACAGTAAAATGAGTTAAAATATACTGACCATGTGTGACTAAGACTGTGGTGCATTTTTAGGCTCAAAGTGAAATTTGAATTAAAAATTAATGAATGTTAGTTCTTTTTTCTTAAAACTGAGTAGGATCTCTACTGGATCACTACTAGAACTCATCTTGCCTTTTCCTTTTGTGGCTAGTTATCTCGTCTCGTTTCAGCTCTCTGTTAACGAACGCTCAAAAAAAAAAATCACACAAAGAACATCTGAGAATTTAACACCTATGCTGCATCAATGAATTGATTATGTTGAATCAAGATGTACAGGGCCGGCGATTCACTAGGTGACCCTAGGCAGTCGCCTAAGGCGCCAGGATTTGTGGGGACAGCATTTCGGCAGCGGCAACTCCCAGCGGCAATAAAAGCGGCCACCGAAACGCTACCGAGAACACAGCTTCAGCGGAGCTGCTGCCGCGGCGGGATGGGGAGCTGCTGCGAGCGGGTGGGGAGCTGAGGCTGCCGCAGCCCGCGGGCTGAGGCTGCCGCGGGCGGGGGCGTGGGGAGCCGCCACGGGCGGGGGAGTGGGGAGCAGGCACGGGAGGTGGGGAGCCGCTGCGGGCAGGGGGCTGGCCGCCACAGGGGGGTGGGGAGCTACCCCGGGGGGAGCGGGGGAAGCTGGCTGCCGCAGGGGGAGCGGGGGAAAACTGGCTGCTGCGGGGGGCGGGGGGGAAAGGGCTGGTGCAAGGAAGTTTCGCAAAACTTCCTTGCACCGGCTCAGAAGATGTATAATATTGCATTAATACTCCCTGAGGCCTGCCAGTGATGATACAGAAGCAGGAAGCCTGCCAGACAATCAGTGGGGCCACTGGACGATCAAGGTGATAAAGGAGCACCTTATAGACTAACAGACGTATTGGAGCATAAGCTTTCGTGGGTGAATACCCACTTGCATCCGACGAAGTGGGTATTTACCCACGAAAGCTTATGCTCCAATACTTCTGTTGGTCTATAAGGTGCCACAGGACTCTTTGTTGCTTCTACAGATCCAGACTAACACAGCTACTCCTCTGATATTAAACTGAATGGAATTTTTAAGCACAAGGCTTGGTTTTTTGGGGGACAGGAACTGCTACATATATCATCCAGTAGAATCTTCTAAGGGATTAAAATTTTGCAGGCAGTCCAAAATAACTTCTGGGCAATTTTGAGTTATTTCTCAAGAAAGGAAATGTGATACACAATGCTAAAATAATTGTAGAGGAAGTCCTAGAATTTATTAACTCCTTAATTATGTTGGAAGAGCATGTTTAAAATACTAAGTTTATTACGTGGTAATTTTTGCTACTAAATAAACAACTCAGTATATTTTCACATTAATTTAACAATTTATTGGTAAGTGCAGACAGAAAGTAATCCTGATAGGGCACTATAAATATGCCTCCTTTGTGGAGGACTTCTGACTGTTTCAGAAGTTGAGGATGAATTAATTTCTTGTTTATTCCTTTAGGCAAAATATTGATTTTAGAGATATGACTACATGACTGGTTAAAACCCAAAAGGATAAACAGTGACTAAACCAACAAGTCAAACTTTGAGACACCTAATTGCAACAGAAGAATGATCAGTTAATAGATCTGATTTACAAACTAGAAAGATAAGTAGTAGTACACAGTACTTAATAAAGACATTTGTATGGGAGTAATGTGATTTAAGGTGTGAAATATATATAATGAACAAAGGAACTTTCTTAGAATCCATGTTCAAAAATTAAATGGTTGGAAGTCTAGAAATTTAGAGTTAAGGTTCCACAGCTATTTAACTCTGCCCCTCTTATGCTTCATGGAACAGATGCATATTGTAGAGTTTTGTGAAGAAGAAAAGGGAGAGCACCTGACATATGTTGAGAGGCTTTTCCAAATGGTATGGGAAAGGGAAAAAGATATGAAGTTGACAGTGCAAGGGGACAAAGAACAGTCCCAAGGGAAGCCCAGTGAGGAAGCAGGAAGCGATGTAGGAGAAAATGAGGACAGAGAAATAGGGTAGATTTATGAAGGACTTTGAAATGAAGCAGGAGAAAGGATACACTAGTGCAAAATTTCAAGAAGGGGTTTAAAAAAAATAAGATATGGTTTAAAGACACAGAGAAAGGTAAGTAAGCATAATAGAGGGTCTTCTTCCTTTGCATTTTCCCAGTCAGAATCACACTGGTAACAGTGGATGGGACTAATGTAGAAATGTTGTTAATTTCAAGGAAAATATTGTCACAGTTAGGGAAAGCTGTGCTGGAATGATTAGCTTATTATATTTATTAACAATATATATTCATTTGGAACTACTCCAGTTAACAGCCCAAAACCCTCCATAGATGAAACTGAGCGCTGCTGAGACTAGCTACAGTTAAACAAATTAACCATTTGGTTGGCTAAGATCAGTGTATGGCATACTGATGGGTGAACATGGGTGTTAGTCAAAAAAAGCTAAGTGAGCGTTAGGAACTACTAGGAAAGGGATAGATAATAAAACAGAAAATATCATAATACCAATTTATAAACCGGTCATGCACACTTTGAATACTGCATGTATTTCTGGTTGCCTCATCTCAAAAAAGATATATTAGAATTTGAAAAGTTACAGAGAAGGGCAACAAACATGACTGGGGACTGAAACAGCTTCCATATGAGGAGAGACTAAAGACTGGGACTGTCCAAGCTTAGAATAGAGACGACTAAGGGAGGATATGATAGAGGCCTATGAACTCATGAATGGTATGGAAAAAGTGAATAAGGAAGTGTTATTTACCCTATTCACATAACACGAGTAACTAAAGGTCGCCCAATGAAATTAACAGGCAGCATGTTTAAAACAAACAAGGAAGTTTTTCACACAATGCGCAGTCAACCTGTGGAATCGTTGCCAGGTGATGTTGACAAAGGCCAAACGTATAAGTGGGTTAAAAAAAAATATATTAGATAAGTTCATGGAGCACAGATCCATCAATAGCAATTAGCCAAGATGGTCAGGGATGCAACCTCATGCTCCAGGTGTCCCTAAACCTCCAAACTGCTAGCAGCTGGGACTGGAGGACAGGGGATGGATCACTTAAAATGGCAACAGGAATTCTGTTAATTCCTTCTGAAGCACCTGGCACTGGCCACTGTCATAGACAGATATTGGGGTAGATAGACCATTGGTCTGACCCAGCATAGGTATTCTGAACAGCATGTGGAAGGTAATGTATATATTGACCATAGTTGTTAAAGAAACAGGAGTCTCTTTATTGGTTTCTCTGTAGAAGAGGATGATCAAGTGCATACAGTCTTACTGATGAGGAAAAACTATGATCAATTCCTACCAGATGTTCAGAACCAAGTCAATCTACCTACCTTACTCCTGAATATAGAAAAGGATTCATCTACTGAGGCAGGATACATTTTCTAATCTTTTCCATTTTAGACATAATGCTCTACTTAAGCACAAAATTTTCAGCTGCTTCATAATGATTGTGTTCCTCCTGTAAGTAGCTATTGGCATATGCCAACATGGGGTTTGCAAGTGCAATGGGCACACACAATTTTTTGGAGGCATTCACTCCACACACAATTGAAAAATTAGCCTCCAAATGCCATAATCTGTATATTGAGAGGAAAGTATCTATTTAAAATTCTCATCTCCATCTGCAAGTGACATGATTATATAGCTGACAGACTTTGAAAACTGCCTTCCATTTGGGCCCCTAGAAATTACAGGGTACCTGAAACAATGTTACAGCAGAACCTTTCTAGGTCAGAACGTTGCCAGTTCTAACACTCTTAACCAAACATTTCACATACTGTGCTGACAGTACAAGAAAATGGGAAAGTTGAGATTTGCAGCAGTAATATCTATACATATACATTTTGGCTCTTAATTTAACTTATTCGGAGCATTTTCAAAAAGGATATATAGAACATAATGTCCATACTATATAATTTAAACTAAGCTCCCACAGACCGTTAGTTTAATTTCTCGGTAAAATGCTGTGCACTGTATAGAATATTAATATACTGTGAAAAGTAAAATATTAAACAGGAATTCTTCTTACCGGTTCACAGCCCAGGATTGTTACCCTCTGCACTGTGTTCGTTCCTCTTCCACCATCACTCACAGAGATTGAGCTTATTTCGCAGGGACTGCAACTCTGTGTCTCTCGGCACTGGTGGATGATTTGAGGCTGTTCAGGTTGCTGGCATATCTGGCTAACCTGGGATTGGTTGGACTGATGGGAAAACTGGTATTGTTTCTCCTTTAAAAAAATACATAGGAAATTCAAGATTATTATAGAACCAGAAAACATTACAGTAACTCCTCACTTAAAGTCGTCCTGGTTAACATTGTTTCGTTGTTACGTTGCCGATCAATTAGGGAACATGCTCATTTAACGTTGAGCTCCACTCTTACGTCGTTTGGCTGCCTGCTTTCTCCACAGCTGGCAGCCTCCCTATGCCCCCTCCCTTCCCCACAGCGCTGCCTGCCCGCCAGCAGACCCCACGGATCAGCGCCTTTCCCCTCCTTCCCCTCCTCCTCCTCCCCCCCCCAGTGGCGAGCGCGCGGAGTCCTCGCTCCTCCCACCCTCCCTCCTGCCCGGGGCAATCAGCTGGCTGGCAGCGTTTTGGAGCAGGAGGGAGGGAGGAGGAGGAGCGAGGACTCCGCGCGCGCAGGCTCCCCCTCCCTCCCCTGCCTTCTCAACCCCGCAGCCAGCTGATTGCCACGGGCAGGAGGCGGGGGAAGGGGAGGCATGCCGAGTCCTCACTCTTCCCTTCTCCCTCCTGCCTCCTAAACTCCGCAAGCCAGCTGATTGCCCTGGGCAGGAGGGAGGGGGGGAGGAGCAAGGACTCCGCGTGCTCGCCACTGGGGGGGGGGAAGAGGAGGAGAAGAGATGGGGGCGGGACCTTGGGGAAGGAGCTGAAATCGGGGCATACCCCCCTCCAACCCCCTGCCGTGAGCACCCCCACGACCCCAGCCCTCTGCCCTGACCCCTGCACACCTCCCCAGCCCCCTGCCCTAACCCCTGCACCCCCTCACATGCCCCCAGCCCCCTGCACCTCCCACACCCTGCATCCCCTGTCCTGACCCCTGCAACCCCCCATACCTTCCCAGCCCCCTTCCCTGACTCCAGCACCCCCCACACACCCAGCCCCCTGCACCCCCTCACACACACCCAGCCCCCTGCCCTGACTCCTGCACCCCCACCCCCACACATACCAGTATTAAATTGCTTGTTTAAAATGTGTATAATGCCTTTTGTCTGGCAAAAAAAAAATTCCCTGGAACCTAACCCCCCCTATTTACATTAATTCTTATGGGAAAACTGGATTCGCTTAATATTGTTTCACTTAAAGTTGCATTTTTCAGGAACATAACTACAACGTTAAATGAGTAGTTACTGTACTCTCTCGCCAGTACAAAGCCTCTGTATAAATGAATAAAATGCATTCTTGCATGGGAAAACTCAAATGGTAGTTTATGTTGATCAGCTAGGCAAATATTTTAATTATATTATTGAAAATACCGCAAATAGATTCTTGCCATTTGGCATATTACAACATTAACACAGTATCCACAGTGTTGTTGCAGCTGTGTTGGCCCCAGTATATTAGAGAGACAAGGAGACAGTGTTGCCAACTCTCATGATTTTGTCATGAGTCTCCTGATAATTATTGCTTTCCTTTAAGACCCAGCTCCTAGAGTCAAGTGGATATGTAATGATTTCAGCCTTCATTCTTAAAGAAAAAGTAAGTTTCTAGCCCTTGCGGCTGTGGAGAAAGCTTCAAAATGTGACCGACCCCCTGTGCACTTTAAAGGTTCAAAAAGCAGAAGACAAATAAAAAGAACACCACATCTATTATTTTTACATACTCATGATGTTTGGTGAGCCTGACTCATGATTTTTGAACATTTGGAGTTGGCAAATACTGCAAAATGGGTGAGGTAATACCTTTTATTGGACCAACTTCTGTTGGTGGTACATTTTTTCAGTTGAAAATTTTCAACCAGCTCCATAACAATGTAATTAGCCAGAAACAGAGTAAGATTCTAAACAATACCTTTCCTTATAGTCTTGTTTTTCTAAAAACCTGGGTAAATAGGACAACAAATTCATGCATTTTGGAATTATTTCTAGAAGTCAGTGGGACTATCCCCATGCAAATGTAGTTACCAATGAGAGTAAAGGTTCCACAGTCAGAGCTTGTTTACATTACCTGATGGATCGACGGGCAGTGATCGATCCAGCAGGGGTTGATTGATCTAGTATAGACATGATAAATCGACCGCCGAGCGCTCTCCCGTCGACTCCGGTACTCAACCAGGGCAAGAGGTGCAGGCGCAGTCAACGGGAGAGCATCAGCCATCAACTTACTGCAGTAAAGACACCACGGTAAATAGATCTAAGTACCTCAACTTCAGCTACATTATTCATGTAGCTGAAGTTGCGTAACTTAGATCGATTTCCCGTGGGCCCCTCCCCCAGTGTGGACCAGGCCTCAGGCTCAAAATTATAGTACTAACAAATAAAGAGGCACAGCAACTCTCAGCTTCAATTTAAAAGGAAGTTTTGGGGGAAAGTACAACTAACAGGCCGCACACTTTTTAGTTTCTGGAAGGCGAAGCTCACTGCAAACCCCAGGGGCTCCTTGCATTGCTCCCTCCCCCACATAAGCTCCCCATGTGCCAACCCATCATCTCCTTCTATTTCATGGACTCCCTGCAATTCCCTTGTCCTTCCTGCCATGGGTTCTGTGTGCTCACTCCATTCTTTCCTCCTCCAATACCAGGGACCCCATTCTCTCCTCCATGTCAGTTGCTGTGTGCCTCTTTCCCCCCCCCCCCCCGATTCCCTCCTTGGCAGGGGCTCTCTTTAGCCCTCATTTCCATTTCCTCCCCCACGCCAGGAGTTCTGTGTGCCTCCCACTCCATCCATTCCAGGGTCCCTCATTTCCTCTCCCTCCCCCCCTCCCCCCGCATGATAAGAGCTCCCTGTGGGCACCCATTCCCCCCACCATCTGGGAGATAGGTCATTCACTGGGTCAACATCTTACCTCTATACTGGGGATTGTTATGATGGAGCGCATTAATGGGTGCCATCAACCAGTTGTCTCATCTATAGACAACTGCAAAGGTGCTTGAAACTCTGGATCTGCTAAACAGAACATAGGGGTTCCACATGTACCCCATTTCTCCCCTTTGGATTTCCCCCCAAAATAACAGGGTCCTGGCCACATTCCCTGAAATTTTGGAACTGATCAGATGTGACATTCAAAAGTTATTGTGTTATATACAGACAGACATAGAAATGCCATCAAGTTGAACGTAGGCCATTGTGAGCTTGGCCAATTGATGTTCCGAATCCTGCTCACCTTACTCATAAAATAAATTCCATTGATTTCAAGTAAGGAGTTGGCCCTTACGTGTACTAATACAATTCTATTAGATTTGCTTTAATTTCCAAGAGAAGCAAAAACTTGAGACAGTACTAGAAAAAAGTGTTTTCTTGCACAACAGATTAATATAAATAATATAAAAAAACCATTTACCTTTTCAGGATTTAGCAACTCATATTTTCTTATTGTCTTTTCATAGATAACATTATTCCCTGAGCCGTAACTTCCTCCTCTCAGAAATGGAGACAATGGCTCCTGTAACTGTAAAACATTAAAAAAAAGTGTTACTATACAATCTTGTGTTACTATACACTCCTATTTAGAATTAGCACTATTCGGAATAAAAAGTGTTGTTGGTTTTTTTCAAATTAAAAGACAAGAGCAACATATTTAGGCATGATACAGTACTGTGTACATTGAAGTAGTTGAGACACTAAAAGGTCATGTTAATTTTACATGGGGAACAAATATTTAATAATGAGCTCTGCAATATACCAGAGAAAGGCATAACACAATCAAATGGCTGGAAGCTGAAGCTAAAAAAATTTATACTGGAGGAAATAAGGCATAAATTTTTAACAGTGAGAGTAATTAACCATTAGAACAGTTTACCGAGGGTCTTGGTAGATCTTCCAGCACAGACAATTTTTAAATCAAGATTGGATGTTTTCCTAAAAGATCTGCTCTAAGAATTATTTGGGGAAAGTTCTCTGGCCTGTGTTATACAGGAGGTCTGACTAGATGATCACAATGGTCTCTTCTGGCGTTGGAATCTATAATTTGAGCTCCATAAGGAAGTGAGTTGAATCAATGTGGCTCAGCTTGTTTCCACTGAAGTCAACAAAAGACTCCCACTGGCCTCTGTGAGCCTTGGATGAAGCCCTTGGGTACGTCTATACTACCCGCCTGATTCGGCGGGTAGCAATTGATTTTCTGGGATCGATTTATTGCGTCTCGTCTAGACGCGATAAATCAATCCTGGAAGTGCTCGCCGTCAACACCGGTACTCCTGCTCCACGCGAGAAGTAAGCGGAGTCGACGGGGGAGCATGCCTGCCGCGTCTGGACCCGCGGTAAGTGCTTTTTAGTTCGAACTAAGATACTTCGACTTCAGCTACATTATTCACATAGCTGAAGTTGCGTATCTTAGTTCGACCCCCCCCCCCCGCCCCCGCCCAGTGTGGACCAGCCCTTAGAGAGTATACAAGATTGGGCTCATTATTATTGATAAACTGTGCAATGGCAGACAAATTATAAAGTGCTAAATCAACTCTGTAGGAGAGAAACTGACCTAAAACACATGTGTTAAGAAGATGTTCAGAGAAGACCAGAGCAGAGCACAGATATAGAAGTAAGAATGGTGACGTATTGCCTCAGCAGAAAGAAGTCTGATTTTGGTTCCTTTGGATGGTCTCTTGAGATGTGAGCATTAATCCTCAGAGTGGCTTGGAGGGGAAGAGAAAGGCAGAAACAAAAGGCATAGCTCAGATGGACTCCAGTATTGACTGGTCACTGGGTTTATCTATATAAACACCCACTTCATGGCAAGCTGGGGTGTAAATCTACCTCACATTAGCCTGGTGCGCACTAGCTGTCCATGCTCCACAGTGTGCTCCAATCTACCCAGCTACAAGGAGATCAGCACGCCCTTTGGAACTTTCAGTGCATGCCAGCACGGTCCACATGGACAGCTAGTGTGTGGCAGGCTAACGCAAGACAGATTTACCCCCCAGCATACCGTGAACTAAGTGTTTGTACAGGATATGTCTACACGGTAATGTAAGCAAAGGTTTAGCAGAAGCTGAGTTAGCAGTCCCAGGGTTTGTTAATCTAGAGCTT
Source organism: Macrochelys suwanniensis (assembly GCA_033296515.1). NCBI lineage: Eukaryota > Metazoa > Chordata > Testudines > Chelydridae > Macrochelys > Macrochelys suwanniensis. The sequence goes on along the minus strand of CM065783.1, from coordinate 75,404,668 downwards.
GAGCGTCTACATTTATTTGTAAACTCCAGGTTAGGAATTGTTGAACACGTGGCCCTAAACTGGGGCTCCAACATCTACACTGCATTATGCAGGCCTGCGTCCAACCACCCATATCCCAGACTTTCTAGCACCCTCCCAAAAGTGGCCACTCTTGCCCTTTGTTGGTGGTGCAGTGTGGGAAAACTTGGTTATCCACAAAACTTGACTATCCAGAGAACAAAGGAAGATTGCCTGTGGGACACTTCTGGTGGCTTCCCAGAGCACTAGTCCAAAAGGGCTTGAACCCTGGGTCCAAATTTGATTCAGGCTCAGACTCTCCACCCCCGTGGGATTCTGGGACCTGGGTTAGTGCAATGGGTGTGTAGGTGGAAGGGGAATTATGCTTGAGCCTGAGTTCAAACCCTGGGTTTACACTGCAGTGAGTAAATTTGGGCACCCAACAAAAGGGCACTTTTGAAAATCTGAACCTATGCAACTTGGCACAGAATTTTATTATGACTTTGGGCAACGCCATTGATAGAACACAGATCTCCAGTCCTAATCCAACAAGATCTTCCTTCCTTTTCCGAGCTAATAAAAAAAAATATGTTGAGGGTTCCCAGGCTTCTGAGCTAGCAACAATACTCTGTTCAGCACATTTTAAAGAACTGGGTGCGGGAGATACTGTTTCATGTAAAGAAGTAGCATTTCTATGTCTGCGGCAGCCACTCATGAGAGCCAGCCACAGACATTCTTTATCCTAAACACAACTCTTCCACATATTTAGGTTAAGCAGTACTTTAGGGTGGTTTTAAATAATGAAAATGGCTACACACATTGTGCTCATGCTAAAACATCTAGGTCCTATTGCCACACTAGTGCACATCTGCTTTCACCCCCAATCACCAGTGCTCAGTTTCATGCAGGTAATTAGTTTTTTTATCATTATTGAGAGTTGTGCACATTTCCCCACATTATACAGAAGACTCGGGGGCAGGGACATACATCTGCTGGGCAAAATTAGAATGCTCAGTGCTACCATTTTCTTTTTTTCAGTTCTTTCATTTGCACATAACACACCAATGGAGTTATCCCCATTTTGCAGACAAGGCACAGAGGCTAAGAATCAAAGCTTATGCAGACTTACTGGGACAGAGCCTTAGCTAGTGTAGCTCAGTATAACTCCACTGAACTCAACAGAGCTGCACCAATTTATACCAGCTGAAGATATGACCCATAAAATACTCTCATCTTTACAAATGAAAAGCACTGTAAATACATTATTTATTGTTTTCTCTTCTCAGTGCTTCCATTCTGAGGTGAGAAGCAAAGAAAATCTGTATTTTACTTAAATAGTGAAATGATTAGAACATAAGAATTGTCAGACCAGATCAGACCACTAGACCACCTACCCCAGTATCCCATACCTGACAGCGCCAAGTGCTTCAGAGGATAGTGCAATGACCACTGTGAAATAAGATGTTCCCGGGAGAAGTTTCTCCTTTTAATTCGATCATTTTCATTCTCTACATCAGTGGTGCTCAAACTCAGTCCGCGGCTTGCTCAGGGTAAGCCCCTGGCACGCCGGGCCGGTTTGTTTATCTGCCGGCCTGCTGCTTCCTGCAGCTCCCATTGGCTGGGAACGGCAAACCGCGCCCAGTGGGAGCTGCGAGCGGCCGTACCTGCAGAGGCGGCAGGTAACCAAACTGGCCCGGCACGCCAGGGACTTACCCTGAGCAAGCTGCGGACTGAGTTTAGGAACCACTGGTCTACATTCTATAATTTAAAAAAATTCCTACCAATTTGTGTTTGCTTTCATTTGGCAAGTATTTGTTTCCACTTCTTCTTCTAGTGTAGCATCCACATAAATAGACAACAAATTCCATGTGTGCACCAGCAACATTAACATAATCAAGGACAGAGCTACAGCCCAAACCTACATTCCTCAAGTAGAGAGATGAGGTGGGTGAGGGAATATATTTTATTGGACCAATTTCCATTGTTGAGAGAGAGAAAGAAGCTTTCGAGCTACACAGTGTTTCAAACTGGAAGAAGAGCTCTGTGTAAGCTCAAAAGCTTGTCTCTCTCACCAACTGAAGCTGATCCAATAAAAGATATTACCTCATGCATCTTGTCTCTTTAATATCATGATACGAACATAGCTACAACGCCGTATTCCTCAAGTAAGCAGAATTCCCACTGAGGTCAGTTTGAGGATTGGGTCTTTTGTTAGTTAACTGTTATAGAGCAGTAGGAACAACTCACAGGTCATGGTCACTTCCTCCCCTAACAACTCAACAGGAAGATCTTTGTTGCTATTATCACCATTTTAAGGGGGCATTCATCACTGGATACGAGCAATTCCAAAGTAGGTCAGATGTCCAGTTTGGAATTGCCACATCTGTGTTACACTGTAATAAGCAGCCTGCAGCAGTTTTCAATCCTCCTCCTAAAAGGGTGAATTATAACACCAGGAAAAAGAAATCAAAGTAGAAAAGACTCTACTCTAGCTAAGCATCAATTATAGTAATTAGAGAATGTCAAAGTAAGGAGTACTGTGGAAGACTTGTCAGTCTTGATCACATTTTCTCACTTTTGCATAATTAGGGCCTGATCCTGAAAACTTTCATCATGTAAGTAATCCTATTGAAGTCAAAAGGACTCCTTATATGAGTAAACACCATTCAAAAGAAGAGATGATATACAGCTTATGAAGCATAACCACGTTTCTAAATTATCCTAATTTTTAAAGGATCTGGACTATAAACTGAAACACCTACAAATTCACGTGATTGATTTCTTCACACATATTTCTCTTCCCAAAGACTGCACTTTACAGATCTATAGTTTTGTTTCTCAGTCTTTGACTCAAAATAATTACTTAGGTTGAGATTGCCTCTCTGAGGCAGGGAGCTTCTTTTTTGTTGTGTGTTTGCACAGAGCCCTGCGCAAGGAGTCCTGGGCCACTCCTAGACACTGTGGTAATACAAATAAACAAACAATCGGGAAAAGTTTTGGTTGTTTTTATTTTATTCAGTGGTACATACTGTAGTATGGTGAGTTGAAAAAAATATAATCCAGTTTCTTAAAAGGATACATTTAAAGTAAATAATCTGTTAAAGAGCCTTACAAACCTGCCTAAACTAAATCCACTGCCTCAGGGCTTTGGAATACATAACTCACGCTATTAAACTCTCTTGCTTGTAACCAGACATGCCAAACCCACCAAAACAAAAAAAACAAAAAAACAAACAAAAAAAAAAACCTGCAGAAATTGGGCTTGTTTTTGGCTTCATTGGCTTGTGAGTTGCTTGTTGGCTAGTTTTTGGCTTGTAGCTTGTTGCTTCTTTTTTTTTTTAAATCGCCTCCCAGCAAGCAGAGGCAAGGGGGAGAGTCAGGGGTGCACAGCAGACGCACCACAGTCCCAGACTGCATGCCGGGGGGATCTAGTCACAGAGTGTTGGGGTTCTTGGGGATTGGCTTGTTTTGGCTTTGTTTGGAAATGGGACTAGCTTGATTTTTTTACTTATTGTGAAAGTCAGGGTGCTTATTTACCACGTGAAAGTTGGCATCTGTGGTTGTAACTTGTAAAACTATTTTACTCTAGTAAAAAGTACTAAAGTATTCTCATAGGCAATGTTCCCTCTAATTTTTGACAGGCCATGTGTGCAAAAAATTTCTTCTGTGCAAATTTTTGACAGGCTGTGTGCGCAAAAAAAATCTTCTGTGCAAATTGTTGTGCGCACAGTGTTTCACCGTGCGCACGGGGTTTAGGATCTGTGTGCGCACGCACACAGCTTAGAGGGAACAGTGCTCATAGGTATAAGGACCAGGAGACTATTAAGGTAGAATACATCTCTCATCTTCTAAGATTTAAGGAAAGATTCTAAACTCTACGTAGAATAATATACTTAGAGCTCAGGGGGATGTTTTACTTCCACAAATCCATGTTCACTTTCAAGATACGTAGACTCTGCTTTTTACCTCAAAGCATGTACCCAGTTACACCCATTTAAATTCATAGCAATGCCACTGACTTAAACGTGGTTATGCTGGCCCGATCACCTCTTCAGACAGCCTCAAGGAGGGAACAAAATGAGAAGACTCTGTGAGGTTATGCTTGTTGAAATTGCTCCTCACTTGTTCTGTCAGAGAGGTGGCATTTGCCTGCACTCTCCCCACACCTGCAGAACAGGCTGGAGTCACACAAAAACCCTGTGCCTCCACACCAGCTTCAAGTCCCCAGCATAAGCTCTTCATTCCCTGGCACTGCAGCTCCAGTGGGACTGTGTTACAAGGACTTCTGCAGCCAGCAGCTGCTCCCGAAACCCTCTACTCTCGAAGAGTGATCCCCATCATGAGACAGTGGATGTGGGGAAGGAAAAATGTAACACAGCCTCAGGTTATATTACATTTCCACTTGAAACTCAAGTTGGTGAGTAGGGGTAAAATGATGTACATCTTCCCCTCAGCTCTCCCCTTCCTACAATGTACCAAGGAAAACCTTCTGCAGTGCCAGGGGGCAACTGCATTCCTTTCTTGCAAGAGATAGAGGTCGGCATGGAGAACATCCCATTGCTGGACAAATTTCAGTGACAAGATTGGGCCTTGGACTTACACCAATGCAACAAAGCAGGTTTGGGCCCCATACTATTAAACTTAGGAGGACAAATTTAAACATGAACTGGCAAGCAGAAAAGATTGTGGTTTTGCCCTCTATGTGTTAAGGGGACTTCATGCGTTTTTGTTGTGTTTCGGTTTTCCCCCCATTATAATTATGTCATTGAACTACTCAGCCAAGGAAATTTGTTGCAATGAGATTCACGTCTGGTTTAACAGACTGTAAAAAAATCCCTCTATAAACAGACAGATAAATTGTGGAATGGGAACCAGTGTTGAATTCTCTACTGCTTGGATCATATTCTATGGGGTTTTGAATATGGGACTAATTCACAGGATTAAGTGCAATTTTCCATCTGAATGTAGGTTGCAGACTCACGCCTTTAATTAAGAAATGATAGGAGATCTCCACACTAATGTGGTAAATGTGTAATGACACCAGAGCACCGCTGGTTCAAATAAAAATAAAAAACGATAAAGAATATATACAAGGCAAGCAAAACTTATCTGAAGGGTATCTTAAATATGAATATTGCCATTTTAAAAAAAATTAAAATATCACAAATAAGAACTCTAGCAACAGATTGGTTAGCAGAATTTATAAGTGACCTAACAGTTTGCAAATACAATAGTTAATTTATCACTATACAATATGATCAAAGAAATAAAATCATGACAGATAAGAACTCTACCTCTGAATAGAGATAATGAACTAGATTCTGTCATCAATTAAATTGAGGTAAATTGTAACTGTAGCCTTCAGTAGAGTTACTCCTATTTACACCAATGTAAACTGAGAACAGAATTCATCCTGCTATCCAGAGAAACAAGAAAGAACACTCAGAAGAGATCATGAAAAGTAAAAGAAAAATCTGTTATAAGCATCAGACTGTGAGATTGCCTATAAACGAACAAGATTTACAATTTATCATTTTTTTAAATAATCTGGTTCTCTAATTGTCACTCCTCCTCCTTCATGTTAATCTACTAAATTTGGGAACTGGTTAATTCTTTGGCTCTTGGTCCCAAACAAAACAGAGAGATCATAGCATTGGCTAATATTTCACTGGCATCAATGGGAATTGAAGGTGCTCTGCACCTCAGAGGATCTTGACCCTGCAAACCTTCACTCACTCAAGTACAAACTCTTTACATGAGGGTTTGCAGGACTGACCTCTGAGCCTTTTTCACATTGAAGCAAAACACCTTTCTTGTTATTTCATGTTCTATTCACTCTTCAGAAATCATGACTGGGATTTTAATACTTACAAACTGTACTCCAAGCAAGGTTCATTCAAACCAAATAGCAAAATGAGATCTACAATAAATACAGTAACCAACTTCAAATATTTATCAACTCCTTCACATAATCCTGGCACAATTTTCCTGGAAAGACTCCTCTCAGACAACCTCACTGAAGTCAATGGAATTATTCCAGATATACCCTGATCTGACACAGAGCAGCATTTGGCCCAGAATCTCAAACAGGAAAAAGTAAATCAAAGGTTGGATACAGCAAACAAATACTAAGAACATATTAATAAAGTAGCTGCTTTCATCTGTGACAAGGCAATACAGTCAAATAGCTCATAAAAGACATTATCCATTTCCAAATTTTCTTACTCTATAATGTAATCGAAGTATACACAAGAACAATCATAACTGAAAACACTGATTCACTGATAGAGTAAATGCTATAGTAGAAATGTTTGATTTATACACACACACACACACACACACCCATTCAGTATCTTTTATGTCCTTAATGAACATACAGAATCTAACCAGAAGCAATTTTTTTAAAACTAAGACACAAGAGAATTCTCTTGGCCAATCAGCAGTAGCAAACAATATAATATTTCTATATCACTTTTTATCTAAGAACTCTATTAAGGTTCAGAAAATCGATGTGAAGTAGGTATACCTATGTGATAACTGGATAAACTGAGATACGCATAAATTAAGCAATCCTCACAAAGTCAATAGGAGAGTGAAGAATAGGGCTCAAGAGTTCTTACTTCTTGTCCCCTGCATTTCCCATTGGACAACTCAGCCTCCCAAAGAATTAAATACTTCCCCATGTAGGGGACTGAACAAACATTAAATTCCACCTACTCTCCCTGTCACTCTTTATACTCCTTCCAAAATTCTTGCAACCACTTATTTTATTTCTTTCATCCACTTCCAACTACAGTACACGCCTTCTCACTTGCTGACACTTGAGCTTGAGAAACCTCCTAAATTAATGTTTATTAAGCATCCTCCCTCTCCACCTTCCAAAAGTTTACGACCAGTATTCTAGCTATAGAAACCACAACTCACTCCATGTCTGACCTTTCTGTGCCTTTAGAGCCTGATTCAGCAAACACTGAAGCACATGCTTAACTTTAGGCACATGAATAGTCCCATTGACTTCAATAGGACTACGGTACATGCTTAAAGTTAAGCAATCTACTGGATCAGCAATTTAGAACCTCAATTGCTTCAGGGTAGGAACTTCTTGTTTGTTTGACACACTTAATTCATGTTTTCTAATATGCCTACGATACTACATGGACAGACAAGGTGGGTGAGGTAATATCTTTTATTGGACCAACTTCAAAAAAATACCACCTTACCTCTCTAATATCCCAGGACTGACACAGCTACAACTACACTGCGTAGTAAAGTACTACATATTAATTAGTGCTTAACATTTTCATATCTAGATTTCAATGCACATTACAAGTTCAGGCATATCTCTCTATTTTACAGACAGGGTCACTGAAGCACAGAGAATTTAGCTGACTTGTCTTTGATCACAAAGCACAGTCAGTGGTAGAGACAGAAGGGGAACTCTTGCCTCCTAATTCTCAGCACAGAATTCTGTCTAAATGCCACTTGTAAAGTTGTGACAAGCAACGTTAATACTTGCTTGTCAAAGTTTTCCTTAAATTTGTTCAGGATTAAAATTCTTCATTTCATAAACTGGAGCTAAAGACACAAAAAGGAATTTTCTTTGCTCGATAGTCTTTTTATTTTTTTTTAAATAATAACCCTAACAGGCCGGATTTTGAAAAAAGTTAGCTTAAACAATTATATATTTAATATGCTCACACACTTATCACCACTAGTAATGGAAACTAGATAATTGTGCACAAAAATTATAATAATTTGTACAGGCAATAACCCAATTTGAATGCATAATCAAAGTAAGTGCATGCACAAATGAGGCACATAGCTGTGAGCACATTGTGTTTGAAAATTCGCACATTCACTTATCTGAAAATATAGCCCTATAGCAGGATATTGTACTATGAAGATAGGGATTTTACAAATGTTTACCTGTTGAAACACATATTATTACTGAGTTTTAGACTCTTTTGTTCAGTCTTAAATAATTTTTCAAGGTCATACCAAATTCAATTTTTGAAAAGTCATTCACACTGTGGAAGTCTATGAAAAACTGCAGATGCCACAAAAATAAAGTTTTCCTCAGCTTCCATGAAGCAAAACACTGGAGACTCAGAGGGAAAAGTCCTCTAGTCTAGAGAGCATAATAAGGATGAAATCAATAGAGTTCTATAGAAATTTCCCAGCAATCCTAAATAATTTAATAGAGAATGATATCCTTTCTCAAAAAAAAAAAAATGGGGGGGGGGGGGCAACCTATAATCTATAAACTATCCTATAGAATGCTGTAGCAGGATATATTTTCTATTAAAGATTCTAAATTCTATACAATGGTTCAGAAAGCCTATACAAAGTCTATCACTTTCTATCTGGCAAAGTACTTTTCTGTAAGGTCATTTTTTAACTGAATCAGACACATAGGTATTAAAATTGTTTAAAAGTTAACATGATTACAGTTAAGAGATATATCCAAGAACACCAAAATTCCTACCTAATACCCTAGATACGTTACTTTAAAAAAATATTTTAACAGTATACAAAAAAGTCAAATTTGACAATTATTGTACTGCAGAATTATGGAGAGGAATGTGTGCCACTATAGTGTTGTTAGTATTTCTATTACAAACCACAGATGAGGCCTGATCCAATTCCTATTGATCCCATTAATATTCCGCCTATTGCAAAATTTGATCATCCATCAAGGTACTTAGTCCAAGAACACCATTCTTCTATCCACCTTCCAAAACATCATTTGAGATGTTTTAAAGTTAAATGAACATTACAAACAATATGCTCATCTCAAATGAATCTTCAAGGCTTTGATAAGTAAGTGAAATTTGCCAAATAGTAGTTAATGTTGTCTAAACAATTTTAAATGTCTAAAATATTGAAGTTGAAATTACATACATAGACACTTGTGTAATTTTTATAAGGATTGTATTATCAGCTTGCATCCTATATATACTTCTACCATTTAAGACATGGAATCAAATTCTGAGGCCAGAAAGGTACACTGTAATTGTCTGATTTCCTGCATAACTCAGGTCATAGAGATTCCCCAAAATAGAGCATATCTTTTTGAAAAACATCCAATGCGGATTTAAAAATTGCCAGTGATGGAGAATCCACCACAACCCTTAGTAAATTGTTCCAAAGGTTAATTACCTGCGCAGTCAAAAAAAGTATGCCTTATTTCCAGTCTGAGTTTGTCTAGCTTCAACTTCCTACCACTGGATATTGTCATACTTTTGTCTGCTAGATTGAAGAACCCATTATCAAATATTTGTTCCCCATGTAGGTACTTACAGACTGGGATCAAGTCACCACTTCAGCCTCTCTCTCTCTCTCTTTCTTAAACTGAACAGATTGGAGTCTATCCCTATAAGGTATGTTTCCATTCCTTTAATCATTCTCATGGCTCTTTACTGAGCATTCTCCAGTTTACAAAACATCCTTCTTGAATTCTTGACACCAAGAACTGAACACAGTATTCCAGCAGCAATCGTTCCACTACCAACTACAGAGATAATATAATTGCTGTACTCCTATTTGAGATTCCCCTGTTTATGTAACCAAGGATTGCATTATAGCCCTTTTGGCCAGTGTCACACTGATCACGAGGTCATTTTCAGAGTCACAGGATAGGGGGCTCTGTCCTGGGAAGTAGTAAGTATGGCCTACATTCTCTATTCCTACATGTACTGTATAACTTTACATTTCGCTGTATTAAAAACACAATTTGTGTTTTGCTGTGGTCTATTGAACATAATATAATATTTTAGAAACCTATTTAAATATGCACCAGACATGCCTATGTATCAGGTGGAAATAAATTTGCCAACCCTACAGGATTGGCCTGGAGTCTCCAGGAATTAAAGATTAATCTTTAATTAAAGATTATGCCATGTGATGAAATCTCCAGGAATACAGCCAACCAAAACTGGCAACCATAGGTTAAACTGAATTTAACTCTGCTTTGCACAGTCAGGAGTGACAGAAAGCAGACCTGAAGAGGGCAGGATCTGACACAACACGTTCACATTTAGGCAACCCTGGATCTATTCTCTTGTACCCAAACAAGTTATTTACACTTTTGGACTAAGAGGCACCTACTTTAGCTTTAACTTATGCATCTGATAGCTGACTAGGTAAAAAATTAATCAGTAAAAACTGAACTATTCTATATTTCCCTATGTTTTCTAAATTTAAAAAGACTAACACTATGATTGGCAAAGGGGTAACCTAAACATTTTTGACCAGATTCTGCAAACACTGATGCACACAAATTAATTTCACCCATGGAAGTAGTCCCACTGAAGTTACTCCAGGACTGTACATCTGTGTTTGTGGGATTGGGCTTTTACATATGTATTTAGTTAACCCACATATTCAAACATTTTGTGCAAAAATCCTGTGAGAATTTATTTGCAACACTATTTATAAAGATAATCTGAAATATTCCATCCAATCCATCTCCAATATTCATGGCTAAATATCTACCTGCACACCATGAATATTCTCTGATTTTGTTGTGAATAATTATAAAAGATATTATGATTCTTTGGGATAGGAAGCAATCTGTAGCAAACTGACTGAATTTGCTAAAGATTAGGCTGCCTCTGGAATTAGCCTAATATATATTCAGATTGAAATCACTTTACATCATACACATGGTGAGGCAGCTAAAATTTGTCAGTTCTTACAAATCCCAATCTAAACTATTTGTGAAATACCTGTCAGTGAGCAGGCAATTTATAAAGAGGGGCTCTCTTTATTTTAAGCTAAATTCCTATTTAGATTAATCCTCCAAATGAAAAATAGTTCACTTGCTATGAGTTCTATGACAACAGAAGGATTACATAACCAGAAATTGTCCAGAAAAAAATTAACATTAATTTTCTAAGCACTGAAATCTTTTTTTCAATCACTCCTAGAATCACACGTAATTCTTACCCATGAATAAAATGAAATAAGGTGGAATAAAAATAAAAATCACATACATGCTGTATCTCTGTTATGAGCTTATGCATAGGCATAAACAGATACCTCAGATAATTGCCACACTTCATACCAGACCATCCTGATCCTGCAACACTTGCTCAGGAAAAACTCCCACTGAAGTCAATGAGAGTTTTGCCTGAGTAAAGACTGTAAGATCAGGCCCAAAGATTTTTAGGTCAAACACAAATCTGCCAATTTGTTAAAAATGAGATGATCAAAGATGTATCCCAATGCCATAAACATTCTGAACAGGATGACATTAAAACTCTTTGAAACTCAAATATTAGTAAAACGATCCAGGAAGGTGTGAGCACACTCATTCACGCAGAACTGAGGGTGTTCAGCATTACATACACATTCACATCCACTGTTGGTAAAATGCCCTGTTTTCCAGAGTTTACAAAAGCCCTATCCTACAGCAATGACAGATATTATACTAAGTGAAATCATAATAGATAGATTAAACAATCCACAATAAGAAATTACACAAACAGAACAAATTCACAATAGGGAAGACATTTCACTTTTAGTAACATCTCATCAGCACTACAAAGAAATTATGAAACAAAATTTTATTGCAGTTCTGTGAACTTCAGTCGCTAATAGTATCAACAAATGTTAACTTTGCTTTTGTAAAAGAGAAGACCCATTTCTGTGGAAACGTTCTTTGTATTTGCTGAAGTAGTGAGAAAAGAAGGTTGAAGGAATAATAGTTGCTGTGTAGTGTCACTCTATGCTACTGTGCCTGTCCAATTATAGCTATAAATTAAGAAGGCATCTGCTTCTTTATTATATATATCAGCATCCACTACAAAATATTTAAATCAGTTTAACTCCACAATAAAAACTACATATTTCCTCTGCACTTTGACCTCATTAAAGACCTACTGGTCTTTATCTAATATCATACTGGTATCTGTTCTGCTATTTTTTTTTTATAATCAACTTTTCTGGAGATAGATCAGACTATTAGTGGTAGCCCTATTTAAATTGATTTGTGCATTTTCAACTTCAAGTAGAATTCCTTTAGTTTCATTTACACTGTAAGCTTTTAAATAAAGTTTCTTGTTATAGTGCATTTAAAATTGGTTCTGGAACTAATGTTTTTTCAGTAGTCCCTATTCTTTTTTTATATATTGTATTTATTAAACCTTTTTGTATCAAAAGAAACAAAAGCCACAAATAAAAAGACAGTAAAAAGATGCACTTAAGTATAAGGATTACAAAAAAATAGGGATGATACAACATTTCAAAAACACCATTTTTAATTCTATTGGGACAGAGAGAGATGCAGAAAATTTTGTAACAGGATGGAATATCTCCAAGATCATAGAATGATAGGACTGGAAGGGACCTCAAGAGATCATCTAGACCAGTCCCCTGCACTCATGGCAGGACTAAGTATTATCTAGACCAGGGATCGGCAACTTTTGGCACGCGGCCCGTCAAGGAAAGCCGCTGGCAGGTCGGGACAGTTTGTTTACCTGCAGCGTCTGCAGGTTCGGCCAATCGCAGCTCCCACTGGCCGCAGTTCACCATTCCAGGTCAATGGGGGCTGCGGGAAGAGGTGGCCCAGCCCGCACCGCTTCCTGCAGCCCCCAATGGCCTGGAACGATGAACCGCGGCCAGTAGGAACTGCAATCGGCCGAACCTGTGGATGCTGCAGGTAAACAAACCATCCCGGCCCGTCAGCGGCTTTCCCTGATGGGCTGCGTGCCAAATGTTGCTGATCCCTGATCTAGACCATCCCTGATAGGTGTTTGTCTAGCCTGCTCTTAAAAATCTCCAATGATGGAGATTCCACAACCTCCTTAGGCAATTTATTCCAGTGCTTAACCAGTTAGGAAGTTTTTCCTAATGTTCAACCTAAACCTCCCTTGCTGCAAGCTTCTTGTCCTATCCTCAGAGGTTAAGAAGAACAATTTTCCCCCTCCTCCTTGTAACATCCTTTTATGTACTTGAAAACTGTTATGTCCCCTCTCAAGTCTTCTCTTGTCCATACTAAACAAACCCAATTTTTTCAATCTTCCCTCACAGATCATGTTTTCTAGACCTTTAATCATTTTTGTTACTCTTCTCTGGACTTTCTCCAATTTGTCCACATCTTTCCTGAAATGTGGCACCCAGAACTGGACACAACACTCCAGTTGAGGCCTAATCAGCACGGAGTAGAGCAGAAGAATTACTTCTCATGCTGTTTTTTACAACACTCCTGCTAATGCATCCCAGAATGCTGTTTGCCTTTTTTGCAGCAGTGTTACACTGTTGACTCATATTTAGCTTGTCATCCTCTATGACCCCCAGGTCCATTTCCGCAGTACTCCTTCCTAAGCAGTCATTTCCCATTTTGTATGTGTGCAACTGATTGTTCCTTCCTAAGAGGAGTACTTTGCATTTGTCCTTACTGAATTGCATTGAACTGAAATGTTGTGGGGGTTTATTTGTTTGTAGCCCTATAGTCAACAATAGTAGGTAGGAATTACTAAAGAAAGCTTGAATAAATACAAATGTAGTTCATCCATTCAAAGATAGGAAAAAGTGGAATTTAAGTTGAAAATCATAAAAAACTTGGATTGTGAAAATACATTACCCTTATATATAGCTTTTCACACACAGATAATAAACAGGTTGCTTAGCATAATTTCAGCAATGCCCTGTGTAAAGATGAAATTTATAATGCTTTCCTTTAATACTTACAATGTAATTAATATAATAAAAACTACTATTGGAACACAAAAAGATATCTGAAAGTACTATCTGTTTTTGATCTCATTCCAAAAGCAGTCACTAGCTTTTATGAGGTCCACCTATCCATTTATCTTTACAGTACAAAAATGATATATAATTTCTTATACAAGAATAAGAATAGAAATCCCAGGACAGACTGAAAAACACTTCTAAACCTAATGATTTCACCTGTTACAGTTCTTGGCTGCAGATAATCAACAGTGCTCATACAGTGCTCAAATGAGTCCTGTTTCATAAAGCTGTCAAACACATACAGTGCAGAACTCTTCTCTAAAATATATTTTCGCTGAATGTCAATAGCTGGATGGTGAAAAATGAACACACCTCTCCCCCACTGGTGAATGCCAAACAAGAAAATACTCTCCTATGCAGCTTGCAAATCTGTTTAGAAGCATAGTAGCGGTTGTATGACTCACTCCAGGAAGTCCAGCAACAGTTGTGTAAATGGGCCTGTGTATCAGTGACACCCCCACCCACAGTGTAACCAGTCAATGACACCCCCCCCCCCCACACACACAGTAACTAGTCAATCCCCCAGTAACTAGTCAATCACACACCCCCCCACACACACACTGTAACTAGTCAATGAAACCCCCACGCGCGCTCGGCCACACACACCCCCGCAGGCAGCAGGGAGTAGCGGAGGCCCACCATGTCCACAGAAGCACAAGAGGGCAGCCGAGGGCACCCCCGGCCAAGTCCCGAGGGCAGGCAAGCGAGAGAAGGGGAGGGAGGCCCGTGTACCTGCTGAGGCGGGTCGCGGCTCCAGATGACATGCTGGTGGCCTGTCGCGTTCTCCAGCGGGGACACCGCCCTGGGGGAGCACGGAGCGGGCTCCAGCACCTGTCCCCGCCTGCCCCCGGGGCAGCTATAGGTCCTCACCCGCTCGTACACCACGTTGCCGTCCTGATGCTGATGGTGCTGGTGGGGCAGCGGCTCCGGGCAGGGCAGGGGCCGCAGATCGGGGCACGGCTTGGGCAGCGGCTCGGGGCACTGCTGGGGCCAGCTCGGCAGGGGCTCGGGGCATGGCCGGGGCCGGCTCTGCAGGGGCGGCGGCTCGGGGCACGGCAGCGGCTCGGGGCACGGCCGGGGCCGGCTCTGCAGGGGCGGCGGCTCGGGGCACTGCTGGGGCCAGCTCGGCAGGGGCTCGGGGCACGGCCGGGGCCGGCACTGCAGGGGCGGCGGCTCGGGGCACGGCAGCGGCTCGGGGCACGGCCGGGGCCGGCTCTGCAGGGGCGGCGGCCGGGGCCGGCTCTGCAAAGGCGGCGGCTCGTAGCAGGGCAGCGGCTCGGGGCACGGCCGAGGCCGGTGGTGCGGCAGAGGCAGCGTGTGGTAGCAGGGCTGGGGCCGGTGCTGCTGCTGCTGCTGCAGGTGCGGGGGCAGCGCCTGGGGCTGCAGCTGCTGCTGGCCGCCGTACATGCTGCCCGCGGGGAGCCCACCGGGAGCTGGGCACGGCGAAGCGAGAGCTGGGACGCGGGGCAGCAAGTGCGGGCGAGCCGGGCCGGGGCGGGGATTAGTAGCCGCGCGGGCAGCGCCCGGGACTGGACACGCCTTGGAGCGGCGGGGGCTCACCTGACTCCCCGCAGCAGGGAGCGGCCCCACCGCCTCCGCGGGCTGGCTGCCAGCTCGGCCTGGCGCTGGCAGGTGCGCCGCGCCCCCTGTCAAAGAGCCACCGCCGCGGGCAGAGCGACAGAGACCTGGAGAGGAAGCCCCCACTTTCCCACGACTGTAGCGTTGTTCGCTCGCTCCAGAGTGGGGAAAGTAATTTTAGCCTTTAACGGCGCTGGAAAGGGGGGTAGTGCTGTCAGTCACCCGTTCCCCTTCTGTTAAAACCACACTGTACCAGTGATGCCAATATGATTGTACTGTGTGCATCAGGATGGCAAGGAAGGAGTCATTATTAGATCGTGAACATAGGTGGAGTGAAGGAAAGCCTAGAATACATTGTTAACATTACTTATAATAATTCATAGCCTCAACTAATTTCTTTTACAGGCACAGCACACAAAAGAGAGATGTTAGGTAAACATAAAAATACTCTTGCTGGAAAATGCAACATAACTGTAGTTCCTGGAATTCAGAATAGTAACACATGCACAAACTGGAGAGAGACAGCAAACTGCTCTCAAAAACAGACCCTAGCTTACCTTGGTCTGGCTGCTGCCAGGCCCAGATCTCATGCTTCACTAGAGACCCATAGGGGCAGGCAGGAGCAGGAAATTTGAGACCTTTGATAATTTAAAGTAATAAATCACAATTTTAACACAACTTTCAAAACACCACAGTTTCCAATAGAGACAACCCCCATATTTTCAAATAAGAGTCTATGTATATTTGTGTAGAATACTCCCTTTATATACTCATTTTCAGTTGCCATCAGCCTTGGTTGAACATTTCCTGCAGCTGTGTTAAAGCTAAATGAATTAATTTCATTCCTGATGTGAGTCCACCTACACTTCCCCTTTGGTGTCTTAATGTGTTCCCAGGTTGGGATGAAGGGAGCGGGGAGTGTAACCATACAGTTATTTGCTACTTAGACACAGCCAGTTAAATCACTCAAATTTTATGCCAGAAGTAAGCGGTTTGCAAAGCTTTCTACTACATTGCAGACCACTTCCCATATGTAATCACAGGGACCACCTTCTCACCCATTCACATAACAACCCTCTGGCTCCTACAGCAATTGCTTATATAGGAAAGTGATATTAGGCAATTATTTTAATATATTTGTAGCTATTTTTAATACAGTTTGGGGGCTGGTGTCAAGGAAGAGAGCCAGCATCATGTGACCAGGTTGCTCTTTAGAGATAGACCACCAGCAAGTTCTTTGTTGATTGTTTGGGAGTCAGTAGCCTAAAACTTCACTCCATAGGAAAGAATGTATGTTCCACTGAATTTCTCAGTCCAGAATACTTTCTTTGGAGCTCCGTTTTCACATTCAATAACCAAATGGCCCTGTCCCCTCTTCTTGCAAGTTAGTGCACAGGATAGTAGCGTTACTATGTAAAATATTGTATAAAATCTCAAACATATATATGTATCATCCTCTGATGCTCCAGATTGGTGCACCGTCACCCTACAAGTTACTAGTTGCTTTTGGGTCCCACAAGATAAAGGTTGTATTATTACTAGTACATACTGATGATGATTTTATGATTAATATTAATTGTAGCTAGGAGTAGCTGAGAGAGGGTTCAGACACATGAAAGAACAGTCAGACAAATTAAAATAACTGTTTAAGAGGCCTTTACCTCAGGAACCCTGGCTTACAAGCTCCTCAACTCAAAGGCCTCAAGCAACGTCTCTGAGCCTGGTCAAGCTAGTCTTCTGGAGCCTGAAAGAGAGATGAATATTCTGATAGAGAGGAGAGAACAGAAGGAGCAAGGATTTAGGAGCTGCTGATTATCCCACAGGAAGCACTTGACAGAGCTAAGATTTTCAAAGCAATGAACAAAAAAATTGAGTTATCCACAGAACTCCCATTCTTATTAACAGGAATTTTGTCTGTAATTTCCTTCTTAGTTACAGTCTTAAGTGACCTTTTGTACTAGAGGTTATGTTTATTGTAGAAAACCATTTGTTTCTTTTGTTGGCTAATGGAGGAGGATTTTTCCTGTTTCTCTAAAAGCTAAAAATATAAGCAGCAGAAAAGGATGTAGAAGGGCCTTCAACTCCAAAATCTACAGAAGAGTTCATTATTTGTGAGACAAGATAATGGAAGAGATTTGCAGTTGTGGCACAATATTAAATCTGTACTCATAAGACTGATAAAAAATGTTAAGACAGCAATCACCATTTGAGTGCTATTATTACCACTAACAGTGGCCACTCATAAGTGAAGCTATGGTCACTTTGCATTGCTACAACCCTATGTCCCCATTTTCCACTGCATAATTCTGAACTGTAATTCTTCAGTTATGATGAATAATGCTCTTTGTCAAAAGTGCAGCAACTATAATTGCTGTTCTGCCTCTCCTGGCAGCATCTAGCACCACCTCTTAGCTCAGTTTACAGTATAAATAAGCAAAGCAGTGAGTCAGTACACCTGGAATTTTGCTTTCTTTCATCCCTGCATATATAGTAAGTAGTATTTGTTCCTTTGATTCCAGACCAACATAAAATCTAGTGATTAACAACTATTTCTTGTTGTCTTTCAGATATTGCCAGACATAAGGAGGTTGTTTAAAAAAAGATTTAGAGCCAAGTTCATTCCTAGTGTCCAATCACTGACTCTAATTGTTTTTTGGTTGAGGCATTTTAATGATAATTTTTCTGTGAATCCAGAAAAACGTGACCCAGGTATTGTGAAAGTAAGCTTGAGTATAAAATCAGATGCCTTCTAAAATGTTTACTTATAGAAGAATTTAATAGGACACACATCATATTGATATTCCTAATTTCCAATATATCTGAACTCTATAAAACCACCATTTGGGATAGTCCTGCCACTCTCAATAAAATAAAAATATTTTTTTTATACTGCAAGTGAACCAATGTTTTAAGACTCTTTATTCCATATAATGAAAGAAGAGAAACAGTACTACGAAAAATTGGATTTGCATATTTTGCATATCTTCACTAATATCCAAGCTGAGCATAAAGAACCTGGGTTAAGGTCTTTGCACATTTATTAACGAACATTGGTTAGTTAGCTATCCTTTAACATTAAATAAAAAATTATCCTATGAGGATTATGTGAATCAAACAGTACATAATTTCTTCCCATCTCCCCCTCTTTTTCCCTTCTGTCTCATGTTATTTTTCAGCAGGGTTTTGTCTCTCTTTGTGTTTATTATTATATATTGTCTGTTATGATGACTTAATAGCAAATAACAAACACCACAAGCATAGTAGCTAATGTGCATACATTATGCCTAGTGTTGGTTTCACCTTTCTCCTTTTGTAATGGGGATTCTGCAACCATGGATGAGGATACAATTTCTTGTTTGATTTATATGTTGATTCTTAATCCAATAAAAAGTGGGTGTTTGCAGGAGGTGGGAGGAAAGAATCCTTTACTATGTAATTGATGTCAAGTATCAGAGGGGTAGCCATGTTAGTCTGGATCTGTCCATAGGCACCGACTCCGTGGGTGCTCTGGGGCTGGAGCACCCACGGGGAAAAATTGGTGGGTGCTCAGCACCCACCGGCAGCTCCCCGCCAGACCGCGCCCGTGACCAGAGCACTTACCTTCGCCCCGGACGCTGGGCGATGTTGCGGGGCCCCGCCCCCGACGCTGTTGCGGGGCTCCGCCCCTGACACCGGCCAACGTTGCGGGCCCCACCCCCAACGCACCCACCGGAGCCGACGGAAGTCGGCTCCTATGGTAGAAGCGACAGAGTCCTGTGGCACCTTATAGACTAACGGACGTATTGGAGCATAAGCTTTCTTGTGTGAATACCCACTTCCATCTGTATCTGAAGAAGTGGGTATTCACCCACGAAAGCTTATGCTCCAATGTGTCTGTTAGTCTATAAGGTGCCACAGGATTCTTTGTCGCTTCTATGTAATTGATGTAACCATTCAGTTTCTAACACATTACAATACTGATTTCTGACTTTTAGTAGTTTTTAAAGCAGAAAGGTGCTGATCACCTTCTATCCTATGAGCACCCTCATCTCCTAATGTCAGTGAGATGTGACACACCTCACATATAACATATGCAGTAAATACTCAGCATTTGAGGGCTGAATCCTAGATTTCGATGAAAAATTAAGGACCATTATTTACCAAACCTGATGAGAGCAAAAAATACAGAACTTTATATTCCACATCTAGAAAACAGAACTTTATCTACCTTAAACTTTCAACATAAAGTAAGTGGTAAACATGTTGCTGAGTCTTCCTCATTTTATGGTACATGAATGTCATTTGAATACATGCCACTGTTTGTTATGCCACCTGGTTTTAATTTACAGTCCCAAGCTGTCCTAGGAAAACTAATGGAAAAGGGCCTGCAATTATCTGGAACATAGTAGCTAAAAAGCTTGGCACTTTGGGGGAGTTTTGTGCCACAGAATGGTATTATGCTTATTGTGACCTGAGAACAGGAAATGAGCTCAGCTTCACAACAATAATTTGCTTTTCCCCTCCCAGACAGGTTGTTTGATGAGCAATTCACATATTGTTATTAGAGTTAAGGAAGATGAAATCATTACACGTTTTGGCATAGATGCTGGTGCCATTGATTTCAAGAGGAACAACATCAAACCTTTACAAATATTTTTATACTTTTCTTTTAATTTATACATTATACAGGGAGGATTATGTTTAAGAAACAACTGTGATGTCAATTTTTTTTTAAATTACTCTTTTGAAATCATTAGGCAAATATCTTTTACTGTGATCCTTTTAAATGTACCTACAACTTTAAAATCTGGACAAAACCAGAATGAAGTAAACAAATAAAAATCCAAGGTGTTATTTTTATAGGCTAATTTTGCTTTTTATTTTCCCAATAAATGGAAAGAATGGCTTAAAATAATACTTATTTTACATGCTTCTCTGTACTATTGCATTCACATGATTCAACACTACAAAATTAACATGGTCCTGTATAACAGATAATAGTCATTTAAAATCACAACAGTAGAATTAATGGGCCAGATCCTCCATTGATATAAATCAGCTAATTTACAACATCTGAGGATCTGGCCCAATATATTGAACAGGTTATGGTTTATAGTAAGTATACATATATCTGTTATAAAAGTTATAGAAATGATTTCAAGTAGTGCTTCCCACTTGGAGTTGCATCAACTTTGTTGTATTCCTTTATCTTGCATATCTAATACTTTTTTAAAAACAGCTTATGTAAGATAGCTTATGCAATTCTGTTTATCTTTAATGTTTCACTCATTCATTTTATTGTATTAAATGCAGAAATTTTTGTAGTAAATTTTCAAAGACCCAAATTCACTCATTTTGTTCTATAATTCAACAACAAGAGTTAGGGGTAAATTCATTATATTCTATAATTAAAAATAAATCTTTGCCCTTTCCTACCATCTGGGGGTGAGGGGAAGAGAAGGCTAGGATTTTGGTCAGTGGCTGATTGATGACGCAAGAAACAAGGGACCAACTCTTGTTAGTCTATAGTTAAACTACAAAGAGAAGGAAGAAGATGCAGAACTCATCATGATGAGCTGTCTAATCCTCCCACTTTAATACACATCTTAATACACAGCTGTTTCATCAGCTGATTGAAATTAAGATCTAATTCAACAGAACACCATTTTGGCATATGGGAGTTGCTTCGGCCAACACCCATTAGCTGGGGAAGAACTTTATGCAAGATTAGCAACTTGACATCATAAACAACACAAAAAAAGAGGACCTGACATTTTGTTTATGAAAGTTCCTATCTGACAGAAGAATTTATGGCCTTGAAAAAGCCTTTAAGAAGTCTAGGTTTTTGTACCTTTTAAAATTTCTTTGCAGCAGGGAATCTGTCTCCATATGTGTTTGTGCATCACCTAGTACAATGAAGTCCTGATCCTAACTAGACTTTAATATAATAAAATGATGATAGCGGATAATATAGCATTCTCCCAGATTGAGTGATAGACTTTGTATATGAAATCTGCAGAAAAGTCTTCTGTTTTTAACTATTTTCCCAGCCCCCAAATACCTTTGGGACTGGGAAAATACAGCTTTCAACTTTTCAAAAAATCAGGTGTACTGCTGCTTGCATAGTTTGCAGATGCAGTTACCACAAGTTCACATGCAAATTGGTATTTGTATGCACAGTGTAACTGCCTGCACAAAATTAGTAATAGTAGTAGAATTACTACTGTAGCACCAAGGCCTCCAATCAGGGCCCCATAAATGAGTTGGCTGCCCTCATACCACCTTGTGACTGGAGTGCCTCTGCACTGCCCTGATCTTTATTCTGTCCTCCAGGCTCTTTTACAGATTCCACATGGTTGCTCATCCAATCACCACCCTTATTGGGGGATGGGTTTATTCAGACAAAATGAACTCAAAAGTCAGGCCATGTCTATACTACAAAATTAAGTCAACCTAACTTAGCTCGGCATACTACCAGCACAGTAATTACTTCGCTTGTGTGTGTCTACACTTTGCTCCTTGTGTCAGCCGTGTGCATCCTCACCAGGAGCACTTGTATCAATTGTACTGTTAGTGTGGGGCATTGTGGGAAGGCTTCTGAAAGTCAGTAACAATCAACATAAGCAACACAGTGTCTACACTGACGATGCATCAACCTAACTACATTGAACTCGGCTTTATGCCGCTCAAGGAGGTGGAGTTATTAAGTCGACATAGCAGGGCAGTTACATCATGTCAACCTTGTGTCAACCTAACTCTGTAGCCTAGATCAAGCCTAAAACTCAAAGTTCCAAAAGTCTGCCCTGGAGCATGGCTCTGACCTCAGAGCCTATGTGAGTGAAAGAGATCCTTCACAGGGTACTTTTATCAGTCTTTCAGATGTGATCCGTTCTGGGTTCAGCGTGCAGCTGCCCTACTCAGAGCTGACTCCCTGACAGACTTCCCAGAGTCAGCCCTCTTCAGGAACTGCTTCTGCTGTCTTATAAGGAACCAGCTGCTTGAGGGTCCCTCCTTGCACCAAGTGTCCCTGGTTAACTCATTTAGCAAGCCTGCTCCAGGCTTCAGGTCTTCTGCAGGCAGCTCCCTCACTCCCTCTCCTCTCTCATCATATGTCTACATTGCAATTAAAAGCCCACGGCTGGCCCGTGTCAGCTGACTTGGGCTCGTAGGGCTCAGGCTGTGGGGCTGTTTAATTGTAGTGCTGTCTTGGCTTGTGCTGGAGCCCAGGATCTAGAACCCGGGGAAGTGGGAGGTTGTCCCAGAGCTCGGGCTGCAGCCCAAGCTAAAACATCTACTATGCAATTAAACAGCCCCGCAGCCGGAGCCCCACGAGCCTGAGTCAGCAGACATGGGCCAGCCGCAGGTATCTAATTGCAGCGTAGACATACCCTCTCACATACCGACTCTGCTCTGTGCAGGCCTCTTAGGGAACTCACTGTGTGGCTCGCCATCTTCGTTCATCCTGGACAGAAAGTGGTTCTTGCTGGGACGATGGTCTGTATGAAAGCGAAAGTGCTTTAAGGCAAGGTACATTACAGGTAACCCAGACATTTGAATTTTTCATTGTCTGGAGCCATTGGAGCACTGCGTGGTAATTGACGAGAAGAAAGGAAGTCCCAAACAAATAATAGTGCAGGACTTTCACCACCCACTGTATTTCTAGACACTCCTTCTGGAGGACCAAATTCCAGGTTTCACAGTCCTGGAGTTTCCTATTCATAGTCAGAATAGGATGTTCTTGAATGTGGAATTACTGGGATAGTACCACTCCCAGGACCTGGTGTGGGGCTTCCATTTGTAAAATAAATTATTGTGAAAAATCAGGGCTACGCAGTACTCATTTATTACAGAGAATGTTGGAATGCCCGGTCACGTTGGAGAGATCAAGTGACCTGCCGAGGAGCTGTTTTGTTAACAAGATCTGTAAGGGAAGCCGCTAGAGATGCAAACTTGGGTATAAAATCACCTAAAATGCCCCACCAACCCAAGAAGTGCCCAAACTTGCTTTTTTGTTTTCAGAATGGATGTGTTGGCTAGGTTTGCACTTTGACGGAAAAGGGTTACACTTTATCATTCCCCAAAAGATACCTTAAGTATACAGTAGCTTACTTCGCTAATGTGCATTTCTTTGGATTTGTTGTTATATTGGCATCCCGTAGCACCTAAAGGACTGTGGCTAAGTCCCTGAGGTGCATTGGCCAATCCCAACTATAGCCTATCATGTCTTCCAGGTAGGCCGCTGTGTAGGATTGATGTGGCTACAACACCTGGTCCATTCATCTTTGAAAGGTGGCTGGGGCTCCACATAAACCAGAGGACATATTAATAAACTGAAAAAGGCCTGTGGAGGTCAAGAAGGCTGTCTTGGCACAGGAATCAGGGGAAAGCAGATTTGACAATAGCCCTTAGTTAAGTCTAATGCAGAGATGTCTTGGCCTTAGCTGAGCTGATAGAACAGGTCATTAACTCAGGACATCTGGTAGGCACTGAAGTTAGCGTTTGCATTTATTTGGTGAAAGTCTATGCAGAACTGAATAGCCCCCTTCGGTTCAGGGATGAGGACCTCTGGACTACACCAGGGACTTCTCGATCCTTCAATCATGCCTAGCTTTAACATCTTCTGTGTGAACTGGGACTTCAACCCCTCCAGGATTGGATAGGTCTTTTGGCTGGACTTGGTTCTAGGTTTTATATGAATTTGGTGGATCACTAGGGAGGTTTGTCCTGGAAATGGAGGAAAATACATCCTGATATGCTCACACTAGGCTCCTAATTGACCTCTCTGGCCTGTGGACAACCCCTTCCCAAGTGGGACCCCTTTAACGCCTACCTCATCCAGTTCCAGGAGCAGGATCCTAAATCTTCGTCTTCTCCTTCTGGATGGATAAAAATGTGCCCTCTTGGGCTTTAGCAGACTTACACAGTAGATCTGCTTTGTTCATCACTGCTCTGGGCAGTAAACCCTATGATCAACTGGACCTACCCTCTGAACAACTTCATAGGGGCCCATCACTTGGCTAGACATTTTTCTCTGAGCTAGGAAGCAATAGGACAACTTGGTTGCCCAGCTGGAATACCCTCATCCTAACTCCCTGATTATACTGTTAGGCCTGACTCTAATGGGCCTGGAATAGGTTGGCCCAGACAAAGTGACCGAGACACTCCCCCATTTGCAGGACTTATTGGAGGACATTCAATGAATGGGTAGGCTGGGTGTCCCATGACACCTTGACCAGATGTAAGATATCCTGGGGTTGTCTCCTGTAGAGAAGTTCAAAAAAGCAGAAGCCAGTAGATGCTTGCAGCACTTCTCATACCATAAATAAAAGGTACAGCAGCAATTGATCCAGTCTCTGACTTCTGTCCCAACGAACTTTCACAGCATTGACTCAAGGGTTTTAATAAACCATTTGACGAGGCCATTGGTCTGAGGATGACAGACCGAGATCCAGAGTGGTCAAACCTTTAAGAGGAGCCAGCCCTGTTGAAGCAGTTGGGACAAAGTTTGTCCCCTGATCAGTGATCAATTCTGTGGTGAGACTTACCCTGGAAAAGACGTGCAGGCACTCCCATGTGAAGGTGGGCATGAAGGCGTTCCATAAGTAAACAGCCTCTGAGTGCTTTGTGAGATAGTCAACTGTTACTAAAATAAATTTGTGGCCCCAAACACTCTTCTCAAGGGGTCCTATGATGTCAGTCCCCACCCTTTCAAGCAGGGTTGTTATGAGGTGGAGAGGAATCAAGGGACCCCGGTCTTGTCTACCTTATTACAGTCTGGGCAGGACTGGCAAAAATCTGCTACTTCCCAAAAAATTCCCAGCAAAAGGAATTGGGCCAGTAGTGTAGGCTGACCATATGTACCGTTTTAAACGGGACAGTACCGTTTTTTTCATATTTCCCGACCATCCCGTCATTTTAATATAAATGTCAATTTTGTCCCATTTTTAATACACTATATATAGTTTTTAATTTTTTGTAAAAAACTGAACGCGGGTTGTTTAGGGCTGTAACGAGGGCGAGGCGAGTGGCGCGCATACCTCAGGGGCGCGTTACGGCACTTCGCGGCTGCTGCAGCTCACACTTCACTGGGGCGCTGCTGCAGCAAGCCAGAGGCTGGTGCTGTGGAGGTGAGGAGGGGGAGGGGGGGCACCAGGGGCAGGGCCGGCCCTACCTTTTTGGCCGCCCCAAGCAAAAAAAACAAAACCCACAAGCGCCGCCCGCCCCCAACGCCGGCCAAAACACACACCCTCCAACAACTCCGCCCCGCCAAAATGCCGGGGGGACCAGCGGGGAGGGTGGCATGCCCGCCGCCCCGCTCCCCCTACCAGTGAGGAGCGCGGAACGCCTGCCGCCCCGCTGCCCCGACTGGAGCGCCGGCGGGGAGCGGAGCACGCCTGCTGCCCCGCTGCCCCGGCGGGGAGCGGAGCACGCCGGCCACCCCGCTGCCCTGGCCGGGGCGCTGGCGGGGAGCGGAGCACGCCTGCAGCCCCGCTGCAGTTGTTTGGGAAGGAAGGGGGTGGGATGGGGAGGGGATGGAGTGGTGGGGAAGGGGCATGGGATGGGGAAGAGAAGGGGATAGGGGAAGTGGGGGTCCAGCATGCGGATCACCTTGGCAGCAGCTGGGGCTCCCCTGTTACCAGGCCCATCAAACCCTCACCCTGAGAAGCCTCACCTCCCCTGCATCTGTACCACCCCAATGAGCCCCCCCCAGACAGACACCCTCCCCACTGAGCCCCACCTACACCTAGACCCAACCAAATGAACCCCACCTCCCCTGCACCCAGACTACCCCTCCCCCCGCTGAGCTCCAACCACTTTCACTTGGTCCCCACTGCAGACTCCCATTGCCCCTGGCCCTGGAACCTCCCTGTGCATCCAGATCCCCCACTGAGCTGCCTGCCCCCAGACTGCCCCACACAGAACCCTCTTACCCCCCCCCCCCCCCGAACCGTCTTACCCCCATCTGGATACCCCCACACTAAGTCCCTCTGCACTTGGATCCTGCTGCCAGGCTGAGCCTTCCTGCCCACATTTGGTGCGCCTGGCGCAAAATGGGTAGAGCCCCAGGGTGTTTCTGTGGCAGGCCTGGCCCTTGTGCTGTGCCACGGTCAGGTTCAGCCTCATTGCCAAGTCCCTGTCCCAGGGGGCCGGGGGAGGCTGCAGGGTATTCTCCCACCTCCATGCAGCCAGTGTCCTGTGCTCCCCACTGCCATGGTGGAGCTTCCACATTTACTTATTGTAACAAAAAAATAATAAAAAAAATCAGAATTTTAAAATATGATGCACAGAATTTGATGCAGCATTCTCTCAGGAATATGGGGCGCTCTACAGCTGTGACGGTGGGACTGTGAAGGGGGTGCTGGACAGTAGGGGATCTGTGGGTGGGGGATCTGGGCAGGGGGTATGGTGTGCAGGGTGCCGTGCAGTTGTGGTGGGAGGTCAGCGGTAGGGGTCTCTGGGCAGGGGGTTCTGGGCATAGTGGGTCCGGGGGCATTGGGCATAGGGATCTGTGGGGGAGGTCTCCTGGTGAGGGGGTGCTGGGCATAGGGATCTGTGGGGGAGGTCTCTGGGTGAGGGGGTGCTGGGCATAAGGGCATGGCACTGGGCAGGGAGGTAGTGTTGAAGGGGCACGCTGGCATCGCAGGGCTGGGCGGGCCAGTGTGTGTCTAGTAGTTTTGGGTTTGTAAACAGTGCCCTTGTG
Source organism: Macrochelys suwanniensis (assembly GCA_033296515.1). NCBI lineage: Eukaryota > Metazoa > Chordata > Testudines > Chelydridae > Macrochelys > Macrochelys suwanniensis. The sequence goes on along the minus strand of CM065783.1, from coordinate 75,377,658 downwards.
CTGGGCTGAGTGAGACCACTCCCACTGCACTGCGCCTCATTGCCCCCAACCGGCCCCTTGCTCTGTGGACTGCCCCCCATCACATGTCCTATTTCCCCAATGGGGGCCCACAAATATGTTTGGCCCCTCTACGTCTACCTAAATTTTTGTATGAGTTCTGTCACTGAAGAATAATTGTTAGCTCAATATATTCATGTAATAAAACTTTTGTTATCGTCTTACTTTTTCATGAATACGGAATATTACATAACCCCGTCCCGTTTTTGCCATCCCAATGTCCCGTTTTTGTCTCAAGGAAATATGGTCAGCCTACAGTAGTGTCTCAAGTATCTTTGCCTTACCCAGATGTTTGGCCATCAGGACAGAATGTTCTAGTTCTCGTTGGGCAGGCTTGGGAACGTGGAACTGGATTCTGGCTCTTTTGCATAAGGTTGTTACTCCACCCAGTAAGGAATTTCATTGCATAACTCAAAATGGGGAAATTGTTGGGTGGAGTGTTCCTAGGTGACTTCCCCATAGATTACAGCTACCTGGTTGAAGTATTCCTGGAGGGTCTGATCCTCATACTTAGCAGTAATGAGATCTGGAGCAGGGTTTCTTAATCCATGGGTTGGGACCCAAAATTGAGTCGCCAGAATGTTTCAAAGGGTCACGTGGCAGCTCCTGTGATTCCTGTCCCATCGGGCTGGCTGGGCTCACCTCTCTGCTCCAGGCACGGCAACCTCTGGGGTCCAAGTGCGACTCAAGTTTGGCCCAGCCTTTGTGATGACAGCAGTCCAGGTAGGTCAAATTTGAGTGAGTGGCACTGTAACCCCATGAGCCAGGTCACAACTCCACTCACACAAATTTGGTTCAATCAGGGGGGTAGAGCCAAACCTGAGCAGTGCTGCAATGCCAGAGGTTGCAATGCCTGGAGCGGAGAGCCAAGCCCAGACAGCCCCATAGTACAGGAGCTGCCACTCTGGGGTGAGTGCTGCGCAGGACTCAACCCCTCCATCTCCAAACTATTTACTGGGTCGCAACAGGCCATAAACATTTACAAATGGGTCCTGAGCTCAAGAAGGTTGAGAATCATTGATAGTAGTCTAGAGTTGGTAGGGTCTTTGTCTCACTTGTGGGAGGAGATTGATCAGAAGCCTTTTGCAAGGTCCTTTCCATGGAGTCCTCTTCTTGGGATGGACTCTCTTCTAACTCTATGGGGGAACACCCAAAACAGGCCCAAAACAGACTCAGCACTTGACAGTTGCCTTTTGAAAAAAATCAAGCCTTTAAACAAATACATCAGTAGTAACAACACTGAGTCAGGTGTAACTAGTCAGTAAAGGAACTTTCTGATTAAAACAGTTATTAAAAAAAATCTCAAAATAGGGAATTAAATATAATCCATATTAATACATTAAACAGGTTAACGTAACTATGGCATGGACCATGATACTCAGACAAAACGGTTGTAATATAAATGGATATTTTAAAACAACTATGGTATACAGCAAACACAATGATGTGTGATAGATAAATGAATGCTGCTTTTTGTAAAATCTCTGGCCAAGACAAACCCCGGTGCCTTGAATTAGACACCTGCATCCATGTATAGACCTATGACCTGAACTTGCCCCTGCTTAGGTCAAAATGGAAAGAGTTCCTTTATTACTTTTTTGGAACAGAATGTTTGATTTTCAATTTCAAAATGACATTTTAAAAAATTGAAATGAAATGTATATTATGATACAATATAAAATTAGGTAAAAGTCAGAATGAAATATCTGACCAACCTGAAACACATTTTATCTAAAATTTTGCTTCACAGAAAACATTCAAATTTGTTCTCATGCTATTTCAGAACAGAGATTATTTCTGAAATCACTGAATTTCTCATGCAACAGAAAATCTGGTTCCTGCCCAGCTCTGCCTATTTACTATTCTCAGGTTTAGTTTGTTCATGCAGGCTTATGCATTTTCTATTGCTACATCTGTGACCTTTTATTTTGCCACCCTAAACACACCAGAATTCAAGGATGAATAATTGTCAAGGCAAAACTAATCCCATACCAGGTTTGGTATAAAACTAGTCATTGCCTCTGGCCATTAATTTTTATCCATTGTTAAAGATACAAGCTTTAGGAGGTGGGTGGAAGGCTTAAAACCCAAATACTAGCATTCTATCTTGCTTCATTTTCCCCCTCAATATCTTGCCTTCAGCATGAGCTTGTGAAAATGAAGATCAAAGGCAGGATGATGAATTACTGTAATGACAATATGGACCAGAGATGTAAACACATGTGTATCACAGAAGAAAGAACCAAAGCATCCCCAAGAAAAAGGCAAGAATCTATTCTGCTATGATACCAACTACCCCAATGTCATAAATTTGTTTTGGTGTGACCTCTCTGGGAAGAGCACTACATTTCAGAATTTATAATAAATTTTACTGGATTATCAAACCTAGTCTGTCCCAGTAACATTTCAGAAATTATGTAAAAGCCATTCACGTTATTAGAGGATTCACCACTCTGATAATACTGTAAACCTGACTGACCAAGAGACAATTTGCTAAATTGAAATGTCATCAATCTCTTCTTAAATTCTATATACTCCCTTGTAGGTCATAGAATGAAATATGTCATACACAATAGCAATAACTTATTTAAGACCATAAGTGTTTGCAGCTTCCCTCGATACCTTCTTTTAAATACCTAAATTCAATATGCTGGTAAATGATGGTCTTAAAAAAATAATCACAAAGTCATGAAGGTTTACTTTTCTATAGAACATGATGTTCTATTTCCCTTTGTTAGTTCTGTTTCCAAACATATTCATTCCAGTTCCTCCTGCCTCCCCATATTCAGCTGTAGAATATGAACAAAACTCAGAAAGAAGTTAAAGGTTAACATCAGTCATGACTTTTCCCAATGTCACTTCTATTCCCTCATTTTAAAAAACCCTGGTTAGCAGATACATTACAAATTTCCTAAAGTCACTGGTAATAATATTAAACTCTGTAAGTACCCATCTAAAGGGGCCTTATGTGGCAAGAGATACTTCTCGTTCTGGAATTGCAACCCAACCATAATGATGATCTAATGGATGGCTTATGTGCACAATACTAAAAATAAATAGTGTTGCTACTTAGGCCTTTATGAGCTGCTGCTTCTATGGCTATTTCAGATTCTACTCTACCTGCAGAGCTCCCAAATCCATTTTGATATATATATCAGCAGAGATGCATATATATATATATATATATATATATATATATATATATATATATATATATATATATATATATATATGTCTCCATATGACTATGTTCCTGCCTAATCTCTCTTTTACAAGTATTGTATTTGCGTTTTATAATGTTCCCTGCATCCATTTTTCTGCTGCTCATTTTTTAGCCTTTAGAAATTTTTGCTTCACAGATTGCATTTTGTTGACAAATTAAACTGAATGGAATTTTTAAGGACAAGGCTTGTTTGTTTGTTTTTAAAAAACTATAAATTATGGGACTATTTGCTATGCATGGCACTTTTTGCATACAAAGGTAAAACTAAAATGACAACTGCAACCTGAAGGGAAAGTGATGTTATTTTCTCCCTTTCTTGCCCAAGTCTGCATCAGCTCCACATGCAGAACTACTGCAGTACACAGGGGCAGCGTCAGAATCAAGCTCTTAGTTTTATTAGCATGCACTACTTAGTATTTCCTCTTGCTAAAGCCCATCACATAGAGCATTTACATTCTGACTTTTCTAACAATGAGCTCCAAAAGGGACCTTTATACAAGATTTACAGCCTTTTCTCTCCACAACAGCAGGACAGGTTACTAAGAAGGAACGGGCTAACATGCTGGCTGGTGCGCCTGACCTCAAAGGTATGCCAGCAAGAATGTGTAGCTAGCCCTAGCACACAAGCTGTTTCTTGCAGCTGACACTGGCTAGGATAGCAGTACTGTATGCCCCACCACACATCTCCCAAACCATCTCCAATGAACCCTGCCTGGATGTTACCAATGTATGAAAGATGAGACCTGAATTTCCTCCTAGACTATTCATAGAATATAAAGCTAGATAGGACCATTATGATCATCTAGTCTAACATCCCGCATAACACAGGTCTTTGGACTTCCCTGAATTAATTCCTGTTTGAACTACAGCATATTTTTTAGAAAAAAACATCCCATCTTGATTTAAAAATTCCCAGTGAGGGAGAATCCACCACATCCTTTGGTAAATTGTTCCAAGGATTAATTATCTTCACTGTAAAAAGTTTGCACCTTATTTCCACTCTGAATTAATCTAGTTTCAACTTCCAGTCATTGGATCTTGCTATACCTCTGCCTGCTAGAGCTAGACTGAAGAGCCAGTTATCAAATATTTGTTCCCCAAGCAGGTACTTATGCACTGTGACCCTGTCACCCTTTAATCTTCTTGTTAAACTAAACAGATTGAGCTCCTTGAATGCATCACTATAAGGAAAGTTTTTCCATCTTTTAATCAATCATTCTCGTGGCTGTTCTCTGAACTCTCCCCAATTTATGAGTGTCTTTCTTGAATTGGAAGAGCGACAAGAAGAGCTTTCGTGGGTGAAGATCCACTTCTTATGCTCCAATATATCTGTTAGTCTATAAGGTGCTACAGGACTCTTTGTCGCTCTTGCAGATCCAGACTGAAACGGCTACCCCTCTGATATTTTTCTTGAATTGGGGACACCAGAACTGTACACAGCATTCTAGTAGCTGTTAAGCCAGTGCCAAATACAGAGGTAATATAACATCCCTGCTCCTACTTGATATTTCCTTGCTTATACACAGATGTCCAAGGCTTATACACAGGCTGACACAAATGCCAGGTCTACACTACAGACCTATATCAGTATAACTACATCGCTCAGGGGTGTGAAAAATCCACACCCCTGAGCAATGTAGTTATTCTGACCTATCCCCCCGTATAGATAGCGCTATGTCGACAGGACAGCTTCTCCCGTCGACATAGCTACTGCATCTCAGGGAGGTGGATTAACTACGCTGATGGCAGCAGTTCTCCTGTCCGCGTTGGAGCGACTTCACTAAAGCGCTACAGTGGTGTGTGAAGACAACAGAGTACACACACTGTGGGAGGAATCTGAAGGAGCTGGGCCTTCCCAGATACAGGAAATGGTAAGCCTTAGGGAACGGCATGCATGCATGTAGACTGGTTTATTGTTTTTATGATTTGTTTTCTCTTAAATGCTTTGATTCTAACAACACATTCTGTTTTAAGAAAACTGTTTGGTTACTGGATATCACAGCTTCCTGAGGGAACAGAGCTGCAGGGTCTGAGCCTAAGTCAGACCTGCAGAGATAACCACAGTTAGTACCAGGGGGCTGCAACCCCAGGCCTACTTTGAGAGTGGGAGAATCACAATCCCACCCTAAAACAGTTGATGGCTCGAGGCCTCAGACCTCACAGGGGTGTGTTTGGAGAGACCAGGAGGGGTCAGAGGTGCAGTTAGCCACAGTAACGGACAGTGGGAAATCTCTGTTCTTAGCTTACAACTTTGAAGCTAGATTTTCAGAATGTTCCAGTATGTGTTTTATCAAAATTATGTGTGATCCTGTTTTTGCTATTCTAGTTTGAAGAATTGTCAGTATTACAAATGTATCATGATAACCACTCACAACATGTAATTAAGAAACTATAATTCTTCAAAATTATAAAATTGAACATTAAAGAATTCACAAGAAAAAAGGGAGGGCTGACGGGCTGAGGACTAAACCAAGGAGCATTCCCACCCCATGTCCCATATTAGGTACTGCTGATCTCAACACCATAAGGTTCCACGTTCCTTCAATTGCCTCTGTCCTGACTATGCAAGTGTAAACATAATTGTTCACACTATAAGCACTATAACAACACTACAAGAACATCAGATAGCCTGTACTTATCATACAAAAAGTCTTTAATCTGTATAAGATTTCCCCTGGAAGCAGGGCCGGTGCAAGGAAGTTTCGCACCCTAGGCAAGTTTCGCACCGCCCCACCTCCCCGCAGCCAGCTTCCATGCCCCCAGGAGCTCAGCCCCCACCGCCCACGGGCCGCGGGAGCTCAGCTGAGCGTGGAGCCAGGAGGCAGGGGGGCGGCTTGCCGCGGTGGCCTCCCTGCTCAGCCGCTGAGCGGAGAGGCAGCAGGCAGCCGCGGCGAGCCCCTTGTCTCCCCGCTCAGTGGGGAGGGAGGGGGCAGCCACGGCGAGCCGCCCCTTGTCTCCTCCCCTCAGTGGGGAGGGAGGGGGCAGCCGCAGCGAGCCGCCCCTTGCTTCCTGGCTCTGTGCTCAGCGGCTGAGCGGGGAGCCGGGAGGCAGCCGCCCGCCGCCCCCCAAATCTTGGCACCCTAGGCGATCGCCTAGGGTCGCCTAGTGCAAGCGCTGGCCCTGGCTGGAAAATATCTACTCAGAAGAATACAAATTTTAAAACAAGCCTACATTTGATCAGTCCAAATTTTGCTTACAGATGTAAGTTCCAAAGAATCTGGGCTTTTGACTACTTTCAGTTTCTTTTCCCCACAGTTACAGACCCAAATAGGTAATGCTCTCATTCAGTTGTCTCAGAATAAAACAGTTAAAGAGCTTAGAAGCCTACTGTGCATAAGATCACACTTCTTGAAATGCACTTTCAGTACTCAAAGTGAGATCTGACTCTTGAATCTCACACACAGAGAAGTTCACACACCGCTAATAAATAATAATTCTGTTGGACCTTATAAACAATTTAATTTGGTTAACCAGTCCTAACTCCAACATGGAAACAAGGCAAACCCTGGTTTGACTGTTAATATCAATGTTTTGAACAGTGTTTAATCCAGTAAATAAATGGTAAGGAGTATTTCCACTGACTTTGTTGAGTTTTGGATAAGACCACATGTGAACTTCTGTGTAAATTTTGGCTACAAATGTCTCAGAAGAAGGTCTGAGAGATGTCAGTATGGACAGCTAGTATTTGTTCATTGCAATAAGGAGATCATTGACCAAGAAATCAACACTTTTTCTGTACCATATGCAGGTTTTAAACCAGATTAAAAAGGGTGTGTCCAAGGAAATCTGTGGACCACAGCTAATACCTGATGTGATTCACCAAAGAAGGACTGTCAGAGACAAATTGATATTTGATGAGTTTATCAGTAAAAGAGAGAGGTTCCTGCTCATGAAACTATCAGTTTCTCTTTTGAGATATGCTGGGTCTTTCTTCTTCTCAAGGGAGGCATTGATGATCTTCAGCCATAAAGGGATTCATTCTAGAACTCTGCATGGATATGCAAAGCTATTTTGCAAACTAATCGCAGCAGCTGGACCAGGGTATGTCTCCGAATAAAAAAGCAGAGTGTCTGTAAAGCAGGAGAGAAGGTAGGGGGATAAAACAGGTAGTTTTGCAAGGAAAAACAGCTGAACAGTCATCTTAAGAGGAAGCTAAAGTTACAGGGCCAGATCTCCAACTGGTGTAAATTGGCATAGCTCCTTTGAAGTCGATGGAGCTATGCTGATTTACATCAGCTGAGATCCTGAAAAAACATATTTAAACTAAGGTTTAAACTAAGAATACTGGAAAAGTTTGTGTCTTTAAGATAAGAATAAAAAAACAAGTTAATAATGAAATGGACACAAACAGGATGTGTGTGTGTGTGTGTGTGTGCGCACATGTGTGTGCACTGCATCAGTGGGACAAGGATTCCTCCCATTCCTACTAGTTATATTGTTCCTGCCATTGACACAATTCCCAGGTTGCAGCCTGATGCTCCCCAAGCACCTCTTGAATGATACTTGCCAAATTTCTATTAGAAAAGATGTCACGTTACCCCTCCCTTTCATGGAAGATTAACAACAGAAACAGCCCATCCTCTGAATGTGATCAAGATTATCCAAAAGTAGAATGAATGTTCTTCATAATGAGAAACACTCGACGCTGTATCAAAGTGGAGATGATAACCTAGATTATCAACACATAGAATAGCTGATTGAGGTTTTGTAGACATTACAGCAGAGGAAAAGAAAACTTTCTCCCCTTTCACCACAGAGATGACATACGAATTCATTATCTATTTATACTGCCATCAATCAGATTCACAGTGCCATTTCCAGCATTCTAGTCTTCATTCATGTGCCTCATTTATCACAGGTCAGCTGAATATCCAGATGACCTATGAGGATGGCACAGAGCAACCTTTCGTCCCCGTAGCTGAAGACACAAGATGATCATGATGTTCCTCAAGCTATTGTTAGATGGCCCATTGACTGTATAACATTAACATTGTTCAGAGAGCTTTGAAATCCTAGTGGGTCCATCACTATCCAGGTTTAAGCATATAAGAATCAGGAAGCACATGACACAATCAACAATTGTGTTACTAAGAAGTTTTTCCAACTATACAAGCAGGAGAAATGTAAACAGGAGTCACCAGCTCAAACTGGTTTCACAGAAACTCCACCCACTAAAGATTAAGGAATAATACTAATTTGCAATCATTACAGACTAAGGGCCTAAACCTGATCTCAGGTACGTGATGCACGTTTCTTGATTTATATCTAGTAAACTGATTTCTCTACACCCACACATTAGCTGAATTTACAATATAATTACACACTACTGGGTTGAAATTGAAAAGTGACTCATCTGCTGTAACTCAGGACAATATTTGGACCGAGTAGACCATTTTGCATGTTGAAAACTTAACAGAATGTGCTGGTATTTGTATTCCCACAAAAGCTGTTCAGTAAACACAGAACAAAGACTTCTGATTTCACTGCTTGCATAGACATGTGAAGGGAAGCTTATTTTGGAGTCTCAGACCTGAGATATACTCGAATATGGGGAAAAAAGAAAAAAACTTCCTCAATTCAGAAAAAGTTTATGACAGGCTTCATGGGTGAGAAGCTAGAGCTCTGAGGGGCAGCCTCAAAATTTACATTTGGAATTAAATAATTTTGGGGGAAATATACTTTAGCTCCTTAAAGTCAACAGTTTGTTTTTTTCTGTTAAAGAAGAGTGGTAGGGCAGTTTTTGAGGCACAGGACTCAGAGTTAGGACACCTGGGGCTTGCTCCCTGCTCTATTACATGGTTTCTGTGTGACCCCACAGGCAAGTTACTTAACTTCTTTCTGTGTCTATTTTCCCATATGTAAAATAAAGATAATATTTCCTAGTGTCATTGTTTGTAAAACACTTTGCAATTTGTGGACAGAAGGCACCAGAGAAATGCAAATTACTGTATTATTATTAAAACCCTCTTGGTTCTGTATCATTGTGGTGTCAGCTACTGCATGCTATGCACAGAAACTGAATGGGAAACAAACCTAAACACAGAATAAAATTAGGTTAGCCCCCACAGAATAAAAATAGCCATTAGCCCCTCAGCTCTGCAGGGCTTGGGATTCACATGTGGGAGACAGTATGTTGCTGCTGTTGGCACATTGCCATTCCCACTCCCGCCCATCCAAATCTTAGGAGAATTCCTTGCCTAGGAGAGTCTTAAAGTTATTAATTTAGGTACCCTCCTCTGTGATGCAGACTCCTCCACATATATGTTTGGGGAGGTGCTGAGGTGTGTGGAGGAATACTTGGATAGATTGTTTAATTGAAGCCATGTTGCAACAGAAGCAAGGGTGACCTCAGAAGCGCTGCATGCCCCATACCTCTGCACAGATGGCCTTTGCTTCTAGAGGATCCTCAAGTAGAGCTGTGCAAAGAACAGATATTTTGGCTTGCTGGCAATTCCGACTAATGTTTTAAAATCTATTTTGTGTCCAATGAAAACTGAAATTGTTCCAAATTTTCGGTGACTCGAAAAGTAAAAACAAATTCATTTGGGGTCAAATGAAATGTTTTGTTCAATCCAAAATAAAATGCTTGTGTTTGATTTTGAGCCTTTTAAAAAAAATTGATTGTTTTAAAAAAAAAATAAAGGAAATTTTGAAACAAGTCATTTCAAACTGAAAAATTAAAACATTTAATTTTTAAAATGTCAAAACAAAAGGTTTCAATTTCCTTGGATTTTTTTTTTTAAAGATTGAAACAAGTAGGCAAAACCAGCACTAATTTACAAAATGTTTCTCTGGCACCACATCTGCATTTTCTGTTTAAAAAAAAATCAAACAAAACATTTTGCTCAGCTGTACCCCCAAGTTTGATGTGAATCTCAGGAAAGCTGTGTGTCTGGGGGGCCAGATATCTTGGTTGTTCTGTAGAGGAAACAACCGTGTTTCCATAAATCCATAAACTGTAAGGGAAGCTAGTGGTGTTTCCTAGCTCCTACATGGGAAATTGTGCACTGGGCAGATTTTGCTTGCTCACTTTTTGCTCTCCTTTAACATGCTACAGTCAAAGGGAAGCATTCAGACAAAACCGCAGTTTTAGAAATTTGCTCCAATTTCTTTTTTGGCGGAGGATAGAAAAAACGACTATGTTTGTATTCCACATTATGTTCTCCTATCTCCTTCCTCGTGATGAGAAAAACACAATAGCATTTTCTGGGTGTAACTCCCAATGTTCTGAGAAGCCTGTGTTTACTAATTTCCCTTTCTAACAGGTGCATGCTGCCTGGACTCTCCACAGGGCCAGCAGTATCCAATGCATAGAGTGACCAGACAGCAAATGTGAAAAATCGGGATGGGGGTGGGGGCAATGGGAGCCTATATAAGAAAAAGACCCAAAAATTGGGACTGTCCCTATAAAATCGGGACATCTGGTCACCCTACCAATGCATACCCTTTGCTAAAGGAAAATCAAGCAAACAAAAGTTGCCACCAAAACATCAGTCCTGTTGGAATCAGTTGCTTCATGTCTCCCAGGCACACACAGGTGTGAAATGCAAGGTATTTCCTTTACTTCCCCAAAGGCATAGGACTTTCTCCATGCTATACAAAAGAGATTACAAATAATTAAAATTTACTATTGGTTTCATTGCTATGTACTGCCATAATGAAGCTCATTCTCATGAAGTACAACAGACTAGCTTATTCCTCTGGCCTTGGAAGTAGCCCTGCATTTAAAATGAAGCATAAGAGAAGAAAACTATCAAGATCTTTTCTGGCAATATCCTGGAAGAAAGTATTCCTTATGAAAAAATAATAAGAGGAGGGAAAATAGATAGATAGCAGTTTTGCTGACAGGGAAAGAGTTTCAGAACTCCGATTCCATGTTCATACCCATACAGCTATAGTAAGATTTCTCTCTTGCTCTCACACCCATCTCTTTCAGGTGGCTTAACAGTAATGAACGAGAACAGTGTTCCTGCGGCACCAGTTCGTCTTACCATTTCTTATCCAAGAAGAATAATTAGATACCTTTATGGATATCTAAACCAAAGCCTTATCCTGCACCTATTGAAATCAATAGGAGCAAGAGCAAGCCTGTGCTCTGTGAAACTTTGTATAGTTTATAACAAAGAACATCTTTCACTTATTAATGCTTATATTTAATGCTGTGCTAACCATACTATGACCCACATAACATTTGTCAGCCTGATCTAACTGGTGGGAGGTATACATTTGCTGAAAGAGGAATCCTTTTAAAGATAAATCTTAAGAATATTGTTGTTATAGAACATAGAAGCCATTACCTCCAAAAGTAGTTGAGTCAGTAAAAACTTTACTCAGGCAGTAATTAATAAATTGGCATCTTTATTATAATTTCAACATTTTATAGCTCTGCTTATGTTATTGGTATTACAAAATGAACAACAAAGTATAAAAGTTGTGTTCCTTTACGCTCGCTAAACACTACAAATTACAGCTTATGCTTTATGTTCTGGGCCTTATTTCTCTCATTTGGATCAATTTTCCATTACAGTCTTCTGAAATTATCTGGCTTTGTGGTAGCTCAATATATGGACCAAATTTTAGACAACAATAACATAATTTTTAAAAAAGATCTTCATTCAGAAGTGGTCTTATCACTTCATGTTTTTTATTGCCAATAACTGACTTGAAGTTACAATATAAGGAGAAAGTAAATGAACCAAGAGAAGAAATAATAGTAAAGATAAGCACTCTATACAGAAAACAGAACAGTATAATATCTGCAAAATGAGAGAATGACTCAATATATTGAAAACTGTATCCAACTCAATAATTTCACCAAGATATTTTAATTTAATTTTGTAATTTCAATTTTGTAGCCTAATGGCACTGGAATAGTAACCAAGTCAAATAATTACATTTATCTTCTTGTTTGCCATGAAAGAATGTTCAATAGTAGGTTATCATGCTGCAATGGTATTAATAAGTAACTAGATAATTTAGCAAAAAGAACGAGGAGTACTTGTGGCACCTTAGAGACTAACAAATTTATTTGAGCATACGTTTTCGTGGGCTAGAACCCACTTCATCAGATGCATAGTGTGACTTCCTGAGGAAACTACAGTCCCTTGGTGATCTTCCAGAAAACACCATCCTGGCCACTATGGATGTAGAAGCCCTCTACACCAACATTCCACACAAAGATGGACTACAAGCCGTCAGGAACAGTATTCCCGATAACGTCATGGCAAACCTGGTGGCTGGACTTTGTCCTCACCCACAACTATTTCACATTTGGGGACAATATATACCGTCACGTCAGCGGCACTGCTATGGGTACCCGCATGGCCCCACCGTATGCCAATATTTTTATGGCTCACTTAGAACAACGCTTCCTTAGCTCTCATCCCCTAACGCCCCTACTCTACTTGCGCTACACTGATGACATCTTCAACATCTGGACCCATGGAAAAGAAGTCCTTGAGGAATTCCCCCATGATTTCAACAATTTCCATCCCACCATCAGCCTCAGCCTGGACCAATCCACACAAGCGATCCTCTTCCTGGACACTACAGAGATAATAAGCGATGGTCACATAAACACCGCCCTATACCGGAAACCTACTGACCGCTATACTTACCAACATGCCTCCAGCTTCCGTCCAGGACACACTGCACCAGGCTCTAAGATACAACCGCATTTGCACCAATCCCTCAGACAGAGACAAACACCTACAAGATCACTATCAAGCATTCTTAAAACTACAATACCCACCTGCCTAAGTGAAGAAACAGATTGACAGCCAGAAGAGTACCCAGAAGTCACCTACTACAGGACAGGCCCAACAAAGAAAGTAACAGAACGCCACTAGCCGTCATCTTCAGCCCCCAACTGAAACCTCTCCAGCGCATTATCAAAGATCTACAACTTATCCTGAAAGATGATCCCTCACTCTCACAGATCTTGGGAGACAGACCAGTCCTCGTTTACAGACAGCCCCTGAACCTGAAGCAAATACTCACCAGCAACCACACACAACACAACAAAAACACTAACCCAGGAATCCTATCCTTGCAACAAAGCCCGGTGCCAACTCTGTCCACATATCTATTCAAAGGACACCATCATAGGACCTAATCACATTAGCCACATCAGGGGCTCGTTCACCTGCATATCTACCAATGTAATATATGCCATCGTGTGTCAGCAATGCCCCTCTGCCATGTACATTGGCCAAACCGGACAATCTCTACGCAAAAGAATAAATGGACACAAATCTGACATCAGGAACCATAACATTCAAAAACCAGTAGGAAAACACTTCAATCTTTCTGGTCACTCAGTAACAGACTTAAAAGTGGCAATTCTGCAACAAAAAAACTTCAAAAACAGACTCCAACGAGAAACTACTGAACTGGAATTAATTTGCAAACTGGATACCATTAAATTAGGCTTTAATAAAGACTGGGAGTGGATGGGTCATTACACAAACTAAAACTATTTCCCCATGCTAATTTTTCCCCCTACTGTTACTCGCACCTTCTTGTCAACTGTTTGAAATAGGCCATCCTGATTATCACTACAAAAGTTTTTTTTCTCCTGATAATAGTGCACCTTAATTGTTGGTATGGCAACCATCTCTACCTTTTCATGTTCTCTGTGTAATATATGACTATATGTGAAGCTATATATATATATATATATATATATATATATATATATATATATATCTTCCTACTGTATGTTTCACTCTATGCATCTGATGAAGTGGGTTCTAGCCCACCAAAGCTTATGGCCAAATACATTTGTTAGTCTCTACGGTGCCATAAGTACTCCTCGTTCTTGTTGCGGATACAGACTAACACAGCTACTACTAGATAATTTTGGTTTGACTCAGATTGACACAGTTCTGGTGTGTGGTCTTGTTTTTTGAATTTCTGTTAATTCCCATTAATCTTGTGCAAATACTTTATAGAATGATTTATGAGCTTAAATCAGGAAGAGGGTGCTTTGTAAGGTGGAGCTAAACTTCATTGAAAGCAGAGCATGGCAGAGTATTCTAGAGTACAGTCATCATTACACATAAAAACCTGAATTTGCTTTGTAATTAAACAGAATATTCATTTGCAAGTGTTGTTATTATTAGAATACATTAATCAAAATAATTAAGGGGACACACCAAGGTTACACGCCTAATATTCAATTTACTTTATTATATGGGAAGTCTTCTGTATTCTGAACACCAAACAAATCATTTTGGTGAGAGGTAGGGTGGTTTCCTGCCTATATAGAACAGCTCACTATGAAATGTTTCCACTTCTGGCTCATTACCTTTCCTTCATAATAAATAAAAGCGTGATGATGAGAAGAATGACATCACTTTGCATGTATATAGCACCTTTTATCCAAGGACCTCAAAGTGCTTTTTTAGAAGCAGCATTTAATTGATTAAGCCTCACAACACCATGCAAAGCTGGCATTATTACACCACTTTATAGAAGGGCAAAATAAGCACAGGAAAGTTACGTGACTTGCCCAATGTCATAAAGCAAATATTGTAGTTGCAGATGCAGAAATGGAATTTATGGCTTTACAGTCCTGAATCTTGTTCTCTCATCACTACACCAGTCTCTCTTCTCCACAGACCTTGAGTGGGGTGGAAGGAACTACTAGTGGCTCGCGTACTACTTTCTTCTGCATTATGGTAGGATTTATTTTGTTATTCTAAAACTCATCCTTAATAAATGGGCATCTTAAATAGCTACAATCCCTTTAATTAAACCCCACTAGGGTTTTAAAACCTACTAGGAAGTTTAAAAAAACCTGCAGAATTGCTGCCAACCAGAGGTCACATATGCAGGAAAAAAATCTAATAAGTGCTATAGTTTATGTTTTGCCACATGGCCAGTGCTTTAATGGGCCAAAATGAGATCCTTTCCCATCCCCATATTATATTTTACTTACAAAACATATGCCTGATTTGCCCTAGGACAAAACACTACCAATATTATCAAACTCAAGCACTCAGACCTCCACCAAAAAACTCTCATGATTTTTAAACCAATTAATAAACTTGGGGTTCTTATTATTTGCCTCTGCTTTCTGAGCCATGAAGGTGCACACACTTTACATTTTTGAGCTTTTCGGCACAACCACAAGGGCTAGAAATTTACTTTAAAAAGAAAGCTGATATTCTCATACAATCTCTTGATTCCAGTAGGTGGAGCTTTAAGAAGAATGTCGAATATCATGTAACATTTTAGAGACTAGTTTAATTTCACAGAAACACTGGGGATCATAGAAATTAGAGATAGGGAAGAGCTATCACAAACCTGGAAGGCTGACCTGGGGGATGGTACCAGACTTCGGGGTGGAGGGGGGTGGGGGGTGTCAGGGCAGATGAGAGGAGCAGAGCAGTAGATACAGGATAAAACAGGTGCACCTCACTATTCACTGCAAACATGTTGAAAGGTGTTGCTATACTGGGGGAATCCTTAGCTACCTGTTTGAAGGAGTTTTAAGTCCTCTTTTTGCACTGCTAGAGTTGTGTAAAGGGGATTGAGACAGGGCTATGGATTTGGTCCTTCGAGAGTGCATTAGCTGCAGTTGAGAAGAGTGGACAATCCTTTAGGCCACCACAGGGAGCTCATGCCTTTGACAAGGAAGGTCTGACCAGACTTCTTAAGAGGGTGAAGATAATAACTAGGATATCAATCATTAAAGGAAAACATCCCCTGAACTTTATTGACGAACATGAAGATACTGTGTAAGCAGCCTTCTGAATCCTGACAGTTACCTCACAAAGGAGAAAACTCAACCCTAGAAGAAGCAGTGAGTGCAGTCACAGAGAGTTGTGTGCACATTTATCTAGACTGAATTTGGCCCAGAGAACCTACCAGAACAGTCTAAGCAGACAGGAAGCTTGCCAGTCAGTTCCAGGGTCACAAAACACCACCTAGTTCAACAACCAATAAACATTAACTCCTAATCTTAACATTCCTCCTTCCAAAATGGTAATCTCTCATCAGAAAAGACTTTTCTCCTATAAGAGCTAATTAACATCTCCAAGGACTGTTCCTGACAAGAGAATGACAAAGAGAATGTCTAGTGAGGCTGGTCTCTTGTCTTTGGGCTACTCTATCAACCAATTATCACTAGCCCCTTCCTAACCATCTCCAGGTCATTTAGAATTATTTCCTGTTTTATTATGTGCATAACACACACGACACTCCATTGATAGAGAACATTTTTGATGGATGCTATTTCTCACACTTTGCACTGATGCTGTATTTGTTAATTAGAACAAACCTATATTGTTCCTGGAACTGTGCCTATAGAAACTAGTTCAGTAGTTTGTTTATGTTACATATAATTATGTGCATGGTGTAACCTGTCCACAGCCACTGCAGAGCAAGTTGCAGTATCAAAAACATAAATCAACCCCTCAGTTAATCATTCTGTTTGGGATACCTCCCTGTCTTTAGTGGCTAAACGTCTGAAGACAGACTGGATGCACGAAAGCGAAATTTTCAAATTTGGATGTATAAGGACAGATAGCTAAACTTATATGTAGACCCCTAAGGGTATGTCTATACTGAAGTAAGAGACCCACAGCACAAATGCAGCTGGCCCAGATAAGCTTACTCATGCTAGCGGGGCTCAGGCTGCAAGGCTATAAAATTGCAGTGTAGGCATTTGGCCTTGGGCTGGAGCTTGAGATCTGAGACCCCAGAAGGGTGGGGTGGGGGGATCGATGCCATGAGATTGATCTATCGGGGGTCGATTTATCGCTCCAGCCCAAGCCCAAACTTCTACATTGATATTTTTAGCCCTGCATCCCGAATCAATTGACAGAAGCTCTGAGACTCGGTGCCACAGGCTTTTTATTGCAGTGTAAACATACCCTAAGTGGCCTGAGATTCAGAGTTACTGAGTACTCACAACTCACCACTGATTTCAAGCCAGCTTCACTGGGAGTTGTGGATGCTCAGCACCTCTGAAAATCAGGCCACTTGTTAAAGTGCTTAACTTCAGGCATGTAAAGTTTGAAATGTTGACCAAAATGAACATAGGAAACATAGGTGCAGGATGGCACTGACTACATATATCGGAGTGAATCAAAGCATTCAATTAATTTAACCTACCAACCCAAATCAAATGGTAAAGTTTAGTTACATTCCAAGACAAGCCTATAGGGCTAAATTCATCCCTGATGTAATTTCATTGCTACCTTCTGCATTGGGAGAAGGTACAAAAACAAATGTCGTGCTGGATTCATTTGAGATTGTATTAGTAGTGAACTGAGCTGAGAACTGGTACTCAGGAGATATGGATTATATTTGCAGCTCTGCCACTAATGTGCTTTGTGACAATGGGTGTATAGCACTTAACTCTACTGCTTCACATACCCTGTCTGCAAAAACTGCATAATAGTGTTTATTCTCTTTTGTAATGTGCTTTGAAATCTATGGATGAAAAGTGTTCTATAAGGGCTATGTAAAAATAATGAAGTCTGCAGTTATAACATACTCCTTTGCCTGTTAGTTAATTTAGAACAATTCATTATTGAAATTAACCCTTTTCATATTTGAGAAGTTATAGGATAATCCTAGATTGAAATTTTTGTCTCTTTGAAACAGACTCTAATGGATACATTTTCAAAATGTGAACTCTTTCTGTGTACACAGCTTTAGATGCAGAGTTATTTTTGTGCACATGTATTATTGCTAGTGGAACCCACACACCTTGTGGGTGTGGTGTTCCGTCCCATCTAGTGGCACCACGACCACTTAGAGAGAGAGATTAATGAGTCTGCTCTACAGCCTTGGCTAACAGGCGACTGGCTTTTAGCTCATGCAGCAGAGGCTCATGCACTAAGCTCCCGAGGTCCTCAGTTCAATCCCGCCCACTGATGACCAGGGTCTGTCGGTGTTACACTAGCACATGCAAATGGATGCCAGGTAAAGCCTTCTGAAGAATGGCACCCTGCTGAAATTATCCTAAAATTTGGAGAGTTGGAGCTGTCTTCCTTCCTTTCATCAGCACAATCAGTAACTATGGTAAGAACATGGAAGGAGATTTTTCAAAAATTTACCTTAAGAGAAAATTCCCAATTCTGGTAGCAAACAGATTTTTTTTGTCTGGGGGGCAAAAAAAGTCAGAATTTGTATTTCAGGGGGTGTGGGGAGGAGCAGAAAGGAAAAAGGAAATTGAATTCATTCTAAGTCCTTCTGACCCTGGCATTGGCCCCGTCTGTCTGCCACTACTCCACAGTTCTCTTCCATTTCATTTCCACCCGTCTAAGTCTGTAGCTACCTCATATGACCTATGTCCCATGGCAGCTTGGACTATTGTCTTTTGCTACTGCTTTGTGTGGCTATTTAATAGTTGGACCCAGACCTGCTCACCTGTGCATAATGGCATCAGGTCTTTGAATCTTCTTTTGTAGAATCCTGCCTGCTTAGCTCGGGATTCTTCTTAACCTCATCTTTTGTACTCTCGGTCATTACTCCACCAAGTTGCAGCAGACTCTCTCCTGTGGGAAAGCAGAATTGTGATTCTACAGCCCATCAGTCCATGAGCTGGGCTTCTATCTAGTCCCTTGGAGGATTTATTGCAGTGGTGTTTTCCTGTCTGTTTTGCTTTTACCATCAGTCTCTTTGCCGTCTTTACTACCAACTTTGCCTTCCCGCTGCTTTGTGAGTACCTGGGTGGAAGATGTGTGCTCAAATTCCCATTTAGTGCTGAACTTCTTGAATTCTGCTACAGAATACTGTGGCTCATTGTCTGAGGATAGTGTATCAGATATGCCATACCTTGCAAAATGTTCCTTCAGTTTTCTGAACACAGTTCTTATCTGAGTGTCCTCCATATAGTCCACCTGGAGTAGTAATCTGCTGTGACCATGTAGTACGGGTCATTAAAAGTGAACAGGTCTGTTCTGACCTATTTCCAGGGTCAAGTAAGGATTTCCAGGGTCAGGTAAGGATTTCATTGTAGCGTCTCCTTCTGTTGTAGATTATTATGCTCTTTGCTCACACTGTTCCATGTACACTCTCAATTGGGCATTCATGCCTGGCCAGTAGGTATACTTCCTGTCTCCTGTCCGTTGATTGGCTTATTTTGCAAGAACCAATTGCTGTGCAGCAAGAGCTGTCCATGCATAGTCGCTCGACCTCCTCTTTCCCACCTCTCTATATTCCTGTCTTATATTGTTCATTGTTATCTTGTTTGTAGTCAATGGTTCCCTGGGTGTCCTCCCTCTTATCATAGCTTGTTCAGACATTGTTTTTTTAGCCCAATGATGTATTTACCTGCCAAATTCCATCTTTCAAGAATGGGGCCTCCCTCCATTTGTTAATCACTCATGTCAGGCCAGGCCTCAGCTACAGTTGATAGACTCTAGCTACTGTTCTACAGAGCCAGCTGCGTTGTACTCTGGAAGGTATGCCATGCTCAGTGTACCTGGGCATTACCTTAGCCTCACCTCACAGTGCTACAGTCTCAGCAACAGGCATTGCAGTCGCTTGGGCGCACTCACCAGTGGATTCTTCCGAATGCTTTCTGATGGCTTGTGATCAGCCTGCATGTCCACCTTATGCCCAAAGGTGAACTGATGGAATCATTCCACTCCAAAGGCCACAGCCAGTAGCTCCTTTTCTATCTGAGCATATCCCCTTTTGATATATGTCAAAGCTCTACTAGCAAATGCTATGGGCTGGTGGCTTTCCCTCAGTGTTGCTCCTGGGGCCGCTGTCTGAGGCATCACCCTGCAGCACTAGCAGTTCCTCAGGGCTGTAGCACTTTAGGATTGGTGTCTTTCTTACTTACTTACTTCTTTATTCTTCCAAATGCCTGTTCTTGGGTCTCTGACCGTTCCCATGCTACATTAGTGTGTTAACTGTCTCAAGGGTTCACAGGCTTCTGATAGGTGTGTACAGAATCTGGAAAGACAGCTGGCCCTTGTCATCAGTCACTGCACTCCCTTCAGATCTTTTGGTTTGGCACTTCCCTAATGTCTCAGTTTTGGCCAGAGTAGGGTGACCAGACAGCAAATGTGAAAAATCGGGACAGGGGGTGGGGGGTAATAGGAGCCCATATAAGAAAAACTCCCCAAAATCGGGACTATCCCTATAAAATCGGGACATCTGGTCACCCTAGGCCAGAGTCCCTCAGGAGTCAACAAATATCCAGCGTAGGGGACTTCAGTTCTCCTCAGCTTCAGCTTGTCTGCATACAGACTGGCATTCCACTTCTGGCATCTATTTAGGAGTTGCTGCAGCCTTGGTATTATAGTCCAGGATTACCTCTTCCTTGTTAGCTCCTTCTACAATAAGAATGTCACCAATGGCAACCTTGATGCCTGGGAATATTTCTAGTGCCTGGTTCAGTTTCCACTGGAACACCTCTGGGACTGAGCTAATGAACATCTGCATATTTGGGGTATAACCAAAACTGTTGATTTCTTTAATTATTAAAGTTAGGATTAAAGGCAAAAATTAGGATAACAGGTTAAAAGCTCCATCTAAAAGAAAATATATTTAATTGAGTGTGCAGGTCCTTATGAGGGATAGATCCATTAGTAAAATGATAATGTATATGTGATTCTTATCCTATGGTGAAATGGTTATATGTGATGATCCACCGCTCCCACTGAGGTTTTCATTGTTACAAATTTTAGTTTACCCAAAGGCAGACATTGGGCTTCATTGCCTATATTTTATTGCCAAGATCAGTGTTTTGTGTCAAAATGCTTTAATGTCTCAGGTCAGATACTCACCCTGCATGTATACATAATTCACAAAATAGACTGCAATTAAATACATTTTCCAGACGTATTCAAAGGTTAGGATCAAAATCACTTGAAGCCTGGCAGAGCCACACAAAACTCCTCCCCTTATGAGTGAACCATATGGAGGATTGTACAGCAGTATTTAGTAGTGAAATAGCGTATAGGATGTTCCATATGTTAATTTTCAAATTAATCATCTTAATTTGGCCTTGTATCTCAAGGTTTATTAAGACAGACGGTAGTTCAGGATAATCATTGTACTTACGAACAAGTTACTAAAAGGCTGTTCAGTTGATTCTACACTTTTTATAATTATGTATTAGTTTTAATAAGATGTGTTTCTGGAAGTTATTTTCTTTGATATCTTTATGACTTGTGGTTCTACTGTTGATTAAAGCAAGCTAAGATTTGCGAACGAATTTGAAACTAGTTAGGTTGGGTGTCTCTAATATCTATGAAAACAGATTTGTTGTAGTTTGCAATTAATTTTTTGACCCCAAATTATCTGTCCCATATGAAATGAAATTTGTTCCATGTATAATCTGGACTTTCATGGTTTAAAAATCTATTCCACTGAAGACTGCGCTGGCGCTGGAGTCTCAGAGCATCAGGCAAAGTTTTATAATTTCTGAACAAAAATATCACAAGATTAAATGGAAATGTGTCTTGACCAGGCCATGTCAATGATGTTATCAAATCAGTGTCAGCTTGTCCATGCCCTTGGCACAGGTGATGGATGAAGCGCATAAGGAAAGTTACCTTATTCTCCTTGCACATCCCATGCTAGTACCAGCGACAACATGATTTTTAAAATTTAGTGCTTATAACTTAATTCAAAACGTTACAAACAAAAGGTAAGATATTGTAATACAAATACATAACTAGAACTCAAATTCATAACTATAACTCAAACTGGGAGTCAATTATATTGATAGATATTTAGATGGAACTGGTAAATCAATAGAAAAAAATCATATTAAAAATTGTGTTTTCTAACACCTCCACCTAAAACATTCCCCTTTAACTTATCTTCGAATTATTATGTCCCCTTTCTTTAATTAATCTGAGAGAAAAATATGCCCACTTCTGAAATTAGTAACATTATATAGTAGAGGTGGATGTATATGAAAATAGCAAAATAAAATACTAGCTAATTTCACATGCCATTGACCCACATCATGGCTGGTGCTTCCAGGAGCCAGGCTTCCAGAGAAGTAAAGACCAGATACTTATAATACCCTTGGATCAGTCTGTCTCCTGTCTCTGAATGTCAGAATGTTCACTGAGGGAGGGGGCTAGATGGTTCACAAGACTGGAGACAGGATATGGAGCCATTCTTATCAGATCAAACCAGCAGTAGTCACCAGTGATCAAAAAAGATGATATTTGATGGCTGATAATTATCTGTGTGAACTGAGCAGAGCTGTGAAAGAGATATACCTTTTTCAGGAAATTTCAAGCTGAAATTTTTGTCCTATAACAGATCCATTCTTTCAGTTAATTTAATGCCCGACATTTAATTCTGAATAATGGTTATTTTTCACTTCAGAACATTTAAAAATGAAAGCAGCCCCCATTGCTTATAAAGTTATGCTTACAATATTTTGAGTACAAATAAAAATGGTACCATGTAAATAACCATTTTCAGAAATTTGGCAAGGCATGGGAAGAGAAAGAGAAATGTATCACACTGCTGGATGATGCTATTGATTCTAACCCCAAACCCTGCCTATGGTTCTTCTCCCAAAGCTGATCTGGTCAGTGTTCACATGCATCACAGACCTAGCATACATTAGAAAACGTTTGCCAGTATAGCTGCCAGCGTACATGTAGCAGCTACCGTCTTTTGCCAATATAGCTTATACCAGTTCCCATTCAGAATAAGATATACAGGCAAAAGCATTTTTTGCCAGTGTAACTGCATCTACACTAGGACTTTTACTGGGTTGAAAGTGTTGTAAGAAAAACAAACAAACAACAAAACACATTCCTAACTCAGCGTTACTATACTGGCAAAACATTTAAGGGCAGACCTGGTCTAAATCAGTGGTCTCATTATTAGCAAACATGTCTGGTGCATGTGTGGATTGCCAGCATTTTTGTCAGTTCAGCATTCAGCAAGAGGACCCTGGGATGTATTGTGGAAATTAAGGTAGGCAGCGAGAACATAGAGATAAATAACAGTCAACATCAATTACTAGCAGCAAGATATTTTAAAAAAGGCAGAGTTTAAATAAGTATATTCTCAACTATATGCAGAGACTATAACCATCAGCAGTAGCAGCAGCAAAACCACAGGGAACCCAAAGCATTACTGATTTATGACCAGTGCATCGGATACTGAAAGTCTTGCGAGTGATAATCCTCATCACTCATAACAACTGTGATAAACTCACAGGAAGAGCAGAATGAAACCGACTTCTTGGCTTTGTTTCCTGCTAGGATCCAGTTGACTATGTAAAGTTACAGCACTACTGAATTGACCTCTATTCTCAGTCATTTATGAGCTGCACTGAATTAAAATCTTAAGTACATACTGAGGGTTGAGTAGTTTACATGCCCCACAGAGCTACTTTTATTAGTGCTGGCTTTAATATTTCCTTGCTCAATTCTGAGTTCCATATTGAAACATGATGATGCTGAATGGCACAATAAAATAAATAATTTTTAATTTTCCTTTTCTCCCTGGACCTATAGAGGCTCTCACCAGTTCTCTCAGCTTTCCATCCCTTAAAATCTCAGTGCTCTCCCAAAACTCTATGACAGATCTACCTAATGACAACTTCTGTCACCTCTCCGAGTTGTTGTCTTGTTGAGAAGGACCACTGACAGGCCTTCCTTTGGCAAATGGCAAGCCTGCTCATACTTTCAATGTCCCCTACACACACACACACACACACACGCACACACACACACACACACACACGTACACACAATCAACCCTCAAGGGCAACACCCAGCTTACAGCATGCCCTGAAAGACGACAAACTCTGCTCTGACAGGACCCATGAAGCAAGCAACTTCCAGAGCATAAAATCCTATACTGAGAATTCTCCAGACATTCAAATATAGGGGCTGTTACTAAAAGCAGTCCAGCTCAGCTCACTTGTGTTGTGTGTGGACTTCTCAAGATCCTTCTATGCTAGAGAGAAAAGCTGTTATTTCCATCCATTTAGGGGCCTTCTACACAGGGAAAACACTTTGGTCCATATGCTAAAGTTAATGGTTTTACAAGCATTGCCAGTCATCTTTTGAATGGATCTTTTTAGAGCAAGACTTGACAATGATTCCACCTGTACTGATTCAGCTCACACTAGTGCATGTGTACGCCCAAGAACAACAGTCATTGCAACTAAACCATTTCAACTGTTCCTTTCACATTCATCCTACAATACTGGAATCCATACCTTTTAGGGGACTGCGCTGTCCCTGCTGCACTCAGCAAATCCCAATTCTCTTGTCCTGCTTAAGCAGAACTGGCACCAACTAAATCACTCAGTTGTTCAGGTCTCATCTTCAACAGTACTCTAAAAATGGATGTAATGTACTGAATGTAATATAACATAAATGTTAATAAAACATAAATGTGATAGGTAAAGAGATGATTAAAAACTCTGGCCTCATCATCTTCTCCAAAGGGAAAAACAAATTATGTTATATATATTAAAAATTATAAAAACAGCTCACTCAAGAGAAATATTTTACAAGAGGAATATAGAAGGAAAACTACAATTAATGACAGTTCAACTACAAATACATACCCTAGGCCAATCTACAAATCCCCAAAAAAGAAATCTGGAACCTCAAATTTATCAAGTGATGCTCCATCCATCATTAGCTTTCACACAACTTCTGAATAACTGACAAAGGTACTGCAGGGACAACTGTCACTTACATGGCAGGGGAATGTAGAAAACTGGTTGGTGTAAAGGGTCTTTCCTAGAAGGACATTTTCCTTCTGGCTGCAAATTGATAGAACACACAAATTGTGTACAATGTGTGCAAATGCAAATACTTATTTGTGTATGCAATTATCTGACATGTGTAGAGCATCTGGTTAATGCATGCCTAAATTAAACACGCTTTTGCACACCTAATTCATCTGAAAATCTGGCCTTGGTGTTTAATCAATAATCCTTGTTTCACCAGGTCACTTGGCAATCAAAGATTGTGGGGATTTCTCTGGTTTCTCTAATGCTGTGAAGTTAATATAATGCAATGTTCTAAATACAATGACACAAGCATCCACTCCCAAAGTGGTACTTTAAGTTCAACAGGAGACTAAGCAGGGCCTTCAATCACTCATGGATATTAAAAGCAAAGGGACAACAAGAGGAAAACCCTTTTCTGTACAAACACCACCTTGCACATGAAACCCTTTGCAAGTTTCAGAAAGTTTGCATATTTTTATCCTGGGAAATGCATCCCTGTAACATTTCTCTCACAAAATATGAGAGAGATTTGTTCAGATATGCTCTGACTGAGGTACATATCTGAATGTCAATTAGAGATAATTCATAGGGAGTCATATTTTTAAATGTGATTGCAGAATTAAACTTTATGCTGATTTTACATTTTTTTATCTTAAAGAGAATGAGAGGTACATTTTTAGAGTGGGATTTCTATACCTGCATGTCTAGAAAATAGGTAGGAGCACAAAATCCTAGATGTATGTGTTCAAAAACCATTCATATGAGAAGTGATTCCTTTCAGCAAACCACCAATTTATAACTAGGGATAAATATAATAGCAAAATATAGTTTGATGAATAAATCAGAGCAGCCTGAAAGAACACTGGCATGACATCCATTGAAAGAACTAAGCAAAGATGATAATCAATTTATTTGGTAAATATGTGACTAGAATAAGTACTTCCATAAGAAATCCATTATAATACTATAGATCATTAGTGAGCTATTACAGTTGTTACTGGGTAATTCAATTAGATACCAGTATGACCTAATCTTTTGTGTTAATCTGGAATAAACTGTTTGCCACGATCAATTACTTGTAAAGAAGAAACTATAATTTTTGTTGAATGAATTTGGAAAATAAAAAAAGTAAATGATCAGCTAACAGTCATTCTATGAAGTGACATTAACACATACTATCCACCTGATTAGAACTCATTTACCTAATCGCAAACCTAGGGCCTTTGTTAGACACTGAAGTTGCAGCTGTTTAAGTGGTTTAAAAATGCTTTTGTTAAAATGGTACAAACCTGTGTGGGCACTTTTATATTAGTCTAAAACTAGTTAAATTAGTTTGTACTGTAAGTTTACAGATTCTAGCTACACAGATATAGGTCAGGTTTAAAAATGATTTAAGAGTGTCAACATAGACTTTTACACTGGTTTAAACTAGATGAGTTTAAACAGAGAACTTTGTAACTAGTGCAATTCTGTTTTTAGACCAGGTCTATGGAAAGGAATTAATATTTCTAATTATGGATGCACTGATAGCTGGTCCATAGTTATGTTACATCAAGCTTTTTTGCCATTGATGGGAACTTAAAACCTCCCTGGAGCTGAAACATTAGCTTGATTTAAAAAAATGAAAATTGAAGCTTCTTTTTAAGAGGCCTGAATGTTTTTAGGGTATTTTGGTTACTGGCAAGTGTTCTTGGAAAATGAAGTAAACGGTCAAAAGTCACTGTTCAGAAATGTTGCATGGTGTATCTCATGATATTTTATATCCATTTTACACAAAAACTGTAGTATCCTCTGACTTCGAAATTTTCAGACTTCAACATCCACCTTCTTTTATCTATAAATCCCACAATCATTTAGCACTTCTGTTTTTGACAATTCCCACTTGAGTGAAAAGAAAAAGATCACATCAAAGCTACCAAATTTCCCAGCTGGGAAACCGCCTGACCCTCTGCAATTTGAGAGACACACACAGACATCCCTATCAAAATACCCTTTGGAGGAGTTCCTGCTTCACAACTATTACTGACCATAGGAGGGCAGCAGGTATAATTCTCTCCATTTTACAGATGAGGTGACTGCACAAGGAACACTTCTGGAGAAGCTGGGAATAGAACCTGCATACCTATTATGACAGAACCAGTTTTCCTGTGCTCAGCTACACTTCCTCTCACAAAGATTAGTCCAAATCTATGTGCTTGGCTATGCAAGGACTGCCAATCCACACAATTTTATCACAAATCTCACTCTCGGTGGGTTTTGTTTTCGGGTTTTTTTGAACTTCTCATGAACTCTTGCAGTGAATTTTTACTACTTGGCTACTCTCTCAATGGACTGATGTCACATGTTGCCCTTAGACTTAGGTGAGCACTGAGTACTTTTGAAAATCTCACCTTTAATCTATTTCTATTCTGTTGCCCTTAGACAAGATGGCCACTATTTCCCTACAGTACTTGCATGTGAAAGTGATGCTACTGCACCTGAGATGCTACACAGCCTCTGACTATACCCATTAGGACAGAAGCCAGGTTGCCTCCTATGCTTTCCATTAGAAAACTGAGGGAGAGAAGGAAATACAGAAAGAAGAATGGAGAGGAGAGAATATGAGTGGGTTTGAGGGAGACCGAGGGGGACTACAGGAGTTTGGGAGGTCATGAAGAGGAGGAGTAATGCAATGGAATGTGAGGGAGGACATAGACTGAGAAAGGCAGGTGAATATGAAGGTACAGGGGACAGAGTTGAGAGAACAAGAGGAGATGAGGGATGGGAAATGTGGGGGTGCAAAGCAATATTGGGAGCATGGAAATAAGGGTGGGAGAGAGGAGAAATATAGGGGCAAGTTAAAACAGGGGCATGTAGAGGAAGAGAGACTGGGAGGGCATATCAAAAAGAATGTTAGTGGGACAATTGACTGGGTAGGACAGAGAAAGAAACAAGGCGGGGAGAGAGACAAGGTAGAGATAAGGAAGAGGAATGTGATAGCTGACTACATCGTAAGGAATAGCAAAAGATAATCAGAGGAAGGCCTGCATTTTTTGTGTATGCATATAAAGGTTGAACTTGAACCTGAAATAATCACACATAAATTGAGGGTGAGTGAGTGCCTTTTTCCTGGAGGCTCAAAAGTAAAAAAGCAGGCCAAAAATAAATCTAATAAATTATGATTTTTAAGATAATCTCAGCATGATTTTTGAATGTGTAGCATTAAAACTACTTTTTCTACAGTGTGCGCTCACTGTAAGTGAATAGAAAGCAATCCATATGCATATAAATGAACAATAAAACTTGAGTCTCAGAATATATGCTAAGCATATTTGACATTTTAAACATACTTTCAACTCATCTGCCTTCAAATATCTCTTAAAATGTAAATAATAAAACAACTGATTGTCTTTAATTATCCTTCAAATTTTAAGAAAACAAAATGATTTTGATATCTGGATATAATGGAGCATATCTGTTCTACCATGCAAGAAGCAGAGATGTATGGGGCATCAGGCTGTAATAACTTTGCAGCTAAACGTCTATTGGATAACATTTCAGAAACTATCGTGAACAATTCCCCTGTGTTTAGGAGAGTTGAGTTTAAGCCCCTCCTAGAGAACATCTTTTTATCTGAATAAGTTATGGTCTATTCAAATTGTGCATTTTTCTGCAATACATAAATGATCATTTTTGTTCCAGATTTTTAAAATAGCAACAGATAGCAAGAAAGTAAGAAAACAGCTCCCTCTGCTGTTTCTTTTTTGTGTGTTTTCAAAATGTGTCTTTTAATAATTTTCTCTTAGGTGAAAAACTGCAAATACAAATGTGTTCAGGGCCATGTCAAACTACTCTCTACATTGTTCATTTGAAATATGTTAATGGTGAAGGTATGCCTTTTAAAAGCAACAACACATTACAAATGTTCACATCTCAGGGTCAAAAGTTAAAGTAAAGTTAGGAAAAAAGTGATCATAAAATGGGTTGAAAAGTGTAGGAGGGAGAAAGATGAATCTCTGAGAAATGGTGAGGAGTGGAATGCATATGTCTATTAACATAGCATAAATGATGGAGATTCCCAGATGAGGCTGCAGTTATCTAGTTTGTGTTTTATTTCATTAGTGTCAACCTTTCCAGACTACTGTAGCCCTTTCAGGAGTCTGATTTGTTTTGTGTACCCCCAAGTTTCACCTCACTTAAAAACTACTTGCTTACAAAATCAGACAAAAATAGAAAGTGTCACAGCATTCTATTATTGAAAAATAGCTTACTTTCTCATTTTTACCATATAATTATAAAATAAATAAATTGGAATATAAATATTGTATTTACATTTCAGTCTATAGAATATAGAGCAGTATAAACAAGTCATTGTCTGTATGAAATTTTTGTTTGTGCTGAGTCTGCTAGTGCTTTTTATGTAGCCTGTTGTAAAACTAGGCAAATATCTAGATGAGTTGATTTAACTCCTGGAAGACCTCTGTGTACCACCAGGGGAACATGTGTGATGTTGCACCCCATATTCTTCATAGAAATATGATTATGATACGAATGTGGCATAACTAAGATATACTTTATGTAGGGTGACCAGATGTCCCAATTTTATAGGGACAGTACCGATTTTTGGGTCTTTTTCTTATATAGGCTCCTATTACCCCCCACTCCCGTCCCGATTTTTTACACTTGCTGTCTGATCACCCTAACTTTGCAAGATGGCTCATGTAAGATATCATTGGAAAGCTTATGGTTTGCTGAAGGTGATTATCCAATTTGTATGTATGTAGCATTTCTGTATCTGAAGTTAGGAATACTGACTATGTAATAATTACAACTGTTTGTATACTTGGGGAAACGTCCACCAGACAGTAAGCAATCAGCATTAATGGGCCATTAGAAAAAGACAATGAATCTTTGAAGATGTGGATCTCATCTGCCTGGAATTCCTTCCTGTGGACATTACAAATAAACCTGGTTTCATCGTTGTTTTGACACTGCAAGGTCAGGTGATCTTAAATACCACCTTGGACACTCCTGGTATTTTTCCTCTGTAGAGGTATGGGGATCAAACAAAGGTTTCCTGCCTTAGGTAAATCCTTTTTAAGGCTGGGGAGGGGATTAATCTGGACTCTCCTCCATTGCCTGCCCAAGAAGAAAGACTGCTTAAAGTACCTGAGGGGACAAAGGAACTAACCTGAGGGGAAAGGCAGGGGTGAGTCCAGACTGAGACAGGGGTCCAGTCTGTAAGAAGAAATAACTGGAACTCTAAGGGTAAGTCTATACTACCCGCCTGATTTGGCGGGTAGTAATCAATCTTCTGGGATCGATTTATCGCATCTTGTCTAGACGCGATAAATCAATCCCGGAAGCACTCGCCGTCGACTGCGGAACTCCTGCTCACCGAGAGGAGGAAGCGCTGTCGACGGGGGATCCTGCCTGCCGCGTGTGGACCCGTGGTAAGTGCTTTGAAGTTCGAACTAAGATACTTCGACTTCAGCTACGTTATTCACGTAGCTGAAGTTACGTATTTTAGTTCGATCCCCCCCCGCCAGTGTGGACCAGCCCTAAGCTACTGAAATTCTGCGGCTTGCCTAAAGTAACATTTGGGATAAGAAATTACTTCTTGAAACCAGTCTCTTTAAGATCTGAAGCTTAGTATGTGCGTTTTGTTTTATTTGCACAGTAATCTGCTTTGTTCCATTTGCTATCCCTTATAATCATTAAAATCTGCCTTTTATAGTTAATAAATTTGTTTTGTTTATCATAGAATCATAGAATCTCAGGGTTGGAAGGGACCTCAGGAGGTCATCTAGTCCAACCCCCTGCTCAAAGCAGGACCAAACCCAACTAAATCATCCCAGCCAGGGCTTTGTCAAGCCTGACCTTAAAAACCTCTAAGGAAGGAGATTCCACCACCTCCCTAGGTAACCCATTTCAGTTCTTCACCACCCTACTAGTGAAAAAAGTTTTTCCTAATGTCCAACCTAAACCTCCCCCTCTGCAACTTGAGACCATTACTCCTTGTTCTGTCATCTTCTACCACTGAGAACAGTCTAGATCCATCCTCTTTGGAACCCCCTTTCAGGTAGTTGAAAGCAGCTATCAAATCCCCCCTCATTCTTCTCTTCTGCAGGCTAAACAATCCCAGTTCCCTCAGCCTCTCCTCATAAGTCATGTGCTCCAGCCCCCTAATATTATTAAACCCGTTTGTGCAATTTCTAATGGGAGGGGGCAAGAAGTTGTGCATCTGTCTCTTCACATTGAGGGAGAGGACGAATTTTTATGAGCTTGTGCTGTACAGATCTTTCTATACAGCGCAAGACGGTATTATTTGGGGTTTATTCCCCAAAAGGGGTGTGCACATGACTGCTGGGTGAATCCTCTCACACAGAGCTGACTTCAATCTGTGTCTGCAACTAGATGTGGCCCTACTGGTGTGTGTGTGCTACAAGAGGCCAGAGAGCCTACTTCAGCAAAATAGGGAGAGGGAATCCAGGCTGGTGGAGCAAGAGGGGCTCAGTGAAACCCCAGTACATCAGGTGGCATCCCAGACGGGAGGTCTAACCCATCACAACGTGTACCTCTGGTTGAGAACTACTGGATTAGTCCACACCCAGCTAAATTGTCACAATGGTTAAGTACTCTCAGTGCAAAAAATTTGCACCTATTTCTAGTCTGAATTTGACTATCTTCAGATTCTAGCCATTGGATTCTATGGGTCATTTCACCATCTGTACTAGATCACCATGAAAACAATGCTCTAAGAAATAACTAGTGCAATTCCCAGCTGGGTCAGGTGGAAAAGTAGTGTTTACATTGTACTACACGTGAAAATAAACCTCACCTATCAACAGAACACAGGTAGGTGCATGTTGTTATGGTCCTAAACTGAAGATGTCTGGGCTTTTTTTGTTTCCTAAACATTTGGAGAAAATTTTATGTTGGTGACAGGCAGGGTCAGCTTTAGGCCGATTCGCCCGATTCCCTTGAATCGGGCTCCACGCCTAAGAGGGCCCCGCAACGTCCGTGTCGGGGCCCCGCAACGTCTGTCGCTTTGGCGGCACTACGGCGGCAGCTCAAACGCTGCCGCTTTGTTCGGCGGCGATCCGGCAGAGGGGACCCGTCGACCCTGTTGGCATGGGGTCCCGCACTTCCTAAAGCTGGCCCTGGTGACAGGTGATGGATAGAAAACTCTGTTTTCTTTGTTTATACACAGAACAGGTATAGGTACTTAAATAGTCTGGTAAAAATGTGTTTTGTTTGATTTTTATTTATTTTATTTTAAATTTCACCTGCCTGAAATTCAGGTATCTCCAGGATATCTGAAATATAAGCCTTTGTGGACACATTAATAGAAGCTAAGCAGTTAGGCAATCAAATTTTTTGTTTCAAATTCATAAATTCTTATGTGAATCTAAAATTATTAAATGTTGTCAGAATCCAAATTTATCAGCCAAAACTCAATCCAAAATCTCCTATCAAGGTTATACAATAGCCTGTTTAAACAACCTTTTGTTAACCAAAACTGTCCATTAAATGAAGGATATCCTTTGATAGCAATGTTTATTACTGTATGTTATTCCCCTGTTCATTTCAAACCTAGTTTTTCTTCAGATCTCTTTGGTTAAATAGAACCATACTGTTATTAGTAACCTTCCCTTTTCCAAGCATACTGAAACGCTTTCACTACTGTAAAACCACTCTGGTGGTAACAAACTGAAAAACTGATATCACCCAGAGGAGCGAAGAGTTATAGAAATATGTTGCCAAGCTCAATTCTGAACATAAACTAAAACTTAAATTTGCTAGTACAGTCTCAGAAAATTCATTCTGTTTTCAAAGAGTTAAGTGATGTAAGCCTGGTGAGGGTACACGATATTATTCATAAATAACTGAGAGGTCCAAATATATGATTTAAGAGAAAAATCTATGCAACTTTAACTATTGAGCTACTACTGTACATAAGCAATTCAAAAACAAATACAAACAAGTGAAAGTAACTGCTGCCTAAAGAAAGCACCAGTGAAGAATGTAGCTAGTGTCTACACAGTACAGCACTACGCAGGCATAGCTGCAGCACCACAGCTGTACCACGGTAGCACTTGTAGTGTAGACAAACCCTAAGAAACTGGAATTGTAACAGCAGCTGCTGACATTTGGGAAGAAGTTTTGGCAGAGGTTTCTTCTTCTGGGATAGCACCTTCACAGGGAGGGTTTCAGTGCTCACCCTGATTTGCTTTATTTAGACAATGATCAAAATGTGGACTTGTTGGAAATATGCTGATGGGCAAACCATTTTGATAAAATGAGAATCTTTTAAAAATATTGGTCATTTCCCTTCCGCCACTCAATACTGCACACACCATTTTTAAATACATCTGCTTGTTTCAGAAACAATGAATTTCCTTGAGTGTATTTCTGCTCTCACTAAAAGCAAGTAGTTCCAGGAATCTCTAATATAAATCCCAGCTTTATAAATTACTAAGGTGAAATCTTGGCTTCATTGAAATCAAAGGAAGTTTTGCCATTGACTTCAGTGAGGCCAGGATGTTATCCCAGAGGTTAAGATAGTTTAAAATAAAGTTTGGATAAAATATCACAACGCTTTGGGTGATTTTTCAAATAAAATTAAAGCTTGTTTTGAGTCTTACCATGCCTGTCAAAAGATGAAAAATAAAAATTACAGTAGTAATTTCTTTCTTGCTGAAAGGCTAGGACATTTATATAATCCCGTAATCAATGTGGGGCATTTGTTCCTTAAACCAAGATCCAAATATGCAAGTTCAGAATAAATTACCCGAAGCACTACTTAATTTCTTGCCTTTTCTGGTGTTAAAATGACCTAATGAAAAGTATTTCACAGGTAAAACTATAGTTTATCTTGAATCACATCAAATATGTAAAAAGAAATTCCAGAATTTTTGATGTTATGAAATGGTTTACACATTCCAAAGGGGAAATTCTGTTTTGTTTTTTCCCCCCAATGCAATTGCAGTTCCTACTCAGAAAAAAATTCCCTTTGACTTCAGTGTGAGTTTATCCTGCATTAGGATGGCAGGAATGAGCTTTTAATAGTTTACATGTAATTTTATTTTGGAATCCCAGTCTCCAAAGCAAAACTTTGCACATGAGATGAGACAAAGATGAGTTTCCCGTCAGCTATCTTCTCTCTCTCCCCCTTTTCAAAATGTTTGCAAATCCATAAATGCTAAACATGCAGTTTTTAGCCCCAAAGGATCTGTATCCAATATGCCTAGCACGACCTTCACACTTTCATCAGCTGCAATATCAGCAATCACTCAGTTATGCTACTAACTAGTACGTCATAATGGAACAGATTTTGGTTAAACTGAAGTATAAGTATTCAGGTGGCATCACTTCCACAAGTGTAAGCAGGCTGATTTTTGCTGCTCTCAGTTTTCCTAAAGTAATTTTAAAAAACAAGCATAAAGTCATAGGATTTGCATTGCACGTTCAAGGGTGGGAATGACTTATCTGAAGAGATGTATCATTAGTTAGTTATGTAGGTGGCTCTCATTCTTCTCAATAGAAAACTTCACCTCTGGATAGCCCCCACCCACTGAAGTCAATGGTAAAACTCTCACTGACAGCAATGGGGACACAGTTAGGCCCATCTTTGATTGCTTTTGAAAATCTTTGAAAATCTTAAATTTATTTCTTTACATTCAAGAAATATGTTAAAGATTTTCTTTTGCTGCTACACTTTTCCTGTTTTCTTGGCCAAGTTACACAGGGAGTGCATGTCCAATAATCTTTGAATGTATTTGTCCATGATGCAGTAGGGAATCTTTTCCAACACCATTATGTTCAATGAGTAGAATTCTACAAATGCATTGTGTTGGGTCACTTCAAAGCCAAAATCAGTCATTGCTGCACTAAGGGCCAAATTCCAACATCACAGGCATGTGGTTCCCACTGACCTCAATAAGAGCTGTATATATACACCTAAGGGCAGAATTTGGCTCAATTTTTTAAAATACATGCAATATTTTTTTCTGTGACAATTACAGAGAAATCTTAGGTCTAGTCTACACTGGGCCTTTCATGGAGTTGCTGGAACGATTACAAATTAATGGTTACTTAAATACAGTTACTGAAAACAACCCCCACCGCTTAACCCTATCCATACTGGCCAGCTAAACAATACCAAAACCATTAGGCTGGAACCAAATGTAATGTAAGCTTTAAAACAGTGTGTCTACATTGGTTCAAGGCCCAGTGTAGACAGAGTGAAATACACCAGGTTGTTCCTGATCTCTCTAGTACATTCTACCATTTTCCTTAGAAACTGCCATAACCATAGCAACCAGTCACTCTGATTAAATGTGATATAATAAAGTTCTTCATGTATCCAGTAACAAGCAAATTGCAAATATAGGTCACACATAATTAATGCTTAATTATCACAACTTTTACACACTGAATTAAAATGTAAACAAACTGATCTATAAAGATTATACAGAAAAACTATATAGAAAGCAATTTGGTCTCTAAAAACTCCACAAACATCAGCAAAGTTAAGCCAGCAGAGAATTTGCCTCCTATCTGTAAGCCTCCAAGGTTTTCCATACATATAACACATATAGACTATGTTTTCTTTCTAGCCTTTATTTATTTTATTTCTTTGGACTTTACAGGAGAAGCCAAAAGCTACAAACAGTAACAGAGTCCAAAAGAAAAGATGGCAAAATTCTAGAAAATTCCAGTGTACTTATTCTCCTCTGGCATTGAAAGGGATGTAAAGTAAAGCAGTGGGCTTACAGTAGAAGTTAATAGCATGCATAATAGAGTCATAGATAATCTGTTTACTTAGGATGAGTGCTACAGAATGACAAGACTGTACAATGTATGCAGTGTTGTTGTAGCCATGTTGGTCCCAGGATATTAGGGAGACAAAGATGGAGGTGGCAAGATCTTTTACTGGATCAACTTCTGTGGGTGAGAGAGAGAAGCTTTGGAGCTTACACAGAGCTCTTCCTCAGAGTGAAGACAGTACAAGAAAGTTAACATCCAGCCCTTCCCAGCAGGTGTCAGTATAAGGCAGTATAAGGCAG
This sequence comes from Macrochelys suwanniensis, assembly GCA_033296515.1. Classification (NCBI taxonomy): domain Eukaryota; kingdom Metazoa; phylum Chordata; order Testudines; family Chelydridae; genus Macrochelys; species Macrochelys suwanniensis. The sequence goes on along the minus strand of CM065783.1, from coordinate 75,341,627 downwards.
TGCTGGTTAACAGGAATTAACATTAAAATTAAAATACAAACTTCTGAATCACAAAACAATGTTTAAAAGCTGCTTTTTGGCAACACACCATGACACTATTAAGGATACAAATGAATAGAGGCATTGCCTGACTGAAGTGAGGGAAAGAAATATACAGAACTCCAGTAGGAGATATGCATCTCCAAGTCAAAGATAAGTCGTACAGATCATCCAAAAGATATTGTTCCAAGGATGTATTTAGGGCCAAATTTTCAGAGGAACTCAACCCAGCCTCTATAGTTCTGCACAGAATTTTCCAAGGAATTCAGTCAGTGAATATTTTATTTTAAAAATAGGAATATGAGGCCCTGAGCATAGGAACACAATTATTAAAAACACACATTATTGGCACATGCCAGCTAAATAGACCCTAGTAATCAAAATGAACACCCTCTTCAGCTTCCTATCTTTGTGCCAGAAAAAACAGAGGCAGTTTAGTGACTCAATTTATTGAAATTAAAGGAGTATAAGCATTAGGCACCACTATCCTTGTTCTATATTATATTACATAGAAAAATATTAAAATAAAGTTAAGTTGCAGAGTCAAAGGCTCAAAAAGCAGGAAAGAGCAGAATTAAGGTTGTACACATGCATTATCATTCCATCTTTAATTCCACACAACACACTATTTTTTCCACAGTCCCCTGCCTCATTTAACATACAGTGGTGCTCAGCCAATGAGGCAGCTATTAAATATTTTTCTTTTAATCCTCCTCATTTAGTGTGTGGTCCCATTCTTTATTTTCTGCAAACACATACACTGAACTCAACAGATTTAGTCATTTCCTCAGAGTCTTTTCTATAGGGCTCATCACCACATTTTCTACATGTCACACAAATTATAATTAATCTATCTTCCCAACTCCCATTGGAGATAAAATAGCGTTGTTTCCCCACATTTTAGAAAAGGGGAAACAAACAGAAACAAAGTGATGTGCCCAAGACCAGAGTGAATAAATTGCAGCTTTAAGATTAGGGTTTAGGACCTCCTAACTCCAAGCCTGTGATCATTCCTCATTCCAGAGGTGCTGAGCATCCACTACTCCTGCTGACTTCAGCTGCAGCTGGAAGTGCTCAGCACCTTTAAAAATTCAGCACCATGCATCTTAAGTTAACCATGAACTGTGTTCCTCTTCCTGGGTGACTACCCATCAAAGTTTTGGTTTAAGTGACCTGGTCAGTTTCATATAGGAAGTCCATTGTAGAGGCAAGACCAGGAGTGAGTTTTCTTTTATCTTACCGCAGTTCCCTGCCTCATTCTTTACACCCCTTCCAACTTTTAGAGTAAATAAGGCAGGGGTCCTAAAGATAACAGCCTCACTCACTACACAACCCGGATTCATTCCCTGTGCATAGTATATCTTGTGTGCTGAATGAAACAGGAGTCCTGTGGAAAGTAATCATTCACAAATAGGCAGATTTAAGGTTGCCTGTGCAACTTAATGCTGGCATTTCCTAACTTTCTAAGCTTAACTATGCAACCAAAATAACTTTTGTTTAACACAATGTAATTTACTACAGGTTTGGGTTTTTCAATTAAGGAAAAAGATAATGCATGCATTATCAGCCCTGCAGCACAGGCTTCAACAACTTTCAGCTACTGGACACTAACTACATTAGGGGTAGCAGAAGAAGGCTTTGATCCTCTATGAATCAGCCACTAGAGGATACATAACACACAAATAGTGAGTAGCCCTATTTTACAATGTACCCAAGGTCAAAGCTATGGGCAAGTTCTGTCTGAGAGGCAGTGGGGCTGAGTGATGCAATTTGACTCTGTCTCCCTAATCTTAGAGACCTAGGTTCTATTCCCAGTTTGAGAGAGTGAGAAGAGGCATTGCTTAATAGTAAGCAATAATAGTGATGTGTAGGATACAGAATATAACATCAGTTAGTAAAGGGAGTCCAGAAATTCATGCTTTCCTCTTTCCCTGCTATTATCATTTACCTCTGCTCCAGGCACTCTCATTTTGTCCCTGGGAGATGGGGAGGCTCCAGCTCCATGTGATGCCCGCCCAGAGCAGGGAGATTGGTCACTGGGGCTATGTGACGTGTCTGGGTCTCATCTGGGTTGCCTGCCTGTTCCCTCTCTTCTCCCTTCCCCAAAGGCTGTAGCTGCTCAATCAACAGCTGGGCTGGCTCTGCTCCTGAGGGTTCACAACACAGTGTACGCCACTGATGCTGCTGTGGCAACCCAACTTTACAATGGTTCTGAGACTTTGACACATTACCAAAATTATACTGGGAGTTGCAAGTCAGAATTAGGAAACTGTAATTTTCCACACTTTATAACTCAGCCAAATCTGAATAAAATTTAATGGAACAAACAAAAAGCAAGATTCTAAGCCCCAAGGCTATCACTTCAACATATTTGAAAGGCCTGCTGAAAACCACAGAGGTATGAGAGCTCCTCAAAGAAAGATCACAAGAATCTTTCATAATGGGAAGCATTAGGCAACCTAAATAAAGGGATTGCTACCAGTACCCCCCATATAATCTGTTTATGAATTTCTAACCTGTCCATCATCGTACCTAGGTACCATATTAAAAATTAAGAGTAAAACTATTTCTGTTTGAAAAACAAACATACTTTCTACCCTTCCCTCATTTTATGCTGCTCTCTTAACTGGGCTTATTCTTGGTGGTTGCTTTTTAGCGTATATGTCAGGCTATTTGGCCTGAGGGAAAACTTTTTTTTTTTTTAAAGGAGTCCTAAACAATTAATAGAAACACACAAATAAGTTATCATCTTTGTCTTTTTTTACCCAAGGCTATGGCCTAAAGTAACTCCCTTACTTGGAGCCTACTCCGTGTTGGGTGAGAGGAGGGTGAAGCACAGAAAGTTGTTTTTCACTACCTGAAAATTTTTGAGAGCGATGCTAGACATTTTTTTAAATGAAACAGAACTGAAAATAACAGACATTTCAGAAGGTGTCCAGCAGATTTTGCTACAATGGATGTTCAGTTCAGATGATCCTGTCCAAACCAGCAGTGCAATAATTTTCAACATTATTTGAGGAGGTGCATAGAGAGTGTTTGATCTCAAAGAATATGATTTGAGGGGTTTTTTTGTGCCCTGATTTTTTATTGTTAGTACCAAATGTCATGGTTGCAGGACTAGCTGCACCTCTGTCCCCTTCTGGGTCCCTCTGAGTGGACCTCCTTACATGTTCAGCATCATGCATTTATCTCCCTTGAGGTGGAATCAGACAATTTTCCCAGTCTTAGACCAGGTTCTGGTCTACACTACTCTGTATATCAACCATGCTTACCCCACAGGTCTGCCTGGGTTCAGCCTCTGCGATGCTTTCCTTTGGCAGTCTGAGAGAACGGGTGTATACAGTGACCAGACAGCCCTCTTAAAACCAAACTATTGTTTCATTTTAACAGTAGGAACAAAGCCTTTAGAGAAAAATGATTTTACAACAAGAAACAGTCTACCCACATCTTGCCATATCTTCTTGTGATTGTGGCCTAAGGAAGTCAAACAACTGCAGACATCCCAGCAGGTGCCTGGGTCAGTCTGGTTTCCCCAAACAGCACTCAAACTATTACTTCCCCAGCCTGACTTTCTTTGTTCCTGTCAGTACCTAGACTTCAACCTAGCTGCTCAAAACCAGTTCAGTAAGTTTCATAGGAGCTCAAACCAGATCCTCAAAGCCAACGGTTCTCCCATTATCCCATCACCAACTTAACCGTTTGCTGAGGGGTGTCTTGAGCCATTGTTTGGGCTTTCTGGTTGTTTCAAACAACCCTCCTATTTAACTAAACCAACATTTTCATGCAGTAAACATCCCAATAACCAGGTCACATACAATATTCATAAATTATTACAGAGCAGCTCCACTTCTGTCACACCAAGTACGGAATTATTTGGTCTGAGATGATATAGGCATATTGGTCTATTTATAGTATTATGAGATATTGCTATTACCATCTTAACACAGCCCATTGAATTTTACTAAACTTTTACACGTGATATACTTTTCAAAAAGCTATTTCATGTTTATATTAAACTTTTTACAAATTATTTTGACTATATAATTTAATTAGTTCATGTAAATTCTGCATTCTTAAGATCTCATTATGTTCCATGTTAAGGTGACTAGCAATTTAACTAAAGGAAAAATTATTAGAAAATATTTGGAACATCATTTGTAAGCATAGTTTTTAAAATAGTAATATGTTAATTATTTTTAATGAAATTATCATGTATGTGATTATATTTGGGAAGAAAATTAAGAAATAGCTGATTTTAGATATTTTTGTGATATATATCTTTTGTACTTCTCCGTGTTAAATCTATATTTAATACATTGCTCTTGCAATATGAGATTGTGGTGGTGATATTCTAACCCTAATTTTCATGGAAGTGTTGATCATTTTTGCTGAAGCCTGTAGACAAAAATGATTTTTTTCCTCTGAAATGTTCAGCATATATGAATAAGGAACAAAATAATAATGTAATTTTGTGCTCCTCTTTTTTCCACTTAAAAACCTAATTTTATTTAAAATTAGGACAAATTAAGTTTTACAATGTCATTTTAAATGTATGGAATATGAGCTAACATTACCCACTACTTGCCACAGGTAGCAGATGACAGAATCTAGTGAAATATTCATTCCTTGAAACCTTATAAAGTGAGCTTGGTTTCTTATTTTAAAATGCCAAGTTTTATGTAACATTTGCAATTTTCTGTGCGCAACTGTCTGTTTTTGGCATTATACTGCAATAAAAATCTAGATACACATTGTAGACCAGACTTTCAGACCAATTAGGCATGCAATTACATGTGCAAAAGGCATGCACAATTGTGCAGTTAATTTGTGCATGAAATTACTGTGATTGCACATACTAATTGAGTAAATGTGTGTGCAAATGCCAGTAGTCATTTGTGCTAGCAATTATCCAATTTGCATATACAGTCATGGCACTTCCATGAATAAATTAGGCACACTCTTGCACACCAAACGGACCTTGTTTTTTAACATTAATCCTTGTTTCATTAGGTCACTTGGCCAACCAATTTTGGGGGAATTCCTTTGCTTTTATGCTTTTCAGACAAAACAATGCAATGTTCTACATAAACAAAGCAGGTCCTTTGATTTCTTAATGAAAGGCACAGAGCAAAGAAGGAGAGAGCCCTTTTCTGTTATGTACAGCAGTATGGTTCTTCTGTGAATGAAGGGTAAGCTGCAGAAAGTTTGCATATTCTTCATGCTGGAGTTTTACAATGTCTTTAATACCTCTCTCCTATAAAGCATGAGGGAAACTTCCTCAGATACACTGGGACTGACATACACATCTGAATATCAATTACAGAGATAATTTATAAGGAGTAATTTTTAAAAGTGATCACGGACTGAACAATGATCCTTATTTTACATTATTTGGTCTTCATATAAATAGATATGTGAGGCATATCAGTAAGATATGATTTCCACGTTTGTATGCCTAACAGAAAATGAAGCACTTACATCATAGTTCTCAGTATATTCTGCTTAAAGAGAACCTTTTCTACATATAGACAACAGGTTCCAATTAAAATTGGTAGCAGGTCAAATCCTAAACGAATCAGTTCACAAATCATGTAAATTACGTTTTTTTAAAAAAGCATCAGTTTCTTTGATAGTCCCAGCCTAAAGAGATAATGATCAGGATGAAGAAAGTCAAAGAAGTCCGGGAAAATTAAGAAGTGAAAAGCTATCATTAATACCATACAGAGTGGCTACAGATCAGTGTCAGAAAACTTTAATAGAATTTGTTTCTATGGTAAAACAACTTCTGTTTTGTTACGAGAAAGTAAATTATAATTCTATTATGTACATCAATGGTATACCTTCCCTTGGAAATTCTGTTCAGTTCTGGTCACAATCCCTCAATAACATACAGCAGAAACCAAAGGGGTCCAGAGAAGAGTAACAAAAATGATCAAGGTGTGGAAAGACACTTATATGGGGAGAGACTGAAAATAATGGGTCTGTTTGGTTTACAAAGGAAATGAATTAGAGAGGACATGATAAAGGTAGATAAAACAGTGAATGTTCGAAAGAAAGTAAATAGAAACACTGAATTTACCTTCTTATAATACAAGAACAAAGGGATATTCAATGAAATAGAAAGGAAGCATTTTAAAATTGATAAAAAGGAATATATACATAACACATAATCTGTCAAATTCATTGCTACAAGATATCACTGAAGCCAGGAACTTAGAAGTATTAAAAAAAGATTTATATGGATAATGAAAACATCCACAGTTTTACTGAATAAGATTATTTATTTTCAAGGCATATAAATCCACATATTTCAGAGCATAAACCACCAAATTAAGGGCTTGTCTTCATTTAAAGATTAGGTTATATTAGAATATGACCTTGAGATCATGGTAACTAACAAACAGTAACTTGCCTTATAAGAGTTCTTAGAGATATTTAGTCCACACAGATCCCACTCTGAGCACACATATCCCATGACCATGAGATCAGATTCCTTTGGGCCAGCAGTGTCTACTGGTAATGAGCATGCACCTTGCATGTTCTTGAGCCCTTCCCCATAAGGCATAAATAGCAAGGTGGCCTCAACTTTCACTTAGTTCCTTAGCTAATACAGAATCCTAAAGGCTGAAGTACTCCATGTTAGTGGGGAAGAGGCCCAGGTTGTGGGATCTGTGTAGTCAAAGCATCTTGACAAACCAAACACTTACTATAAGGTAAATAACCATTTTTATTTCTTTGAGTATTTGTCTACATGGACCCCACCCAAAGTGACTGGCAAGCAGTTGTCTCTCTAAGGTAGTACGTGGCAGCAGTCTTATTTAAATAACTACTGTAAGATTGCCCTGCCAAACTGTCCATCACATCTAGAGGCTGTTACTAGAGAATAATGCTTTATAAAGGTATGCATGGAGCTTTAAGGTCTTGTCTATATGAACAGTTAAGGTGCGGCAACCTGAAGTATAAATCTACTTCACACTAGCCTGCCAAGCACTGTCCATGTGGACCCTGCTGCCACACACTAGACATTCCCTAATGCACTTTGATCTACTCCAATTTCAAAGCGACGTAAACCAAAGTGCACTAGGAAACTTATAGTGCACAGCAGCAGAGTCATTGACTTATAGACTTTAAGGCCAGAAGGGACCATCATGATCATCTAGTCTGACCTCCTTCACATCGCAGGCCACACAACCTCACCCACCCACTACTGTTATAGACCCATAACCTCTGGCTGAGTTACTGAAGTCCTCAAATCATGATTTAAAGACTTCAAGTTACAGAGAATCCATCATTTACACTTGTTTAAACCTGCAAGTGACTCGAGCCCATGCTGCAGAGGAAGGCAAAAAAACCCTCCAGGGTTTCTACCAATATGACCCAGGGGAAAATTCCTTTCCGACTCCAAATATGGCAATCAGTTAGACCTGAGCATGTGGGTAAGACCGAATAGCCAGACACCCGGGAAAGAATTCTCTTTAGTTACTTAGAGCCCTCGATATTTGGTGCTTGTAGTCACAGATTGGCTACATTCCATTGTAAGCAGTCCCACTGTACCATCCCCTCCATAAACTTATCAAGCTCAGTCTTGAAGCCAGTTAGGTTTTTTGTCCTTCCACCCCCAGTTCTCCTTGGAAGACTGTTCTAGAATTTCACTCTCCTGATGGTAAGAAATGTTCATCTTATTTCAAGCATAAACTTGATGGCTAATTTACATCCATATGTTCTTGTGGCTACATTGGCACTTGACTTAAATAACTCCTCTCCCTCCCTGGTATTTATCCCTCCAAAGTATTTGTAGAGAGAAATCATATCTTCCCTCAGCCTACTTTTGGTTAGGCTAAACAATCCAAGCTCTTTGAGTCTCCTCTCATAAGGTAGGTTTTCCATTCCTTGGATCATCCTAGTAGTCCTTCCACATGGACAGTTTCTGTACCAAATGACTGGAGGATAGCTAATGTGATGCCAATTTTTAAAAAGGGCTCCAGAGGTGATCCTAGCAATTACAGGCCTTACTTCAGTACTGGGCAAACTGGTTGAAACTATAGTAAAGAACAACATTGTCAGACACATAGATGAACATAATTTGTTGGGGAAGAGTCAACATGTTTTTTGTAAAGGGAAATCATGCCTCACCAATATACTAGAATTCTTTGAGGGGGTCAGCTAGCACATGGACAAGGGGGATCCAGTGGATATAGTGTACTTAGATTTCCAGAAAGCCTTTGACAAGGTCCCTCACCAAAGGCTCTTAAGCAAAGTAAGCTGTCATGGGATAAGAGGGAAGGTCCTCTCATGGATCAGTAACTGGTTAAAAGATACGAAACAAAGGGTAGGAATAAATTATCAGTTTTCAGAATGGAGAGAGGTAAATAGCGGAGTCCCCCAGAGGTCTGTACTGGGACCAGTCCTATTCAACATATTCATAAATGGTCCATAAAAAGGGGTGAAGAGTGAGGTGACAAAATTTGCAGATGAAACAAAATTACTTGAGATAACACACTGCAAAGATTCCAAGGGGATCTCCCAAAAATGGGTGACTGGGCAGCAAAATGGCAGATGAAATTCAATGTTGATAAATGTGAAGTAATGCACACTGGAAAACATAATCCCAACTATACATATAAAATGATGGGGTCTAAATTAGCTGTTACCACTCAAGAAAGAGATCTTGGAGTCATTGTGGATAATTCTCTGAAAACATCCACTCAATGTGCAGCGGCAGTCAAAAAAGTGAATGGAATGTTAGGAATCATAAAGAAAGGGATAGATAATAAAACAGAAAATATTATATTGCCTCTATATAAATCCATGGTACATCCATATCTTGAATACTGCATGAGATGTGGTCGCCCCATCCACTGGAGCCAACTTTCGTTGGCGCCCGTGGGTGCTGTTGCCCGGCGTCGGGGGCGGGGCCCCGCAACGTCGCCCGGCATCGGGGGTGGGGCCCCGCCCCCGACGCCAGGTGACATTGCGGGACCCCGCCCCCGACTCCGGGCCCCGCCCCCAACACCGGGCGATGTTGCGAGGCCCCGCCCCCGACGCAACATCGCCGGTGGTGAGGTGAGCTGGGTGCGGGCCCTGGGCCTGGCGGGGAGCTGCCGGTGGGTGCTGAGCACCCACCAATTTTTCCCCGTGCGTGCTCCAGCCCCAGAGCACCCACAGAGTCAGCGCCTATGGCCCCATCTCAAAAAAGATATATTGGACTTTGAAAAGGTACAGAAGAGGGCAACAAAAATGATTAGGGGTATGGAACGGCTTCTGTATGAGGAGAGATTAATAAAACTGGGACTTTTCAGCTTGGAATAGAGATGACTAAGGGGGGATATGATAGAGGTTATTTACTCCTTCTCATAACACAAGAACTTGGGGTCACCAAATGAAATTAATAGGCAGCAGATTTAAAACAAACAAAAGGAAGTATTTTTTCACATGACGCACAGTCAGTCTGTGGAACTCTTTGCGAGAGGATCTTGTGAAGGCCAAGACTAGAACAGGATTCAAAAAAGAACTAGATAAGTTCATGGAGGATAGGTCCATCAATGGCTATTAGCCAGGATGGGCAGGGATGGTGTCCCTAGCCTTTGTTTGCCAGAAGCTGGGAATGGGTGACGGGGGATGGATCCCTTGATGATTACCTGTTCCGTTCATTCCCTCTGGGGCACCTGCCACTGTCAGAAGACAGGATACTGGGCTAGATGGATCTTTGGTCTGACCCAGTATGGCCATTCTTATGTGGTCCTGCCATTAGTGCTTGAATTCTCACACAGCATGCAGTGGTTACAGTCACCAAGAATGCTGTCCTAATAGACAAATGATACAAAAACCAGGAGTGCATAGGTTCAAACAGAGGCTTCATCAGAGATAGGAGGACTACGTTTAAGTCCCAGGAAGTGAAAAGTTCTTAACAGGGGGAAAAACATATTAAGCCCCTTCAAAAATCTGGTTACTGTAGGATGGGGAAAAGTCATGTATTCTTGAATTGGAGGATGGAAGGCAGATATAGCTGCTAGGTGAACCTTAACAGAACTATCTGAGAGATCTGAATGCTTCAGTGTTAACAGGTAATCCAGGATAGCAGAAATACATGTATCCACAGTGTGAAAATTATAATGAAAAGCCCATATTCAAAACAAACAGTGTCCTGGCTCAGAATGAGAATGTTGTATACCTCAGCAGAACATCATCTGTCTTCCAGGTTTGCATCCAAGCTGTGATATATAGACAGATCCTGGATCTGGGTGTAGAATTAGACTGTTGTCCTGCCATATATCTGAAGTTTTTGACAGCTTGAATTGATAGGTGGTTGAATTGATAGGTCCACCATCTCTGAGTACCAAAACTACTGTGCCCAGTCCAGGGCTGTTAAAATGACTCGAGCTCTCTCCTGTCTTATTTTCCTGAGGAATTTAGGCATTAGAGGGATCAAGGGAAAAGCGCAGAGAAGATTCCTGTTCCATCAAATCAGAAATACATCTGAGAGTGAGCCTGGAATTCCTTCCATGAAGGAAAACATGAGACATTTATGGGTTAGAATGGTTGCAAACAGGTCTATCACTGGGGGAGGGGCACTTCTGAAAAACTGTCTGAAGGTTTGAGTCCTTGAGGGATTATTAGCAATGAGAAAAGCATTTTCTGATGAGTTGAGCTTCTAAATCATTCTGAATCCCGGGTAAGTACAGACTATTAGATTTATGTGTTGCTGAAAACATCATTTTCAGAAGAGAATGGCCTCTTGCACTTCCCTATCTGTTGACACAATGCATCACCGTTGTGTTGTCTGTCAAAAATTGAACTGTGGTGTCCGGAATTAGAGGTGGCCCTGCATTCTAGTATGTTTATATTTAGTTGGGATTTCATCAGGGACCATAAACCTTGTGTCTGCAGATGAGCCAGATGTACTCCTCAGCCTTGTCTGGAGGCAACTGTAATCCAAGTGTTTGAGGGAGGTGGAGACAAATGTTTCCCCGACAGATGTTCTGAGGATCTTTCCCCCAAAGCAGTGAAGAAAGGATGTTCCTTGGAACAAGCACGGGCAGATTCATGCTGCGTCTGGCTGGCTGGCAGACCGACTTCAGTGAGCCATGGAGAAGATGAAGGCAGAATCTGGCATGTTCTGTCACCTAAGTGCAAGAGGACATATAACCCAATTGAGACAGACCTTCACTGACATCTTCGTGAAGTCTGTAGCTCCGATAGAAGATGACTCATGGTGTCTAATCTGTCACAAGGAAGCTATGTCCTTATTGACATTGGCTCTAGAAGCATTTCTATGAACACTATTTACTGGGTAGGAATAAGGGCTGATTCATTTTGATTTATCTGGTGTTCTACTGACGAAAGATGAAGTATTCTACTGTTGAGTGACTTATTGCAACAACTCTCCTCATATCAGCAAATTGTTGAATTAAGGATAAATGTGAAGGCCTTGCCTATGTGGGTGAGCTGCCATGACCAAGAGGCATGTCGTGAACACCCTTGGAGCTGTAGAAAGGCCTAAGTATAATAGTCTGAATTGATATTGAGTTTTTCCCACTACTATAAATTGCAGCTACATGCTAGGAGATTAAATAATGGAAATAAGGAAGTATATAACCTGTAAATTGAGGGCTGTAAACTAATCCAGGGGATCTGGGAGGGGATTATAGAAGCATGGTTGACCATTTGGAACCAGAAATAATTAATGATCTTGTTTAGTTGTCTGAGGTCCAGGATAGGATGCCATCCATCTTTCTTCTTTGGAATAAAGAAGAAGTGGGACTATAAACCTCTGCTCAGGAATCCTGAAGACAACTCACTGTTGCACCTATACGAAGGAGAGAGTCTGCCTCCTGCTGAAGAATGTTCTCATGAGTGGGGTCACCAAAAGAGATGGGTCAGGAGGGTGAGGAGTAGTCAGAGACTGGAACTGACCCACACAGCATAGGCACTGACTCCACTGGCAGCCAGCTCCCCCTCACCCTCCAGTGCCTCCCGCCTGCCAGTAACCCCACTGATCAACTCCTCCCCCTCCCTCCCACGGCCTCCTGCCTGCCGCCGATCAGCTGTTCCGCGATGTGCAGGAGGCGCTGTGGGGAGGGGGAGGAGCGGGGACAGGGTGCGCTTGCGGGAGGGGAGGTGGGGTGGTGGTGAAGTGAGGCGGGGGGAGAAGAGGCAGGACAGGGGGGAAGGGGTAGAGTGGGGGCAAGGCCTAGGGCTGAGCAGGGGTTGAGCGCCCCCAGGAAAAGGAAGAAGCCGGCACCTTCAGAGCACATGCATTGAACAAGGAAGACAGGCATTTGCCAAATGGAGGGAGGAAACTATAGATTTGAATGAATTTGTCCAGGACTCTTGTCAATATCAAATCACACTGGAGTGCAATATTGGGGCAACTGAAATCAGCAGTACAGAAGATGACAGTATCGATAGACGTAGAAGTGACAGTAGTAAAGGTGGAATGGTACTGAGTTGTTACCAAAGTCATCATCAGATTAAAAAGGCAGAGGCTATCCTCAGGTAGATTTTCTGTCTCTTTTTAGCTGGTGCCAGGAATAGTGATCAGTGCCAGAAAAGTTTTAAAACTGTGCTGTTTCCTATTATGGGCATCAGGAGTCACTGACTGTCCCAAGGGGATCTGTACTGGAGGATCAGCAGTGTTGAGAAGGTGCTAGGTCTCTTTGAACCCGAGGAGACTCAAGAGCCATTAGTGACCTTGTGTGAAGGCACCCTCTCTAGTGCATCTAGAGTTACATAGAAGCTATAGGCACACGGTCGCAATGGACAATGACTCAGTTCCATCTCAGTTGCCATGAGTGGTGAGAGAAGAAACTAAGTGGCAGCTGGGGAGGCCTCACCCTCACAGCCTCAGAGGAGGCGACTGAGGACATGCAGTGCCCCAACAGACACTGCTGGTCAAAAATAATCCAATTTTGTGCACATGGGACATATGCGCACCTAGAGTAGGATCCATGTGGACAAAGGTAGCCTCAGAAGAACACAATGTTAAAATTTTCTTTGTGCCACTTTGCAGCCTGTGTAGACAGACAAGTCACGTTTAACATCATGTCAGGTGGACAAGCGGGTTTATCCATAATTATGAAACATGATGTTAAACATGACTTGTCTCAGTTTATGCTGACTGCAAGGTCAGTGACTGGGTATATCTAGACTAAGAAAATATGTGTTTAACATGTGCTAATTAAAACGTGTTTGCTATCATGTTTCAAAACACCATGTATTGTTCCAGTGTACACTGCACCTTAGTTAACACTAGTCTTCATGGTCATGTTCTAACATGACCTTATTCTCTAGTGAAGAGAAACCTAGTGATGGAAGCTAGGAAGAAAAGTCTCCTAAATGTCACCCACCTGCCTCAATGGTTGGGGGAACTTGATGGGTCCAGCCATAGGTGCTAACTCCGTGGGTGCTCCAGGGCTGGAGCACCCATGGGAAAAAATGGTGGGTGCTCAGCACCCACCAGCAGCCCCTCTCGATCAGTTCCTCTCCCTCCACCCCAGAACCTCCCGCCCATCGGTGGCCCCACCGATCAGCCTCCCACCCACTGCATATCAGCTGTTTCGTGGCATGCAGGAGGCACTGCGGGGGAGGGGAATGAGCGAGGGCAAGGCGCACTCGGGGGCAGAATGGGGCAGGGCTTGCGGGGAAGGAGTGGAATGGGGTTGGGGGCAGGGGCTCGGGCAAGGGTTGGAGTGGCGGCAGGGCCTGGGGCAGAGCCGGGGGTCGAGCACCGCTCAGCACATTAGAAAGTTGGCGCCTCTGGGTCCAGCAGTGAAGGGGGACAGTCCCAGCAGCAAGGGAGAAAAAGAGAGAGAGTGGGAGACTCACCAAGGGACACAAGGAAGCTCTTCCTCTCAGGAGTCCCTGGCACACATTGACCAGCTGGGGAAAAGGGGTGCTGATTGGCCAGCGTGGGGGCCATATGAAATCTCTTTTGACTCCATTCCAGCAGCCAACTCTTACCCACCTGGACTGGAAATGGGAATCCAACCTGACAGATGCTACTGGTCTAGCCAAACACCTGTTTGAGGGTCAGGAAGACATTTTTTTTTCTCTCTTGGGCCAATTGGCAGAGGACCAGGGAGTTTTCTGTCTTCCTCACTGTACCTTAAAGCCACAGACCGTTAAGTAGGAATGTGCTTAGTACCGAACTGAGATACTTGGGTTGAATAGTTTATTCATCGCTATTTATGGCCAGTTTCCAGTGCAGTTAAAAGGATAAAATGAACAGTTCCCAGAGGTAAAAGGCCTGGGAGTGTAGTGATGGGCCTTAGGTCCATGAATGAGATCTTGTGGCCTTCATAGACCGAGGTCCCCACACTTCTGCATCCTCTGTCCCCCTCATGGGGAGGATGGTACTAGAACTCAGAGAGCTGAGTCCTGGGGGGGTAGGCTGAGGAGAGCCTACCCCATGTTATGGGCTATATGGTAAGGAGCCCTTTAACACCTCACACTTGAACCAATTAAATGCCTGGTATAGGAGAGAATGGGTGATGGGTAGGTAGTGCCCATCCCCTGTGCTAAAGTTTAATAAAAGTTGAAGCCTGCCACTTAGTTCCATGCATGTGTCTGCCCTCATTTTGCCACTATGTGTGTGTGGAACAACCTGTCCTTGATAACTGCCCAATGTGAGGTTTCTTGCCCCATACTTGGAAGCATCTGGTACTGACTACTGTCGGAGACAGTATACTGGAGATATGAACTCCTAATGTGAACAGATAAGGTAATTCCAATGGTCTGCTAGCAGTTTCCCTTCCCAGGTTATTCTATATTGCATAAATTCCCTCTTCGATTTTAGTGTTACCTTTCTGGTCTTGGGATTTTTCTCTGACTTGCCCTGCAGAATCCCACTGTAAGATTTTTCCCATTAAGATCAGAATATACAATTTTGCTTTTGGAGCTTCCTCTATGGATGGAAGAGGATCAACAAGAGAATCTAAGAAAGGTTAGGTGAGGTTAGCTTGGGTTACACTTAGACATCACACAGATCCTCACAAGACTGGATAGCAAGTATCCTAAAGTTATGCCTAATTCTTGTGGCAGTTTCAGAGGGACTATAAAGCAATAGATTAGATTATTGTGAATTTGGTATATTTCACCATGATATAAACTATAATTTTGATCAATCACCTTCACTTTAAAGAAGATGGAGATTGATGTGAACTGAAACAAAGTCTTAATCTTCTGCATCTCTCTTACTAAATATAGAGTTTCACTGAAAAGTCCTTTTAGCGTAAACAAATATGTACAGTGACTAAAGATCCTAAGAATTCCATGTACACACAGAAAGCCTTTGCCTACATGAAATAAATATACCACTCATCATGCCTCCTTTGCCACTTGTTAACACTGAACTTCAGAAGTTTCCGTTTTTTCATGGCCTAGTTTAATAAAATAATGGTGACATCGTGCTGCCAGCCACTGAAAAAGCAGTGATCATAATCAATTTGTTTGGTAATCATGTGGCTGCAGTAAATACTTCCAGAAGAAATCCATTATAATGCTATACACCATTAGTGAATTATTACAGTAGCTAGTGGATACTTAAATGAATTAGATACCCTAGTGGCCTAATTTTGTGTGTTCATCTGGAATAACCGTGTGTCATAATCAGTTACTTGTAAAGAGGAGACCATCATTAAATGGATTTGGAAAGTCTGATTAAGTAGTGGTCATTCAGAGAAGTGATATCACTTTATATCTTAACTAAATAGTTAAAACTCAAACTTAATCACACAGGGTTCTGCAACAAGTGAAGTAAAAGGGAATTTTACAATTGATTTAAATGGGAACAGGTTTGAGTCCCCTGGTGTCCTTCCCCTTGTACTTTTTTTTAATATATAAACCTAAACTCCTGATAAACATTATTTAAAATTGCTTGGAAAAAAAAAGAGCATGTTGCTATCTAGTATTTCCTTTAGATCATGCCTCAACATTTCATTCCTAAAGGAAAGAATGGCAAGGGGGGAAAAAACAGCTCAAAAATAAGAATTAGAAAAATACATAAAACAATCTGTATGGACAACGCTCATTTCCAGGTTCAGACACAAGAATAGAGCAGAAAGACTTAAAGGCCTTTCTAATCATATCCTCTTGCTTGATCTATGAACATAATAGCAGACACTACTTTTCAGGAAAGCTTACTTCAAAAAACATTTTATCCATATGAACTAAATCACATATTTTTTCAGAAGTCAGTATATTTACCTCTATCTAAGAGAGAAAGGATCGGTGGTCTGAGTTTATTGATGGCCCATAAATATATACATCTGTTTTGCAGGCACGCAGTAATTTACCTCAATTCTTTATAATTAAAGAACGTATCTACAAGACTATATCTCTAAAGCAATAAAGCCACAAGCATGCGGTTATAATGTGATCACACTTCCTCAAGATACTACAATATTGTTATTTATTTGGATAGGTTTAGTTTATCCACATAAAAGATCCCAAATGAAATGATTTGTTGTGTAAATTCTATAAAAAAAAGAAAAGAATCCATTAATATCTTGCAGAGAGATAAGAACCTCGAGAGGAAGGATGATACAGTGGTTAGCCTGCTAGTTTGGAGACCCAGGTTCAATTTGCTGCTCTGCCATAGGTTTCCTGTGTGACAGTGTGCCTTAATAACCCACCTGTAAAATGTGGGTAACAGTATGCCCTACCTCACAGCATAGTCATGAGGCTATACTAAAGACTGCAAGGCACAGATCCAGTCATGATGGGAACCATGTAAGTGCCCAAGACAGATAGCAACCTCTATGCTCAGTTTTAGCCAGAAAGGGTTTTCCGCCCCCTGAAGTTATAAATTCCTGATTGTGTAGAGAAGGCAGTGGCAGGTATGTGGATTGAGCAATGCTCTGGGAATCAGAAGCTTCTGAGCTTTGATGCTGATTCCTTCTGTGACCGTGGGCAGATCACAATCCCCTTGTCCAGTTCTGTAAAATGGGGATAATACTTGCCATACATATGGGGCGTGTGTGTACAAATTCTGTCACCGATGTGTACTAGCAATAGTGTTATAAAATGCCCTTGGACAATTTAAGGCCATGGTGTGCAAATAAGCTCCTTAATGTTAATGGAGTGAAGGGGATATTTTGATTTTCTATGATAGATTATATATGATAGATAAAGATGGAGGGACTGTAGTTTTGGTACTTGTTGATATGCATGGAACTTCAGGATCTCCTGTTATTTCATTGACTTGCATCTATCACGGCTATTCTCTTCCAGGGCAGAGAAAAATGATTCAGCAGAAATTGAACTCTCTCATTGCTATGCTGCAAGAACTCATACTCATTTTCAGGGCTGTTCACTGCTTCAGAAAGATAGTTATTGTTAGCTTGGACCCTTCTTGAATCCTGATATGTCCTGGTGAGGACACTCCATCAACAAAATCACAGTTATACTGGTCTCGTGTAAGTGATGCCCTGCTGTCCTCATATCCTATTAGGCTGCTCCAGGAAAATGTGTCCAGTGTCACTTATGCCTTCACAGTCTGAATTTTTACTTGTCTGCCACCTTCAGTTGTAAGAAGTCCCTCTTTTTGCAGATGGCAGTGTTCTCTATGAATAGTAAAGAAAGAAGCACCCTAAAATATTCACTCTATTGATTACATCTCCATTTTTAAGAGATAAACATTACTATAAAAAATCCCTTAAGGCTCTTGTCTCTTTGATTGCCTTGTCTTTTTGTTTTGATCTTTAAAGAAGCATGACATTAGTCTCCTGTTGCAGCAGAAGTGGTTGATGATGAGAGAGGAGACACTTTATTGCTCATCTTCGATCACAAGCGACCGGTTGGTTTTCTTCACATTGAGTACTCGTACTCAGATTCCTTTTACTGAAATGATGAGCAATACATACATCTGAAGTAAAAGAGCTCTATTCTAGTGATCATTTACAGCTACAGCTGCAGTGAGCAGTTTTCCTGGGAATTTAAACTCTGAAGAGAGTCCTGATAGTTACAGATAAAAGATTTGGACTAACCCGTTAGGCTCAATCATAATCTTTTGCTAGGAGTTCAATTCATTGCTTCAGTCAGAGCATACGGAGGTTCCTGCTATTAGGGAATACAGTGGGAACCTGTCATGCTTACAGGGCTAACTGCACCTCTGTCCCCTTTGTGATCTCTGAGAGTACGTCTACACTACCTCCCGTATCGGCGGGTAATGATCGATCCCCGATAGCTCTGCCTTCGACTCCTGTACTCCACCAAGACGAGAGGCGGAAGCGGAGTCGATGGGGGAGCGGCGGCAGCCAACCCCACGCCGTGAGGACGCGAGGTAAGTCAACCCAAGATACGTCGACTTCAGCTACTCTCGTAGCTGAAGTTGCGTATCTTAGGTTGACGCCCTTCCCTCCCCCCCCCCGCCAGTGTAGACCAGGCCTGAGTGCATCCCCCTCAGATATTTGTCCTTGTGCCTTTATCTATCCCTGAGTGGAATTTCACAGTTCTCCCACTCCGAGACCAGGACCATTATTACCCAGAGGTCCAACTGAGTTTGGGCACCTATGCGTCTTCCCCCTGCGAGTCCGTGATCAGTAGCATAAAGTGGTAAAAACAGCCTTCTTAAACAAGAGTATTGTTTATTTAGAAGTAGAAACAAAGCTTTTAGAGAAACGATCTTAAAACAGTCTGAGTGTCTGTTTTACCACCCCGAGATGGTAACGTAGGTAGGCCTAACTTATACAGGCACTCCCAGTGGGGTCCTGTATCTCAGCGTGTCCACCGCTCCCAAATGACTACCACCTTTCTCTTTAGAGAGAGTTCCTTTTAATTCTGCCAGAGTTCTTTCGTTCTTCTGTGTTCACTGGCCTTTTCCTGTTCTGGCCAAAGTCACTTTTGCAGGTTGGCTGGAAAGGAGGCTAAAATCATCAAAGCTAGTTCTGATATTGTCCCTTAACAACTGTTAATTGTTTGCTGAGAGGGGCTATCCTGAACCATTCCTTTCCTTCCTGATTTCCAAGATAACCCTCTATTGAATTAAACCAATATACTCATACAGTATACATCCCAACACCAAGTATTCATAAATCATCACAGGACAGCTCCAAATCTGTTACAGTTCCCCACTACCAAATACACAATCACAAATTAGAAATAGAAGCTGGCAAACAAATAGAAGCTGTTACTTGCATACTATATTAATCACTGGTCAAATACCAAAATAAGGTGATAAAATTAATACATTTAAAAAGAAGGCAAAATGTATAGAACAATGAATAATATTTAACAAATTGTAAATAGTGTAGTGATAAAATGCATTAGAAATACTATAGACTAGACAGATTATGTGGGATTAAAGAGAAATGTCACTGTGGAAAATACCAAGTAATATGTGAAAAGAAAGTACCATTAAAAATTACAAATGACTTCCTGCTAAAAATTGCAGAAGAAACACTCTCTATACATTTCAGAAGTATGGAAAGGCTTCAGAAACAGGCTCTCAAAAAGCAGCGGCCTGCCACAGAATCAGAATTGGACACCAATAATAAATGAAATATTGGATCAAAATCTACTTTCAGTCACTTGTGTAAATAAAAGATTTTGAACCTTGATGTATTAATTCTTACAAAATGTGTACACACCCAAAGTGAGGTTATTGTAATTGAAAACATTAATTCAACATACTGAGGAAACTGCATTATATTTTGAAACAAACCTGTTTCTCTCAACCATACATTTATCCCATTGAGCTACTATTGTTGTTTAAACTGTTTTATGCAATGAAGCAAATTTGTCCATGTATACTCGGCACTGATGGATGCTGTTTTGATACTGATGAATAAAATAGTGCATTTGTGTCTGAGGATTGTGCAGTATTTTCCTACATTTAAAAATATGATCTTATTCCTTTATCAGAATACATACGAAATTGCTGCTGAAAAATGTTGTTAGCCAAACCCCACCAAGATGCCAATAAGCATCCACACATTTTTGTCATTCCCTTTGATGAACACCACGCAGACAACGCAGCCATCTGGCCAGGGAGAGAAAAATTGTGTAAAAATGAGATATGCGTGTGTAAATAAAATATTGATGAATGAAGCCCTGGAAACTGAGATGAAAGTGAAGCAGAACAGACAAGTAAATCATTCTGATACTTATGTTCGTGCTGAAATTATGTTCCTCTACTTTGTTTTTTTCTGCTGACAGCAGTGCAGGTGACAATACTTTCAATTTTGCTGCTTGACACAAGTGTTGGGGATTTGCAAACAGTTTTAGTTTTGCTGCTGAGAAAGCAAGCTTCACTCAGGAGAAAATGGAAGAAGTTTTGTTACTTTCTTTTTAATTACCGGGGAGGCACTCAAATACCATGGTAATGATATCCCTATAAGTACATAGATGAAAAGCTTCAACTTCAGCTTCATTTACAGTGGAATCTGGGATGGTTTGTGTTTGAATTGAGTGTAGTTAAAGAAAAAAATAAACCAAACTTTCCTCCATAACTCAAATGGACATGAACTTTTTGAGGTTCAAAAAAGTTTAAGCTAACACTCCCCCTTCCCATCCATGATGTCTTTATACTTCCTGGTCTTAGACATGGGGAGACAATAACAAAGAATCTCATATATCCAGGCTAAATAAAATCAAGAAGTCGAAATCCCACAAGAAAGCCTTATCATGCAAGATTCCTATCCCTTTTTTACATACCAAGAAGGTTTAGATAAGCTTTGGACAAGCATCTGAAATTTTGGACACACACAGCAAAACTTAACTTCCAAAGCTTTTATAGCTTGATCATCACTAGAATTTTTGTATGCCAGTTTAATGTCATTACCTATGTTGCCCTCTACACTATTGCTTGTTTCTCAATTTCCTTTTTAGGAGTAGTAGGAAAAACCTTCAAAATCTTTCTATTCTCTTATTTTATTGCTTCTTCAAATGTCAGTTTGTCTTTTCAAATAGTTAAGACTGACTTGAGGGAGAAGCTGTAATCAATTTTCATTTTTCCTGTAACATATTTACTGCTGTTTCTGTAACTAGGGTGACCAGATGTCCTGATTTTATAGGGACAGTCCCAATTGTTGGGTCTTTTTCTTATGTAGGCTCCTATTGCCCCCCACCCCCTGTCCCAATTTTTCACATTTGCTGTCTGGTCACCCTATCTGTAACAGAAGTATAAATTCAAAGATAAAGGATGGAAAGATAGAAGAACGGTATAAGATTGTATTACAAGTTCTCCGGAGAAAAGAACAGACACTTTTCCCAAACGGGTGGATTAAGGAAGGACAGGGTTATTTAATTGATTGTTAGTACTTTACCAGTGGACATTGGGTTGAGATTCTTTATATGTATTTTTAAAATAAATTTATGTCCACATATAACTAGAAGAGGTAGATTTTAGAAATCAAAAATTAATTAAATACAACGAATGTAAACAAAACTGGGATTTTAACAATTGGTATATCTAACTGTGAAATGTGAAAGTTTCTGAACGTGCAGAACCATTGGGCCCATATTTTCCAAAATGGCCCGAAACGCACCACCACAATTTTCCACATGTAATATCCAAATGAAAACTGCACACACAAACTGGTAATTAGACATTGCACAAACTAGTGTATGCTTAAAACTGTGGGCTTATCTACATGGTGAGTTAGAGTGCAGAAAGCCAAGGTGAGAATCTACAGTGCACTGGCTTGCTGTGCGCTAACAGGCCATATGAACTCTGCTACCTCATTGTCTGGGTACACTGCAAGAAGGACAGGAGACTTGTTACGGGTTTTAATCAGGCCATTACTTTATTATATAGATATCTGGGACTACCCGGCAGATAAAGTGTACAGTGCAGGCAAATCCATGCTTCTTCAAATCAATTCTCCGGGGCTTCCACCAGCCCTCCTTTGTTTCCGTTCAGGTCCCTCAACCAACCCATGGCTTGGACCTTACTATCCACCACCCTCATAAGAGGGTTAAGGTGGGCTATGAGAATGGTGGGAAGAGGGTGAGGGTGGTTGGCTCCCAGACGTACCAATCATAGAAGTCCCCAACCTCCTCCCCTGTTCTGTTCCATTATCCAGTACCTCCTTTTAAGTCCTTTACCAGGCCATTTATCTGGTCACTGGCTGCCCTCCCTATGGAGTACCTGCACTAAACATCTGCCACAAGGAGGTGCCAGCAATTTGCTTGGCTGCCTCCCCTCCAACCCCGCCAGGTTCCCAGACATCTCCAAATAGACTCAGTGTTCTTTGTGGTCAGGAAGAGACAGTACACTGTTGTGAACACAGAATATTCCTTATAGAGAAAACTGAAGACAGAATAGTTATCCCCGGATAACATTACTGACTTAACATAGCCTGTCACCAAACAAGGTGACTAAGTTGTTAGGAAAGGGATAGCTTTATACAATACCCTGGATAAGTATTTGCCAGCTGAAGAAATACGCCAGATTTATCTGTAAGATAAATCTATATATCAAAATATTAATGTCTTAGCTATGTAATATCAATGTATGTTCACATCTTATGTAGAGAGAGGAGACATAACTGCTAAAAAATCCTAGGTGAAGGAGATAATTTGGCATGTTTGATGGAAGGTGTTTAAAAGAAATTATGGAGATAGGTAGAAGCAATAAGAGATTTTGACAGAGTGCAAAGCAGCCATGCAGTAATAGACATTCTGTATGGGAGACGAGGCCCCTTTTGGGAGTTTACCTATATACTTGTTGTAGGTGGAGAAGCAAATGAGGAAAGCACAATAGATGGACCATTGAACATGGCAGATAAAGTGGTGGCTTAAGATCTAGGTCAAATCCAAAACACATTCATGGTGTCTCTAGAAAGTAAAATGAACTTGGCTGTAGCCTGAATCAAACTGTCATCTGCGGCATTACCTACCAAAGAGAGAACACTGCATAATTCTGGAGCAGCAAAAACTAACAATAGGAAAGTGGTCCTGATGCAGTTCTGTTGGTACTGACAGGAGAGCCTGGGCTACAAGGTTCAGATATGACTAAAAATGCAAGTTTTCCAGAATTTGGTAATGTTCAGATCTGGGATTTAGGCTGACTCAAAATGTAAACATGGGAGTTAACGGTTAAGTTTGCATGCTGTTGCAAAACTTCCCTGAAGTTTGAAGGAGCTCTGTGCCAGGATTTTGGTTCATGCCCATTTTTAGTAAGGAGAATTCTACCAGTATTAGAAGAAATAATTTAAGATTTTGGCCAGAAATTGGAAAACAGACTAAACTACTGCAAGTTAGAGTTACTATGCCTCAGCTCAAAAAGATACTCAATAAATGACAAATGCCCACATGAAAGCACTGGATAATAAAATTAGATATTTAGGCATCATTGTATCACCTAGATTACGGGAGATGTTTAACTTAAATATTGAGCCACTAATACAATTATTTACAGTAATCTAGAAAAGCAGACATTATTGTCATTGACTTTGATAGGTAGAATTTCTGTATTTAAAATGAATATCCTGCTAACAGCTTTGTATCCTATTTCTGTGATTCCCTTTACAATCTCCCAAAAAATTCTTCAATAAACTAAAAAGTTAGCCAAATATTCTTATGGTCAAATCAGAAGCCAAGTATCAGAACAGAATGGCTGCAACATCCAGTGGAGATGGGAAGTCTGGTGCTACCAGACTACAAGAGTTATGTTACTATAGGGCAGCACAAATTAGAGTGGTACTGGAATGGATTGCTAATAGAGAGAATCCCTCATGGATATCGATAGAACAGAAACAGGTAAACCCAATATTCTATAATTCTGTGCTTGACTCATACCCCCAAAATTCTGGCACCCATGAATCATCACCTGCTATATAAAACTGCTTTTATTAATTGGGCATCCATGAGACACCTGACCAGGGCCGTAACGAGGGCGAGGCGAGTGAGGCACTCGCCTCAGGGCGCACTGCTGGCAGGGGCGCCCCGTCCTCCCCCACCGCCGAAGCCGACCCAGCTTACCTGCGGGAGGTCCGCTGGTGTGTGTGCAGACGGCCCCCTCCGCCAAACTGCCGCCAAAGCTGCAGCACCGGCGGACCTCCCGCAGGTAAGCGGAAGCGGCTTCGGCGGCTGCTAAAAATACCTCCACCGAACTGCCGCTGAAGCCGCTTCCACTTGCCTGCGGGAGGTCCGCCGGTGCTGCGGCTTTGGTGGCAATTCGGTGGAGGGTAAGCCCCTAGAGCCCCTAGGAATTTCTGCGCCCCTGCCTCGGGCGCAGAAATTCCTAGTTACGGCTCTGCACCTGACCAAACAAAAAGAGCAGATCTTGGTAATATAAACATTAATAATAGTACTTTCAAACCTGGGCTGAATAAGGAAGTCTTTAGATGTTGTGGCAAATATCACTATAAGCAGAGGAATTTCTTTAGGGACGAATAACCCTTAAAACAAACAGATGTAGCTAATATATGGGGAAAAAGAACACACCGAAAAGTATGCTCAGTATGAGTTTACACAGATTGCTTAATTTATTTTAAAACACTGGAAAGGAACAAACAAAGCTATCTGTATTAGAAAATTTTATACACAGGCTTGAAGTTCAGCAATCAAGATTCCATCTAGAATGTATAATCTCGTTACTGTTTTTAAAGGACAAACTGCATAAAGCTATTAAATTTCAGAGCACAGACTGTAAATAACAGCCAAAAAATGGAATCAGATAATGCAGACAATAAATACCGGCCCTAAGACTAACTAAATAGTGCAAGTTTAGTACTATTTAGTTCACAGAATGTAGCTTTCTCCATCTTTACATAATAAAATAGATAATTTTGCCCCTGATATCTGTATGAAATTTAAACAGCCAAGACATCCTTTATACACATGATATGGACTGCTGGATGGCGAATGAAAAAAATTGAAAATTTATACTATTTATAAGTCAATTTATAATATGGATAAATACATCCAAAGATCAATGAACTTGTGTTTCATCCACTTCAGTTTACTGAATCCTGAACTCTACGTGTAGATTAGCGAGGTTCAGAGAATATATCAGTGTTTAGGGATAGGTTTGATAGTTATCAGGGAAAATAAATTGACACAGGCTACTAAGCAAACCTAACTCCCAAGCCATCACCTTTTTATATAGATACTTAAATTATACACAATTAAATTTTAGGATCCACAGCTGTAAATCTTTCCACTTTTGTAGCTTCTTTTATTTGGATACTCACTAGACATCAATGTATCACATTTACAGACTGGCATATGGTTAAATTCTTTTGAAATATAGACTAGTGGACAGAATTGGTAACTTTAAAGATCTTACAATTTATAATAATGGTATATTTGTTAACAATAAGTAGAATGAATGTGATCAAAGTCACACAAGCACTGTTGCAGCAAAAATGGTGGATTCATAATGAGATTACCTGGAGGATCACATGATTTTGTCATGAAACCATGACAAAATAATTTAAATATTTTTTATGTGCCCAGATTGGACCAAAAACACCAAAAAGAAAGATTGTATATATAAGGAAGGATTCACTAAGCATGTTTTCAACATAGCAATTCCAGTTGCATCCATTATAAAGTATGTCCACTATATTACACACCTCTAGTCACAAAGCATAAACTTCAGGACTTGGATCTAGTATTTCAGACCATTCTAACTCATGCTATTTTAGCGTCAGTCAACTGTATGCTAAAATAATTAAATTTGAAATTACTGTTGGCCTATAGGATAGCCAGCGCTCTGCATTACACTGAATGCAGATGTTACACTGGGTCTTACATGAGTCCTTTGCATTGTCTGAATATCACAGTAAGGAAACGTGGTTTCTATTAACTTGTGTGCACACAGTGAACTCTATAGTTAAGCACTCTAAACACTTAACTCTGTTCTCGGCTTCTGCAGAGTTCAACAGGGCAAAGATGCAGAAGCTGAGAACAGAGTTAAGTGTTTAGAGTGCTTAACTATAGAGTTCACTGTGTGCACACAAGTTAATAGAAACCACGTTTCCTTACTGTGATATTCAGACAATGCAAAGGACTCATGTAAGACCCAGTGTAACATCTTAAATGGTGCACGTAGTCTTACTCAGGGACCTCACCACTGGAGTGAATTCCATCCTTAAACAGAATTACAGTAACTCTTAATTATGAACAGTTCCTTATGAGTCAAAATCACAATGTACAGAAGCTTTGCTGAATAATTTTACTCTATAGAATAGTGAATCAAAGCCATCATATAACTGACACATACAGCAGATAGTTGTGGATGACATCAATAGAATCAGTTTACCGATGCATGAAATGGCAGATCCACAAAAGAAAAATGACTTGAGCAGATGTCTGTCCGTTATTCTGTCTGCTCATTTGTATATTCTTCTTTGGATATTTGTTTATCCACAATGCTACATTACAGTAAATATCAAATATTGTTGCTACTTTTTGCTACTACGTGCATATTCCATTTATACTGCAAAGTGTCACTAGAGAACACATGTAGAACATGGCAAGGTGATCATCAGAAAAGAAACTTGTGTCCTTATGAAAATTATGTCATCTCAGAAATTGAGGATGGACAGCTATCAGGTGTGAGAGAAGTCTAGGCCATTTTTGTCAAAATTCTTTACTACTAAGTTCTTTAGTTCTTTATGTATAACTACGACAGAGAAAGTGTGCACTCATGCACATGCTCTCCCTACCCAATGACAGACGCTTGGAAAGCCAAAGTGCTACACTTTGTTTCCTATTGCCTCCACAATCCTTACACATTAATTCATTTTTTAATAAGCCTGTGAGGTAGAAGAACTGGATTCTATTCCCAGTTCTCTCTCATACTGAGAGAGAGAGATTTGGGCAGCTGCTAATTCTCTCTGTGCTGAAGTTTCCTCATCTGTAAAAATGGGATAATGATACTTTATCTCACAGGGTGTTAGAAGGATAAACTATTAGTGTTTGTAAAGTGCATCATAAAAATTATAGAATCATAGGACTGAAAGGGACCTAGGGAGGTCATCTAGTCCAGTCCCCTTCACTCATTGCAGGACTAAGTATTATCTAGACCATCCCTGAGAGGTGTCTGTCCAACCCGCTCTTAAAAATCTCCAATGATGGAGATTCCACAACCTTCCTAGGCAATTTATTCCAGTGCTTAACCACTCTGACAGTTAGGAAGTTTTTCCTAATGTCCAACCTAATCCTCCCTTGCTGCAATTTAAGCCCATTGTTTCTTGTCCTATCCTCAGAGGTTAAGAAGAACAATTTTCTCCCTCCTCCTTGTAACAACCTTTTATGTACTTGAAAACTTATGTCCCCTCCCATTCTTCTCTTTTCCAGACTAAACAAACCCAGTTGTTTCAATCTTCCCTCATCAGTCATGTTTTCTAGATCTTTAATCATTTTTGTTGCTCTTCTCTGGAGTTTCGCCAATTTGCCCACAGGCACTGACTTCAGTCGGTGCCGGTGGGTGCTTGTACCCCCGGCCCCGCCCCACCTCCATTCCACCCCTTCCCCAAATCCCCGCCCCCGCCTCCTCCCCCGAGCGCGCTGCATCTCTCCCCCGCCCCCAGACTTGCAAGCCTGGAAGGGAGGGGGGAGAATCAGCTGAGCACCTACCGGCAGCTCCCCGCCAGTGCCCCGCTGCGCCCAGCTAACCTCTGCTTCCCCAGGTGCCACGGCAGCCAAGCGGCTTTTCCTCAGATCACACAGGCTCCTCTGGCTCCAGCTGATTGGCGGGTGGCGGGGGGCGAGGGGCAGGGGAAAGCATAGGGGCGGCACCTCGGGGGAGGAGTATGGGGAGGAGGCGGAGCCGGGACCTCCGCCGCCGTCCCATACCCCTCTCCCGAGGCATTGCCCCTGCGCTTTCCCCTGCCCCTCCCCGCCCGTGCCGCCCGCTGATCAGCTGGAGCCAGAGGAGCCTGTGTGAGCTGAGGAAAAGCCGCTTGACTGCCGTGGTGCTTGGGGAAGCAGAGGTTAGCTGGGCGCAGGGGCGGGCTGGCAGGGAGCTGCCGGTCGGTGCTCAGCACCCACGGAGTCGGCGCCTATGAATTTGCCCACAACTTTCCTGAAATGTGGTTCCCAGAACTGGACAGAATACTCCAATTAAGACCTAATCAGCGAGGAATAGAGCGGAATAATTACTTCTCCTGTCTTGCTTACAAACCTCCTGCTAATACATCCCAGAAAGATGTTTGCTTTTTTTGCAACAGTGTTATATTGTTGACTCATATTTAGCTTGTGATCCACTATGACCCCCAGATCCCTTTCTGCAGTACTCCTTCCTAAGCAGTCATTTCCCATGTTGTATGTGTGCAACTGATTGTTCCTTCCTAAGTGGAGTACTTGTATTTGTTCTTATTGAACTTCATCCTATTTACTTCAGACCATTTCTCCAGTTTGTCCAGATCATTTTGAATTACAATCCTATCCTCCAAATCACTTGCAACCCCTCCCAGCTTGGTATCGTCCGCAAAAATCTTGTTTGTTGTGCATAAAATAATTATCACAAAGGGCCTTCAAATATTCAGCAGCACTAAAGGTTTACTGTGTTGGCCATCCCTGTGCTCCTTCCAACTATGCCTCAGCATTCAGATCAGTACAGGGTCCAGCAGAGGGGCAGCCAACTCTCTAACTTCAGCAGGAAGGACAGAGTGGTCTTATGGGGTGAACAAATTCAAGAATGTTTTAATGCACTCTAGCACATATTCCTTCTGTGGCCTTGGTGAAGTCAACTAACCTCCTTGCCTCATTTTATGGGGATACTTGTGCTGACTACACGGAGGCAAATTAGATAATGATAAATGTAGATTAATAATGCTACTATTTGCAATCTGGTAAAATGAGAAGGGAAGAGAACACTCCCTAATACCATGAAACAGATATAAAAAGGATCATTTCCTTAGAGAAATGAAGTGACAAGGTGTGTCCCTGGCTGGCCTGTGATTAACTGTATGAAGTACGTAAGGCATATATTATTATTTATCACAGTACCCAAAACTTTGCTGGGCACTACCAAAACAGAAAAGGATATGATCCCTTCCTTGAAGAGCTCACAAGCTATTATCAGACATGATGTAAGAAGGAACTAACAAGACAGAAGGCAGGGCAAGAACGGGATTGGAATGACAGGGTAATACCCGTAAAACAACAAAGTTACTTAGTGAAGGTTTGAACATAGAATGGAGGAGTAAAGAAGTCTTTTTTCTGTTTGGAAATGAAATAAAAATAAATGTCTTAGTTGGCTAATTTCTTGGGTCTGGAATGGGGAAAAAAAATGTAGCAGCCTTGCAAAGCAGCTCAGGAAGGGTGTTCCATGCATAGGAATCTGCATGGAAGAGAGCTCAGAGATGGTTGTGGAAGAAATGGACAGAGTAGCAGGCTGGTGTAATTAGCAGAGAGGCAAGAACATGAAAAAAAAAACAGAGAAGAAGGGGGAGGGAAAAGTTGTGAAGGGTCTACAAGGGAAGTATAAAGTAGCTTGAACTTAATGCAGTGAAGAACAGGAGCCACTGGAGGGATTGAAAGAGGGTAATGATATTAGATCGATGGGCAAGGAATATGATCTGTTTTGCTTGGACTGCAGGGACTAACATGGGCATCAGGGAGGCCAGAGAGGAGGAAAATGTTAAGTGATCAGTCTGAGTGATGATGAGGGCACTGATCAATCTGAGCGATGATGAGGGCACTGATAATGTTTTTGTACTGTTTAGATAGAAAGAACAAGTCAAGATGTGGCCATTTTAACACATCCTGGATGTGAAGGGCAAGAGAAGAGTATTGTTCATGTTCATGTAGCGCTTGAGGTCTCAGTGTGCTGGGTGCTGAACAAGCATAGAGAAGGACGTGGTCACAACCTAAAACATATCATCTATGTGGGCCAACTGCTTATGAGCCTGAATAATCGGGAGAATGGTGTTATGACAGTGAAGGGAATACATGGAAAGGATTTTTGAAGAAAGACATGCAATTCAGTTTTGGTCATATAAAGTCTGAGCTGATGGAAGACATCCAGGAGCAAATACTGGAGAGACAGGTTGATATGTAAGACTGGATAGAGGGAGACAAAAAAATTAATAGAGACTTAGTCTTTTTAAAAGTCATCATGTGATATCACATCTTGTTATAAAATCATGTACAATAGTGAAAAATATTGAAAAACGGAACCACAATTATTTGAATCATAGGTATAACATCCCCCTCTCAAATGCTGTGTGTGTATTGTAAAAGAAACTAGTGTAGTGAATGAGATGTAAATAAAGGGCATGAAAAAAGAAGGCAAGCATGGTTTGAACAGACAAGCTGCAAACAGATTATTATTATGGGGAAAAGCATGTAGGTTATCATGGCAATAAAATATTTTAAATTTAACACTGATTTGAGAAAGCAAATATGCATTTAAGCAAGCAGAAAATTTGGTCTTGTTTGCTTACTGGGATATCTTTTTCCTCCAAATAACAATTAGCTCATGTGCAAATCTTTGATGCCATAGAACTTCTCAAACCACATTTTTTTTCCTCAAAGAGACTTTCCTTACTATTCTTTAACTTGTGGGCAGTCATGAAAAATCTGACAGAGTACTTGTACGAATCAGGCCTTTCATCTCTTTAGTGTGTGAAAAGTATACAGCTATGTTTGAAGCGGAAGAGGAATGAATTAAGTCTAGTGGACTAGTGGGCAGAAGACCAAATAAGGAGATGAAATCACTGACTTTCACTTCACTGGACCAAAACAAAAACTAAACAATTAGTCTGACACCACATATCACACTGTCAGATAAATGTTTTGATAACTTCAGGAAAGTGCTCTAAAAATAAAATGAATAGCTGCAAAGGAGATTGTAGAAATATAACATTTTACATTGAAAGGTTTTGTGAATTTATTTATTCTAAAAACTGAGAAGTTTGGCCTCTGCTTCCTTCCCTTCTCTTTCTTCATAGTTATTATTGCCTCATTATACAGTCATTTGTACAATGTTTTGGCAGACATTTACTATTGCATAAATTAAAGTCACTGAATCTAGTCTTGCCTACAGGTCTTTATGAAAATACCAGCAGCATTTTTATTTGAATGTCAAAGTTTGTCAACCATTAAACTGATTGATTTTTCATTATACAATTCAATAGAAAAGGCAATCTCCAGTCTGTATGCAACATTACTCTGAGAAAAAATACTCATCTTTGTAAAATCCTTCCTGCTTACGCTTAAAAGATTATATTCTCTTCACAGAAGAGCGACGTGTTTTTAAGCTATCTTTACACATTAATTGTTCTGTTAATATGCCAGAGAAAAGAACAATCCTGTAATTCAATGAAAATGAATGAATTCACATGGTATAATCCCAAAATTCACTTGTCCTTTAAAATACTTTTTATGGGGTTTTAAAGGTAAAATGTCTACTGACTTCAGTAGGTATAGGATCAGGCCCTTAAACTAAATATACCATAGTGCTTATAAAATGAACCAAACTAACAGCACCAAAGAATTATGTTCTCTCTTTTTCACAGAAACAGCATGGACAGGAACAAAGTTTTCTCCTCAGTGATAGTTTGTCTCAAAATCCTGACCTACCAAGTTAAGAAGATAATTTAAAATTCCATGTGCATTTAGTTCTCAGCCTCTTTACTGGTACTGCCAATAAGGAAGGAAGGAACAGTGGTGTTTTGTAATATTGATAAAAGTCCTCTAGAACAGTGTTTCCCTGAACAAGCGGTGTCCCAAGTTTGGGAAAGCCCCTGGCGCAACTGGCCGGTTCGTTTACCTGCCGCGTCCGCAGGTTTGGCTGATCACGGCTCCCACTGGCTGTGGTTCGCTGTTCCTGGCCAATGGGGGCTGCGTGACGCGGCAGCCAGTACGTCCCTTGGCCCGCGCCGCTTCAAACAAATTTAAGAACCTCCTCCAAACATCCATCTGATGCCAAAAAAAGCTACCATTAACTGACATCGGCCAGATTCAAGCCTCAATGGTCTTTAATGCTGCCTTGAGCCAGGCCTGACAGCAACCATGAATTTCTGGAAACAAGTTCCACATTTTTAGCTTTTTAATTGTAAGCATTTGCAAACCCACAGGAACACTTCTGATAAGTGACATTGGTCTGTTTTTGAAGTATGTCACTTCTCTTCGTGATTTAAAAAAAGTTTTACTGTGCCAACCTTGCTACTTTCCAGAAACACTTTATGCTGCCACAAGGAGACTCACCGATGGTGTCCCAAACTCACTCCTGGCTCTCTGGAATAGAAACATTGCAGAGGCCATACCTTACATTTAGGGTTCCCACCTTGCCGGTATTTGACCAGCCTGGCCAAGTTTTTTTTATGGATTTGCTAGTTGCCAGAAAAATTATTTAATCTGCTGGGGGTTTTTTACATGGCTCTAAAGATTTGCATTATCATCACAATTCACTGGGATATTTAACGTTAAAAGTTTGTGTTCAGATAAAGATGCTGCAGTGTTCCCACTTCCACAGTTTAAGCAATAACAGATCAAAACTGTTGAAAATACAGAAGCTGTCTGCCCACCAACACGCAAGCGCACTGTGCATGTATGTGAGAGAGGGTTTGAGTCACGCGAGAATGAGAAGACATGCAATATTATCAATCTTATCTATATATATTATCTCTCTAGATACTATATGTTGCAGTTGTGGAGTTGCCTTGTGGTTGGGGTTGTGGTGGGCTTGCTTTTGGGGGGAGGGGGTGTCTGGATTTTTTGCATTTCAAAGATGGTAACCCTACTCACATTGCACCTCAATAATTCTTCATGTCCAGAAGGGGCATAGATAATTTTTATATGGGAGCACAGGGAAGCAACATCTGTTCAATAACACTGGGCTTATAACTTTCTTTTTCGTGTATAAAAGACTAAGGAGAACAAAATGAAGTAATAATGGAGGAAGAGCCTAAGGGAGTTTTATGTTTGATAAGTTCTCTCTTACCTACTGCCTATTTCATAGTTGCCTGATGAAGAACTTATGGAAACTGCGGCATATCAAAAGCAAGGGGGGAGGGATAGCTCAGTGGTTTGAGCATTGGCCTGCTAAACCCAAGGATTGAACTCACAACCCTGAGGGGGCCATTTAGGGATCTAGGGCAAAAATCTGTCAGGGGACAGTACTTGGTCCTGCCTAGTGAAGGCAGGGGACAGGACTCGATGACCTTCCTTCCAGTTCTATGAGATAGGCATATCTCCATATATTAAAAAAAAAAGTTCAAACCTATAAATAATGTGAGCAGCTCAAGTATTTTTAAAAGTATTCCTATACTTACAAGTAAAATAAAGTCTCATATCTTCTGAAAAATGTGTTTCCGCACATCATTGTGGTTGGAACTACCACAGTTCCAAAACTAAATAGCTACAAAGAAATAAGCACTTTAAAAATACTAGTGGTTATCTTTTACCTGAAGTTGATAGCATTCTGTAGTTTCTAAAGCTACTGAAAACTGTTTTCCAATTAAACTAAAGTATCCTACATCGAAAGCTGCCATCATTTGTAAGGCTCATATAATTTAAAGAATATTCATGGGATTTATAAATGGCAAGAACTCATTTCAGCCAGTCTTCTACAGTGTAGGAACACATTTATTCAGAAGCAATAGTGTTTTAATCTTTATTTATGTGCTCTGATTAGGAGGTTCATGAAAAATAAAGGGAAACTGTAAAAGAGAAAGTGTGTGTAAATGTATTTCCAATGCAAAAAGAGCAGACAGTGTGCACAAGCACTTGTCAGTCTGATATATGGATTTAAAAATTTATAAGCAAGCCTCACCCAATCTAACATGTAACCATTTTTCTGTAAATTCTGTTAAGGTATATATGTTAAATATTTGTTTATTGGCAATAAAAATAAGTTTGTATTAAGGAGGGCATTTATGACAATGAAGGGTCAAATCTGGCTACATGATCCAGTGGATAGGGTACTGCACTGGGAGCCAGATCTGAGTTCTATTCCTGACTTGTCCACTTACCTGATGTGTCATCTTGGGCAAGTCACTCTGTGATACCTAGCAGATGAAAACATGGGTGTGCTATCCCTCACCATTCTCAACCACCAAATCTCTCTCTTTTCCAAAGACCCCAAACAGGGTCTCTCCCCCTACCCTCACCTTTGGCAGATTCTGCAGTTCAGTGGCAGGCCTGTTCCTGGCTTGGGTTTAGGGTATCCAGGAGCTGTGAAGCACGCAGCAGAAAAAAAAGTCCACATGGCATTCTCCTTCAGGGTCCAATTCTCCCTGTCCATGCCCAGGTCACATCCCCCTCTGCCTCTTAGCACAGGCTCTCTGAAATAAAGTCTGAAGCATTCCTGCAGCTCTATTCTGCAAACTCTGAACAAAGCAGCTCACAGGCAAGAGTGGTTTGCACGGACACAACCACCACCCTATCCAAAAACTCCCTCCTCCCTCATAGTCCCCTGTCTGAAGTCTGCTCTCTTCTCCTTTTATTTCTCCCCACCCCATGCTATTCCTCTCTTCTCTCACTCCTGAAAGCTGCGCCTTCTCCCTCTTACCCAGTCTCATTTCCTGAAGGCAGTTACTCCTTCCTCTCACTCTCTTCCATGAAAACTGTTTTCTCATCTCACTCCCTTCTCCCACCCACTTTCAATTCTCCAGCTGCCTGCCCACTGTGTGTCCTGATCCCACATAGTCTCCTGGAATTTCATATTGCAGTGAGCTCTCTTGAAATTCCTGCACTGCAGCTGGTGTGAAAGAGGAGAAAGGGGAATGAGGGACAGCACTTCAATAAAAATAATTTTGTTGAAATGTTTACTGGTTTTCTCATTACTTAAGTATTATTCATTTGTCTGTTGCCTGGTATCATTAGACAACCCCCTCGATCATCTTCTGTCTGAATCTGAAAAATTAAAGACTCATGGAATACCCAATCAAAGCACATGTTTAATCAAGCTGGATCATGTTACCAGGTGTAGAAAGTAAAGTCTTAAAACAAAAATTATTCAGGGTGTAAGAAATATGAATTATGAAGAGAGCTACAAAAATTTGACCGCTCTGTGGAAATGTGGGAAGAGATCAGGAAAGAAAGCATATCAGAGATAAAACACTATTTACAACAGGCTCCTAACAGAGCTTTAAACACCTTGTAAATTACAGTTATTTTATTAATAGGCATATCCATTCTGCTCATGACCACAGTTAGAGTTAGCAATGTTCTAAGGACTTGAAGATATTAGTTTAAAATTCTTGCTAAAAAGAAAAAAAATGATGTATGCAAATAAGATGTTTACAAGAGCTACTCATTCTAAACCATGCTCAGGAAACAGTTGTGTACAAATAGTAGAAGAAAGTCCAGGCAGAATGTCTTTACACAGACATGCCTAAGACAGGGAACAAAGTCAGCAACAGAAGCAAACTCTGCAAGTCAATTCCAAACAGATATCCATACTTGTAGTGAGGGATTGAATGAAGGGGCACAGATATTAATTCTGAATGTATGGTTTAGATAAGTGGTTCTCAAATTTTAACAACACAAGGACCCCCATTTTTATTTAAAATTTTTTGCAGACCCCCCAAGCCAGCTTTTAAATTTTCCATGGGGGTGCTCAACCCCCAACTCCACCACTTCCCCCGAGGCCTCACCCCGCCCCACCTCTTCCCGCCCCCGCTCCACCTCTGCCCCTCCTCTTCCCCACCTCTTTCTGCCCCTCTCTTTCCCTCCCAGTGACTCCTGCACACTGCTGAACAGCTGTGTGCAGGAGGCATTGGGAGTGAGGGTGAGGAGTTGATCAGCAGGACCGGCGGCCCCGGACATGACTCGCGGACTCCCTGGAGTACCTTTGCAGACCTCAGTTTGAGAACCGCTGGTTTAGATGATTACATATAGGTTGATGGGTATTATCTGGATTTATAAGCACTATCCTAGAATGGTATGCATTGGATTAAATCCTCATTCTAGTGGACTCAATGGCAAAACTCCCACTGCCTTCATTGGGGCTAGGATATTATCCTTTGGTTCTCAGTTTTCTGAGATTTCTGTGCAATGCAATCCATTTCCCTATTCTTCCTTGAGGAAAAGTTGTACACAAATAAAAAGAGCATTTAGTGCATATGGCAATACTTTTCAGGAAAATATTTGACTGCATTTAACACAGATAAAAATGAATATATCAGGTTAGAACAACGTTAATATTTTTAATTAATTTGCAGTCAGAAGTCCTTTGTTACAAAAAGAGACGACTTTCTTCGTTACCTTGCCATAAATAGGCAACTTTATGGATTATCAGACAGAATGTTAATGACTTTAGCATTAAGTCGTAACTAAACAATGAAGCAATACACATTCCAATCTGTAAGCAAAATATACCCAGAAGCAAGACATGTTTCAATAAAATATTATGTTGTTACACTTAAATTACTTCTGTTTTTATTAAGCACCAAAGTAGGGTTTCAGGAGGTCAGTGACAGCTACTATTAAGTACAGAACACGTTAATGTTAGAAAATGGAACTTGGCCTGCTGAACATCTGCTATCCCATCACATATCATTACAGTTATATTTGATTTTCCACACAGAAAATTGTTTGCACCTCTCCTCATCTGTTTACCATAAATATTTGCAGCATATCAATAGCACTTACTCCCCTAAAGAACACTTCATGCTGTTGAATTGGTGCTGCTATTTATGTCAGAAGAAGTCCTTTCCACCATTTATCACTGTTTTAGAAGTGTACATATACCTATGTTCAGGTATCATTCAAAGTGAACATTGGAGTATGCTACCTGGACTAAGTGTTGTATCCCAGATTTTTGAATTATGCTAAGTGTTGTAAACATTCTGGAGCTCACCCTGAGATCCTAACAGAGCTGAACATGCCATCTGCAGACTCCCAGTCAGGAGACCTGAGGTTCTGTTTCCCACTTTGCCATTCACTCACAGTATGATCTTGGACAAGGCACTTGAGCTATCTGGGCCTCAGTTTACCCATCTTCAAATAAGGGTTAATGATACTTACTTTTGTAAAAACGTTGAGATCTTCAGGTCAAAGTGGAAGAAATATTAAAGTAATACCTTAAAACCTTTGTAACAAGTATACGCATGCTCTATTTTTTTGCAGAAATGACCATACAATTTCAAACACTACTTGTGCATTATTTTGCTTGTACAACTAATTTATTGCATCATACATATACACACATGATGTTCTTCTTTCACTTATTTTCCATTTTGCCTCTCATGGCTCTTCTGGGTGAAATTGACATTTCAATACAGAAATATCAGGTCATTGAACACCATGGTTTTTCAAACTCAGCACAGAAAAAATCTCTAGTATCTACAAGATTATAATAATTCAGAGAGTATAATTTATGAAAGCTTTACATGGGCTCTTGGTAAGGTATTTCACTCAGAAAAAGGCATTTATGCACGATTTATTTACTGTATTTTTTCCTGCAGACCTCATCTACCCAATAAATGCACAGTTTCTCCCATCTCACGATCTCAGAGGAAGGTGGCCAAAAACAGCATTCCCATTCTAAAAGGCATTTCATGCCTACTGCAAATAATTTACAAAAACAGAAGGGTAGCATTTGCAGCATACTGTTGCCTTGTGCAGCCATGCATACATTTTACTGTGGCAGGGAGTATAAGTACTGAAAGCTTCAATTTATGTTTATGGAAGGGCTATTCTGCTGATTAGAGATTTTAAGAAGGTTATCTTACTTCCCCTGAAGAGCTGTCATGCTGAAATGTTTACCAGATGCAGGAAGTGGAGTAGATTTTCAGATTCAATCATTGCCATGATGAAACAACAGTTCAGAAGTCACAGATTTCCATATTCTTACAAATTCTACAAAGGGACAGTATACCATAGCCTACAAATGCCAAATCCAATTCTTCTACTATGGCTCCTTTAATGGAAACAAACATGACCTCTACCAACCATAACAGCATTTTCTCTACTCTTTTGTCATTGAAATTATTCAAAGACTACACCTAACAAGTAAAACATTAGAATAATAGTTTGTTTTGTACTGTGACAACCTTTAATACCCAACCATACATACAATTTGGTGGATCTTTTAAACAGAAAAGGAATAAGGATAATATAGTAATAACAAAAATGTAAATTTAAGAGTTTACATTTTCCAGTTATCACCCTGGATCCCTCTTGTTATATTGGGTGATATGCTTAAAAGGTGGTCATATCAGACTATTCCTACTTTTTAGTATATTACTACTATTATCTTTAATGAAGTAAATAAACTTCCATCCATGGTAAGGAAAATCAGCCTGTGATTCTTATATACATTTTATTTTTCTTTCAGCCTGGTTTACTTTACAAAAAGCTAAAATAAATCAGACTGAAAGAAAAATAAAATGTACATAAGAATCACAATTTAAGCATATAAAGGGGAAAAAAACCCTAAAATATGTTGAATGGGTAATCAGGTCTTTAAATAACTATTAACTACTCTCTCTTACCCAATGTCTGCTTTAAGAATTGGAGTTTCTATTTATTTGTAGTCTCAGTCAAGCCTACAGCCTAACTTGAGTTTCCTTAGCATTGGCATGTGACCAACAAAATGTTTTCTGGTACCTGCCTATTAAAACTTCTGATGCACACAGTACCCTAATACAATAACTATAACAACCAACAATACAGGAACACACAGGCAAATGAAATAGATATGTTTGTTTAACCCAAAAATAGGAGTCAGGAGAGCTGAATTCCAGTTCAGACTCTGGCACTGACTTGAAATGACACTAAGGTCCAGGAAAATCATTTAAACTTTTTCAAAGCATTTCAAGATTTTTGGAAGAAAGATGTTACATATGGACAAAGAATAATTACTAATGATTTCAGAAGAGGAAAGAGGGAAAGCACAAACCAGAAATTATTAGTCATTCCCCTATTCATCCCTAAATCCTAGAATAGAAAGATCATGTGAAATGTGATGTCCAATTAAAGGGGAAACCATCCCAGATTCTCTTATTTATTAATGTTAATTATAATAGGTACTAGAGCTGGTGGTCTAGTGCCAAAACAGAAATCATGAACATTTGTTTCTACTCTAGACCGCTGTCTAGTTCCACCAAATTTGTTCCTTTTATTTGTTAAACATATTTTTGTTCACACAAATGTTTGGAGAATGGCTGTTCTCCATAGGAATACTCGTATTTACATAACAAAACTATTTCTGTACTAACATTCTGTATTCATTATTTACTATATGTTTTCCCACTATTCTTTATTCATTCTTTGTCTACTTAAACTTTTAAGCAGGTCAGATACAGAGAAGAAAACAATAACATGAGAGTCAATTAACCAATCTTGTGCAACAAACAACTGTCATAGCAAACAGTCTATGAGTAATCTATAGGCTAAACATTATTTGCCCAGTCTATTCAGCAAATGCTTATGAGTAAACACATCTACAGTTCCTTTAATGTTCTTGGATGAAGATTATCTGGGCCCCCCGATTTACTCCAATTAAGCTGTTTGGCTTCTACCTCGGATATGGTAATATCTACCTCCATATCCTTATTCCCATTTGTCATGCTGCTATTATCCCTAAGCTCCTCATTAGCCTCATTAAAGGCTGAGGCAAAGTATTTGTTTAGATATTGGGCCATGCCTAGATTATCCTTAACCTCCACTCCATCCTCAGTGTTTAGCGGTCCCACTTCTTCTTTCTTTGTTTTCTTCTTATTTATATGGCTATAAAACCTTTTACTGGGATGTTAGAAGTTACTACAGAGAACTTTTTCCTGGGTGTCTGGCTGGTGAGTCTTGCTCACATGCTCAGGGTTCAGCTGATCACCATATTTGGGGTCGGGAAGGAATTTTCCTCCAGGGTAGATTGGCAGAGGCCCTGGAGGTTTTTCACCTTCCTCTGCAGCATGGGGCATGGGTCACTTACTGGAGGATTCTCTGCATCTTGAAGTCTTTAAACCATGATTTGAGGACTTCAATAGCTGAGACATAGGTGAGAGGATTATTCCAGGAGTGGGTGGGTGAGATTCTGTGGCCTGCATTGTGCAGGAGGTCAGACTAGATGATCATAATGGTCCCTTCTGACCTTAAAGTCTATGAGTCTATGAGTCTATAAATAAACAGAAAAAAACCTGGCTAAATTCACTGTCTAGTTTATTCACAATAAATGGTTCAACCATGACTAGCAGTGATTTTCACCCTGGTGAAAAGTCCCTAATGCTGAAAAATATGTTTAGCTACAATGACCTGTCAGCAGGCATCTCGTCGTAATTAAATAGTCTTCTCCAGAGTGAAGTCAAGGAATGCTTGGGCTGGAAACCGTACAGCATTTAAATCCCACAGTGGCCACTATGGAGCATCTAAGGCAATGGTTCTTGACATTTTGGGGCTCAGAACCCATTTGTAAACCTTGATGGCCTGTTGTGACCCAGTTAATAGCTTTAGTGCAAAAAACATTTGCCTTACTATGTCTTTCTTACCAACAGTATACACATTAATGTAATAGGCACTAAATAAGTACTCTGTGCACACTGTAGCAAGGGCTCCTGCAGCTCCAGTCCTGTGGGGCTGGCTGGGTTCGGTTTCCTGCTTCAAACATTGAGACCACCTGAGTGGTAGCACTGATCAGGTTTGGCCTGGCTCTCCTGATGGGGGAGTTGGCCAAGCCAAATTTGTGAGAGTGGCATTCCAATTTGGCGGATGGGGACGCGGTGCCTCTCATTCAAATTTGGCCTGGTCAGCATTCCCATGACATCATGACAGAGGGGAGCAGTGCTGCAACTCCATGCACCAGGTTGCAACGACCGGGGCTACGAGCCAAACCTAGCCAGCCTCACAGGACCAGAGCGCAGGATGGGTTTTGCAACACACACCCGTAGGGCCTCCCACACAATTCTTGGACATATTCCCATAACCCAAATTTGTGTCACAACCCAAAGGTTGGGAAACCCTCATCTAAGGGGACATTGAGCCTAGAGCAAAGTCTTGACGGGACCAATACAGAAATAATTACTTACCTGTAGCTCTGCTTTCTGCTGATGATCTCTCACAGGTTTCTCCCTCTTGGGATCTCAAGTGTCTGGCACGAGACTCATCAGAACTGAGGCATCTATGCAGCAAGCTAGGGACTTGACTGAGGTATTGCACCAAGCTGGCGTTCTCACAATGTAACTAGCTGACAGCCTCTGAGCATGGTCTTGAGGCATCAAGGCACACAACTATCCAGATGCTCTGTCGCTGCACCAACAGCTGAAGTGGTGGATCACAGGACACAGGGTTAGACACATAGATTGCATCTGATACAGTATCATTAACTGGCCTAACTCCATGTTCAGGAAACTTAGAGTGATAGAGCAGAACATAAACGTAAATCTGTGTGATGCTCCCAGGCAACAACAAGATGAAGCCTTATGTCTCTAGGGAGTTGGAGCAGCACTGACTGGAAGTCTGTAGCTGAAAAACATGCACATTCTGGCATCTGGGAAAAGTTACTACCATTTATAATAGCAAATGAAACCTGGTCTCCTGGCTCTCCCCATCCCTGCTCTAATCACCAGGCTATGCTGATTCTAATGAAAGTATTAGTTTCCGCCTATCCTTTAGATTAATAACTTTAAATAAATATTTGCATATTAAGAGAAAAACAGAGACCAGGTAAAAACTAGAAATCCTAATACATTAATCAGTTTAAAAGAAACGAAATGTCTGTAAACAGTTTCTCCCAAAGATTGAGAAGGCATCTCCATAGAACCATCATTTGAGCATCATTATAGGCACTGTGAGTCAGCCATTGTCTTGGAAAATGTTTAAATAAATACATACAGTTGGGTTTGATATACATTCAGGATATCTTCCATCTTTTTTGTCAATGTATGCAACTAGCTTAAAATTTGTCTGTTAGAATTATGATATGAGGAGTATTTTCTATTAAAGTCTCCTTTTATTAGACCTCCTATACAGTCAACAAGTGCATCTTCTTGATACTTCACTGTCAATTTTCTAAATCTCAAATGCCACTGAGATTTACAATATACTTGCAGGCTCCCCATGAAGATTTTGAAGAACCTGTCCCTATTATAAACAGGGAGTGGCAGCCTGTAAATAAAGATAATGGTGGAATTGCTAACAAGCTCTACTTCCACCAAATGGAATTTTATTGCTAGATCTGAAGCTGGATTCGTGAATTCCATATGGTTGACAATTTCCTATTTCTTATAATAGAACAGGAAGTGTCTAAAATTTGTTTGCAATAAAAAAAAAGTTGATTTTGAAGTCTGCTCATAAATAACTGAGCATTTAGTTTCTAGATTACATTTTCCCCTTGATTATTAAACCACCATTCAAAGGGGTTGGAAAATATTAACCAATCTCTCATTTTGGTCAGCCACATTTCCAATGTCACAGATGCTCCCACTTTTCAGTAAAAATGCTCACTTCTTCTTTTAATGAAAACACAAACTCCCCCCCCCCCCCCCCCAAACACACCCACTCATCACAGTTTTGGTGATGAGACGAACTCCTTATCTTTAGACCTAACAGATTGCTGCGGTTTTTTTCGATATTTTTTCTTTAAATTATTTAATAAACTTTCACGAGGACCCAAATGATGGGAGACAAACAACTAAAACTAAAACCAGAACACACATTGCTGTAAGCAGGGTCTGAATAAGTAATGAGCTGAGGGGAAAAGACTTCAGGAACTGACCTTGTTTGCATAAACACACCCACTCTGCCTAGGTGCACAGCATAATGGAGTTGCTTTGCCCAAATTATCATTTTTGGCAGGTGCTGGATTGCAAGTCGCTTTGTTATCAGGTGCAGGGCTACTAAAGTGGTGTAATCTTTGTTGTATGAATAAAGGGCAGCAGAACTGTTCTTGGCATGGCCTGATTGAGGAGTTCACCCTCAATTGAACTGTGCTCGCTAAGCAGGGACTTGTAGGGGTGCCAAAGTCCAGCAGAGATGAGAGAAGGTGAGGACAGGTGTTGCTAGCTGGTGGCGTGGGCTCTGATAAGAACCCTAGATACCACTTGACCCTTCTTCCCTCTACTGTTTAATGGCAAAGCTGATTAGACTCAATTGAGAGTCTTTTGTTATGGATCATTAGAGCTAAAATCACTGGTAACTAGGGCCTTGGCTACACTTGCAAGTTAGAGAGCATTAAATCAGCCCTCGGTGCCCTAACTCCTGAGGTGTCCACACTGGCAAGGCACGTAGAATGCCTTGACTCTGTGGCTGGAGCGCCCCTGGTAATTCACCTCCATGAGAAGCATAGAGCTTGCTGCGCCCTGGCTGAAACA
Source organism: Macrochelys suwanniensis (assembly GCA_033296515.1). Taxonomy (NCBI): domain Eukaryota; kingdom Metazoa; phylum Chordata; order Testudines; family Chelydridae; genus Macrochelys; species Macrochelys suwanniensis. The sequence goes on along the minus strand of CM065783.1, from coordinate 75,298,437 downwards.
CCGGGGTGTCAGTGTGGACAACATGTTGCATTACTGCACTGTGATTGGGCTCCAGAAACATACCATAATCCCTTGAAGTCAAGTGGCAACTCTGGTCATTGTTTTGACCTCAGCTGCAGGCATGCAGATATCCCCTTTCAAAGCTCCGTTTCTGACAGCCGGCTTGCTTATGTGCTCCAGGACACAAAGCAAACCATTACTGTGGAATGCTCCTGCTGCAGAGGCAGGCCTTTGTGTGTGTTGTGTGTGAGAGAGAGGTGGGGGAGGGGGGTGATGTCAGGGTTTTTCCCTTCACCCTGCTGCTGTCTGAACTTACAAGACAGCATGCTGACACACACTGCCCCTCAAAACACAGTCTCTCCCCCCACGTACACACAATACACTCCCTGTCACACTCCACCTCCCTCCCCATTTGAAAAACACGCTGCAGCCACTTGCACACTGGGATAGCGACCACAATGCACTGCTCTCCCTGTGGTGTTGCAAGAGCTGCTAATGGGGCCACACCACTGCGCTTGCAGCTGACAGGGGGAACACACGGCAGCGCTTTCCCTCCTGCGGTCTCCAAGGTCTGGTTTAACTCCTGGCACTCTACATCTGCAAGTGTAGCCTGCCCTAGGTCTAAGCGCTAAGCCTTAGGCCTGCGGTGGGACAGTGTCGCTGGTGAAAAAGAATGCCCAGCCTGTACTAGCAGAGAGGCTCCGCCACTGAGAGCTGAAATCACGGAGAGCTGTGCTAAGTGGTGGGACCTCAGAACATGCCAGAGGTTGCAGTAGAGAGGGCCGCGGTGGAGTGAATGACAATAGAGCAGCTGGCAGCAGAGTGAGTGCCAGTGGAGTGGCGCCGGCAAAGCAAACCACGGCGGAACAAGCAACAGTAGAGTGAGCGACAGCGACGCAGAATGAATAGCACAGCAGCAGCTGAGGCATTGCTCAAAGCTCTCTCCTGAGGTTGCAAGTTGAACTCACGCGAATGCACGGTGCACCTCTGAGTCTCTGCTGACCAAGAACAACAACTATGATTGGGGTGCGGGGAAGGGAGAGGGGTGTGGCATGTTAAACGGACATTTGTTTTTCAGACTTTCACACTGCAAAGCGAGAGACTGAGGAAAAGAACAACGCCCAAAGTACTCTGGGGTGGGTGTTTTGCTCATGGCCATATGTTTTTGAACCAGGCTTGTGGTGTTTTCCCCAATTAATGCCAGGTTCCTTTCCCCCTTTATTAAAAGTTTTCTTTTCCATACACATACGCAGTGATTGTGAGTGTGGATGTATGCCTCTTAGAGGCACCCTGAGGTGGTATGTAATTCTCCCAGATTACTGGGTTGGGGCTTGAGCCAGTTCTCTTATCCCCTAGATAACCCTAGTCCTTGTTGCTGCCGACTCCATTAGACAGAAGGGTTACACTAAGGATATCCCAGATATAAGAAAAATATTGACCTAGAATTCTGCTTCTTTGAAAGTTTCACCTCACAGGATTCTCATTCTTGGTCTCCAGCCTCCAGCTTATGTGCAGTAGAGGAAGACCGTGCTATAGTACAAGTCAGCCTTTCTGCCAGAGAAACTCTCAAGCCAGGAGAGAGGACACAGAAGTGGTCTCAGAAAGTATTGCAGCATTATGGAGGGGGAGGGAAAGGAGGAAAGATGAGGTCCTGCCTAGACCACCCCACCCTTCCAGTGTCCCCTGGACCCACAACTGTGCAGGGGTGGCACCCCTTCTCTCCAGCGGGGCTAAGGCCCATGCAGGCATCCATTCCCCCTGTGGCTGGAACAAGGGCACTATTCCAGAAAGGAGACAGCCCCAGGGCAAGCCAAGCTCTCAAGCAGGCAGAGAAGCAGCCTCAGCAGGTTTCTGCAGCAGGGACCTGTGAGCACTAATGATGTCATCCGACAGTGTTCCGCAGAATTCTGTTTTCTCTGCCTGCACCCTCAATCCATGTGGAGCCATTCCCACCACAGCCCATGCCAGGCTCAGCTCCTGCCTCCCAGCCCAGCCCGCCGGGTGTTAATGTCACTCCCACTCCCTGAGAGTGGATATGGGTAGCTAGAAGCGGGACAAAGCCAGGTGGTCCCCTGGGGAGAGCCTGGTACAAGAGCTGGCCCCACAGCAGCAGCAGAGAAGAGCAGCCCTATCCACCCCACTACCCACCAGTTTTGGCCCCGCCAGTGCTCTGTCACGATGGGGAGTGTGGGACCAAAACTGAGGGAGTGGTGTTGCGACCTGGTGTTTGGCGCTGCAACTGGATGTGCACCAGGTCGCTAAATTTTGGCTCCAAAGCCCCCACACCATAACAGAGGGGCCACAGAGCCAAACCTGAGCAGCACTTGGACCCCCAGGAACCAGGTCGCAACGATACTCACTCAGTTATGGGCCCCTGATCATGACAACTGGACAGCAGGGCCAAATCTGAGTGGCAGTGCGGGAAGGGGGACAGTGCTGCTTCTCCTAACTGCTACCAATAGTACTCACTGTGCATAACCAACACAGCCTTCGATGTTCCCTCTCCCTTCCCTTGGCTTTCCATTTAGCTAATCTCTTCCTCACTAAACTCCACCCAAGAAATTAACAAAACAAAATCATGGAAGTAATATACTGTTTACAAACCATCACTCTGCTTGTGAGTTAGATCCCTTTTCCCATCCTTTATCATCTATTTAATCTGTAAGCCCTTCAGGGCAGGGACTGTCCGTTACTCTGCTTGTACAGTGCCTACTAGCATAAAAGGGCCCTGACTGGTCTCTAGGCACTACTGACCTAAATATAAGAAATAAAAATAATCACATCCTCTGAATTACTCTCTTTTAATTGCCTCAGTGAAAGAGAGTGCCTAAGCCTGCCTTCAGAATGTTATGTGTCATAGCATGCAAATAGAGAAGTTAGGGGGGAAAAAAACAAAAACAAACTTTTGCTGGAAGGTTGCAACATAACACAACACACACAAACCAGAGAAAAAAGCAGGCAGCTTCATTTTTTTTAAAAAAAGAGGAACCTCTCACTCCACCTTAGTCTAGACTGTCTGCAAAGTGACTCTTATTAGGCCCGATTGCATACTTCCCCATAGAGCCCCCCCAGCCTGCAAGCAGGACCACGAAAACCCCCAGGATACGTACAGTGATGAAGCACAATTTTAACACAGGTTTCAATACACTACAAAGAGCATATGAGGCTCTTGTTCCCTGCTCTTGTAGCAGAGGTCTTTTGGAGCCCACAATATAGAAAGGGCCTCTGTGCAGACTGGCCTTCATGCCTCAATACATATAGAGCTCTTGGCACAAGGGTGGAGCTGGCCTTACTAGAGCAACACCTCTTCACTACTCCTTTAAGGAATTTCAGCATGCAGGGGAGGGGGGGAGGGGCGGGAGTGCTTCAGAGTATAGAGATAGCGAAAACTCAGGGTCAGAATCAGGCAATGCAACCAACCCAGGCTGCCTTCTGTCCCATGCCAACTGGAAGTGGTGAATCAGGATTCATTCTAGAATCCACTCAACTCCATGGCAAAACTGACTCAGGTGCTCCGGCCTATGGCAATCAGATTGCAACATAGGTGCTGGAACTGGGATGCTGCCGCACCCCCTGGCTTGAAGTGGTTTCCATCATATACAGGGTTTACAGTTTGGTTCAATGGCTCTCAGTACCCCCACTATACAAATTGTTCCAGCACCCCAGGGTTGCAATGAATCCTCTAGAGTCCAAAATCACGGGCATAACTCAGTCTGTGAAAGCTCAAACTGTTCAGCCACCTAGAGTAGGGAATGGGTTTGAATACAATTTGGAGACAGGAAACTCTTGCCTCAGAGTAAACCAACATGGGACCCTCTCCTGGGTAGTAGCCTGGATAATCCTCAGAGAGACTGAGGTCATTGTAGAGGGCAGAGAATGGGAACCAGGCACAAAAAGAAAAAAAGAACCAAATGGCAAGAGAGGAAACAGGAGCCTCTCCTGGCAAATCCCAGAATAAATATTTTCATAGCACATTGCCAGAGGATAGATTGCAAGAGAATTACTAATATAAATGCATTTAAAATCCTGTGGCCAGCCCAGGACTAAGGAGAAAATCACGCAAACAGCTGAGCAGAGAGGACCACTTGCAGCAGCACTTACAGGGAGCTCACCTGAGCAGGAGATAGCATCCAGAAACAGAGAGGGAAGCTATCTGGTTGTACCACTCACAGGTTAGGGTTGGAATGTTCCACCTGCTGATATTAGAGGGGGAAGGTGCCACCCTCCAATAAGCTCTAGTTTTTGGAGTTGTGTCCTGTCTCATGTTTGAGTGAGATTGAGAACCCTGTAATAGTCTCTCTTGTAAGAGCCTGTTACTTTTTACAGGTAACAGCACACTGCTGCAGCTAGCCCTGATTAGTAACAGACAATTTCTGTTTGGATAATTAGGTATTAACAAACAGACAAAGGGTCCTATAAATTGCTGTATGCCTCCAACAATGATTGAAGCCCTGGATACTCTCAGATTTTTGCAAGAACAGCCCTTTTACCCACCTAGAAAAATATGGTGCATTAACTCATTTTTCAATTTCCTCCATATACGCTAGTAAATCCTTCCTTCCAAGACCAAAACTTTCCAGAAAAATGCTCCTGACGTGTCTTGAAAGCATACCAGTACTGACAAAACGAATGGTGCAAAAATCATGAGTCAGACCCCCCGCATCATTAATTTCTTTTCTAAAGATTATATTTTGTTTTTTCATCGGTTTTGTGATTTTTGTACTCCTTCTGCCATCCCCATGTGTATGCGTGGGACAATTAGTTACCCAATAAATATGGGAGAGTGGGCAAGGGGATTTTGCAGGAGCTCTCAGCCCCACTGTTCAATGTATAGCAAGTAATCTTAAAACTGCAAAGAAAATGGGAGAGGTTATGGTAATTAAGAATAAACAGGAGGTCTAAAAAGGACAGGTAGAAGCATGCCCATTATTACCCATTCCAGTTTTTAGTCTCTCTCCTTTTCAGGTAGTACTAAAATAGTCCCCCAAAGAGTATAGGTTGATATATGGATTCCATGCTCAGGAGATCAAATTCGATAATCACTGTAGCCTTTTCTAGAATCTGTGACTCATCTTTCACATGCTCAGGTTAGCTCTGAGAACAACCTGTTTAAATCTGGCACCAGTTGTATTTAGCTTGTCAAAGATACGAAAGCACAGGCTAGGGGCCTAGAGAGCCCAAAGAAATAACAAGGGTTAAGAAAGCCAGTCTGATAACATTAGACATTTTGAATTTATGCATTTTTCCTTCTATGGTAAATTCTATTTTACTAATGTGCTGCTCCATCTCAGACAGTGCATTTGAGAGCTTCTGCATATTCCTGGAGCATTGGTCAGTTTGACATTGATCACTCAAATTACATTAAAAAAAATTATGTTACTAGAATGTTATTTAGGTTGCAAAATCAAGCACCTGAAAGTAACTCAGTTGCCCTGTGCAAATTATTCTGCCCACTTGTGCATCTATCCTGTGGCAGTGAATGAGACTAGGATCCTGTGGAAAAATAGCATATGTTCATAAAATTAAAGACTATTCTAATACATACACATAAGGGGGCAGATTTAAGGTTGTATGGACATGCATAAAACTAGCATTTCTTAACTTTTGAGTGACTGATGATGGAACCTGAATATTATTCTTTTAATGTATTTTAACGTAATTTAAAAGGAAAAAAGGTAAAAACAAGTTATGTACAACTAACAGCTCCCTCCATTCATACATCATCATCATAGTTCAAATCCTGATCCTCCAGCACCACAACATAGGCTGATACTACTTGAGCTACATGATGAACTGCTTTAGCTGGCAGCAGCAGCAAAGGGCTATTAGCCCAGAGTGGAGATTGACTGCTGGGTCCAGCTACAGGGTCCTGGCGGTGGCCTACACCTTTCAGCTCTCTCCTCCATCAATCTTGGAGTTGTGGTAGCACTAGTCCCATGGCGTGGGGAAAGAAGAAGTGCTGGGTCAGGGATGCGTTCGCAGAAGATCAATCAGACCCAGTTTCTACTCATGTATTATACCCAGAGAAGGTGTAGGCCACAGGGGCCAGATGCTAGGTTGGAGGAGGGGAACCCCGCCCGGTTCCCTTTCGCTTTCTGCGCTACAGGTTCTCCGATGGCTCCCAGACATTCCCCCTACAATCGCTGCTGCTGCAGGAGCGGTGGTTGTGAGCTCAGCATTAGGATGTTTGTAATCAAGTTATTTTGGAATGATGACAATTTTCCAGCTGAACACAAAACCAGAGAAATAGTAATTGTTAACAGTTTATATCTCAGCAAAAGGTAAACAAAATTTCATAGTAAAAGGACACTTGTATATTTTGAGATTATTCCCCCTGTTGAATATGAAAGGCCTATTGTAAGCTAGGGAGGTGAGAGGTTCTGAAAGGAAAGATGTATATATAAATAGAAAGTGTTAGGCAATCTAAACATTGGAGTTGGTACTACCTTCTCCTGCAACAACTTCCTTTGCATGGGGGCACAATGTACCAATGACTGGAGGGCATTCAATAGCTGTTGGACCAGCTCAGAAATTCCACTTATTTCTGAGAAAACAAAGTTCGGGTAAGAGCCCTGATATTGCTCAGAATTAAGTAGAACACGGCAGCATGTCAAGTCTGTCTCTTCATTGCTAATGTGAAGGATGTAAGAGTTGGTCATGGATTCCCCAAAACTATGGAAAAGCTGAATTAAGAAATTATTTTTTCTTAGTTGTGGGATTCACTTATTTAAATTGTCCATTTTGTTAGCCTAGTTCCATAGCTTCACTTGCTTCCACACGCACTTTTGAAATGCTGGACTAGTTGAGATACTATATCCTCTTAAAAATAAATTGTGTGCCTTGGCCTTCTATGCCTACTTAAATATAAAATCAGGTAAAAAATGTCCATTTTTAAAGAGGAGACCAAATATTTTGAATAGCTAGCTCTAATTTTTTTATTTTTTTTTGATCACTGCACTGCTGATCATTTAGAAAAACAAAATGGCCAAAACTTCTGTAGATTCTACAAAAACAATGTTTAGTACTCCTTTTGCTTGCTAGTCAATGGATGATTTACACACTATTCCTAAAGCTTTCCTGATACAAATGACATTGCTCATGTACAAAGACTTTTTGGCAGGATATAAGCTGTTAAGCAAAACCAGCAATTTTAAGATGCATAGAAAAAAACCAATGTTAGCTACATGAAAAAAAAGACAAAATTGCTAGAGGAAATCTGTTAGTATGCTACGAACGTATAACAGAAAATTAAAAGTAAACACACATTAGAAATTCCTTACAAATGTCTTAATTCCTCACTTCCTACTCATGGCATTCCTCTGAGAAGGCAGAGTGGTGGCATGTGTCTCAAACTTCAGGACTTCATCCAGGACCTGGTAATTCTTGAACACTTTTGCATCAGCAAGTCTAATACAAAGGGGATTTCTTTTAGGGGTCAATTTTCCCATTGATACAAGAAAGATTTACATATGAAAGTCCATTAGCATTAATGGGAGTTACCCACATTAATCCCCTTGCAATGACAGGAGGAAAGACCCCATAGTCTGCAAAGATCCAAGTTCTAATGATTACCTGTCAAATGGCCCTAAGCATCATCACCACCAGAAAAAGCAGACACAGCAGCTTCTTGGCGGAAAATACTTCCCAGGAAAGGGTAACTGATTGCTGTCAGAGATCAGGCAATACAACACCAGGAAGGAAAAGTGGCATCAAATTGCAGGTTTGAATATTAAGGGTTAATCCAATTAACCAAAGTTAAAAAGAAAGTACTCATTAAAAAAGGAATTCAAACATATCAAAGCACTTGTTAGAAAAAAGGTGTGAATATTGTATGAGCTCCAAGGTGCTTGAAGGATAATACAGCTACTTGTTTAAAAATTCAATTAACCTTATCTTTCTTTAACTTGATTTATTAATAATCCCACACATAAATTGCTGGTTCTTAAAAAGTCATGTTATCTTTTGAATACGTCCTGTCTGACAAGCCTTAAAAACTACTTCAAATAAGCCTAACCCTCACTTTGTAGGCTTAAATCATTTAATTTGAGAACAAACCATAGTTCAATACATGATTTCCATATAATAAAAGAACATCAACAGTCTCGTCTATTCCTATTCCAAGTGAGCTATTGGGTACTCAACTACCACAGGAAAAAACATTTAAGATTTCATTCACTATATGAAAAAGACATGAAAGGAGTTTTTAGGCAATCAATGTGGTGTAAAATCATAGCTTATGACTTGTAAGTTACACAGCCCTTGTTTTATCTAAAAATCAAATGTGTAACATTACAAATCTTATTTTACATTGACACGAATGCATGAAATATCTTTATTAAATAAATTTCTTAGGATGCACGTAAATGTTAATCACATCACAAATAGCAATGCAACAATAAACTGACATTAATAAACAGTACAGAAAAACTTTAGAAGCTAGCAGTAAAGTGCTTTTCATGCACAACTGAAAGAAAATACAGAAAGAAATGCACGTGCAAGCAAACCTTTAATTTTCAAACAAATGTAATTTCCTTGTAAACATAAAAGATGAAAACTCAAACATGATTCCCATTATTGAAAGGCAAACAGAAACCAGGTTCTTGTCTTAGTTCCTTTACAGATTTGTAGACATTAACTATAATTAACCTACATTCATACTTTTTGATATATACATATGAATGGTAGCTGAGAATGAAAAGGCAGGCAGGCAGGCAATTTGTTACCATCTGCAATTAGCGGCTTAATTGCAAGCATACCAAGGATCACTATTATTTAGCAATCAAAATGGATTTCATCTACATTTTTTCTGAGGACTTTACGATTACACAGCATGATACCTATCTAGTAAAAACAAATGTGATGGAATGTAAACATTAACACACATTTAATAAATGCAATTTGGATACTGTATTATGATGCACAACAGAAAATAATGTTCTACATTGTGTTAGCTATGTTGTAAAAAAATAAATAAATCGACCTTTATGGCACAAAGCCATTTCCAAGGCAGGCACATTTTCTGAAAAACTGTAGAAAATCCTAGCTGTGTCAATAATTTCAGTCAATACCAGACATCAATTATTGGATGGCATTATTTGTATTGATGTACAGTATTTAAAACAGTACTATAATTTACTGTATAATGGTATAATCATATCTAAGCTTATGTAGCAGTTTAAACGCTGACCATCATCAAAATTTGTTCACCATGTATATTTATAGATATTGGTGATCTATGCTGTATATATTTGACTTCAGGAAAATTTTTAGATTTTATGGTAAAACTTGCACCACTCAAATTTAAGTTTTTTGTAATTAAAAGCCCATATGTACTTATTTCTTTCTTTAGCTAGAGTGTATAATTACAAAATATTATTTAGAAGAGTGGTGAGAGCCTATTTACTATCATTAACCTTTTCAAGATTTTTCTGGTTTTGTAATTCTGTACACAAACCAAGTTTATAAATACATTTACAAATTCTCTTGTATAAATATGCTTTATGATTTATCATTACAAAATGCATAATTTACAGATACACTACTTTTAGACGCATTATCTGGGATGAAGACAATTGTAATTATAACCAGTCCAACATTTTCCCTCCAAAACTATTTTAACTATTTAAATTTTTCAGATCCTAGTCCTGCAAATCCTTATGTATGTGCAAGTATGGGGCCTTAATCTTGTTTAAACAAAATATTTACAGGGACTCAAAACGTGCTATATTTCTGGTGGTTCTTAATTACGTAAGAAAGTCCAGCAGTAATTTTAAGTAATTACATTTCTTCCTGACTAGACTGTAAAAGTCACTGGAAAATATAGTTAAATTCTTGACACCAATCAAAAAAAGGAGTGTATTAAATGTTTTTAATGTTTTAAGTACTAATATACATTGTTTCAATTGAGACCAATGTATTTATTATATACAGTTTATTTCTGCTTAATATGAATAATGAACCTATGACACCAATTTCAAAAACTAGTATAGAATATTTTTCATAAGCAAAGTAAATGTGATATTAGCTATTCTAAAAGCAGCCTCCAAATGAAGGACTTGTATCAGCAAATATAAAAGTTTATCTGCTTGAACACCCTAGAACAGTCAATACTGTCTAATGTTCCCCCATACGCAATTTAAAGAAGGGAAAGATTTTGGGGCAGATCCTCAGCTGGTGTAAATTGAAGTCAATATAGCTATTACAATTTGTCCCGTTGTCAATTATATTTAACTAACTCACAAGTTTTGTTGCTACTGATAATCTTGAAGCATGTCTGTTTGTAAGGTGGAGGAATCATTACTAAAAACCAAAGTCTTCTCAAGGAAATTAAAATCAGATTTGAAAATGAAATGTTTTATTTTATGATTCTGGATCCAGCTCTGATAACCTCCCTGTGACAGGTTGAGTATTACTCAATTATAAGCAGTCCCACCGAAATCAAATGAGGCTACTTAAAAAGTAAGATACTATTCAACCTAAGTAAGGAGATCCTATATAATAAATACAACTGTTTATACTCCCCCGGCGCCCCCACCAGAATAAGTCAAATTCTTCCACTAAGATGATAGTGATACTGGGTTCAATCTCAGTACGTTCTATTCTTCATGATGTTCTTCTGAAACTTTACAGCTGCCACCATCACTGCTTTCCTTGGGCGAGGGCTCTGTTTTTGTATTGGATGAACTACTGAATCCAGGGTCTTCTGGCTGAGTCCCATCTCCATCATAGACAATATCTTCTGGATTTGGTGGTGGTGGACAGAACTCCTCCTTAGGAAACATTTCTTGAAAAAGTGTCTCAGCCTATTCAAGGAAAACACAAAAAGTTAACTTTAGGTTGACGTTTAATATATTGTAGAAATATTTTACAGACATTTAAGATTAACATTCTAGTATTGCAGCAAACTATAATGATCATTTGACAGTATTACTAAAAACAGATCAAAATCCAAAAGAAAACCAATGGTGTGAAAAGTCAGATTCTGTAGTTTTTAGAGTTTCTCAGCAATTGTTGGTGCATTCTACAGTATACTGCAAATGTAGCTTTCATTTACAAAATGTATGAATCTTTTTCCTTTGAGAAGACACACCTGGTTCGAGTCCAACAATAGAAGCAGCAAAGGTAGGAACTAATCTCTTCCTTGTAGGGAGGTATGAGCTTCACAGGCCCATTGGAGCCATTAAAATGTTAACACTTAACATAGATCATCTACCCCCAAATACCTCCTTTTTAAATTAAAAACCACAAAAAAATCATAGTTGTATTGCTTGTATGTAGTATTTACTACTGATATTTTTCTCATTAAATCACAGCTCAATATTCATTACTATTACTGTAAAATGTACTATTTTTGTTGACAAATGTATATGTATTTTTGCATGATTTATTTTTATATTTTACAAAAACAGTTATAAATACTTATATATATATCTATAAAGTTTGTGTTTGCATGCATGTGTATCCAAACACACAGACCACCTCTCTGTAAAAGGTGTCTATATACATAATACATTATATTTTAATAAGAATAAAGTTGCTATAAGAAGTAACACAATGATTTCATTATTAAAAACATTCCGGACATTGTTAAGGTTCAGTAATTAAGTACTTAAAAGTGACAAGTGTTAAGCTGTCGACTGTCACAGTGATTGATGTTAAAAAAATGCAAGGAAGAATCAGGACAGATGCTATTATAATGCATGGATTACAATAGTAAATCCATGCTTACTCAGAATGTAGTGTAACTGCAAAGGAACAGTAATTCCTGCAAATCATACATTTTGCATAGATTCAAGATCTCGGGGACCAGGGGCAAATTCCCAGATAGCCATAGCTATGCAAAGGTGTCATTACTTATCTTATTATTCAATTTAAATTGCTTTCCCCAAATTAAGCAATCTCCTTTTATAGGCCATTTAATTATTCTGATTTACAAGGAGAACTAAAGAGTCTTACAGTTTGGGGATTATTATTTAGATAATACCAACATTATATACACTGTACAGACAAATTGAAGACAAGTTCCCTGTCCCTAAGAGCTTACACTCTAAGGCCAGTGGGTCTGGCACTAGCACACAGCCCCACTGAAGTCAATGGGGATCTACAAGAGCACAGGGATCCACCTGAGTGCATCTCTCTGCAGGATCAGGGTCTAAATAAAGTCTGGAATGGTGAGATGAGATTTGTACTCTCCACTCCCAATTCCCACCTCCACGTGTGAAATTAGTGGTACTGGATTTTCAGCTTGGAAATGGAGACTGAATGGATCTACTTATTCACAGAACAGATACAGCATGGACAGCGGCAACAGAAGAGTCCCCCACTCTCTCCTTTCAATATACCTCATCCTGACATGAAGGTATCACTTCAAGAGATTAGAGGATAAACTTAGTTTCTGTGCCCATCCAATCACGGGCATTTGCACTGGCCAACAATAGGTCAATTAGTACCAATTGCAGAGGTGGGTATTGTGATGGGGGTGCCTGTCCACTCAGGAACTGTTCTGAGATTAACAAGTTCACATTAACCACAGAGCCTTCTGATGATGAACTTCACTCATCTCTGACCAACAATGGATCTGAACTGAGATTCCAAGGATGAAGGATTCCATTACTAAGCTTCTATCTAAGTGACAGATTCATTCAGTATCATTGTAAAATTCTGGTTTCCCTAATTTACATTTTTTCTCCTCTTTCAAAACTGTTTTCAGTTACAAATCATGAATATAGCATATCTAATACACAAATTCTATTTTACAATACAAACCATGCCTTTTCAATTTGAAAATCAGCCAAATTGATTTTTTGATTTAAAAAAAAGCTCAAACTCTGTATATCAAGTCTCAAAGGAAAATTTTAAAGGTACGGTAAGAAAACATTAAAAAAATTCCCAACATTTCTATTTTAACCCACAACAAAATTTTGTCAACAGTTACTCTGGTGACATTGCTATGATGAAGAAAATGTAATAGCATCTTACATTTAAAGAAAAAAACACCAACTAAAACAGACCAACATTTGCAGTGCATCTGCCTTTGATAGTCTGTATCAAATTAGCCAGCAAATACCCACTCCAAAACTCAGATAATTATGAGACTGAACATGGACAGCATTTCTCAGTATGCTATGTAGGACAGAATGACTTTGATTGTAATTGAACAGTTTAATAGTACAGAGTGCTTTCAGGTCTACCAATTTAAAGGTAACCATATTCGGTTGAAACCATGCAGAATAACCAATAATAATTTAACAGCCTCTTCATAATAACACTTTGGTATTCACAGTAAGTAACTGATATAGTAAATAGTTTCTTTGATATTAGTGGTTACGGGTAGCAGCGTTCTAATCTGTAAATTTCTAAATTAAGCTACACTATTGTGTAGAGAAACTACAGAGACATTGTAGTTTAACAACCATTACACTGTTTAAAAAAAAAATTAAATGACAATGTACGGTATAGTGTTTTTCTGTATTCTGGACATCTACCTTTAATAGCTTGCACAGAAGCTATATAATTTCTATTTAATAACATGTACACAGAATCCTATTGAACTAACAGGATGAAATACAAAATGGCCAATAAATTTCATAAATCTCAATACTTCCAAATACCACCAGATAATGGGGGAAAGGCATGCAGTGCCACAAATGTTGACAGGGTCTTTAGTGCATACCTTTAACTTGAGATGAATAATATCTTACGCATTTTAAATACGGTGCAGGTATATTATACTAAATATGAAACCTTGGATTCAGCCAACACACTGACCTACTACACTATAATTCATCTATAAACAGGTTATGCTGTTGAACAAATACATTTGGGAGCCAAATTCTGCCCTTGATTTAAACTCAAAGCTCCTGTTGTCTTTAGAGGGAGCTTCAAATAGCACTAATTCCTCTCTTTAGCCTTATCCCAGAGGAAATTAAAACATCACATCAGATTAAAACCCAATATGATATACTAGAAAATTAACCAATTAAAATTGAGGTTAAATAGCCTGTTTACTGGATTTTTGGCAGTAAAATCATCTGCAAAGAACCTGTGGTACTGTCAGTCATATAGAACATACTACTAGTTATACAAAAATGAGACCACATGATTCAAAAGAACTGGTACTACTCAAAAGTAGTGCAAATGGAACTCATGGAAAGCATCACTAAGAGCAAACATGGAATCAATCACCTATGTTAGAGATAGATCATTCAGACCATCACCATGCTAATATAGCATGTTCCCTACAGTAAATTTTCAAGTACTTTTAAACTGCACAGGACAAAAGCATCCCAAATGAGGGAACTTCCACCACATTCCTAGGAAGATTAATCCATAGGCTCATTTTACATTTTCAGTTTACATTTTCCCAGGCTTAGTTTAATCCCATTATTATTTCTAGTAACATCTGTGTTCCATACTAAAATATTCCTCTCTCTCCTTGCTGTTTAAATACTTTATGTATTTGTGAACTATGTTCCACTGAAAGCTAGTCATTGCTTAGGTAAACTAAATATATTATTTCCATATATCAACCCCTCCAGCTCCTGATCATTTCTTTGGCTCTTCCTCTGAGCTCAATCCAGTTTACAAATAGCTTTTCAGTGGTCACTTGTCCCGAAGAGAATACATAATTTTAGTTGCAGTCATTTCAGAGTCATATAGAGGAACTACAGCTACTTGAATTTTTAAATTTAAAGAACAGCAGTAGCTTCCAGTTACAGTAATATCACTCATATTGAAATGGAGTTGAAGGGAAAACAATGATGGTCCTAGAAAAGGTGGTGGATAATAGGGTGTGGACAGAATGGTGTGGACATGGTATACCACAGCTCATCCGTGGGTAAAAAGTGTACTGTAAATATGCCCAAAATTAACTTTTAAATGTAATTTAAGCAGCTTTTAATTTGCACTCAGTTTAAAATGGTAAAACAGTTTAAAATTCTCTTTTAAACAAATCATTTACAATGTAACAGTGCTACCCTAATGTTTTGCACTATTTCTCTCTGTATAATCCTTTATCCTCATAGTTTATCCTCTTGGGAAGCAAATTATTGCCTTGTAAAACAAAGTGAAAGATAGCCCTTAATTATACTGTCCTGACCCTACAGTTCAGGCTGTGTCACCCATTCCATTATAAAACCCTATTTTAAGGGGTTTATGCTTGGCCATAAAAAACTGCAGCTGGATACAAGTTTTCCACTTGTTCTCTCCAGAGCCACTTAAAAAAACAACTTTTAAAAAATACTATAGTCACTTAATATTATGTAGGTGTAAAAAGCGTTCATGTGTGCTAGCACTGAAAGCACTCTCATCATGGTGATAAGTGCAGTATATAGGTCTAAACTGCCAACCTATCTTACTAGGGTGGATGCTTGAAGAGAGCAGCAAAGAAGAGACATCTTTGAGGGTCTTTTTTTGGGTGAGGCAGGGCCTGGTCACCAATAAAATCCATTCTTCCTCTGCTGCACAGTAGTAGGGAGAGCAGGCAAAGAGGAGCTAGGTGATATAGCAGTACTTGAGGGGCATCCTACCTGCAGCCTGGATGATTGGGCTACTGTTTATTCCACCCACAGTTAAGGTTATTTCTACACCTCTCTGCTGCTCTCATAAGCAAATCTAGATTTGCCTAGTAACTTTTTTTTTGGTCTTCTCCAAAGCACATGTCTTCAGCTGAGCATTGCTGTCATATCTTTTCATAAAGCAAACAGAAGTTGCATGATTACATTCCATTGTACTTTGAAAATTTACTTTGCAGTGTGAACTCTACTTTTAATTTTTCTGGCTTTTTTTCTTGGTTAGTGCTGCTTTCTTCTCTATAAAAAAAGACACCAGAATTCACCTTATTCTCTTTATCCCCACTGCCAAAAAATTGCCTGCTCTCTGGTTATTTCCTATGTGATTAAATCAATCCTGTGTTCTTTGGTCTTCCCATCTTTCACCTATAATATAGCCAAAAATCTTGATACAAGGATCATCATTTTCAGTTGTGTCTGCTTTCTTGATTCTCTAGCTTCCCTTCCCCACCCCCATTAAGTTTAAACTTTCCCTGTATTGTCAAATCACACCATAGCTCTGTCCATGTTTAAATTACGCCACTATCTTCTGTTATAACCCAGTGTTTCACCACAGTGTCTTCTAATTATCCCTTTCTTTTTCCCCACTCCCACTTTCAAGTCTTCCATATTGCACCTTATTAGCTGGCTTCTCTATGAGCCCCCAATTTTCAACTTCTTCTCTTCCAAAAAATTTCTCAACAGTCACCAGTTGTATGAAGCACATTACAGCTATATTGTCAATGCACTCTGTTTTATAATGTACTATTTTATACTCAGCACCAGCTGAGGCCTTTAAACTGAAAGCTCTTCAACCACAAAGTTGAAAAATAGGAGTTCCCTTACCTGTTTGACAGCATAGTCATTTCCTAATGCACAATCTGGCCCAGAACAGACATATACGTTTGAGGGTAAACAGTCATATGAATTCCTGTCAATGCCTGAAGAATCTCTCATGTTGAAGTATACTGCCCATAAGACTCTGGGCTTTTCCAGTCCTCCTCCATTTTCGGACTCTAAATGGCAAGAAATGTTTTCAGTGACCAGCATTCAAATATAATAAGAGACTTGTATAATTCAGCATACTAAAACAGTCAATTCAGTTATTAGCAGGAAATTACTGTAATAGTGTATAAATATATATATATTGTAAAAGGCACTAAAGCATACTGATAGTGCTTTTAATACATTCTTCTTATAAGGTTTCAAGAAAGGAATTTCCTAATTAGCCACTTAACATTTTAAATCTTGCTGGATTATTACAATTTTTAACTTTATTCAAAAGTTTTCAGTGTTAAAGTAAAAGAATTCAAGTTAATTTGAATCCAACATGCTTTATATTGCTTCTGATTGACCCCAGCAGGGTCCTCTTACAGTATGTGCTAAACTGACCACCTCATTCTGGAGTTGCTGATTTTGAAGTTCAACACATTTCCCAACCCTTTTCACTAACTGGTGTTGCCCTCAGTGCTCCCTTTTTAATTTCAAGAGCAAATCACATTAAATGTTTTTTCATGACTTGTTTAGAAAAGGGCTTCTCTGCGGAAAAAAAGTGTAGTTATGGACTGTACATTCTTCTATGCCTATAAACCAAAAGCCAAATTTTACATTGATATGACATTGTACATCACAAGACAGGTGTAAGTGGGAAAACAGTCTATCTATCCACCCCCTTATTTCATCTTACCTTATACCCACCTCTTAGTTGCTTTTTCTGTTTCACTTCCCTTTTCCATCCCTTCAATATGTATGACAGTTACACTTGTTTTGTACATCAACCAAATGCCAAATACATGCAAATTATACTGCTTTTCCATTTAGACCTTTCGTTTTGATCAACTGATAAAGACATATCACTGCTGAGTTCACTGCTCTACAGCCAAAACGCTTCTGAAATAAATGTAGTCAAACTTTACTAATTCTGGGTCACTGAGAACGAAAATGATGCTTAAAATTGTTGATTGGCTCTAGTTTTCAAGACATGCTATTGGGTCAGTATATACGACCCTTGACTTGGGAATGGCGGAGGATAAGTGAGTTATAAAGGGAAGGGATCTCAATTTAAACCAGAAATGACTAAAATACATCTTTGCCTGGATCTACGAATAAATCTATGACTGGGTTTGGACAGTACTTGCTTTTTAGGCAAAACCATGAATGATGCAATCTGAAGCTGGTATTGCATCATACATATGAATTGCATCATGTTATTCCTAGAAGTCATGGATGATACAATCATAACGAAGCTTACATCACTCTGCTGAACAAATTGCCCTATATCAGCTCTAGAAATCATACAGTGTCGTGCTCTCTTATTTGTCAGTGTTTGATTTTGCAAAGGGACACATTTCTGTTTAGCCAAAGTGAGCAGAGATGCCTCGTACTTGTGTGAACAGTGCAGATAACTTCTGCTATGTTTGTGGTGAAGTGACTTTTGCATCACAAAAGCGCAGTATAAGCACTATGGTTAAGAAAGCCTATCACCTTTATTTTGGCTGCAAAATTGGAGATCAGGACAAGAGGTGGGCCCCACACATACGCTGCAACATTTTGTGAAACAAATCTTTGCCAGTGGTTGAACAGGAAAAAGAAATCTATGCCTTTTGCAGTGCCAATGATTTGGAGAGAGCCAACAGATCATACCAGCAATTGTTATTTCTGCATGGTGCCTCCAGTTGGGAAAGGTGTGTCAAAGAAGAAAAAGTGGACTGTGCATTATCCAAACATTCCATCAGCTATACACCCAGTACCCCACGGAGAAGGACTGCCGGTTCCTGATGCACCAGAATCATTCTCACTTGAGTCAGATGAGGAAGAGGAAGAGGATGAAACTTCTGGTCCTGAACCATCAATGTCACAGGACCCACATTTTCTCCCATCCTCCTCCTCTGAACCACACCTCATAACACAAGGTGAACTGAATGACCTTGTCAGGGATTTGGAACTACCCAAGAGTAAGGCAGAGCTTTTGGGCTCCAGACTACAGCACTGGAATCTCCTGGCAGGTGGTGGTAGGGTTTCCATGTTCCGTGACTGTCAAAAGGATCTTGTCCCATTCTTCTTCATGGAAGGTGATCTTGTAGCCTGCAACAACATCGATGGTGTGATGGCAGCCCTCAACATCGTTCACGATCCAGATGAGTGGAGACAGTTCATTGATTCATCGAAGACGAGTCTTAAAGCTGTTTTACTGCATAATGGCAATGTTTTGCCATCAATTCCAGTTGGTCATGCAGTCCATATGAAGGAAACCTATGACAACAGGAAACAACTTTTGAGGTGCATAAACTATGACCAACATCAGTGGCAGCTTTGTGGCGATTTGAAGGTTGTTGCTCTCTTGCTTGGTCTGCAGACTGGATACACAAAGTACTGCTGTTTTCTCTGCGAATGGGATAGTCGTGCAAGAGATTCCCACTACATCAAGAAAGATTGGCCACTCCGACAGTCATTGGAGCCTGGGAGGAAAAGTGTTCAGCATCCACCACTTGTTGACTCAAGGAAGATTTTGTTACCACCCTTACACATCAAGCTGGGTCTGAGGAAGAACTTTGTCAAGGCCATTGACAAAACACAAGCAGCTTTCAAGTACCTCCGTGGAAAATTTCCAAGGTTAAGTGAAGCTAAGATAAAGGAAGGTGTCTTTGTTGGTCCTCCGATTCGTGAACTTCTTCGAGATGATGCATTTGACCATGCACTGCGTGGCAAGGAAAAAAAGGCATGGAAAGCCTTCCAGTTAGTGGCAATAAATTTTCTCGGAAACAACAAGGCAGACAACTACAGGTTGTTGGTGGAAAACCTCCTCAAGGCATACAAAAGCCTTGGTTGCAACATGTCACTAAAGATACATTTTTTGCACTCTCATCTAGATTTTTTTCCACCGAACTGCGGAGCAGTGAGCGACGAGCACGGTGAGCGATTTCACCAGGACATTGCAACAATGGAGAAATGCTATCAGGGCAAATGGAGCCCATCAATGCTTGCAGACTATTGCTGGACAGTGACAAGAGATGCTCCGTTTAATGAATATAACAGACAAGCCAAGAAGCGCCGAGTAGACACTGAATAGGACTAAACTATGTACAGAATAGTTTTTTGCCTTTTGTTTCATAATAAATTTTATTTCTATAACCCCTTTGCTGATTTTTAAAGTGTTACATAAACAGGACAGGTGAAATAGTATCATGTAAAGCAACCATAAACACATGAAAAGACCTAGGTTTACAATTTATGATTAAAACTACTATCTACACAATATACACAGACATAAAATGTAAAAACTTAAATATCTTAGAAACAGTAGCCAATCAGTTGTTTTAATTGTCATATTTGAATTCAGCACATCAAAATACATACTAAATAGCACATTTTATCTCTGAAGCAGACGACTTCTCAAAAATTGTAGACCAGTGGTTTCAGCCAGCAATTTACGTAGGAAATATACGTGCTTGTAGAAGCTCTGAATTTGGCTCCCAAGTGGCTTTTCACCTTACCCCATTTGTTTCCACTGACCAGGGGAATGAGAGCATGGAATTTGTTCCTGAACACAGGTCCTCCGTATGACATGTCAACCTGCTGCTATCAAGCAACAGGGCCCATCTCAAATGTTGCTTCATTTTAATTTGTCATTTCCCACTTAACAATGGCTTAGCAGTTACACAGCATCTTTCAGAGGATAACAGTGTGTTTGACAAACCATAAAGGGTGAGATTTTTAAAAGGGGCCTACAGAAATAAGGTGCCTAACTCCCAATGCAAAAGGGAGTTCTTAAGAAAGAACTGGCAACAAATACAGAAAATAAACTACAACCACCATGGATAATGGAGAACAAAAACAATAAATTACTCCAATTCAAATAGCTTAGTCATTCTATTTTTGTCTTTTTTGTTGTGTCGTCAAATGGAAATCAAAGGTGAATTTCTATTTATCACAGAGTGCACACTATTCTTAATGCATGAGAAGCTACCATAAACTAATTCTTCCTCATTTGCTATCTGTATCTTCTTCCTGTTACTCAGTATATTGTTTGTCAACCTGCACAAAACCAGCACCACCTCTTAGAAGACGAGGGTTGCTGATTTCGCAGCAATGCAAAAGCAGAATGTAGAATACTGATACTGAGATTTTTAGATGCTATTTTGCTTGACAAATTCATTATCCCTTTTTGGTATTCTACATCCTCTATAATAAATGCTGCCAGCATTATCATCCTGCATAAAACTTTACTCCTTGTAAAATAATCTGTTAGATTTATTCTTTTTCAAAGAACCAACTGTCCTGCCAGATAATGCTGACATTCAGAAAAACATAAGCGACATAGTACTGTAAACAAAACAGCAAGAACATAAGGATAAATCTATATCATTCCATCAGCATCTATTTTTTATGACTATCAAACAATTTATTTTAAAAAATAGGTGTTAACCCTACTGAATAATTTGAAAACAAATTAAATCCATCAGCCTGTGAAAGCATGAACCTTAATACAGAACAAGATGCACATTAATATATTAAAAAGTTCATACTGCTCATAAAAGTTACTTCTTCCTCATTTAGGCAGGAAAATAAATGGAGTCCTCTTCTCCAGGTGACTTTCCCTCTTTGACCTGCCATGGCCCAGTGCTCACTTTATCTAGTGATTCATTTTCAATAACTCCAACAGTATTTGTTCTGACATTTTAATTAAAATACGACCACTACCTCATCCTGATGATAAAAAGGCCTGTGTGTCAGTGAAAACTAGCTTTTCAGTGCCTCAGTGCACCTGAGGACCCCTTCTGATCACAGTTCTTATAGAAGAATTTCAGTCAGGTTCTAAATAATACATCATTTCAAAACTGGATCACTTTAAACATTAAGATAAATGTAAAAAAAGACACTGAACTGCAGGCTAATCATTTATTTACCATTTGATACTCTAAGAGGCATACAACACTGCTTTTAAAAATACAAGCTACAGATTATATGTTTAAGCTTAGATCTCTAAGATATACAGCTTTGTAGGCTTTAACTGAATGAGCATATTAGTAATGAAATATCTGAATGAAAGAAATAAAACACACAGGTAACTCCCTATTTTACAAGCTTGTATTTACAACCCCCCTTTTTTGTCCAAAATCCATCTTCCAAAGTCCAATAGGTAGGGAATTTCATTTTCCTCAAATTTTACAAAAAACTGATTTTTCAACTTTTGCTGTTCCCCTTTTGTAAACACGAGATTTGCCTGTACTATAAACTGAAAAGAGAAAAATATATTTTGAAGATCTATGTGCTGCTCAAACCAAATCAGACCTTCTAATGAAGGCAATAATAGCTTTTCCTCTTTTTATTATCAAAAAGAAACAGTTTATCAATGAGCCTTGAAGCTACAAAAGAGAATTAAGAAAAGGGGAAAAGAGAAGAAACAGGAAAAGAGTGAAAAAGTTAAATATCAACTATTCACAAAACATGGTAAATAGGCTGTGAATCCTTGGCTACATAGTGAGCATTTTGCAAGTTAATAGGTTATCAGCAATGATTATTAGAATTATCTACACTAGCTAGTTTATATGTTTGGTCTCAAAGTAATACTCCGGTTGACCAAAAAAGTTCCAATGTTTTGCTGAGAGAAGGCAATTCACTATAGTTGAGTATGAATACTCCAACATTAAAAAAAGCTTTAATTCGTTCACAACGCAGCAACCACCAAGAGTACCTTACCCTGCTGCTTCACTCTCTACACTGCCTCCACATAAAATACAAGGTTACATTCAAAATTCTGGTATTGATTTTTGAGGACCTTCATTGAACTGGCTTAAGATATCTCAGAGACCAATCCTCTCCCTGCAACAACCGCCTTCTTCAACAGCTACATTCCCCAGGCACTATGCAGCTGTCCACATCAAGGGCGAAGCTCATGAAAACATCTGCCAGGGCTTTCTCAGAAATAAGGCCAAGGCTTTGGGACTCATTACTGGGAATAAGAGTGACTAGAAATCTCATTATCTTCAGGATGAAGTGTACAATTCACTTCAACTTAGAGTTTGTACAACTGCAGTTACAAACAGCAAACAAGAGAAGTGGAGGAAAAAGACAGACGAGAAAGATGAGAAGCAACATAAGAGGAGGGATAAAAGAAAGGAAAAGAACACCACAAAAAAGCACACAGCCGTGACTGCTCTGGGGAATCAGACTGGAAAAGTAAATCATCAGCCTATTGGGATTTTATTTTATCTTGGGAGTGCCAATACTAAAATGATGGGCAGCAGTATAAGAAATAAGGAAGGATAAGAAAAATATGGGATACTAGTAAAGTATTGGTAACTGCATTGATGTTTCAGCAGTAGTGTCTGTCTAAGTGCTTTTGAACAAACCTTTCCCATGCAAGGAAACATTTGTTAGAAATGAAAACACCAGAAAATGCTTTCAGGCCTCCCGTGCTTTCTTCAGTGCTGGACATTTATAGCCAAAGTGTTGCTCTGCTCATTCAGAACTACTGGACCTAAACAATGTCTGAAGCTCTACCCAAGACCATTACATCACAGTCAAGGAAAGAGATAAGTGACCTTTATCTAATTATGTTCTCTTACTCTTTTAAAAAATATATTGAATCAATTTCTTTACTTTAGAACATGGATACCCAAACAGCCGACCAAGCAGAGATCACTCTGTTTTCATCCTGATGGTGGATTCAGATGTTCAGTAGAAGAAATGTTAAAATTCAAAGAGGTAAACATATTTGTAAAAATTTTTCCCATAATACTTTTCATCTATTTTTCTTACCTCCCTCTGTTTCAGCATTTAGGGAGAATAGCTTCTGTACAACAGGCTCTAAATCTTCTTTAGCAGTTTTACTTGATGAGCAGGTAAAATGGACCAAGTCTGTTGGAGAGGGAAACACAGATTGATTATGATTATTGCCACTCCCTTACATACAAATATTGATTACAACTTTAAAAAAAAAGAACACCAGTGCCAAGAAATGACTTCTCTAAACAGATGTCACTTCTCTCAACTACGAGAAGAGCTGCATTTTTGGAGCAGAGAAGATCAGTTTAGGAAGAGTAATGATAAATTTCTGAGAAAGATCCCCAAATATAAAGTGAAACTTTTTTGGGGTAGACTATCTTTTTATAAACATTACTGGAACCAGTAACTCTGATATCCATGTCTGACCCTTACATATAGAGCAAGTCAATTAAACATTTAATATCTGCTTTTTAAACTTAAATTATACAGAATATAAAAATCTACCTTAAAAACAGATCCATAACAGTACATTTCCTTTTCTAGTTCTTTATAAATATTTTCAAGCTCTTTGTTCAGACACATCAGTATTTGTACCTGAGAGCCTTTAACTTCCAATTTCCTTCCTTTCCTAAACCTAACAAAATAGCCTGCGAAGTGCCTGCAAAACCTCAAAAGGAGTTCAGAGAGTGAATGTGTTTCCAAGCAATTTAATATAAAGTCTAAGGCAATGTTTCCATTCAACACTGTACTTACACATATCGGATCATTTTCTTGAGGGGGGGCGCCTCAGGGGAGAGGTATTGGAAGGAGGCGGAGCCGGCCCTCCCCCGAGGTGCTGCCACTGCGCTTTCCCACCCCCCACCCCCAGGCTTGCCGCCCGCCAAACAGCTGATGGGCAGCAAGCCTGTGAGCTAAGAAAAGCGGCTTGGCGGGGTGGCGCCTCCGGAGGTGGAACGCGGAAGCGGAGGTTAGCTGGGCGCGGGGGAGCTGGCGGGGAGCTGCCAGAGGGTGCTCCGCACCCACCAATTTTTCCCCATGGGTGCTCCAGCCCCAGAGCACCCACGGAGTCGGCGCCTTGCTAGCATGAGTGGAAGTTGCAGACAAACAACAATTTCAATATAGTTCTGATATAATAGTTTAATATCCAGAATTTTCTTAAGAGTTTTGTCTGTAGCAACCTGCAGGGAGTTTGGAGGGAGGAGCACAGGCTGCAGGAGGAAGGAGCTTGGAAGAGGCACCAGAGAAATCAGTCTGAATAGAAAGCTAGAACTCTACCAGAAGTTGCAGCACCTCTGTAAACTATCCTCTTTAAAAAAAGACCACTTTTGTTTTATGATCTTGGAGTCCTTTCAAATTATTACCTAGCACATGAAACACTGTCCATTCCAAAAGAAGACAATATTAACTTTAGGGCAAATTCCCCTCTCATTTTATGTGACTATCTGTTCATTGTAATCTGTCCTGTTTACATGCGCAGATCTCAAGTTCATGTCAGTAAATTTTCTGTGTGTATTGGGAGAGCAGAATATCATTTGAGATCCATGGGGTAGATATGGAGAAGAGATTTTCACTTACAGAAAAGACTTCCAATATCAGGATATGACAATATTAAAAAAAGCAGCAACAAGAAAAAGTGATGCAAAAAGAAGACCCTGGGGAGAAGAGAAAGAGACCATGTAGCTGCCCCATGGGAGATCAGTGAAAAATTCCAGCCCTTTTTTAATAAACAAATATCCAGCAACCAAGAAAATTAAATGCTAAACCTATATTCATACAGTAAGGTTGCAAATTTGATCACATGCAGGAAGTGTATAGTTTTGTGTTCAGCTGACATTGAACACAATGTCAGCTATGGGGTCTCTCCAGATACTATAAGTACATCACACTCGCTTGTAAAAGTGGAGGACTGATCAGAACATGCATCTGAAGCTTACTGAAACTTACAGTAAAAAGATCCGTGTCAGAGTTCTCAACTTTTAGAGTCATTGATGTCAACAAAAACATATTCACAACCCAATGATTTTGAACCAGATTTTCAGAAGAGCTCAGACCCCAACACGTTCTATTTAGGTATCTAAATAAGGTCCTATTGCATCAGGTTATATTTGAAAACACTTGCTAGCCAACATTTTAAACAAGATCTATTTGCCCTTGTCCACGGCTTCAATGACTGCTTTGTCCCTATTCTTCCCAAAGAGATTACCAACAGAATATTTGGGAAGGATGTCATCAGATGTTGGTCTGCAAGCCCGAATTACACAGATGGAGCTGCAGTCCCTCCAGGATTGAACAGTAAATCTTAGTCAGGTGAGTCATCACTCCTGAAAGACGCTGCTAGGGAAAATCTATTTTAAAGTAGATTTTATGTAGGTCTTTGTTTGATTGTGTACTCCTAATGGCCCCTCAAATGAGAACAGCCATGCAAAAGATGTTGCAGATAATGCTCTCAGAACTGAGGTGAATATCCAAGTTTTGTCTCAGTGAAGATCCTATTCTCTTGTCTGTGAGGTCACCACCTTTTTCATTGGTTTTTTAAAAGCACAAGAGCATGTGAAATTAGATCTCCCTCATCTCCTCTGATTTCCGTCTGTCAGCTCAATGGCAGCAATGGGGCTGAATAAAGTTTTTCTACCACTTTCTGTCTTGTACCAGCTTCATTCATCTTTAAACCTTTTTGTTCTGTGTCATTATTTACTGTGTCTATTCAACACATCCCCGGTATTCCTGTTTTTAGTTCCTTGCACAGTGGCATGAGCTGCGGTGTATGGTATCCTTCCCAGGTCCATTCTTGACACGTCTCCGAACCATCACAGAGGTCTTTCTATAATTTTCTATGACAGTGTTAATTCTTGTCCTTGACTTTTTCTTCTCTCTTCAATTTTTATTTTCTGCAGTCTTGAAACTCTCAGTATTACACTGAGCCAGTTCATTTCTGCAGTCAAAATCTTTTGTTCATTGGCTGTCTTTATAACTCCAGCATTCCAACCTGAAAAACAGTACCAGCATGAAAGTTGTCTCATCTATGCTGACCTTTGTTTTTATGAAATGTCTTTTAGCCTTCCAGACTTTTCTGAATGCAGCAGCAATAAGTCTGATTCTTCTTTTTTATGTCATCTTCACAATTCTCATTCTTCGATAACAGTTCTCCAAGGTACACAATTTTTTCCACATGTTCTAATTCTTTGTCAGAGTTTGATTTTACCTCTTTTCTTCCAGTTGCCATATTTTTTGTCTTTTACATGCAGCTCTTCAATCAATTTTTCTGCTTTCCCAGTCTACATTGTCAGTTATTCTCTATAAATCCTCCTTGGTCAATGGTGTAATGTCAAAATCATCTGTGAATCTAAGGTTGTGCACTGTCCTACCACATAACAGGAGTCTTCTTGTTTCATCTCAGTGCCACACCCATTACTGCTTCCAGTACCAAGCTGAACAAATCTGGTGACAGTGTGCATCCCTGTCTCACTCCTATGGACATTCTGAATCATTCAATCAGCTTTCTGTCTACTCTCATTGTACTTGTCAACTTGCTGTAGATTTTTTTCTTATCAGCTTTGTCAATTTTTCGGGCACACCATACATTCTCATAACTT
Organism: Macrochelys suwanniensis; assembly: GCA_033296515.1. Lineage (NCBI taxonomy): Eukaryota > Metazoa > Chordata > Testudines > Chelydridae > Macrochelys > Macrochelys suwanniensis. The sequence goes on along the minus strand of CM065783.1, from coordinate 75,271,568 downwards.
GCCATAACCTTTGCGCCAAATGCTATCAAAAGCCCGTTTTAAAATGTATAAGCCAATTCAAGTTTAATTCTGAGGTTTGAGTCTGAGCTATCTCGCTCAAAACCCCAGCTTTAGAGTTTTCTCCTCATCTTTAGAGGCTCTGTGAGGGGACACTATCTCCCAAGAGGTTTTTAAGACTTCAAGAGGAGTTCTGAAGGCAGTGAGATAGCCTGTTTACAGGTGGTCTGGAAATTCTATTGCTTCTTTAAGAGCAAGCTGTAAGCAATATATTCTACCAACAATCCCTGGGAAATCCCCAAGAGAAGTGGGGCTCTGTAATAGAGGAGCATTATTAGGGAAACAACAAGCACAGAGGCTGACGTCATGTATCCTGCACACCTCGTAAGTGATTTTGGGCTATGGAGAGGACTTACAGATCAGAAAGGCCTCCTTATATGGGACTGGTGGAATTTAGATTATAAGTAATTCTGGGCAACTCAAATTTTGACGAATTTGAGGTGCCACATTTCAGGGTACAATCCAGACAAGTGAGGGGCTGTGTCATCACCTGCCCTGCAACCTTGGGTGCTTCACAATGTTTTGCTGTTGTAGCTCCAGCCAGGCCCACTCACAAACAACCTAACAGCATGCAGATCACATCCTGAGTGTCTGTGTATAGCTGCAGCCTTGGTCCAGCAGCACTGTAGTCACACACTGGCTTCCATCAGCTTTGGTAACAACTTGCAGGGTGACTCCAATACACTCCCAGTCCTGAATTTTCCCAAAAACATATGTTCTGCACTGTCCTGCCCTCTCATTGACCGTTCATATAGTAAAGGTCCATTGACCCATGTAACGGGTCAATAATCAGTTTGCTATTTTAACTGGAGTTACCGAAACAGTTCAGTTTAAACACAAACCATTAGTTTAGATTAAAAATAAAACAAGTTTATTTAAATACCTAGAGATAGATTTTAAGTGACTAGAAGCATAAGGTGTTAAAGGCAGGAATGGTTACAAGAAAAACGAAGATAAAAATTCCTAGTAGCTAAATCTTCACAGGTTAGACTTGGTTCAAGGTAAAAATCTTGATCACAGGTTCCCAGCAACATGGCTGACCAAATTCTCAGGTTAGGATCTCCCCTCAGAGTCAAAGGGCTGGTTCCTAAACAGTAAAGGCGGCGACATGGAGTCAGGTGGTGAAGGACACTCCGTGTTCTTTCTTCTCACCTGTGTTTGCTGAAATGCCAATGTGCTCTGTCTCCTGCCATCTCTGCTCCCTGCTGTCTCAAGGACCTGTTTACTACTTGTATGTAAATTGAGGTAAACACAAATGCCTTTGTTTAGCATTGACCTGTTTAACAACTTTTGCTTAGTCAGAGCTGGGTGGTTTTGAACATGGGCTATCATTTGAACACGGGGACTTCATAACTTTACATATAATGTTGCTACATACATTTCACCATGATATTATTGATCAGTGAGTTATTAGTTTTCAAATGATACCTCACAAGGCATCTTTTGTACAAAGTTTATTACAACAGTATGTAGGGTGTGAATACATGGGTGCTTTCAGTCACAGGAGGGAATTCATAGAAGAACACCAAACCGTTAAGGATGAGAGGAACTGGCTTTGGATTCAAGTTTATAAGAACTAAATATATACATATATGTGATTAAATATCAAATACTGCACTGCAAAAATTTGCCCTTTTTTTGTGAGTAAAATATGGTAAGTTGCCATCAATCATCATGATAAAGTGGGTGTGTGGGGACAAACAGATTTTGCTTGCAGTCTGGTAAATATTCATGACAATTTTCAAGGCTGTACTATGGGGACAGCATGATTTCAAATACGTAAAAAAGAGACTGTACGAAGCTCTGAGAAATACATTGTAGAAAGCTATCCGACATTGACAGTGGAAGGATTTGATGGTTGGATTTTTTCCCATGTGGAAAGTATATATTTATGGTCCTGTATAACTAATCAAAACAGAAAATGCTACATACTGCACTGGCGAGTCAATCTCACAAAACCATACACTTCCTGCGTGTGATCAAATTTGCAACCTTACTGTATGAATATAGGTTTAGCATTTAATTTTCTTGGTTGCTGGATATTTGTTTATTAATAAAGGGCTGGAATTTTTCACTGCTCTCCCATGGGGCAGCTACATGGTCTCGTTCTCTTCTCCCCAGGGTCTTTTTGGATGGAGCCAGGCACTGTACTATATTGTCCCTACTGGACTCCATAGATCTCTGTTCAGTATTAAAGATCTTGAAGCAAGCATTAGCTCCTGCTGGATCTCTCCACTGGGGTATGCAGTTACAGGGGAATTCATGGATCACATAGTTCTCAAAGAAGCAGTGTTGCTATGACTGGAAGCCTTTTAGTGGTACAAGACTTTTGCAGCAATGGATGGAGACAGGGCCGGCTTTAGTGGGTGCGGGGCCCCACGTCAATAACGATGGCGGGGCCCCGCCGACTTTGTAGAAGCAAAAAAAAAAAAAAAAAGCACCGGAGCGGGGGCCCCCAGAGCGGGGCCCCCTTGGGCGCGGGGCCCAATTCTGGGGAATCGCCAAAATCGGCTTAAAGCTGGCCCTGGATGGAGAGGATATGCACTCTGTTCACTATCTCCAATTCTTCTAACCCAAGTGGATAGTTACCTCAAATTCTCAACCACACAGTATTTTCTGGCCCTTTTGCCCTCTCAGTTTCATCAGAGGACAGGACAACCTGTCTCAAGGGAGAACAGGGAGCAGGTGGAAAGGAAAATGCTAGTTGCAGCACTGTGGAGATGCATAACTGTGCTGTGAGCATCTCCACAGATTTTCAACTCAAACTGAATAGGTTTTCAATTTACCATTCTCATGTCACTATACATTACATACAATATTGATCAATCCAACAGTACGAAAGGCAACTACTTACAACTGAATAAAAATATTACTGCACATACACAAACCTTATTTTAAGAAAACTGTATACAGATTTGTAATTTAAAATAGGTTTAAAACAAAACAAAACTCTGGCACCTTTTAAAAAAAAAAAAAGCAGTCCAGGAGAGCATTAAAGTTAAGTTTTTTCATTTACAAGTGTATCAAAAACATTTTTGGTGAACTCCTAGCCCCACTAAAGTCAATGAGAGAGTTTTGAAAAACATCTTTTCTTGGGTAACAAAGACCAAAAAACCCAACATTTTCTTGAATATAAAAAATTAATTTATCCTTTGGCTCAACCAAGAACGGAATCTTTCAGCCCAAAAAGAGAGTATATCACAAAGATAAGTACATTAAAATGTGGTGATAATGAAAGTCGTCTTGCAACCTTAACTAAAATGTTTTACTATCTCAAATGTTGTAATACAATTTATTTTTCTAAAAAAACAGCTATAAATCACTGAAGTTCACATCATTTACCTTCTATAAAATCATTTTTATTACCTTTGAGGTTATGGTTATGAGTCACAAAGTCTCATCAGTATATATTTTGATTATGTTTGATTTACTCAGGTATAACTGCATTAGTTACAGTGGTTGCCAACATTTGTCTTCAAGTAATTCTTCTAGCAGGAAGAACGATGAGTTTAGTTCATGATTTCATCATTACAGTCTCAATTTTTAGGGCAAGTGAAGGAGTTTGGTTCCACTCAGCTGGCAATACCGATTATGTGCCTGTCATTTATGCACTATGATCAAAGACTAGATGTATTTGTATACTTATCTTAAGTAATTGTTTGAGGGAGAAATCAGTCAGGTTAAAACCCATTTACAGATAATGATGTAAAAATAAAATAAGAGATTTATGAAATGTGCTCTCCTACTAGAATTTAGCTCTACCCAAATGCCACCACGTTATTTCAACACTCTGATAAAAAAAAATTACCAGTTCATCACTAATTGAGTATAAGAACAAAATAAGTACTGTGCAATTTAAATCCATCAAAACAAGTACATTCTGAGGAAAGGCTAAAAAAATCCTGTGTGAAGTGGAAGTAATGTGGAGGGGCAGGATGGGGGAGATGGTTTAAGATTCCATCATGCTCTTGTGCTAGATTTTAGCCTCAAATTTAGAATATTGCTTGCATGTGAGTTTATACCCCACTCTGAACATTAAATGCTTTCTAGGTTTCACTTCCTGTTGTGTTTCGTAATATATTGAAGAAACCAAGGCAACAAATCTGTCATTTAAATGAATGAGCATTAGCAACACAAGTGACCTAAAGTACTTTGTTGTATAAATACATAACAAAATGATTATTAAAATGAATTTTATTTATTCTATGCTGTAAACAGTTTTAGGGACTAGGTGGTTCAGTGGATAAGCTCACCATCCTTTCCCTTCTGAAGACCTGAGTTCAGATGCAGGTTACAGTGCATGAGTTGGTTATTATTCAGTATCATTCTACTTATCTCCTTGAAGTGTCTCAAACTGCTAAACCCTTATAACAGAATTTAGAAAAGACCAATGGATTACTGTGAGATTCAACAGGAACAATTTGTTCAACTTTTTCAGACCACATCAAATGTTAACAGTTCAGATACAAACCCTTGTAAATAGGAAATTTTAATGGAAACACTGGCCCCTTCTAGTCATCTAGAAGGCCCCTTCTAGTCATTTCATTCACACACACACACACATATATATATAAAAAATTAAAGGCTAATGCAGAAATATTTAATATAGCAATAAAGTTCTGATAAAATCTCATTTCCCTTATAATGTTATTATGATGGAAAAATCCCATTATCTAATATTGGAGCTACAGTCTATAGCTACAAAGACAAAAACTTAATATGTGCGGGAAACAATATTTTTGCCTTAGCAATTTGTCCTTTCAAGAACAAACTCCAAAAAGAGGTGTCAGATGTGATTCAGATGGTTAGTGCTTTATTTATTGACAGTAGGAAGTTTGTTATGTTGGTTTAATTGTATCTATGAAAATAAATCAAATAGAATTACATTAATTGCACAATATACACAGGAATAAAGGAAAAAGATAGAGATCACTAGGACCACACATTTAAAAAACAACAAAACAAAGATTGTTTCCAAAATATTCTGTGAATAAAATCCCTCCTCCTAAGTATATTTGCTACCTATGTTGAAAAGCTGTGCTTTTGAAATGGAATATTTGTAATCCTGTGTAGAGTACAACATATTGCAATACAGGATGGGATTTATGTTGTTTGGCTTAAAGGTAATCTAAAAAGGGAAAAAAGTTATACTTGTGCCATGCCTTGCATCTTTATGATACATGAAGAAGCACTGAATTTCATGTCTGGTCTTCCTATTTTGCTGGAGAATTGCTTAGATGAGTCACAAGAGGCTACTGGAAGCTGTTTCAGATTTAAAATCAATGGTCCAGGGTGCTTAATTCTTAAAAATTTTCTCCCAAGGTTTAATGGTGATATTGTAATGCATACACATCTCTGGAGACTAAACCTAACTATTTGTTATTGCGTTTTAACAACAGTGTGCAAGTCTAAGTGGCAAACAAACAGATCCACTATTCTACTAAAGATAAACCTGTATTGTTTTTATAGTTCAACTGCCCCCTTTACAATGCAAAGGTGTCCCCAAAATTTTTCCTCAGATTATTTGTTAACTCAGAAATATCAGGTTCTGACTGTCTCATTTGACGAGGACTTTGGTAATAATTTAGCACCTGGAAAGTGATATATCAGCTTCAGGCTGAAATTGAACTGCAGTTCTCCCAACTCCAGTTGGGAGTACAGTAAGTCACAGAGCTAATTAGTGACTTTCACTGAATCGGTAACAGCAGCTTGTCATAAGTATAAAGGGAAGGGGGAGAGGATCTGATGCAGTTGCTCTTTGCCTACAGGGCTGTACCACATCCCAGTTTAGGGTTTTCACCATTTGAACTTGTGTATGGCCGCGAGGTTAAAGGGCCATTACAGTTGGTGAAACAGCGGGTTATTCATGGTTTTCTGTAACTTTAAGGTTTTGGCCAGAGGGGGAAATCTCTCTGAGTTTGGAAATTAAGTGCCCTGTAAACTAGTTACCATCCTGATTTTACAGAGATGATTTTACCTTCTTTATTTTTAATAAAATCCTTCTTTTAAGAAGCTGACTGTTTTCTATGGTGTTAAAACCCAGGGGGTGGGTTTTTAGATCACTGGGTAACCAATTGGTTGGGAGATTGTTCTCAAGCGTCCCAGGAAAGGGGGTGTACGGCTTGAGGGGGTAGTTTGGGGGGGAGGGAAGTTCAAGTGATTCCTTTCCTGGATTCCTGTTAGACATTTGATGGTGGCAGCGAAAGAAGCATTTCTCAGGGTGCAGGGAATTTTGTACCTTGGGGGTTTTAACCTAAGCTGGTAAAAATAAGCTTAGGGGCTCTTAATGCGGGTCCCCACGTCTTCACCCTAGAGTTTAGAGTGGGGAGGGAACCCTGACATGGTGGCAGAGCGGTGGGATATATTGAACCAGAGATTTTTTTTGAACCAGACACAGGGAGTTTAGAAAAAAAAATTTCTCTTCTCTCTGGCTTTTCCCTGTAGCTGCTTGAAGCAGGGAGGGGGGAGGGGTTAAGCTGCTAGGAGCTAGAGTATCTACATATGAAAGCAGGTAGTTAACCCCTACAGGGAATACCCAAGCAAGTTTTTTTTTCTTTTCTAACTCTCTCGGGTTAAGACAGATTAAAACAGAAAGGCTAAGATGACTGCCAGTGAAGCAGCTATTAAACTTGAGATAGCTCGGCTACAGGCCAATGAGGAGGAGAAGAAACATGCAAGACTATTACAACTTAAACAGATGGAGATGGAAGAGAAAGAAAGAGAGAGGAAGCATGCTGAGGAGGAGAAAGAAAGAGAGAGGAAGCATGCTGAGGAAGAGAGGAAGCATGCTGAGGAGGAGAAGGAGAGAGAGAGGAAGCATGCCCTGGAGATGGAGAAGACCAGGGTGGAGCGGAATCTACCGGATAACACTAACAATCCTTCCCCAACAATCCACAAATGGGAGCGACTATGTCCACTGTATGATGAATCCCGTGATATTGCTGAATATTTTCTCACCTTTGAGAGACTATGCAATCTCCATCACATTCCTGATGATCACTCTGAGTCAGACAAAGCCACACACACAGCTTTCCGCCATTGGTCAGATGCCAGCCAGGTCAGGTGTCAGTCTGGCTACCTGCATTTCTTAACCCTTTACTGGTAAGAGGATTTTATAGCACTGCATCAGATCCTCTCCCCCTTCCCTTTATACTTATGACACAGCTGTACCCTCAATAGATTACCAAGTGCTGGAGTATGCAATTGTATTTACATTACACCATTCCATGGTGATGGTGGGTGCCCATTTGTGGAGGACAACTAAGTAGCAAATGGAGCTCCCTAGCTACATCAGTGGCAAAAGCTGAATCAACACACCCTGACCATGTCCCATCTTTGGCCAATCCTGGCCACATTTATGGCAGTGCTAGCTGGCTATTGTGCCACTCGGGTAGCAGGAATTACAGATGCATTGCCCCAGAACACTGGACTAGCAAAGGCTGGTTGCAAAAAAAGTCAGGACTAGAGCTTGTTGAACATTTTGCATTGGAATAATTATCCAAATAAGAATGCCCTTTTTGCAGAACTGAAATTTTCTTCAAGGAAATTTCAGGTTTTATCCACAAGTTTTGATTTTCCCCTCAGTAAAAATCAAAGTGATGCCTTCCTGGCTGCCCTTCTGAAAAAGCTTTTGTTGATTTTACTTTCTGCCAGTGCTCTCTACCTCCCACAGCTCCAGGGGACAGAGAGGCAGAGTACCTGGGCTCCGTCTCCTGAAGCCGAGGGAGGACGCTAAATATCAGGGTGCTCTGCTTCTCTGGCAGCCAGGCTAGAAGGCTTTCCATTTAACAAGTAATATGAGGACAGCCTTCCCAGTGGGCAACCTGGAAGCTGAAAAATTCCATTCTGATGCTTCTGAAATGGATTTTTTTTTTAAATTCCCTTCCATGAAAAAAATCACATTTTTGGCATTTTGTCCCAATATGGCACAATTAAAAAAAAAACAATGCAAAATTTTTCCTTGGAAGGGAATTCCCTTTTTTCAGCCATCTCTACTCAGGACCTGATATTTCTGAGAGAAAAAAAGAAAAGTTAGGAAAAGGGGGATTTTGGGAACATCTTTATATCATGAAGTAGCCATGCAACATTTTAAATATTGTTCGGGGGGAGAGGGGGATGGAAGCATGTTTGTAATTTACTTTTAGAATCTCTTGGTACATAAAGTAGAATATTTTCACTAACTGTGTTAAAGAAATAGGCAAGCACTATTTTATAATTATACCATCGGGGCAAAATCCTGCTTGCCTTATTCACACACCATCAGTGACATCAAACTTAGTGATAGTAAAGATCTGAGTCAAGGGGACAAGATTTGGTCTTGGGTATTTTCTGCTACAGAAAAATACACTATAATGTACTACACTATATCTTGTTCGTTAAATGGGATAAACCAATATGTGATCCTAACTTCAACTAGATGTGAGGACTATACCTGCATGATCTGCTCTCCCCAGGGACTCTTTTGGAAATAAGGAGCATTATAGCAAGAGTTTACATAAACAATTCTGGTACCTGAGTTTTTCAAATATAATCTTTTAGATAACTAGAAGCAGCCCACAGAAGCTCACGAAATACTAGGTACATGGTACTGAAAAAAGATATGGGTGAGTGGAATTATTTCTCTTTCCTATTGACAGTAGCAAGCTATTATAGAGTATTTTGCTCAAGCAGGAATCTGATAATTGTGCAACAGAAGAATGTTAAACTATTTGTTTGAATCAATTTGTTTTCATAGCTGATGGAAGCAAAAGGAAAAATAGCCAAAATACATCTATTCTGTACTTACAGGTGTTTCTCATGCACGTCATGGTTGAAGAACACAACTCAATTACTCGAATTGCTGGCTGCCCTTGTTCCACTGGTGGCACTGTCAAAATGGAAATCTATCAGAAAGGAACAGAAAATTCTGAATATCAAATTAACCAAAGAACCAATTTGATCTTTATTTCATTATTCTACGTTATAATGGTGCAACTTGTCACACTATTAACAGACTATTGACTACCTATATAAAAATGCCTACTGCCACAAGGTATCAAAGTGGGAACAAATCTTCAAGCACCCAAAAAAGTAAAAAAAAGAACACCACTCCAATAAATATTGATATTATCATAAATAACTATTACTTTAATATCTACACAACATATAATCTTGAATATATCATACATATTTTAACATTAAATATACACTTTCAAAATCTTATTTATGGTGTTGATGCTGTTATTGACTATCAAGTTTCAAAATATCTGTATTTTCTAAAATAAGATAGCTTAATTTGAGTCCCACAAATAAGTTTTAAGAAGTTCATGCTTGAGTATTTATATGGTCACAAAAAGAGCTGTTACAGACTAGTGGGTAAATAAGTATGCACTCTATCAACACCATAAATATGTATTTATGCAATAGATTTAGAAAGCTCCAGAGAAGCTGTTGTCAACTCCCATACACACTGTACATGACAGATTTATTTCCTTTTATGAACGGCTTTAAAAATTCATAAACAAGTCTGTTAAAGTAGAGTAACATGAAGGATCAGACATCCCACAAAATCAAGGCAATTCCCAGTTAAGGTAAAAAGTAATTGGCGACACTTAATACTACTTTCATGTAGTTTTATTTTCTCTTTATGTACTCTTAAGGCTCCTTTCAGAAAGAAATCTGGGAGATCAATCCTAACCTTACTCACGCGTATAGTGCCACAGAGACTACTTTTGCTAGTAAGGTCTGCAGGACAAGACGTACAATAATAAAAAAATCTACACTGTAGCCATTTTTAGAAAAAACGTTCTTAACCTTTCCCCACGTGGAATCCAACACACCTAAGTATTTTCTTGCCACAACTGACAAACACAACCCTTTGAATTTGGAAACTGCCATTGGTTCATGAGAATGGAAATAAGTGGGGAAGACAAGTGTCTAGTGGAGTCTTGATTCTATGTGGGCAGCTGTTGCTTGTGAGAGGAGTTGGAAGAACTGGGAGTCTATAAAATAATATGCGCACAAAATGAATGATGTAGAAAAAAATGATAGGACCTTCGATTCTCCCTTTCTCATAACAGAAGAATATGTGGACATTTAACTTAATTGGAGGATAAAGGAAATGTTTTAACCACACAGTAGACAGACCGGCAGTAAATTCCACAAAGAATTTAGCATAATAAAGGACTGTATATTTATATGGATCATACAAATATCCGAGTTATTATAGTCAACATTTTAAAGTTTTGGAAGGGATATAAAGAAACCTTCATGCTTCGTGGCCAATCATTATTATGGATTAGAATGAGACCTCCCAAAGGGTCAGATTATCCCACATCTGTCTACTGCAGGTTCTCTTTCGCTTTCCTATGCAGGATTTGGTGCTGGCTGCTGTCACAGAAAAGATACTGGACTCTGTGGACCTTGGGTCTAATACCTATGTTCCTGTGACTGGAGGTGATAACTAGCTGTTGTGGATGCTTCTCTTCTATATTCCACTTATGTAACACTTAACTCTGGGCAGGGCTGCTGCAAGAGGCTGTGAAGCTGGCTCCACAGCTTCTAGAATTGCTGCTTCACCTTTCCCAGTGCTGACCACTGGGCAGGTGAGTTAAAGGCTGCACTGTGATTAGATTTGGGAACAGAGGAGCAGCAGGATGGAGGAGGGAGAAAGTCACACCTTTCTGCCTTTCACTGGGTTCTAGCTACATGGTTCTACCAATTTTGCTTCAACCCTTGGAATTTGATTCAGTGAGCATCCCAGGTGACCAACCTGCAAGTTGCACTTCATGGGTTAAGGAGCACTAGTATACAGCATCTGATTTAAACTAAATATATTATGCTATTTAAAATGTTTTTTCCCTTAAACATTAAGGATATGTCTACCCTGCAATTAAAAACCTATGGCTGACTTGGGCTCACAGGGCTCAGAAGCTGTTCAACGGGAGTATAGACGTTCAGGCTCTAGGACACTGCGAGGTGGGAGGGTCCTAGAGCTTGGACTGCAGCCCAAGCCCAAATGTCTGCACTGCAATCAAACAGCTCTGCAGCCCGAGCCCGGCAAGTCCAAGTCAACTGGCAAAAGCTATCTGCGAGTGCCTAATTGCAGTATAAATATACCCAAGTGAACAGATCATGAAAGGCACCAGATTAACAGTGCCAAGGACTATGCAAGCTTCCTCAAATAGCTCCACAAATAAACACCACTCCTGGCCTAGAGGAACCTCTCGTAAGGATAAGCTTGATGTTTAGTCTCAATTCTGATTCAATTCTTGGTCTCTCTCAGACTACTAACAAAAGGTGTCAGAGTGACTATCAACAAACAGAAATATGCTAGTCCCATTGCTAGCTAGTAGTTTTCCATTTTGACTGAATTTAATTTGCTACTTTGAGGAGAAAAAATGGGATTAAGACAATATCAATAGAACCAATTAACTGGAAAGCTAGATTCAAACAGAAGCAAAAATACAAATTAATTCTTCACAGAAGTTTAATTTGATCATATACAACTCTTTAAAGAGATTACAAATACAGAATTGATATATACCTGCTGGTCTGAATCGGTCTTTAGTACGGATTGATCTGTAATGAGCACTGCTCTGGAGATCTGCCTACAATTAAATAAAGCAATTACGGTACTTCACGAAAGAGAAAACATAGCTATTTGGATTCAGGCCTTTTTAAAATAATTTAGTTACAATATTACCACTGTGGCAAATTATTTTTGTTACTTAAATATAAGCTATCGTGATTACACATTATTAATTACATATTTTGTGTTACAAAGTAGGCCCACTTCTACATCCTCAATTAATGCATTACAGCCATTACCAAAATAAAAGCACTAATGTGAGAAAAAGGCTGCAAGACCAGGGCTTCAGCTTTTATTAAATGAATAAAAATATTTTGTAACCAGAATAATATTATAGAATTCTACATGTCAGAGATTATATAACACACTGGTTACAAAATAAATAGCATTTTGAGGCAATTTATATTTGTATGCACAAGTACCTATATTTGATATGCATTCAGTGGGAAAAATGAAATGATCGGGTAACAAACGTTTTTAATTTTAGAAACATGAAACTCATCATATAAATTACGAGAATCAAATTGCTTTGATGAATCATATTCAATGCCTAAAAACTGTATATTTGAGACATTTCAATTTATTGCACTTTCTGCAGCACCTGGGTCGAGCTTCCTGGCTCTTGTGCTACTTGGTCATGCTGGTCAGCAACAAAAGCCACAGTACATAAAGTAGAAATGGTACAAGAATAATGTTACTTTTAAACACTACACCAGGAGCACCAAAAGGCTCCCCAAAACAATGTTCTGACAGAATTTTTTTTGTGGGGGAGGGAGGGAAATGATGCAACAATCACTACCAGTAAGGCTACAGTTCTCCCACTGGCTGCCAGCATCATATGAAGATGCGAGCTAAAAAAAACCAAAAAAAAATCTCAAAAGGAAGAACAGTAACTCATCTACAACATATTTAGGGCAAAAAATATCTAAAAAAGGAAGTAACAACAAAGTGATGTTTTTAAGTTTGTAGACACACTATTGGTGTTTGGATTGGAAGAGCGACCCCAGGTGGGCACTACTGCCTCAAGCTATATTGTCAATCACTTTTTCAATTTGAAAAGCAAGTTTTCCACTACAAACAAACCCATGTGTGTCTGTATACAAATAGAGAGATAGACATCACTGCACAGAATAGATGGTGCTCAGAGAATGAGGTATTCAATATTTATTTTAATACTCAAAGTATGCCCCCATTCCTTATTTACTGTACACCATCCAAATGCTGCATGAAACAAAGGACAATTATTTTTCTCATCTCCTTTCCTATAGTACTAATAACTGTAATATGTGAGCCTAACGCACATACCTTCACAACACCTGTTTGAGATTGGGAGAGTTTCACAAATGGAAAACAGAAGCATAGGGAAATTAAAGCCAGAATTTGCAAAAAATCTCCACTAATTTGGGGTATGTCAAAAATTAGGTGCCCAATTTGAGACACTTATGGCCTGATTTTCCAGAGTTCTTAGCAGGGCTGGTTGAAAACTGTCAAATCTCTCCTCCAGAAAACGGGATTCTGTCTACATTGTAATTTTGCACAGGGAAATATAGTTTTTTGACAGACTTTTCCATTGGGAAAATTGAAACAAAAAGTGAAGCATGATGGCAGACTGACCACAAGGAGAGACGACAGTACATAATGCGAAATATAGTTTGGCCAGGGAACAAGGCCCGCAAAGGAGAATGGGGGCCTAAGAGACCTGGAACTACAATTCCCATGAAACATCATGACAGCTCAGCTGGATACAGAGATTAATATTAAACTCAAACCAAATCTGAGATGAAAACAATGTCAAAATATTGGTATTTCCTGTAGAACAGACAATTTTTTTAATCACGTCTTGTACTTAGCATTTTTATAGCAATTTATATGTTCAAAACACTCTAGCAAAAACTCCAGCCTAAAGAAAGGTGCACTGGGCTGGGAAGCAGGAGATCATGAACTCAAGTCTTAATTCCCTACTGACTGGTGTCAATAATTCGATATTGTACCGGATACATTTTGCCTGTCTGCCATCTGGAACACATTGAATACACAAGGGCAGTATATGTGCAAGGCTAAGGGAATGACTTTTTTTGTGTGTGAGACAAGAAGCCAGTAATGAACTCTGATCAGCAACATGGAAAAAAGTGATGATTTTCAACACTCATCCAAATCTGAACAACAGACACCTCTCTAAACCAATTAATATCCCCCCCTGACAAATACTAAATTCCTGCTGCATGAACAGAAATGTAAAGGGTTCTTCAATAAAAACCCTTCTGAAAAAAAATGTATAATGAAAATACTTGGGGAGCTAAATATAGGGTGCATAGTGCCCTCTATAATATGCACACATAAGAGGGGGGAAAAACAACACACAGGATTAGGCTATTACCATGAGGCTGCCCTCTGCGTCAAGTTGTGAAGTTTCATTGCCACATATTTTATATATTGGAGGTTTTTTAAAAATAGCACTTACTATGCTTCTTGCTCACTACTTACCTGTAGCACACATTTGTGCATGTTTTCTCTGAAAGGTAACTGTCTTCCACCACAAAATAGTTAGCACTTATTCTTTGCCCAAAATGATCTATGAGTGCTTTACATCTGTAAAAGAAGCACGACACAATAGGAAGAGATGAATTTCATGATATAATTTTTGTAAGTAATTTGTTAAGCTCATGAAGTTGAATATTATTTGAGGGATTCGACTAAGTTTCCAACAATTAGTAATAAATGCTATGTATTTTACCTATAAACAGCTAGAAATGACTCCTTAACAGAAATCTGATTACTTATAACAAGACCTTACAAGAAAAGAGAAACATGTTATGTAGTGCATGCAATTCTTTGTTCTAAATTATACCAAAAATAGCATTAAAGCATTAGATAATCATTTCACAAACAAAAATAATGTATTACATCCACATTGCTAACCCTGGCTCTTTATGGCAACTGCAGACAGTGATAACTGAAAAAGTGCAACTTAGAATGATTTCCTATAAGGAACCTCCAGTTCCTACTCTTACCGCGAGTCCAAACCCGTATCACCACGGTATGTTTTCCATTAGTACCCTTTATCAAAGCAAGGACAAGGTTACTGTAGCAATAAAGCTTTAATGACAAGTTAGAAAGAAAGTTAGTTTGACTGATGTAAGGGAGTAGTCTTGAGAAATGTGGGGTTGTGAAAAGGGATAACCTGAGTGATCAAAGTGATCTTTTCTGGCCCTTCTGTCTATGATTCTACGAAGCATTTGTGATTTAACTCTTTAGTTGTATTGACAAAGCACAATAGGATCATGTTGTTCTAAGAGCAGAACAATGGTCATGATAGATAATACTCTTTTAAAGACAAATTATAAGATTTTTAAAACAAAAAATTTATTTTAAGTTTGCTTCAGGCAAATGTTTGAAAATCTAATATTAAGAACTTCTCTAAGGCCTTGTTTACACTGGTACCAGCATGTAGGATACATGTAGCTAAACACTGCAGTAACAAGCAGGCTGGGTCCACACTGTGGTGTGTACGTGCAGCAGTGCAAGGTTCTTGTGGGGGGAAGTAGCAGGATACTACACTGCTAAAATAGCAGTATAGACGTGGGAAGCACTGCTTGGGCCCGTAAGGTATACTCCCTAAGGTTTGGCTTGCCTCTAATCATCTAAGCCAGGGGTAGGCAACCTATGGCACGCGTGCCGAAGGCGGCACACAAGCTGATTTTCAGTGGCACTCACACTGCCCAGGTCCTGGCCACTGTTCCGGGGGGCTCTGAATTTTAATTTAATTTTAAATGAAGCTTCTTAAACATCTTTAAAACCTTATTTACTTTATATACAACAATAGTTTAGTTATATATTAAAGACTTATAGAAAGAGACCTTCTAAAAACATTTAAATGTATTACTGGTACGTGAAACCTTAAATTAGAGTGAATAAATGAAGACTTGGCACACCACTTCTGAAAGGTTGCCGACCCCTGATCTAAGCACTGCCTTGTCGTTTACACTGCTATTTATAGCTATGCTACAGGGGTGTGCAGTGTATGTACTCTACACATCGCCCTAAGTGTAGACATAACCTAAGTGCCAGCCACCCAGAAAAACATGGAAAGAATTAAGCGGTATGACATTTCAGACTGTCCCTTACTATGAACATGTTCAGAGACAAGCACAATACGTTTCAATCTTGACTGTGGCATGTAGATGCTACTATAATATTAAAATAATGAAAAATTAAATAATAATTTACAGCTAAGACCTGGGATCCCTTGAAAAGCACAACACAGATTCAGCCTCTAAGAAATACGCTTTAACTACCTTTTTGTGAAATACTTCCACACTAGTTATTTTCTAGGAAATGTGTTAGTCTTCAAGGTAGCTATTCACGTATTTACTTAGCAAAAAACAGCTATCTATATAAAAAAATTTGTGATACTATTGTCTGGCAATAGCTGAGGCTATAATAATCCTTCATATCTGCTGTTGAAGTATAATGCAACAAAGTCATGTTTCTTTATTTATCAAGGCTGAAAATTGAGACCAAAAACAAGAATACTAGTGCAGAAGGCTAAAATGGAGGGGAATATGCGCTGAAGTTTAGCTATTTTATTTAAATATTAAAATAAATAAATACATATTTGTGGTTCCCGGCCAATGGGAGCTGTGTGCGGAGCCCCTGGCTGCCCCTACACATAGGAGCTGGAGGGGGAACATGCCGCTGCTTTCGGGAGCCATGCGGAGTGGGACAAGCCCCAGACCCTGATTCCTGGCAGGAACTCGAGGGCCAGACTAAAACACCTGGAGGGCCGGATGTGGCCCCCAGGCTGTAGTTTGCCCACCCCTGCACTGTACTATAAAACCAGCAAAACAAACTATATACAATATATTTACAGAAATGATGCAACAGAAAGGAGCTGAGGGCACCGAAGATTCTAACTCAGACCATGCAGCGGTAAGAAGGAACTAGAGAGGTGTTCTCCTGCATCACCCTTGATGCCCTTGGTTCAGAGCACAAAAAAAGCTACGGTGCATGTATGGGTCAACTGCCTGTAAAAAGAATTCTGAACTTAGGCGCATGCGTACCCAAGTGTGGAATACACATAAGGACCATCACTTGAAGAATAAAAACAAAATAGTTACACTTAGCAACTAAAGATTAAAACATTGTTAGAAACAAATCAAACATGTTTCCTGAGGGCAATAATTAAAACTTGCCACTACTGACCAGCTGACATGCTTTGAAACCATGTTTGTTTTCAGCTTCTCAGTTTTGAGAAAATATACATACTGGACAAGACTATAATTTCAGAGGATACCCTTAATGATTACTGTTATTAGCCCAACTTCAAGTAGGATACACATTCTACAGTTTCTTCCTTTGGGGCTTTTTTTTTTTTTGTCACAAAGATCTTTAAGGTTTAATTCTGGATTCTCAAAAGGATTTTTAAGGCTCTCTATAATGTCAGATCATTTTCTGTATAAAAACATTGAACACTATTTCACTGAACTTTTTGGCTGATGTGCAAAACATCTCCCACTCAGCAGAATGAAGCCTTTTTGAATTGGCTACCCAAATCAATGACACAAATCAGTTGCCTCAATGGAGCACACTCCAGAATGTATTACTCATCTACCATAAAATATCTGATTATAAATTAAGCATAAACAACATTTTCTATAATATTAGTTATTAGTTAGCTTTCATACAGTAAACAAACCTAAAAATCCCACAAAAGATGAAATCCTGGCCCTATTTAAATAGATGGTAGTGTTGGCATTGTCTTCAGTGAGACCAGGATTTCACCCCAACTTTCTATGGAAAGTCGGTGCTTCAAATAAGAGACAGAAGAGAAACATGGATAGAATAGACTCACGACTTAGTCGGAGTGGTAGCAAGAACTTAATAGTGACAAGGGTATAAAAGAGTTGTAAAATCTAAATACTAATTTCATAATAACGGACAATGTGCGATTTGCATACCACCCATCTAATATTCTGTCTAAAGTCAACAGCTTTAGTGCACATCATAGTCCATATTATGCAAAAATATTAAAATTAAATATTTAAAATAAATGTTTATTTTTCTAATCAAGTTTAAATATGAAATAACATATACATATCATGTAAATCATTCTACTCAACATGTATTTCACTTGTTACTTCAATTTTTTTTTAATGTGAGCTGAACTAATTTCACTCTAAAGCACTCGTTTAAATACTGCTAATAAACAAGCAAGTCAAGCTGGCACAGTTCATATCTAATTATAACCCTTTGTATTGTTTATGAAACAAGTTCCCCATATCTCCCCAAATGTTCTGGAGGGGGAAAGGTTGATTAAATGTCATGTTGCATCACTGAAACCCAGCAAAAGCAAGCATATAGGCTTTTTATTTTCCTGTTAAGTGTTGTTTTCTCTCCTTTGTTCAGGAATAGCTATCAAGTCATATGTCTGATAAGGTTTTAAACAAAAAAAAAGATAGTGCTTCTTGCTTCTTTTAATATCAGTTTCCACTTCACTTCAAAGGATGATCATGAGAAGATTTCTTTCAAGTGCTGCTACCAAATAAGGAAAACACTTATGCACTGACATTATCAGGTCTCTGTCATCTGATATGTGTTGGGACAATGAATCATACAGAACCCTCCATTGACCTTCTTTCAATGTGTCTAGATAAAAGGATGAAAATTAGAATCCATCTCCTTGCAGTGCCATGAGTTATAAATGTACTTTATAGGGCTCATTATCCAAACTAATGGACTAAGGGCGACATCCTTGAAATGGACTTACCAGCACTGACAAAGCCACTATGCAATATTTCAGGAAAGATATGTAAATTACTATGTGTTTGCTATATCTTTTTATTATAGAAATATAAATTTACATTTGTCACATCTTTTCAGATTTTGGGCCAGAATTATTTTATAGAAACACATTTAAAGTAGGCTCAACGTAAAATGTTAGCAATTAGTTTTAATGTAACCATACTTGAAATATACTGGATGTAAATTAAAATACCTTAAATCTTACCAAATTAAGCTAAATGAGCAATCTCTACTAAGCATACAGGAATTAAAAGCAAAAAACAATCAAAGGATAATAGTAATTAAATTCAATTTGCATTTCCCTTAGGGCAAACAGCATGATGCTCTTTCAGTTTGCTAACACACAACACCAAAGTTATGTCAAGTTTATAGTATCTAGCAATGTGGTAACTTTTTACTTAAATTACATCTTTTTTAAAATTGGTCATTTACATTAGGTTGCTTGTTTATGTAACCTTTTCAGCTTTTTTCCTTTCTTTCTTTGTTTATTGTTTAATTGAAGCAGAATTACTTATTTATACATTCAAGAAAGCCATTCTATTATATAAGATATGGACAATAATCTAGGGAAGATGGAATTTCATTGGGTACTGTGGAAGGGAATATTGATCCTTATCTGCCCTGCTCTGGTAAGATGTTAGATGTGCTTCAGAGCAGGTGAGTAGTGGCCTGAGAACTTATTTTAGTGATAGAGAAGCTCCTCTTGTGTAGCCTTAAACCACTGTGACAAACTGGACCGACTTTTGTTATTCATACAACTTTCTGAGCTGTTGGCCATGTCAGACAATAGCCAACCAGCAAATAAAATCACTTTATTAATCTTCAAGGACAAGTCCATTTTATTCCTTGTTCTTTCAGTGGCCACTTTGCTGGTGAACTTGCACTAACTTGTAGGGGAGGTATACAACTTCTCTTGATCAGCTTGTGTCCATTACAAAATCTGCCACACATAGATCACTAACTATTGAGTGCCTGACTATATTAGAATAAGCCACAGGGTACATTAACAGAAAATAGTTGGAAAACAAATATGACAATGAGCTTTAAAAATTAATTGTAAACAAAATTGTGTCTTCCCTAAATTGCAGAAGAATCATAACAGAGAGGTCAAATATGTACCCTGCTGGTTGGATCTAGCCTCTCTGATGTATTTATGAGCCCTATGTGAGATATAATATTTATCAAATGATAGTTTAAGTTCTGTACAATCTGAATATATTTTTACTACTCAGGGATGTGGATAAAGCACATGTAACCAATACACTGTCTTCCTGAATCTGTATGTAGCATGAAACTATGGATAAGAGGTGTAAACTCTTCTGCCCTCTATTACTGACATTGGAGCACTGACAAAGCCCAATGATGAAACATCAATATCAGCATTAACTATTCCATTGCAGAACATTTAAGTGACTAGAACAGGAAGGAGGTGAAAATGAAGCCATGGAAAAATGGGAAGTAGAACTTCTGCACAGAAGGAAAGTGAAGAAAAGAGGAGGCACAAAGGAAGAAAGAAAAGAAAGGGCAGATACAGTGGTGTTTCTAAAGGAAGAATGTTTTCTCCCTGAGCAATACTAAATGTGACAAAAAGGTACTGAAAAGATTATATCATCTAAAAGTTTAGTTACTATACAAAGACCATATTACACCCTTGATCTATGTACTAGCTTTCTTAGTTCATCAATAGGAGATACGTGGTCCAAATTTATAAAACTAGCCCACAGACCAAAATTAAATATAGACTTTGGCTCTCTGCACCTAATTAGTTTGATACCACAGCATTAGAGGAAGAAGGGTTTGGATACTGTGCCTACAGAAGACAAAAGAGGGGAAAATATGTAAGACGGACTCTTGGACTGGATTTGTAGTTGTACTATTTAGATGGGGGAACAAACAAAAATGAAGAGGAAATAATGCTGGCATGGAAATTTACATAGACAATATGATACTGATTTGTGGCTGTCTATTTGTAGCTATGACTCAGTGGAGGATATCCCCTGTGCCTAGGCACCACAAACAGTGAAGAAAAAAATTCAGCAGCTACAGGAACTAAGACCTGGCTGAAAATTAAGAGACTGTTTCTTATGGGATATACAAATTAACATGTAGACAGATGCTTTGGCTCACATGTTGAAGGTGAAGCACTTCTGGATGTGTGCCTCAAATGTTAGACTATACTCATTTGGATGAATACAAAGGTGTTTGTATGCTAGTACAGATGTGATCCAAAGCCAATTATCTGAAAATGAAAATACCCATGAACTATCTGGATATGCTTGGAATGATAGTAAACTAGAAATGCTGGTATACAATATAGACTGTATGTTTATACTCAGTGATACTGAAGCCCGAAACAGAACTACTAATAGCAGTGACAGGTAGCTCAAAGTGGAAGACACGTGTAACTCAAATCAAAAGAACAAAAATGCCAAATGTGAAAATTGAGCAAGGAAAAGGGAAATTTCTTGAGAGATTCAGAAAGGGGTCCTAGCTTTGAGAGTGGCATTCTTGTTATAGTAGAATGGCTCTGTCACAAAGAAAGGCTTTGCACCATTTCCTTTAGATGGTCAGGTTCTGGATTCACCTAGCCTTCTTTGGAAGTTTGTTCCATAGCTGTATTCTGTCAACCGAGAAAACTTTGTCCCCGTCTTTTATACTGTCTCAAGTCGTTCACAGATTGAAATTTAGGTTTTATTTTTAATATAACCTGGACTTGGTCAACTAATGGCTTTGAAAAAGGAGTCTGGTAAAGACAGTCAGTGAAAATAGGAGCAGATGCCCTAAAATTGCATGAGTGGGCTAGTTAATTAGGCAAATGGGCTAATCCAAGCACATATAGGAAGTATGAGGACTCACAGGAACTCTGATGAAGTGAATAGATTATTTATGCACATTATTTAGGACATACCCAATAGGCAAAAAATGGTAACTTCAAGAGTTTTGTTTGAAATGCTTAGCAGTGTGATGCTGCATGTATTCTCTTTACATGAAAAAAAATACAGAGAACAGGAGAGGTGCAATAGCAGAAATAATTGGCAAGACAAAGAAATAAGAGAAATGTCGTGGCCATAAAAGAGGCAAAGATGGCACCAATGGTGGATAAATTCTGATAACACACAGCATTTGGGCCATGCTGGAAAGAACAAAAACTGTTTTGTATGAAAAAAGGTCACCAACAGAGACTAAGATAATAATTAAGAGCAAGATGGGGAGAATATATAAAAGATGAGAGGTCAATTGGATAGGAAATATGGGGGCAAAAATCAGAAAACTGGGGGAAAAATTACTAGGTGACCTGATTTCAAACAAATGGGTTAAAGAATAAAGTTTTCCAAGTTTTTCACAGAATGGACCACATCTTAATAGAGGAATGGACCAGGAGATATCTCCCCTTCTATTTGAAACCACATATTACATTTGTTATCACGTTGCCCAGCCAACTGTTCCTTGTCTCCCCGAACATTGCTCTCCTTTTGATGGCTGTGAGTCACAGCCCCACTGGAGGCTTTGTCTCCCAAAGGTGATTTTTGTTTCCTCTTCATCCTCTTGTTTAGCAATAGCTATGTCAGCTTCTCCTCCTCATTTCCAGCTGCTTCTACATGCAAACAAGGGTTTAATTTGAAAGTTCCTGGAGGCATGCAGAAGCAGCTGGTAACAAGGAGGAGAATCAGCACCACTGGATCAGTCAGCCCTCTGTGGATTACTAGTGGTCCATGGACTGAAGTTTGAGAACTGCTGTGTTAAGTAATTAGTACTACTGAATCAACTGTGGAGTAGAGTAGTTAGCACTGAAACTGACAATTCTGTATGTTCCTAGAATTTCAGTGGCCCACAAAGAATTGGTGTTACATGCTTATCTAAGCACAATATGGTAAGGTTCAGTTTAGTTATGAGAACCATGCAAGATAAGTGAGTTGTGTCAATTTCGATTAACATACTAAACAGTTATCCTTATTAAAATGTTATTGCACAAACCCATCAGCATTTTCTAACAAACAATATCCTCCTTACAAACTCTGAAATATTCGTCAACAGAAACTGAACAGTTTAAAAACTCAGAATTACAAAAGCTCACACAAAGTACCTGGAAACAAAACAAAACAATTCCAAAGAATAAAACCCCCAAAACACAAAAAACAAGAATTTCCATGTACAGCTTCTTTTATCTGAAAAGAAATCAAAACATTTTACAAACCATTCATAGGAATCACTTCAACCACCACCACTAAGTTACCACACCTCTGGGTTAGAACTCAACAGCTGTTGAATGCTGCACAGCAGCTCTAAAGCAGTAACGCACACTACTTTTTGCTTCCATTCCAATAACTTAAAAATATCCAACTTAGAAAAAAATATACTAACTTTGTTTTGTTTTTAAAATTAAGTTTATACTCAGAACAAGATTTAGATCACCAAGTTTCAGTTTGTGGCACATTTTGACTTTTAAATCCTTGAAAAAAGAGCCATATAATAGTAACTATAACAATTCATAGAGGGGCAAGCAATGTCACTGGGGAAAAAAATGTGGGATGCTTTTTCTTCACTCAACTTTAAGCCTGCCTGCAGGCCTGATACTGCTGTAAAAGAATTTATCCTAGGATAAGAGGGCAGCATAGTTTATGACAACAATCTACCTAAAAACTCATTAAAGTCTTTTCTCTTGGAGTGACATGCATTATCAGCAAAGATTAATCTGATGAGTCTTTAGGTGAGCTCCATTTTTAAAAATGCAATAACAGAGGGCTTTGTTGTCATCTGATGAAAATCAATTAGAGTAGGTAAGGCCACAAGGAAAACTAACATCACTCATCACCAGCCCCCCGGCAGCTGAAATGATTTGTCTTCCAAGCTTGGGTGATCAGGAGCTGTAGTAATATCACAGGGAAATTAATTTAGTTTCTATATTCTAGACCCACTTTCCTTGTTCTGGAGGACCTATACACAAATTACTTTTAATCAAGGTTGATGTGTTCTTAATACCAAGGAGGATCTTTGAAGAATAATTTTTTTTAAATCGACTTCAGCATTTTTAACTGTGTTTTATGTATAAAGGTTACTTGTACAGTATTACCCTTACCGTCCAGATTCTTTGTCCACTACAAGGCACTTTACTGAATGGCGAAGACAATAGATTCCACCAAATACTGCACACATCCTAGAAACATATTAGAAAAAATAAAAGATTCATTGTGACTGATTGTAAACAACTCCTATATTGTGATAAGAAGGGGAAAGTGAATTAAGTACAGCAATATACCAGAATTTAACATCCTAAGAGATAGAAGTCTGAACCCCAGAATCAGAGAGATCTCTCTGTACCACATGAGCCATATCATATACTTTCAAAACTGTATTCAGAACCATGCAACTGAATTATTACTAGTACACAGAGACGTTAGATCAGATAGCAGTGTGCACACATGCTAGCACACTCAAAGGGCTTGATCTAGAAGTGGAGGGTGCTAAGCACCTCTTACAATGCGGCCAAAAGTCAGACCATGTTGCAAGTTCTGCTGCAAAAGCCTTGTTTTAGAATATAAACCATATCTTTTGTTGCTGCTGAACACTTAAAAAAGAGTATCAAAAGATTATTATAAAAAAAAGACAGCAAATTTAATTAAAAAGATGTCCCCCCCACAGAAACCAGTATCCAAATCCAGATATTCTTTTGACCACATGGACCTTCCTGTCTTGGATTAGAGCACCTGTTATTCTTGAGGCTCTCTGTAGAGGACTTGGAAATGAAAGCTACAATAAAGTACTTGAAGCTGAGAAAGTCCTGGGGAGAAAAGTATTTCTTCTAACTGTTACCAAGAGCTTAATAAAGCTCTTTACAATTCTGTGGCACTCAACAGGATCTCTCCTATTATTATTTAAAATAAAAATGCCTATTTCTCTATTATATATCACCAAAGAGTCCCTTCTTTACTGCAAAGATATACCAGCTGTCATGTACTCTCTTATAGAGCAACAACAACAACAAAATTCTCACACTCTCGTGTTTAATAGGCTTAATCTGAATTGTATTCAATATATTAAACAAATTACAAAGGCCAGTAAAGAGGATTACATCTTTTTTAATTAAAAGGAAGTTAACACATATTGCTCATTATATGATAGCCATTGTATTTATTTTACATTTATGTCAGCTATCTATGACTCATGATATGGTAAATTTTTCTCTTAACTTTATTACATTCAATGTAAAAAACATTAGATCTCTGTGGGAAGGCACAATGATACTAACAGAACTTATGTTTAACTGTTAGTAGGAACAAATTACACATTATGAGGCAAACAGAAGATTATGTAAACTTTGTTTACTGGAGCAGCTACTAATCCTCAAAATATGGGAATATTCAGTTTCCCAAATTAGGGAACATATTGCCTATTGTAGAAAATAAGGGCCAAATAATCTCCCTGGCACACAGCTTAAATCATCAAGGCAGTGCAATTCTGCACAGCTGCAGTAGCTATATGACTGGCAAACAGATTTAAGTCAGATATTCTGGTTCCATCAGACTTTCAAATGAAGAAACAACATCCCAAGAAGAGCTTTGAAGCATGCAGGTGGAGTTGACCCTTTGAATCCTTTACCCATTACTGCCTGTGCAGGAATGTGCTGGTTCTACTGTAGAAAAGGTCTTCTATGACAGTGGGGGCTGTCAGGATACTCTCTTAAAGAATACATAAGTACAAAAATAATAATAAAGCCATAAATCCTGAAAGAAACCAACATAATTTTATATCCTGTTTATTATATTATATTATTATAAAGTGTTTAGTCTATCAACTCTCTTCTAAAATATAAATTTGAAGAGAATACTCTGAAATGCTGATCAGGTAAAAGTGACGACATCTAACTCGTAGGTAACACTGTCTTTTTAGACTGACCAGTGTACATATTACCTCATTTCACATTCAGTTTATATTAATGTACGATAACAGCTACCACTAAAATCTGTATTATAGCTGGAACTGTCTGGGGTGCTGTAACTATAATAAAAATAGCAGCTTACATTTATTCAGTGCCTTTCATCCAACAGATCCAACTTTACAAAATTTATATGGTAGGGGGTCACTTCACACCCACCAGAGGCAGCTACAATCCAAAACAGGCATAATCTGACATACGTAAGGAGAAAAAAAAAAAAGTGGTGTACCAGGGGAGCTTTATGGACTACTAGCAACTAGGGCTTTAGTTTTGCATTTTATCCAGCCACACAATGGCACAATTCAGTGTTTACTAAAACAGAAGAGTGCCTCCAACTGAATTAACACTTCCCACCACAGACCTTTTTGACACTTTCCATCCAAGACCCTGCCAGACCTTGCTTAACCCATAACTACAAAAGGTGGCATAAATGCTCATGGCAAGAATTTCCCCCAAAAGACAAATGGACCTTTTGAAGTGGCCATGGGGATCAATGATTAAATTCTACAGAGTTCCAAGCAATGCAGTATCAAGAGGTTTTCCTTTAAAAAAAAAAAAAATACTACCATTAAAAGTAAAGAAAATTAAACCACCGAAAATATTAAACCAATATTACTAGTCTGCCCTAAAACCATGAGAAAAGTCACAGCTTAGAGAGAAACTCTAAAACAATTCAAGTACATTTCTAAAAAGTTTCTTACAATGTGAAGGTCCCAGAGTAAGCCTATCTTAAAGCAATGTACTGTAAAAACTTCGGAGCAATATGTGATCTTATAGTATCAATATGTGCGTGATGGAGATTTCTTTGAAGATAGTTTGATGCTTAACTATGAATTAAGGTTCCAAAATAAAAGTCAAGTTTCAGTCATCACTTTTGCTCAAAGTGAATAAACATTTGGTATATATTCGGTATTTGCACTACAGGTAAAGTTGCAAAATATTCATGTTTTAAGATGAAGTGCTCCAGGGTCTTGATCTGTGTCACAGAGGAATTAAAAACAATGACCTTTTGATGTTTGAGAGAGAAATGAGCCCCATCTGCAATTGAATTATTGACCTGCATGGCAAAAGATGTGTATACAGAGCAGGTGGTGGGGAAGAGGAGACGGGATTGAGGCTCTCCCCTCTTCTTGTGTTTCAGGCAGTTTTGCTCACTCAGACTCTGGAAGCACTCAGAGCTCTAAATTACAACCAGCAATTTGGGCTCACATCCTTCTTGGGATATCCAGCATTTCTTAAGAAGATTGTTAGGGCCATGATCAAGAAGCTATATGTGAGAATGATGCCTATTAGGCAGGATGATTATTCTCGTTTTTAATCTTCAGTTTTTTGGGGGAAATATAGTTAAGGAAGAAGTAGAATTCTAGAATTCCTTTATCTGTTAATTAGGTTTAAAGATCTGGTTCGCTAGTGTGAACAAATTGATCAATCTTTACGTTCAGTAAGTCATGAAGCATCTAGGGTGATTTTTTTTAAAAAAAAGCTCTATCAGCAAATTTTCATTTCTTTTGACATGCTTGGAAACCACAGCAGGAATAGCTAAATTGTGCTTATGTGGCTCAATCCTTTTCTCTTAAAGAGAACTCAAAGTAATACTGGACAATTACTCTTCTGCCATATGGGCTTTTTTCTGTTAATCCTATTATTCAACGGGTACATAAGCCTCTAAGAGAGATGAGACATTCGCATTGCAGTGCAATTGATACTTTGATGATACAAAAAAGAACAACAACAAAAAACAGGGACAGAAAGTTGAGTATCAGAATGGCATAGTCAATGGGTTTTCCCAGTGTCCAGCCTTCAACCAATTCTTGGATGATATGTAACAATTTGAGGCTCAATCCAGAAAAGACCAAGAAAACATTGGTAGCAGAGGGGAAAAGATATTGGAAACAGAAACGACATATTTCCCTTGATTAAAGGAGTCTGACCAAACTTTTTGACTTAAAAATTAAAATTTGGCATTTGTTAGATCCTCAACCTCTTCTATATTTCCAGAAAGCAATGGCGAAGAGCTTCCCACCCTCACCTGCTCCTGTCAGGAAAGTTGAGGCTTGTATCAAAAAGGAAATGTCTCAACAACCTTACCTTTGTCACCTTCAGCCAGACTCAATTACAGTAATGTGCTTTATTTGGGGATACAACTGAAGAAACATCAGTTGATACAGAACATACCTGTCCATATTTATAAAAGAGGGTTGGCCCTTCCCAGACAAGCCAAATTATGGGTTGAGTCTGGGGGTGGACTTACACCCCTGGGTGGATGATGCTGGGACTGTCTGTCTGACAAGCTGCTTGCCTATATATGAACAGGAGCAGACAGAGGTGGCCTTCTGCAGATTCATTGTCCACAAATCACATTTTTCTTCTTCTTGGGTTATTGATTGCATATACCACCACTTTGTTACACTATATGAATGGGTTGTTTGCTGTATATTGGGTTAAAGAGTATGGCATTCATTGGGGTTAAGGCAGGGGGACCAGACATCTGGACTTTGTAGCAATTATGTTGTTTGTATTGCATAGGCAACTTCAGACTTTGAAATGTCATCACAGCGACATGGTAGAATTCATCTGTCTTCATCTCTCTTGACAGCTGATCCTGGCAGTATTGGAAAGAAAATTAAATGGGAAGTGGGAGGCAAGAAGTTGGTATACCCAACCCCAGAGGTCAAGAGTTAGGGATTCTCTTTTTCCTCTGAATTTGGCATCAGCCCATCTTCACCAAGCCCACCTGTTGCCTCCAAATTACTAGCGTAATGGCCCCCGACACACACAAGCTCACAATTCTTGACCAAGAAATTAAAAAGAAAACCATCCGGAAAAGCAGTCTTAAACTTGAGGGGGTGGTGGGTTTTCTATAAGCACATAGGAAACAATGCTAAAAAAAAGTAAAGCTAAATTTGCAGAATACAGCAATCAGAGCAGGCAAGAAGATTAAGGTTGTGTTTCCAGACTTAACTCTGCCATTTTGCAAGTATGCATTGCAATACAGTCAAAATTACATGACCACAGGTTCTAAGTACACATGTAAGTAACGCAGTAGAGAAAACCTGTATTACGTAAGTAAAGGAAGTTTATATTATTCCCTTATTCATATGTTCTCATGACCTTCTAATGCATTACCCTTTTGTGCTGCTTGGTCTCTGACTTCAGGTGAAGTTATCTGCACACTCGGAGAAAAAAATCCTTCATTGAAAGTTTTCAAGTAGAAATATTTTTTAAATAAGTCGAATAAGTTCAGATTCCTTAATTCACATTATGTGGTATAAGTTTTTTATACACAGTATTTCAGTAAAAAACTATGGTCATGGCACTATAGTTAAGGTTCTGCCAAGTTTAATCAGTTTCTTCTGTTCAAAAAAAGGTCCCCAGCTCCTAATACCTTCCACTTCATATTGTCCACACCACTTTTCTGTTCTATGTTAAGTTTAATGAATTCAGTGTTACACTGTATATTGTGACAATCCTACAGCAATAGTTCCCTTTCTGGAGAATGGGAC
Source organism: Macrochelys suwanniensis (assembly GCA_033296515.1). Classification (NCBI taxonomy): domain Eukaryota; kingdom Metazoa; phylum Chordata; order Testudines; family Chelydridae; genus Macrochelys; species Macrochelys suwanniensis. The sequence goes on along the minus strand of CM065783.1, from coordinate 75,242,704 downwards.
AGACTGAAGACAGACATATTATATGGGGAATGTGATATAGAGGCAAAACATTAATAAGGCACACCTTGTATAAGGGATTTGTGGAAGACATTAGTTAAAGTGATTTTCTGTTCAATAAAGGAAAATTGGTGGTTGTGTGGCCTGGTATCCACCTGAGGATTTGAATGGAAGATAATGATATACATATTTATTGGCCAACTCTTGCCTCCAGGTCTAAAGCATCTACAAAGGGGATTAGCATTTTGGCAATAACTTCCTATTCTGAAATCTTTCACCTTCTTTAAAAAAAGGTATTTTCTTTATGTACAGTTGAAGAGTCTTTTAAGGGTTTGAAACAAATTCAAGTGCTTTCAACATAAAGAAATACATGGAAGTCTAATTTCACTGGTCTACAATTTTTGAGAAGTCGTCTGCTTCAGAGAAAATGTGCTATTTAGTATGTATTTTGATGTGCTGAACTCAAATATGACAATTAAAACAACTGATTGGCTACTGTTTCTAAGATATTTAAGTTTTTACATTTTATGTCTATGTATATTGTGTAGATAGTAGAGTTTTAATCATAAATTGTAAACCTAGGTCTTTTTGTGTGTTTATGGTTGCTTTACATGATACTATTTCACCTGTCCTGTTTATGTAACACTTTAAAAATCAGCAAAGGGGTTATAGAAATAAAATTTATTATGAAACAAAAGGCAAAAAACTATTATGTACATAGTTTAGTCCTATTCAGCGTCTACTCGGCGCTTCTTGGCTTGTCTCTTGTATTCATTAAATGGAGCATCTCTTGTCACTGTACAGCAATAGTCTGCAAGCATTGATGGGCTCCATTTGCCCTGATAGCGTTTCTCCATTGTTGCAATGTCCTGGTGAAATTGCTCGCCGTGCTCGTCGCTCACTGCTCCGCAGTTCGGTGGAAAAAAATCTAGATGAGAGTGCAAAAAATGTATCTTTAGTGACATGTTGCAACCAAGGCTTTTGTATGCCTTGAGGAGGTTTTCCACCAACAACCTGTAGTTGTCTGCCTTGTTGTTTCCGAGAAAATTTATTGCCACTAACTGGAAGGCTTTCCATGCCTTTTTTTCCTTGCCACGCAGTGCATGGTCAAATGCATCATCTCGAAGAAGTTCAAGAATCTGAGGACCAACAAAGACACCTTCCTTTATCTTAGCTTCACTTAACCTTGGAAATTTTCCACGGAGGTACTTGAAAGCTGCTTGTGTTTTGTCAATGGCCTTGACAAAGTTCTTCATCAGACCCAGCTTGATGTGTAAGGGTGGTAACAAAATCTTCCTTAGAAGCGACAAAGGGTCCTGTGGCACCTTATAGACTAACAGAGGTATTGAAGCATAAGCTTATGTTCCACTGCTTGCATCCGAAGAAGTGGGTATTCACCCACGAAAGCTTATGCTTCAATGCCTCTGTTAGTCTATAAGGTGCCACAGGACCCTTTGTCGCTTCTACAGATCCAGACTAACACGGCTACCCCTCTGATACTTAAAATCTTCCATGATTCAGCAAGTGGTGGATGCTGAACACTTTTCCTCCCAGGCTCCAATGACTGTCGGAGTGGCCAATCTTTCTTGATGTAGTGGGAATCTCTTGCACGACTATCCCATTCGCAGAGAAAACAGCAGTACTTTGTGTATCCAGTCTGCAGACCAAGCAAGAGAGCAACAACCTTCAAATCGCCACAAAGCTGCCACTGATGTTGGTCATAGTTTATGCACCTCAAAAGTTGTTTCCTGTTGTCATAGGTTTCCTTCATATGGACTGCATGACCAACTGGAATTGATGGCAAAACATTGCCATTATGCAGTAAAACAGCTTTAAGACTCGTCTTCGATGAGTCAATGAACTGTCTCCACTCATCTGGATCGTGAACGATGTTGAGGGTGCCATCACACCATCGATGTTGTTGCAGGCTACAAGATCACCTTCCATGAAGAAGAATGGGACAAGATCCTTTTGACAGTCACGGAACATGGAAACCCGACCACCACCTGCCAGGAGATTCCAGTACTGTAGTCTGGAGCCCAAAAGCTCTGCCTTACTCTTGGGTAGTTCCAAATCCCTGACAAGGTCATTCAGTTCACCTTGTGTTATGAGGTGTGGTTCAGAGGAGGAGGATGGGAGGAAATGTGGGTCCTGTGACATTGATGGTTCAGGACCAGAAGGTTCATCCTCTTCCTCGTCTGACTCAAGTGAGAATGATTCTGGTGCATCAGGAACTGGCAGTCCTTCTCCATGGGGTACTGGGCGTATAGCTGATGGAATGTTTGGATAATGCACAGTCCACTTTTTCTTCTTTGACACACCTTTCCCAACTGGAGGCACCATGCAAAAGTAACAACTGCTGGTATGATCTGTTGGCTCTCTCCAAATCACTGGCACTGCAAAAGGCATAGATTTCCTTTTCCTGTTCAACCACCGGCAAAGATTTGTTGCACAAGTGTTGCAGCATATGTGTGGGGCCCACTTCTTGTCCTGATCTCCAATTTTGCAGCCAAAATAAAGGTGATAGGCTTTCTTAACCATAGTGCTTATACTGCGCTTTTGTGATGCAAAAGTCACTTCACCACAAACATAGCAGAGGTTATCTGCACTGTTCACACAAGTACGAGGCATCTCTGCTCACTTTGGCTAAACAGAAATGTGTCCCTTTGCAAAATCAAACACTGACAAATAAGAGAGCACGACACTATGATTTCTAGAGCTGATATAGGGCAATTTGTTCAGCAGAGTGATGTAAGCTTCGTTATGATTGCATCATCCATGACTTCTAGGAATAACATGATGCAATTCATATCATGTATGATGCAATACCAGCTTCAGATTGCATCATTCATTGTTTTGCCAAAAAAGCAAGTACTGTCCAAACCCAGTCATAGATTTATTCGTAGATCCAGGCAAAGATGTATTTTAGTCATTTCTGGTTTAAATTGAGATCCCTTCCCTTTATAACTCACTTATCCTCCACCATTCCCAAGTCAAGGGTCGTATATACCGACCCAATAGCATGTCTTGAAAACTAGAGCCAATCAACAAGTTTAAGCATCATTTTCGTTCTCAGTGACCCAGAATTAGTAAAGTTTGACTACATTTATTTCAGAAGCATTTTGGCTATAGAGCAGTGTTTCCATTCATAGCTTAGAAGCTAGTGCATAGGACTGGGACTCAAGATACCCAGCTCTGTCAGTGGCCTATGGGATGACCTTGGACAAGTCACTTCAACTCCCCTTGCCTCACTTTGATGATACTTCTCTCCCTTTGTAAAGTGCTTTGGGGTCTTCGGACTATACAAGAGCTAGATATATTATTAAGAGTCTATACTGTACATTTTCACATATGACCATGCCTACAGCTCCAAGACAGAGGCTTCAATGCCCACTTTGTCTTAGTTATGTATGTATTCCAGCTACAGCAATAACAGCATTAGGAAATTCAAGATGGCAGGCTGCCATGTAATGTTCTCCAACATTTCTTGGAGGATGGCATCAAACTAGGTTGCTGTTCAGTCAAATATAACTATAGTTCAAATAAATTAGATGGAGTAGTTTAATAAGAATAGTATTTTTCCTTTAACAAGGTTATCGATAAAAAATGACTACTCTGTTTTCCTTTAGATCTACAACAGGAACATATATTTGAATAGCCTCTATTTCCTTATTCAATTTCTCTTCCTCTTTTGGAGCACGATACTAAATAGAATATATATTATTGAAAAAAAAAAAAAAGAGTTTGAGAGAACTATACAGATAGCATAAAGAATAATTTCTAATTGTTGAACCAACACATGCTGTATTTTAATCTGCTGTTAAAGATTTCATCTGTCATAAAATCTTCCACGTGTCAAATAAAGACAGCAAGTGAAAACAAACGAAATAAGCATGAGCCTTTGCTTTTGAAATGTTGTATTTATTCTCTTTGCAAATCAAAATTTCTATACTTTGTAAATTTCAGTATTTAATGTATGGCAATAACTGATAGAACAATTACTGTACGATATATAACTGGTTCTTTAAGATATAGTCAGTGTGGACCTGAGTTTTTGAATAGTTACATCCATAGGGACTGCACATGCACCTCCTCATGCTTTCATATGAAGGCATAAAGGAGAGAGGGCCATGACCCTCTCAGTTTCCTCACAATTCAAAGCCCATAGGTACCGAGGACTTCAAAAAGCAGGGATGGAGGGTGGGTCATGGGAGCCACACTAACTACAACAACATCTAAGAACCATAATTATTGTAATAGTAAGTAAGTAGTAAGTAATAGTTCAGTCCAAGTATTTGTGTGAATCTCAATAGGGAACTTGTCAACAGTATCCTCACTGTATGGTGGGAATGAGGCATTCAAGCTGTATTAGTTAAACAATATTTGAAAGCACTTCTCTTCCAAACATGGCATCTGATTTAGCTGGTAAGTCAAGGGCATAATGTTGGACAAAGGCTAATGAGTTGCTTGCTCCATGTTAATGCTTGCAGACTGAAGATAATCAAAATGTTTCTGAAGGAGGCTGAAGATGTTGCCTGCCTCCTGGTGGAGTGAACCTTAACAGTCAGAAGGACAGGCCTTGCCAGCCACTTGAAAAAAATGGAAATACAGCATGTGATCCACTGAGTGATTCTTTGTGATGAGATGGCCCAGCCTTTTGAAAAGCCAGATATGAACACAAAGAGGTGAGGAGAAAGCCTAAAGGGCTTGGTCCTGTCAAGAGCAATAGAGCGAGGCTCTAGAGATGTCCAGAGTGTGTAACTTTTCCCCTTGCATCAAGAGCAGTTTCAGGAGGATGATTAGATTGACTGGTTCTGAGGGAATTCTCAGAACTACCAGAATGGGTCTCAATGGAAGCACATATAGGGAGGTTCAACCAGGAGGGCTTGGAATTCATTGACCCTCCTTGCCAAGGTGATGGCAATCAGAAAAAATGTTTTAAGGGTAGGATGATGCAATGAGCAGCCTGAACGTGGCTCAAAGGAGCTTTAGGAGGACAAAGCCTTTGAGGAAGTGGATACTGCAGGCATAAGAAATGCAATTTAACCAGAGTATGACATGCCAATACTGCTATAAGTTGGACCCTGAGAGCTGAATGCTCAAGGGCAGCATGTAGTGAGGATCTTGGCTACTGGGAGCTCCACTGGGCCTAAATCATGTTGGGGCTGCCCATAAGGCAAACCGTTTCCATTTTGAGTAGATCTTGCAGATGGCTTTCTGATCTGTGTAAGAATTACCTCAATATATCAGGAGAAGTCTGTCAGTATTGTTCAAAAAACCAACATCCTATCAGTCAGGTGCAATAACCGTGGATGTGGGTGCAATATCTGACACGATTCTGGGATATTATGTCTTAACAGGCTGGGAGATAGATGGGGGCCGAATGGCCATTTGCAATAACTCTATTGGCCAGAACTGGAGCTATGAGGATCAGTGTGCCCTTGTTCCCTCTGACCTTGACCATCACTGTGGGTATCAGAGGGATAGGTGGAAAGGCACATAGGAGGCCTTGAGCCCACTATAGCAGGAAGGTGTCTGGGAATCAATCCAGGGTCATGCAACCAGTGGAACAAAAATGAAGACATTTGTCAAAGTTGCTGGTAGTGAAAAGGGCTATTGTGGGAATCCATCCACGGATTGAACATTGGCTCTATGGTGGATTGCTGCAGTGAGCACCATGATTGGTTACTGCATGCCTGCTCAAGAAGTCTGCTAGATAGTTGGTAATACCTGGAAGGTACGGAGCCAGCTGGGTTATTCTCTGTTGAGGTCTTCCTGTTCATAGCTTAATGGCTTCCTGGCAGAGGAGTGATAAACAAGCTCCTCCCTGTTTATGTAGTGCACTGCAGAGGTGTTGTCCATCAATATCTACATTGTGGAGTTTTGCAAGACAGGTAGGAATGCCATACAAGTCACTCTTATGGCCCTTAATTCCAGGATGTTTATGTGGAGTTTCAAATAGTCCTGGGACCAGAACCCCTGCATCTGCAAATGGTTTAGGTGGACTCCCCAGCTTGTTGCTGATGCATCTGTGATGATTCATTGTTGGAGAAGGGGCACAGAGGTGAACCCCTATTCATCCATTTGTAGGATCTATCCAGCAACTTAGGTGCCTCAAGACATGAAACAGTATTGTGACCTTCGTGTAGATGTGATGTTTGGTCAAGGAGTACATCATCCTCAGCTAGAGTTGTGGAGGCCGTAGAAGTATGGTAAAGGATGTCACCTGCATGCATACTGACATGTGATGTAGTAGTCCTAGGCAAGTTTGCACCATCATTGTTGGAACTTGACTTTGTCATGTATCTACTATGGAAATCAGAACAAGTCTTCTAGTAGGCTTTTGCTGATTGCAATAGCAGATCCTCTGAACTACCATCTGTGATGAGGTGTGATGCTTTCTTGTAGTTCACAAAAAGGCCTAGTTGGGAGAACAAGGAGAGGCTGTCATGGTCTCCTGCTAGGACCTGCCTCTGACTAGCCAACTGTCCAGGGACAGATAAACATGAGTAGCCCATCTCCTCAACTATACTGCTACCACTGCAAGGCATTTTATGAAGACTCCTGATGCAATGGGTAGCTCAAATGGCAGTACTTTGTACTTCTATCTGTTGGGCTCAACTGTGAATCTTAAGTACTTGCTGTGGGCTGAGTGGATGTCTTTGTGGAAGTATGCATCCTGTAAGTTAGAGCTATGAACCAGTCTGAAGCTTAAAAGAGATTGAATGATCGAAGCAAGTGTTACCGTCATGAATCTGAGACAGCGTATGTATATGTTCAGAATCCTCTGATCTAGGATAGGACAAATATTTCCTTATTCCAAAGAAGAGGGGGTAACAGAGTAGAAGCCTCTTACCCTGTGTTCAGGTGCTACCTCCTCGGTGGCTCCTAGACAAAGCAGCAAGGCCACTTCCATTTGCAGTAGGCTCTCATGAGAAGGGTCCCTGAAGTGGAGGGAAAAAGAGGGTAGGAGGTAAAAAGATGAAATAGGATGGGGGTAGCCATGAGCGATGATCTCCAACTCCCACCTGTCCAATGTTATGATAGACCACATTTGGTGAAAAAGGGCAAGGAGATTCCCAAAGGTTACATGCTCTGAATTGACTCCTGGAAGTCCTGTCAAATTTGCTGACACTCTCCTTGTGCAGGGTGAGTCGCTGAGGAGGACAATGACTGACTAACGTTCCCCTGGTGTTATCCGGACCAGTGATCTGCTTTGGTCACTCCAATCCCTGACTCTGGGAGCCAGCCTTACCCTGCTCTGCTGTGAGAACCCCCACTCCTAGGCTGTTCATGCACAGCCTCTGGCATGTAAGCTCCTTGGATTATGCAACTGAATGACACTAGCCAATATCTCCGGTCCCAGACACAACCCTAGGAACCTCCATCTTGCAGTGTCCAGTTATGCTCTCTGGACGCTGCAAGCTTATATGAGTTTGTCAATTTAACAAATAAATTGATAGGCTTGTTATCCCAAGGGGAGTCTCTGACACACTTCAAACCAAACACTGCTTCAGGTAGAATAAACAAACAAATGTTTTAACTACAAAGATAGATTTTAAGTGATTGACTTTTTGCCTGAGTGGTTACCAAAAGAGAAGAAAATATAAGCACGCAGTCTAAACTCTCAACCCTATTATACTGGGCAACATCTAGATTAAGCAGTTTTTCTCACCCCCCTGGATATTGCAGTCCTTAATATACAGGTTTGTTCCTTAAACCTGGGCCAAACTCCTCTGTTGGAGTCTTGTCTTCTTCTTGGTGTCTTAGTTGTTTGCAGCAAAAGTGGGGGTAGGAGAAGGGCTCAGTATGTGTCCCCTCTGTTTTATATCCTCAGTCCATGTGCTTGGGGAGGACAAGTCCAGGCATGTCTGGGAGGCATTGCAGAATCTCTCCAAGCAAGGTTGAGCAATTCCCCTGGTGTGGCCCCTTACAAGTGAGTCACTGCATTGCAGCTCCCTTGCTGGACAATGGCTGTTGATGGGTTGTTTGCCACCCAACCTGGGCATTGGTTACTTTCCTTGCTGTTACATCTGGGGAGCTAATATCTGGCTGATTCCGCAACTTACAACATGTTTTAGTGACCACCATACAACACAATTCTCATAACTTCATATGCATTAATGATACATATAAATGGACAGAAAAATGACTTTCAGCAGATCATAACCTTTCCCCTGATGCCTGACAAGGGGTGTTTTATTGGTAAGATCACGATTATATGAAAATGAAGAATATGGGGGTTACAGTACACTCACCAAAGGTATGGAATGTCACACTGACATCTTCTGATATACATGGCTTTTTACTTAGAAGGATAATTGGGCCTTCTAGTGTGCTATGACCGGTTTCTCCAAGGTTGGTAGTGGTATAGTTTGCAGTAATGGGCAAAGATACAATGTCCCATGGAGCGCAAGCTAGCTTTTGAGTTCTTAAGGGACTCAAGAGCATGGTCATGGTGTTGGCTGAACAACTCCATCCCCTCAAAAGGTAGGTTCTCTCTTGGGAACCTGAACCTCCTTGGGAATTCCTGAAACCTGGAGCCATAATGCTCCTCACATCATCACTGTCAAAAGCCCTGACTCTCGCTGCTATATCTGAGGCCTCCATGGCTGCCTGTAGGGCTGTCTTAGCCTTTAACTAGCCCTTCTTGATGACCTCTTTGAGCTCATCCCTGTACATGAGTGGGACTTTGGGGAAGGGGGTGGGAAGGGCACCACTCTATCTCAAGTTAGAGAATAATATTTGGTGAAGAGGGCTTGATAGTTTTCCACTTGAGGTTAAAGGGAGGCAAAATAATAGACTTTCCTCCCAAACAAATCAAGCTTCTTTGGGTCTTCATCCTTTGGGATGCTTCTTTTATAGACTTGGATTTTCTTCTACTGATGAGACAACCAAATAGCACAAATTAGAGCTGGCATAAAAACATTCATAGCTTTTCCATGAAACTTGTTACTGCTTTTCCAGTCTTTCTGCTGCATCCAGGATAGTGGCAGGTTCCCTATGACAGTGAAGTGAAAAGGCATGGACTGATGGAGGAACTGGTTTCCTCTAAGGGAGGCACTGAAGCACATGGTGCTATTGGTTCCAGGGTTCACATGGGTACTGGTGGTTGTCTTGGTCCCGGGGTTGTTTCCAACATAGGACCGGAATCCTCCAACAGTGTGTGTTTGATCAGCAACTCTGTGGCTAGAGTGAACACTGATTTTTGCCCAGTTCTCAGTGCCAGGTAAGTTCTGTCAGTGCCATTATGGTAGACGGTGACTTCTCACTAGTCCTGGATTCAGCATGGGACTTTGGGATTTTTTCCCCCAGAGACTTTATGCAGTTTTTCCCCCCCCATCAGTAGAAAGTAAGCTCTCCCTAAAGTCTCCACCTATATGCTTGGAGCAGTCTCAGTGTGACTTTAGTACTGGTGCTGACCGAGTTGTCCCTCAAAGCTCTGCCCGAAGTCTTTTCTCAGCGCTAGGGGTTTCTAAGAGTCAGCTTGGGCCTTGCCTGCCTACTGGAGAGGGTATTTGATGACATTTTCTCTGGTATCTAGTAGGAGGCCCACCTCTATTTTTAATTTTTAAAACCTGGCATAAATTGTTTAAGAGATTATGGCTAGGTCAGCTGGGGTGAATGACAGGCCACAGAAGCAGCTGAAGGTTGTTACTAACTGACCTCTGTTCTACAATTCACATGAAATCATTCAGTAGTCTTAGACCAGTTCTTATTTCACAGGTTGGGTTGTCTTTGTGATGTGGACATTTAACTTGCAATTGTGTTGGCCGTCTTACCAAGACAATCTGAAATACCCTGTCCCTTGGTCATTCCAAAGGTCGGAAAGGTGGGGAAACTCACACAGTTCTTACACATGTTGTCCTTCCAGTTCTGTGAATAGAAAACTTCAGTCCTCACACAGTTGTTAATCCAACACCATTCACAGGCACTAAAGCCACCACAAATACTTGAAATATTAATTATTTTATTAAAGGCTCATACCTTTCTGAATTATAACTAAAAGGAAGGCCTCAAATGGAAAATGCAGGGTATTTACATCCAAATGAAAAAGTAAATACTGAAATTATACAAACACACCATTTAAGTGTCTCAGTGCTGAGTGGAAAGCTGGACCCGGTCAGAAAGTAAATATTTCACCAGATAATTAATCAGTTTGTTAACATAACAGAAAGCAAGATATTTATCAATATAGTTTAACAAACATTTTTATTAGGCAAATACTTGTCTAAAAGTTATAAATATGTATTAGTATGTTTAATGATCGCATGGTACACGTAACCCTTCCCAAATAAATGTATCAAGAAGTTTTTCCATGGTTAGCCAGCTGAATCAATAACTGATCAACTATTTGTCAAAGATGACATACTTTTGTGAAGTTGTTTTAAAAAAAACACAGTTGGCAAGAGATAAGCACTGCATAAGTAAATTTTAAATTGTGTAAGAGAGAAGAACTGAGAACATTCTTAGACACATCAACATTAAATACAAAAATGGAATTACAGTAATGTTAGGGCCTGATTGAAATCCACAGATACATGGAAATCCAGAAGCATGAGTATTGTTCTGCCTTTAAATCACGAGACACTCAATCAAGACCATAGCGCCACTGTGTTAGGCACTGTACATACAAATAAATAAGAGACAGTGCTTGTCCCAAAGGGCTTACAGTCTAAAATAGACAAATCGGATGAAGTGGGGGAAATGTATTATTTTCATTTAAAAGGAAGGGAACTGAAGCACAGAGAGACTAAGTGACTTCCCAAGGTGACTCAGTCTGTGGAAGAGCTGGAAAACAAACCCAGATCTCCTAAGCCCAAGGACGTGACTTAATCACAAGATTATCCCACCTTTATATATTGTACTGATTCCAACTTTCCTTTGTGCTCCTCCAGCCCAACCACACTCAGGTAAATATACCAACTGTGTTGCCCTTATTAGGCAAACAGACTACTCCAATTCAGCCAGTTATGTAATACCTCCAGCCTTTAACTCAAAACTTTGTTATATAACAATCCTGTATGCAAAATCAGATACCACCAGACATTCTTATTTTAATATGAAACAAATATATGGTGGCAAAAATTGCATGATATTAAGGCCATACCAAATGTGATAATTGCTATAAATATTTTTAATGAAATAAATAATAGTACCATTCAACCCAAACCAAAACTAATGGTGAAAGAAATGGCAGGGTATGGCCTACAGCAGAGTGTTGCCCTTGTCACATGGAGAGGATTGAAATTGGGGTTGTAGTTTCTCAACCTCACATCCTCGTAGCCAGTAAGAAAGGCAGGCTATGTACCCAAACTGGTCACTCTAAAAGTGACTGCTCTAGTTGATTTGGATAACCCAGTATGACATTGGCAGTAATAATCGGTAACTGGCAAGTAGGAGATATATTGAATTTAAGTGATTGTAAGAGTCCAGGGTTCTGCCAAACTAGATTCCACTTTCTGCTTTGTTAAACTTGGTAGTAGTCAATTGTGCAGTTGCGACTAGAAAGGATTTTTCTTATGAGAGCAGATTAGCCTGAGGGCTTGTCTACATGGCAAGTTATTGTGCTGCAAGCCACTGTGTTAAGAATGTTAAGCTACCCTCTGGGACTCAGTAGGAGGGTCTACGTAAGTCACTGAGTGGCAAGCTAGCATGTTGTAGATTCACAGCTTGCTGCGCAGTCAGTTGCCATGTAGATAGGCCCTGACAGAGTTCTTCCTCTGTGCACTTTACAGGTTTCAAATAATAAAGAAGAGGACACCTGAGCATTTTCAATGATGATAGAGTTTAATCACTGAGCTGGGGAGTTTGTCACTCTTGTTTTGCCTGAACTTGGTTGGCTGAGTCTGACAGTGAAGAATGAAAGAATTCCAGCCCTAGCATTCCAAAATCCAGGTTTACATTGGAAAAAGAGAGTGGAGTCAGGCAGAGATCAGTAACATCACTTAGTGCTAGGCCCAAAGTGCAAAACACTGACCTTTTAGGGAACTGATTCTCCTCAGAGGGAATAAGTTGGGTGAAGAGACAATTTGTACCCCATATCTGTTTGGGAAGTAGGCTGACTTAGCAGATAAAACTTGACTGAAGGATTGTAGGGACCTAGACCACTGGGTTACTAACACTCACGGTTTTATTTAACAGTAAAATTGCAACCAGTGACCTTTAACCATTGTAAAGCATGTGTTTTACTTTAGGGCTTTCCATGGTGGAGCTCGGCAATATTTCTTTCATAAAGGTTCATGTTAGAAATTGGTTACATTTTAACTTAATTAAAACAAAGCTCTCTTTGTAATACATTACATAATTTTTTTCTTTGACTTCCACCATAACCTGAGGAGTAAAGTGTTTTTTGATAAATGCACCTTACTTTCTAAACATGGTTTGACAGAATTGTGCTGCTTGACTGCACAAAAGTGTGAATGGCTCTTATTTCCAAGAGTTGTCTGCTACCCAGAGGGAAAGGACATGACCTGTTTTCAAAGCATGCAGGTGGAAGCCAATTTAAAAAAAAATGAAAATAGCAAGGAATTCTGTGTGTATCATGTTAAACAAGTACAAAAAACTGGAATTCCTATTAAAATAGCCTTGCGTGAAAAATATGAATTTGGAAGCAGTCCAATATTATTTAAATACTGAAGTTCATTTAGTTTAATTCAAGTCCCAATCATTTATGACAAAGTCAAGTAAAAATCATCATGCCAACATTACCTTAATACAATACACTATTCAAGATGATTTGACTATACTAGAAGTACAAGGTAACTCTTTGATACCATTAACCCTAAACGACAGACATTTAAACTGATATTACTCTAATTAACTGGCTACTGCCTCGACCAATAATTCAAGTTTTGCTGAAAGATAGCACCAACACTGTACTCGACTTCAACTTTGCCCTGGTGACATCAAATCATATTACAGCTAAATTAACAGTTGTGAAAATTTTCAGCCTGGTGGACCCCATCATACATAGCCTTTAAATGCCATTTCAGTTCCTATCAAGGCAGGAATCAGCAGATGTAATTTTTAATACAGCTGCAAAACAATAGGACCCATTAATAGCTGAACTTTTGACAGCATATTCATGATGATTTATGAGTTTGTATATAATTTGATTATTCTATTAATTCTACTGATTACTGTTTCAGCTAATACAGTGAAGGTCACTTCCAAAATAAATCTTCATTACATTTCACAGAAAGTAACTGCCTCCAACTAGCTGTTTTCTTTAATTAAACACTAATGTAACAAGAAAGAAAATAGGCTTTAGGGTTGCTGCATCTGTTGCTACAAGAGGAGTATATTGCTTTGATGTAATGCTCCCTGATCCTAATTTTTAAAAAAATAGAAGGGCTCTTCATCGGACATCTTGATTTTCAACGTAGAAACACTTACATTTACAGATTACCTTCAATTCATTTTGAAACTACATAAAATTAAGAAATGAATCACAAGATTACACAGAAAAGCTTTCATTTATAGTATATGGTCTTTTTTATTTTCTAAAATTTGTGTGTAGTGATTACACAAGAAAAGTCCTTGCCCTAACAGTTTTTCCTATAGCAGGATATACATTTTTTCCCCTCTTCCTTAAAGAGTACTATTCTGTGACCATGAGAGGGCAAGCTTTGGAGAAAGATCAAAGACAAACATGCCAAAGCCCTGAATTAATGCATTATCCTCTCAATTTATTTTTTACACACAGGGCAAGCTGTGTCCGGGATCTGATGTTATATTCTTTGTTTCTTCAAAGTTCCTGGAACTTCAACATTTCATCAAGTATAGTATTATATGTTCTAAAAGAACGCTGGAAAATAGACTACAGCCAACACAAACATAATTCAAACAAGACCATATTCTCCATAAATAGATTAATTTTCCCATCAGAAAATTGCAGTATACAAAAGCAAATCTTAGTATGCTTACAGAACACTTGGACATTTAAAAAAAAATCAGCTCTTTCAGTGAATAATTCTCTCTAGGAAGACCATCACACCATCTGTAACTCTCATGTCAAGGGAATTATTGAGAAGGGTAAGGTATTCAAAGACACCAATCTCCTACATAGCAGTAAGGTGCTTTAGCAAGCAAATGAATGGCAGAGTCAACTATTAGGATTGTATTTCTGCTTTTTGAAGGATTATGTTGGTCTTGCCAGTAACATTTTAACTAGGTCTTCAAGGATTGTCTCTAAAACTTGGTGTATTAGCATAAGTAGCAAAATGACAATATTTAGATTATACTTAAATCTTACATAACCAGCAAGTGTCTTGGTAGACTCATTTGGAGGATAGCTAATTTCCAGGAGAGTATGATGCAGGATCCACTTTTCTTCACCCATCTACGCTCCTACTGAAAAGTTATCGTCTTGACCTTTCACTCACACATGGAATCAGCAAGGAGTGGGAAGCCAGAGGTATACAACTGCGACTAGGTGAAGGGGACATCCTGGCCAAGAGCCAGGAGGAGATCCATCCTGAAGAATAAGATACTGGATGAAGAGTATTAGCCTCTTCACTCATTTGGGTTTGTGGTGTACTCTTTTCACAGTAGGAGCACAGGGCAAGGAAGAAGCGTACTAGATACCAAGGGGGGGGGGGGGGGGGAAGGGGAGGATGTCTGGGGGACAAAGTAATCCAGCAAAAAGCAACACTCAGAGCAAAGTACTAAATCTATTCCTCCCCAAGATCCTAAGGGCTAAAACCTATATTATTATAATCTGATTTTAATTGTTAAGAAGTAACGCCTCCCCTCTATATAAAACCAACTCTGCTATTTAGGTAAACATTTATGGTACAGTACTGTGCACTTGATTTTAATTGGGAGCAGGTATGGTTAAAACACAAACCTGGGGGTCAGGCAACTGGGTGCTATGTCTGGCTTTGTCACAGACCCTTTGTGACATCCTCTGTGCATCAGTTTCCCCAAGTGTGAAATGTGCATAATTCCAACATACCTCACATGGGTAAAAATAATGCATTTCATATTTGTAGTTTAAGATCCTCAGATGGCACAATATACACCAAAGTGCATTATTAGGATTTACTAGGATTAGTAAAGAATGATGTAAAATTCATATTTCCAAATTTTAATAAAATGACATCAATTTTAACAGCCTAAATATGAAACTCCAGCAACAAAACTGAACAATTAAAGTCAAACTTGGATGGCCTAGAACCATTTAAATTCCATGTAACTTTTGATTTTAATGAGTAAAAAAATAAAGTTTTCCAGTTCATAGGATTTTGGCATACTCCTTGGCTCCAATCCTGCAATAAATTCCACACAAGCATAGGATCTTAGGAGCTATCCCAACATCTAATATTCAGTCAGCAGAGTTGTGTAACACAATAAAAACACTTGTGCTAAGCTCTGTATTTAGCATCATATACTGTTAGTTCACAAGGGTAATTTAATATATTAGTAAGATTATGTATTAATAATGTAACTCCTGCAGAATGTGGCTGATAATTCAGAAGATTTAAGGGGGAAAACAATTAGTTGCATCCACTAGTACACATTGCTGAAAATATAAATCCCGAAAGATTAAAAAAATCAATATGTAAAACTATGCTCTTTAAGAGAGTAATTTAATATACAAGGTGGCATTACAGTAACAATTTTCTATAATTAAATGTACTTATTAGGAATTCTTCATTACAAACCTTTTAGAATATTTTTTTCCCCCCAAAGTTGAAAATAATTTGATATGCCTAATACACACACATCACACTTAGGAAATTAACATTGCATCTGTACATTTTACAACAGTAACAAGTAAGGTGCAAATGTAATACAAACACTGCTAGTTCTACAGTATGCACAAATACTCATTGTGGGGTCATCTCTTTTTCCAAGTGTACAAATCTCAGCACAAAGAGGAAATTCTTGGAAGTCAGAGATAAAATTGACAGACCAGCATCACAATTCACAACACCACTTCAAAATGTATACAAGAGGAGTGCTATTTTAGTTTCCTAGAGGGATGTCTCTGAGCAATAGTGATAAGGAAGGAGGAGGGGTCCTCCTAGATTAAAAGGAGGGACGGGACTGGGATATCCATGCGGAAGCAAGCTTCACTGCAAAAAGGAAACAAGGTCTCCTCTCCAGTAAACTGACGCTTAACCCACATGAATTATGAAAATTAGCATCAGGGTGCTTTTGTGTAAATCTATTTTAAGGATTGCCCCTACCATAGGCCTTACTCTGTACGTCTTCCTCCTGAACCGTTTATCAGAAGGCACAACACAAATGTGACATCCTAGGACTAAAACCATCTAAGGGGAAGAGAAAGATGGGTCTTTCAGGATCCCTGAAAGTGATAAAACTCCGGCTCAGAAAAACATAATGACAGAAGCTTGTTCCATAGCTTTGAACACTCCACCAGCTCCGCCCCATACCTGTGAGGTATGCCCTGGAGATTGTTCAAATGATGTGTCCTGTTTTACCACAGCTGCTGTTTAGGCATATAGTATGTCCCTCTGAACGCTGGGGTCCAGACTATTTGGAAGCTTTGCATGTTAAAGAGGGGACCCTCAGTATGTAGCCCATGTAGAAAGTGAATAAGTCGTGCAATATACCCTTGCTGCTCTGTCTTGCTTAGCAGGCAGGCTCTGCACATTATACTGGCTTTAATTTCCAAGTGGCCTTTATGGTTAATCTTCAGGTAGAATGTGTTTAAAATAGTCTCTGCAAAAGCAGAAGAGAAAGATTTCTTAATTTTCCTCACTGTTTTACAATAGGATTTATGAGGAATTCACTCAGGTACTGAAGACAATAGAGTTTCCAGACAAACATGGGAATCTTAAGTTAAAGGATTCTGAAAGCTTATTGTGGTAAAAACCTATTTGGAGTAAGTCACAAAAATTGCAGTATTCTGTCATTTGTGTAAGTATAAAGGGATATTATTAATCTAGGCTTTATTTCAAACCAGAAATTTATTTGCTTCCAGAAATTGCAAAGTAAATCAAAACTTGGTGCAGAGGTGACTAAATACAACAGACTCTGCAGCAGCATGAAAGGTCTTTTGAGCACATCTCCAACACCCCAGAGAAAGAATTTGGGAACCAGTTTTAAATCAGTTGTTCACAGAACACACTTGATTTCTTGGTTGTAGAACTGTCTATCAGCCCCCAATATGAAAACTACTCAGTCTTAAAATAACTTAGGAACAAGAACTGAATGTATCTTATAATAAGGAATGGCATAAAACAGCTCTTTAGCCATTCAGGGGTCTGGACTGCCACTTTACACACCTACATTTAATAAATTCTCTGGAGGACTCCCACAGAGTAAAGCACAGGGTGCCTAACTTGGATTAAAAGTACACAGCACACTTGGCTGAGTTTTGGGGAAAGACCAAAAACAAATTAGAGAATGACTATTTTAGATATTAATATCTATAATATGTAACATTTTGTAACTGGAGGAAAATTAACCAGAGTTTGAAAGCAAAAGTTGCTTAAAATAATGCTTGCTAATGGGCAAAAAGATATATTCAGGCATTGGAAGGACAATACATTACGTTCTGTATCAAAATGGATATTGGCTCTTGGATCTCGTCTCTATCTTTAAAATGGGACAACTCTGAAAAATTTCATGACAAAGTAGATCTTTCCCAAACAATGCAAAGCCAAATGCAACAAGGAATGCATTTATTCTTGATTTTCCCTTGCCTCTTCTGCTTGTCTTGATATACCTTTTCCAAGCTCCTCCATACTCTGCTTCAAGATAAAATTGTCAATAGTTAGAAAGGTGACAAATTTACTTTAGTTGCACAAATTCTTCTCTAACAAAGATCTATTTGGATCAAATTTAGCTCTTGTGTAAGCAGATGTAACTAGTAAACGCAACAAGGTTACTCTTGTAACCCAGGGAGTCCTTAAATGCCAACTGACAGAGGGCGCACCATACCATAACTCAGTCCTAGACTAATGAATGTTGTTTCGCCTGTTTTCCTGTGTCTTCAATATAAACTGAGCTAGGTAATACTTCAGAGGACAATGAAAAACACTTCTACATATAAAGCACACAAAGCTATCAAGCTAAATGAGCATGGCAGAAGACTGCTTAATGATCACAGAGGATGGAGCCTGCACCCCTAGGAAGCCTTCCTGTCTCTTGAAACAGAGACAATAGACTTTGGGAAACAGAAGCAGAAAGAGAAAGCCATTTTGGCATCCATCACCTGGGGGACAAACAGGGAGCAGCGCCCTTTGAGCTCATGAAAACCAAGAGCAGCTAGAACTGACTACAGGTGAGAAACCTGCTTACCCAAAGATGGTAGCTTGCTGAAGTTACGTTTTAGTCACTAGAAAGCATGTTTTGTTTTACTTGTAACAATGTGTCTTCTGTTCTTTCTTACTGTCACTTAAATATCTGTTAATAATAAAATCAATTATTTCAGTGAATAATTCTCTCTATGAAGACCACCACACCACTAAGCTTATTCCTGTTTTATTACAAAACCATCTCAGTGCTGTGTATCAAACTGAAGGATGAAGTCCTTGGCTAAAATAATGGGCTGGTGTGTACTCTGTGTCTTTGGAGGCAGAGAACTTAGTTTCTGAGAGTATCCAATGAGAGGAACTACATACTGTGGGGGAGAATGTTTTGGAGAGTCAGAACTGGAAAGGGTGTTGGTGTCACCCTTCAAAGAGTAACTTGGCTGGTGGAAGCCAAGATGAGGCCTCTGCACAGTTAGCAGGCTGATGGTATCAAGGCTCTGAGCCAGAGCAGCATAGCACAGAAGCACCCGGGGTTGCAGGGCAGGCAGTGACAAAACCCCAAAGCATCATACCTTCTTCCAACAGCGATGCATTTGGCCCACACTCTGCAGCCTGTGTGTTTGTCTGGACAGATTATTCTAACTCTTGAGGTTTAATAAACACTGGAACAAGGAATGAATGCAATGCTGATTTAAACAAGGTTAGCCTCAATAGCAGGTGAAGATTATTATTTTCCATTTTCCTTTATCCTTTGAAGGCAGGAGAAACAAATATGGAGTAAAGAAAAGTAATCTGTAAAATATTTTAAAACAGAGTGGCAAAAATATGGATGCATTCTCCTCACTTTGTCCTTAAAAGAGAATCAATGTAACAAAAAATGGGCTGCATTTTTATTAAGTTAAAAGGATTAAAACAATGGTATACAATATTTTCACTATGACAAACATTGAATTGGTAAAACTGTTTAAATTAGAAATTAATGAGGGGAAATATGGGGTTCTGTATTCCTCTCGAACCACATGCCCCATTCTCATTATGGGCTATATTAACATACTGAAGATGAAAACAAACACCTTCAAAGTAAGATTTTGGGGAAAATCAGAAAACGTGAAGGGAGAAGTGGGAGACACTTGGAGCCCCTGACAGTACTTTAATAAACCCAGCTTCAAGAACCCCTACAACTGACTCTGATAAAACCACTAGTTGATGGCACTATTAATGCCCACTAACATAACAGCTTTATCTCATGTCCATCTAGCCTCTCAACAGAGTTTAACATATTGACACTCTGTATAAAAATAACTATTGTTCTTGTCAGGCCCACCTAACACCCATGGTGCAGATGCTCAACCAACAGAAGCAGCCAGAGAGAAGGCAGCCAGAGAGAGAATACCATTCCATCCTCCCTCCTACCACCCTCCCTCGTTGATGGTGGGGGAGAGGGAGCATCAGCCATTCACCAGGGAATGAGGAACAAACAAGAAGGCCCTGGCATGAGGGAAGGAGTAGGGAGTCCCTGAACAAGAGGGGGACATGAGGGTGTCACACAGGGAGCTTTTGGGGGAGAATGGAGGGATGCAAGGAGCTCCTGGTGCATGCAATGAGCTCAGCCTACAGAAGCAAAGCGTGCGTCCTAGTATATTTTTATCATATGTTTAATTGAATATTTCAACATTTGGTAGTAGTCACAAGATTAAGTTCTATGCATAGACAGATTGAAGTTGAGGTTTTTCTAGCTATAAATCCCATTGACCTCATAATGGAGAATCCTTTCCCAGGGTTAGACCCTTAAGCCTCAAACCTGCAAGCAAACTCTCACAAAGTAGCTTGCATGAGTGTCCCCATATAGACAAGCTCTTATTTTAGAGCCCTATTCATCACTCCAATGGAAATGGGAGGTTTGCAATGGTACTGAATAGGGTCCTTAAAGAGGCGCTGACAAGATAAAAGAAACAATCTTGTCTTGTATTAACAACGCTGCCTCAATTAAATACAAAATTGTACTTTGCATTATACAAATAATGAACCTGAAATGCACAGAGTGGTGAAACTAGAACTATTACCCTTGTCGGTTTCACTTTGAGTGTTATGCAGCAGAAATGCCGGTTGGTGTTTCCCATACTGCAAGGAAATATTTAAATCCTCTCTCAGTGCAATAAACTGCTTGTTTTTATTGAAAACATTTCTATTGGGTTACTAAATCTAAATTTAGCCTAAACCACTTGACAATATCCTTATAACCACTCAAAACAGGATTCCATACTGTATATTCTAGTATTCTGAAGAATACCAAGTATTCAGCCAGTGAAGTAGTTAGTAATTACTTAAATAGTTCCAATGCTTTCAAATAACTTATTTAAACAACAGACATATAAATAGCACAGTCTGTGAAGACAGTTCACTTCTAAGAGGGATACTATTATTCACAAAGGTCTTCGTATACTTAGGATGTATGTTTCAACATAAAAGTTATTTCCAAATTAAAAGTCTCTTCCTGTCAAAATCTGAGAAATAACGTGGGCAAGGACACAAAAAAGCATTCCATAGCTTTATTAATGACAATGCTCACTGATCTGTGAATAACCTGAAAAAAAACAGGGATTATTGAGTTACTTTACCAATCTATCCATCCATCACAAGAGAACAGGCCTCAAAATGATGGATTATCTCACCTCCCTAATGTTTAGCCCAAGGAAGACTCTCTCAAGGGAAAAACAAACTGATCATACAAAACAATCATGCTAACTACACTTAACGATGTTGCATCCCTATGCCAATATGAACTGTAACTAAATAAAAATATCTGTCTTTTTTTTTTAAAATTGCTATGTCGAGAGCCCCATTATTTAAATTAAATGCAAGTAAAAAGTTCAGAAAAGAGGAGCAAGGTAAGTATTGGGCACATTTTCTTTAAGTGCTAAATGTGAACAAGTATTGACTTAATTCATATTTACAGTACTTCCAAGATGAATTTTCAGGTCAAAGAAATAAAGTTATCCTAAAAATTTATACAAATCTATACAAATATGCAAATTACACATTTTAAAATTTAGGACTCAACTCAGATCTTGGATATGGATAACGTATCACATTATCTGATAAAATCTGCTGTCCTGTTTTCACAGATATATTCCATAGCTGATTTCATAGAGCTCAATGCTATCTGCCCACATATCTGACACCATGTTACATTAACATGTCTTAATTTCCCACATTTTATTAACATGCCAACTTTTATGCTTGCAAAATTTACAGAAAAACTGTAAATTGCTCAAATCTGGAGTCAAGGCAGTTATTCTATTCCTTCACAGCTACAAATTAAAAAAAAAAAAAAAAAAAAAAAAAAAGACTTACTCAACACCAAATTGGTTGCAAGTCTTGGGACAAACCCGAAAGTTCTGGGACAAAATCAATCATAAGCATCATTCTAATCTACAGACCTTGGGAAAATATAGGCTTCCCAGAAGACATGACACAAACACTATTGGACGCATCCTGGAAGGACTGAACAAATCACACGGATGTCTCCAATGCAAGAGCACATCATCTTTTATCAATCTCTGAACCTTTAGTTTCTTACAAGTTTCTAGATCCATCCTACAAAACCAACTATACCCTAGACTAGATTCTCAGGCTGCATATAGATTTTGGCAATGCATCTTAATCAGAACTTCCCCCTCATCACAAGAGAAACAGCAACCATCATTTTCATGATGGGACTCTAATTTCACTTAGGATTCCTAGGGACCACCTGTATTTTCTCCTGGCTCTCTTAATGACAAACTGAGATCAGAGCCAGAATGAAGAACAGATGGCTGAAGATGAACCCAGATAAGATTAAGGTGATGTTGGTAGAAATAAGATAGCACTTCAAAGAACTCTCCTCCTCCATAGTAATTTCACCCAATGTAATATATCCACAGATTTACCTTAATCCACAGCCTTGGGGAACTCTACACTCCACTCTGAAAGCAAATTGCCTTAGTGGCAAAAAAATACCCACTACTGTCAGTGACTAGGCCAGAAAATTGCGCCCAAATGCCACTGGTCTCAGGATCTGGCCATAATGATCCATTTATTCTTAACATCTAGGCTTAACTATCAGTTCTCTATATCTATAAAATGAAGTCTTATGTCTTGAAACAGTATTAGTTACTTCAAAATGCAAGAGCCCACCTGCTTATCAACACACGTCATGGGGAACAAATCACTCTAAATTACTGCTTTTTGTACATGTTCCCCATTGAAAATAGGAGGCTTCCTCAATTTTAAAAGCCCCGCATGGAATTCCTCCAGGCTACCTGAAAAAATCTCTCTCTCTCTCTCTCTCTCTCTCTCCACAACCTCCCATGACAGCTTTGTTTCAAACATGTCAACCAGTAGGGAGCCACAGAACCTTAACAGGAGACAGAGACTGTAGAACTCACCGCCAGAAGTAGTCAAAAATGATCAGCAGACTTCACTGCATTCAGATGGAATGCAAAACACACCTTTTGCCTAAGCTTTCTAGAAATGGTATCTTTTTGCATTCCAACACTCTCACTCTTCTATTTTCAATAATAATTTAAAAGCGCAACCTGGCTTTTGTGGTCAGGGAAAGAGTTACCATTTTTACCCTTGGAAAGTGCTCAGATACTTTGGTAATGGGTGCTAATATGTAAACATAAATAGGTATAGAAGTACACAGTATTTTAAATAAACTTAGTATGAAACAATATAATGCTATTCCTACATTGAGTATTTCTCTAGGTAATTTTCCTCATTATCTCGTAAGTATTATAAACCCACTCACTTCCATCCTGCAAGTACAGAATAGAAGCTTTCTGTGAAAAAAACACATTTCAGAGTTGCTTGCTTTTACATCAGTTATAGCCATGGGTGCTGGAAAAATTTGTATAGTGGGGGTGCTGAGAGCCATTGAACCAAACTGTAAACCCTGTATATGATGGAAACCACTTCAAGCAGGGGTTATAGATGATTATTTCTGAAAAATTTGGGGTGGGAGGGAGGCAGACAAACTAGAATAGAAGTCTTGAGCAAATTGTTGCTCTGAGTCAAATCTCATGTCTTTCAAAAAAGTCTGAAACAGAAAACAATAAATTATTGGGAACTTTTAAGGCAGAAGTAAGTATAAATGACTCATCAGGACGTTCTTCTAAAAACCTAAGAATCAATGTATACCTCATTCCTCACCTCCTTATAGCTAGAGGTGCTTTCCAATCCTTGTCTTCTCAAAATAAAGTGTCCATCTCTATCAAATCACTTTAAGCCTTCTTCCTTCTATTGCTGCCTTTGCAGTTTGTTTAATATTTCAACTACTGTATGTAAAGAAATTCTGCCTGATTCAATTACAAACTAGCCTCTCACCTCTAAATCATGTTCTCTGGTTCATAAATGAGTTACTACACCAAATGGCTAATTAACATACATTCTGGATTTTAAGATGACCATGAAAATCTCCCATAACCAAGTTACTGTATTGGCCAAGCCAGGCTAGTCATTCTTGCAAGTTAAACCTCCCAACCCAGGAAACATTTTGGTTGTCCTTTAATGGTCTCCCTACAACACAAAGACCAAATTTATACTAAATATTCTAAATGCTCAATCACTAGTGCCTTATACAGTGTAGTGAAAGAATAATTTGTGTTGCATGTTCATTGTGATCTTGGCACTCTCTCTTTGTTTCCCAGAAGATGCTGAAGTACTGCATTTCCAAGGTAGCTGAGTTACAACTAGGCAAAAGCATGCTGGTGCTGTCTTGCTAATAGAGAAGTTTTCCTTATCAGTTCCCTATCCTTATTGCATATACCTTACATTCAACTGGTTGGGAATATAAACGGAACTCCATTCTAGAGGTGTGAGAGGCTTTTCTTCAAGGTATGGGATATCATTTTTTTGTTCAAGCATAATTCCAGATACTGTCTCATAAGAAAGGAAGAATGTTTTTAACATGTTGATATGAGACCAAAATCAAAGGAAGCTATAATAAAGGCTGGGAAAAGTTCCTTTGCTTGTCAGCATGGAACAATGTGAAGATTCCAATGACCTTTCTTGTAGCACAAATCCAATTTATGGAAATAGAAATCTCACATCTGTACCTTGGCATACTGGGAGGTTCGTAACAGTGATATAAAATAGTTTAGTTTTCTCTACGAAAACATACCTGTTTAAACCAATAAAGAATTAATGCTGCTTTTATTCACTCAAATGTCTTCAGTACTTATAAAGTGTTGTATTGTTTATGCAGAATCCATTTAGAATGCAAGGATGTGACTTACAAATGTCTTTGAATCATTCACATAAATATGCATGTATGCCATTTATAACAGTAGCCTTGATGAGAACACAGTGTAGCTGGCTGCAAGAAACGCTTAAGAGGCTTACATTAAAACAGAATATAGAACGGTGGTTAGAAATCACAGAACAGGTGACACCTTATTCTGATAACCTGGTGATAAAAACTGTAGGATATGATGTATAGGCAGTAGAGTTACCACTTTACTATACAGACTGAACAATATACTTCAGATATTGTTAAGTTTTAGCAAGACAATACCCGCAGTAGGCCATCTATAACTGTCAAAATTAATTTAATATAAAAAATGAAGTTGTGACTGCTTTCTAAATTGTTTCAATATTCACTTAAACAAGAGATGTTAAGATTTCAGACTGATATTTTTATTACAGTGGTACTTTAAATCTTAAAAAAACAACAACTGATAAACTCACAATTTGACATAAAGCAATTAGTCTCAAGCCCCATAAATATCTCCTTACTCTAACTATAAATGTTGACCATTACTTGAAATAAAAGTACACAAAATAGGGGAATACTGTGGGCACAATCAAAAAGTTTGGCCAGTTTGAAGAATTAGTCCCAGCGATATTAACAACAATAGGTACAAAATTTCCAGAGAGAAGTGTGTTTAAGCCCAGGGCTACACTAGGGGAGGGGGTCGATCTACGATACGCAACTTCAGCTACGGGAATAGCGTAGCTGAAGTCGGCGTATCGTAATCGGCTTACCTGGCGATGAGGACGGCGGCGAGTCGATCGCTGCAGCTCCCCCGTCGACTCCGCTTCCGCCTTTCGATGCGGTGGATTGCCGGCGCCGACGGGGAGCACGATCGGGGATCAATTAATCGCGTCTTAACGAGACGCGAAAAATCGATCCCCGATAGATCGATTGCTACCCGCCGATCCGGCGGGTAGTGAAGACCTGCCCTAAGACTATGCACTCCCTTTAAACCTATCACTGGTGTAGAACAGAATACTGCCTGTCTGGCCATTGAGCCAGCAACTCCTTGGGTCTTCTGTAAAGATGTGCCAGTGAAACTGTAGTGAGGAAATCCCACCTTTGATGGGAAATGAAGAAAACATTTATCTCACTGTTTGAAAATAAAATATCCCCTACTTGAAGGTGGTTAGTGGTTTAGAATATTAGAAGACATCACAGTGAGACAGATTAGTAAGCAGAGTATTAGAGTGGCTAAATGGTGAGAAGTCACTATCACTGCAGTCTGATTCCCATTCGCAGACCTCTCAGCCTAGAGTGAAGTTCTGCTGAAGTAAAGTGAGCATAACAATCCACCCATACTGATGCAGTTATAGGATTGGGGGGCCATAATTTCTAAAATACATAAACATTTGCTTAATGAAGAAGTTGGTGAACTATGTATTTTGTCATCCAAGATTATCAGAAATTAAGAATAAGCCATTTTGTAAAGAATGGCCTAAAAGCCTATTGCACACTTTAAGTTACTGAATTCTCATTTGCAATACAGAATTGGATACATGCCCAAGACATCTGATGAAAGAAACAAATTGGAAAAAAACAGCTGACAACAGTAAACCCCATAAACAAAATTTTACTGACACAAATCATTGAATTGAAATCAAAATCAGAAATTCGAAATTAGGCAGAGGGCTGTTACTCCTACAAGTATACAGACATGCTCCTGAGGAACTCAACCCAGAAATGGTACAATGGAACTTATTTTTCATATTCGGTGTTTATGCAAGACAAATACAAATCTTGCTCAAAAGATGTTGTAAACTCGTTTGTCTGAACTAAATGAAAAGGTCTCAAACCTAACTGAAACTGAATTTATCTGCTTGGGGTGCAGAAATCCTGGTACCTGTAAAGACGTACACTATTTGCCTGTAATGGCTGCTGCCTTTTTTTCACGCATTCAACCACCTGTCAAGGCAAATCCACAGGGTTTTCACGTAGTCACAGACGTCAGGGATAAATCAGGACATTCTATACTGACGCTAGCTATCAGTGCCAATACCACCATGTTCTTTCTCTGAGAGAAGAGGGCCCTTTAATTCACAGCAATGGTTGTGGCAATGTATATTCAGAGAGAATACACCTCCCTATCCCCCATCACTGTGGTATTGAGAGATCATGTCCACCCTCTAGACAGCCAAATTTGGACCCCATGCTGTTAGGATCACCCTTCCAGCTGTGAGTGGCCTAAAAGTTGGAATCCTCTTATAAGAGAAGAGAAATTAAGAGTCCATTGTTGAGACTGGAAAGGAGGAAAGTGATCATTGAACACACTCAAGGGAAGCAATGGCAAAGCATGTGTAAAAATTACACACCCACTGCAGCCTAAATAACAACCCACATCAGACTTTGTAACGACATTTATAGAAAACCCACTCTCTGATCCTGTCACAGATCCAAAGCATCCCGTTGGTGCTATACTAATAATTACAATATACATATTTTTTACTTCAAATGCACAAGTTACTACATTAGCACCTGCACAGAGTGGGTGAGAAAGTGGTTTACCAGACATGTAAGAGGAGATTCCTCTATTGTGTCATGCTTCCAAAGACTATCTGAACTATCAGGGGAAGGGAGTAATCAGTGGTGCGAATTTAAGAACATAAGAACGGCCATACTGGGTCAGACCAAAGGTCCATCTGGCCCAGTATCCTGTCTTCCGTCAGTGGCCAATGCCAGGTGCCCCAGAGGAAATGAACAGAACAGGTAATCACCAAGTGATCCATCCCGTCACCCATTCCCAGCTTCTGGCAAACAGAGGCTAGGGACACCATCCCTGCCCACCCTGGCTAATAGCCATTGATGGACCTATCCTCCAGGAGCTTATCTAGTTCTTTTTTGTCTTGGCCTTCACAACATCCTCCTGCAAGGAGTTCCACAGGCAAACAAAAGTAATGTTATTACAAGTCTACAGAAATGAGTTAGCATTAGGTTATCAAATATTTCCACTTACTATAAAAAAATATTTAAAAAATCCTGCTTACCTGCAGAAGCACTGTGGGATCTCTCCTTGACCATACAAAGGAAACAAAAAGGGTGTATTGCCATAGCGGCCAAGACACTGAAGAAAGCGCTTTGTTGCCTTGAGCCCCTCTATGGTGCCACTGTCAGCCTCCGACACCATTGCAATAGAATGCAGAATAAAGTGCTGCAAGTTAGATGTTAATTTCTGGGTTTTCAAGTATTCTGAAAATTTACGTTCCTCGTAACCTGTGACAGAAAAAAAATACAATTCAAGTAAAGGATGCAATTTAACAGCAATTTTTCTCCATTACAATTCCAATTAAAATAAACATTCTTACATGTAAATATTTTTAAAGGTGAACAGAAAAGAAAATATTACAGTTTAGTAATGACAACTTAATTTTTCAATGTGTCTGATTGGAAATGGGTAAGGCGAAGCGACGGAAGTTAAAAATGGACTGTCAGCCTTGACATTGAATTAAAAAAAGAATCTCATAAAAAATTAACTTTTACGAATGACAGAAATCCACTGACTGAAGAGACTCTGGTAGTCTGGCAGGTTTTAGGAGAACATAATAGTAGTGACACACCTAAATATATTTTCATCTATTCAGTGAGTCAGGCGTGATCTAAATACAATTTTTGTACGAGTTAGCTATTTTGATTAGGGATGCAGTTTTCAACCAAAACAGTGAAATTGGTACAACCCCTATCTGGACAGTTATATCAACACAATCGTGCCTTTATAGTAGTATAGCTTATTCCCATAAGAGAAAAGGATAAGCTCAAGTGGGATGAGGCATCTTGAAACAGGTTGCATCACTTGTGAGGCGCGGGTGTTGTAACATTTTAATTATATGGGTGTAGTTAAAGTATACAAGCCCTAGAACAGCATTTTAATCCTGAATGCTGAACACTTGGAATATATTGTAAATGGCTGACTTATTATTCATAAAAAGCAACAACTGAGTAGAATTGAACCAGGAGCTATTCCGCCTATTCCTACAGCTCCTGGTTCAATTCGTTTTATTATTATTATTATTATTGTTGATGCACTTGTAGATAGCTTAAGGACTTGGGTATCTGAATGCAGATATTGCACACCTGCAACACTTGTCATACTTAAAACAGAAAATTCAAATATTGTGCTAAATTTAATAACCCTGGTTAATAAATGTTTCTTTTTCTTATAAATGGCACCCACTGTATTTCAGCTACTCATGTCATTCTATATAATTAAGAAGTCTCTTTTCTTAGGCTTATTCTGGTCATTTCAAAATTCAGGACTATAATTCAGACATTTTCTACAGTGCAATGACAAATATTACAAAAGTATATTTTCTATTTGAGCTTAGCCACTGTTTTATTACAAATATATTTTATTACCTATGTATAGCCATGCAGCAAATCATAAAATACACTACATTTTTTTAATTGTATTGTCTTTATAAAAAAAGTAGCTCAGCCTTTCTCCATTTTAGGCTTCCTATATAATATTACATTTTAGAGATAAAGATTTTTTAAAAATTCACTGCCATGCACTCCCCATTAGAAATCTGCCCTCCCAAATGAATATAATGGTCTCAAGAGGAGCAACTTTAAAGTTCTGAAAAATTTCAATTAGTTAAACTTAACTAAAAATATATCCAATTATTTCAAGGGCGGCTTTAAATCTGGTAACAAAGTCTGTGTAACCATCTCTGGAAGTAAAATAAATCTAATGTCATGCTAGTATATGAATCAATGAATTGCATCTAAAATTGATGTGGTGTCTCCTTTTTGGTACCTAATAAATTTTCTAAATACCACCTTATATTCTTTCTCTGAGTACCTCTATTTCTTCCACCAGCAGCAAACCTGAAATTGCCTGTAATCTATAAAGCACTTTGGCCTAATGAGTTTTTACCTTCAGGATCTCTCAGAGTTCATCACTAGTCCGTCACATACTTCCCTCTGCTAGTTTTATCATTTCATTATCTATATTGACCAATTCTCTTTTTTCTGGCACGTGCTTGGCGTCTTGCCTGCTATCATTTCTGCCACCCAATCCAATGGTCATATTCAGCCAAAGCAACTCCAAATTCACTTACCCTCCCTTAAACACATTCCAAGACGGTGACCAACGTACTCAAATACTTCATTTGCTCAAAAGCAAAGCCATTTTACATTTTCTGTCATCTACCAAACTACTCTCATTCCAGGATTGGAATGTAGCACATCACTACATCCTTTGACACCTTCAGTAGCTTCCAAACAGTCACAAAACCCAATTCAAAATAGCCTTGATTTTCAGAGTTTTCCTTGGGCTCGGCTCCCTTTTCCTTGACTACTGTCCACCTATTCCTACAACTCCTGGTTCAATTCTACTCAGATTTGGTTCTCTCTTTCTCCCCTCCATGCAACTCTAGAGTTCGGGGGGGAACTCTCTGCCTGCTCAGAACAACTGCTTCCAGGTATAGAATTAAAACACCTTTTTTAGGGTGTAAGACTGACTCATTGTACATGTACATGGTTTACAGCAACATCTATTAAGGGTATCAAAAATAAGATGTATTCATTATCCAAAAGAGAAAGAAAACCCATGTATAACAGATTATGTTAGTAAATACCTCAGTAAAAAAAGTGTTACTTTATAACATTTTGCAAACCAGCAGCAATATGCTATGGAAACAAGGGGGAAAAAAATAAGTGAAATTGAGAAAAATAAAGGAGTGGGAGTTTGAGAAGCAGAATTTAATATTGAAGTGAAAACGTCAGGAAAAGGTCAAAACATACTTTGAAACTGAATCCATAAAAGTAAATAGGGTGAAAACACAGAAGGACTATCAAAACTACAGGTAACTGAATGAACATATAGCTGTGTAACATTTCAGTGAAATGCACTACCTTGGTATTCATTGGGATGTTGTTCATAGTCCAAACAAAATGTCAAAAATTTCATTAGCATCCTCTTTTCCACCATAGTTAGCTGTTTGCTGTTGAAGACATCTGCTCTGGAACAAGGTACCTGGAAAATAATATTTTAGTAGTTTTTCAAAGGGAAGAAAAGAAAAAAAGAGATTTGTTATATTGATTACCTGCTGAGTATTTTAATATTCATCTAATTCCCAATAACCAGAATATCCCGATACTTTGTTTTTCTTTATTTTCCATCAGCTTCAATAGCATCTTTGCTGACTGCAGAGATAGTTAAATATGAACAACTTTTCTTAAGTTTGCCAAATAACTTCTGTTGCTATTATGAGGCCAATGGCATTTCCCTCCTAGCCAGGAGCAAATGACAGATCAAATCTAGCTCTGTAGTCTGAAAACTACAAATTAGCTTTTGTTTGAGATTTAACTGCTGAGTGAATAGTAGTTTGACATGATCTTAAGGTTTAAGGCAGTAGTCTACTTAGTTCCACATGCTTCTTTCAGCGGAACAATATCCTAACATTTAATTTATGAAGCGAGACAACAGAAGTACCTGCTTATCACATCAGAGAGCAAACAGAGACACTTTCCAGGAAAATTACTAACAAACAGCTGCAAAACGTCTCATGAATATCAATTTCAACTCATTTATATTTAAGAAAGAATTGATTCAACTTATATAGTGCATTCTTCTTCAGTACCTGTTCCACTCTTCCTTCTTGAAATGCAAGAATCCTGGTGACATTTTTGAACTCTGCATATCGGCTAACATTAGACTTAGTTAGGAGGTCAATTAACAGTCCCCGGGAATAGAGCAGCTGTAGAAATCAAGAAAATAAAATATTTGAGGATAAAGAAAAACCAAGCACTTACATGAAAATAGAACAGTTACCTCAGTCGTATCAGATTTATGGGCTCTTTCCCATAATTGCCTATAAATAAGTACTGTGAAATTGGATATGAAGAAGCACAAAGACTCCAGAATAAGACCACATTTTGTCAGTGGGAAGTATGAGAGATACAAAATAGCTGAAGGATGGCATCCCATACGAAAATATATTTCTACCCATCAATGATATGGTTTTACTGGTTTGGTGAAATCAGCATATTGGGTTCAGTGCATGGGGAACAGGGGAAACTCATCTGTACTTCACAGGGACTGCTGGCTACCAGATAACTGCTGTATTATTTCAATAAAAGTACTGGATAGTCCTTTGTGTTTTGTTTGCCCTTCTACGTCATCAGAATGGCTACAGAAATGGTCTTTGGCTCTAGTCACTTGAAATTTGAAAGATATACCAGGCTCTGTCCAAGGCCACCTCTTTTTCTCCCTTCGCAAACTCTCACGGGGAGATCTTATCCACTTACAGAGTTATCTTTATACTGGTTGTTAACAAATCAACTCCTTTTCTGGCTCCAAGTCCGTCTTCTTCTGTCCAGCCCTGCATTTCAGGCTCACCGTCCTAATACCTAATGAATGGCCAGTGAGCAGCGCAAAAAACAACATGGCCAAACATGAGCACCCGATTTTTCTCCCTTTAAGCTCTCCCTTCTCTCCTACTACCATGACCAAAAACATGCTTCACAGCACTCACCCCCGTGATTTGGGTGTCATCTTAAATTTAACTCTCTCTCTAGACCCACACATCAAGACCATGTTTTATATGTCTGTATAGCATCTAGCACAATGGAGCCCTCTCTCTGTTAGGACCTCTACTAACGTAATACAAATCAAGTTGGTAATTTAGTACTGCATTGCTGCTTTCTATAGAAGAGGCTATGATCTCATTAGATGTTGACCATGCTTTTGTCCTGATTTACTTGTATTTTCAAGATGTTAAAATGCCATAGAAACCGGACGCCTAAATTAAAGTTACATTTCTGTAGGTGTAAATTGTAAAATGATAAAAACAAGTTCAAGTTTCTTTCCTTTTGCCCTCTTCTGAAGATCAAAACTTATGGACAACCAGAGTTTTCTCGCTTTATGTAGATCAGGCATCGGCAACCCTCAGCACGTGGCTCACCAGGGTAAGCCCTCTGGCGGGCCAAGCTGGTTTGTTTACTTGCCGCATCCGCCGGTTCAGCCGATCGTGGCTCCCACTGGCCGCGGTTCGCCGTCCCCGGCCAATGGGGGCTGCGGGAAGCGGCTGACAGTTCATTCCCCAGCCCGCGCCGCTTCCTGCAGCCCCCATTGGCCTGGGACGGCGAACCACGGCCAGTGGGAGCCGTAATTGGGCGGACGCGGCAAGTAAACAAACTGGCCCAGCCCCGGCGAGCTGCGTGCCGAAGGTTGCCGATTCCTGATATAAGGGGGAAATAATTATCTACATCAGGCATTATCAATCAAAGAGCCATGAGAATTATTCAGTCTTAATCCTTCTGGTAATATTGAGTCAGTTAGTGTAAGGATGAATTTTCATTTGTATGTAGGACATATAGGCCCATAGTAATGTAGACATTAAACTTGTTAAAATATGGCAAATTAAAGTTATCTTAACGGGATTTACAAGTAGCTTTTGAGGCAGCTTCGAGCTTTGATAGAACAAAATAACCTTTCACACAATTCCCCAGAAAGGGTGACAGATGTGTAATTTTTTATTGTGGTCATGAGATCTCATATTTCTTGAGAAAGTGTAATCATGAGATGTGTGAATGGATAATGAACAACTTTTCTAATGACCAGGAAAGTGGCCAGGCCTTAATGGTCAAAAAAGTCATACAGGAGCCCTGACCACCAGAATTACCTCAGTTCCCCTTACCTGGGTCAAGCCATCCTCTCTTGTTATTCCCCCGTTATTGGGTGCTTGGGGAAAAATATATGGATTTGTGGATGTGACAAAGAAGCGGTATCGTAGAAAGGAGGGCCGCAAGATGAACCAAAGGTCAGAATGACCTCACTTGACCAGGATTAGATAATGCAATTGGGGTTTGAAATGTCTGATACACTGAGAGGTCTTGTGGGATGATACCAGCCTGAATTTCACCCTTAAAAGACTAAGTAAACAAGGAAGAAGTGTGCTTTCCAAGGTCACCATAATGATAACCATATGGCTTATTTCCCTACTTTCCCTCTGAAAAAAAAAACCAGACATCACAGACCAGCCAGTTGACCAGAGGATGATGCCCACAAGCAGGACTGTACCTGAGCGAGAAGACAGGTCCCCAAAACTGCAGTTCCTAACTGACCCTGAAGCTCCACAAAGCAAGTGAGCCGAAGAGAAGACTCCTTCTCTTCCCACCCTCCCCCACCGGCCAAGTAATTTATCTTTTTGTTTCCTTAACCGGATACCTATGCAGGGTTGCCTGCCAAGAAAGACCTGTCAACTGTTTTTTGGGGGGATGGGGGTGGAGAATGTATGTGTGGCCAGTAAGAGTATGTCTACACAGCACAGTTATCCTCAGACTGTTTTAAGCCCAAGCCCCCTATCATCCACACACAAATCAGTCTGACTCAGGCCAAAAAGCCGTTAAGACTCGGGCCTGCAGTCCCAGTACAACTCGGATCCAAGCCCCGTCATTTTGCAATGTCAACGCAGCTCAAGCAGCAGACCCGAGACAGGTCTGTATAGTGCTGTATGAACATGTATGCATGGTTATGAGACCTGGGTCCAGCAACTGTAAATCTAGGTTTACAATGCAGCGTAGACGCCCAAGTGTAGGCTTGGCAACAGAGTCCACAAACACGGGCCCCATAGACTCAGTTTACAATGCAGCACAGACATATCCCAATAGCATGAATATATAACCCTATAGTACAACCTAGGCTGAAAGCAAATCTTACCACAGATTACTAGAAGTTGCCTGGGATGTGTGAAGATTCCAATCTTAACCTCTATTGTATCCCCAAGAGAAAGTAAGCCACTAAATAAACTGCATAGAGATTGAACAATTTACTTAGCCTATCCTTGGTGTTATCTTGATTTTGTGATTTTATTACTGATTATGCTCATGCAATGATTTGACCAATTGTTGTTCTCAAATTGTTTTCTTTTTAATTAAATAATTTTAATTTGTATTATGGCTAACTCCTTGATTTGACTGATTTGATTTACATTGTACTCTTAATCTGTTTCTCATATTATTCACTGCTTTAGGGAAGTATAATAGATTAGTTAACTTTACAGTTCTTTATGTTCTTGAATAAAAGTCAAAAAATATTAAATTGGTTTTCTCTGATCAAATGTAGATTAGGTAAATACAACCTTAAAGGAACTTTTAAGTAAACATTATTAAAACATTTGACTCGAGTCCTGAATAGCCTATTATTACTACATAGAGAATGTGCATTCTCTGTATCATGCTTCTCTAAAACTATTTTTTTAACAATCTATTTCCAAACATAATTTGGCTTTTCTTCCTTTTCTTGAGTAAACAATTGTTATTTATGTGTCTCCTCTGTGAGTTAAATATAATTATGTCATATTCCCCAAAATGCATGTCCCCTCTAATTAAAAAATTCCTGGAAGTTTTTCAAAAGCTTAGTCCCTGCTTTTATTGCATTCAATCGGTGAATGAAGCTAGCCATATTTAGCCATAAAACCTTATAACCCGCTTTGTTTTACTCTTTGTATAATCCAGAAATTTATTGCACACTGTTGGGAGGATGTGAATGTAACCACTAGTACAAGATAGATTACTGAATTTAAAAGTAATGCCCCACTGGAGAAAATTACATACATAGTGCTATCAGTCTAAAAGTTTTGTGGCCCTGAGTGCAGAAATTTGTCAAGTTCCATAGGAGATGCAAAATCCTGGCTGCCATCTCAGATTTCAAGTTCTGAAGAGCCACGCCTCTGGAGTGAGTTTTAATGATTCCTTTTCAAGACAAAGGTCTACTGGAACACTACAATTGGGGATTGGTCCTGCTTTGAGCAGGGGGTTGGACTAGATGACCTCCTAAGGTCCCTTCCAACCCTGATATTCTATGACTCTATTCTATGATTCTATACCTTAGGCAGCATGGGACAGTATTAAAGGGTCTCACTGCCAAACATGAACAGCTGTGATTTACTGTAGCCTTTTGTTGCCCTTACCCCTTATGTCTCCCTCTGCCAGACCATTTCTTCTACCTTTGTTCTGCCCCTTCCATTCTACCTTCATTTGTCCTACACTGTATCCTAGCTTTAGATCATTCTTGAGGAGTTATCTGTTCAGGTGTTTCTCCCTTGCCTGTGTATGTCCCCCTAGAGAGCCAACTGAGACAGCTGGGTGCTCTGGTGTGCCCCACTGCCTGTCAACTACGAGCTCTGGAATTTTGTGGAATTAGCATTATCTGCAATATATTTGCCGAAATTGGTCTAGGCATTGGGATATAGGACATAAAATGTGCTCTATAACACAATATTCTCTACTTTAGCTACTGTAAATTGTTAATCATAGAACTTCAAATATCATTGTGACAGCAAATAATGGGAAAAAACTGCATTTGAAGTGCTGAGAATCTAACAAAAAATGTGTTTTTGTAATTTTAACACTAAGCTTTGAATATGTTATTGAAGAAATTGCTTATTTTTCTGCTCCCGATATTGAATAATAAAGTTCAGTTTCTGAATTTGAAAACATCTGCTACACACACTATGGATGTGATCTATATCGTGGTTTTAGCCCACGAAAGCTTATGCCCAGATAAATGTGTTAGTCTCTAAAGTGCCACAAGGACGCCTCATTTTTGATAAAAGCAGAAATTTTTCTATAGCTTTATGTATACTGTACATATACTGTGAAGTAGCCAAAGAGCAAAGAACCTGGTTTTGAGAAGTAACTCTGTGCTCTAATTAAAAACAGCACAAGAGTAGGAATTCAGAACAATGAACACACACAGCTTCAGTCAGCTTAATTGTTATACTAAGGACTAATTGCCTCTGATATTTTTCAATAGGCAAGTTATTAAAACCCACTTTGTCAATGGCCTGAAAACTAAAAATTCTCTAATAAATACTTGTTAATGAAGAACCATGACGGCTTCAAAGGAGCAATTTCTTGGGTTCAGGAAAGTGTGCTTAAAATAACTCTCTCTCTCTCTCTCTCTATATATAATGCTTGATATGAAAAATACTCTGCATCTTGAAAAAATCTGAAGTTCTCATTTAGATGAACTTCTCTTGCTAAATATAGTTTTGTTCCTTTTTATCTTAAATATTGCAGTCAGAAACCAGTTTTAGACCTCTGACAAGCTCTCAGTTGCAGGGAAATATGCTTTTACAGCTGTACTTCTGAGCTGATATTTTTTGGTTTGTTTAGTTTAAAACACCCAGGCTTTCAAGACCACACATTGTGTTGTGATGCTTAACAGACATTTTAAAAGAAAGTATAACATGTACACCACTTTAGAGCACAAATTATTTTCACCAGTGATGTGATGACCGCCTTGTTAAACCCTTAAATGTCCACAAAGTATATTCAATTTTTTTAATGACGTAAATGTATTTTTATGAAGAAAGTCAACTAGTTCCTACCTTGGAAACTAAATCAATATTAAATCTCCTGCCTTCTTTAACAATTTGCGCGTAAGTAATTTTCTTTGGTTCCAAGGCAGCAGCTTCTGCAGTTGATACTTTTTCTGTTTTTCCTGTCTCCAAAGCAGACTGGTCAGAAGTTGCATCGCAGACGTTCTCTCTCTCAGAGGTCATTTCTGCATCCTTCCTTTCTGTCATACTCTCTGGATCATTGCACGTAACACTTTCTGGGGCTATTTCACAGCTCCCGGTCCCTAATGACTGGCTTTCCACAGGCAGGCACTCTTTTTCAGACTCCTGAGCAGCCTCACTAGTATCAGAAGCTTCAAAGGCAGGCAGCTTTGGCAATGCACCAGCTTCTTTAACATCTTCAGCTAAATCCTGACTGATTAAAACACAAAAAGAGAGTCTTTAAAATAGTCTTAAAACTGAACTTATTTCAAGCAACATTATGAGTTACTGCAAGGAATGGAAAATGTCAGAAGCCTTTCATGAAAGCTGTTAGATCCATCTGCCTGGTCCAAATCAGGTGTCTTATTTGGACCAGCTGAACTATAAAGCTATTAGTCATGTGAGTTACTTTAATATATAAAATAGTAGACTTGCAAACTCCATATCTGTATTCTTATTTTGCATAAAAAAACCAAAAGAGACTGGGCAAATTAACAGAACAAGTAACTCTTAAAACTCTCAACGTCATAAACAATGCAGTAGATGTTAGTTGCCAAAATAGAACAAACAACAAGGAATGTGATATTAAAAATAAACAAATACTAAAAGGTAATTTGAAATGTTTTTATATGGATATAAAAACCTGCTGGAAAGCTTAAATCATTAAGTCACTGAAGATATTTGAAAAGCAAAGTAATTAAAGACAAAGGGACTACTCTCAGAATAAGGAATACTTGATTTGAGTAAGAATATTATGACTATGATTCTGTCAATTCTTCAGGAGAAATACAAAATTGTGAACTCAAGTTTTGGCACATAAGAGCTTTCAGTATATTTTTTGGCCTTAATCCTGCAATCTGATCCATGTAAACCAGCCCTTATTCCAGTGTGCAGTCTCACTGAAGACCCATGTGGTTCAGATTTCAGTATTCAGGCCTTAAGTATGTACAATTCAGTCACTTTGTAAATAATTTATAAACAAGACTTTAATATAAAGGATTCATGAATAGTTAATTGTCAGATTCTTATGGAATCCAATAAATAGCTTACAATCATGATTTATAATAATCTATTGCTGTTTTTGATGTGCTTATACATACTACTTGTGCATGTAACATTTATAACATCTATTAATTTATTAACCCTTTAATAGCCATGTGTGACCTATATAACAATGTAATTTTCATGTGTGTATTCTGTAAACCTATCGGGGCCCAAGGAAAAGTTCTACTCGTTTCATATTAGTATCATGTTTACCGTGGGGCCCTGTACTTCCTACAAAGAGTGGTTAATCCCCACCTCCACATGAGTTTTCTCCCTGTTAACACGTGCTTTGGTCTTCTGAAGGGCCACCACCCGTCCAAGCAAGCACAGAGCCTCATTCTCCCAGCCTTCCTGCTTTCAGCTGTTGGCTACTGCTAACATTAGCTTTAACCCACCATGACCCTGGCTCCTGCTGCAAGCTCATTCTGCTCACTACTACTTTATGGGTTGAGGATAAGGTGGGACCTAGAAACAGAATAGAAGAGACTCACTAAGAGCACCAGTGAGCAGCAACAAGAAGGTTCCTGGCAGAGAAGAAGCATGACTAAGTAGGACTCACTGCAAGCAGACTCGCAACCTGTCCCTGCCTCCCAGCAGCCATAGATTCTTCCTCCTCAACATCTCCTTAACAAAACACTGGAAATTAGCCACTCAGGTGATATGAACATGAGAAATGGACAGTGTCCTCAAGTATTAACAATATTTTTTTAAAAAAAGCAATGTAGTTCACTTGTTAACCAATTACAAACATACACGCAGAAAGCCATAAAACTTTAGCTTATTTCCTGATGATTAGATACAACCTAAGTAAAATATTATAACAAAGGCATGTCTTTGTGCAGTTCTGATTAATCTGTAATATGCCTACCGTAAAGACTACCTGGTCAGAGAAGGGAGGTCACCCTAAATAGTAAGTATTTTGTTCAGTCTTCCTCATTTTCATAATGAAAAAAATTCCCCTTATAAAGCAGAACTCCACATTTAATCTCATCTGTCTTTTTCATCTTGGACTTCAATGAAGTCTACCTCAGCAACTAGTACTTTTGAACTTGAAATTTTAGTTTATGCTACCAACGGAGATGAATCAAATCACTGTCATTATAAGTGAAAGAAATTCAGCAACAATTTTGCATTATCTTTTTATCTTTCTACCACGAGCCATTAAGGCACTGAATAAACATTTTAAACTCACCTGAAAACTAATGAACTGTGATTTTAAAGGTGATCTGCAAGGGTACAGTTTATAATTCCAGTGGCTATCAATATATACATATATAAAATTCTCCTAACAGCACAGTTACCAAAATGCAACCCTTTCCTCAGAGGCAGGGGCACTTTGTCAGAGTCAGCATTGGAAGAAAACCCTAGACCACTTTAAGGATTGCAACACCCCACCCTACAGGCTTGAGGAGGGTTCTGTGTCTGATTGGTTATACAGAAGTGCGGCATAAACCTACTGGCTCCTGCATACGTAAGGGGATGGCTTATAAACCCTTCCCCAACCAGGGGTGCCATTCTGGTTTGGGAAGAAAAGGCTACTGCAAGGAAGCAGCAGGCAGAGGAGCTGGCATGGTTACATGTGGTCCCATCTCTCCTGACTCCCTACCTCTGGGTTTGGGAGTGCCCAGGAACCTCAGAGAGACCCTCCAGTGACCCAAGCCATAAGGACTGGCTCACAATCATCCCCAGCATAGCAGCAAAGGCAGCAGTGGTGAGCATGTTGGCAGTAGGGTTGCCAACTTTCTACTCGCAGAAAACTGAACACCCTTGCCCCGTTCCCTGCCCTGCTCTTTCTGTGAGGCCCTGTCCATACCCCACCCCTTGTCTGAGGCCCTGCCCCCACTCACTCCATCCCCCCTCCCTCTGTGGCTCACTCTCCCCACCCTCACAGGCTGGCTCAGGGGGCTGGGGTGCGGGAGGGGGTCTGGGCTCCGGCTGGAGGTGCGGGCTCTGGGGTAGGACTGGGGATGACGGGTTTGGGGGGTGCAGAAGGGTGCTGTGGGCTGGGATCAAGGGATTCACAAGGTGGGAGGGGGATCAGGGCTGGGGCAGGGGTGCAAGCTCCAGGCAGTGCTTACCTCAAGTATGTCCCCCCTCTGGCTCCTACATGGAGGTGCAGCCAGGCGAATCTGCACCCTGCCCAATCCGCAGGCGCTGCCCCCTCAGCTCCCATTGGCCACGGTTCCCAGCCAATGGGAGCTGTGGGGGCTGCGCTTGGGGTGGAGGCAGCATGCAGAGCCCCCTGGCTGCCACTATATGTAGGAGCCAGAAGAGGGACATGATGGCTGCTTCCCGGAACCCACACAGCACAGAGGCTATCAGGGAGCCTGCCAGCCCCGCTGCTCAGCGGCATCGCCAACCGGACAGTCAACGGCTCAGTCAGAGGTGCTGACTGGAGCCTCCAGGATCCCTTTTCGACCGCATGTTCCAGTCGCAAACCAGACACCTGGTCATCCTAGTTGGCAGGGGAAAGGGAGGCAGCCCTTTACACACAGTGGAAACCAGAACTTTTCCCTTGTGGAAGTGACACGGACCTAGTTTGCCACAAGCATAAGGAGAGGAGAATGGGAGCATCTGTCAGTGTTCACTTATTTACTTATGCTCTTTTTTCAGATCCTTCTACAGCCCATCCCTGCTGTAATTGGCCAGATCATACTGAAAAGGGATATGCCAGCAACCACCATGCAGAGATCTTTAGCTGTCACATAACCCTGTTGAAGCCAGTCCACAGGGAGTTGAGTAAATTGGCATTTCGATAGAGTATATTATTCAATTTTTATTACTATTCATTTATATTCTAAATGAAGTTTGCTTCAGATGGGATAGAGGCTGTGGAACCTGAAAGAAAAAAGTTTACAGATAATATGCTGAATATTATACCGTTAAAATTACTACAATTTAGTACTTTACTTTTGTTGGTCCCATGTAGACATCATTCTTTTCAATATTAGATTTTTTCCAAGTATAGTAAACCCACTTCTCCCACCCAAAGTAGTGTTGTCTAAGTGACACACTGCAGAACCTTGTGGTATATTATTTTCTATACCTTTGACTAACAAGCTAAAAAACTGAGCCGATTTCAAGCTGTCATTTTTATTTAAAACTGCTACACAAACATTCACCCTTCCCCCCCACCCCAGGCCATCATGGAAATTTCCCCCAAAGTACACAATGGAGCAGGATAGCAATATTCAGTCCTGGACCCATAGACAGGTTTATGGTTATATAATCATAGGAACAGTCAGTTCTAGAAGGAGGTTCTTGAAAGATGGGAATACCTCTCTGCAATAATATTTGAGGCTTCATGACATAATTTTATAGAACATTATGTAATTTTAGAAATTTCTAATGATTTACTTTTCTTTCTATCTGATATCTGTACAGTTGGTATGGTATTAAGGTGCCTTGTGGTATTAAGTCACATGACTGAGTGATAAATACAACAGCTAATCACATTGGAAACTCCCCAAAATTTGTAATACTTGTTCTATTAAATGGGGCATAATAAACACCAGTATGGTTCGGTAGAAAGGCACTCATTCTGGTCCATTTGTAAGAGACTAGTGCACACAAGCAATGCATCTATTCTCAAACTATGTCAATAAAACGTTTATACCATAGCATTATTCATTCAGAATCCATCATAAATGTACAATATACATAAATATTTATACATACACTTATATTGGAACACTCGAATGAAAAATAATTCACACGTAAGTGTTCACACGAAAAAGCTGAAATGATCATGGTTTTGCTGCGTCATTTTTATTTTGATTTACATTAACTTTTTATACATTAATATTCTCATGTTTTCTCTATATAATGTTAAGTGTCTAGCTACAATATCTTAAATGATACAGTATGACAACTCTTTTCCTTAGAAAATATTTTTAAAATTCATTTCAGTTAACTTGAATTAGAAATCAATTAAATATTGTTGTGGTATTTATTTGCATAATAGGATATTGTGTTTGTGTCAAATATTTATAGCTTATACATTAAGTTATTTAAACATTAAAATGAAGGTCTTACTTCACCCTGGCTGTATCCTTACATATGAAGTTCTGCTCTGTCAAAATGCAGATGTTGTGGAACCCTCAAATTGAATTCACAGAACTATTTCACTTTAAGCAGAAATTCATTACAACCCGAGTTCTATTTGGACTTGGCAAAGCATTCTACCTCACTCTAACTGGAAGTTTACTTTATCAAACTTTCACTATATAAGGAAGTTTCACTGGACTAATGTATTTGAAAATCTATTCAATTCCCCCTTAATGAACATCTCAATTTGTATGATTTTCAGGTCTACTCCTTTTATAATAAAAGCCCAGCCCCTTTATATTAAACCGAACTCATGACATCTTTCCTATAGGAATAACCATCCCTGAATAATGTAACAACTGTGTCTATAAAAAAAGAAAAATCACTCAAATTAAACCTTTGGGCAGACAATTTTCTACTAATTCACAAAAAGGATACATCTGCAGGCAAATTGTTGTGTAAATTTTGAATATTATCTACCACCATTCATCAATTAATGGTAGTAACAAAGGAATATCTCAAAGTGAATGTGTCTTATTAATGCCTTGGAACAGCCACCCCTTCAGATAGGTCAAATGAAAAATTGCCAACCAGCTGGTTAATTTATTCAGCACAGGTGTTCACTATTTATTTTTCAGCCATTTGCCTTTTTTCAATACAGCTTGTTGCAGAAACAGTATTCTTTTCCTTTGATGGATGCACTTTGTTCTGAGGCCATTCATTTCAAATTTGCACAGTATATATTATACTGCTACCCAGCTGTTTATTCTTTCAAAATAAATGTTTAATGGTTACTTCATAGGCGTTATAAAGTTAAGAAACAACAACAAAATCCAGACAGAACATGTAAGCTGTCAGAAGTACCATGATCAACTCTCTCAAAAAAAGTTTAAGTTGTTTATGCAAACTTTTTGTTTGCTATTTTTATCCAACTTCCAGCTCTTTTTGGTGACAGAAAGTGGAGCAAACATTATGTTATTAAATGACCTAGACTTACTTAGGTGCTTAAAAGAAAACTAGAACTAATATGGAAGTTCAGATTAAGACTCTTGTACAAATTGTGAAATATTTGAAAATATTTTTAGTTAACCCATTTTTGAGTCTGCTGTTGGTTAGAGCCATTTTTCAGCATGCAACCCCTTTGGCAATTAGTTATATCTGAGAGAGACT
This sequence comes from Macrochelys suwanniensis, assembly GCA_033296515.1. Classification (NCBI taxonomy): domain Eukaryota; kingdom Metazoa; phylum Chordata; order Testudines; family Chelydridae; genus Macrochelys; species Macrochelys suwanniensis. Next base: position 75,199,418 of record CM065783.1, on the reverse strand, counting down.
AAAATTTTTAATCCTATTTCAGTACTGGTTTTGAACATTTATTATGATAAAATTATGGCAGTGATTATATAACTGGGATTAGTCACAGTAATTTTAAAAGACAAATGGAACCTTTAAATTTTATCTGCATCATAACTTAGCGTGCAAACCTCGACTTTTGAATATCCTGATTTCTGTTACTTACAGGGTGCATAAACCTATTTTTTTTACATTCAACTAACTTGTTTCTACATTTATAAAAAATGAATGAATATTCTTTTAATGCTTTGTCTAGTCCAGTTTGAAGTAACTTACGAAATGGAGGCTAAAGTTGAGGTGTGTAACCAATGACCTCTTAAGAATAAAAAACAATTGAATTCAATGCAAAAGCTACAAAATACAAGATTAAATGCACATAAGTTATCCAGTTCTGAAACTGAGGTTTGCTAATGTTCACTCAGCATTACTGTGCTTCTGTACTACACAGGATTGCTGTTTACCACCATTATGTTTAGATTTTATTTTATATCAGCACTTTTGCTGAAACTGTTAGTTTTTGAACTGCCTGATGTGTATTTAACCAATATTGTATTAATATAGGATTTTGACATAATTGTATTGGTTTTAAACTGAGCCTTACCCTGTTAAACATTTTATCACCTTTCAATGCTGAACCAGTATTAAAAGGTACATATGGACTGGTTTCCGATACTTACATTAGGCTCCCAAATTCACAAAGTAGATATAGCACAGGAATGCTTAGCTGAATTTACCTTACATTAAAAGGGACCCTTCATTCATGACAATTCAATCTACAATATCATGCTAATCTTAAATTTGTTTATTGTCTGAATTGTTAAGAACTGAAATTAGTTATCACTCTTGCTGTTTGGACATGTAGCGAGGCGGTCTGGTCCCCAGCCGCCCCGGAGAAGGATGAGCCTTCCTGGACATCAAAGTGGGCGGAGCTGGAGAATCCTGGCCCCGCCCCTCAAAGGTCAAGGCGCAGGACCGGAAGTATAAAAGCTGGTCCTCAGACCTCGGTTGAGCCCCAGCCATCGGAGAGACCGCATGCCTGTGGTGCAGCTCCCCGCTGGGAGGCCCCGGCGACCAGCAGCCAACCCGAGGACTGGCCTGGCCAGCCAAGCCTACCGCCTGCCTGTTACCCCGAAGAGCCGCCAGGCCTGCCGCCTGCCTGTTACCCCGAAGAGCCGCCAGGCCTGCCGCCTGCCTGTTACCCCGAGGAGCCGCCAGGCCTGCCGCCTGCCTGTTACCCCGAGGAGCCGCCAGGCCTGCCGCCTGCCTGTTACCCCGAGGAGCCGCCAGGCCTGCCGCCTGCCTGTTACCCCGAGGAGCCGCCAGGCCTGCCGCCTGCCTGTTACCCTGAGGAGCCCATGATATGTGACCTCTTGGAGGACGACCCCCTGATCAAGGTACCCATAGAGGGGGAGTCTGGAAGTAGCCCGGGGGCAGCCGACTCTAGTCTGGCTGCAGCACTGCCAGAGCCAAGGTCAGTGGGTTGCGGCCAGGATCCCCACTGACTCAGCAGCGGGTCTTCTGCCGCTGCTAGGGCCCCGGGCTGGGACGCAGTGGAGTGGGTGGGCCTGCGTCCCCCCTGCTACCCAACGTGTGGGTAGCAGTCTCCCCCTCTCCCAGGTTCTCCAGAGCCAGGGCCTGGGCTTGCCACCACCAATATTGTTTGCTCAGCCCTGCCTGAGAGCCTGAGCCCTGACTGTTTGCTGCCCCGCCCTGACCTAGGGCCTGGGCTTACCCCTTGGACTATTGCTCAGCACTGCCTGAGGGTCTAAGCCCTGACTGTTTGGTGCCCGCCCTGACCCAGGGTCTGGGTTTGCTAACAACGGAGGGTTTGCTCGACCCTCTCTAGGAGGTCCTGAGCTGCGGACTTCTGTACAACCCAGCTAATTCCCCAACACCTCACTGAGCTAGCGAGGCGGTCTGGTCCCCAGTCGCCCCGGAGGAGGCCTGAAACGCGTACAGGACACATTCATTTTACCTATGTTCTTCTATTTACAACTACCATAATAAGAGATTTTAGTTAAGAGCATAAAGATAATTCTCTAGGGCATCTTCCTGGTCTGCATTCAGGTAAAATACAACAAATATAGTAGTTCACAGATGGTGAGCACCTATAAACACACCTTATTGCTGGTTTCCAATCCGAAATGAACTATTAGCCTTTCATTCACTAACTTGCCCAAAATGTTTATTGCACCAAATCTGAAGCAAAGCCAGTAAAGGATCAGCCAGCTTCAATTAAGTACAGGAGACTTAAGTATGGGACTTTCGGAGAGCAATTTATAATTCTTAGTTTTTTCGTTAACCCAAAAGGATATAGATGAAAGAGAAAAAAATCACTTATACTGAGATCACAATGTAATTAATCATTCGCAATATAAAAAGCTATACCAAGGAATTTTGTTTATATATCTTCCATACTACTTATACTTACCTGGCATAGCAGACATCTTCTACATGCTGAATGGTGTTATCCTTCTTGTTAAGAGAAATAGCTTCTTCTGTTTCAAGGATCAATTTTCTCCAATCTTCACTGTCCTCTCTGACATCAGTCTTTTCCTTAAAAAAAACGTAAGATGATAGGAAATTTTTGGACTCTACTTCACGAGAAGAATGTTTTAATTTTTTAATTAAACTTAAAATGTTACCAACTTGGATGCTATTGTAAACTGAAATAAACTTCAGTTCCATCAAATCTAACTTTCTAGTGATGCTTTTGAGGAAAATTTCCTTTTTATGCCACTGTACAGCTTAAATGTGTAGTTTCCCATAGCTAGATATTAATTCAGTTTAGATAGGAGCACAGGTGTGCACTAATAAATGTATTTAAAATGAGAGCTGGCATTTATAATTCGTGGTGAAATACAAGATTTCAAAATACCATAATACATCTTCTGACTGATGTAGTATTTGATGACTTTCTACTAGAAGTTTATCAAGCAAGTTAAGGTAAAAACAGAGACTATTGGTGCATTTTCTTTTTCAAATTTGTAGACCTATTTATGTCAGGTAGATGTTGACATGGTGCGTTAAAGTGAAAATTCACTTAGCTTGCAAGCAATGTCAAATAGGCTATTTAAAAAAGAAACTAGTATTACATCTGACAGGTTAGTTCCCATAACTGTAACTCAGTCCAAGGCATGATTGCAGAATGGGTTAGCATATCCACACTAGCTTTAATCTAGTTAGTACAGGTAAAAATAGCCATGAAGACACAGCAACACAGGTTTCAGTGTGGGCTAAACAGACATGACAGGAACCTTAAGTATGTACTCACGTTGCTAGCCCACGCTGAAGCCTATGCTACTGCATCTTCACTACTATTTTTGGCCATGTTAGCTAGATTAAAGCAAGCACTGCAGCACAGGTTGGCATACCAATCACACCCTAAGAATCTGATCTCTCAATTCTGGCTGAGAACTCTTGTATTAGAGACCACACCTGGAATAAAGTGATTTGAGAATTAGCTAGTCAGGCTAGAAATTTACCTAGGTCAAATGATGAGATTTTAGGAAGAAACCTCTGTCTGGAAAGAAAATGAGTGCAACAGTCATTTCCCAAGAGGTTAACTCTTGCTAACATCCTGTCTGTTTAAGTACAAGAGCCATTAGATTATTTTTGGAAGAGCACCTGAAACAAAGGACATTTGTCAAATGCCTCAGTGGCAAACAGACACAAACTACTCAGAGAATAAGAAAGATTCCTCTTGATCTTCAATCTGGGCACGTACAAGTTCTCTTAACATCACAGAGACAGAAGAAACCCATCTTTCCATACAGCTATCAAAAGTGGTTAAGAAATGTACAAAACATGTCTTATTGTTAACTGAGCCCCTACGTGACATCTTTCATCACTCCCCCAATCGCTATTAATAGGTTATGAAAAGTCTAAGATATGACACAGCATCTTCACAAAAATAAGAACCCCTTATTGGCCCTTCTAGTGCAAAGTACTCACTCAGTCTACACCAATGATTTTCAACCTGTGGTCTGTGGCCCCCGGGGAGGTCTAAGTCTAAGATTTCCAAAGTAGTCCACACCTTCATTCAAAATGTTTTAGGGGTCCACAACTGAAAATAGCTTGAAATCACCAGTCTACACAATTGTCTCCAGCATAATAGTAAAACAGGTATGATATAATGCTGATTGTTTAGTATGCTGTTATCCTCATAGTCATGCTGGCTGTTTTCATAGAATCATTGAATCTCAGGGTTAGAAGGGACCTCAGGAGGTCATCTAGTCTAACCCCCTGCTCAAAGCAGGACCAACCCCAACTAAATCATCCCAGCCAGGGCTTTGTCAAGCCTGACCTTAAAAACCTCTAAGGAAGGAAATTCCACCACCTCCTTAAGTAACCCATTCCAGTGCTTCACCATCCTACTAGTGAAAAAGTTTTTCCTAATATCCAACCTAAACCTCCCCCTCTGCAACTTGAGACCATTACTCCTTGTTCTGTCATCTTCTACCACTGAGAACAGTCTAGATCCATCCTCTTTGGAACCCCCTTTCAGGTAGTTGAAAGCAGCTATCAAATCCCCCCTCATTCTTCTCTTCTGCAGGCTAAACAATCCCAGTTCCCTCAGCCTCTCCTCATAAGTCATGTGCTCCAGCTCCCTAATCATTTTTGTTGCCCTCCGCTGGACTCTTTCCAATTTATCCACATCCTTGTAGTGTGGGGCCCAAAACTGGACACAGTACTCCAAATGAGGCCTCACCAGTGCCGAATAGAGGGGAATAATCACGTCCCTCGATCTGCTGGAAATGCCCCTACTTATACAGCCCAAAATGCCGTTAGCCTTCTTGGCAACAAGGGCACACTGTTGACTCATTCAGCTTTTCGTCCACTGTAACCCCTAGGTCCTTTTCTGCAGAACTGCTGCCTAGCCATTCAGTCCCTAGTCTGTAGTAGCACATGGGATTCTTCCGTCCTAAGTGCAGGACTCTTGTCCTTGTTGAACCTCATCAGATTTCTTTTGGCCCAATCCTCTAATTTGTCTAGGTCCCTCTGTATCCTATCCCTACCCTCCAGCGTATCAACCACTCTGGTGATCTGATTATGAGAAACAATGCTAGCATTTCCTTTCAATTCTTGGTAACTCATATATACAAACTGCACAAAGTAAATATGTCAATTTATTTATAAAGTGGAGCTCTTGGAAAGAGCACTGTGGCTTCTGTTGCTTTATTGGGGGGAGGGTTGTCCTGCTGATGTAGCATATTTATGTACTTTGGAGGAGAGGAAGGGTTTTTCTTACAGGAGGAGTAACCCCCCCCCTCCTTTCTAAGAGAAGCATTATTGTGGGACAGTATTTAAAAAAGAACCTACCTGCTCTAGACACTTCTGTAAAGCTTGCTTTTGTCAAATTAAGAGTTTACGCATCTTACAAGTGGCTTTGTGAAACAAAGCATTTGAACAGTCACACAGTTAAAGTGAAAGGTAATGCAGAAATAGACTGCGCCGTCTGTGCAAAAGGATATGGCCAGTACAACAGAGAATGAGGCAAAATGGTCTTGTGCATAAAATAGGAGTTAAGATCAGCCATCTCTTCCTAACTGTGCCATGGAGTTCCTGGACAACCTTGAGCAACAGACTTTTCTCCATTTGTAACTGGGTGCACTTAGTGACACAGAATTTGGGGTCTTTTCTTGTATTCAAGGTTTTAGGTAAAAAGAAATTGAGTAGTAGCTCTGGATCCACAATGCTTGATCCCCAATTCTTGAGCCCCCACTATTTAGAAGAAAGAGAGATGCTGGCAGGGCCTTCTCTCAAGGGGACATGACCTTTAGAATTAACTCCAAACCGTTGGTCTAAACTAGCCCCAAACCACTGAACGTCAGCAAATGCTGAAAGGCCATCTTGGGCTACCTGCTTTTGTAGAAGGAAGCGTTTCCAGGATCTGTAATGTGTACATTGAGGGCCGAGATTTGCTGCTCATGCCCTCCCCCTCACTTAGTCTGATTGTAGGACAGAGGCATCTACAACCTATGGCTGACTGAGGTGTGAGAAGAGAGCTAGCTCAGAAATAAAAGAAAGTGCACCAACAATCATGCTCACCCTAAATAGGGGAGGTTGCACAGGAGATTCAGACAGGACTGAAACAGTGTAAAAGGAAAGGAAAATATAGAATTATGGTTCTCAATTTCTTAAGCCTGATGGAGAATGCATGTAAATAGTGATTGCATTCTTACACAATAACCAAAGCACTTGGGACAATTTTTTCCGGTGGATTTGATGCCGTAGCTCTGCACAAAGTGCAATTCTGAATTTTTTTCAAAAATACAGAAAGCACAGAACAAATAAAAAATGATAGTCTCTCAAGTTAGTCACAAATCTGGGTAACCCATGTAACTTTTTCAGGGCCTGTTGGACATAATGCAGTGTCACAAGGGGGCAGTCTTGCAGAAGTTCTTGCAGCTACAAACAGTATCTAGTCTGTAATTGCCAAGTAGGGGGCAAGTGAAAGAAAGTGGATAGCAAACACTATTAAAAGGCAAATGTATTATCCTTATGACTTCAAATATCTTAACATTTGGAACAGACTTCCATATTAAAATAAGGATATTTTTACATTTCCTGATAAAGCAGTTGGTATGCATGGGTTATCTATTCGATGTGCATTTGTGTTACTTTAAAACATCATGTAAAATAAACTGTCATTTGATTCCAACATTTTAAAAACTACTGAAATGTTACAATTTCAAGTTTATTTAGAATTAAAGAAAAAAGCTACTACATATAATTTCTACTAATATCTGCTAATGTTACAGGGTACTAGAGTCAGGGACACTTAAAAAGCAAAATGTCAAATAAAAAGTGATTGTATTTGTACTTCAAACATGAAAAAAGTTAAAGGGCATTGTCTGGTTTCCAAATTAATGCACCAAAATCCCCAAGTAGGACTAACTACAGTAATATTAAAACAGATTTAGTCCAAAGATAGTACCTCACCCACCTTGTCACCCTGATTGAGAGCAGACCATTACCTTTTATGGAAAGTTTTAATATTTAGGATCTCTTATTGTTCAATGTACACTTCCTCTAGAGAATGGGAAGATTTTAGGATTTGCTGGGTAGGTTAGATAAAACTAAAGCTTAGCTAAAATGGTTATTCTCTCCGATATCTATATTACTTACTCAAAATCACAGTGTATTGTAAATAGATTGAAGTTTGAGTTAGTGTGTGCACTGTTATGATTGGGTTTGGGTGAAACCTAATTGAAGCTAATGGGCATAACAGCCACCCTTTATTCACACTCTCTCTAAGGCTAGGTCCACACTACCTGCCCAATTTGGCGGGTAGAGATCGATCTTCTGGGATTGATTTATCGCGTCTCATCTGGACGTGATAAAATCGATCCCAGAAGCGCTCCCCCGTCGACTGCGGAACTCCTGCTCACCGAGAGGAGGAAGCGCTGTCAATGGGGGAGGCTGCCTGCGCCGCATGGACCCGCAGTAAGTAAACTTAGTTCGATCTAGGAAACGTCGACTTCAGCTACGCTATTCTCGTAGCTGAAGTTGCGTTTCCTAGATCGATCCCCCGCCCCAGTGTGGACCAGCCCTAAGAAATAAGTAAGCTCCTTTATGGAATTAGAAAGCTGAAACAATAGAAGCCACCACATAAAACACAGGCCACATGCAGGAATCTAATCCAGAGTGGAGTGATATCAGTGAATGCAAACCCAGTGGGGCTGGATATTGTTAAATTGAGGTATGCATGCATGCATGCACGCACGCACAATGAGAGAAGCTACAGAAATTGCACAGAAACAGACAGAGAAGGCAAAAGGGAAGTGCCTAAAACAGCCAAGAGGAAGACTTGCAGCATGGCCCTGAGAAAAGTTTGAGAGAACTTTTAGAGAGAGTGCTGGCTGGAAAGAGGCTTGGAACTGTGAGGAAAGAAACTGACTCCTGCAGTTAAACTCCACCTGCATTAAGAGAAACAGGACTTTGTACAATCTTTGTAAATAGACATGACTGTACTTAAATACCTGACTCATCATCAGTTTCTCCCGCTAATGGAAACAACCTGCTATATCTTGAATTTTGGCTAACTGCTTGGTTCAAAAGGAGTAAGTGTTCAGGAAGAAAACCATGAATCAGACAGACGACTGTGTGACATAAAATTGGAAGTGAGATCACCACTTTCATATAAGTTCTGATATTGAGCAGCCCTATTACAAAGTGTTTCCTTTTAGTATAATCAATATAAATAGGCACACGTCACTAAACTGGAGAGGTTATTTCCTATGGATTAGCTGGCTTCACAACACTTCAATAGATAATCCCAACAGGAATTTAAAAGCAATAAAGCAGTAACTGTGCATATCCATTTGCTAAACTAGTTCAAATGCCCACTTGTTCTGAGTGCCCTTTTTAAAAAGCTTTGAATGGACAGTCATGAATTACATAAGCCTTGGTTATAGAAATATACATTATCTGCATTAAAATTAAAGTTTGTCTTGGCTACATGATAAATTTCAGAGGCAGGATCTGATAACTATACCAAAACCATGGCAATATCTATATCTATACATACACATACACACCCCCAATATCACACACGGACACAGGATATAGAATGAGCATAAAGAGCTATGTTCCTACATGATCCCCCAAAAGCAGATGTGGATTGTATTCTTAGCTCTGCCACAGCTTGTCTACATGGTGGCTTTGTCCGCATCAGAGGAATATAAAATTTTAATCTGTGGTAACATGTTGCACACTAACTGGCCCGTGCAGACCCTGCTGGAGCACACTAAAAGTCTTATAGCAAGCATTCCCGTAGTCCGGTTTCAAGCTACGTAAGCACATAAAATAGTTCTGATATTCTGTAAAATACTGATAACACTTCCCTTCTTCACTGTGATGTGAGGCGTAATTCATTAGTATCCATAAAAAGTGCTTTGAGATCCTCACTTGGAATGTTCCATGTAAGTGAAAATTCGTATTTTTTTTTAAATCCAGTAATGACAATGAAATGGAAACAGAACACTTCTTACAAACAGATACAGTGAATTCATAATATATCCATGATGTGTGAAGTCTATAAAAGCTCATTTAATGAAGTATACCTATTATGTGGCTGTATGGTCTCGTTCATACTCTTATAAAAGAGAATTCAGTATTACTGAAAACTAAGGTACTGACATTAAATATAAAATACTATCTTATTTTACGATATACCTCAGAGATGCCTTTTTTGACAATGTGTATTATAATTAACAGTTATAATACTGAGATTACCAGATGTAGCTTAGTTTAGGAGCAGTGGTGCAAATGGAATCCATTTCTTACCAGTACGGGGGGCGGGCGGGGAAACAGCTTTCAGGTACACCATACTGGCTATAAATATCCTGCTGGTATGGTGTACTGGACCGGACTGCCCTACTTGTACTGCTATTTAAATACAATGTTCCAGTTTTGTCCATGTAGAAAAATGAGATATATGGTAGTTCTGTTTTTGGCTTTAATATTTATTAAATATGTAATATCCAAAGAGCACTAGGCACTTCCTAAGTTATTTGTTATGTATGAATGTTTTCACACAAAAAAAATAGAAACCTGACAAGAGAGAAAGAAAAGTCATTCTAGTTCCTTACCTGGTTTTCCTTAATCCAGGACAATAATCCTGAAAAGCTAAAACTTGCCCAGTTTCCTCCATAGTAATTTCTCCTGCAAAGAAAAAAAATTGGTTGAAAAAAACCCCAAAATATAGCTACTGGATACCTATAATGCTGCTTATGGAACTCTGCAGAACTTCAGGAAAATCATTTTTGTTAACAGAATTACATATTCTATATTCTGAGCCAAAAGAACCAATTTCTGCTGATTTGTCACCTCATTGAATGCTCTCCAGTATATTTGCTCTTTCCCACTTGAAAAGAGGCTGTCAATTTACTAATTTCAGCACAAAAAAGTAAGTCAATAGTTGTGCTTTTTTCCTTTTAAGTAGCTGGTCCTTTGGCTTCCCTTAAGTTTTTCCTATTGACACTTCTCTAAACGTCACACTAACTAGCGAGCTTTTCCATTATATGGATAAGAGATTAAGTAAAACTTAAATGTTGCTTCCTTCCCATAAAAGTAAGAAAGCAAGCATAATATAAACATACTGATAAAATGAAAGGATTCTACCACAACTATAATAAGATGCTACCTCACAGGATTTAACACTAATACCAATCTAAAGTATGGTGGGACTTTCCAAAAGTGACCAAAGCCAAAATGCATTCTTCAATGGACCTGTAAAATTACATTATTAAAGACTCACGTTTGGGAAGAAAGGATTTGATCTTAGAATATTGCCACAGTTATTAAATCATGCAGAGGGAAAAGTATTACCCATAGAAACCTGAACTGAAGTTTGTTTCTTTAACTGTACTTTATTCATTTCTTTTGTACATTCTTTTTTTGGCCATGGTATTTTAAAAAAATTCTATAACAGAAGTTTAAAAACACTCCGTAATAATTATTTAAACTTTTCAGAAAGAAAAGAAAAAAGGCAAGCTGCATTTTGAACCAGAGATACAAAAAAAATCATACAATTCATCCCTGATTGAATTCAGAAATGGAAAAGTTTAAGATGCGGGTTTGAGTTCAACTCACGTGTTTAAAGGAAGATGTTTTTCACAAGAGTTATATGTACTGACAAAGTCTTCATTAAGAATGTGAGTCTCTTTGTAGAACCAGAGGGTGATGCTCTACTATGTTGCTTAGTTAACACATGAAAGACAGATGTCTGCTAAACAATGTCTAATTGTTCATGACTAGAAACTGACCTAAAAAAGTCCTTCAGTTACTTCAGGGAAATAGTAAGGAACATAAATAGGACATTTTCCCTCAAGATAACAGAAAATCCTGATATCACTGAATTAAAGTTGGCCTCATTTAACAGAATCTGAAGTTTAAGATTTTACGGCCCAAATGGACTAGGTCTTTTCTATAAGAGACCTCACAGGGCTGCACAATTCCTCCACCAAGGTTTTCATTTTAAGCAGAGGAAAGAGCTGCAGTGCTGTCACCATTAGCACCCACCAGGGAAGCCAACATATCTGTAAAAGGGAGCAAATATTTTATTTGCCTCACTGGGGTATAGAGAGAATTTATACTCTTAGAAAGCTCTAAAAAAGTGAAAACATAAGTGTATTTATTATCTGGAATCAACAGAATATGAGAGCGAAAGGTGATTACTTAATTCAGTCCATCGAGAAGCAGTTTGACTCAGATTTCAGTCCTTTATCAAGTTATCAATCAAGTATGTTCCCCCATACAAATTTCCAATGGTGCAGAGATAAACTGGTTAATTTTGTTTTGTTCTTTCCTGAGATACCACAGAAACAAATCCAATACCCGAAAATGATTTAATCTGCCTCTTCTGGGATTATAAAAAAATATAGGCACCAAGATTTATTTTGCCAAAGGAACCTGCCACCTTAGCTGTAAGTTTCCCTGAATATGGAACGCAGTCTGGCTGTCAGAACAAGCAAGGGCAGCAGTCACAAGAACTGTGCAAAAAAACCTATGTAAAACTGAGTAGGACTGGCCTTCCTAAATTTAAAACTAATCTAACTTTATGCGTCCTTTATTTTAAATACATTTTCAGCATGAAGAATTAGCAGTATTAACATGCTGTAATAAAATGATGGGACATTTGGTGAAAAGTTGACAGCAGTGGTCTAATTTCTCTCATATCTGCGTCAGTAGGGTACACCTTTGACACATCTAAAATGAAGATAAAGCTTCATCTTTTTATTGATGGATAAAATGGGGAAGTCTGTACAGTATTGGAATAAGATGAATTATCTTCTAGATATGGACCTGAAATATTACATATCTACTACCTGCTTGTTTCAACACATATTTTGTTGTTACGGATTTAATTTTCTCATCAGGGCCGGCTCTAGGCACCAGCAAACCAAGCACGTGCTTTGGGCAGCACATTTTCAGGGGCAGCATTCCGGCCATTCTTTTTTTGTTGTTTGGGGCGGCAAAAGAACTGGGTAAGGACTGGGACACTCGGGCTGGGGGCCACCCCGCAGGGCACACAGAGCCAACTGCAGGTGCCGCAGGGTGGCCGCCCCCGAGCCGGGGCTGGGCAAAGTGACCCGAGCCGCCCAGGGGCTGTGGCAGGGCAGCCAGGAGCAGCAGCAGCGGGGCCATAGAGGGGACCGGTGCCCGGGGCTCTGCCATGCAGGGCCCGCGTCCCACTCTCTGGGCCTCACTCCCTCTGGGGCTGCCCTGCCCTGGCTCCTCAGCCCCCTGCTGGGGCGGTCCCCCCGGCTCTGCCTTCACGGGTCCCAGCTGCGTACCCCGACCCTGCCAGTGCCAGACTGGCTGGAGGCAAGGGGGGAGCGGGCAGAGTCAGCACTGGTGGGGGGGGAGCCCAGGACTGGGCAGCTGATGGGAGTGGGAGAGAGAGCCCAGGGCTGGGGCGGCAGGGGGTGGGGTGTGGGGGAGAGCCCAGCGCTGCGGCGGCAGGGGGTGCAGGAGGGCACTGGTGGTGGGGGGTGAGAGCCAAGGGCTGGGGGGCAGCCAAAAATGTTTTTGCTTGGGGCGGCAAAAAACCTAGAGCCGGCCCTGTTTCTCATACAAAATTGAAGACCGGAATAACTTTACTTCTAGAACCAATTTCATCTGTTGTCTGAGTGCCATTTGCTCACAGCTTCTACTATGGAATCTGGAGTTCTGGGTAAAGCCTCCAAGTAGTCAAATGAAATTGCTGTCTCAGGCTAATAGAAAAACTGAACAAAAGTCTGGTCTTCAAACTCTTGAATTTGCAGCCATGATGTACTAGTAGAAAAAACCCAGAATATCTTCTGTAAATTCTAGGTCATCAAGCCTGGCAAAGGAATGCTTTGGTTCTGGAAAGGGTTTGAACTCTCTCATCTGCTAAACCATGTGTAGGATATTTTCTTGGTCTGCCAACTACCATTTTATCTACGGTCTCTATGAACAGTTTAACAATCCCAGACCAAAACATTCCCATTGAGAATGTAAATGATTTTCTGCTGGATCAGCTTTCCTGGGCCTCAATCTAAAGGTAACGCCACTCAGCGTCATTCCAGGAGATGTATCAAGTCAAGAAACTCAGAGCGCCTATGAATGCACGCAATACAAAAGCAGGTAACATCTTTTGTAGAAGATGTCTGTTAAGCTGGCTGCTTTTCTGAATGTCATGCCATAATAGCTGTGGTAAAACAAGTCAAAGCTGCTGATGTCTGAAGAGAAGCTGCTGATGCGTCATGATTTCTCCTGAGAGCTGCCTGTGTCTATCCTTTATTTGATTTCTCAGGGAAAAAAAAAGTCTCCTTCCATCAAAATAGCTGTCTTTTGCAAGGGAAGCTACTGCCACATTGATTTTAAGGAGCTGATTACAAAATGACTTATTTCATGCATTACCTTTTAAAACTCTTTTGTTTATTAGTTCCCATTCTACCCTAGTTACATGCTCCAAAACATAGTTAAATAGAACTGACTCCTTTCTTGGTTCCCAAGAGAAAAACATTAACCAGAACCACGCATCATTTCTTTTGGTAGAACTCTTGCGATTTAGTCTTAATTATCAAGGTTAAAAGATATTTGAATTAAATCTTTTGACCCAGAGAACAAATTCCCTCACTTTTCTTGGAGAGGAATCAAAAGACCAATGCATTACTGAAGGGTCCTTTTCCCTCTCTGGTTTACTATTAAATATTTATTAGCTTCATAATTTCACATAAGTGAAAGGGTAAAGAGGAAGGATAGGAGTTAAAACAAACAAATAATATGAATTGTATTATATTATAAAACTTACCCGTTCTGATAAATTTAGATAAAGAGGCAGGACAAACAGTAGAGATTCAGATGGCAGAAGCGTACAGGGGCCTTGCACACTTTGAGTGCTCATATAAAATAGGAATTTCAAGGAGAGAGGACACTGAGTACTTGACACTTGGAGCAAGGAGAAAAGTGAATCAAGATGAAATCAGGAAGCAGAGACAGAAGAGCAACAACATGTGAAAAGAGGATGGCGCAAATCGTGGCATGGAGGAATCTGATGGGAAATACAATGAACATAAGAACAACCATACTGGGTAAGACCGAAGGTCCATCTAGCCCAGTATTCTGTCTTCCGACAGTGGCCAATGCCAGGTGCCCTAGAGGGAATGAACAGAACAGGTAATCAAGTGATCCATTTCTTGTCGCCTATTCCCAGCTTCTAGCAAACAGAGGCTAGGGAGACCATGCCTAGCAGAAATCAAAGGTAGAGCATTAGATGTGAGGATGAGAGGTTTAAATTTTATGTGGAAAGATTCAGAAAGTCAGTGAATGATCACGTCACACACCTTTCACCCTCACAGTGGCTGGAAAGAACTTTAGGTGCAGAATGTTGGATGTGTTGAAAAAAGGAGAGGTGAGAGTGCAGGAGTCTAAAAAGAGGAATGTTACAGGTGAAAGAATGAGGGCATGAAGCAGGATTTTAAGCATTCAGGACAGAGGGGAAAGAGTAGATTTTAGAAATATAACAGAAGCAACAAGATTTGGCATAGCCTCAGATGTGAAGAGTCAGAGTTCTCAAGTTTTGTGTTTGAAAAGGAAGATAGCAGTGTTTTCAAAAGTATTGGAGAAAGTAGGGAGAAAAATTCATTTTCTGTTACTGTTGGGGGTTGGATTAAGCTTCTTTAAAAGCAGGGGGTGTATCAGGTGCCATTAATTTAAGAGTTGTAAGAAGCCCTTACGCTCCTTTATAGAATAAAAAGAGCTAAAATAATAAGGCCCTTCACCTCCAAAACAGGTGCATGTCACCATCTGAAACAAAGGCACATGCAAGGCACAGGTATGGGGGTTTTACTGGCTGTGACAGAAAGAGCAGAAAAAACAGAGAAGCCAGGAGAGTGGGCAGCAAGAAACCCTTAAGCCAGAGAAGGATTTGTAGTATGACCTTGGAAAAAAGTTGAGAGAGAACTTTTGGGTAGAGTACTGCCTGGAAAGGGGCTTGGAAGTATGAGCAAAGAAACTGTCTCCTGCTGTTTGAATCCTCCTGTGTTCACGGAAACAGGACTTTGTACTTTCTTCTAAAACAAAACAACAACAACAACAACAAAAAACAACCAGTATTACATCAAAATATCTGACTATTATAAATTCCTCTTAATGGAAACAACCAGCAGGGCCTCAAACTTCAGCTAAACACATGGGTCAAAAAACAGATAACTTGGTTAGTTTAAGAAACATGCAGGAAGACATATCACAGGGATGGGATAAGGCCTAAATCTGGACAGAGGGGCAAACAAAGGAGAAGGAAGCTAATGTAATATATTGAGGAAGGTGGAGTTCTTGCGCATGCTTGACTGACACTTGTTCTTTAGAGAGACAAGGTAGGTGAGGCAATATCTTTCATTGGACCAACTTCTATTGGTGAAAGAAACAAGCTTTTGAGCTACACATAATTTATTAAAAGAACAAGGAGTTCTTGTGGAACCTTAGAGACTAACAATTGTATTTGGGCATAAGCTTTCACGGGCTAGAACCCACTTCATCAGATGCATAGAGTGGAACATACAGTAGGAAGATGATTAGCGAGAGCGAGCGAGAGAGAGACTGCCATACCAACTCTAAGAGACTGATCAATTAAGGTGAGCTATTATCAGCAGGAGAAAACTTTTGTAGTGATAATCAGGATGGCCCATTTCAAACAGCTGACAAGAAGGTGTGAGCAATAGCAGGGGGAAACTTAGCATGGGGAAGTAGATATCAATTTGTGTAATGACCCAGCCACTCCCATTCTTTATTCAAGCCTAATTTAATGGTATCCAGTTTGCAAATTAATTCCAGTTCAGCAGTTTCTTGTTGTACTATGTTGTTGAAGTTTTTTTGTTGAAGAGTTGCCACTTTTAGGTCTGTTACTGAGTGACCAGAAAGATTGAAGTGTTCTCCTACTGGTTTTTTGAATGTTATGATTCCTGATGCCATATGTGTGTCCATTTATTCTTTTGCGTAGAGACTGTCCGGTTTGGCCAATGTACATGGCAGAGGCGCATTGCTGGCAAATGATGGCATATATCACATTGGTAGATGTGCAGGTGGACGAGCCCCTGATGGCATGGCTGAGGAGATTAGGTCCTATGATGATGTCCCTTGAATAGATATGTGGACAGAGTTGGCACCAGGCTTTGTTGCAAGGATAGGTACCTGGGTTAGTGTTTTTGTTGTGTGGAGTGTGGTTACTGATGAGCATTTGCTTCAGGTTGGGGGGCTGTCTGTAAGTGAGGACTGGCCTGTCTCCCAAGATCTGAGAGAGTGAGGGATCGTCCTTCAGGATAGGTTGTAGATCTTTGATGATGCGCTGGAGAGGTTTTAGTTGGGGGCTGAAGGTGACGGCTAGTGGTGGTGTTACTTTCTTTGTTGGGCCTGTCCTGTAATAGGTGACTTCTGGGTACTCTTCTGGCTCTGTCAATCTGTTTCTTCACTTCAGCAGGTGGGTACTGTAGTTTTAAGAACACTTGATAGAGATCCTGTAGGTGTTTGTCTCTGTCTGAGGGATTGGAGCAAATGCGGTTGTATCTTAGAGCTTGGCCGTAGACAATGGATTGTGTGGTGTGTCCTGGATGGAAGTTGGAGGCATGTAGGTAAGTATAGCAGTCAGTAGGTTTCCAGGATAGGGTGGTGTTTATGTGACCATCGCTTATTAGCACTGTAGTGTCCAGGAAGCGGATCGCTTGTGTGGATTGGTCCAGGCTGAGGTTGATGGTGGGATGAAAATTGTTGAAATCATGGTGGAATTCTTCAAGGGCTTCTTTTCCATGGGTCCAGATGATGAAGATGTCATCAATGTAGCGCAAGTAGAGTAGGGGCGTTAGGGGACGAGAGCTAAGGAAGCGTTGTTCTAAGTGAGCCATACTGTGGGGCCATACGGGTACCCGTAGCAGTGCCGCTGACTTGAAGGTATATATTGTCCCCAAATGTGAAATAGTTGTGGGTGAGGACAAAGTCACAAAGTTCAGCCACCAGGTTTGCCATGACATTATCGGGAATACTGTTCTGGGCGGCTTGTAGTCCATCTTTGTGTGGAATGTTGGTGTCAAGGGCTTCTACATCCATAGTGACCAGGATGGTGTTTTCTGGAAGATCACCAAGGGATTGTAGTTTCCTCGGTAAGCCACACTATGCATCTGATGAAGTGGGTTCTAGCCCACGAAAGCTTATGCTCAAATAAATTTGTTAGTCTCTAAGGTGCCACAAGTACTTCTCATTCTTTTTGCGGACACAGACTAACACGGCTACCACTCTGAAACTTGTCACATAACATACTGAGGTGGAGGTAGAGAAGATAGCTCCTTAAGAATTCAGTGCATCATAGCCTGATATTTCTCTTTGCTCTGTAAAAAGGAGCCCTCCAAAAAGAATTTAAAGTAACTTATACTGCTAATATGCCCAAAGTCACTAGAACAAACAAAATAGGAGCATTTGAGATGACTATCACAGTCCCTTTACAAAGGCAGAACATTTTTGGTATCTTCCTTTACCTACTCTTGACTGACAGCTTTAGAACTACCTCTAAATCTCAACAGGAAAAGAAGCAGCATCTTATCTCCAGTGTTTGTGAAGTGGTGCAAACGAATATAAAAAACTCTAAAATTTTAGATAACCCTTTCTGTGAAAGGCAAGGGAGCAATTTAAATTGAATCTTCATTCCAGAAACTAAATAGAAACAAAGCTGATTTGAAAAAAGTTTCCCCCTCAAGACTTATTTCCACCATCCACCCCAACATGCTCAAAAATTAAACATAAAATAAGCAGGGGTACAATAAAAATAGAACACAGCACATGCTAAGAAAAAAAGTCCCATATGCATGAACATTTATTGTGGGAGCTACATTCAGTTCACAAAGAAATCAACTTTTAGTCTTGATATACCTCCCTTTAGCAACTTCAAGTTTAAACTAAATGCCGATCTCATTTTGAATTGCAAATTACTTTTCTAAATCACTTAACATCTATCCTTGAAATTTCACATGTCAACAGCTCATTAATATCTACAGTAAATGTAGCTCTCTGAAAAGAACCACAGATTTTACATTTATTGAGACAGATAGCTGGCACACAGAAATAGGGCTCCTTCAATTACACTTTGGCAGAAGCTAACTTGAGTTTAAAATCTGTCTACAGGAATTTATGGCAACACTGCAATGACGTGACTATTTTGAATAAGATTAGCTGCCATTGATGGTGGTGCTTGGACAGTGTTTATAAATCAACGGAGGCTAGTACTTAGGATTTTATAATGGACCCCTTCAGAACCATCTACCATTATCACCTATGCGGTATAGTATCATCAATACAAACAGTGGTTGGAGATTAAATGTGGTACAATGATCAACACGTGGTAATGAATGCAACACACAAAATACTCCAAAACTTTACTTACACCTATTCCATATTTTATATCTAACCTGTTTAAACATTTGCAGAGAAAGGCAGACAGACATTCATCATAATAGTGTAGATGACACAAATAAGCATTTCAGTAGGCTCAAATTCCCATCTTTAGAAATAATTTAATCCACAATCCTCAAGGCAATAACCCACGATATAAAATACAGCATTTTGAACATGGCAGATTTGAATTGGTTATTTGAATACAATTAATTTGTAAATTCATCTAGAAATGGATAATAGAATATTGTACCAGAATAAAATAAGAATATTCCTATTACTTCATGTCAGAAAAAATATTGAAAAGTTTAGCAGAACTATAACTCCTCCCAAATAAAATCTAAAATGCTCTTGACAATGGCTTTTTACAGTAGTGCTTAATTTTTTAAGATTAAATAGCAGATGACCATTGTAAAATTTGCCTATTTTTTTTGGTACAGTGTAAACAGGTCAGATGCCCCTTTCCCCCCCAATATATGAATTCTAGTTTATGATGCATTGTGACCTGGCAAGCCTACAGCCTGTACAAGATTTGGAAAATTTACTCCACAGCAGAAGAGAATCATTTGATGTGGAAATTCTCATTTTCATCATTAAAATGAAAGCAAAAGCATGTATGAATGTAACTAAACAAACACTACATTCCACAGTTCTAATTGCTGCCTACTTCTGTGAGATTGTAGGCTGTAATTTGCAGGTCTTTTACCATTACCAAAAAGACATGGATACTCTAAATCGAAGCTACATTAGCCAGCTATACTCTATATACTAAAGTTGGAGAAATAAGATGAGAAGCAATTATCAAATTCAACAAAGAACTGAATAGTAAATTCATAATATTGTGTTACTGTGGGAGGTGAAATCTAAAGTCTAAAATTAATTGATCATAATTCAGTAATTCTAGGTCTTAAAAGGTGCCTATTAATGGTCAAGTTTATTTTCTAAAATACATACCGTATTCCCCTACAAATTTAGCATTTTACTATTCTTCAAACATTGCATTTTTCCATGCTCCAAGTACTGTTTGTAATTAACATGGCTGCTGTTTAAAGTCTTTATGGATGTCTCATGCACAGTAATGAGATTTGCAGGATTCAGCACCTCTTATGATGCTACCCCCTCGTTGCTGGTGCTGTTGCAGATTCTCTACTACATGATGTTTCTTGATGATGTAGTTAAAGATTCTTAAAGAAAAAAGATCTTTCCAATCTACAGGACATTCTCCATTCAACTCAATTTCAAACTACATTAAACTTGGAGCCTAAAGTACTGAACTGTGATGTCCCATAACCTTAGAATGTAAAACACTTTAGGATTAACCAATTTAGGGACTGGCCAGTTCCCAGAGTTTTTGGAATACCCTGGGGGATGGTCTCTGGTCACCGTAGGAAGGGCCAGGTTGATGCACATCAGCCCCCACTGCTAAACAACCCTATTCTGTTCAGAAAGTGCCCCATCTCCCCTCACTGCAGTGTACAGTCCCCTTTTGCTGCTACTTCCAGACCTGACTGAGGCAAGTTTTGTGCACCTCCATGTGACCGTTTTGGCATGTTTAATAAACTAATTTTGAATATTTTCATATAATTTGCATATGACCATAAATTTCAGTTTATGGACAATACACACTTCCCCAACCAGCTATGGGCAGGGCGGAGGACGAGGACAGGGAGCTGTACAAAGCTTGGCAGCTACATGGCTAGGGCAGAAAGGGAGGAAAATAAGTATCTAAGAGCGCTGGGTTAGGTGGAAGTGCTGGCAGATGTCTGGGACTGCTAAATTAGGTGAGTGCTGGAAGGTCTCTCAGATAACTGGGAAGGCTCAGATATCTGTGTTGCCTGGCGTAGCTGGATGGAATGCTGGGATGTCTGAGGAACTGAAGTAGCTGGGTGGGTGCTGGTTTTGTCCAGGCCCTGGTAGCTGGGGAAACTTGTGGCTGTGGTCTCTCTGTAGGGAAAAGGACTGGAATCTGGCTGAGGTTTCTGGGAGACTGAGAGCTGGTGTATGGCTATGAAGCAGTGAGTCTTCGGGGGGGGAGGGGGGGGAAGAGGTCTGCTGCAGATACAAAGGGTCTTGCTAGGGGTGGGGTGCACAGTGTTGAGCCAGGGCATGTGCTAAAACTGAGCCCCTTCACCTTCTGTTCCTACCAGCTGATCAACTCCTGTGAGTTTTCACAATTTTTAGTATTTTCTTTAAACCTTAACTGCTGGAATCACATTGCATGAGAATCTCAGCTTTCATTTAAAAAAAACAAAACAAGCAGTATCTAGCCCTAATGGTTACAGAGAAAAGTTTACAAATGTGAACCACACACACTCTTAAGACTCAAATGCTAGTATGCAAATAAACCCAACATTCATTATTTTCAATGTGTGATTTTTAAGCCAATTTTGTGATTTTTGGTGGGAGTCATGATTTGAACTTTTGGAGTTTGCAATTGTGCTGTTTCCACTTCCTTCCCTCCTCTCACTACGGGCTGAATTCAGGAGCAAAGCAGTCAAAGGAGAAGCAGAAATGAAGCAGAACTGAAATCATTTTAGTAGCACTTTTGGATGATCGCCTGTTGATGGATAGCATCCTCCGGGACCTCTCTGCAGCATGCAACACTGTCAACCATGAGATACTGCTGTCTCAACAGAAAGAAGGTGGCAAGGATCGAGGGTAATGCACTAAAACAATACGAGTCTTTTCTAAAGGGATATACCCAACAAGTAGTGATGGGAAACTACATCTCTCCTATCAGACCCCTCACTTGTGAAGTCACACAAGGACCAATTCTCTCTCTAATTCTTTTCAACATGTACGTGCAACAACTAGATAAACTGGTCAGATGACATGGACTCAGTGCCAGGAATATGCAGATAACACACAGCTCTACCTATCCTTCACTGCCTACCACCTCACCACTACCACCAAAATGGCCTACTGCTTGCATGAGATTAGCTCATGGATAAACAGCTGGCTGAAGATGAACCCAAGCAGGACAAGTGATACTGGCGGGCAGAGGATGAGTGAACACATACAACACGTTAGTCATAGTCATGTTGCTTAATGTACTATCGGAAGGCGTTCAGATACTACGGTAAATAAATAAATTCATGACACTTGAAAGCTTTTGGACAAATGACAGCAGGGAAGAGAAAAAAGAACTGTAAAGCAACAACAGAAGGCTGGAAACTAGGGAGGCTGTGATAAATGGGGGGGGGGGGGGGAGAAGAGATCCCTTTTATGAACACAGTCAGCCAGTTAGCTATAAAATCCCTCTTAGTAGCTGTTCTCTACTTGCTTTACCAGTAAAGTGTTAAAAAGTCTCACTGCTATGCATAGGTAAAGGGAAGTGAGTGGGCACCTGGCCAAAAGAGCCAATGGGAAGGCTAGAACTTTTTAAAATTGAAACAAGACTCCCCTTTTGTCTGTTGTTGTTCTCAGGGAGAGGCAGACGGGGAGCAGTTATGCTGTGAGAAGCTTGGGCCAGGTATGAAAAATTATCAGTATCATACCTAGAAACCACTCATTTAAAACCCCAGATACGTAAGTAGATCAGGAAATGTTTAAGACGACGCAATTAGATTTATCCCTTTTATTTCTTTATGGCTTGTGGATTCCTCTGTGCTAACCCCAGGTATTTTTTGTTTTGCTTTAAACTGGACCTCAAGAAAGCTATTCTTGAAGCTTAATACTTGTAATTGTTTTTTTTTAAAAATCTGGCAAAAGCTTAAGTCCCAGATGTATATTTTTTATTAATAAAATTTACCTTTTTAAAAAACAGAATTGGATTTGGGTGTCCCAAGAGGTTTGTGTGCATGTTGTTTAATTAGCTGGTTACAACAGCTGATTTCCTTGGTTTTTCTTCTCCGCTCTTCCCTGAAAGCGGGGGGGGGGGGGGGGGGGGGGGGGGGGGGGGGGAGGGGATGATGATGAAAGGGCTTGAGGAAGTCCCAAGTGTGCCTTCCTGGGTTTTCAAAGGGGTTTTGCACTTGGGTGGTGGCAGCATTTACCAATCCAAGGTCAGAGAAGATCTGTAACCTTGGGAATTTAATACAAGCCTGGAGTGGCCAGTATTAATTTTTAGAGTCCTTGCAGTCCCGCACCTTCTGCACTTGGAGTGCCATAGTGGGGAATCAGCGTTGACAGAGGCCAAGTGGAGAGTGATAAAAAAAAGTGAATGAAAGGTTAAAAAGGCAACTTGATGTAGGGAGTTTTTAGGATAGTCTGACCAAAATTGTCCAGCTTCGGTATCCAATGGTAGTCACCTAAAAATGTGACCTGGCGTTTCAGGCTTGGCACTCAACTCCCATTAAAGTCAACAGCAGCAATCTGTGCTAGGCACTCTGAAAACCAAGTCACTTTAATTTAAGGCCTGGTGTACACTAGGAAATTAGATCAGTTTAACTAGGTCATTCAGGAGTGTGAAAGGTCCACAACCGTGAGTGATGCAGTTAAACTAACCAACCCCCAGAGTAGACAATGCTAGGTCAACAGGAGGATTCTCCCATCGACCTAGCTACCGCCTCTCGGGGAGATGGATTACCTACGCCAATGGGAGAACCCCTTCCTTTGGCATAGGTAGCATCTTCACTGAAGTGCTACAGCAGCACAGATGAGACAGTGCCACTGTAGCAGTTTGTGTTCATACAAGCCCTTAGTGTCTAAAATTAGGCTCGTACATTTGTACTCAGTTCAGCAACTTGTACTTGAATCCAGACACTATCTTTTGTCCCATAAGATATGTTGAGATTCTCACAAAGCTCTCTCCCCACTCCCAAAAAAGATAATTTGCAACAGTAACTTTGGCTACATATTTTAGAATCATAGAATCAGTTCAAATTAGAGATTTTAATCTATTTTTGAACACTTAAATGATCAATGAAATATATCACTGGAGTAACTTACGAGTCAACATGTAGAACCCTCCGGCCACTTCTTGAGCATGCAGATGCAATGATAGATTCTGGCAAACCTATAAAATAATGTTTATTAACAGTTAACAGTTTATAAAGTACGTGTATTAAATAGAATATGAGTTACTATGTCAGTGTCATACAATTTAGCCAAAAAGGTTCACACCTTTTTAGATTAAGCCTTTACACATTCATGCTAAAATATCAAATACAAAATTTAGTGTCAATAAGAGTTTTTTTTAATATTATCCTAAGGAACTTACAGCACATAGCCACAGAATTTATTTATTTTTACATTACACAGCATTTTGTCTTTGCAAATGCTATTAGCGGCTCTTTGTGGAATCTTGTCACCAGCCTCTCTCCTAGATGACTTGATATCAGCATT